>JACCHY010000014.1:2400000-4800000 GCA_018907195.1 Dolichoris vasculosae | reverse complement strand
TATAATAATTGTTATATAAAAATAATTTTCTACAAATCAAGTAATTAAAATATTGTGTTCATTTTAATTTGAAATAGTACCGTATATTTATATACTTGCATGTGTATAAATTATATTTAAAAAAATCATCCAAATCACAAAAGATGTTCATTATTAATCAACATATAGAGGAGTGTACGTAATAGAGTAAGAGAGAAATGAAGAGAAAGAGGAAACTTCACTTAAAATTATATTTAAATTATTTCTTCTGTTAACATGTAACGATCTAACTTCTTTACGATCAACAAAAAAATGTTACATATTAAAATTCATATTTTATAGCCTTATAATTTGGTATATAGCATTCGGTAGCACCTTTTGTAGATTAAGTATGAGAATCAAGCCACTTTCAACGGTGATTTACAGGGACACCGGAACTCTCTTGAGTAGGTCGTTAGGTTGTTCGGTCGACATCGAATCAATCCGTCCTATGTAATAGAACTAGAAAGAGTCAGTCGTTGAAATACACGCGTGTGTTTCATAATTGCTGGTCAGAGAAAGCCAACGGCTGTCGACAGTATCCAGCATCTACGTTTTTTTCATTTTTCCTTTTTTCTTTAACTTTATAATGTGCGATGTATTAACGAAATTTTTAATCTACATTACCATATTTTTTATCATAATTAAAAGATATTTTGATATATAAAATTAAAATACTAACTCAAAACGTAAACAAAATCCAGTATATTAAAATTGGTCTTTAAAAAAAATTCGATATATTTTTGGAATATAAATATTGTATTATGCAAAATAAATGTCTTGAAATTAATTAATAATATCTATGCTACTTTAATATCATATTTATAATTATTTTTGTGCGATTAAAGTCTGTTTCATGAATAAATAAAAATAAATTTAGATATAAAGAGTTTTGCTTAATTTTAAATTAAAATTGAATAAAACCAGGATTATCACTTTATGTTATATATAACTTTTTTTAAACAAACAATATATGAAAATAAATAAAAAACGATGTAAAAATAATCAAAAAATTATTCGAAAGTGTTGGTGTATTAGTTATTCGAAATTTTTTATTCACTAGTTTAGCTATATCATCTAAAAGGTAAAAGCAATTAAATAAGTGATACTGAAAACAGAGAACAAATCACAAATACAATTCTTATCCTCTCTTCTTTAATCGCTCCCGCGTAACTTTCGCTTAGTAATACCACAATTTCTTTTCTGACAAGATGATACTTTATAATTCTTATTTGATCACTGTTCTCTTTTCGTGCCTTCTGCTGTGTCCTGTTTTCGACATAGTTGACAATATATTCCATCGTTTTATGTATCAGTGTATTCACATAGCTAGTGAATAAATTTTGTCGAGAAAATAGTATATTTTTGAAAAAATTCTATTCATTTTTATAAATATAAATAATAAGAACTTCGGGAATAAGCTTCAGATTTGAAAAAATTTAATTAATTTCTTATATTACTAGTTTTGTGGATATTTATAAAATTATTACTGAAATACTTTCCTTGTATTATCAGATTATGAAGCGGATATTACGTAAAAAAGAGTTCGTTATAATTTTTATATACGTAAAAAATTAATTTTAATTTTAATTTTTTTTTATTGGAATAAATTTAATTTTTACAATGAAACGCAATAATTATATTAAAATACTTAAAATTTATAAAGTTATATATACATGTATATAACTGATATTTATAATATTTTATTTCTATTTTTTCAATTTTATAGTATTTATTTCTTTAATTTAAATTCACTATTTATGGTTTATCACTTAATTATAAATAGTACTAAGAATAGAATATTAAATAACATGCAAAGATAAATTTCCTTTTAATATTCAATTATATACCATTGACTGAAATATTTTATTTGTTTATTTAATTAATTTTATAGTATGATCAAATTATTAAAAGTAAATGTTTCCATTTTCAAGAAATACATAAATTAGAATTTATAAATAATAATAAAATCGATAGCTTCAAATTTCAGCAATAAAAATTAAAACGAAGTTGGTATATCTAAATCAAAAAATACAATAGATATAATTTCTTTAGGAACTTCGAACACCAAAACATACTTTAATGTATTTAGTTAAGTTCCCTAACAATTAATATTTATTTTTCTGTAAAATATTATTTCATAAAATTTTCAAATATCTTTTTTTCGATGTTCATATAAATATATTTTTAAATTTATTTGCGTTCACAACCTGTTAAAAATATTAACACAATTATCGTAACAATACATACGAAGCTATTTTTACTGCTCAATATTAATCAATTTTATTATTGACGTAAAACTTGTGTATCGTATTAAATTTAAAATCTAATATAAAATTGGATATTAAATCAATTAATATGATTTCATTTTTATTTCTTAAAATATATAAATAAAAATATATTTATTAATTATATTACTGTAATATTTGAATTCAAATAAAATTATAATATAAAATTTGTCTCAACAACGTTAAAATTAAAAAAATTGGATAAAAGCTATACACCTATATTAATACTGTCACTAAGTCTTTACTTATTAAATAATATAGTATCTACTTAAAATAAAAAGAATATCAGAAATTAGTCAGTATAAAAATTATTTGTTCCATATGGTTTTATTAAAGAAAATTAAAAATAAATTTTTATAATAATTAGATCTATATCGTATATTTTTATTAAAATTTGAAAGTTTTAAACTGAAATTTTATAAATACATTCTTGAATATATTATTTAATTTCTCATAATTTCGTTTTAGTCAATTAATCAGTTTTGGTAATGTTTTAATTATGTAATAAAATAATTTTAAGTGATATTTCTTTCAATGACAATAAAGAGGCTACTTTAAATATTATTATGGCTATTATTTAAATATCATTTTAATTAAAGTTTCAATTGCAATAATATTATCTGGCTAAGTTTTCATTCTTTATTTTTAATTTATAAAACTTTATTAAGTGTATACAATTAATCGAAACTATATATTTAACAAATAGTTTATAATATAAGTGTATATATTGAAATAAATTACCATTTGATGTTTTTTTGTTTTAGAAGATTTAGATAATTTATGTAACTCACCTGTAACATAAGAAAAAATTAGAATTAGATGAAAATTTATTTTTATAATACAATTATAAATATAAAGATGCAAAAAAAATTTAAATTGGGCATATCAGAAACTAAAAAAGATCAATATAATAATTAGTTATTTATTAATTATATTTAAAAAATATTTTTAATTTATATTGCTTTCGATTTTATTAGAATATGAATTAATTATGTTATCAAATCAATTTTTATAGAATTTTAAAATTATTTTACTTTTATAAATTAAATAATGGAATGGATAGAAAATTAACATATTTTATTAATCCGTAATTATTAATAAATGAATAAAATTTATAATAATTTTGAATGCAAGATTTTACATATCTGCAAATACATATATATCTATAGATACAGTTTTACCTATAAAATTAATAAGAATAAAAGTATGTAATGTAAAAAATCAATAAAATTTTAAATATTCAATTTTGAATAATAACATTACGAGGTATTTGTTACATTTCTCATTCATAATTTAAGTACATACTATGAAGTAAAGAAAAATTATATTTACTAGTAATTTAATATACAATTATTGCTGTGAAGAACTAAAATTGTATGCAGTTTAAAAAAAAAAATTTACTGTAGGGTGATACTTGCATAAGAAAGAATTGTAATTTGATTTTTTATAATATATTTATATAGTACTTGCTAACCAATAACTGTAATATCAGCATCTACAATTGGTTTTCTTTGTGATAATGTTTTTTCTTAGACATTCTATAAATTGAAAATCAGTAAAACTTGTGTGGTAGTTTTAACAGTTGATTATATCATGGTCGACGATGAAAATTCGGTTACATCATGTACTTCACTTTCTAGTGGGCAAGAATTAAAAATAGAAATGCTTGAAGATACTTGATTTAGAATTATGTAGTTTAAAATTTTTTAAAATTCTTTTCTAAATAGATAGTTAAACTATGAAACTACGTTAAATTATTAAGCTTTATCTAAATTAAGAAAAATTATTTTAAAACATTTATAAAATAAATGCTAGTTATTAAGAATTTAATTGACTAGAAGTAATAATAATAATAACAATAATTAAAAATTTAAAATTCAAATGGATATCATGTACTAAAGTTTCGTGATAAAAAATCTTATTTTTCACATTTCCGTATTCTAATAATAAATAAATTCTTTACATTTTTACAAATTTAAATAAAATCATCATAATATTTTGAAATTAATTATTAAATCTTTATATTTGAAAATTTTTATCTAACATATTACGCAATAAAATACTTTCTTTGTATACATATCTTTCTTTTTTCTTTAAAAATTTCGAAACTACTTGATTAAAGAATTGATTATTATAGTTTATGGAAATTTTTTAAAATTAGCAATTAATTTATATCAAACAAAATAATATGCCATTTTTTGATGCATCTAGTAATTGAACACGAATGAAAACAAGCTTAATAATAGAATACGTTATTAAGTGAATACACGTCTATTATTTTGAATATATTCTTTGTCGTGAAATAGGCATTTGAATATCATTTTACCTATTAAAATCATTCTTTTCATAAATTTTTTAATTTTTAATGTTTTTTAGATTTTCAAGCATTATTTTTCAAGCATTAAACTTATTAAAAAAAAGTAATAAAATCTTTTATTCATATTTTTTAAAATTAAATTAAGTATAAAATCACTTTAAAATTTTATTTAATAATAATTTATTTGATGAAAATTTTATAGGATAATTATTAAATAAACAATTCTTATTCTAAAGTATAAATTAAAAATTATGTTTTTAACTTTTAGATCGATTTGGCTTTTCTTATTTTAAAAAAATAATATGTAATTTAAAACTAATGGTGATATACTATGAATAATTATTTGAATAAAAATTCCAGATATACTCTATAGACATATTTTATTCACAATTTTATGTAATTACTGAAATTTACATTATGTATAATGAATTAAAAAATTGATTTCAACAACTTATTAATTGTAGATTATTTACTAGATAAAGAAAGTAAAAAAAATTTTATAAAAAAGATTGGATTCTCATTTGTACATAGGATTACATCAATACAAGAGTAGTATCAACGATTATGTATCGACTCCATTTATGATCATGCACTTCTTTCTCAATCTCTATACTCCTATCAATTTTAATTTTATTCTTTGTATATCCTATGTGATAAAAAATAAGTTCCTAAGATATGCAATATAGAACTTCAATAGAAAGTCAAAACTATACCTTCAGAAATAAAAAATAACACTCTTTTATGTTGTATTTTGTAGCATATGTAAATTAATATTACATTAATGTATTTCTATGGCTTGGAAGTTGTTATATTAGTAGATCAAACTTAAAAATCGCTTTTCCGTTATAATACTTACAAATTTAATTATAATATCATATGTACATAACATTGCACTGATTCTAATTTTCAATAAGAAGTTTAAAACAAATAATAAAATTAATAAAAACATAAAATACTCTCTTTAATATACTCATTTTATTAAACAGTTTTAGCATAAAATAAAAAGACAGAAAGAAAAAGCTTATGGCTTCTACAATAATATTAAGAAAAAATAAATTTTTTATCCTTATATATCCTTCATTTAAAAACATTTTCCTTTTTTAAATCCAATTAAAAATTTAAAAAATAAATTTTAACAAAAATATAAAATTTTTTTAATTATTACAATACAATTATATAATTGTAATAAAATCCATGTATAATAGTTATTACGTAAACTATGTAAAAAAAATCATCGTAAAAAATAATTAATTTTAGATGATTTAAAATAAACATATCTGTTTATCATCCTCTTTGCGTATTATAATTAAATGTGTTTCATCTAAAAAATCTAAAAAGATTCATCTTTTCATATTTAAAAGAAATAAGGCAACACAGGCTATACTTTACAAAATCCCCAATCAACTAGACTAATCCAGAGTTTTAACTATTTTCTTTTACGTATACATTTTAAGTCGTTCTGGGAAATTTTTACTAAAATAATATTATGAGACGAGGAATCGCAGTCACGTTCATAGTTTAATATAATTAATAGTATTGTAAGTTCTTATCGAATAAATTATATATTTAGTAAAACAAATTTAAATAAAATTAAAAAACTAAGTATATTAAACTTTATAAATAATCATTTATTAAAAAAACTAGAATTATTTTCAAATTAATAAAAAAATTTTCGAAATTAAAAAACAAAAGTATGTTATAATAGAAAAATAAGGAAAATTAATATTTAATAATTATGTAATATCTAAAATTCTTTAATAATTAACCCGATTTATTTATGATTAATGATAAAAAATTTTTAATTCTTCTATAAAATATTTTCTAAAAATATTTTAATTTTACCTCAATACGTATTGATAATTATATAATTAAGTATTATTTAATAATATAAATAAAAAATCATGACTTAAAAAATGTATCAGTTATCATTATAATATAATAGTAATTCATTTAAAATTAATTGAAAAAATTCAATTTTTTATTCAATTATGTAAAAATATTTTAAATAAAAATATATTTTATTTTCAAATTATAAAACGTACATATTTAAATTTTTTATATTTTTATCAAGAAAAGACGCAGTATCCAAATCATCTAAGTATGTATTAACTTAATTAAAATTTTTTATTATATTTTTTTATTTATCTCAATATGATAATTAAAAATTTTTGTATTATATTGTAATAAGTGATTTTAAACATCAGCTATTACTTAAATTTACAAAAAATTATATTTAATAAGATATTTTATACATTATATTGATTTTTCTCGACGTAGTTAAGATGAAAACTTATTAAACTTAATATTTACGAGTCATTTATTATAAGCGTTGATTTGAATGAACATGAATTTAAAAAATAATTCGTTAAAGTTCTCTTCATTTTTATTATTTTAATTCAGTAGTTTTTATTATATAATTTTATTGAATTAAGAAACCGTTAAAATAAAGATACCGATAATCCTCATTTAAAAATAGTTTCAATTAATTTGAATGCAAAAGCAAAAAATATTTTTCTAAAATCTTCATAAATTTTTAGACATATAAAATTAAAAACGATGTTCCACTGCATTGTAATTGTTCACAAAAGTCAACCAAATAAAGTTCTTATGAAGAAATAAGAACTAAATAAAGAAACATTATTAGAGTGCAAGACTACTTGTAGAAAAAATAAATTGCGACAAAGAATGATAATTATTGAGACTAAAAGGAAAGTATTTGAGCTTAGCGCAGTAACGAGTAAGTGCCATTACTGGTAACTGAACGCAACAGAAGATGTTACCAAGTGCTAAGAACTAGTAGAATCCGCACTGTTTTCCATGTGGTTCACCAGGCATATACCGATGATCGTATAAAATGTTAAATGCAGACAGGATGAACTACTTTTTATTGTTTGTTCATAATTTTTTAACTTATTTGTTTTTTATCATATTTTTACGAAAGTTTTATAATCCTTTTAAACATTGAATATAATAATTTTTTATTATATTAGGTAATACTTTCCTTAGGACAGATTTATTTTTAACCCCTCAAATTTGCTTATTATTTAATGGATTTTTTTAAATTTCGTATTCATTTGCAGAGTAAAATAATTATTTTAATAAACGAAAAATAAACAATAAAGAACATGTGATATGTTGAAAATCTCTTTTAATTAATTAGATTTTAATTGAAAAAGTTTTGTTAAGTTAAATAGTATAAATTATACTTTAAATAATTATTTTTATGTTTAAAATAATAAAGTAACTTAACAATGTATCTAACTAATTTTATTTATTAAAGAAGATAGACTACAAATACTTCTGAATAATTTTCTTGTTATTAAATGGTTTATATTGATGAATACCTACACATTTAAAGATTTTTGATTTATTGGTTTCTTGTCAACTACATTTATTTATTAGTTTGAGAAAATGAATTATTTTAATATGTATCTTCAAACACTAATATTTGATTTACTTTTGTTAATAAAGCAAAATAGAAATAGTATATTTCTGAATTTATTTTTATTTTTCCCGTCTTTTATTCACCTCCCTCGTTCCTTTTCCTTCTTTATCGTTACACTAATTTTATATTCATACCTGTATATAACATTCATTTTCATCTACATAGAAGCTGCTGCATTGCAGATATATTCCTCCATTTAACTTCATATTATTTTATTCACTAATTCAGATAATCTATGAAATTATTATTATAATTAATCTCATAAAGTTTAATTATTTCATTATTTTTTTCAATACATCAAATTCCAAAAGATAAAATAATTAAGATTTTAATTAAGATAAAGCATTTGATAATTCGTAATTATTTAAAACTAAAAAATAAAATAAATATTATTTTTCATTAGCTAATTAATGTGGAAGTGATATCTCATTCAATAAAACTATGTTATTTGACCCTTTATAATAAAAATTTAAAATAACTAAGAATTCATATGCACTGCAAATTTATCATTACATATTCAAAAAAATAAAGAAAAAATATTTTAACTACTAACAAGTATTATATATATATTTCTTATATAATAATTATATTCATTGATTTATGTTAATGAGATATCTAAAACAAAAATTTACTGTTTTGATTACCAAATCTGATGTAACTTTCTATCATTATCTTGTTTTAAATAACATAAATTCTTTTAATATCAGTAAATTATATTTTGTTATTAAAAACCATTGTAAAATTTTGATAAATTTTACCATGTTTATTTTTGTATTAATATCACGTATTGAAACTTTAAATTTATTTTAAAAAGCAATAAAAAATGACTATATTTATAAAAAATTAGAAAAACCATTCGGTATAAAAAATATTATATGATCACCATTCTTTAATTTTAAGAATAAAATGAAACTTCAAAAATTTTTATAATTTCAATGTGAGCTGTCGATTATAATCAAGCATTCCCTCAATAGCATAAAAAATACTTAATAAAATTCATGAAATTAAAAATGCTTTATTCAAAATTATTATTTTTAATTTTATCAGAATTGTTGCTTTTAAACAATTAAATCTTTCGAATTTCATTACAAAATTCAAGTCTTTTTCTCTACGCGAACAAAATACAAGTTTTTGCTTTCACAAAGAAAAAACGAAGCAACAACTGCACTAGATATTTTGCCTAAGGAATAATTATATAAGCTGTAGTCAGAAAATTCCAAAGAAAAATATGACTGAAAACAAGGCAGGCGGGTAATAAAGAAATTGCAATTTTTGATTCCCGGTCTTTCCATCAAGAACACAACTATCGTTTAAACGAGTACGACTTCTTTGTTTTAATTTCGAGGTTAAAAATCGAAGGGTTTCAAAATTTTTGAATGTATGTTATTGCATATCAAGAAAAACGTCTTTATGCAATTATTAAAGCTATAAAAATTTTGATTTCAAAAACATTTTAGATACATAATCTCAGTATCTTTACTGAGAATTCGATATTTTTTATAAGTTATCATGAAAGTGACGTATATTTTTTCTCAATTTATAAAATCAGATAAGTAAAACAGACTCATTACCAAATACTTCTAGCCGTTTATGAATAAAATTAATGATTAAATATTTTTTTAAAATCATTATATGAGCTTCTTCGAACTATGAGTTTTTACTTTTTGTAGCAGATAAAAGTTTTTATTTTATAAAATTTTAATAATGAATTTAATTAAATAATGTATTATAAATAAGTTAAGATTAAGTTATAACAATCTAATATTAAATATAAAGCTTTTTTTAACAATATTTCAATTTAATTTTTACTTTAATTTTTTTTAATTTCAATTCAATTAAAATTCAATTTTTTAACAATTTAAATCATTTTTCAAAGATTTAGGGAAAAAAATGAATTATTATTATTATCATTATTATTATTATTTTAAGTTATATCAATATATATATAATTTTTTATACTAAAAAACTGTTTTTTAACTGTTTAAAACCAATTTATCGAATATGTTCATTAAAAATATACGTTTTAGAAATAGTTATAAATATATTAAAATTAATCGATAATATTATTATACTTGATTTTTATTGATGTAAAATACATAAATATTAAATTTTAGCATTTGATATAAAATTTTTGAAATTAGAATTTTTATTAAACAAGATGATATAAAATATTACAATTATTCATGTATTATCTATGAATAAAAATCGACATTTCTTATTCATTGACATGCAATTCTTTGACTAAGTTAAAAGAGAAAATGTATTTGATATGCTTTAGCATAAAAACTGCAATAGAGATACAAATTCATTTGTATCTATTGAAGCGGATACTAATTCATTTTAATTCATACGAACTAGTTCACTATATATTACATTTCAGAGCTCGTTAACTAGATGAAAAATTTTAGGTATCAACATTATCAGGAACGAATTAGTAGGCTTTTAAAATTACGTTTCTCTTTACTTTAAAATGGTTACAGTATCAAGTGTGCATTTTTTTACTAATAAAATAAAATATGAAAGAAATCGTTTTTGAAATCTTGATTTTTTCCCGAGATTGTAGAACAAAAGCAATTAATTTTTAATTCAATATAAATTTGAACCATGAATAAAAATAATATTTTTATCATAAAGTAAAATAATGTTGATTTTGTTTTCAATATTATAGATATTTCGAAAAATAACTTGTAATAATTTCTTTTAGTACGGAAATAGAATCAATTTATTTAATGATATTAATGATGATTGTTTTAGATTAAATTTAAAAAAATGTAATTTATTTTCTACAAAATAAATAAAATTTAATTAAATAGTAATAATTATAATAAAAAAGAATATAGAGATTTAAAAATGATATTTGCGTTATTTCTATATTATAAAAAACTGTATTAGTGTTATAAAAGAGTGGTATTTTTTCTATTAATATTTATACCTATTGCAAATCATATTAAAAAAGTTTCTTATATAATTATAATATAATTATGATATTATCATTGAAGAAAAATTGACATTTTTTGTTCGATATAAATATAAATTAAATTAAAATCATTCAATCTATATTTTGTACAAATTGAATATAAAAATATTACCATAGATATATTCGCAGATCTATAACAGTATGGAAAGAAATATATAGTATAACTTTTGCCCATATACTTTTAAAATAATTGCGATGTTAAGTAAAAGTATTGTAAATATATGATTCTTTATAACATATAATAATAATATTAATAATATAATATTCATTATGTACTAATTGTTATTTATATAAATAAATAAAATTTAATTTAAGTAGATTATCATAGATTTTCGAATGTTTGTAACTTAATTGTTTTTATACAATTTTAACTCTGGATTAGATTAGAATTGGTTCACAACTGAAAAAATTAAAATGTTTCTTCTAATATCTTGGAAAATTCTCAAATACATTATAACTTGAACTGTTAATGGTTATTTTCATTAAATGAATAATCGCTTATTTGAAATATTTACATAGTTGTATATAGGCAAATTATATAAAAATTTTTCATAAATGTTTCCCATTGTATCAATATATAAAGGATTATCTATTCAATCGTATTCAATAATAGGTTGATTGATAATAATTATTCTATAAGCGTAATTATTCAGTATTTAATAAATTAATACGAAATTATTTGGCATACGATGTATATTTTATTTTTTTATACAACTAAAATTTTTAAATACGTTCTTCTAAAACAATAATTTGGGTTAAAAATTTTTTTTCTTTCATATTTAATTAATTAATTAAATATATTTTACGAATAAATGAAATTATTAGATGTTTCGATAAGTAATTATTTCTAAATAATTACTTCCATACTTGAATAATACACTTCCAATATATGTATTTTTATTATTTATTTGGGGTATAATTTAAAGATATGAAAAAAATTTTAGCAATAAAATAGTTTTATAATTAAGTATACTATATATTTTTTATCTACTTTTTATCTACTTTTTACTATGAATAACAGTACTATTTTAATAAATAGTTATACCATCATAAATTTGGAAGTTCAGAATTTAAAAAGTATATATGTCAAGTATAAAATATTCTGAATATAATTATGCAATTTAGTTCTCATAATTTTTATTTATAAATAAAGCAATGCATACAATTGAATTGACAATATGCTTTATATTATTCAATTTTACTTACACTGTTAAAATCATTTTAATGTTAATGATATTTAGAGAATTGTTGTGATATTAATAATGATCTAAGTTATTTCAAGAAACGATATTATATATTTTCAAAGAAACATATAATCCATACTTTTCTAATTAATAGTTATAAATAGTTATACTGTGCATATATTAGATCATTATTTAAGAAAAATCAATTGAAATATTAAAATACCAATTTTTCTTTATGCAATAATGGTTCTATATTTTCTTGATGCATTAATTGTTCTATATTTTCAAGAAATTAAAGTCTTTTATTTAAACATTATATTATAACGAGCTAATTAAAATTATGTACTTATAGACCAAATTATTTTTTAATTAATATTTTTTCAAAAGAATGCAATAAACTATTGAACGATGCAATTTGAAAATATTTATGTTAACGATGTTTGACTTGTAGAAGAAACTAATATTCACGTATAATATTGTAAAAATGTTATAAAATCTGTTTAATTTATATTTAAATATTATATTTAAAATATTTTTTATAAAAAATAAGTATAAAAAACTGTTTTATGATAATGTTAGCTAAATATATTTAGCATAATAAAACAAGTTTGGAATAATAAAAAGTAAACTCATTTCAAGTAAAAAATACTATATGATTTAAAGATAAAAGTTTCTTAATTTATAATTTACTGTAATAAATTTTTATGTTTGCATCGATTGGTCTCAAACAAAGTAATTTTAATAAGAGATATTCTTCGAAAATTATTTGCTTTACATACTAAATAAATTTGATTTACAATAAGCCTATGATTACTTAAAAATGACTTTAAGCTAATATTACATATCATATTTAATATATCTGAAATAAAAATATAAAAAATATGTAACTATTAATTTGTTTTTATTTTGTGATATCCATTATTTATGAATTAATGAGATAAGCCTCATGTAATATTATAAAATGTAAATACTTGCATTAGATAAGTGACTTAAAAAATACATTTGTAAAAAAATTTCGTTGAAATGAAATGAAACAACCAAAAAAGGGTGTTGGGGGCATTATTTGTCATTAGTTGCTTGGATCATCAATCGTGCTATTATGGTTAATGGCTTTCTTGCACTTTCCTACATAATATATAAATACGAGTTACGAGATCTGGGAAATTGTCGAAATTGCGTAGGATTGGAATGACGCTCTTATTTAGTCGCGTAACACACCTACGGAGCATTTACTGCTCGTACACTTTTCTTTTTTCTTTTTTACAAAGAATGAGGGAAAATGGCTTAACCAATCCGATATATAGCTACCTTAGAATTATTTGGTTTTATTTCATTTTTACGCAATGGAAAATAATAGGTGTACGTCACTATGGAATTTATATATGAAAAGCATTTGTTCAATAGATTTAATAATTTAAAGAGATGCTAATATTTAGTTACAACACAATTTGTAAACATATGTATCTAAATTTTACTATGTTTTCAATCCATATAATGCTATTTAATAATAAAAATTAAATAATTTAAAATTGTTAAGACTTGATTATATATTTCTTTTTTTAATCTTTATTCATCTGTTTTATTAAATTTATTTTAATTAAATTAAGTAAACTTTGAAGAATTTAATAAAATATCGTAAACTAAAATTACTACTATTATTTAAAAAATACTGAAAAACAGACGCTATAAAAATTTTTTTTTTTTATTTTAAATTGTATTGAATTATTTTGTATAAGCTTAGTTGACACATAAAATTAAATTACATAAAAAGGATTAACAAATAGACTACATACATTAATTAAAATTACTTTTGTTATTAACTATAGAATATAAATTCTGTGAATTTATAATAATAATTTTTTAACATTTAATTAAGATTTTTAAATAGTAATACGTGATACCAAGAAAATATACAAATGTAATTAATCGTGTAATTATAAGTAAAAATAATAAAAATTAAAATGAATTTTTTATTTAATATAAAAAATAATTGATATTTAATATTATTATTGTATACAAATTTCTTTTACATAAGTTTATAAAAATTAAAATTTTTTAAATAAATTGAATTATACATATGTAAAGTTTATATATGAAAACCTTATAAAATTTCTTTTTTATATATGTATGATTATAAAAAAATGAAAATAAATAATATTTTTGGTTATAACTTTTAATATGCTAAAAAGGTATATATTGTTAAATTATAGGTTTATGTATGTCTTACCATTAACTATGGTTTCTTTTTATATATGAAATGATAAAAAAATTGTATTTTCAAATAATATAAACATGTCTAACATAAAATTTTATAATTCTATATGTAAATATTTTTTATCTTAATTCATAACATAGAATATTCCCATAAATATAATAATAAATATAATAAAAAATATAATAAAAAATATAATAAAAAATATAATAATAAATATAATAAAAAATATAATAATAAATATAATAAAAAATATAATAATAAATATAATAAAAAATATAATAAATATAATAAAAAATATAATAATAAATATAATAAAAAATATAATAATAAATATAATAAAAAATATAATAAAAAATATAATAATAAATATAATAAAAAATATAATAAAAATTTTTAGTTAAAGTATTTTTATTTTCTTTATTCGTAATTTCAATGTTAGCGCACTTTACTATATTATATTAATATAGATCATGAGAAAGTGTCATATTCAACATAAAAAATTATATTTAATTCTATTTTCTAATTAAATTAATACTCGATATATAAATAAAAAATTCCTTTAAAAACTTAATATCTACTAAGTTTTGTTTTTAGCAGAGACAAAATATTGATATTTTTTAATCTGATTTAATATTTTATTGAAAATAAATTTAAAAATAACTTTTTGTTTCTCTTATTTTACTTAAAAAATTGAATTCTGGAAAATCTTTTATATAATTTCTAAAATATTTTGTGATTTATGTATAAACTTCTTCGATATTAATATAATACGTATATACACGTTTTATTAAGGTATTAAAATTTACCCAAATAATTCTCAATAGTTGTCAATATTATTAGTTCATTTATATATATTAATAACTTATTAAAATATGTATATTTTTTATGAAAATATATAAATTAATTATATTTAAAAATTTTATATATAAATCTCATAAGAAAATAAAAAAATTTATAATTTTAATGAATTTTATGCGAAACCTAGATATTATTGCTTTTTAAATACCTACGGTATTCTATTGTATAAAGTTTGAAGATCGTCTTTTATGATTGTAAATTATTTACTAGTTTTCCAATAATATCGTAAAAACATTTTTAAATATAACTTTATTAAAATTTAAAATATCCGTTTAAATATTTAATGATTTCCAATATAAATTATATAGAAAATATTAATATATAAATGATCTACATAAATATAAATATGAATAAAAGTAGATACAACCTCTTACTTTAATTTCTTATTCAACTTATATGTTTATATCAATACGTTTTTCTTTAAATACACATGTTTATTAATTTAATATAATTTTCATATTTTACTTACTTTTTATTTAATTTATCATATGAATATATTAAACTTATTGTTTTACATTCTTTTATATACAAAGTTTTTTAATTATTCTATTAAATAGATAATTTCATATTTATTTACAGAAACAATTTTATAATTTCTAATTATAAAGAAATAACTTTAAATAAATACGAGTTCATTATAAAATAATTACACTAAAAAAAAAAGTAATATGCTTTCGAAATCTTATTTAGGTACTTAATTTACACAGAAAATCTCATGAAATAACTCACATATATGGTAGTGACTTTGATGTTTCTCATCATATCCCTGACGTCCGTCTCAAGCCTAATAGGCCGATGCATCGCCGTTAAAGCCAGCATAACGTTAATGTGATGTCATTCAAAACCTACTCTTTACACCTTGTAAAAGTGCACATAGCTCTTTAACTCTCTTTAATTTTACAATATCAGCAACACTAAAATATAAATCTCACTTCACATGAAAACACGAACACGTAAGATACAATAATGTCACTAATTGATTCTTTATTTTTCTTTGTTTACAATATTATTATTATACAAGAAAGAAAGAAAAATATGTCAATTTTCTTTGTTTTTGTCATTCAAAGGTACTTTCTAAAAATATATACGATGCGTGATATAGTAATGTTATAATGAATTATTGTTATTATAGACTAGATACGAGTTCAGAAAAAATTAATTAGAAACCAACTGATCATTTGATTTGTATTTAATATATTTTGAAAGATAGATCAACCGTATTAATAAAATAAATAAATAACAGTTTTTAATATGAATTATTTTTACACTTAACATAGAATCTCAACGATCCTGTTTTTGTTCTTTATCTTTCCAATACCTATGTAATGGAAATTCAATTCCAAAAGAAAGTTGAGAGAAAAAGTATATATAGATATTTTTAAAGGCTTGTACAATAGATCCACCTTTTTAAAAACATTACTATTTGTTTATCGGTTTAGTGAACACTTTATCAAAATAATTAAGATGTTATTTCAAAATTTTGAATTTTTAATAGGTGTCAGGAGATTATCGTATAATTTTATAGATCTTTTAGACTAAGTAACAAAGCATTAAAAATTTTTATTAAATTATATATTATCAGATATTTTAAACGATTTGTTGACATAATATCTTTTATAATATATATAAAGAATTATAATTAACATTAGTTAGTTCTAAAAATACAGTTAATTAAATAAAAATATTAAATAGCAATGAATATTTTTAAAAAGTTTAACACTTCACTTAAATATTTGATTTTTAAAATTGAACTTTTAACTATTAATACATTTATAATAATACACTTTACAAAACCTTATATGATATTCATATAAATTTATGGTAAAAAGAAATTACTTTGAATTTGTGTATAATAATAACAATAATAGTAATAATGATAATAATAATACTAGTATTATAATGGAAATTTTATCTAGACAGAATTTTAGATAGTAAAATGAGATATATTATGAGAAGATAAAGTTGTAAGATTAAGCACCTTTTAGTACAGAGTAGAATAAATTATTTTTAACCGGATGAAATAATAAAAATACGGTTATTAACAATTAATAATCTAACTAAATTCGAGGAAAACAGTTTACATTTTGCAAATATAGTCTTATTTACTTTTAATGATAACTAAGTATTTCTTTGAAAATTAGGAAAAATCTTAATAAGAAAAGGAAACGAATGAAAATCATTTAGGAATTCGTTCAGTCTCATCAATTCTCGAAGATACTCGATGAACAAAATAAACTCAAGTAAATTTCGGTATTATAGAGACAAAAAACACGCGAATGACTGTTCAACCCCGTTTCTCACTTAAGAAAATCAACACGATTGCTATGAAAGATCATAACAAACTGCTACCGTAGCCAGAGCAGACTTGCGATGAAACAGTCCCCCACCCGTTACAGTATCTGGTTTCCATTCTATCTCAAAATATGAGTGGCACAAAAAGAACCACTAGATACACAGATGACTTACACAGCGGAAAATAAGTTATGATCGGTAACGTCCTTTATGCTTGTCTACGTTTTGACAATTTCTACGTTTGAAATTATGCAATGACTCAAAATGAAAACTTGGCTCTTACACTCTCTTTAAACTTATTCAAAATTTAATGATTATCAAGAAAAGGTTTTTAGTAACTGATTATCTAAATATTGCAATGTCAATTTCTTTTGATTATAAAATTTAAATTTTATAAAATTAAAAAAATTCCTTCATAAATATCTGAGAAATCATATCATGCGTTATGTTAAAAAAGCAATGGATTTTAAAGCTAAAAGATCTTATTTATATAATCGAATAATAAAAATATTTTATATTGGTTTTATCGACATATTAATATTTAATATACCCACTGTGTGTATTTCAATATAAAAAAATTTAATAAAACTAAATTTTGAAATTAATCTTAAAACGACTACCATATATTTTTTATATTACAATACTTTTAAATGACTTTATACTGCAGCTATTTATATATATATATATATATCCTTGACTTTAAATGAACTTTTTAAAAAATAAAAAGAATCATAGACATAGTCAATATAGGCAATAATCAATAGCATATAAATATTTTTATTATATTATTTGTGCTTAAGAAGTTTTTCGAGGTTAATTTTATAATAATTATGAAACTTTTTTGTATAAAATTTAAAAATTGCATTGTTTCACGTTTATTAAAAATACATTCATACATATTTTCTACTGCTCGAATACGAATGCAAAAAAAATATTGTTAACTACTTTCTATCATATTTTCAATATCAATTTTTATTTTTTTAATAAAAACTTACATTTTTATGTACGTATATTAAACATAAACATTATTTATTAAAAAAATTAATTCATAACAGCCGAATTAAATACGATAAGCATTAAAAAATATTTGAGCATTAAATTTTATCATTAAGTTTTAATTTTGATTAAAAGATAAAATTACTTTATCAAATATATTTATTTTGTTTTAATTTTTATTTATATACTTAAGACTTTTATCAATTAAACAAGAAAGAAGTTTTTATTTTATAATTTTATATTTCTTTATAATTAATTATTATAATTTTATTATCCAAAATTTATATAAAAATTAAATAAATACATAATATTGTTTATCTTGTGCAATATTTTTAATATGTATTAAATGTATCAACAATAATTTGATATTTATTTTAATTATTTGAATTTTATAAGTAAATTTCATTAGCCCCAAAAAATATATCTATAATATATTAACAATAAAAATATCTTTTGTTATCATGATTTTAAAATAGTGAAATATAGTTAAAAATTAAAAGTTTTTCGTTACGGTCAACAGTAAATAAATTATTAAAGCTTTTTTTAGCATTTTTAATTTTCATGATAAAATATATATTTTTTAGAAAATTATAATATGATACAAATCATGTCTAAGTTATTTAAAATTTTTGAAAATACATTTAAAATTTTTTTTAAATATTCATTGATTGCCTTTATCTAAGTTAAAAAGCTTTTCAAAAACATTAAATTAATACAATTACTTTTACTACTTACATCTGTTACAAGATTTATAAACTGATGTATAAATAAAGAAAAAAATTCTCTATGTTCTATATTTATTGATACTTTAACATTTTTTAAGCTATTTATCCGTTAAAGAATTATTATTTCCTTACACCTAAAAAGTAATAAAATTAGTTCCTTTGAAAAACAGACATTACTTATTCCAGTAATGCTCTTGAATTTATGTATTAAAAAATTAAAAAATTATGTATTAAAAATTATTCTTTAAATAATCTCGACATTTTCGTTCAATATTAACATTATTTTTTTCAATTGTTTTTATACTTGTGTATCTATTATTCTGGATCATTAAAAAATGTATATAACCTTATTTAAGAAGAATATATAATTTAAATTTATAGGTTCAAAATTTCTTAATTCAGTGGAACTTTTATAAATAACTTGCGAAGAAAAAGATATTTCACCATTAGTCGTTCATCGATCGCCAATGACTTACTCAAGAATAAAAAGACGACCAGAATGTGAAAAATATGCTATCAAAACTTTATGCAGCTGTAGCTACTATTGGGTTAGGCTGTCGATATGACTTATCATAAAGACAAAAAACATGCGAATGACCGTTCATCCCCGTTTCTCAAATATTTGATAAATTATAAAATTCATAATTAGTTTTAAAATTATATAAAATTTAAATAATTTTGTATATAATTTATATAATTGATAAAAAAATCATGTAATAGTAATACACATCTTCCCGATATGTATCCAAGATTGGCTGATCTGTAAGGTCTATTTTATTTTGCAGGTTAATGGTGTGTTTCTACCGATGATATCAAAAATTTATATGCATAAAACTTCTTTGAAATACAATTTTGTAACGCTGTTTAAAAGCTATTTTCCTATATTCTTGTGGTTTTCAATTTTTATTTTATACGCAAAGCTATAAATTGATGGTTTCGATAGAATCAAATTTAAAATTTTTTTAAGTTTCTGTATGTACCATAAGTTTCGAAATTCTTTACTGAATTGTAAAAAAAATTCTTTTAAAATTTATAATTGTCTATTTCATTGTTTTTATAATATTTTTTTAAAGAATTTAATAAAAATATTTTAGTATTTTACTACCAAAGATAGATAAGAATTCCATAGTAAAAAGTAATGAAATATAAAACTATCAATTACTTTGATAAGATTCAATTTTATAAATTTTATATTAAAATCAGTCGTTTTTTTAATAAGTTATTTTTTTACCTTTTCTTGATATCTATTTTATATGAATAAATAATATATAATCAATATTAATGAAATTAATAAGAATATAATAAATTTCTTATAACAAATATAAATAATATATTTATAATTAAATAAATATTTTTTTAATTTTACAAGGTACAAAAAAATTTACATCTTTTTAGATATAATCTAGTCTAATAATACACAAAAGTGGTGAGGGTAATTAAGATTTTTCTTCATATTGTTAAATTTTTTTTGATTTAATTCTTTAGAATAATACTTTATAATATAAATTAATAAAATTTTTACATTTAAAAAATGAAAATAATATAAAATAATATGTATATTCCATTAATATTTTTTATATATTTACTCACAATATCAATAGTTTTATGTAATTTAAATATTAGATCAAAGTAAATGATATAAGTGTATAATTACTGTTCTTTACAAAAAGAATATCAAAAACAAAGTTTTAAAATTGTTAAAAGAGAAAATTCTTAAAATCAAAATAAATATACAATACTAACTCGAAATCGTATATTGTATTTACTAAATAATATAAAGATAGTTTTAAATTATTTACATGTATATTGCTGATTCGAGTTTATATTTTAATTATAACAGGGTTAGTCGAATGAAAAAATTATTAACATCTATAATTTACGAAAGTTATAAAATATAAACGAAAGAAATTTATCGAGTAACCTTGATTAATACATTAAATAAACCGAGTTTTTTGCATACGGACTTTATAAGAACAAGAAAATTCGATAGTATAAAAAAAATACGTAACCCTTTCTACATTTATCTCTTTTCAATAAAACGAAAAAGATTGTTCTTTGCCTGTTGCTTTGACAGACTAGTACGCATTAGCGATTGATAAGTGCCTGCAGGCTGAGAACTGACAGAATAAAAAGACGTTGCACACAAACACACGCATATAATAAACTACTCATGCTATCAAGACTGCGTTACACCCACGTCCAGATATTTGGTTTTTCTTAAAAAGGTAAGTCTGCGAGTGCTAAAGAGCTGTCACAGCGCACAGCAAGCAAAACAGTTAAAAAATGACTTTCACCCACCTTGGATACAAAGGTATATCGTTGGAAGTGGTGCCCATAAAACTATACGCATATATACGCATTGCTGAGAGCGCGTCCAATTACATCGATATATGGCAGTTTCTCTATTCTTCCGCTGTATCTTGTAAGCGAGAAAATTTGGTACAGATTTTTGTAACAACTAATTTCAAGATAAACATCTTGTTTAAGAAGGAAAATTTTATATTCATATTTTTTTATATTTCGTTTTATATGTAGTTTTTATTATATAATACATTTTTCTAATTATCTGGATATGCATTGTTTTTAAATTTTATTTAATCTCTATGTACCCAAAGTGAAATGAAGTACATAAATTAAAATAAAATAAATACTCCCTTCTTCAAAATATAAATATTTCGTTTACTTAAAATTTATATAAACTTATTTACACGCATATATAATTGTATTAATTAATAAACAGAAGTATATAAAGAAATAATTAAATAAATGAGATTTTGTACTGATTTGTATAAATTTTGTACATACACGCGCATGGTAGCGCAGTGCAATATGGTATCTTTTAAATAAATTTATACGTTACAATTATTGATAATATTTTCTATAAATTAATAGGCTTTTAAAATACATTCGTAATGAAATATATAAGTTATAATAAATGTAGAACAATTTATCTACTGGCATAATATAGAAAATATATTTTTTATTTTGTAAATAAAATATTTATTTATGAAGAAAAAGACTTTTTTTAGAACTTTGTTATAAAATTCATGTTAAAAACTGATCTAAATGTAATTTATTTAATATATATATGAGAAATAAAATGAATAATTCTGTTTTTACTTTTTGATTTTATATTTCTTTTTTCCATCAATGAGTTTTAAAATTAAAGTATATAACAATTCACCCAACTTAATATTACAATTTCTAATTAAAATACTTCTTTGATTGTTAATTTGATTTTTTTGTAAAAGAAATGTGTATTAATATGAAAAACATTGGGTTTTAAATATTGTGGCATATTTATATCAAGTATATATTATTATGTATATATCTCTTAAAGTAATAGTATGAACTGTGAAAGTTTCACAATTATTCAATTTTTTTATTATTCAAAATAATGTTTTCATATTAATTTTAATAATCGTTTAATCATTATTGAAAATTTGAAGCTCGAGTACATAAAATAATAAATATTTATAATAAAACCGAAACTTATAATTCTCTTTCTGTTTGTATATAATCCATATACGGTTCATAACTGTTATATATAAAAGACTATTGAGAATATTAAATTAAGCATGTAGAAAAATATTATTTTTTACAAGTTTATACTAAGAGAATAAAATTAATTAGTTTGAAATTTTCATAAAAATAAAAGAAAGAAAACATTTAAAAAACTTATATAATTATATTATCGAACCTATACAAGTAGAATTATTTTGTATTACTAAATCCATAGTCAATTTTGATAATACTGTAAAAAACGATAAATAACAATTATTATTCCATTTTGTTTTTTATCGTATACAAAAAATCACTTTGACTTTTTCGCTGTATAAAAAAATAAAACTACAATATTTATTTAAGAATATACTTAATAAAATAATATAATGATAACATAAATATCACTTATAAACACAATACAATCAAACATTATTTTTTTTAAATGTTAACATATTTCTTTCATAAGATATTAATATTCTCGGATGTAATTAATTAAAAATAGATTATATAGTTATATATTCAAATAATCATTCACAAACAATTTAATAATAGTATT
Organism: Dolichoris vasculosae; assembly: GCA_018907195.1. NCBI lineage: Eukaryota > Metazoa > Arthropoda > Insecta > Hymenoptera > Agaonidae > Dolichoris > Dolichoris vasculosae. Next base: position 4,776,625 of record JACCHY010000014.1, on the reverse strand, counting down.
AATATTAAATATTTATTAATTTTCAATAAATATAAAAAATTAACGATGTAAATAAAAAGTCTGTTAATAAAATATTTTTTCTTTTTAATATTCTTAAATTTATAATATATATGTTTCTTTGTACACTTCTTTCTAAGACGCTAAATAAAATTTAAGTGCATAAGAAATTTTTTTTGATTTAAGTACGTAGTTTTTAATTTACTATTAATAAGACAACTTCGATTGATTTGCAACATTATTAATTTAATTCATATATGTTTATTTGATCCATTCTCTTTTTATATTCTTAGAGGTCGCATAAGAATGTTGCTATAAGTTACTAATAAATTAATTTCTTTAATAATTTTAATCTCTATTAATATCCTATTAAAAATTAAAGTAAAACCAAATATTCGTACAATTATTATTAAAGGATCATTTTAGAATTTTCAGTTACTAATAGTTAAAATTACTTCTTGTTTCAAAGCCTTCGTTATTATTTCAAAAAGACAACATATTTCTTTTTATAGAATGGTGACATCATTTACTGATTGGTTTCACTATAATATGAAAATCTATTCATATGTCATCATGCACATACGTTTCAAGGACTTATAAATAGATTTATGGAAACTTTATCTAAATAAAGTACATCGAAATTCGAAGATACAATATAACTTAATATTTTATATTTAAATCAATGTTTAATTATTTTCATTTACTATAAAATATTCTTAATTCTACGAATAAGGATTTAATAATCAAACATTAATTAATATAACGAATTATTATAATTACAATAATTTTCAAATATTTGTATACTTGTTTTAATAAATCGCTTTTAAATATTTTATATTAATAATGATAAATTTGATTTTGATTCGATGACTTAATAATATATGATGAAATTAATTTAAAAGACAATTTTTCAATTTATGCACGATTTTACAGAAATATCACATGTAACTTTTATTAAAATGTAATAGCCTTTAGAAAATAGTGCCGTGCATAGTATTTCATCTAAATATATTAAATAATAAATTAACACGAAAAGTTAGAATATCCCAGGTGTAATAACTCGAAATTTTATAAAATGAATTTTTTTTAAACCTTCTTTTGAATTTTTAATTGAATAACTGTTTGATATTTTTTAGTTTATAATTTTAATTAATAATTCACATTAACAAGTAATAATCGTGCTCATAATTAAAAATAATTATACGAGCTTTATGATTTTATACTTTTTATTATTGATTATTGTACCTCAGTATATCACAAATACATAATTTTTCATCTGCTTGTTTATTTAATGAGTAGTATTTCCGTTATTAATAAAATATTGATAAATTGAAGACCATATGCAATATAAAATTCACAATTAAAATAATGAATGAGACTTTATAATAGTAAAAAATAAATCAATATTTTCACAATTCTTCCTTCTTTCAATTAAAAGCATATTTTACAATATTCGTAATAACTTTTTTTAATTTTAATCGCATTTAAATAAACCTATGCTAATGGTTTTGATTTGTCTTTTGACGAAATTAAAAAAATTGTGTCGTTACTTGTATTCTTTACTACTACATAATATAAGATATTACCGCTTATGTACATCCACACAAGTATGAGTTTACTGTATGTAGGTTTATAGGTGCATCAATCAGTTTCTCTGTACTCGTGCAAGACTTAATTAGAATTGAGAAATTTCATTTTTTCATAAAGATACAATATCCGCACTTCTATGATGCATATATGCATCTGTAATCTATATGAACACATATAGACATATCAATACAACAACTAGTTTGTAAATAAATGTTATATTCTTTATTATTTTATTTATATTTTATTCTATATTATATAAACGATTCTAAGAAGTTTATCAAAATAGAAAAAAGTTATATGACAGTGTTTTAATGTTATATATTAAATATTTAATAGCATAAATTAAGTATATTGTAATAATGAAATTATAATTGAATAACAAAAATAAAGATCATCTCCTAATACTATTTTTTATTTTTATTAATTATGTCACAAAATTATTAACGAATTTCTTACATTAAATATATAATGTATATTAGCTAAAATTAGAAAAATTATACTTTTCAAATTATTGATATTTATCATATTTAGAACAAATCTATAAAAATCTAATTTAGGATGTTAATGATGGAAATGCTATTTATTTATTTCAGAAACATTTTAATATAAAAACTTCCGATGAAAAATAAGAGGAACAACTTTACATGATTCTGATGTGAGCTGACGTTCTCACCATGGCCCACATATGACGACCTCATGAAATTCAGACAAGGTATGTATCACTTTTTCCGTGTTATCATTGTATAGCTTCTAAATATTGTAATCACGGATTTATTAATTAAAACTATTTTTAATTTCAATTGATTTAAAACTCTTTTAATTCTATTTTAATTTAATTCTAATGTAACCCTTTTATTAAAAATATGCTCATTCATATAAAATTCTGAGTAAATAAATGAAAATAATACCAGTTGTGGATAGAATATATTAAGAACACAATATTTATCTATTAATATAAATATATGGTTTTCACATTTTTATTACTAATAATACTTTTAAACCTTATAATATAAATTCAATTGCAATGAGTTTCAAAATTAGAATTAAAATTTCTGTTTTATTTTTCAACGTTAAATGCACCTATAATTACGTAAAGATTAATTCATAAAATTAAATCAATTCTTTTACAAAGTCTAATTAAAACTAAAGTACACAAATATTTATTTTTATAATAGAAATCTCTATGTAATAAAATTTTTAATTAATTCGATTAGCTAACATAATTAATTAATATATTTTATAACATATTTTTCTAATATTGATTTTATTCAATTTATTAAATTTTATATCAATGGATGTATTAAAAATTAAATTACAATATTTTGAAACCTTAAAATTTATTTAAAAAATGTTTTTTCTATAATATTTCTATAACATAATATTCTACATTAATGAAAACAATGTTTTTAAAAATAAAACGCAACAATATAACATGGAAACTACTTATAACATTTATACAACGTGACTTATACGACTATCTTTCATAAAGCTTAGTAAGTAAAGTCTATATGATGCACTTTAATCAATGTCCGTCCAATATATAACTAACATCCTACAGGTGGCCCGGTTGAGACCTGAAGGTCTAGCATATTTATTTACTTATATAAGGTTTAAATAATAATTAAAAGATAAATTTTTGGTAGTTAGAATAAATTCATCTACAAATAAACGTACCGAGAGTTTGATTTACTTTTTTAAAAATAAAAAATAATTTTTTAAGAATAATTATTAAAAGTGTGATAAGTAAAAGTATAATAAAGATAAAATAACCTATTATTTTGATAAGAATTACAGATTTGTAGTGTTTTATGAATCATGAAATCTCAAGAGTAAATATTTATTCACTGCTGTAATGTTTGGCCCGGTGGAAAATGCGCATAGGTTATCCTAAAAACAAACATGGGAAAAACTTACGGCAGTAGCGTAGCTGTCCAAAAAAACTCATCTATTTAATTAAAACACATTCTAGTTTCCTTTAAGAATTTACAGTATATAAAGATTGTTTGGTGCATAAGAATTATGGAAAGTGAGTACACTATAAGGTAAATAAAATATTTCTTTAAAAAGAAGTTAAAGATTATATGCAGACTTTCGAATAATAAAAGAAATTAATACCTATCAATTATCATAAATGAGAATTTTATTTAATTTTGATTAAATAAATATACTGAGTATTTAGTTATTAGAAACTAAATTTTTATTTTTCTACAAAAATAAATTTTTAATTTATTTAAATTATATATATATATTCTATAATTATAAACATCAATATAAAATGAAGTTAAATTTTAAAACATGAATCTTTTACAGGTTTATTTTTAGAACAAATTATTTAATAATTATTTAATTTGACGATTAATAATAATTTTATATTAAAAATTTGATTAATTTATAATAATTAAATTAAATAATAATATTAATAGTTATTTTAACTAATTACTTTAAAATTATTCTTTTGCATATAAAATTATATCTTTTATAAAAATTCAAAATGATGTAATATATTAAATAATTATTGAAATAAGATAGATACAATAATATGAAGAAAACAATTTTCTAATCGATAAGTTTTATATAAAAACTTACTTTGTTCAAAAAATTTACAAAAATATAACTTAATTATATAAATAAAAATTCGATTTATAATAAAAATTGCTTGTTTTGTTAACTTCTATTTATTAAATGTTAGTTTAAAATTCATCATTATATTCTAAATTATCTATTGTTTGCAAAGACATAATATAAATAAAAGTATCATACAAGTTAGAATAATCAAAGCACTAGTGTAATTTCTGTATTAATTTAATGATCTAATGATGATCTAATGATCGATTTAGAATAAAACTATTCTGTCGGTCTTAAAATTATAATTGCAAATTTCAAAAAAATTTTGAACAGATTTTTGAACAATTTTTGAACATAAGCAAAAATTTAGAGAAAAATAATTTTAATTTTATTAAAAAATTTTTTCAATAAATTTGTCACTACAAATATACTATCAATGTAGTTAAAAGTATATTTAAAAATTATTAAGATATTGACATGGTAACTAAATTCAAATATGCACAATGTAATTGAATAAAATAAAACATTAAAACAACATAATAATAATAAATATAAATAATAAAAAACATACAGAATAATAAAATAATAGTTTAAATTATATACATTAATTTAATATAATAATTATATATATATCTTAATTTAATATAATAATTATATATATCTAAATTTAATATAATTATATATATAAATAAATTTCATATATGCAATTTCAAATTAGTACTATAAAATTTTTATTTATTTATTTATACTACAGATAGTTGCTAAATTTTTTAAGATACATATACTAATATAATTTAATACAAAAATTTTATTTAATATAATAAATACAACTGATTTGTTTTAACAATTAAATTTTGAAAACTGATTTTAATGAAATATTAAATATCTAAATTCATTCTGCAAAGGTATTTATAACAGAAACAAAATATGTGAAAATATATTTACATAATTGATATATAATTAAAACAAAAATTTAATTAAAAATATATTAAATATTTTTATAATATTAAAATACTAGTGTATACATAAAAGTTAAGTTTATTTTATCATAAATATTCAGGATGTACTATGTATCATTCACCTAATTATAATGTAATGAGAATAATTGATGAAACGTAACATTAAATCATCGTTAAGAATATTAAAGCACGTTACTTTAAAAATACAAGTGCATGTGATCCTATATCATTTATTTATATATGTATTTAAACATCATGCAATTCAAAAATGTATTGTGATGATTTATTAATTTATATAAATATTATCAATTTTTAATTACATGATATTTAATATCTCTATTATACAAAAAATCATGCCTGTGTTTTTAAATTATAAATAACGATACTATCTTTGATAATAAAATGAAAATAATAATTAAGTACCATAACAATTATTGATTACAATTATTAGAATAGATTTTTAAAATAAAAAAATGTCCTGCTAAATCAATATATATTTATAATGTTTTAAATTATTTTTTTCAAAATTCAACATATTTCAGTTATCTTCAAAAAATTTTAGAATATATATAATTTGCCAAAATTGATATTAAGATATTCAAATTTTAAATAAATAATAAATATTTTAAAAGATAAAACCATCAATTTTTCATTGAACATTAAAATTGTTATGAAAAATTAATGCTTTATATACATATATCAGAAATTAATTATATCACCAAAATATATTATTTTCAATGTGTATTTTAATATATATAATTTGAAATATTTTAAAATAAAAATTGATCGCAGCATCAGTTTTAATTGATTTTAAATACTATTGAAACAAAAACAATTACTTTTTATAAATAATTTTATTAATTTTAATATTATTTTTATAAAACACATCGTTAGATTTTTATATCAATGTGTTCTTAAATATTAAAATTAAAATATTCTAAAAATGATAAATAAATTAAAAAAATATTTTCTAACAGTATTTTATTTTTTTTTAAATAAATTGACTTATTTAATTCATCTAAAATATTGCAATAATATAAAAAAAGATATTCAATTTTTTAAATTACATTTTCATTTAAATTATTAGATTAGTTTAATATTATAATTATTTCTATGATGTTTAATACTGTTTATCTTATTAACATTTACAGAACATTAAAAAATTGCTTTAATTAAATATAATTAAAATATTACAAATTATTTACCTGACAAAGATAGTAGGAATCGGATGAATGTTCCAATTCTTCACTGGCAGAATATTGATCACCTAAGACTCTATGTCCCTTTCGTCTCTCATCAGTTGTATTACGATCCATTGTATTGAAAACATTGACAAATGTATAAGCCACTTGCACCTCTTTATTGAGCTTATTAGCCTGATATTTAGGACTAGAACATATGTTGTATGGCTTATGCTTGAAAAGGTTTGATATTGTACTCCACATTCAATAACCACAAAATACACAAGATTAAGTTATATCATTTACTTAATTTTTATATTATTTCTATTTTATTATGAAATAATTAATAAAATAATTTCAATAAGTTTTAAAAAATATTAAGAAAACTATGCTTATTTATAAAAATATAAATTAAACTATTTTTAATTATAATAAAACTAAATTTTTCCTTTTTTTAATTTTACTGGCTCTGATAACCTAGAATATTGCACTTAAAAATTTTTTAATAAATACTACTGAAAATGTTTATATTTTATTATGTTTAAAAAATTAGTAACCAAATATTAATTCTATTAATTAAGTTGGTCTGTATTTATCAATTGTACTTAATAACTTAGGATGTTTACCAAATTAGAAAAAAAATTTGTCAACAAATACATAATTGATAGTCGAAATTCTTTGATTAATTATTTTTGATAAATATTATGTGTTCTAAATAAATATAAATTTGATGAAATATATTAAAATATAGATTTATTTTAGATAAATCAATCTATTAAAAAATATTTATTTAATAATTTAAGAAAAAATTGATATATTTTTCATCTACATACGATATTTATAAGTTTCATAAAAACAGAAACAAATCTAATAAACAACAATGTAATAAGTATAAAAAATGAATATAAAATTATACTTTTAGCCATATTTTTAATTAAAATAGATGATTTAATTAATTTTTAATTAAAATAGATAAATGACATTAAAAAAGAGAGTTATTAAATTGTAAAAAACATTCATTCACATCCAATGAAACAAACAATAATAACTAAAAGATAATAGAAAATATTATATTTACTATTAAATAAAAATTCTGATCAATTATTCCTACCTCGATTCGATACATAAATTAATTCATAACCACAAACACAAACTAGAAAATAGAAAAGCACAAGGAATGACTAGCAACAGAATGGTGATATCGCTTAAAAGCAAACCTTCCTGACGCTGCAGCTATTTTTATCATCCAAAAAGAGCAAAATACGTAGCATACACGATTCTTTTTTTTTCTTTTTTGAGCATCCGGCAAAAAACAATTTCCAAGAAGTGAGACAAAAAATATAAAACAAAATTGAGCCTATGCATACACATATTCGTTCTTTTAAGCGAAACTCCTGCGTTTCACCACTATTGTATCGATTTTCGTTCGAAGTCGAAATAATACACGAAACAACGAAAATTTGGTAGAAAAGGCGTGATGCATCGACATTCATGAAAAAACAAGAAAAGGCAATTAGGCTTGCCTCTTATATACGTTGTAAAAAAGATTAAGATTAGTTTTGTCGTTGTAATTTACCTTATCGTTGAGATAGCAACATGTTCGTAGGTTTACAAGTTAAAATTAAAAATAAAATAAACCGGGGTAAGAATGCGCGCGCGCATACAACACAGAATCGACGTTAATTACATATTTTTTACGGGTTATTGCCTATCTCTTTCTTTGTATAAAGAAGACACTTGCGCATGTAGACACAAGTCCGCGCGTACACTCGACACACACGTAAACTCAAATAGTGAAAACGAATATAACTAGTGCTTCAACAATCATGCAAAATGTACACGCTATACAAACAAATACAAAATAATAAAATAAAATTATAAAGAATGTAGTTTTCTTTTTACACTTGAGATACTGTTCACATCTATTTAAGAAGGTATACCAAAGTCACGCATATACTTGGATAAAAGTGAAGATTCGTTTTAAAGCGAAATAATAAAATTAAAAAATCAGATGTAATCATTTGCTTTTTCTTTTAATATATATTTTCACTTGGCATCACACTTTGTACGCAAAATGTAAGAGCGTGCGCGCGCGCCACAAGGATATTCTCTTTCAACAGTCCGGATACTATATGACCAGAAAAAATATTCGAACCACTGAAATAAACTGGTAAAATTAGATTAAAGTAAATAAAGCGATTGTTTTGGTCGCTTTTTAAAATCGTTTAAACCTCACCCTCACTTCCATTATTTTATCATTTTATCATTTTTTGTTTTCTTACACATGCATATGGCCCACGAGCGCGCAAACGTCTCTTCGCGATATTTGCGACAAGCACGCCGCCAACTAGCTAGGATAATTTCTATATATCCTATATATGCATGGTTGATGTTTGCATACATCGTCCGTAGATAATTCCGAAACTCGATGCTCGTAGCGGTGACTGCAACCGCAGATATACGGCTTTCTCTCAATCTTCGTTTTTCTCACCTTTATCTTTTCACCTAAGTTATATTTTTCATAAATGACGCTAGGTCTCAGGAACTCGTTATTTTTTACTTACTATTGTTTTCTATGATATCCGCCCTTCATCCCATCACATCTTAAATTCCGTTGCAATATTTAATATTTGTAAAGTTTTTAATTTTAAATATTCATAACTTTCATTTTAATGTAATATATCTTCTTTATTATACTCTAATAATTCTCAAAATATAGTCTTGTGAATTTACAAAAATAATGCGAATCCATATTTATGCGGTATAGGATTTCATGGATCTTAAATTAGACAAAAGATAATTCAAATACGAAGTATACCAATCAAATATAAGTTTACAAATGATAATTTATACTTAAGAATGATTTATTTAAGCAATTGCGAAGCCTATAAAGTAATTCGAATTTTCATTGGTCATTTTAAGCGCGGTAAATTCAAAGAATTAAAAATATTTGTTATTTAATATATACAAATATTTCATAATTAGGAAATATAAATATTTATTTTATATAATTTATTTAACCATTTTATTGAATTAAAAGATAAATAATAATATTGCTAATTGAAAATTTTATACGTAAAAATTAATAGCATCTTAGATATTACCCTAATATCTACAAATTTTTATTTTTCAAGATATCCATTTATTTTTTAACCTATTATACATTCATACTGTACCTATAATAACATTAATTTTAGGAGATTCGTCTTATTTTTGTAAAAGTTCATTTATATAATTATAAAATATATAATTAATATTTAATGTATTAATCCTACAATTAAAAACATTTAATTTTTTGATAATTATTTGAATCAATCACATAAGCAAATTTCAATTTTGAACAATAAAATATATCTGATTCTTACTCCGTATTATCGTTTACTCACTATTATGTGTTTGGATGAGAAAAGATAGAAAATGAAAGTAATACGATTTTATTGTGCATATTGATTGATACGTACTTAATACGAAAAGTTTCGATTTGAAATTGGTAATTGAAATTACAAAATTAAAAAAATTCAAACTTCAATAAATTTATCAATACAAGTATGGAGAGGTAAATATTTGCTGCACTTCAGGTAGTAGTCTATATTTTGTATAAAAACTACCCCTAATACTAATAATAAAATTAAAAATCTTACTTCTTTTGAAAAAGTTTTGTTTTCAATAGACAATAACAATATGAATGATAGTTTTAAATAGTTTTACAGTAATACAAGTTAATATTCAAATGATTCAACATTATATTATTTAATCAGATTATAATATTCTTGGTTGTTTCGCTTTAAATTTATTGTTTATTATCTTATACAAAGTAACATTTAGTCTTTCACATATTCCAATGAATTTTGAAAGTTTTTCTAGTAGTTTCAGTGATACTACTCAAATTATATTATCTTTTCTATAATCAATTAATCGACCTCGCGTACATTGCAGTAAGAACGTATTGTTGTGTCTAATAAATATTAAAGCTTCAATTTTACTGAAATTTTACTAGTATTTTTATTTTAATAATTCCATTTATAGTACTATTATAACTATTGAAAATGTGTCGTCTCATCTCACCAAAGTGTATACCTTTTTATACATTAGATGTTTATTACTATTACAGTTTTAAATACTATTTCGTGGAGTTCAAAGCACTTTCTTATAATCTATCAAAGTATAGTGAACAACGAAGAATAAAACTCTATTTTATTTTATTCCTAGCTAAGGAATAAAAATTCTTGTTTTTATAACAATTGTATGAATTTACACAAATTCGGTTTTAGTACCAAAAAAAATCATTCTTTTATCTGAGTAAATTTGCTCGCATTGACTATTGAAGCAAATAAATCGGTTAAAATAATTCAAACAGCATAATAGACAAAATCCTTGCTAATTCTATATTCATAGTCTTTTTTATTTAACATAAAAACATGCTTATACATTTTTTTATGAGAATTCGAGGGTACTCATTATCCTTAATAGTAAAAAGGATTTGATAATCCACTCTGTAAATAGGATTCAATTAATTTAACGCATTATCTAATTATATTTTTACAAAATTTTTATCTATTAAAAACCAATAATGCATTTTTAATAGTAACGTGAAAATTTGATAACCTTTCAATAACCTCAACGATTCGTTAATTAACATTAGGTGTTTTAATATTTGATCAATTGATAGGAAAATTGGATGCTTCTTCTTATACTATCAAATTCTAGGATTTATGCTCCCACTCTCGATAACTTCTCATTATCTATTATTGAATTAAATTGTATTAATTTATTAGAAGATATAAGATTCTTTTTTTTTGTGTACTTATATTTTCAGAAAACTTCTAAACTATTTTTAATGATTATAATAGCGCATTCTCTAACTCATCAAAGGTTAATATTATCTCCATAATTTTAGCATAATGGATTTTATTGATATATATTTTCATTTTGCAATTCTAAATTTGCAATTATTGGAAAATTTTAATGAATAAGCCATAATACTTTTTACCTTATTGAATAAGGAAAATCTATTAAAAACATCATATAATGTTATGGTATATTGTTATCCACATTTTGCTATTGATTTGAATATCACAAAAGACATGATTTTCTTGCGCTTACTTTTATGTGCTTAATTTATAATAGTTAAAACTTTATTTTGAAATATTTTAATTCTTTTAAATAATGAACATAAATTTCAAGTAAATTTAGAGTATATACACATTTATCTATATACATATATGTAGATATTATATAAATCTGCACTTAATAAATCTAATTATTAATTCGACTAGAATTTTTTTAATTTTAATTTTGAAAAAATTAGCTAGATCTGATCAGATTATTTATTTTTAATAAATTAATTTAAAGATCACATAAGTTTTTCTAGAATACAAATAAAATGATTGGTCGATTACCATCGAAATTTAAATAAAGCAGTCTAAACGCCTTTTTCAATAAAATTTTGGGAAAAAATATGAAATAGATAGAATAGACTTTCATAATTCAATAAAGCATAAAAATATATAAAATGAAAATCGATCTGTTTTTTGTCTTTATATTCAGATTATTACTTTAGTAATCATTCAGATAATTTTTATTGGAGAGCATACTTTTAATTCAATTTTTTTTAAATATTAGAAAAAATCAAAATTAGAAAAAATTAAATCGGAAACATGTCTTCACCCGATTAATTATTATTAATATTAGAACTACAAATAAAATATATTTATATTTTGAAGTTATTAACATGGAAATATTTTGTATAAGTTAAGTTAGGCTTGTTTATTTTTTAACATTATTTTGAATTTTGCACAGTAGTTAAATTAGTTTTCAAGATATTTTAATACTCAAATTGCAATTATTTTATTCGAAATTAATATGAATAGAATGTTATACAATAATAATTTTTTTAATTGGATAAATACAAAATGAAACAAAATTTTTTAATAAAACCTTATATATTTTATATTTAAATATTAACGCGTACTCCAGGTCATACTTGTCCAGATATAGATATTGAATAAAGTGATAAAGAACATTTTATTATTTAATTATTATTAATATATAAACAAAAACTAAAATGTATATATATTTTTAAAATACTGTTGCTGATATAATTTATTTAATTATAATTTGTTGACATGATGTTTTAAAATTTTTTTATATTTGAATCTTTTTGCAGTAGTTGGATGTATTTTTAAATATTTAAGAAAAGCATATATTTTACATTTTTTATAAAATTGGTTTTAAAATCAAAGAAAATCAAATATTAAGATTCTCAAACTTGTAATTTATAAAAACGTTGATTTATCTAAATAATTGATATCGGAATTAAGAATATCTGCAAATCTTAATTTGAGGCTAAAGAAATTAGTAATTATTACTGCGCATTTTTAATCAATTTTTTAAAAATGTCAAATAGTAATAAAAAAGAAAAATATTCAGTATTAAATCAAAGATACTCTGCAGGTCCTCATGGTATAGGTAAAATTTTATTATAAATTTTTGTTTAATAAAAATATAATTTTAGGTTAAATTTTATTACAAAAATTAGTTTTAATTAATTTATAAATGTTAAATATAGAAATACTTTTAAAATATTAAAATTATAAAAACTAAATTTAAGTTTATGTGATTATTTGTGACAAAAAATTATTCAAATTTTATTCATTAATAGTTACAGTGTATTTAGTAAATTATTATTACATAGATATAATTTATTTGAATTTATGAATTTTTTACATGAAAAAATTTATTATTACTCAGGTGATCCTGATGATTTACATTTACGAAAAGTTGAAAAAGAAGTTATTATAGCACAAATAGTTAGAGATAGAGCAAGAACAGAAAAGTGTATATTAGAATTTAAAGGTAAGTTTTTAGAACATTTTTTAATGCTTGAAAAAGTAAAGTAAATATATTTTTAGATTTTGTAGAATGCTGTAAATATAGTCAATTAGCAATGGTATTTACTTGTCGAAAACAAAATCATGAATTGAAAAATTGCGTAGGTAAATGGTATAAAGATGACAAATTTTGGGAAGAATGTACTCAACTATATTTAAAGGATAGATCAGAATATAGAAGAACTGGAGAATCTAAAAAAATTCGTGAATTTAAAAAAAAAGCAGCTGAATTATATTAAATATATTTAGTGATACATTTATTACAGAAAAAGTTATTTATTTCATTATATACATTTGTACTTTAAAAGAAATTATAAAACAAATAAAACCAAATGTATCTTCAAGCTTATTGTACCTTATTAATTTATACATTTGATAAAATATAAATAATAATTTTCCTTAAATATATTTTAGGGTAATTATTATTTTAATAAAATTATCAAATTTATTTTTATAGTTATTCAATTATTTTATTATTAATTCAAAGCATTTGTCAGTATTATAATTGAATTTTTAATATTAAATTTTGTTTTGTATTTTAAATATATTTTTAAATTTATTCTGAATGATTAAAATATGTAAAATGTTTATATTAAATTTTATAAAACAATTAAAAAATGTTTAGTATAAATTAATTGCAGAATGTGTGGACCTAATATAAATTTATTATTTTAGGTTAATGTCTTCAAACTATGTTATTAGCTTATCATTATTATATTTATATTTTAATTTTTATGATCTTACATGCATTTTTATAAGTTAATTTTAATAAAACTCAAAAGCAATTGTATAATAGATTTTTAACGCTTAAAAAAGAAAATGTTATTGAAGCATTCAGAATTTTTTATTTCTGTTTATGAATGTTATTTTTTATTACATAAAATGTTCAATTTTACTTTATACTATTGAATAGTATTTTCATCACCTCTGTATTAAAATTTAATCACAATTATGATTTATAAGCAAATCTTAAAACTTATTCTTGTAATGATTTTAATATTTTACACTTAATGCTTCTAGTTTAAAGAATAATGTTACATTTCGTAATAAAATAAAAAAATATTAAATAAATATTATGAATTTTTATTTATTAATAATTGATAAATATCTGTTCTGTAGTATATGTACGAAGGTCTTATTTTTTTTTATTAAAATACTTTGATATAAAATTACATTTCATTAAATCTATGATGAATAGCCATCTTCATCATCGTCATCTATATTAATAGATGATGTATCTTGACTTAATTTCCATCGTCTCCATAATAATTCCCTAACTGTAAATTGAGCTAGAATATCGGGAGATGTTGGAAGTATATCAACTGAAACTGAAGATGGCCATAGTACTTGAGCAAATAAAACTTCCTGTAGGATAAATAAATGATTAAAGATTATATTATATTAATGTATCAATATTTATACTTTTCCAACAGCTTCAGCCAATCTTTCTAAGCCAATAAATTTATTCCATGTCATATTTCTAACAGATTTATTTTCAATTCTTTTAAGAGTAACTGCATCCAGAACATCAATAATTACAATATATGAAGAATGATAAAATGGTGGCCCTTCTTTATATAATACTAAATACATTTTTTATAAGTAACATTAATAAAATGTTTAAAAATTAATACAATATAATAAAGTACTTACAAAAATCACCGCCATATTTTAAACCAGGTTTCACAACCCATCCTTTACTACGAAAATAATGATATGTGACATATTTTTGTACAAAACATTTTTGTACTTTACAGAAATAGTCCCATGTTTCTTCAATATTAAGATATTTTCCATCAAAATCTATTACTCTTAAACAACCAAGACCATACATTAAAAAAAATGTTTCTTCAAATGTAAGATGTAATGTTTCTCTTACTGGGAAATTTTCGTGTTTTATTTCTGGTTTTATATCTATCAAATAATTTTCTGTATCAGAATCACTATCGGGTAACACTAATACTTTTTCTTGTAAATCAGAGTCTTCTTTAATATATCTATTAATAATTTGTATTTTTTCATATTTATTAAATAAATTATTTTTATCAAAATTATTCGATTGATAATTATCAGCTGAAATTTCACTAATGTCTTCTTCTTCTGTAGAATCTATCACAACTTCATCAACTTTTATATTGATTTGATTATTTTGATCATTAATTTGACTATTATTTATTTCATTATCTAATATTTCAATATCATTTGTTAATCTCTCTTTATTTATATAAAATTCTGAATCTGTTAAAATGTTTGATTTATGAATATTATTAATAAATTCAGCAGCATTCAGATCTTTATACTTTTTATTTATATTTTCTGCATTGTCACTTCTATCTAAAATCAATTCAGGTTTTAATAAATTTTATAATATAAGTATTGAATTGTTAATTATTTTAAAACTAATAATACTATTGTAATTATTACAAAAAATAAATACCTTTACGGTGTGTACTTATTTTATCAATTGTTTTAGACTGATTATTTTCATTATCAAAAAAAGATTCTCTGCTAAGTTTCTGTACTTCACTAATCCAAACTTGACGCCGTTGCCATTGACGATTACGAATTATAGGTGGTGCACCATATCGTACTCTTCCAAATAATGGATGACTTTTTGACAAAGATCCTTTACCAAAATATCCCTACAAATATTATAATATTTTATAATATAAACATAAACACTTTTTTTATTCATTAATTTTTACATGAATAAAATGTATTAATGTTGTAATTTAAATAACTTAAACATAAATGGTGTAAATTTGTTCAACTTTTAATAAAATAAAAGGAAATTATAACAGAATCTAATTTTCTTATTATTTTTTGTATAAATCTTGAATAATTTATATTTTTAAGTCTTTTATCAAAAAATTTATAATATTACAATATATTTACCATTTTGAAAATCATTTCCATTTCTGTGGGATCAGCTATGCATGATCCTAAAGCAGTCAAATTTGCATGAAATTTCGTTATTTCACCTTTATTGCCAAATACTAAAGGTAAAGATGATTTTGGTTCTAATCTTACTCGTTTCTTTCGTTTTGGTTCTCTGAGTTCCATTTTTAAATACAAATTTTTTATCATTGATATTTTCTTTAAATTATTTTCATTTGTCCTTTCAGTTGAAAAAAAACCAACACTATAAAATTTATTACATATAAAATATTTTTATATTAAAATATAAATATTATATTTAACTATTGTTTTATAGTTTATTTATAACTTTTAGTAATTTTTCATAACTAAATTTAATAAAATATTTTATTGTCGAATATTAAATTAAATCTTGATGTTTAATTACTATCATTTTTTAAATTATTCCCTTTAACTTAGAGATACAAAGGTATTGATAAATTCATTTTAATAAAATGTAAGACAATAAAAAACATAAATTGAATAAACGAATAATGTTTAACTACTTATCATGAACTAAATAGACATTAAAATTTAATTTGTAAATAATATATATTTAATAGAATAATAGAATGCTTATCTCTGATAATATGAAATCTGATATTTTCAAATTATAGTATTTCTTATGATAATTAATATCTACATCACATAGTCATTAATATGTTAAAATTAGCATTTTTGAAATCTAGTTGAAATGGAGAACATTTTGTAAGCTGAATACCCTATTTTACTTAATATTGTAAGGGTAAAAAGCAATTACATTAAAAATTATTCATTTTTATGTAGAAAATAATAAAATTTTTGGTATTAACATTATTTCATATAAATTGTAACAAAAAATATTTTATAAATTATTTTATAAATAGCTAAAATTGAAATATATATAAATTCTGTTTTAGAAGAAAGAATTAAATGTTACAAACAGCAAATTAAGTCTATTATCTAAAAATTTCAGTGTTGGCTATCTTTACATGTAATATATATACACATGTATACACATATATTATTTTCTAAAACTAGAATTTATATATTTTTTAATCTATTTTTAGCTATAAAATAATTTAACAAATATTTTTTATTACAATTTATATAAAATACCGATAACCTAGTATTTTTAATTTTTCTATGTATAAATGAACACATATCAACACAATTGTTTCTTTTCTATTCTTTAAATATAAATACATATATATAATATTTGTAATTATTAAGTATTTCATGAATAATTTGTTTGGTAACTAATGAAAAATAACTTATTATTTTTTAATCAGAGTAGTAAAAATAACATATATAATCAACAATTGATAATAATTATATCCAAACATATATTATTAAAATTATGTAAACAATTTAAAAGTTATTTGTTAAAAAAAAATCATATTTAATTTATGATACTGTCATTACAAACATGTAAAAGAAATTAAGAAAAATTTCTAATATGTGTATTAGTTAACGTAATAAATTATTTTATTATTTTATTTTAAATTATTTATAAAACCATGCCTCAGTCCTAATTTATTTTTTTTAAATATAACTAAGTGTAGTTTTTTTATCATACTTTTTCAAAATTTCGCGCGAAGTTGATAGAGTTCTGTCAATATCCATACTTACAATTTTATCTCTACTGATCAAACTAGCTGAAATATAAAGATATTTTTATCTTAAGTAAATATTTACTGTTAAGAAAAAGGCAACGGTAATAACCAAATTCCTTACTTACAGTTTCAGCGTTTTATTCGACTCGTAAGATTGAAGTGTACGTTCATTGCATGCATTAACACGTATTTTTTCGAACACTTACTAACCTATCGATAAAATGAGAGGTTAGACAGAAAAAAAGAGCGAGAAAAACGTACAGAAAAAGGCGTAAAAACAATTCAAATGCGGTGGTCAAATGTCTTATTGTCAAATAATTTTCACGGTTAGAAATAGTTGTAAAAAATAAATCAAGTCTAAGACGATTACATTGTGTCGACACCTAGTGTTTTTAAAAAGATTTACATATAAATACAGTTACGTATTTGTTTTCTATAGGCTAAGTCGTTTTTCTCTTCTAGTATAAAAACTTTGATACAATGACTTCTCCAATTTTTATAACAATTTTCCGTGGAAATATCAACCGATTTTTTTCCGATGTGCAATTTTTCCAATTTTTAATCGTCCTGTTTAGTCTCTTCAATCTATCATTGTGCCTGTACGAAGATCAGATTGGAAAATTCGACTGGTAAATATATTTTAAATTTATACAAATTGTTTGTGTCTTCCTGATTTAAGATTGTTAGATTCTCATTAAAAATATTTGTTATACTTCATAGTGACTCTACATTTCTTTTTTTTTTCCATATGCTTTATGTTTATACATAGTCAAGATTATTTTTACATTATATGAATTATGTTTGATTTTTTATATATGATATGTATAATAATTTTATGTTTAAAAAAATTTTGTATCTTATATATGACTTTGTAATCAATTATACATAATAGAAGATGAAATACTAAATAACTCTTTAATTATTGTCAATCCTATATATTTTATTACTTAACTGATAATTTATACTTAATAAAAAGAAATCAATTGAATTTAATTATAATAAGATTCCAAGTTAGTAATTAATTTTAATTAGTATTGCAAGATTTGAATTAATCTGATTTTTTTTTATAATATATATATTTAATTATTTATAATTTTTAAAGTTTAACTATAATATAAAAAATATTAAATTATAGTTTATATTTTCCTAAATACTATTAAAATGATACTATTTTATTATAGGAGACAAAATTATGTAGGTAAAGTAAAATTTGCTAGCTTTGATACAGTTTCAAAAGCAAAGATTATTGTTGCTACCGAAGAAAATGTTATTGCAGCTTTAAATATTAAAACAGGTATTTCATCTTTTTTAATTTTATATTTTCATTATCTTATTTAAATTTTATTAATTTCATCAATAATTTTATCAGGTCAAGTTTTGTGGAGACGAGTGTTAGAAAAGGGATATGCTGGTCGTATTCTAGCATTTGGAAATGTTGCTGATGGGGAATTGATTTCTGTAAATGGTGGAGTTCCAGCAATAGTTCGATATTGGAACCTAGCTACTGGACATATTTTAAGCGAGTGGCCACTGGCTGAACAAAATCCAGATAGGTTAATTATTTACAAAATATAGAATTATTTTTCAATGTTTGTGTATTGATATATTATTAAATAATTTTTAATACATGTATTGGTGATTTTTTTAAATGTCATCATTATAATAATTTTAATTTTATAATATTATATATAATTTCAGAATTGATTCTCCATTTATATCTTATTCAACAAATGGGCTTTACTGTAACAAAAGGTTTCTTTTTATAAAATTGTCAACATTCACATTCAAGCACATTTAGTTGTGTTCTTGTTTAATTATCTATCTTACTTTAAAATAGTATAGAATAAAGCACACAAGCTATTTCACAAATAAATTTTTTCTTTTATTTAATTAAGTCAAAATTTAATATTACTTTTATGTAATTTTACCTGATAAAAATGTATAAAGATCTTTGTATTTTCTATATTTATACTTTAAAAAAAATTAACTCATTTAATTTCTTTTTATAGAATAGAAGATGTTCAGTGGTACATTAAAGATCGAACTTTACATCACGTTCTACCAATTTATAACAGTGGCATTGAAATAACTTCGTTTGACAGTAAAACTGGAGAAAAATTAAAAAGTAGAAAAATTTCTGCACCATTTATATCGAAGGAAACGGAGTTAGTTGACATATAAAATTTAATAACTTACTTGTTCATTATAAAATAAGAAAAAAGAATAATTTTTTTTATTTAGTTGTATTTTAGCATCTCCATACTTTATTTGCTTGAAAGGCGATAATAGCCTAGCAATACTATTCTATATTAATGTGTTTGAATCTAAATCTCAGTCACAGTCAATAACCATTAATACAATATTTGGTGCTGGAGCTCAAGGACCTTATTGTATTTCTCTTATTCCTGGAAACATTGCTGCAATATCCATTAGTGCTGATGGCAATCGTAGAAAACGTTTATTGTTACTAGAAAATCAACCCATAGCAATTCCACGAGATATTAATGGAGACACATTTTTATATATTACTAACTTCGATAAAAAAAAAGTAGTGTTAGAGTTATCATACAATAATGGAGTAAGTTAATATAATATTTTCATAATATTAGTAATAATTTTAGAATGATTTAATAAAATAATTCAACTATTTATATTTATCATACAATTAAAAAAGTGGTGATGCAACAATTTTATAATTTTATTGTATTGAAATAATTCTGTATTCTTATAAAATTTATTGTAATACATAATATAAATATTTTTAAATTTATATTTTTTGTTAAAGATTACTACAATTACAGCAACTGATTTAAGTATCAACGAAGTTCAGTCTGTACTATTAGAGCGTGTAATACACAATGCATTATATAAACCTATAATTATAGCAGCTGATTGTACTTATCAATCAGTGAAAGAAAATACATGTACTTACTTGCTATCTTCAGAAGATTATAGTGTTAGCTTACTAAAACAGAAAGTAGTATGGACAAGAGAAGAAGCTCTTGCTCGCATCACAGCAGTTGAGATTATAGAATTACCAATGTCAGATCGAGATCAAGCTATTGAAACGGAATTTGATTTAAAAGAACGTTAGTAACTATTTATGTATAACACTTAGCATTTTTTTATAATTTAAGAGTTTGTAATTTATCGATAAAAAGTTTATTATAAAATTTGTTTGCTTTCAATATTTATAATATATTAACAAAACTCTTCTTTAAATGGCTGCTGTCAGGTTTTGATATAGACAGTACATGTAAGTAATGGAGAAACAAGCATTATTAAGGAATGTCTTTTGCAATTTCATTATATATTATAAAAGTGTGTTGTAATGAGCATGAATAGTTTAATCGTTATATTTTATTTATTATTTTATACAAAAAAAGTAAAATAAAATTTTTATATTATATAACATCATTTTTTTAATAGAATTATTATTAAAATTATTATTCACATACAATATTGTGATATATATTATTTGTGCTTTCAAGTAAAAAAAATACAATGTATTATATTAAAATAATACTCCGTTTTTTGTAATGTTATGTACTTCATTTTTATATTTTTATTATGTATTGTTTAATATAATTTAAATAATTTTTTACTCATACAATAAATCATAATTTATTAATGAATTTTCAATATACAATTTTATATTTAAATGTATTTAAATTTTTTATTTTTTTTATTTAGATTCCATATTAATATTTAATAATAATATTCATAAAGTTTAAATTTGAGTATAATATTTTAAAGTTATATATTATTAAGTTAATTATTTTATTTATTCTATTGATAACAACATTCCTTCCTATTTAATATTTTTTAATTTACTAAAAAAATTTTATAAAAACTAATAAAATAATTTATATTAGGGGATATATTTGGTATGTTAATTCGAAGACTAAGTTCCCAAGTAAATCAAATAAAATCATTTATTCAAGCTGCTTTGGGCATAGAGCCACAACAATCTAATCAACGGGCCGATCTTGTTCGTGATAAGTTTGGTTTACACAAAATGATCGTAACTGTTACATCTGCTGGAAAGGTTAATTTATATTTATCAAACAAAGAATATACTAACAAATATGTACAAAATCATATTCCTAGTCTTATTAAAATTTTATAAATTTTTGCTTTAGATATATGGAATTGAATCAAAAAAAGGTGAACTTATTTGGCAACTGAGAGTTCCTAATATTCAAGGATTTTACAAAGATTATGATAAAATGATTTTATATGTTCAACGAGGTAGCAGACATTTTCCACATCTACCTCAGTGTTCACTTCTGGCTGCTGATAAGGTTAGTATTCAAATTTTTTTTTATTTAATGAAGTTTAACTTTTACATAAAAAATTTGATATAAAATTCAAAATATTATATATGAAAATAAAATGTACAATTAACATATTCTTCACATCTGCTTGCTTTATTAATAGGAACATAAAAATAACATTCTAGATTATAATTTTATTATAATTTTATTATAATTTTATTATAATTTTATTATAATTTTATAATAGAAATAAATATTTATAAGACTTACGAGAAAAAAATTTAATTAAATATCTAAAATTGTATTAAAATGAAATATTCTAAATATTAAAAAAATATTATACACATTTTCATTTATTGTCAGTTAATATAATGATAAAACAAAAGACAATTAATTATTTAAAAAATTATCAAAGCATATAAAAAGTAAGTTTGTGATTTTTTTTAAATACATTGATATTATATAGTTTATAAAAAAATATTAAACTATTATTTAATATTATTAACTGTATATTATATAATGGATAATTTATAAATAAAAATATAAGAAGTTCATAATTCACCAATTTTTATAGCGACAATAAAATAATATTATTTAATTTATTTTTGTTGTTTGATATTCGTAAATAAAAATATTTAATTTTAATATATAATATTTAATTTTATTTTATTTTATTTAATGTTTAATTTTAATACATAATATTTAATACATAATATTTAATACATAATATTTAATATATAATATTTAATATTTAGTTTTATTATATATAATATTTAATATTTAGTTTTATTATATATAATAATATTTAGTTTTATTTAATTTAATATTTAATTTTA
Source organism: Dolichoris vasculosae (assembly GCA_018907195.1). Taxonomy (NCBI): domain Eukaryota; kingdom Metazoa; phylum Arthropoda; class Insecta; order Hymenoptera; family Agaonidae; genus Dolichoris; species Dolichoris vasculosae. The sequence goes on along the minus strand of JACCHY010000014.1, from coordinate 4,753,819 downwards.
ATAATATAATTTAAATACAATTTTAAATTGTAAATTGATCGATATAATTGAATGTTTACAACTGGTATGTACTTAAAAAAGTAAATTAAAAAAAACTGATTCTAGAAGTTAAAAAAAATTGGATAAAAAAAAAGAAATAAAAAATCTCGATCATATTTTTTTTAAATCAACTACCTTGATAGTTTATATTTAAAAAGGAAAATATGTGTAACGAGCAGTTTTTGTATTAATTAGGATACCAACAACGGTGTTATATTCACTTTCAATCCAATAAACGGTCAGTCACTAGGCGGATTGACGAAGCTTAAATATCGCGTGAAGCAATCGATGCTGCTACATATAACGACAGACAGCTTTCTTCGCAGCATTATTATTCTCGACGAACACGACCGAGCACACGTATATCCGAAAAGTGCAAGTGCAGTCGCGACTTCAGTTAGTCGTGACACGTACATTTTCACCGTCGATAAGTTTACCGGTGTTTTATCCGGTTATTCGCTCTCCTACAGCACATCACAAAATCTTGTAGCACACAAGGTATTATAGCACTTATCTGCATAACACGCTTTGAATTTAATAATTCTAAAATTTTGTACTTTGTATTTCATAATTATATATTTTAAATATTTTATCTTAGTCAATATAAGTTTTAATTTAAAATTTATTACGAATTAATAATATTAGTTATAAAACAAACTAACAAAAATATTATTAATATTTTTCCAAGGTATGGGAATTGGTGTTTTCGCCGAAAAATCAGCGAATAACGCATGTTGTCTCAAAGGATCCAATTGAACGTGTACATTCCCAAGGGCGCGTATTAAGCGACAGATCGGTACTCTACAAATACATAAATCCTAATCTTGTTGCCATTGTCACTCAAGGGATCAGCAGTACACACAAGAGTAAAGATTCTTTTTAATTATGTATTTTTAAGTTGTTCTCTTTAATATCAAAGATCTCAGTAAAAACTTATTTATCATTACGAATTATTATAAAAATATATTTTAAGATTTATTTAATTAAAATTGAATCAAACTTTTAATTAAAAATGTTTATAAGTATTCATTTTTTAATTTTATAATATGAAAAAGCTATGTTATAATCTTTACATTGAATAATCAAGCATACGAAGGAATAAGCAAATGTATACAAAAATATCTACTTAAAAATTTTGAATTTTATAATAATAAAATTTTATGATACCAATTTTTTAAGAACTGACATAAACAATGATATTGATTATTTTTATTATATTTAATAATTATACATTAATAAATTATTTAATATGCTTTAATTTCTCAAATACATTTATTAAATTTTTTTAATAATAATGAAACTATCACTATGATTATATACTATTGTGTGTGTACTCACCCGATAAACTAAAGATGTAAGATAATCAAAATTCTTATAAAATAATTTTTAATAAAATGTGTAATATTACAATATAATATAGAATAAATACTTTATATATTTTTAAATAGTATAATTATATTTAAATGTTCACGAGCGTGTGTAATTTTTAAATCTATTTTTACTGATACTTATTTTGTAGATTAATTTTTTTAATAGATTTTATCTTTTTACACTACTTTTTTTAAAAATATAAGCCAAGAATTTTTTATAAAATATTCTTCTATAATTTTATTTGCAGATACACTTAATTTATATTTGTTAGATGTTGTATCTGGTTCCATGGTTTTTTCAATTGTTCATAAACGAACTAAAGGACCTGTTCACGTTGTTCATTCAGAAAACTGGTTAATTTATAGTTATTTTAATGAAAAAAGTCGTAGAACTGAAATAGCAACATTAGAACTATATGAAGGCAAAACCCAAAGTAATACTACAGGTATACTATAAAAATGTATATATTTAATATTTTCAAGCATTGTTTATTAAATATACTGTATTATCTATGTAAACGTCTTCAGAAATATTATTTACTTTTAATTTACATTATAGTTTTTTCTTCATTGACTACAACTAAGTTACCAATCGTCGAGAGACAGGCCTTTATTTTTCCAGCTTCAATAGAATCGATGCGAGAAACAATTACTGAAAAAGGCATTACAAGCAAACATATTTTAGGTCAGCTTTTTAAAAAATTTCAATCCTTTTTTTTATAATTTAGTTAGTGTAAATAAAATTGATCAAATATTTTTTATTCTAGTTGCTTTGGCTAACGGAGGAGTCTTAGAGCTACCATGGATGCTGGTAGATCCAAGAAGACCAGTTAATCCAGAAATACGAGAGGAAGGAGTAATTCCTTATATGCCAGAAATACCAATTCACATGGATGGTGTTATAAATTATAATCAAAGCATTTTTAGAATTTCTGGTATTCACACAAGTCCAAGTGGCCTTGAAAGTACATGTCTAGTTTTTGTTCACGGTTTAGGTAAGTTTTAATTATTCATAATAAGTTTTCACTTTAAATACATTTTTATTTTACTATAAAATCTGAAAAAAACTTGTTAAAATAAAAAAAATTAAAAATTATTTTAATATGATGAAAAGAAGATTTATTTGAAGAAATTTAATATTAATTACTCTTGTTATTATTAATTAACAAAGATTAAAAATGAATATATTTAAAATTCTAAACTTATTCGATTTTTAAATTAAATTTATTTTAAATTAAATAACATATTTATTTACAAGTTATTTACTCTTCCTTATAGCTAGAATAAGTTTCCAATTATATCCTTTCTTTTTTAAATTATTGTTTGTTTGATTACTATTCAAGTTATATACAAATATTTATAATTTTTGTTTTTATTTATAATGTAATTTAAAATTATTAGATTTTGACAATTACAATGAAGTAATTATTGCCTTGATTTTAGAATTTTTAATAATTTACAGATGTTAACATGATGTTGCTTTGAATATGGTTATTAATTTTATTTAAAGTTTTAACGAGTAACCTATACTAGGCGATTTTTTATTGATACAATTTAATTTCTCTTTTTATTCAACTGTACGTATTAACGATTCAAATTAATCTAAAAATACAGATTCTACGTGTTCATGTGCGTACTACTAGATTAATACTACCTAATTTACTCGTAAATATTAAATCATTAAACTAAAAAACTGATTAAAAAACCTTACTGTTATTGTAGATTCAAAGTTTATATTGTATTTGCATTTTTTAATTATTCAATTTAAAAAAGCTATTATCAATTAATATTTTCCTTATTGCAGATCTATTTTATACAAGAGTAGCTCCATCAAAAACTTTTGATGTGCTGAAAGAAGACTTTGACTATTACTTGATTGTAATAGTACTCGCTGCTTTAGTGATCTCTTCATATGTAACAAAAAAATTGGCTTCACAAAAGGTTCAAAAACAAGCATGGAAATGATTATACCAAAATTAATTATATGTTATAAGTCATCCTCTACTCTTAGTCTAATTTTACTTATAATAGACAGTATAGCAACAATGACTAATGATTTCTATATCCATCGATTATAAAAGTTTGATAAGTAATTATAAATTATATAAATCACATAGTCAGACATAAAAAAAATTTAACTTACCTATTAAATCCAAAGATCTTTGAACAGGTACAAATTATAAAATTATAATTCAGGGACTGAAAGGATAAGTTTGAACAAATCTAATTCATCTATTGTGTATTAATTTATGAATCATTTTGAAAATATTATTAAAATAAATATACTGGTTTTTCTTCAAGAACTATAAATAGTAGAAATATGAATTTTATAAATTAATATTGTTAGTTTATTTTTAAAAAAAATTTAAAGTAAAAATTTGGAACGTTGTTATTAATATTTGAATAATATTTAATGTAATATAATTCGATTTATATTTAATAATAAAATAGGTATCAATTATAATTAGCTAGTGAAAAAATTGTTAATAAACGCTGACCATATATAGTGTTTAAGATTAATCAATTCTATTTATAATTATTTTATTTCACAAATGCTTTCAATCATTTTATATCAAAATATTGAGGAAATTATATATTTTAACTATTAAAATTGTACCATTTTCTATAATTAATGCATTTAATAAAACAAAAAAAATTTTCTAAATCTTTAAATATTATTTATTACTTCAATAATTCTTACTTAACTTGGAATGTAATTGTATATGTGTAATAAAATAATTAAATGCAAACACCGACCTCTAAACAACGATATTAAATGTAAAGATAAATTTCTAATAATATAAGATAATTTGTATCGTTGGACTAGTCTATTAGTATGTTAATACTTTTTAAGAATTGTAAACCAAATGTGCATATATTAAAGTTATAAAACTAGCCATTTATAAATCAGAAGTAACATTTATTTTTAAGAATTTTTATTTCAAACCATAATCGAATAATAACAAACAGTTAAATTATAAAATTAAACGTCATCATGTCATCGTTCTATTCTTAAATATAAGTTAAAATTGAGTAAAATATTTTACTTTGAAACTGTTTAAAGAAAAAAAGTTTAAATTAAACCTTTTACTTAATAAAATAAAAGATTTTCACACTAAATTATATGTAATTATTTCATATAAATAATTTACTTATTTTTACGTAACATATACTGATAAATTTACAAAATTTTATTATTGTAAAATTAATTAAATTATTGAAAAGATTCAAGAAATAATTAAATTATTTCTTATCATAAAAAAAATTTGTTTATATAATGCTTCATAGTTCTATATAACGTTAATTTAGAAATATTATATTATACATTATAATTATATGCAGCTATTGTTAAAAAATGAATGAAAAATAATGATTGATAATTCATAAAAATATGAAAATTTTTAAATCTTAAAAAAGTAGTTCTTAAATATATTAAAGCCAATGTTTAATTAATTTTATATCTAAAAATAATTAAATACTTGATTACTTTTATTAATTTTTTAATTTTCAAAATAATTTATAAAATTACAATCTTTCTATAAAATAATATTTAAATTATAAATGAGAAGTTTAACGATTTCAATTTTATTATATAGTATAAACTCATTCTAATAGAAATTATTACATCAAAACGTTGTGTTAATAAGAAAAAAATATGTTTTTAAATATAAAAATCTAAACATTTCAATTATATTTGAAAAAAATATAAGTTAAATTCTGATACCTTTAAAAACCGTAAATATAAAATATTTTTTTTGTATTTTAATAAAAGAAAAATACTATAGATGCTACCTAAAAAAATTTTCCATTTTATATAAGTATTTCGCAATTTATAAATTATTTAAATATAATTTGATAATTGGTTTTAATTTTACATTGAAAAATACTTAAAATATTGTAGAATTATAAGAGATTCTAAATTAAACTTTTTTAGGTTTTTTTCTATCATAATTAAAAAAAGGAAATTTTTCTTTTGTCATTAACTATGCCAAGCTCATATAAATTAAGCATTGAACTATTAAAACTATATTGCAATGAATTCCATACTTTTCAAAGGTAATTAATTATAATTTAAATGGAATAAAATTAGTATGTATAAGAATTCTTAACTACTTATAATGAATTTTAATGATTTGGTTAACAAAGACTGTTATAAATAGATTTAAAATAGTTCTTATTGTGTGGTAATCATGGTCATATATAATAAAAACACACTTTAAGTTAGACTTCGAATTTATTTAAAATGTAATAAAATCAGTAATGATTTTATTAAAATGAAATGATCATTATATTACAAAAAAAATTTTCTGTCTATCCACAAGATGTCATGGAATTTTTTTATAAATATGAAAATCTTAATAAATTACATTTATGCATTCATTAAAATTATAAGTTCTATTATAATACTTTAACAAATTACTTTCACAATTAAGCTACGGTACTTTGCATCTAAATTATAAAAAGTTAAAAATTCTAAATAAAATTTAATAAGCTTGTTTTTTAATAGCACTTTATTTGATAAAATAATTACAGTTTATTTTAAATAATAAAAACATGTATACGTTATTAATCAAAATACATGACTTGATATTTCAATTTTTCAATTATATAATAAATATTTAGAAATATAATAAAAATATATACAAAATAAACTATAAGTATAAATATTATTTATTAAAATATTTTATCTTTTGTATGTATAAATATTAAAATTTTTAGTATATTTTGTTGTAAATAATTTTTTTCATGATAATCCATTACCTAATTACAAAATTGAAATAGTATAATAAACGTATTATGAAAGAGATATGTACATGTGTATGTATATATATTTAATATTACCTTTGAGTACCATTCATTAAAATCGTTTTCTGGTACAGTTTCAACATATCGATTCCAGATGTCTATACACTTGATCCAAACAATATCTGCATTATATTCTGAAATATCTTTGTACATATTTATACAATATTCCTGTAAATAAATAATTAAAACTATTCTTTCACACATTGAGGACTTTCTTTTTTAATTTATTATTTTTTCATAACATTAATAAATACCTGAAGTTCTAAATGTTGTAAAGAATCAAGATAAGATTCAGTAGTATTTAAAATATACCATACATCTTTTTCAAGTAATTTTAAATTTTTTACAATACTACTCAATTTCAATAAGATTTCTTTTTGTAATTTAAATATTTGAGTGTATTTATAAGTACTTCCTAAATCTTTTCTATAACTTTCTTTGGCAGAATTTTTCAAAAATTTTGAAAGAGCTGGTAATATTTGTCTAAAAATATTTTAATCCTTAATAATAAATTTAACACAAATAAAATGGTACTTACTTTAAAGTTCTAGAACGAATAAAATCTTGAGAAACTTGACAAAGACAACATAATAATTGAAATGCTTGATTTATAATTAGTGGGTTTGAATTCTGAAATCTATGAATCAATGGATGCCAAAGTTCGTGTACAATAGGTAGTAATATATTTTCTGATTCTTTCAAAATAAAAGCACCTTCTTTTAGAATTAATATTGCCAAAGATGATTCATTGAAATCTTGTGATGGTAAAAAATGCAAACAATGCTTCATAATATCACGAATCATAATAATAAAATAAGGAATTTTTATTTCTTGTTCATCTATGTAAGATATTGTTTATTATAATATATATATTTATAATGTAAGACAAATGATATTTAGTAATATGAAATATAAATTACCTTCGTTAAAATCTGAGATTTTATAATTTTTTATTTTATTATCATTTTTTAAATTATTAAGTAAGTCTTCATCAGTATCATGTTCTAAATTTTTTAAATTTTCAAATAGTTTTGAATTTTTTTGAGCATTATAATATTCTAAAAAGTTATTTATAATAATTTCTGATGCTTTCAAAGTTTTTGGTGTTTCTAAATATTTTTTATTTCGTTTAGAATCTTTATCTGATGTTATCCTTTTGATACATACTACAAATGCATAAAAGACTTTAAGAAAAGATCGTGTATTACGTTTTTGAACATTAGAACCAGATTGTAGAAGTAAATCATAAACGATTTCTTTTAATTGTGGAAGAAAATCGATTGTACTGAATTTAGATACAACTTCAATAACATCTAAGACTCCTAGGTTTCTTTCTATCCTCCGAAGTTTCATAATTACATGGTAAGATATATAATCACAATTCACTCGAAATAAATCTCCCACTGTATCTAATTTTTGTGATTTTGTAATAATTTCAAGAGTTGAGAGGCCTAAAAAACGTAATAAACTGTGTTTACTTCCTAAAATAAAAAAAAGATTTTCATAACATATACATTACAAAATATACAAATATATTTCAATAAAAAAAATTTTTTATTCAATTATTTAAAAATTACGTTTTATTATATATATATAGAAAGAAAAGAAATTTTCATTAAGAATTCATTTTAAATAAATATATGTTTTTTAAATATTATTTTAAATATTATAATTTATATATTTTTTTATAATATAATTTTTTAAATATTATTTTAAATATTATAATTTATATAAATATATATATTACATGTATCAAATATATTATGCGTATACTCACGTCATACGTACAATACATACGCACGACGCTCAATAATTTATTAATATAAATTTCTTTTGTTTCATTTATTTACATAATTTTTATAATACTAGATCAAACTAAAATTAGATAATTCCAAATTACCTGCCCTTTCAATTACATTGTACAGCGATTTTAAAAGAAAATCTTGATATTTTTCTTGTAAGCATTTTGCTATTCTTCCAATACCTTCAAGAAGAAGACAGCATAAAATAATATTATTTTGTACCATTTGAAATGTAATTTCTTCAGAAACATTTATAGGTAAATCCCAATAATCAGATGCTGTATAATGTTCAATAATTTGTTTACATATTGGCATTTGTATTGTAGAATCTGCAGGCAGTACTATAAAAAAGAAATTTAACTATTTATCAATAAATTAATACATCATGAAAGAAATATTCAAGAAAAAATATTACCTTCTAAAATTATGTTTAATATTAAAATCAATTCTTTTTTAAATTTTGGTACTTCAATTGTCATTTTTAAAAGACTGTTAACTAACATTTTGTAATCACCTAGTTTTCCAATAATTTTAAAGATGTAATTTAATTTTTGTACACAGTTTGAATCAAACAAAAATTTAAATGTTTTCCAAGAATAAGATATTTTATGGTATGAAGTCTCTTCAAAATCTAAAAAAGTTAAATTACAAAATAATTTATACAAAATATATATTTTTAAATAAACTTTACTTATTATTGAGATATCTTCTAATAGTGAAATATTGCTATTATCAAGTTCAGCTATGTATACAAGACTCAATAACAGCTTTCGTAAATGTGCTGTTGAAAGTAAAATACTAGATAATCTTTGTTTTCCAAGAAGTTTTAAATATCCAGCTACACGATTAAGCCATACTATCTGTAAAGATTCACCTATAAGTTGATAAAATACATTTTACAAGCATTTATAAGTTTGTATTTAAATTAAACAAAATAAAATCAATTTAAAAATACCAGATGTTCTAATAATTCTAGGAATTTTCGTTAAGATATTATATAAATTTTCTTCCAATAATTCAATTACAAACTTCATATTCTTATCATGAATAAATTTATCTTGAATTTTTTGCAAACCTCTTCTTGCCTCTTTAACAACTTGATTGTTTTCATCTTCAGACAATGTTATTAAAATTTCTAATAAAATTTGGAAACAAGATTTCATATTTCTGTAAATACATTTAATACATTATTTTTATAAATTTGAATAAAACAGATAATACAAATAATTACCTAGAGCAATTCAATAATAAAAGACTAATATCTTCAGCAAGCTCTTTTCGAATTTTAAAATGTGTGTGTTTTGTTAAAATATCTAATTCTGTGAAAATTATTTTAAATTTTTCTGATACTGTCAAATACCAATCAGGAGTTCTTTTAGCAGTTTCCAAGATATATTTCATTTTTTCAATATTATTAGGGTCCTTTAATTTTATATTTTCTAATGTTATTGTAGGTATTACAGTATTTTCATCTTGAGGCATATCCTGCATAACAAGAACAATTGCTCGACTCCATACATGGATTGCCATCCATAGAATAAAACATTTAATTATTTTAAATTTTATAGTATTAAACATATATTAATAAATCTATAAATTTCTATTTTTTCTAATTATTTTGATTCTTATAATGTATTAGTACTAATATTGTGATTAAGTTAATTTAAAAATGTATTATTTTACACATATATATATATATATTTATAATTCAATATATTATTAGAAATGATTAATATTAATTACCATTGTAATTTTGTGATTTTGAACATCACTACAAAGTGCAACTTCTATCAATCCACTTGCTATTCCAGGTAAATATAACATAATTACATCAGCTATTTGATTACGTAAAACTATATCTTGTGATTCAGCTTCTTCGTGTACTTGCATTAAAGTCATAATTGTTTGTATTGCAGATAATCTATAATTAAATTAATAAAAATATATTTTAATAATCACTTATTTGTTTATATTTTAATTGATTGTACCTTAAGGAAATAGATTTTTCTAATCTGGCTATTTTTATACATAAATAAATGCCATGACTTAATAATGCAGCATTTGTTCTTGTATAAAATGATTCAATAATACTTATTGAACAATTTTTGATTAAATCATCTAAACATAGAATTACAATTTCTTTTAATTCTTCATGTGTTTCTATTACTGGAAATAAAATAAATATTAAAGATTATAAATAAATAAGTTATTAAAGTAGTAAGCAAACATACATTCCATAGTATTGTTTTGTTCACATATTTGAATACGTAAGCAATTATAAATTTCATAAAATAATTTAGAATTCTCAATTCTAATTTTTGATATTACAACTCGAATAGTTTCAATTAATTTAAAATTTTTATCTTTCCTGAAAAAAAACAAATTAAAATATATTTAAGTAAAATTACTTTTATTTTAATACTTACTTAAGAGTATTATTTTTTATATGATGTATTATTGGATACAAAATATTTTCGCAGATTTTTTGAAGAATTGAATTATTAGTTCTTTTAACTAGTGCCGCAATTTCTACAGCCTTTTCAACACTAGGTTCATTTATAAAAGAATCACATAAAGGTTTTAAAATTAAAACAATATCTATAATCGTAAGTTCTTCCATGTTTTAAAGATATTTTTCAAATTCATATATTAATACATATTTTTTTTTATCATCTTGGAATATGATCCTAATATTCATACAATTTAAACATAAACTTGTAATAGGTTAAGTACAAGATAAATATTTTGAGTAAAAGTATGATGAGGTGTATGCATTTGTAATATATGTAATATATTATACACCCTTGTAAAATTTGAAATTGTCAAATAATCGGAATTTTAAACGTTTACTATTGAGAATACTTATTCGATTTTCACAAATGAAACATTAATTACGTGGAGATTTTTGGTTCTTAAAATGCTTTCTATTTAAATCTTTTCAGGATAATTAATATTATAGAATTAGAAAACTAGTAAAAAATATATCTTTATAAAAATAGATATTTGAGATGGATATGAATAATTGCGCTTATTGCAGAGTATTTCAGTTTTCCAGAAAGCATTGTAAGATTCAACTTAAACTAATCAATCAACAGCTTGTATTACCGAACGAGAACTTTGATTAATTTCGTTAATACTTTCCTTAGCAAAGTACCCTAAATAAAGAATTTACTGCGTTTAATTCATTTTTTCGCTGAATATTGCAGAAATTTCTAAATAAATCTCTCTTTGTATTGTATATTATTATACTTTATTGTTTAATTAGTACACTCTAATTTATTAACTAGAATATTTTTTTCTATACATACTATTAAATTACTTTTTATTTTTCATTCATCAATATTTATTCTAAAATATGGAAGAACCGAAAAGAATTTAAACATTCGAGATACTTTATTGTTCAAGACAAGGAGTAAAATCTGGACAAATATCCTGTAAATATAAAAATCTTGTTCACGGTTATGTCACAATTTAGTAAATAATATAATTTTTATATAATATAATAACTTATAAGTTCCTCTAATAACTTATAATTTTCTCTAGGCTTTATTGATAACACAGAGAACTTTTGTTTTTGAATTCTTTTCTTATAAAAGATTAATTTTTAAAGTACTTTCTTTATGCCATTACGACTATATTATATATGACAATAGGAGGTGATGCTACGTTTAAGAATACAATTTTTTAATATTTATGTAATTCTTACAAAATTTGCTGATTTTATTTTGTCCGTAGGGCTAAGTAGACAACAGTTGTCATCACTTCTAATTTAACTTAAAAGTATCAATGAGTACTAAAATGTATTTATATTTCATTCTTTATATTATAGTTATTAATTTATTATGTTAAATTTATTGTAAATTGGAAGTTTAAATAAAAAATGAAAAATATATTAAAGATTCTAATAACATTGTAAAGGGTTGATGTCGGACAAATGAGTTACTCTTTTTGTATACGATTTAATAATAGTTATTTATTTATTACGATTTAATAATTTATTTATTAATATAAGTTATATATTAAAGATAAAGTGACTTGGTGTTGAAATAGTAATGTTTGTGACGGAGATTCAGTATGATCCAGTTTAATGCTACTTCCGCCATGCTTTTATTCGCTAGTTTTTAGCTTATTTTAGCTCTATTTTTTGTTCTTTGTTCTTTGTTCTTTGTTCGTTGTTCGTTGTTCTCAAAATAAGATGTTTATTCAAATATTGTGGGATACAAGAGTGACTTGTCACATACAGTAAGGGAAATTATACGTAGGTTATGATTACATATCACATAAAGTAAGGGAAATGATGTATACATTACATTTCTAGATGTTTTTAAGTTGAAGGTTCACTGAAATAAAATGTTCTTTGAATATTTTTTTGTATTCTTTTTCTCTTCTTTTTATAATAATGTTTTTTTGTAGTTTTAAATATTCTGTTTATTTTTCTGTCTTCAAAGGTTTGTTTGTCAAACTAATCTTGTAAGCTTATTTTTTATTTTAAGTGTTTATATATGTACTTACTAAATTTTGATACAATACATAATATATTAATTATTATTATTTCAAATATATTAAATACATTTATATTCAATTTAAATACATAGCAATTGTAAAGTATTAAATTAATCAACAGTTATCTAATTGATAAAAAATGAAAGCTTTATTAAATCCATAGTTTTTAGAAGGTATGTATCTCAAACATCTCTTACATCAGTGTTTTATTTTCTATTTATTTCTTCTGTAGTTGCTACGCACCTTTTTATTCCATATTTATCAAAAATCTTGAATTATTTCAAATTTTTATATTATATAATTTTTTTTCTGATATTTATTCTTTTTATCCATAATTAAAGATATTTATATATATACACTTTTATCTTTTTGCAGTTTTTATTTTATTTATTGGAATCTTATTATGAATTATAATATTCTTATACATTGGTCATTATTCATGAAACCTAATTCAAAATATATATTACAATATATTACTGAACATTAACTACATGCAATATTAGCGCTAATAGTTCAATTTGTGGTAATCTGATTTTATATAAGTTTAACATGATATTTGAAATATGTGAAATCACATGGTGAATTTGTGTATTACATATTTTCTATTAGATTGGATTTTCCATATGGTGATGAGTTTAAAAGTATAAAAAAAAATTTTATAAAATCTTTCATAATTAATTAATTTAATTTTTTACTTGCACATAATATAATAAACTTCAATATTATTTCTTTTATCTTTTTCAATTACTTTTAGTTGAAAATTTGATTAAAAATTGAATTGTAAAAATTCTCACATAAATCTATATTAAATAAAATGTTTTTTTAAATTGAAAAAATGTATGTATTTTTAATTATATTTGAAAATGAACAAACAACAAATAACACGTATTTATATTTTTGTAGTTATTTTAAATTTAATATATATATATGTATTTAATGTGAGAATATTTAAAATTTATTTTTTTATTACATTTTTAATTAACAATAATAACTTTTAATTATGATATAATTCAATTTTAAAAATTATTAATTGAAAAATTAGAAAATAAATTATTATAAATTAATTGAAGTAATGAATAGTATAAATGCAATTGTATGAATGAGAATTTTTAGAAGGAAATAAAAGAATGAACATATTGTGTAAGGTTTTTTGTTTTTCTCTTACGCATCTTACAAACAAGTTTACTCAGAAAAACTTTTTTCTTTCAAAAGAATGCTTGCAGTTTTCTTTTTTTCATTTCCTCTCACCTTCATTCTCTTTCGACACGGAAACTCAAAATTCCACAATATATTTACCATGTATATTTAAAATTTAACAGGAAAATTTAATCAAGTGTTATATATAAGTAGTATATGTGAACAAGAAAATACAATACATATTTGTATAATTTATCGGAATGAAAATTATAAATAAATTACTTAATATGTACATACTTCAGGTATCGTTCCAAAAATGTGCAAACAATAAAAAATTTAAACAGCAACAGATCTGTTGAATATTTAATTGTCTAAAGCATTTTTACTGTAAAATTTTGTATGAGCTATATGAAAATAATATTTGGTTTGTTTTTAAATTTTAATTTTTGATACACAAATATAAAAATTATAAATAAATGTTCTTCATTGTTTTTAATTTTTTAAGTTTCAAATTTATGATCATTAGAAGTAGTATGTTTAATGTATTTTTATGGCAAATTTTTAAATGTTGTTTATTTTAAAAAGTATTTGCATCGATAGTAAAATATGTACAATTAATATTTATTTTGCTTTAAGTGTTTCGAAAATATACTTCACATTGCTTTAAATATTACTTGTATTCAGCATGTAAGTTTCTAATGAATATTTGTTAAAATTAGCACATAACCGTCGTCTCAGTTTCCATAATTTTGAAATACAACAACAAATTTCCTGGAAATTTTGTATTATATCCTATTACACTTTTATCTAGTAAAAGCAATACTTCTAATTCAATTTTATTGTACTAAGGTTAACATTAATCTGTCAATTTTTATCTATTTTATATTGCAAAATAATAATGCTATTGTACTAAGCATTATCTTTCCCTTATCTTATGTGACTTATGTCTTTTTTGTACTTCTCAATATTTATATAGACACCTCGTACTATTTTATAATGACAAACAACTATTGTAGTTAGCCAGGAAGAGAATTGTGTAAATCATACCTCTCTGATCTTATGCGACTCATATCTTAATTGTAACTTTCACTATTTGTATAGGCACAACATCTTGCTTTGAGAACAGAAGCAGACAGAGAAAACCATACTAAGTCTCCATTATAAACATTACTATTTCAATACAAAGTCACTGAATCTTTAATATACAACTTATATTAATAAATAAATTACTATTATTAAATCATATATATAACGAGTAACTCATTTCTCCGACATCAATCGATTACATAAGTAATATTTTATTAGTATATAAACAAATGTTATATGCAATAATTTGAATTTTTTGTATACAAGTGTAACTGTTGTAATGTACATGTGACTTCCCTCTACGTGATACTTTAAGCTACGAATAATTAGTTTGATTCCAAAATTGTAAAGCTCATTTCTCTGGATTTCGATACTTATCACTGAGTCCAGGATTAGCGCTACCTTTCAAATACTGGACCACAGCGACAAAAAAATTAGCTTAGAAGCAGACACAGAGCAGAATCATACTAATCTCTGTCACGAACATTACTATTTTTAAATGAAGACAGTGTATCTTTATTATAACTTATATCACTAAATAAATTACTATTATTAAATGATATGCACACAAGTAATTCATTTTTCGAACTAAAACCCATTACAACTGGTGTTAAAAGTCGAATATTTTGTGTGAAAATTAATTTTCATGCAAAAGAATCAATTGGAGAGAATAAATGTGTGTTTCAAGCCTTGTTACATCTTGAAAAAATAAAGAACTAAAAGTCTTATTCGAGAACCGGAAAAGACGGACAAGAGTTCATCACTGTATCTTCGGCTGTACTATATTGTCGCTGATTCTTCAACATCAAGACGAAAATCAAAGGAAGACTCTTTCAATACCGTTGCTGTCCAACTTCTTGCATAAAAAAAGAAAAACATACTTCTACTGTATTAAAAAATAACTTATACTGTATTAAATTTATTAAAGTTATTAAACACTTTTACGAAAAAAATATATATTTAGTGAGCAATTTATAAAATAAAAAAAAAAGAAAAATGTTCACATCAATAAAAACCGCTTATAAAATGCTTTCAAGTTTCGATGGTGATAAAACCAAAATTTACAAATTTTGTAGTAACCGAGGTATCATGATTTGTTTATTAGAATCCCAAACGAAAGAAAAAAATACTGTTTTCTATGATTCGAACAAAAATTACGGGCAAAGTGCGAGCTTTAATCAAGAACCGAGTTTTCCTAAATTGGAACCCTTTAAAAATATATTTAACAAATACATAAAGACATCTTTCTTTCCTAACTCTAATGTGTACACTTAATTAGATACACTAACTAATGTAATAATAATATTATTTGCCAAAACGAGCACATTATACTCCAAAATATTGCCTCCAAATCAATTTCTAAAAGAATTACAAAAAACTCCTAATATGTTACCATCGGGATTGAATTATCTTTTCGCTTTATACAATACTCATGAACTGTTAAATTTAATTACACTATAAGTTTTATTTATCGATAATAAACTGATCTTTATTATAGACAATCCATTAGTATCCGAAACTACTTTTAACTTATATAAACTTTTATCACTATCAGTTACACAGAATAATAATACTATCATTTTTATTCAACTAACAATAAGGTATGTTGAAATATCTCAAGTAAAATCACAATATTCAACACTTGATAATCTCCATGATTACAAATTAACTATATTCAAATCCTACATTTGCAAATTGTTAAAACCTATGTACAAACACATACTAAATAACCTTGTGAAATTTAATTATTATTTTCTAATTCTCGTATCCCTGAAGATTGTGATATTTGAATGGCAAAATTAGAAGGTATTTGGAACGAATTAACAAATAAAAATAGTTATATGTTTTGCCCAAAATTACAGATATAACTGTTAGTTGTTGAAATCCTGTATCATTAAGCGAAATTAATTTACAAGGCTCTGGTATTCTTGAATTACAACGGTATTGTAAAGCATACACGCCGTTGAAATAATTCGTGCTCTTGATTGGTGTTATTACAATTTATGTATTTAATATATAATTATATAACAATTCCCGTTGTCGCGTATAATGTTTTGCCAGCTGCTGATGTTAGCAACCGTTCTCGACGATGTTTCTATTGCTATATGCCCTAACTCGCATTATCACTTACAAAGTTCGCTCTCGCTCCTAATTCAATCGTCTTCCTTCTTCCTTTGTTTTTATTGTTTCCCAGGGATCGAGCCTTGACAAGGTGTCATTTGTTTTATATGTTGCGTATTTCCCAGACCCTCTGCGCGTCGTACCGTTGTTTTTCCACGTTTCGCTGCTTATCTGATCTGCCATGTCATAGTTGTTCAGTAGCCTGGACTCCTGCTCGCATGCCTGGAGGGGTCCATGTTACAACCCCTTCTCGCCTTTCCTCTTCGGGGCCCCTTAAGCCACACGCCTTCATCTTCGGGGTCACGCTCGTACCTCCAGTGCAATGGCAGGTCCATTTGCATATCTGATGATTCCTCGGATCCCAAGTCACTCGCAACTTCCTCAAATAAATCCTTCGAGCGACACCTTCGCGGTTGTTGAAAGGTTATTTACAGCGATGCGTGCATTCCTTAAAAGGCTCCCCGCGGCGACGCGCACGTGGCTAGCATTACGCCTCGTCCCGAGCAGAGTCCTGCAAGGATTTCTCGTTACTCCTCAGCTTTCTAAGCACCGAGAGGTGATTTTCTTTATACGCGGGCGTCCCCGCACGACGTATTTTGAGGAATGGAGGTGAGAAACTCGTTGTCCGTCTCTTGACCTTGTCCGAGTAATTTTACATGTTTTGTTTATAATTGTTTAAATTACCTTGTCGCCGCTCGAAACCCCTTCGCTTTACTTAATTTCTTGAGGTTTTCTATTCTCAACAATATAAGCGATCGAGGCAACAAGCCCGGAAGAAGAAGTATTTATAAGACAAACAAGATTAAAAACCAAATTGGATCATACATTTAAAGATAAACTATAGTCAAAACATTATTTGTCTCTAATTATATCTTTAATCTTAGCGAGAAGTGTAATGTATGCGTAATTTCCCTTCGTTTATAGTGCATATAGTTTTACTCCGATAACTTCCCTTTACTTACATTTCACATGGTGTTCCTTTTCGATGTATTTAACCTTTTTGGTTGCACTTAGTACCTTTACGTTACGCGTAGTTTTCCTTTGATGAATTCCCTTATTTTATAAAACAACTAAACCTTGTCTCATGCACATTTTCTTATATCTCAAATTGTAAATTTCATTTCGCTGAATTTCAATATTTATCACCGAGTCCGAGACTAGCGCTACAATTTAAATACTGCAGCGAAAAGAGGGCAGTTTAGAACCAGACATAGAGCAAAATAATACTAAACTTCATCACGAACATTACTATTTTAATATTAAGTCAGTGTATCTTTATTATAATTTATATAACTAAATAAAATACTATTATTATATATACACACAAGTAACTCATTTGTCCGACTACAACCTATTACACTGTAAGTTTAGTGGAGGGCTAAAAAGAATATATAAGCATTTTGTATTCACGGATTCTACCGTGTATTAAAATAATAGTAAGTAAAGTAATATATTATACATAATTTTAAAGTATAATAAATATAAAATTTTATTTATAAAATATATATATTATTTAGCAAAAATAAATTAGATTTGTCACTCGCATCATTTTTATTTTTTATAAATTAACGTAAATCAGTTGAAAATAAAATGTAATATATTAATTACGGGATTTTTCAAGTATGTAAATTAGTTTATTAGATTATTTTTTATATGAATATACACACGTACACCCAAATGATTTTTAAAAAATAAGAAAATATAATTTGTTGTAAAATATTGCGTATACATTATGATTATAAATAATTATATTTAATGTATTTCTATTCACAGATTTTCAAAATTAATTCGAAACTTGGAATTTTAAAAAACTAGTATAAATTAACAAATGTGATACGATTTATTATATACAATTATTAATTAGATATAATAAAAAAAAGATGTAAGTTAGAATAAGTATATTGTAATTAAAATAATAATTTGTATAAAGTAAATGTAACACCGATTTTCTATATTATATTAAGGTTATGTTTGTATCAAACAGTTAAATTTGATTAGAGTAAAAGTATAGTTTACCTTTTAAATAGATGCTTTAGAATTACAATGAACTTACTCAATTTTTTAGACAAGAAAAACTAATTAAATATTTTATACAATTTAATGTATCTATTATAATTAAAAAAAATTTTAAATATAAGTATCTGGTTTTAGATTACAAAGTGAGATTTTTCCTTTATAAAATTTTATAATTCAAATAATTGTGATATTAATGTATATTTTTAAACTATTTTAATAATTTATCATTAAAATAAAAAATATTTGTAGGTAAATTTAAGTTTATAGTGTAAAATTAATAAAGTTGATCAATACATAAGTTTTAATTATTTATTATTTATAATTTAAAAAATACTATTAAATAAAAACTCAAATAAATATATCATAAAGTTAACAGTGATATTTTAAATATATTAATTCACTGTTTTATTTATTATATTTATAAAAGAAATATCTAAATTAATTTATTTTTTAACAAAAAAATTGAAAAACAGATAAAAATTTATTATATTATTTTAATTTCTTTTGCAGATTTACAAATAAATTTCTTTTTTTAATAAAATTTTGTAATTTATTGTAATATTAAGAATATAAATTTTATTACAAATTGATTTATAGTATATATAATTGAATTAAAATTCTTTATTATAAAAATACATAGGCTGATTTACAAGAAGTAAAAAGGGAGGAGATTTAATAATTTTTGAAAGAATATTAAGGGATTACATTCTTTATCATTTAATATAATTATAATATTATATTTTTTATAACATAATAAAATGTAGTACATTTACAAATTTCTTACAAATTGAATATATTATATATTAATTTTTTAATTTTTTATATTAAAAATTAGAGGTAATTAGTGTTGTATAGGAGTGTCAAGTTAAACTTAAAATATATTTGAAACTAGTGATATAGCTGCTGTGAATCACTAAAATTAGTATTTGTGATACACTAAAGTGTAATATAAAAAACAAACATGTTAAAATATTTTGAATTTTTTTTTCTACTTTATTTTTTTGTAGTAGTGCAACCAATTGTTGATCTTATATTAGCTTCTCAATTTGGGAGATAAATATGAGTATTATTAAAGATCAAAAATTTATTTGTCAAAATTATATAAATTTATATATGTTAAATTAATATAATTAAAACAATAGTCATATAGTACAATTGTAGTCTACATTTACTTTAAATAAAAATTTTAAAAATAATTATTTTGAAGTTGAGACTGCATGTCTCAATTTTATTAATGGTCTACTATCCTACTCTAGTAAAATTTTATAAGTATAAGTTTAAGAAAACCAACCTACATGGGTTTGTTGTTGAACAGACAGAAATAGTGCTATTGATTAATACAGAGTGATAACTATTTGTTTTACTTTTAAAATTAGATTATCAATTTTTCTATCAATACAAATATGATTGACTGTATTTGCTTAAATGCCAACGAAATATAGAAAATATTTGAATATGAGAATAAATATGAAGATTATTATGCTTATAACGTCAGTTATTTTATACATTTTATAATGAAGTATGCTTTAACTTAAAAGCATTTATTTTAGCTGCAGTTTTAGCTTAAGGAATTTATTAATATTTATAAAATATTATAGCACAGTTTTATTTGTATATTTATGGTTTGAACAACTTCTTAATCTAGAAATATTTTTTTAATCTGTAATAATATTATTTGGCTTAAAACAGTTTATTACTTAAAAAAATTTCATTAAATTTTTGTTATATTTTTGAATCAACAAATTTTGTTGACAAGCTTTTTTTAATTTCTAAAATAAGAATTGTCTTATTTTGAAATTATGTAATATGTGCTTATTACTATAAGAACAAAAAGTTGACACTAGTTTTTTTGTTATTGTTACTTGCTGTAATACAGAATAAAAATTTAAGTATATAAAAATATATTTGGAATAATTTAGACATTTTTAAACTTGCATATTATCTTTAATAGTATATATGAAATATATATATTATAATAATAAATATTATAAAATTATTTCAGGAGATACAAAGTCTTTTTTTGACATAATTGTAAATAAAGATGAAAATCTTAATGAAAATATTTTAAACGACAATAGTATTTCGTCTACTAGTGGCATAAATTGTAGTTACTTATATTGTAAAAATATGAATTATGACCAAAAAACACATAGATATTGCTATAATTCTAATTATGAGCTAAATGAAGACAGCAATAATTTTGATAATAGACAAATGTTTAAAAATGTTAATGAACTAAATTCAATTATATCAAATGATAATAATTATGATCCAGTGTATGATATGGAAGTTAATAAATTATTACAAGAAGTTGAAGAGGATTTTCTTTTAAGTGAAGATTCTAATGAATTAGAAGAAAATAAAGAATTAAAATGTGATGATTTTGAAAATTCTGAAAGAGAAAAATTTGAAGATTACTATAATCAGTTTTATGAAGATAATCTAAATGATAAAATTCCAGAATAGTATAGTCAAATGGTATATATAAATATATAATAATTGCATGTGTTTTGCTTATACATATGTATTTATATTTATTTAAATTGTAATCTCAATATTTTTATAGATTAAAAATAAAATTAAGGAAACTAAATCGCGTTTAGAAGTTTTAAGCACACTTATATGCTATACTTGCACTAGTAATATTACAAAAAACCAAATCATCAGAATGGAGCAAGATCATAATACACCTTTTTGCAAGCTTAATTATCCAAGGCATCCACCATTTTCCAAAGCTTGGCAAAATTATTGGAGATTTAACTGTTTGTATTTTTTTATAATTATTAATTAACACTTTTATTTTAAGATTTACTTTGAGATTATAAAATTAGAATACAATATTATTTAGAAAAATCATTTATTGTGTTTTATTTATTTATTTTTCTTCAATAAAATAACTAATGTAAAAATAAAAAATATATAAGAATAAATTTCAAAAAATTATTATAAAAATATCTATTATATTAGAATTTAAAATAATAAAATTACTATAGGTATTATAAAATTTAAGGTAAATCCACCAAATCCAAACCATGCTTATGCATCTCATTTTAAAATGTTATTACTAGAACACGTTAAAACTGGAATTACAATTAACAGTGATCATATAAACTCTAATGGATTTCCTCCATGTCATGCATGCTGTTGAGGTAATGCGTTATGTAAAAAATTTTGTTTCTATATGCTAACTTATTAAAATATTTTTATTTATCTAGTTATTTCAAGAGTTCGCAACTACTACTTTTAATGATTCATTTTGTTTGAAAGGTAATGGAATTTTTAATGCAGTGTATGAAACACCGACATGGAGTTATATAAAATTAAGAAGTAATTATAAGAATGAATTAATGTTAATTGCTTGTGGAAAGGGTATAACTGCATTTCTGAAACCTTTAAGGAAATATTTTCATTCTGGACCTGGAAGAATTTGTAATGTTGTGTCATTGTATTGTATAATATGAAGTGGTAAATAATTTCATAATTTTTCATAAATATTTCAATTTTTTAAGACAATAAAAAAATTATTCTTTCTTTTAGGTCTCAAAAAAACTCAAGTTTCTCCATTATTCATTACTGGTTGTTTAGAATTGAGAGATAAAATTGGGCCAATTACTGTTAAGTATAATCCAAAAACAAATATAAGTTTTAATTCAGTTCAAACGCATTTATTAGGTAAAATAATACTTGAGTATCTATCGCCAAATATGGAAATAACTTTAATAGATTTAGAATGTAATTATGGTGTTCTAAGTCTTATGTTAGCTCATGTAAATTAATATCTGCTTTAAGTAATTTTAGTATATTTTTCATTCAACAAGTAACTACAATTTCATATGAAATATTTCAGAAATGTGATAAAGTTATTGGACTTTATACTCTTGACCACCAAATAAAAATGGCTGAAGAAATCAAATCATACAATAATTTACATAATATATCATTTATAGTTTGTAATCCAAAGGATGTACATACTAAGTGTTCATCTTTAATTAGAAAGTGTATATCTGTGGCTGTCTTTAATTTAACTTCACCATTTGGAAAAAGTAAATAATTATAATTGTTTGCATGTACTTTAAAAATATAAAATATTTATTTATAAATTTTATTATTAAAAAAAAAAGAATTTATTTTATTATTTCAAGAGAAATATTGAATTCGTCATTATTAGTATATAAAGATAAATAAATTTTGTTAAGAATCAAATAAAAAATATTGATAATATAATATTCAATAATGTGTATTTGATATTATGTAATTTATTGAAAATAACTTTTATTTTAAACTAAATTAGGTTTTAATGCCATGAAGGCTTTACGCAATCTACCAAGTATATGAAGAGTTGTAGTGTATGGTTCATTTGAAAAAGAATTTCATAAATATATTACAGTATTAACATAAAAATGAATGTACAGGCAATGAATTTTTGCCTATGCAAGGCAGTATTTTGACTAAATCTCCATCAGATCCAAATGAATATGATATTATTATTCTGTTTGAAAGGCAATCATTAATTGAACCATCAATAGAACTGATTGCTACTGGTCCAACAGTTAATGTGAAAACAGATACAAATAATTTCTGGCTATCTAAGTCTGAAAATAAAGTTGCAATAAACGTAGAAAAAAGTTTTCAGAAAAATATCAATCACCATATTAAAAATACACCTTATAAATATTTCCCAAAAACAAGTTATTCATCACAGTTTGATTTATTCGATAATTTATCATTAATAATGGAGAGGGATTTAAAATATGAAAATATATCGCAATCAGTAAAAAATAAACATGATCGTCCATTTTCAACTAAATCTAGGGGTACTATAATAGATCCTCGATCAATTACTTATAATATAAAAATGAAAAATTTAAAAAAATGTTTGATTATTTATCCTTATCTAATTTGAAAAAAAACACTTAGAGTGTCCATCTATATCAAAATCTAAGAACTATCAAATAGATCATACATTATCCATTATGTATAATGAAAAACAATCTGATCGCCTATTGATGAATGAAAAAGAAAGAAGATTAGATTGTCCAGTACTTGAAACTGAAAAAAGACAATCTAACCGTTTAGGCTTGTCTAAAAATGAAAAAAAAACATACAAGTTCGCAATTTCAGAATGAACAAGTTAAGTTTGAATCTTTGCTTTCAGAGAAAGAAGATGGTGAATTAAGTCATGAAACTGTTAATATAGTCATAAAGGTTCTCAAGTAATTAAATCTGAATATATAGACTCTATCAATGAATCAAAGTTAATAAATATCGCAAGTAATGTATTAATAAAACGTGAGACAAAATTTGCAGATGATGACTTGATGGAGCAACTGACTGATATGGTTGTGCAAGTAAAACCCTCTTTGTATCCTAGTGAAACTACAAAGGCTGAATCTCCTTTACCTCCTAAAATATTGTTAAAAACTGAGTGTATACCTGACAATAATAAACTCGATAGCATGAAAATATCACGAACCTCAGATGTTGAAGACTTTGACCACATGATAACACCAGTGTCTATTTCTGGAGCCTTAGTCAATAGGAATATATCTTATTGCAACCTTCAATTTCTACTAACTTTACAACTTCCAACTATCTTTAAAAAGTCATTTTTATCCTACAAAACGAATGTGAATACAAATGAACAGTCAATGCATATCTCACTGTATTCACCAAAGTCATTGAAATCACCAGAACCAACAGTATCGCTTATCAGTCACATAAACAATAAAGGAGGAAAATACTGACATTGAATGTATAAAAGAGCAACAGTCAAATGAAATCAATAATCAAAAACACAGCATAGTTACTGTTAAAGCTGAAAAGATCACAGTAAAGAAGGAACAGAATAAGTTCAAGGATAAACTATAAAATATATTGATACTGATTTTTTGGATGTAGATCTACGTAAATTAATTAAGAAGCGAAAAAATATCAAAAAAGAGTTGGATCGTAAGCAGTGTAAACCTAAGCAATAAGAGAAACAAATGGCCACTCTCACCATCCGATCAAAGTTATAGATTTTCCCTTTTACCAGATATAGATCACCTCTATGTCCTAATAGGATTAGTGATAGAAGGCACAGATCAGCGTTATTTTCTAATAAGAAAACAGACAGCGAATATAAATCATCTTTATTTCACAATAAAACTAATAACAAAAGGTGCAAATCACCTCATTCTCCTAATATAACTAGTGAGAAAAGTTATAAATCTCCTTCATCTCTTAATACAACTATTGATAGAAGATGTAGATTATCAGAATCTCCAATTAGGGCTAATGATAAAAAGTGTAGATCATCGGTATCACTAATGAATAAATTTAAGAGATCACCGCAATTGTCAAGATACAAGAAATCACTAGCTTTACCCACAAAATGGAAGAACAGATACAGGAAATCAGTCACCACTTGATAAGAGAAAAGCGAAATCACCTGGGATACAAAGATGTAGATCCAGATTACCTGGATTGTTCTCGCCCTTGACATTGAGGAGATATTTTCACAATCAACACAATTAATTTTTTAAGTATAATAAAAAATGTAACTTGTCCAATCATACCCCTGTAAGTATGAAAAAGAGAGATAATGTTTTTTAAATCCGATAATCAATGAGACCTGCATTCAATTCTTTATCAGACAACACTTCTAACAGCAAAGAGAGATCAACTACTAAATAATGGTATTACCTATGAAATTGGCTTCATTGAATTCATTAAACCTTCAAAATAGGAAATCAAATGATAGACCTGAAAGACTTAGAAAACTATCAAATTTAGTCAACATAAGGGGTTGAAGATAAGAAAAGAACAAAATTCAAAAGAGAAATAAAAAAATCTAATTGAACATATAAACTATTAAGTATTTTGTAATTTGATATTTTGGTCATTTACTATATATAATTTTATAACAAATATGAATAATATCAATATCTACTTTATCGATACCATTTTCAATTATTTATTATTTTACCAGACGTTTTAAATTTTTTTTTATAATGATGTATTAAATTAAAAATTTGCATACTCTACGTATTATATTAAATAATAAAATATAAATAGAATATTAAATAAAAATATAAATAGAATAAAAAATATATTTAAGATAAATTTAAATATTTATTCCACAGTTATTTAAAATTATTAATGTTTCTACTAATCTTTTATAAAGAATTAATTTTTATTGGAATTATTTATTTATTAAAGATTGTACAAAACTTACAAAAGATTATTTATTTATTATTTATTGCTATACATTATATGGTGAAATATAATTGATATATTACTGTCAGTAAAGTTAATGTATTTTTTTATTATTTTCTGATATCAAAATTTATTCTATTATAACTAATAATTTGGAACACTATTTTCTTTCTGTTTATGAAATATTTAAGATACACTGAAAATTTTCTAAATATTAATATAAAGTAATTGCGTTGAAGTCAGCTTAAGTGGAATGATTATAAATGATTAAAGAAATTTTATTAAACACACATACGTATATATTTTTTAAATATGAATATATAACTAATTAAAGATTGCACATTAAAAAAAATGATCAAATTAATTTGAATATAAAATTAGAAACAAATCAATTGTTTTTCCTAATTTTCTACACTTCATTTTGTTTAAATATTATAAAAATCAGATGAATTTGAGAATTATTATGGTATATTATGAATGAGAAATTTTGAACTTTTACTAATGGGCAATAAGAATAAATTTGATTCAAACTCAAATCTCAGGTCGTTATAATTAAAAATTCCAGCTTTCGTTTACATTAAGTCATCACTCAATGTGTGTATAAGTAACTTTCAAAATTACATTTTTTACTCTATTTGCATATGCACTTTATAAAAAATAGAGTTGTATGAGATTGTGTTTGGGAGTCATTTAATTTATTCTAATTTATTTACCTTTTTTAAATTTTCTTATTTTATTTTACATCTTAAATAACACTATACAATTACTAAAATAGACGATTGTATGCAATTTTGGTATTATATTGAAGTCGAAATAGTATTCATGCATAAAAGATAAATATCAAAAACGATACAAAATACTTATTTTGCAACATTTAATAATCACGTTCAATTTTAAGGTTTTCTTCTAAGATTGAATAATTTATAGTTACTTAAGTTTTAAATTGAAAATTAACTGAGTTTCAAATTGAAATTAATAATGTAAGGTTTATTATAAAAAATATTTAAAAAAATGTAAATGAATTATTTTTTAAACTAACAAAAATAGATAATTAAAAGTTTTATAATTTTATCGAAATTTCATTAAAATTAAACTCAAGAAAATATTACTATTTTAAGTATTAAATTCTCAAAAAAGTTTTAAATTTTTATTATATATATATGATAAAACATGTATTGAACTTTTCAATTTTATTTACAGTGTTACATTAAAACTCTTACATATTAAAGACTAGACTAAACGTTTGATTTTACTTTTACTGTATAGTGTAAAATCCGTTGTATATATATAATTTGTAATATATTTATTGAATTTAAATAAAAGAGAAACTATGAACTTTAGCTGTCTTGATTATTTATTTGTCCGAGATTTATAAGATACTACAAATTTGAAACATTTGATTTTATCAAAAATTTATAGTCAAGGTTATCTAAACTATTTTAAATATATAATTTTATATAAAATTTTATGCTTTTTTCATTTTTTCTATTTTACTATTTAAAATAAATTTTTATGTAAGAAAATTTCAGAAATAAATATAAAATACTTTATATTTTATTAAAAACTATAAAAATATGTTTCGTATCGTTTAAAACAAAAGTTTCTCTTACATTTTGCATTCTTCATTTCTATGAAGAAATTATTAATAGATATATCAAAATAAAATATGAATCGAAAGATTATAAAAATATTTTTGAGTATATATTTATAATATATTTTTTATTACTTAAAAACGGTAAAATATATGAAATATTTTTTTTCCACATTTTCATTACATTATTTTATCAATTAAATTAGAAAACTCTATTACAATATAATTATTAAAATTTATAAATTCATTTTTACTTTAATATTGTTCGATTATTATTTATTAAATGTTAGTCGTTAAGTAATGTCAATTCTGTTATATCAGTTATATCAAAATGGTAAAAGATGTACACAAATATGCTCAGTATCTGTAATTGTAAAATCT
Source organism: Dolichoris vasculosae (assembly GCA_018907195.1). Lineage (NCBI taxonomy): Eukaryota > Metazoa > Arthropoda > Insecta > Hymenoptera > Agaonidae > Dolichoris > Dolichoris vasculosae. The sequence continues at coordinate 4,725,770 of JACCHY010000014.1, read as the reverse complement.
CATAAGTAATTCTAATATTACAAATAAGTAATTTACATGATTTTATATTAGTTATTAATGAATGTTAATATCTTTAAATATATTAATTAAAACAAATTAAAAATAAATGAAAATCATCATTTATTTATAAATTAAAAACTTACATTTCAAGAATTTTTATTTATATATATATTTTTTGTTATTGAACTATGAGAAAGAAAATTACTAAAATATCAAAATATTGCTGGATAATTATAAGAAAGCGCTTATCTTGAAAAAAATGTCATGAAATCTTTTAAAATTTAAAATAATATTTAGAAAACTATAATTTATTATGGTTTACTACTTTTAATATCTTAAATATTCATTTCTCAAAGTTTTTAAAATAAATTGTAATTTACATATATTTATAAGAAATTTATTTTTTAATATAATTTTTTATATAATTTTGTCAGCATTAAAACATAAAATGATGCTACTCTTTAATGTCAAGTCTCGATATAGAATCATTTAATAAATAAAAATAAAATTTAAAAATTTTTTAAAAAATTCATTTCATATTAATTTAATAAAATTTTCTATATTATTATAGTTATTTTAATTGTTATATTACATAGAACAAGATTTCATTAATTTTAATTAATCTGGATCGGTTAATAAAACAATTTAGTAATAAGTTTGATAAATATTTGTTTCAATCCAAATTTTCAAATATTAAAATTTTCTACGAATCTTAGAAATACATGTAAAATAGATTCTTTTTATTTATTTTATTAACTAATTGAATTTTATAATCTCTTTAAAAAAATTACATTATTATACAATAAAGTAATCGATAGTAATTTCAGAAATTAGACTGTAATGAGTAGGATTCGAGACAACAATCTAGAGGTTCAATTAACTAATAAATAGTAAAAGAAGTTGTATGAGGAAATTTGGAAAAAGGTAAGAATAATGTTCATATAGCACATACATTTATTTATTATACGTAGATTGTTCATAGCTTATTATTTCGTCTATTCTTTATGCAACAGCAATATTATTACAGTATTACAGCTTGGTCAGAATAATAAACTTTTCTTGTGTTTCGCCATTTTGCGAAACTTGATAGATTTTTTTTTGTATTTTTTTGTTTTATGTATTTATGTATTTTTCTTATGTCCACGTCTTTATTATTGCGAATCTGCTATTAATGTGCCGTCCAGGCTATTTAAGGTCACCGGATTTGCAAGCCCAAACAACTGAGCCCTATACATTAATGGCAGATTCATAATTGAGAGTCCTGGACAGCAATCCGGGTATGACAGTCTCCCGAAATTTTTATCTTTATCATTATCTTTCACACTTATTTATTTCTATTTTGTTTCTGTTTACTTTTACTTTTCGGTTGGGTTTCTCGCGACTTACGATTTTTGTTTATTTCATATCATACTTTGTATCTTCATTTATTCTCTATTTTATTACTTTGCTTTCTGAATTTTTGCGCAGCGTATATGCACTTTTATATACATGTGCGTAATATATAGTTTCTTTTGTAATTTTTTGCGCTCTATTACGTATTTCTGTTTCACGTATAAATGCGCGCGCGCTCGTTTTTATGTATATAAATGTATATATGCATACGTATATACGCGCGTGCGCGCATGTGTATTTGAATGTTATATGCGACTGTCTAATTTTTTTTATATCATATTATACTTTGATACTCAATATGAAAACACGTTATTCTTTTTTTTATCTATTCGCCTTTTATACATGTGTATTTTTAAATGCGGTATGCATACATATTTTGTTTGTATTAATTTTACCTTCCATAATGAAATGCCTCGTAAGTTTGGCTCTTCTGAAGTTACTTGTTCAGAGAGTGTATAACTGCTTATGCAATAAAATAGAGTTTTTTCGCTCTTCCTCCCTAGCTTCCCTCCTTTCTCATTTTGTCTATTTTGCTGTTTTTAATGACGTATTTGTTAACAGAGATTGTCAAATATGAGATTGTATTACAGATTCAGCGAAAAATTAATGCGGCAAGAGGGAAGCTTGACTTTCGTTTATTATTATTTTTATCAAGAATCAAACGCTTTTTAGAGCGACAACAATTTTTCATTGTAAATAAAAATGAGTTTTATTCATTTATAAAATCAGGAGTAAAGATCGTAATTATATTAGTGTAATTATTGTCCAAAATTAATTTGAACAACAGTTACTTAAATAAAAATATCAAGAAACAAAGGTGGAACGTTAGTATTTAAAATTAAATTAAGGTTATAATAAAAAATTCTGTTAGGGTGTGTTTATATCCTATTTTTATGAATAATGAAACGACTTTAAGTATGATGTATGATTTACAAAAACTAATTAGAACGAATAAAAAGTTTATATATTGGCAACCTTGCACTCAATGAAAAATGAGAGTTGCAAAGAATAAATGAATGAAATTTTTCTGATCCATTCGTCGCGCTCGTTTGTCATCCTACAATATTACGTTTTAACGTTTTTATCATTATATTATTTACATCTGTTTGGCACGCGAAACTGTTTCGGCAGTCTGCAATCCTGATCGCGAAAAAAATTTACCTTTTCTATCCTAATCTATATTATTATTCAAAAGATTGGAAACAAAATATCAGTGATTGAGTATACTGAATAAATAATTCGATTCATAAATATTTTTTTATGCAATATGAATTATTCAATCAACATTTATAGCAATTTATTTTTATATATTGCATTTAATCATTCATCAATCGCTTATCGCAATGTTCCTTTTCTTCCAAATTATTAAATTTACAAAACATTGCTGTGAAAATACCTTCCATAGTTCAACAAGTGAAAATTTTAGAATCCATTAAATCAAAATTAAATACTTTCAATCGACGTTTAAAAATTATTTCATTTTATTTATCGTTCTTTCGGATTTCACTGTATTAAGCATAAAGCAACCTATAAGTGTTTTTCAAAACTACTGTGTCAATATTTTCACATTATATCATTATTTTATTCGTTCATGAATTTTTCAAAACTAATATTTTATAAATATAATCAATACAAAGCTAATATAATGAAGTTGTATTACTTGCAAAAGCAAATTAAGTTTTTGTTTTTTTAAAAACAAACTTATTTCTGTACGTCATTAAATTTTTCATATACATGTATGTAATATATTAAAAGATTTTAGAAAGCGAATTCTTTTTCTTCTTTTTTCTAATACAATAAATTCATTTAGATAGTTCGTATAATTTCTTTGCTTTCCTTTTACAACTGAATAAATACAATCGTCTATTAATAGATTTTAGTTATAAAAGAAATTCTAACATATAATTTTGTTCTTATTATCCAATTCATTTTTTCAATTTTTTTAATCATTTCCATTGCCATTGCTTGTTTTACTTATTTTCTTTTAACAAGGTTCGCAATACCTTTCAGTCGGAATAATATAATAAATGAATTTGATTTGCATTTTACGCAAGATAATTTTTACTTTAATTTATTTTAAAAGTGAATTATATTATTATGAAAATGAATATTTCCAAAAAATAGCGAATAAAAAAATGAGAAATTATAGATTATTATACGTGTGTGTCTATACCAAAGTAAATAAACTACTTCTGTTTTAAAGTAAATATTTCATCAAATAATGCAAGAATAATAATTTGTCTTATTTCTCATTAATTAATCTATATTTTATCGTGTATTGCTTTTATTTATAGTTATATTTAGGACTTCATTTTTATACTCTTTTATACACGCTCAGTTGTATGTATAATTTAAATAACAATTATATGATATATATGCAATAAATTATATTTCATTCAAGTAATTAAACATAAAGTTTATTTTTCATGTTATGAAATTTTTATATTTATTAAAATAATATATTTTTTTGAAATTATTATGGTTTTGAAAGCATAGAAAAAATATACAGGGTTTTAATATATACAAGTAATTCAAATTAAAAGTTTGCCAATAAATTTGATCCATGTTAATATTTGTTTTGTTTAGTCTTGTAAAAAATTAATCTAATTAATATTTCTTTTTGCAGGAAAATTAAAATGTAAATAATTAAACGACATTATTATTTTAACAAAAATATATAAAATGTTATAACTACAATAAATATTTTCATAATCCCATTGAGCTTTATACAGTTTATATTATTAAATTGTTATTTAAATGTAAGTTCTTTAATTTAAATAAGTATTTATTAATATTGTATTTGATTATTACATAATAAAGTAACAAAGCAATAAATAAATTTAATTCAAAATAAATTAGTATAGTGCTTTCAGAGTTTTTATAATTTTTATAAAAGAATGTAGATTTTTAATTATTCCAACTATAGGTAAATGTTAGCACGATAAGAAATTCAAACACTTTAATTTATATTTGTTCCCAATCTGTTGCTTTCTTTTATATTTCTTAAAATATTGAAATCGACAAATGGTTGCAATAATAGTTTGCTTTTTTGTAATTTTCTTTGTTTAGTTACTTTTTAAAAAAATAAGATGAGATTGCTTGGCGTCGTCGTTACATTTTTTACATATTATTATTTTGCTTTGGCTTTTTCTTTTTTATATAATAATGAGGAGTTAATTTCTAATTTTAATCCTCTTGCGCATATAATTCTACAAAAAAGCTTATTGGAAAGCAATTTGCAGCGCTTTTTTGCGATTTCTGGACAGCGTGAAAGTGTTTGTGTTTTATTTTTCTTTCAATTCTAAATTGTGAATATATTTGTATGTATCAGGAAACAAAGAAGGAAAACAATTATCATTACTGTAATTGTTTCTTTCTCTTTTTAGCTATATCTTAGCATTTAATTTATAATTCATCTACGAAATGATTTACAAGACCATAATTTTTAAGATAAATGAAAGTTACTTCTCTCTGTTTGCGTCTATCTGCTATCTGTCTCTCTGTTACATACTCTCTACAATTTCATACTAATCCGAATAATTAGTTTGCAATTATGTATACCTTGACGAGCATATATATTAATACTGCATTAAAATTTTATTATTTCATTTAATTAAAAATAAGCTTCGATTTTAATATCATCGTTACCAGAAATAAAGTTTTAAAATAACAAACTAATGTGATATATATGAAAATTCACACTGATAATATTTTTAGGAAATTAAACATATATTTAAAATTCAAATCAATATTTTTTACGATTGATATATAAATAAAGCAAAAATGAAAGAGAGAATAAGAGAAGTAAGTATCATTTGAGTTTTGAAGATCACAGAGCATACGATGATCCGCCTTGTGTGCGTTGCGTGATGTAACTCAATACATTCTTCTTCAAGTCGGGTGCATCGTCATCAATCGTACGATAAAGTCGATTAGCGTTCTTACAGGTCGTCCGGGTCAGGGTCGCTTACCGCCGTTGAAGTCATCGTCGAGGCGAGAGTATTGCCGGCTGCCTGGAGCGCAAGCTGTGTGCCGCTCGACTCCGTATTTCTTCGTCATTTGCTTTTGGGCTTCCTCAACATCGTCGCCTGAGTTTGCCCGGGCATACAATAACAATACACGCCAAGTGCATCAAATACTGAAGGCTTCGCAGAAGTCCACCACCGACAAACGATAGAGACTTGGGCAACACTCGTATGTCAATGCTGTGTTTGAACTAGACGCTCCTAAGGTCTAACACGAAAGGCTTACCGACCTATGTTTTTCAACGATCTATCGCTATACAAACGTAAATACTTGGAAAATGTCCGCTAAGTTCTTTTCTTGGACTTATTTTCTTACTTATATTACTTAACTTTTATTTAAAGTTTAATGTTATATATTTTATATTACCTTGGCATTGTTTTATGGATAAGAAATGAAACTTTATATAAGTGTTGATCTATCGTTCATTTAAATAATGCAGATTTCTATAATTAACTTAAATGGCATTCATGTTGAAATTCTAGTTCCAGCACAATAAAAACATTCGAAATGTCACCTTATATTATTAAAATTATTCCTTTTAAAATATAATTTTATTTTTTAAACCGATAGTTATGCTTAATTAGACATTGTATAAAACAACAATCCTTTAAAAATTTTTTTGGTAATTTTGAATTATCTTAAAAATCTATATACGTTATAATATGTTATAATTTACACAATATTTATTTTGAATAATGCAAATGTTTGTGGAAATTCCGAAAAAATTAAAAATTATAATAATGAATAATATTAAAAGTACAAATACAAAATTATATATTGTCTAAAATAGATTTAAAAATTCAATATTTATAAAGAATAATTTTAAGTTAATGTACTACAGCAAAAATCACACAAAAATTCAATTTACAGTATCTCTGTTTCGTTTGTCGGAGTATATATATAGAAAACGAACACCATTTATTAATAATTTAATTCTTATTACCAACAATTTAATACAAAATAATATATTTTGTTTTGACAAAATAAGACGTTTAAAAATATTTGTACAGAAAAAGCATACAAGTTTTTATTTTACGTACAGTCACCAGTAAATTAAATTTGGAAATTTCAGAAATTTTTATATTTTTATATATTAAATAATATAAATGACTTAATCAAATATCATGTTTTATAAACATTTACATTTTTTAGAACCTTTATGAACTGCTTAAAATATTTTTGTTTTGGATACAAGAATTATGATAATAAAAGAATTATTTCAAGATTAATATATAATATATAAATGTGCCATATAAGTCATACATATTGTTCAAATATTTATGATTCATCATCATATCTAAATATTTATATTTATATATAATCAAACTGATTTCCAAATATTTCAGTATTCAAAGAAATAAAATTCTTTTTTAATTCAATATGTTTTAGTGATTATTCGTACGTAAATATTTAAAGAACAGGAAAAGAATATATTTTTGCATAATAATCAGAAGAATAATATAATAATATAACTTACAATCATGCCATTGAGTGTATTTAAATACATCAAAAAATAAAAATAAAATAAGGAACAAATAAAAATATTATCAATAATAATAAAAACAACAATAAGAACATGCGAAAAGAGAAAAAGAATAAGAATATGAAAAGTGCAGAGATAGTTCAATATCATGGAAAGACTTCGATCTGATAGGAAAAAATCATAAGTCAATGTAAAAAAGTATGAGTAAAATAATAAAATTAACCGGGTTCGTGTAGCTATGTATAAATATGGCGTATAACATTTCATTTTATTTTCACCATAATTTTTTTTCTTCTCTTGTCGAGTTAGTGTAATAAAGATAAGCAAATACTAGTTATGTTTAAACCTTGCATATTATATGATAAACAAACGTTGAGAAATTTATTCGTACTTCTATGTTATTTTTTTTAAAAAGCTATTATAAGCTCTGAAATAGAGATATTTTTATATGTAGAAATCAAATTTAAGAAGTTACATGATAAATGTTTATTTGATTAAAAATATACCAAAAGTTGGACAATGAATATTTGATCTACGAATTAATAAAAAAAATTCTATGTAAAAAAGTGAAAAATCGTCTTGAACAAATAATTATTTTCAACTAATTACAGTGAATTTGGATTTCATGTAAAGTATATGCAAAGTAAATTATCATTCAAATTAAAAAAAATATATTATATTTATATAAACGGTTTTCAAATTATTATGAATTATAATTTCATTTTTTTATTTATTTATTCATATAACAGTAAAAGAGTAGTAAAATATAAAATAAAAATGACTTTATTTTTATAAAATATCTTATAAATAAATATTCTAGTTTGTTTAAAACAATAAGAAAAGATATTACTAATAAACTATAAAAATAAATGTAGTTCATTTACGAACAAAAAAAAATTGCATTAAAACCATTAATACGATAATTTGTTTTTTAAATGTAGAAACCAAAAGTTTCTAATTTTTTAATTTTTACATTACGTAAAATATTTACATTGTGAAATTATTTTACATAAATTCATATGAGTAATTAATTTCAGTTTAAAAAATGTACTAATTGATATTTATAAGTATACATAATAATAATATTTATTATTTTTATTAATATTATTACTCTTATTATTATAATTATTACTATTAATTATACTATTAATTTTTATTTAAAATATTTTTATCATAAATGCAAAATTTTTTTATTCGGTCATTTCTTGAATATGTTCATTAATTATATAAACAACATTATTTTACTTTTTTCTCGTATTAGTTATTATAAGATACTTTAGTATAATATATCTATTCAATGTTTCTATTATAATAATCATTTTTTGTTATAGATATTACAAATATATTAGTAAATAACTCTAATTATATAATAGCTTTGTACTCTTATGTAATCCTTTTGAAAACTGTGTAATATAGTTTTGTAAAAATAAATTTTAGTACTTGATTTTCAAAAGGAAGAAAAAGATTTTACTTCAATTATTTAATAATGTATATTTAATTTATGTGAACTTGTTCTTTCCCTGAGTGACCAAATTATTAAGAGCCCTCGCTTCTCCGCGATTATGAAATGTAAATTATTATTTATTCTTTCGAAATAAAGTAAATAATATGTAAAAGTTGTACCTTGCTATATTTATGTATTGAACTGTTATAGTTTATTAATTCATAATAAAATGTAGCAATAGATTTAAAATAAGTGTATTCGATAAAAGATTTATAAAGAAATAGTTCAATCGTGTAATTTGTTTTATGTAAATTTGTTTCTCAAGATTGTTTTTTTAAACAACTTACTGTTTACCAAATATTAGAAAACATTTACTTTATTATTTATTTTAAATATTCATACTATAAGTATTCAACAATAATTAATATTCTATTTAAATTTTTGAACTGTTGAAATATAGAAGGAAATAAAGATATAATTATAGACTGAGTGAGAGAGTTATATATACACACCCCACAGAAAAAATAAAATAGAAAAATAATAACAAAACGTGGACAAGTGGAGTAGATTAACTTCGCTTTTCATAAAAAATATTTTATATTCTTAAATATAATCTATATCTCGTAAATATAATTAAAAATAACAATTTCACAGTCTACTTAAGGACAAATTTACATTTGCATCAGTGAAGACTTTTTGCCGACTCGACACCGAGAAAATATTAAGTTAAATAACTTAAAGATTTCACGATTAGCTAAAGCTCATAAAGTTTTATATCCTATAAAGTAATTGCATTTTGTACTTTCAAAAATAAGAGAGGGAACGAGTTTATTATATTATATTATTGGCATCCATCGTAAACACTTCGTCATGGTGACAGATAACCGTTTTTGATATACATTATCTACAAACGTTACAAGACTTAGAATTTTCTCAGTGCACGTATTTCGTCATTACGGCTGTACGCTATCTATTCTCGTTCTCAGTAGACAACGTACTAGTTCTATTTTTTAAATTAGACATTATGACGTCTAAATAATCATCTCTCATTGATAATTATTTTACTTTAAATCATTCAAAAAACATCAGCGCGCGCGTTTTTATATGCGTGTCGAATATGTCATGTGGTACAAGATAACGGATCACATAAATTATTATTATTATTATCATTATCGCGGTTTATTTAGCTATTCATGTGTGCTCTTGCCCCCCTCCTGTTACAGGTACGATAGATAGTTCGGTATTCCTATACTTGATCTTATCTTTCTTCAATATGGTTGTCTGAAGTGAACATAGGAACATATAAGGAAGTTTTCATCAGTATAAAAAATAAAAGGACACGAAGAAAAAATATGCCTTTGGTGATTTAAATTATATATTGACAAGCATATAGCTTTTTTATGAAAAATTGAAATTTTAAAAGTTGTTAATTTAGGCATTGAACATTGTAACCATTCACAGGATATTTATGATAATTAAAAAAATTACAATTTAAAGTAAACTGATAATTTATTTTAATGTTTTGATAGTAAACCAGTGTTTTTAAATTCTTTAAGTCGCTAAATACAATAATATAAATAATTAAAATAATTATTTTATAAGAAAATATTCTGTATAGGTTATTATTTATTTATAATACTATAATAAATGATACTTTTATTAGATAAATACTTAGTAGATAGATTAAATAGGATAAAATATTCAAAAATGAAATTAAAAACTTTTATTAAACTTCATAAAACAAATTTTTAAATTCTTTTAATAATTTATTTTCCTTGAATATTTATGTCTTATTAAATATCCCTAATGTAAAAAAATCTTAATTTTTATAATATTAATTTATATATCTATTTTTTCAATCATAAAAAATTGTAGTTATAATGTATGATTTAATTTTACCTCGTCATAATTATTAATTGTATATTTTGTTATGTTAATAGTTATCGTCTTTATATGATTATTTTTTCAAGTAATAAAATATTGAAATATTTTACTTATTTTATAACATAATTTACTGTACTTTAGTAAATATTTGTTCAGTATTTTTAAACACAATATTGCATTATTTAACGTCTGACTCAACACTAAATTCTATTTTAATTTTATTTATTCATTTATTTATCTACTTTATAAATGTATGCTTTTTTAAGTTGTGTGGAAAAAGAGCTCAGAAAGTTCAAGGATTTGAAATTTGCATGAATGCTTTGAGTGTATTACAATGTTAAAAAGACATAGAAAAAATAATCACAAATTTGTAATGAAAAACATATACGAGATATGGAATAGAATCGAAGTTAAAAATGGAAAAAAGAAAATTTTCTATTAGGATTAACGTATAGAGAATGTCTTTGGCAAATATTGTAACATGCTACATTTAAAAAAATTTAACGTCGCTTTCTTTTGATATGATCGACTTTATCTAAAATTACTTTTATCAATAATTAAATACATAAATTTTTATTAAAAATGAGTACATATGTTTATAAAATTTTGTCTGTTTAAAATTTTACTAAATATAATCTTATAATAATGTTATTTAATGTAAACATCTTATTATTCATAACAATAAAAATAATTATGAATATATAATAATATTCTCATTTATTCATATATTCAGTATGTTTGTCAAATATTTGAGAACTGTATTTTACAACATATTGATCACATTTTGATTATTCTAAAAAAACTTTCATTGAAGATAAAGTAATTATATTAATTTAAAATATTAATTTGAATAGATATCTTATATAATATTTAATCAAAAAATTATTATACGTTATAATCAAAAGTAAGTAACGTCATAAATATTTTGATCTTTCATTTACCTTCAATGCAGATCTCAGTACAACAACGTCTCCAGGACTTTGAAGCCATGGTTCACCGTCTACTTGTACCGGAATATCCGAATGCAAGTGTATTTTTATATGACCACCCTACCATATTAAATTATACATTTTGAAAATGTATTATTATCCTTTTTTGACGAATAAAAAATGTATTTAAAATTCACATAATATAATATAGCAATGAACCTTGTATTTAAAAAGAGGTATAAAATATTAAAAGACAAAACATTATTTTAAAAAGTACTTTAAATCATAACTCATTTTTAAAGAAATTTTAAATTGTAACAAGTATAAGGTAACAAAAACATTATATTAAGAATATTGTTATCATAAAAGTAAATTTATACAATATAATAGAGTACAAGAATATGAGTTTTCCACTCTATAATATTTCATTAGAAGGTAAAGTTATTTCTATTATTGTTATTTATTATTTGTTATTTTTTATTTATTCATAATTATACTTAATTAATTTATAAAGTTTAAGTAAAAATAAAATTTAATATTTAATAAATTTTATATAAACCTGAGCTATTCGCATCCCATTACGAAAACCTGATTGAATTTGACCCAAATGAATAACACCAGTAACACCAACAACCTCCAAAATTCCATCCCAGTGATTTGGTTTGTTAAACTGATCCTCCTTATCAGGACCCCATGGATTTGCACCAGAACCCCAACTACAATTCAATTAAAACTATTATATACTACCAGTTCTTTTGAATATAAAATATTTTGTAGTTCCAGTTTAACTAATTTTTGTCTTTAGTACCTGAGTTTTATTATAAAAAAAATGACGGTACACAATATGTAAGAATTAAAAAAAACATTGGTTTTTTATAATAATAAGGTTTTTACTACATTCGTATGAAATAAGACTATCGTTTATCAATTAACTTAATTTGTATTCATTAAATAAAAATTTTTTCTTCTCTATAAATATATTACATTTTTATAATCTAAATTTTATGTGAAATTATTATTATACTCTTACTAGTATAAAATTTATTTTTTATACTCGCTATTTTACAGTTTTATTTTCACAAATATAAGTTAATATAAATATTAATTATATAATATTAAACAATATAAATATTTTATTATCAGAAATATAGTTTGATTAAATATATAATATATCAAATATTGATAAATAGTTAAAAATTTTATAAAATATTAAACGTAAATTTATTTAAATGCAAAGAATATTTGAAATTATATAAGTTTGACATTTAGCATATATATACGTTAATCTAATACAATTTTTATAAATTATGCTGTATATAATAAAATGCATATTTTGTAATGTTTTATACTATTTTTTTAGAATATATAAAATTTATTTATTTAATTGTAAAATGCAATTTAAAAAAGAAAGAGATTTTGATATATAAAATCAATTAATACTTTTACATTATTAAATAATCCTTTGAGTTTTAATTTATATTTCTTAATTTTTAATGATAATCGAAGTGCATTCTTATATTTAAAAAGCAACTACAATTTAACTCAATATTTTTTTTTATGATTAAATTATTGTTCTAGAATTAAAATATAAAAAATTTAAACCAAAGCTGAAAACTTAATAAACACTTCTTTTATATTATAGAATTGATAATTTAATTTTTTTAACTAAATATAATCACTATTATAATGTCTCTTAATAATGCAATATCTATTGGATTTATTTACTTTTCAATAAATTATTGTTCGTTTCAATAAGCCATAGATTAAATATATATATATATATCTTAGAAATTATTATTGTTTTATTATTTTACCTATGTAAAATATTCAAAATTCTTTGATAAAATTAAAAGTGAAAGAGTAATAATAGGCTTATTTATTGCAAGTTTAAATTGCAATAAAGTATTAAATATTTCGATGTGGCCGGAAGCTTGAAGGGGTTAGGTAATATGTACAATTACCCTGGTAACACACCTTAATATATTGAGTATAATGATGCCTTCGACCTGGGGCAGATCAACGACCTTTCCGTCGACTTCTAGTCTGATCTCCCTATGTAGATCCTTACATGGTTTACGGCCAACCATTTTGCGCAAGCCCATTTTCACATATACGCTCTTATTGTGCAGTCGGCTGTTGAATTTATTAGGATTTTCCTCGCGTGCGTTGTGGAAGTCCAGACACAGTGCCGCATCCAAACCAATACCGAAATAGTTGTTCATCACGAATATCTGCGTATTATCTTCGCTAGTCGATCCAGCGACTATTTCAACATTAAACCGATTGTGAATTATACAAAAGGAGTATGATAAAATTCAAAATTTCATTTCATTTAAAACAAGAGAGTTCATAAATTCATCTAATTTTCCACAGCTCTTGATTTATTATAAATAAAACTTTACTATAATTTCTGTATAATATTTTTTCAATAGGTTCTACATTTTATACTTTATTGATGAATTAGTTTTCATAAATTAATATTTTTAAAAATTATTATTATTTATAAATATTAAAATACCAAATTCAATTCTATAATTTAGTTTAGTAAAATTGAGTACAACAAATAAAAATAAAAAAATACAATAAGAAATTTACTAATTATATCGTGTAATATATTTTTTATAAAAAGTAACTTTTACATTTTAATTATAATTTTACTTATAGAAATATTTTTAATAAGTGTGAAAATAATCATTAAAAATTTTTTCAAAGACAAAATTAATCGCATCAAATTATTAATTATATTGCTTCTATTCACTCTAAAATAACATAGTCTATCGAACTAACCCGCATTGTTAGATACAAGAGTCTGGGACTTATCTTCCTTCTCCTCGGGGTGAAATACGACGGTCCACCTATCCAGTCTGATTTCCTCTGCATCGATGACGTCCCTAAGGAGGTTGAGTGGATCCTCGCCACCGGTATAGCCAGAGCCCCACCTAAGGACGCGTGCAAGGTCATTACCTGTACCGAGGGGTACGATAGCACATGCGGGCGAGGAACACTCGCTGTCCTGGCCGACGTTGTCTAAACATTGAAGGACCCAACCCACCGTACCGTCGCCACCGCATACTAAAATCTTGTAGTTCTTTATGTGCCGGAACACGTACAATCTAAAATTAATTATTGAGTAATTGTTTAAGAGGACTAGGCAATTATTTTTAATAAACACAGTTTTTTTGAACTTCACTTTGATGAATTTATAATAAATGCAGATATAATTTTTAACAGTATTTATTAAAGAGTTATATTAAAAGAATATTGCAAATATATATATATATATATATATATATATGTATATGTAAATATTTTACTTTCATACATAAAAATAATCAATTTTATATACACAATAATTAAAAGATCAATTCGTTTATTTATGTAAATTTATGATTTTTACATTAGTTCAAAGATTTTTTATTATATATTTAAATATCTAATATAAATAGATTTTTTATATTAAGTATTAATTAAGTTGAATACAACATTATATTAAAAAAGATTACTTTATTACAAAACTCAAATTAAAAGTTTTATAAGTAGCGATTGGTGAATATGCGAAAATAATACAAAAATATTTTATGTTATTCAATAAAATATATTATAATTTTAATATTAATTTTGATATCATCGATAACATTATCTTTAGTTTATTAAAAATTATTAAAAAATTCATTAAGCATTGTCTTGCACTTTGAATATTTTATTAGCTACTAAAACTAATACTCGAATACAAATACTAATTTACCCAGGTAGAGGACCACCATTGTCCAAATCGAATACTTGATAAGGGTTGAGAAGCTTACGAAAATTCGATATCAAATCAAGTCCTTGGCAGCCACCGGATTTTACATTTACAAAAACAAGTAACGGCTGAACACCGGATGGCACCATACTTGGCTCGATACTCGGTAAAAGCATCACTATAAACCCAGAAAAATATGTTTTTTAATATTTACTTAATACAATAACAAAATTAATTTTTACTTTAGTTTTAGCTTAATTATGACTTTTGTAAATTAACTAAAATTATTCGATCTTTAGCTTTTTATAAAAAAAATCACAATAAAAACCGATTTACAATTATTTGCTTTAAGTATATTCTAAATATATATGTATTAAATTTTAAGTAATATATAATTTTAAATAATAAAAAAATATTAATAAATAATATTTTAATACTCGTAATAGTTTAAAAACTAACAAGTAAATCTTATCACTATTCATAGAATATTGATTTTCGTTCCAAATATAGTTGTACTTTACACTTATCAAAAATAAAAATACATATTTTTTAAGGCGATACATACATTTAAATTGCTATGGTATTGCTTACCTAAAAGATGTTTGTCTTCGTATTTTGATTCGCGTAAAGTATAAAGAGCTCGGACTGCTGTATTTGAATCTTCGTAAGTAATCACCATTGAACCGTATTCATAATAAATCGGACCAATCGATGAGAATCTATTTTCTACAATTATAAAATGAACAACTAGTATTAATTTTAAAACAGATAGCATCATTTGTATTTCTTGTAAAAAATTTCAACTTCTAAAATATGTGTTTATATTTATATAAAATAAATTTACAGTATATTCTTTAATTCATTAGAGCTAAAAGTTTCATCAGCAGATGAATTTATAATATATTTGATTCTTTAACAGTTTCAAATAATTATCTTAGATACTGCATAAAATTATAATAAAGGAAACTTTAAATATAGTTTTTTAAATAATTCCTACAGAAAGTTTCGTTATTTCTAGTACAATTTTTCAAAAAACGATATTATCCTTAATTTATTAAATAACAGTAATTGATTTTGTAAATGTAAAGAATATTTACTATTGAAATTAAAAATATTCAACAATTTAATAGATATTCGACATTTTAACTGATACTACTTTTAAATAATAATCTATAAAAAACACAAAAAGAAATATACCTTTCCCTAAGAATTCCATGAGTAGATTTTCGTACATGCGTTCCGAGAAACCCGGCGGCAGATTACCGACAAATAAAGCAAGATTCGGACCATGAGGATCCTGCTTCAGTTGGAGGTAAAATCGCATTAATTCCATTTGTCTGATAGAGTCCTTTCCTAATAATTTAACGATCTCCAGTGGCTTTTCATCCCACATTAATACTCTCTCCGTAACTAAATAACAAATTATATTTTGAACTTTTTAGAAGTTATCCTATTTTTACTTATTAACTTATTATACATATGTATACAGTTACTTAAATTGTATGTAAATGTTGTGGAAAATTATAAATGTAGTTTAAAATGGTGATAGCATGTAATAACACAATATTTTTAGTTTCATGTATTCAATACATAAATTTTTGTTACAGTTTAAAAAATTATTATTAGAAGTAGTCATAAGTAAAATTATAAAAATTACGTAATTAAACATAATGCTGATTTTAAGAAAATAGTATATTTAATATTTAAAGTTTATATATTATAAAAACTTATTTAATGCATAATTTTTTATTATAACATTTTGAAACAAACAAATTTTTAAGAAAACCAGTATCAGAGAAATTTTTTTATATTCTTTATTGTTACTCTTAAAATAAAATTGAATAATTGTTTCATAGTATTTTTAATCTATTATAAAAATTATTATCTGTATCAAGTATATTACAAAAGCGATATACTCAATTTTAAAATAAAATATATTACAATAACTAAAATTTTAGTTGAAAATATATGACTGAATGGTGTGAATTAATAATTATTTAATTATTTAATAATTACAACTATTAAACTTAAACACATTAAAAATAATTACACTGATTTTACAAAATTTCCTTAGACTAGTAATAAATGGTAATACAAGTAAATATTATTGCAATATTATTTTAAAAAAGATATATAAATTTCCGGCTAATATATGAATTCTGAAATCTAAAAGATATATTTAAATAACTCATTAATATAATACAATAAAAAATTTATTTTCAACTTAAAAAAACAGATATTACAAGACTTTTTAATTTTAATAACTTTGAAATGTGCAAATAATAAATAAGATTATTACCTCCTCGATCTAAAAGGATCTCGCTACATCGATAATTTTCACTATTATTATTTTCTAATCGGAAACGTGTAATCGCCTCATTAATTAAATCAGCAATTGTTGTCGATTCCATGACTGGAACTGTACAAAAAGCATCCGACACTTGCAATTTACCGGGATACACGCGTACTTCGCCATTCTCTACATCCCTAAAAAAATTAATTATTTATTCTTAAAAAAACTGCCAAAAAAGTGCTCAATTATGACCACAGCCTAAATAAAATGCTTATGCAATAAAATTTTAGACATTTATAATTAAATGATTAAGAACGTTAAAGTCTTTTAAATATTATTTATAAAATACAGGTAAACTTTAAATAAATATAAATTTTTTATTTAATTACATTTTACTTGTAAGATATTTTTTTATTTCTTAAATTTATTTATTAATACATTTCTATTAATAATATACGTAATAAATAATAGAGAAATAGTATATACTAGAATGAAAAATCAAGTTCAGTTTTATTCAAAAATTAATTTGTACGTAAAATTATATTCGCTAATTTTTTTATACATACCTATGCATAATGTTATTAAGTTCAAATAGAAAAATATTAATAGGTTTATCTGTTATTATTTTAATCCAAATTCAATTGAAAAATTATTTCAATATATTCATTTTGCATAAGAAAAATATTTACAAAAACTTTTTAAAAAAAAAATCATTAAATTAAATTAAATTTAAGTACTATTATTACTAAAAAATGTCTTTTAAACTGATTTTCTAAAATATTAAAAAATCAATAAAAATATCATAAATAAAATTAATCCTAACAATTTATAAATTTATGCTTTAGATATTTTAATATATTTGATGAAAATCTATAAAAAAAAAGTAATTAATTTTAGTATATTTTTAAGACATACGTGCGTAGAAAGAATTTTGAATGAAAATTAATTTCAAATACTTTTACATAAAATCATGTTATATAAAACTTACATTGTAACTAAATATAATTAGATATACTTTATTAATTAAAAAGATGAATATATTTCTAAAATTAAAGGTTTCAGTTAAGCTAATACCTGATTTTAAATAGAATTTAGAATTTAGAATTATATGAATAAATTAGAAATATTATTTATAACTTATATTTCAGAAAATTAATAATAATATAATATAATATAGATTATAATACCTTGATCAATATATAAACTAATTTAAAAATAAAGAACTTTCTAGCATAGTTTTAGAATAAGATTTCATTTTTTTTTTAAATTTATGTCACAATAAATGTATGTAATATATCATATCCCGAAAGTTTATATAAATATATATGATATTTTCATTTTTTTTTAAGTTTTTAAAAATAGAAAAAAAAATGTAAAATAATATATTGTAACTTTAAAGCGCTAGTTTCAATTTTAATAATTATTATACATCTAACATTCTTATGCTACTAATTCGTAAAAATATTTTTTTAAATAATTTGATTTACTTACATTATTATAGAATTTAATAAATGTACTACAGATTAAATATATCATATAAGTAACATAAATAAATATATTTATAATAAATCATTTTAATGTTCTAAAGATGATGTGAACAGTATTTAGTATGCAAATCTTTAAATAGTTACTTACTTAAATCGAAGAAAGATAGCCGGACGTTTGCCTTCTTTACGAGTTAAGTTAAGAATCGGCGAAGGGTCGCATAAAGGCGTTTCTTCAGTTGTATACAGATCAGTCAAGTAAAAATTACCTGAAATAGAAATAATCACGTCCGTATAGTGCCTATATTATGTTCTACTGTAAATAGAAGAATACTATTAATTTTATTATTATCCTCTTAATTTAAAATATATTTTTTATGAATATAATTAAAATAACCCCTTATAATAATATTATAAGATGCTTTATATATTGTAAATTTCTTACAGTAAATTTATGTTTTAGTTAAATATACTAAAATTATAAACTTTCCGTCAAATCTTTTTTTTTTTCAATAATTTTGAAATATTGAAATTCTCAAAAAACTCATAGGAGCCCTCGAAGCAGCAGTTACTTATAAATTTAGGTTAATTGAAATTTACATATTAACGAGCGAATTTAGTATAGCTCGTTTAATTAAAATTAAATATTGCCTTCCATTCTTTGTTTATTTTGAATTTATTAAAAAAAATGTATGATGGAAGCAATAAATTGAGTTGAGTCATGAACAGCTTTGATGGGAATAATTACTTGGGTCTTTTGTGATGTGGAATGCTTGCATAGCTAATGTTAGGATTTGCTCGGTCATGGCCTGTCGCGACACGATGACAACTCGGAATATTCGTCGTCTCAGAGAATTGTTTCCGTCGTATACTTTAATTGTTTCTGTAAAAAAAACAATTAAAAACCGTCAGTGTTTAATGATAAGTTATTATTTATAACAATGTTCAAGATAATCTTTATTTTAGAAATGTACATTTTTTAAATTAAAATTACTATTATTTATAAATAATTTCAAAAGGAAAGATTTACTGAAACAGTTGATTAAGTGAATTCTCGGTTATAAAATATTAAGAGTAAAAATATTAATTTTATAAAAATATTTTTGGAAAAAATTTTGTTTTAATAATAATCAATTAATTCTAAATTCATGAAAATGAATTTTATATTTATTGTAGAGGATATAATTTTTATTCATAACTAATAATAATTAAATAAAAGATATTGTTAATGTATTAGCTAAATTTTTTCACCTTCGTCTCCACGGTCCTTGTCCTCTTTTTCCTTGCTAAATTTGGGATCGCGACTAAGAGTGCCGCTACTTTGCTGTGTGAATGGCTCATCATTGTCCCGGCATCGAGTGTCACCACTACTGAACTCCTCCGAGATGCTACGTGCTGTAAAATGGAGGCAAATGTAGGCTAAAATTGACCCGATCAACACATTAGAATAATTTCAAACTTTTTGATATTTTGATATTTCCGAGCTTTTTCATTCAAATATGGCTACCTTTTTTTAGCTTACGACTAATAGTTTATCACTTGTAGTTTTTATAAATTTTATTTATTTTTATAAATTTGTCACCACACTTATCATTGAGACTTTCGTTTTAATCATTTAAAAATACTTGTACCAGTAATGTAACGAGGATATTAACGATATTTAGATAATGAAAGCTTAAGCCTTATATTTAGGTAATGAATGCTTAAGTATTATTTTTTCAGATTTATTGATAGTAAATGGCGATATATTCTATATTATAATACACAAATAAAAGAAAAAATTTAGAATAAACTATTCATTTCTTTTATCAATTTATAAAACCACATATATATATACTAAATATATATACTTAAGTTTCAATAAGTCTTTGTGAAAGAAAATAATTTATTCGGTAAAATTTTTTATATTATAAGTATATAAATATTATAAATGTTAAAATAATAATCTTTATCACATATATATACAGCATTCCAAAAGCTAAGTAAATAAATTGTACAATTATAATTGAAATGAGACATTAAAAATTTTTATATTTCAGATAATATAAAACAAATTTAATTCGTTTACTATTATTTTAAAATTATCAATCATTTAATTTTTACATATATACATATTTGTATACATTCACACAATTATTTATTAGTAACATAAAAAACTTTTCGATAATATACATAACTAGAAATAAAAAGTGACTGTGTATGCGTGTGCATGTATGTATAAACTTTTTTATTTGTCTTACATACTTATTCATGTTTTAAGTTTATGACTCACATTCTTTTGAATATTTACTCTTAATATTTCTTGCATGCTTTATTTTATTATTAAAAATTATTTTGCTTAATAAATTCAATAAATTCAAAAGTATATAATCTAAATTCAAATCTAGGCAATGCAGGTTTATAAACATCTATAGCAAAAAAACTTTTAATTAGTGCAATATTGAATTTTGATGTAATTTCTTTTATTAAATGAGATTAAATAAAAATATTTTTTATATTACATTGAATAATCATTTTTGCAGTGCAGTAAGGTATTGCGATAATTTATAAATGTATAGGTACTCTGTTGACATTATATTTCTGAACTAGGCTAATAATAATATTTAAAATTTAATATTTCAAGTTTAATATTTTTTACATTAAAATTATTAAATTTTATAACTAAAACTTGAATTTTAATTCACATTATTTATAGTAAATTAATTGATATTAAATTTATTTCATAGTAAATTAATATTAACTTAGTAAAATGCATAGTTAAAAAAAATCATTGCACAAAAGAATTTTAATTTCTGGACTTGAATATCAATATTTTTTTTTAAATTTATCTAAGGTATTTTTAGAAGTTCGAAAAAGTTGTAATTATTTTAATTTATATTTATGAAATGATTGTTCTTTATAATTTTCTATGAATTATATAGAATAATATTAAAATTAAAAATATTGTCCAAGATATATTTATATAAGAATGATAATAAATGACATACAACATTATATATAAAATTAAAGATGATCAAACATTAACGTGCATGAATAAAAATACATAAAAAGTAATTTAGTTTTATTGACAGTAAATCTTTTAAAGTACAAAAAAGTAAGTCTAATAGCTTTTTCAATTATTTAGAATAAAATTTAATGTAGGTTTTTCATAACATGAATTGAAACGTATAATATATTTACATCATTAAAGTATTAGAACTATTAACATTATTATCATAACTAGATTTTTCATTAAATTATTTTAGATGTTTATAAACGAATAATTGAAATATAAAATAAAAAACTACTTACAATTTTTTGTCCGAAAAATATAAAATTAACAGAACCTTGTTCTTAAAATATGTCTTAATAATTTAGACT
Organism: Dolichoris vasculosae; assembly: GCA_018907195.1. Lineage (NCBI taxonomy): Eukaryota > Metazoa > Arthropoda > Insecta > Hymenoptera > Agaonidae > Dolichoris > Dolichoris vasculosae. Next base: position 4,703,733 of record JACCHY010000014.1, on the reverse strand, counting down.
GACCGTATACGTATATTTCATTCATTTTCAGTGATATTATTATGTGTTTTCATATACCATTAAACTTACTAAAAATGTACCTTTCACACAATATTAATATTAAAATTTAATTCAACTCAAGCAAGGTTACGACAGTTTGTCATTATTAATAGAAATTTATACAGGCTGATTAATTTTAGAAAACGCTCATACATCTACGAATATAAGTAAATTCTCTTTTGCGGAATAGTTTCACTTTATTATCGTTTATAATTATTAAATTTGTGGATTCTAGTTGATGATTGTTTATTATGTTGGTGGTGTAATTCGAACCTCTTACCCGTGTCTGTTCATTATCTCGACGAATTATAGCGAAGCACATAGCTCAAAGCGGATAGTGGTACATTCCAGAGCTGCCAACTGCGTCTGTATGTGAGGGTAGAGTAATGATATAAGGCATCATCAAACTGTATTTTCTCTCTCTTTTTCTTTTGTTCTCACATTTTTTATACTTTCGACTGCATTTTAATTTCATACACGAATGAAAAATAATATCCGATCAAATAAAAGAAGAAAAAAAAGAGATAAGAAAAACATAACATATGCGTATGCGCGTGGTCTCGATTTATGCACTGAAGTAACATGCATGACTTTTCATGCTAAAGCAGATGGGTTAAAGAAATAAAAAACAATAAATATTAATTGAAAAAAACGCAATTAAAAATTATGGAATGAGAAAAAGACAGACTAATATTAAGGAAGAGTGATAGAAAATAAATTAGATTTGAAAATAAAAATCGTGAGTTTCAAAAGACATATATTAAAAATGATTGAGGAATAACGCGTTTGAGAGTTGAAAAGAAGATCGTGAAAAAAACTACTGTTAATAGAAACGTAATCAATATATATATTATTAATCCAAAATCCTTTTTATATATATTTTTAATACACAGTTATTCTTGTTTTTAAAATATTTTTATTATGTAATACAAAAAAGGTACAGTGAAAAAGATATTCTTTTTATTTATAAAATATTAGTTTAGATAATATAAGAATAGAATAACGTATTTTTTAAATACATTTAAAATCGAATCTAAATATTTTCTTTATATAGAAAATGATTCAATTAGGAAAATATCTGTATTTACATTCAAAAAATTAATACATTAAAAAAAATAGTTACATAATATGTATATCATTGCACTTAATGTAAAAATTACTTTTACGTTAGTAAAGTAACTTACATTCATATTGCAATGTGAGATTTAAATATCCTTTTGAAGATAACTTATTCCTTAATTGACGAAAAACATATCGTTCATTGATAAAAGAAAATCTTTTAATTCAAAGTATTAATATAATAGTAATAAATAATAAAACATATAAAGGTAAAACATTTTTCTTAGTTTGTATAACATTGTTGTAGATCGGTGTTAAAAAATTATTAAAAAGTATCGATTAGTATTATCAGTCAATTGTCTGCAAAAGTATGTAATTAAATATAATATTATATCAAATATATCCTTTATATAATTTAAAAAAATCAAGAAAAAAAAATTAGTAGATATTTTTTTTGATAATTTTTTTTATTTACTATCATTGCATTTTTAATAAAAAACGTTTATAATAAATATATAAATGTATAATAAGCAAAAATGATATTAGTGACTAAACTGTGAATGCTTAAATCCGTAAAGTAAAAATAAAATTAAAATAAAAAGTGCAAATGACAGTCACTTCGATTCTTCTGTCACATATTTGTATTTAAAAAAACAAAGAGTCTCAAATGATTTTAAATCAATTGAAAGAGACAAGGCTTAGAAGAAATTTCATAAATGCCTACAAATATACTTTTTTACATTTAAATACTGATACATAAAAAAGAAAAAATTAAAATATTAAAATTGTTTTTTTTTAAACATCCATTAAATATATAATATTTTCTCGTTTTAATATTAACTAAAATAGTTTTCTTATTATTTTTTACTATACTATATCAAGCATAATAACCTACATAATAAAAATAAATTCTTTCAAAAGCTTTAAATTAGATAATAAATTTATTTTAAACATATGAAATAAATGTACAATTTGAACTATTATCTAAAAAATTACAAGCAAAATATTTTTGAAGAGTTTGTTTCTGATAATTAATTCTTTTTAATTTCATTACTTATTTTTCACATAATTATCTAAAATTAATATATTTAGTAATAGAAAAATAATTTTTTTAATAATATTATATTAAAACCAATTAAAATATTAAATAACTCATGAACGGTGAACATATACTACCATTAAAATATAAGCAGATAAAATATAAATGTATGTAATATGTATATGTCGGTGCACTAATGTATTCGTTTATTGTAGGAAATGCTAATTTTGCTAACATTTTAATAATCGAGTTTGCGATTGTAAGTTTGCGTGTTTGCATATTAATGTGTGTGTACGTATATGTGGGTGTATACCTTGAACGTAGGGAGGGGAAGCGTGACAATTTCCATGGCAGCTACGTGGAAAAACTAGTGAAAGCCGCCGCAAAGCCGCGGCTAGCCGGCGGCCCGTCGCCGGCAACGTCCCAACACGTTCGCCTTCGGCAATATCAAACAGCTCGTCGCTGTTCCCCTCTAATATGACAGAAGGCGAAAAAGAGAAAAATACAAATAGAGCAATGTTCAATGAGTTCCTGGGTCCAGTTCGTGATTCGAACGGCTCCCACCTTTAGTGCTAATTGCTCGCCCACCCCGATTAATTACAACTGGCTCGAATTTGCGCAAAGCTTATCGGTTCCCTGGCAATTTGTACTTCTCGACTTGGTTTGGCAGAGTTGGCCTTTGCAATGGATAATCAGAAAAATTCATCTTATTTATAAAGAGAATGCAATTTTATGCATATGTAGATTTTATACATAGGAGCCGTTTTGAAAGAATACCTATGCCAAAAATAAAATGATATCATATAAGACTTTGACAATAGATAAATATAAATAAAAATAAATAATAAAATTATTAATTTTTAATAAAATAAATAATAAACTTTTGAATAAACGATTAATTATTAATTAATTTTTAATAAAAAAATAAGAATTAATTTATTTTATAAACATTTTGCCCTATTTTATATTTCAAGCATTCTAACTTAATATTCGAAATATCCCTTTTAAATTAATCTTAACAAACGTTATTCTTTAATAAAGATAAGAACCATTATTTTTTCCGTCAAAGAAAAATTTTATCGTTAAATTACATCGATTGGTGTAATATATATTTTCGTTTTGTGTAATTTTCTGTACGAATAACTTTCGATGTAATAATATGTCTATTTTTCAAAAATCATAATAATATTATGTTCATTATACAACACTATAAATTATTTTTTTAATTTAAGGATATTTAATATTTATATGAATTTAAAATTTTTTACTATTACTGTAATAATTAAAAAACATCTTTAAAATAAAAATTACTATCTATAAATATTTTATAAAATTTTTTTTGTTTTTTTCATATTTGCAGTTTCAACTGAATTTGTTTTATTTGATAATATTATGGTTAAATGTATTAATGTTTAAAACAATAAATTTTCTTAAAATTTAAGTGATTACTTTAAAAAAAAATTTTTATTACAGATTTCAATACAATATTTTCATACACAAGCGCTTATCAATATTTCGCAGTTTTTTTCCTACCAAGCTAATAAAAAAATTTACGTTTACGTGCCTGTAATGAAAGTATCAAGTAACAACACTTCAGCGCATATTGAATAAAAGCCTCAGTAAAGGGCATAGAAGAGAAAAGAAGAGAGACAAAAACTTAAAAAATTAAAAATTTATATAAATATATACCATAAGTAAAGGAGATGAAGAGAGGGAAAGATAAATAAAACAAAAAATACATTGTAGCAAAAACAATATGACCCAGTTGGCAAAAATATTTCTATATCATCAATCGAACTATGTATATAATTTGCAAAAAGTACTATACATACATAAAACATAAGTTTATATTTTATACATATATATATACATACATATATATATATATATATATATATATATATATATTGAGTAAATGTGATTTGTAAAGCCATCGAATTAAATCAAAGCATATAATATTTTGTGAGGTATTCGTGTCTATACTGAACTTAAAAATATTTACAGTAAATATAAGAAACTAAGATACATGGACTTAAACAAAATTATAATTAATATATATAGTTGTGTCTATATTGCATGTGCATTTCTATGTTTATATGAAGAGGCTGCATTCAAAATCATGTCATTTTAGTTTTTTAAGATTTATTGTGCTCAATTATTCTTATTTAATTGTGATTTTTCTTTTGTTAAACCGAAAAAACTCTCTGAAATATTGACTTTCCGTCTCTCCCTTTCATTCGTCTTCTCTCTCTCTCTTACTCTCTTATTATTTTGAATAAGTTGCAATTATTTGACATGAACTTTTCAAAAGTCTGCACTTATAAAAGTGTATGAAAATATATTCAAGAATAATTGTTATTAGCTTTTATCATGAAAAGTTTTGTAATTGCAAAGCCGCGTTTACATATACAGATAATGTGCTATGCGAATTAATTCTTTCGATACACAGATTAAAATTCTGTTGTTTCGTGTAAATACAATAGAAAATATTTGTTTGCGTATTTTTACTGTTTCTCTTTTAATTTCTTAAGTTATTCATGATGATATACATTTATCTTTTTCACTATGCAAAAATCAATAATGAAAGAAATAAAATGTTTAAGTTATTTTTATAAATCAAATAAGAATAAAGTTATTAAATAGAGTTATAAATATTGTAGTTTTTTGACATTTCTTTATATTTTGTAATTCAGTTTACTAAATGCTATAATACTAAATCAAAATTCGTTACATAGCTATAATTATCAATAAATCATTGATGATATAGCAATTCTAAAATACTTAGTAAGTGAAAAATAATTTAGTCATTGCTGGCAACAAAAAATGTTATTTAAAAAAAAAAGAAACTCGAATAATATAGAAATAATTATATTATGAGAAGAATTAATTTAATTTAATCTCATATTAAATAATACATTATTAATTAAAATATGGTACAAACATTTACAAATATTAAATACATTTTCATAGAATAAGATCTAAAAGTAAAGTTTTAAAACCATACTACATTACATAGGTAATGCTGAAAACCTAATAGAAATATTAATAATTTGTGGTATTACTTTTGTACAATAAATAAATTATTATTAATTATACTTAATATATATTTTTTTAATTAGTACCATATAGTTATTTCTAAAAAATTTTATTCGAATAAATACGAAAGTCATCTATTTCTTTCAAAATTTTCTGACTTACCTCTTAAAAAAAAGAAATCTTGTGAAAAAAGTGCAGACATTTGAGCAGCATAAACTTTATATTATCACTATCGTAAAAAGTCCTGTAAAGGACAAGCATTTTTTTTATATAGATGACAATTCTTTCTGTTGAAAGTATGTATTAACATTGTTTAAACTTTTAGTCCACAATACTTTTCAATATTTTGTAGATGTATTATTCAACGAGAATGTTTATATATTAAATAGAGATTAAGTTATATAATTCTTAACTACGTGTTCAAAATATCTTTCTAATTTATATAAACCAAAATTAAATGTTAAATATGACGAAATGTTGAAATCATATTTTTTATTTAAATAAGATTCCTTTGAAGTAAAAGTATATAATTTTTTTTATATAAACAGAAATAAATTAATTTATGAAATGTTAAATTATAAAAAAGCTTACTCATAAAATTAATGATAATGAATATTCATTTATATGCTTAACATATTTGTTTTCATATATGCTAGAAAGTGGAAAGTTTTATAAAATTTTTATAAAATATTTTTGTTAGAAATTTTAATCTTTCACCTAAATGTTTTTCTTCTTTTTATAACTAGTCCAATTTTATATCGATAACAACGAGGAATTGTTCTTAAATCGTGTATTTATATTCTCGTTCAAAACATGTTGAATGAAAATACTCACGTGCTAAGACTTCTTTTCGCCGCACTTGTACCCCAATGATAGCCTCCATGGGTACCTCTGTTCTTGGTATACTGACCGCGTGTGGCGGCAAGTAGATTGGTTCGAGAATACCAAAGGTACACTCTTCGGAGATCTCTTTATAGCAGATGGCATGTGACTGTACAGATCGCGAGGTCGATTTTTTATTGATTGTATTAATATATTCTTTTTTTACATTTAATTTATTTTTCTCAATTTAATTTTTTACATTTTTATATTTAACAATAAATATCAAGATAATAGAGCAATGAGAAACTTATGAGAATGGACTTTGAATATTATGTAACGTATTATTAACTATGGGTTAACTATTAATATAAATAATAACTAATAATTATTTACCAAATTTTTGTAATCAACATTAATATATGTGTTAATAATTTTACAATTTTTATATTTCAATATTTCATAATTTTTCAAATTTAAGTAAAAAATTAAAAAATTTATTAAAACAATTTATTTATAATATACTTAATAACATGTATTTTTTTTATATTAGTCAAATGATTGTTTAAAGTAAATATGTTTTTATATTTTAAATTATTAACGAATATTGTATCAGTATCAAAATAAATAGTTTAAATTTTTATTGAACGTTTTTTTTGTTTATCATACTTTTATTCATGATAACCTATAAATGTAAAGTATTATAAAAGTTTTTTACTTTATTGGAAGTATTCTAATGTAACTTAAAATTCATTCGATTAAAATAAGATTTAATTTTTGTTAACAGATTTGTTTTACAAATGATTTACAATAATTAATTTCTAACTACATAAACATTTTTATATATAATTATTGAAAAACTTATTCAATGTGATATATTATGAAGTAAAGTGAAAAGATAAATTTAGTTGAATAATTTTGTTTAGTTTTAATTTGTTAATGATATGTAAGCTTAATTTTTGTAACATTAAAATAAATAAAATAATTATTAGATGATTGAAACGTGATCTTATATAAAACATTTTTTAAAATACAGTTACTTATGTATAATAATGTTTTTATATAAATAAATTATTCTTTAAGTTAAAAGTAGTTTTATTTTACTTTTTATTATAAATTGTGAAATAATTAATAGCTTAGCCAGTTTTTACACATGTTACGTTTTTAATACAAAAATAATCATTGCAAGGGCTAGATAAACGCTAGAAATAATATTCACAGGTTAATTTCTGAAAGTGAATTATTAGAGAAGTTATTTTAATATGGAGTTATTTTATTTTATATGAAATTATTTTAATAACTCAATATATATTTAATTTATTGCACGTATAAGAAAATAAAAAGGATAAGTAAAAATATCGTTTAAACTCCATTATACATTTTACTACTAGAAATGATTTAAAAGTTCATTATTCAAAATTCTTCTTTCAAAAATCATTCAGGATTAATAGCCGAGATACGATTAACGTATTTGTAGACAATTATGGTGACTTTATCTACACTAACCGTTATTCCACACCACTCGCAGCGGTAGCCGGCGAGATATTCGGCGGAAAAGCAAGTCTTCTTACAGAGAGCGCATTTGGAGTTGCTCGGCAGGTTGCCTTCTCGCCAGTGGTGTGTATGCTTCACCGAAGACAGTTCCTTACCTGGCAGGTATGTCGCGTTCTCTTTGCAGTCCGCTACCGCAAAGTCCTGACAATCCGTGTGCACAAAGTATTCGCATACTGGCGACACAAAAAACGAGTTTCCTATTACTAAGGTACATTTATCATGTAAAATACTGAAATCGGTAACGTTTATACAGTAATGTCAACGTAAGATATTATGTTTGGATAATGACAAAATGTAGACGCCTCGATACTTTTAAATTCAATTTTTTTACCTTCGATAATTAATGAATTGTAATGTCGTTTGTCTGTAGCCGACTACTAATTGTAATTATTTATCACGATAAATATCTTGAAAGTATTTCTCATATTATATTCGGTATTTTAATGAATGTTAATTCTCTAGATTACAAACATTAATTTTTAATTTTGAGCTATTTTAATCTCACTTACGTGAATTACAAACAATTATTAATCTTCAATATTTTTTTTCAACGATTTATAAAACTATAATTTTTATGAATTTTCAAAGGATTTTTTTGTACATAAATCCACGAATTTTAATTAAACCCATTTATTAATCAATAATGTATAATAAATTATTTGAGTTTGATTTAACATCTATTTAACACATAATTTTAAATATATATGCAGTTATGGATATTATTTTGACATATTTTACTATTTTACTTGTTAATTATTATAGCTAGAATTGATTCGATTGTAATATGTAATAGAGAAATCACTTTATATTTATAATAAAATTATATCATTTTTATAGATTAAATTTATATTGAGTCTATGAAAAATGTATTATTTGAAGTAAAATAATGAGCGTAAGATTTAGATGTAAATATTCTAGTTTTAAAAGAAATCATATATTTTAAAAGTATTTTGTAAACAAATTTTCATAATATAAGATATTGATTATTATTCAGAATTGATTTAATATTAAAATGTTTAGTATTTATTGTTATTTTATACCCTCAAATTTAGGAAATCTATTTTTAGAGTAAAATTTAATAAATATAATATTTAACTTTTTGAAAATAAATAATGAAATATATTTAATATAGATTGTTTATTATATTTAAAAATATAATTTTTTTATGTTATAAAACTAAATGTTTGGCTTATTTATATAATATTTATGTATAACGCTTAATTGGTACTTACTTTCACAATGCACAGACAAATTGTCATCCAGTCGCTTTCGACAAACATTACAAAATTTCTTTCTATGGTGTACCTGTTCAGACCAACAATGTGATACTGGATTCTGGTAAAAAAATAATTTTAATTCAAATTATCATTGAAATTTGAATCATTCCAAAACTTTTGTTTACATTTATAATAATGTTTTTAATTACTTTAATCTTAATAAAATTATTTTCATTTCTTTTTAATTTGTATTTATTCATATTCAGATTATAAAATAAGGAACTTTAATTAAAAATAGGATTTTAATTTTATTTAAACTTTTAAACACTTACATTTAAATATTTTTTATTAAATAAATTCGATTATATTTTTAATTAGAAAATTGTTTTATATCATATAAAAAATATGATAGATTAAATCTTTTATGTGATACATTAGAAATTCTACTTTAATTATTATCATTGGAAATTTATTTTCATATTTTCTTATAATAGTTTGAGTAACTACTAGATAAATACTTATTTTTAAATAAATAAATTTAAATTTAAAATATTCAATAAAGTTAACATAAATTTTTATTTATCTAAAATATTTAAATTCTTTGTAAAAATTACAATTTATGCAATAATATTTTTTAATATACAATGTGTAAATAATGGAGGTTCAACATACCGTAAATAGATCATTATTAATTTTAGTAGTAATCATATATTATTTAAAAAATTAATGATAATTTGCAATTCAGTGTAATGAAAACAAGAAAATTTGTTGACATATAGCGAAGAAGGACAAGATTTTACCTTAATAAGATTTGCCGAGATGCTTGAACAAGGAGAAACGACCGTCTTGAGACAGCGCTCATGCACCACAAAGTTACAAACTGAAAACAAACATCATTGTTTTGACGAATTGTCAAATAAATTAGTAATGGTTACATTTATATATATATATATATATAATTAAAAATCAGTTGAGATGTGCATATATTTTATGCAAAAATTTAAAATGGAATATAATCATTTTTATTTCACACTTATTTAGATTCTATATATTTTTGCAGAAGTTGATCAGTACTGATTAATGTTTATTAAATATTAAAAAGAAAGCTAAGACTTGTATAAATTCTCATGTAATGTTTTCATTATTTTTTTATCATAATAATTTTTGGTAATAATAATAGTAATAATAATAGTCGAAAGAATCAAGAATTTGATTGATATAAATATTTTATTTACGAAAATTTATATTTAAAAAAAAAAATTGAATGAAGTATTTTAATGTTTTAATTTATATCCTTGTTCATGGTATAAAAATTACATCTTTATAATTAGAAAATTGATTCAAGTTTTAAAAATATCTTAATATAAGTGGATAAAACAAAAACACAAAAATATGTGGTAAAAGTAAATTTTTAACTTTTATAATTTGTTCGTTACATTTTATAAGTATTTTATAATAAAGTAATAAAATAATCTACTTAAATTATTTAAAATTTTTAAATTATAATATTCGAATTGTTTATTTATGTTTAAAGTCTTTTTAGATATACATATTATACGTAGTTTATAGGTTTCTAACCTCTTTTATACTGTACCAATCTTCTTTCATGTGATTTTTGATCATAGCAACAAATTTGGTGCGAAGGTATTAACAAAACTTAATTTCTTTTATAAACAATTTTTAAAATATCTTAAGTTAGAAAATAGTTTATCGAATACATAAATAAAAAAAATGCTAATGAAGCATTGTGTAGAAATTATTATCTCAGATTACTTAATTCTGCGAAACTAATCGGTACATACACTAATAAATACTTTTTTAAGAACTTTCTATGATATAATATCTGTTTATAGAACAGTCGAAGTTTTTTTTCAGAATTATGCTAACGAAAATTCATCTCTTCGCATCTGGAAACGCGATCGTTCACTATGCACTCATTTACTACACCAGAGGATGGTGGATTGATCAAAGCTATGGGACCGTGTGATTGTGCGCAATCTTTCCGGTATTGCGCTGCTCGATGCCGGAAACGTCAGGAGCTTGAAAGGAGCCTTTGAAACTTAGTAACTCCTATGAGCTGAATTTATCAACAATGCATATGTAGGCCAGGGGCCGAGCATTGTGCGCGATATACTACTAACATGGTTTTTTAACATGCAACTAAATTGTATTTAATATTATTAAATACAATTCTTCTAGGTTTATTGAGAAACGTGTGCATTTAATAGTCTACGTCAAATTTTTGTAAGCTATTTGAATCATTATTCTTGTAAGATACACGTTATAATCATTTGATTACAATGATAAATTACACTGCTAATTTAATCTCAAAGTTGCTTAAGATATTTATTTTAAGTATCTTTTAAATAAGGGTTAGATTCACATGGAATCAATTTTAATTATTTTTACTCAATTGTGTAACCTTACAAAACATTCTTGGTTACTTATTGTTGTTTTTAACAATTATTATTCAATAGTCAAAAACTACAACTTAGTTCTTTTTACTCTATTTTTTATCATGAAAAAATATCTTCCAGGTGCTTCGTAAAATTTAAAATAAAAATCGATAAAAATTAATATAAAAATTACATAATTAATTTAGTAAAAATACAGTTTTTAAACTTTTAATAATAAAACTGTTTACGATTAAAAAAGTTAATCCTTCATATTAAATATCATACTCTATATGGCTTTGTTTATCTTAATGAAAATTTTTACATACATATTTAATTAGTATATACAAATATTTATATAATGTAATATAAATTTTAAACTAATCAATAAATGTATAAATATGATACTTAAAAATAAAATAAGTTATAGATTTAAAAAGAGATAAAATTTAAACTTTTTAAACGAGTATTTTTAGCTAAAAAAACATTTTTAAATTATATATATTAAGATTGATATAAGAGATCGTTTTAAACTACAGTTAAAATAAAATTTTTTATATAAAATATATTTAGATTCTAATATTTAATCATATTGTTCTTATATTAATTTTGATAAAATTTTGCAAGAACAATTATCATTTATAACATAATATTATAGAAAAATATTTTCAATTGTACATTAAGCAATAAAAAAATATATATATAAGAAATAAATCTGTGAATAAGAAAAATTTCTTTCCACGAAACAAATAAAATTACCTTTGTATAAATTATATGCAAGATCTCATACTTTAATCAATGAATTACATAAAAATAATATTATCAAATTATGAAAAACTTCGAATTAGTTAAATTTAGTTTTCTTAAGTTATGTATAAATTTTAATGGAATTACATATTGTTTTATGCTATTAAAAAGAATTTTGTTTGTATACAGATTATTTTTATGAAAGTATATAAATAAAAAAAGTCTATTACTAACTTATCATTAATTTCTATCCTTACTTAGTAGTTAAATATGATTTACGACTTTTAAAAATAAAATAAAAAAATATTTTTGTCTGTGTAATAAAATTCTAAGTATCGATTAAGTTGTCATAGTAACAAATTCTTTTATAGAAATACTGACATAATTCACATATATAATTAATTCTTTAGAGTTTATAAAAATATTATATGGCTATTTATGTTCGTATCCAAATATTCATAAATATTTGAAAAATATTCAAATATATTTGCAATTTTGTTTATATATTTCATAAAGAAACGCTTAACTCAAAAGTCTATTTTAATATAATAATAGATATATTATGGGTTAAAAATGTCTATATTCATTAAATTAATATATTAAATATATTAGTTTAGGTCTACCAAAAATCAAACTATTAAATACTGAATTTTAGATCTCCAAATTATATGTACATATATAATTTAATATATAGTATGATTTTTATTATGCAGTATTGCAAATTACATAAAAAGCAATAAATTTTATAATATATCATGTTTTTGAAGAGTGAGTTTGCGTGTATATAAGAATAATGATGATAATGAAAATTAAATCCACTCTTAAGAATACACTTTAAGATTTGTAGGTATACATACTTCTATATTTCTATTTCGCTGAATACATGGATCTTTTAAATTTTTAACGCAGTGTTAACAAAATTTTTAATAAAAATCCGAAAAAATCTATTAATTTTAGATGAAACAATAAAAAAAGAGAAAAAAGAAAAGAACAATTGATATTTAAAATAAAAAAAAACATGATTAGGAAATGTAAAGAAATAAAGCAGCTGAGTTACAACGAAGAAAGAAAAAATAGACATATGAGATGTGGTAGGTTAAAAATAGAATGAGAAATTAATCTTACAGTTGTACATTTACTTAGTTTACAAAGAAAAAATAATCGTTATCTTAAAAATTTCTTTTTGATTTTTAAATTCTAGCAAGAAAAAATCTTTAAAAATGCAAAAAATTTGAGAGGCAATTCCTATATTTAGAATCTGAAAGACTAAAATAAATTATTCATTTCTAGTTAAAATTTAATTGAATTATAAAAATTGATACTTTGTGTAGAATATTGAAAATAGTCCTCGGAATTTACTGGATTTCTCGAAGTGTACAATAACGTAAATTTAAGAAAACATTATATAGAAAATTAAAGATTTTACTGTTTATGTTATATATATAATTTTTTCTTATTGTTTTAATTATATTTAAAATTATATAATCAGATTTTTATATTTTATTGTAATATATGCTGTATAATAATATATAGTGATAACGTAATATGCAGATATTTGTAATTTAAATAAATAATAATTTAAAATCATAAAGTATATTTTAAACGAATTAAATTTAAATTTAAAATTAAAAAATATACTATGATAAGTAGTAACTTTTCTGAGTCATTTTTAAAAATAAAATTGATACATTTAGTTTTAGTTAGATCAAGTTTTAGACAATGTTTGTTGTGTTAGTTTTTTATATCCTTATTACTATATAATTAAAAAAAAATCAATTTTACCTTCAATTTCAAAATAATTAAAATTAATAAACATTGAAAAGTTAAGGATAATTCATAAGAAATATGTTAAAAAATTATTCATAAAAATTAATAATCGTTACAAATTATTACTATTGTATAAATGTGCAATAAATTTTTGTGAATATAGATTTTTTAACATAAAATATTTAAAATTATTAAAAAATATAATTAACAACTATAAACATTTCGTGTAAATAGAAAATATTGAATATAAAAAAATGTTTATAAAATCATAGCAAGTAATTTTAATTGCAGACACAAGTTTCCAATTTCAATTTAGTTAAATCTTAACTCTTAATTCTTTTAAAATAATATAATAAGACAGATTAAACACATCTCTAGAAAATAAATAATTTGTATTGACATGAGTATAAAAGAAGCAAGAATGATACTTTAATTTGCTTCTAGCTATTGCGTCTCTTTAGTAATTCAGTAGTTGGATTGGATCAGACGGTGAATCCATGTAAAGTAGTTTCTTATTTGAGCGTTTTATTCACCCTCTTACTATGTTATAATAAGAAAAAAGTAAATGAACGAGCATCCAAATAAAAAACGAGAACAAAAAACAAAAATCAAACGAGTAATAATGAAGTAAGCCTAGAATACCAAGAAAACTCAATAGTTGGCTGAAAAAGATGACGATGTGATAAGAAAGATGGAAAGGCTAAAGCTTAGAAACATACCAATTCATTACGTTTGCAAAGAGGGTAACGAAGAGAGTGGAATCCTTTAGTGCTTTCCGTTCTAAAAGGCCGACCTTGATTAACAATCTCATCCCAAGACGAAGGAGATGAGCTATTATTTCATATGTTACCCATAAGAAAAAAGATACAATGTTTTAGTTTATAAATATAATGAAACTTTATTATTATTTGTTATTTTTTTCCTTAATTATTTAAATCCCTTTTATTTATGGTACTAAAAATGTATCGCAAATCGCTTAAAATTATTGCTCATAGTAGTATTCATTTAATAGTATCAAACCGATTAAATATAGTATTATCAAAGTTTCTATATAAAAAATACCGAATTTCGGAAATTTATAAATTTTCAACTTCTTTTCAGGAATAGATTATTGATACTTTAAGCTAGGATTCTGTATTCATATTTTGTAAATCAATTTATATAATTTTAGTAAGATTAACTATGATAAAAAAATATTGCGTAAATAAAAACACTTTATTATCATCCCTACAATATGCATGTAAACTATTCATTTTAACTTGAGCTGATTTATCTTTTATTTTAAATTTTTCGATAATGTTTTCATAATTTATAAGATAAATTTAGTTTCTTGTTATTATTTATTTTTTTATTTAAAAAATAAGTAGCATACTACCAATAGATACATATTAAAATAAATATGCATCAGTACCCATTTGAAATATGAAAAATCAATGATAACATTTTTCGTATTAGTTATTGAATGTAACTATTTTTTTATTTCTAGATTCTGTTATTGAAATAAGTGTAAGAAATATAAGTGTAAAACACAATTATTGAAATTTGGTAGTTTTTAATATTTCTGTGAATTTCCATGTTTATTTTCACTATACATCTCTAATATTTTTATGGCATGTATTTAACATAATTATATATTAAAAATTCTTTACTTATCCTAATATTTTGTATAAATTTACATTTCAAAATTATTTTAACAATTATTGATACTTTATTCGGAAAAATATACATACGTGCACCGAAAAATTTCTTATAAAAAAATGTTTTAAAGTAAAGTTTGTTAATTTGTTTTGTGAATTATTTTGAAAATTTAGATGAACTACTGTTGTCTGTATATACATAAATTTATTCACTCCTTGGCTAAGGTAACTTGATTGTTTGAATCTAAATTTTTTGTTCTATTTTTAGAACAGAAAGTGCCAAAATTTTCAATTTTAGTATACGTTTTGATTACATTCATGATTAATGAGGTTTTTGATGTTGTATATATTTACTGTGAGGCTAATTCTTAGACACTCACATATGCACACTATTTTTCTCTTCAACGCATATGTACATACCTATATGCACAGTTTATTTATACTTATAAAGTCTATTTATACGAATTAGAAAATTTACGAAGCCAAATATATACATTTCGAAATTTTGGAAGAAATAATTTAGACGAAAAATTTATTAGATTTAATATACTTCATTTCATGAACTTAATATTTATTTTAATGGTTTTATAAAAAAATATTAAAAATATTGATTTTGTATAGGTTTGTTGATTTTTAGAAATTTCAGAAAAGATTAAGAAATTATATTGGTTATATATATTGATATATTAAATTTTACCTTTTATATTATGATTTTAATTATCGAGATGCTTAAAAATACGATTTATTATAACAAATACTTTATTAGTAGTTTTACTTCTAATAAGAAAAATTCATTTTGATTTTAATATTTTTATAGAACATATAAAAATTCTATAAAAACAGCAAAATTATTATAATTTGTTTTAATTTATGAAATTAATCATTAAATTACTTTTTAATATTTATATAATAAATTTCTATTTATTTATTTTTTCAAAAATTATTTAAGTATTACATTTATTTCAAGTAAATTTATTAAAAATTTAAACTAAATTTTATGCTGATTTGTATTTTTATGCGTTAATTATTTTACAGAATTAAAGTCTTTACAAGGCTTAAAACAGATATAATCATAAAGTCATGTAAGAAATTAATTTTATATTTTTATATTAATTTTCAATAGTTTAAGTAACATCGTTACTGATTTAAAAAATTATATAAATTCATTTATAAACGTAATTCATATATTTTTGGGTTAATTAATATAAATATTTAAATTCCATAAATGTAAAACCAACAATATATATTATTTTAATTATATATCTAAAGTATTATTTTGTACTAAATCCTCCCCAGGATTTATAAACATTTATTTATACAAATTCTTCCTAAAAATAGTATATATTTTATTTTATATCTATTTTATTTGTAGTTACTGTTTTAAAAATTTTAAAACATTGAAAATTTCTAATACATGTTTAAATACAGATTTGACTGTTCAGTTATATTAATGAATCAATTTATTTAAAATAATCTAATTAGAAAATATTATATAAAATTCTTCTTTTATTGACAAAGACTATTTAAATATCTTTTACTATTTTGGTGAATTAGAACTTTGTATAAAAAATATACTATTTCGTTGCCTTATATTTATTTTAGATAAATAAAAATAAATATAAAACATAAAAGTTTAATTTTTTATTAAGTAGGTAATCTAATTAAAATAAAACATGACAAACTAATGAAAATATAGTTTAACAACGAAAAAAAGTTTTTTAGAATTAAAAAAATTGAAGGTAGATTTTATAATAAAAATTAAAATTTATAGCTGATAGTTCAATTTTCATTTGTAAGACACGAGTTACTATTGGATTCAATGTATAAAAAATGATAGCTTTATAATAAATATATAATTATTTTTTTAAGCAAAAAAATTTTAATTAAAATAATAAGTCTAGAATAAGAAATATCTAAAGTTTTCAAAATTTTATAAAAATAACCATTAATATAATTCTAATTTTTGAATGATTTATATAAATTATTAAATAACTTAAAAACATATAAATTATAGATCTTTTATTTTTTTTTAATAAAAAATTAATATATTCAACTATAATATTATGATTGTAAGTTTCATGTTTATATTCATATATTCTTTCGATTGTCATAATATTGATAGTAGAGAATACAATATAATAAATAAATACTACATGTTACATATTAAATTTTGATTTTCACCTTTAATTAAACTATACAAACACCAGCTTTTTCAATAGAAATATTTTAACAATCAAATAACTTTCTACAAAACTAAAAATGTTTAAAGTTTTTTTCAAAAATATAATTTATAAAACATCAAAAAATTTATTAAGAAAGTACACTAATAATAAATGTAGGCGAAAAAGAAGATATAAAGAGATAAAGGAAGAGTTTGCAAGAAAAAATTGATTAATTCGCTGTTGATTAATTTTATTGATCTATAATGTGCTATCTTATTTAGTTATATTTTTATAAAATTTTAATAATTTTTTTATATTTCATGACAATTTGTGATACGTAATATAAAATCTTTAGATTTAAATTTTAATTGAATTATATTATTATCGTACAACTATTTAAAACTTAGAATTCAAGAAATTAATTTTTAAAAAGTTGCAAAAAAATATTCTGATAATTTGTTTTTAAAAAATTAAAGAATTTTTGGATTTTAGAAAAATGATGATATTTTCCAATCAAATATATATTTATTGTGTAGTATAGAAAAACATATGAGAAATTTAAAAAGTTAGCTAAAGAAACGGAAAAAAGATTTTTAAACAATTCAAATAGTTTATAGCTCCATAACGTACTCTCCGAGTTTTTGGGTAACTATATAACTCTACCTATATGTTTCTTTCTTTAGTTATCTTTTTTAACTTTCTCTTTCATTTTCTAACATATATAGCCTAATCAGGAAAACACGCACAAGCTAGAAAGCGAAAAAGTTGCACACTCCTCGCGATCAATGCTTACAAAAACAACAACGTCATCAGCGCCCTCTCTTTCCATTGCTTTCTTATTTCTCTCTTTCTCTTTCTCCCTCTCTTTCTGAATGGATTGTGCAATACAGCAGCCGTTTAATAGTTTTTTTGTTTTCTTTCATTACCACCATACTTCTATTCTTTACTTTGAGTTAGGGTTGTTATATCAAATGTACATATATACAACATATTTCCCATTAACATGACAATAGTACTTTATTCTATATATTTTAATATAATTATT
The DNA here is from genome assembly GCA_018907195.1 of Dolichoris vasculosae. NCBI lineage: Eukaryota > Metazoa > Arthropoda > Insecta > Hymenoptera > Agaonidae > Dolichoris > Dolichoris vasculosae. The sequence continues at coordinate 4,685,219 of JACCHY010000014.1, read as the reverse complement.
TAAATGAGTGAATCAATATTTATATAATTCTTTTTATGATAGTTGCAATATACGATAATTTGTTTTAAACATATTTAATGATTCACATACAGAGAAGTAATACTAAGTGGAGCTTTGATTTTCATGTAAAAATGTATAAAAATTAATGTAAAAGTCAATTAATTTAAACATTAGATAATACAGAATAGGTAAATTTAGAAACATCTTCCCATATAATAGATAATCGCAGAACGATTTCTGTATTTGAGTCTGACTAGATCAGGATACTTTCTACTTGAAAGTATGTGCCCATTGCTTTTGTGAAATTCACTTTTCATGTTTACTACATTAAGAAATTGGAAGTAAATAGAAACATTATTTTTATAGTACATAGAAAAAATGTTATTAAGCTATTACTATGTTTTTACTCAGTTTTTTTTTATCATTATAACGAATATTTTGATATAAAATATAGATTATTAATTTTGGTAAATACCAGTACAGAAAAATATCAATATAAAATTATGAAAATATAAATTTTTTACATATAATACATACCATTCCTTTAAAGATTTATACAAACAAATATTAGTTTAAAAAATATTTTATCATAGTAAATAGAATAAAATTTTATATATTTTTGTATAAATTAAATATATAAGCAATCTATTTTCAAAAAAATATAGATCATAAATATGTATATTTCAATATATTTTTCAGAAAAAAAATTTTAAGTGATATAAGCTTATATTACTAGATTCCATATTTACATTCTTTATTTTACTTTATTTTTCTATATATTTAAAAATTTATTTTCACTCTATTATAATGTATAAGAAAAATAAATACATTTACTTACAATATACAGTTGTATTTAAATTGACGTAAAAGTAATGAAAATTTCAAATGACAATTTGAGATTTTATTCTAAAACCAACTATAATTATTAAAAAGTTTTATTTAAAGAAATTTTTATTCAAGTTTTTAAATTGTTTTATTCTACTCATATTGTATATCATTAAGTAGTATATTATATGTGCAATTTTTTTATTATAAAAAATCGATTTTTATAGTATAATATCTATATAGATAATTATATAACTTTAAATTACTTATTGAAGATGTAGAATTTTTTAAAAAATTTTAAAAATAAAGAATCTTAAATGTATGTTTAAAAAATTACGGCAGGTATATAATGCCTTTTCTAAAAAACAACTAAGGATAAAAATTTGTGAATCGAATGTATTCGAATATATTATCTTGTATACGATATATTTATATAAAGATGCTCATATCATACATTGGTAATTATACAGATTTTGAAAAAAAAAATATGTACAATTCAGAGATTTCGTTCTAGTTTTGTTGTATTTACTTGGTTTAAATTTTTATAAGCAAATATTAATTTTCTCGAAATCATTGTTTTATTTTAAATGTAAATTAATTTATAAAATGTATTGTAACACCACTGAATAAAATACACTTAAGATGGTTTTATAGAATAATATAGTTCTATTAATGTATATTTTTTTATTTTGAAAACCATTTAATGTCTAGAATACATTATAAATAATAAAAAAATATTTTTGTATTTAAGAATTATTATATAATAATTAAAAAAATTAATTAAAATAATATAATTCATAGTTTTAAAATATGCGTGTTAATTAAAAAAAATTTCTTTCTATATTTATATAGGTTGACGCAATTTACTTTTTATTAAATAATTATTAAAATTATCTTACTTATATATGTAAAAAAATAATTTTGTGAATATAATAAAATATAATTAATTGAACTTATATCTTTAAATTTTAATATGTACAATCAATAGTTTTTATAAAATAATTACGATTTTTCATAATCTTTGTAATGATAATATAAATTATAAAATCATTTTTAAAGACATGAAAGTAAAGATTTTAAATAGAATGGTTTTAATATTCTTTCATGATAAAATAATTATTATTATTCTAATATTAAAATATGAATTTTAAAATGAAAAAATAAATGTCTTTTTACATCATCAAAATAATTGAATAGATTTATAAATATAATAAAAATAGATCTAGCAACAAATATTAAAAAATTATAAATATTTAGTTTCACGAAAAAAAGTAATTTTATCATAGATTCATATATATACACAAATACAATTTAACATTTAATCTCAATAAGTATTTGTTTTACTGATTTAATACTTTGTTAGTCCGATATGAAAAATAAAAATAAATAAATATCTAAAAAATAGAAGTTTTCTGTTACATAAACATTCTATTAATGCAGATAATTTTTCGTATTTTGATAGATATATAAAATTTGATAGGATACTGAGTCATGACTTGATCATCCCTTATCATATAACCTATAAGAATACACTAAGTTTATAAACAATTATAAAGATAAAAAAAAATGATGGAAAACTTCTTAAGTTATATATCACATATTTATAAATCATTTTTATTTTCATTATTAAATTTTTTAATTGATTTTTAAATTCACTCGAGACAGCGTCTTTTACTTTTAATATTCAAAGTACACATTTATACTTTGAAGATATATAAGCACGCGAATTCAGAAAAGGGAGAGAAACAAATGCAAAGTTTAGTCTAAGCGATTTTCATTCATCCTCCATTGGAGATCAGCACACAGTACACGAATTGATCTAAAGTAATACCTTTGTATCATCTACTAGAAAAGTTAATACAAAGTTCTTACACCAAAAACTGAGCAGTGAAAAATACAGATACAAAGATATACAAAGTATTTAATTATGGCGCTAGAAAAAATCTTAAAATATTCTAATTAATAAAGTGTTAGGTTTATGAATAGCTGTAATTTCTTCTATATTCAATCATATATTATATTTTTATGTATTAAATTTACTTTTAAATGATTTTTTATTAGAATTAATTCATTTTTCTTTTAATTCAATGCTGTAGGCCTCTGTGGAGAATAATTGGTAGTCAGCTTGTATGTGTAATTTCATGAAATGGTAATTATATTAGAAAGAATAATTCATTAGAATAAGTTATGAATCAAGTTTATCTTTATTTCCCATCAGATAAAAGATTTAATTATCACTTAAATCCGCTAATCTTTCAATTTTTGTTCTATAAATGAATACTTGATATTGCAACATTTGATATTTTTTTATCTTATATAATTCGATCTGCATTTAGGCGTACTAATGTAAATGAAAGGAAGTTGTTATTTTTAAATTAGAAGATAGGTGATAAAATTTAGAAGAGTTTAATACGACACTTGAATTAAGTGAATAAGACTTTGGAATTATAATTTCAGAACTAAATTTTATTTGAAATATTCTTCTTAGTGGAAATTTTAAATAGAAAAAAAAGTTGATGCTTGTTTTGGAATCATTTCAAATCATTAAACAACAAGTAACTCACCGAAATCACAGAAATAACTTAACTATCTATGGATAATTATTACTTGGTTTTCTGGCAATAAGTGAAATTATCATTAATCAGTACTCTAAATTACCGATCATTAACTCTTGATATCGTGCATCGATTTTATTTTTTATTTTCGTATTCCTTGAAGATCAGTCAATAAAGTATCCAAGATAATTCAAGCCGGGTCTCACTAAACTTAAGAGATGCACAATTAAGTTATAGTTATGATCTTTTCTCGAACGATCGATCATCCAAAAGATTATCATCAAATATTGAGATGAAATAAGAGTTAAATACTTGAGCGTAATAGATTTTCTTCTGAAAATATGATAACCCACTTTTTCCTCTCTTTCATTTTCCTAATACATTAAATTTGTGATTATTACACAAACATTGATTAAAAGAATTTACGTAAAGAAGAGTTAGATTATTTTCTTTACTAAAAATACAGGTTAGATTGCTTCATTCTCATTCTCTTTATTGTTTTCATACGCTAAAAACGATTTTTGATAAATTGAGAATTGAAATTTGCTAGAGACGAGGAAATATTTTTACTTATATATACATTATTATTAGTATTTTTTCTTATTCCGAATGAGTTTTTTGATATTGGCAATTTTCGTATTTTATCTTGTTTATCGAAAAATTTTAAATCTTATTTGCAACATAATAAATGAAAACTAACGCCTACATATTAATATAAGCTTTTGGGTTAAATATTAGATATTTAAAATTTGAAAAATCATTTCAATTTAATTACTGCAAATATTACAAGACTTTCGTTACTTTATAGAAAAAGCTATTATTGCTAATATATTTAGTAATCAGTATAAAATTCTTGAAAATAAAATTTAAAGATTTTTAAATTTATTAAATAATATTGGAAACTTAATTGATATTTTCAAGTTGACGTAATTAATTACATAATTTAAATCGATTTCATAAAGAAACTCGAATAGAAGTTTTTTAATTTAATTTTGTTATTGGAACTATTGAAAAATTTTTGTTAAAAAACATCACTTCCTTAAATGATTATTTTTCATCGAATAATATTATTTAAAATTTTATTAATATAAAACATCCCAAAAAAGATTATATCAAATTTTTAATATCTGTCATATTCTGCTGCATATATAAAAAATTATATCATAGAAAAATATTACACTTTAATTTACTGTGATTATAATTGTATAAATTAAACTTGTCTTAACAATTATCTTAATAATCATTTGTGCTGTCAAACTTAAAATTATTACTTTTGCAATTACTACAGTAATTTTTGCAACAAAAAATATCAAGTTACAATTTTAAAGTACTGAAAACTATAAATTTTTAATATGTATTAATATTTTTAAATTAATCAATATTTATTTATCCGTGCTTATATATACATTTATTTATGTATCCAAATATTTTATTATAAATTTTAATTGCTTATAAAACAAATTAACAGATAGAAGATTGAATAGTATATCTAAACTCAGAATAAAACGTTTCTTTCAAAGTACAACTTTTTTAATCAGCTTAAATTTAAAAATTAAAAACTTATTTCGATACATTGAAAAAGATTGTCTATTTTAAATTAAATTTTAATGTAATTAAATAATTTCACTATTATTTTAAGATTATATAAATTTACTATAGTATTGCAAATAATATTATAAATTTCTATATATTAAAAAAAAAAATTAAAGTCATATATTAACGTTGTATATTTGCAGTATGATTAGAAATTTTTTTAATCCGTATTAAAAATTAAATATTAGTAGTAATTTAAAATTCTTCATCGAATTAAAAATTCAAATTATCTCTGAAAGCATTCATTATAGAATGGTACTTATTATTAGCTCTTATAATGTGAAAATTTATTTTACACCGTGATTGATTAAATTTTGCTTGGCATAAAAAAATCGCAAAACTCACTGCCAATTTAACTGAATAAATGAATCTTAACTAATTGACTATCAAATATTCAATTTTGTAAGTTTCAATATATAAATATTCAATAAGCATCTGGCCAAAAAATAATAGGCACTAAAATTACTATAGGGCATTAAAAAACTCAGTAAATAGGACTACATAAGTTTCTACTGTATTAGATTGAAAATCAAGCAGTTCAGGCTATAGCAGGTCTGAGTCTAAGAAGCATGTAACTGCAAGGCTTGTAAGCCAATGCAATAGATCGTTTCTTAACGTTTATCAGAATTTACCTAATATTATTTAATATTATTTAATATTAACTTAATAATAATCCATTAAAATTTATTATAATTTTCTTTTAAAAAAGAATTATAATTTACAATGTATATTATAATCAAATGATTATAAAGGTAACATAAAAATTTATAATATATATTTACTTAAATACTTAATCATTGCTATATCATTATTCATTTTCATCCATTGCCACATAAAATTTAATTGGTATTTTATAATTATACTATATATGTATCTATTCAAAATATTTAAAATAAATTTTATAGTATAAAACAATATTTTATTTCAAGGGAAATATTTAAATCTAAATTATTTCTTTTTAAATTATCAATACACTTATTTATATACATACAAATTAAAAAAATTTTTTTTTAATAATTCAATCATATTGGCAATGTGTATCTTAAGATATGTATCGAATGTAGTCAAATTTCATAAAAATTTGTTATAACTATCTAATTTAAACTATTATTAATGATTAAAAAAAAAAATAGAATATGAATTAATTAAACCATTGAAAATGAAATTATTCATACCTGTAACTTTAATTAAAAATAGTGTTGAAGTACATTTTGATGAATTTGCAAACAAGTAATGTCATTTCATATTCATAGAAAAATAATTAAACTTTTTCTGATCGATAATAATAAAATTTTAAAAAGAGCATATTTTTATAAAAATTTTTATCAATTAAAATAAATTTTTATAATTTATTTGATATTAAAATATTATACATTAAACATACCGCTAAATTTATGCATTAATTTTAATATCTAAAAATTATTAAGATATAAATATTTTTATATACCACATTTATATATAATAAACTATGTTTTGAATTGTTAAGTAAAATAATTTTTTTAAAAAATATGTATATATTTATTTTGTATGTAAATAGTATTTTATGTTTAAAAAAACAATTTATTTTTAACTTTTATTGAACTTTCACATGTAATAGAAGATACATAGATCTCTTTTTCAGTATTATATTAAGATAATTATTTTCATAAAGGTAATATCGTAAAAATTTTTTTTAGGTTATACAAAGTAACACGTGTATAAAAATATAACGATTAAACATTTAAATTAAAAAAAGTATTCATAATGAATTATTTAGTTTAACGTTCAAAAATATTAATATTATAAAGATTTTATTTTAAATAAACTATAAATATAATTTTAATTGTTTTTTGATTATAAATTAAAATACATATAAAATATATATTTTAAAAATAATAAAATTAGCACAATAGACAGATGCGATTACTATTATTTCTGTTTTTTTTGTAACATATGTTATACAAAATTAAGCATTCATTTTAAAATTTAGTTTATAACTTATAAAATAAAAATATTTTCTTTTTTGATTTATAATATACTAATGAAAAAAAAATAATTAAAAAAAAGTTTGTCTTATAATTCATGTCTATTAATTTAAATATTAATAAATAGTTATACAAATTTGATAAAACTTTATTATATAATTGAGATATTATTCACATAATATTCAAAGATTACGTAATTTGGCATATTATCTAAACTCAAAGAATAAAAATTTCCATTTTTTTTTTTCGTTTCTTTTATTAAATTCGTTAAGCTATATATTAAGGTTCAAAGTTAATGCATATTAGGCATATAAAACATCTAGATAACTTTTATCTATTGAGAAGATGTGAAAAGGAATAAAAGGAATAAAAAAATATATTTAGACAAACAAATTATATTAAAGATTACTGTCATGTCATGATTTGTATTTGCTTGTATTAAATAGATAAAGAAAATCATGATTTGATTGTACAGTAATAAATTTAATTTATATATTTTATTTTTCAATTAAATTTTATAAGTTTATAATTGTAATAAAATAAATATTATTTTATCGCATGGTGTTTATTATACGAATGTTTGTTTAAATAAAAGCTATATTTCCTAAATTAAATTGGATCACGGAAGATATGAAACAATCATTATTTAATGTTTTTCCTACATGAATTTTCTAAATCCTATTTTTTATAAATAAAAAAATATAGCAGTGTAGAATTATAACAAAGATTATTTTCGTTAGTTTAATTAATCATATAAGAATTTTTAAACTAAGTTATTTCATATGTTTCAAATAACATATATTTGAATTTTTTTTAATATCTATATAAGGAATTGACATTTATTTCTAATTTTTTTGTCAAATATATTTTTTATAAGTATAATTAATATTTCAAAGTCTAATAGAGATTTTATCAAAGTAAAAGTTGATGAAAAGTTGTTCTTAAAAACTTCTTTTCTTTGTAAGCTTATTTACAGTTACTGCCACTTTTTATACTTTTTTAAACAACGTTTATCTAATCTAACGATATATCTTGCAAAAATGTAAATGAAATGTACAAATTAAAACAAATTTCTGTATCTTAATACAAAATCTGATATTTTTAGAAATTATTAAATCTTTGAATATATAAATTTTTTCATTTTAATAAAAGATAAGCATCAAAATATTGGATAAAAATAGTTTTAAATAATTTTTATTAGAAATATTCAAACTACGTATTCAAAAAAATTTCGTGTAAATATTAAACGTATTATTATATTTAACTGTACTTATTTAATACGGTAAGTAAAATATTTATCGAGTAATTAATTTTTTAAGAAAATTTTATTGATTAGATTATTATTATAATTTTCATGTTTAAAGTATGCATAACTTGTAGATTATTTAGTTTAAAAGAGAAAATGTTTGAAAGTATTCTTCATGATTAATTTGATTAATTACAAAAAATCAGAAAAAAGTAACGGAAAATTTCTGAAATATTATTTAATTAATTTCTGTATTTTCTTATCAACTTATTCTATAATTATTTTTCTTTGATACGTTGATGTTATTATGCATAATTTTTTTAATTTAAAATATGTTTAATTATTTATCTTCATTTAATTTTGAATCCGATTAGTTTTTGTATTTGATTTATATTTGATACATTTTTATTCGTCATCATAATCGTATAAGAAATATTGTTTTTATGGTTATGCGCAATATTTATTTTTTTATTTAGTATTTTATAATACTTGAATAAATAAAGAATAAATCGTGGATTAATCTAATAAAAAAAAGTATTATTAAAATCTAATATTATATCTATGAATTAAAATAATTAAATATATTCATTCTCTTTTTTTAACGTGATTATTTTTTAAAAAATGTCGATAATCGAGAGAATAAAGAAAGGGATGGCGAAAGGAGAAGACAAACAAAAGAAGAAAAAGATAATAAAAAAGTTTGTTCATAAAAAATATGAAAAGAGAGGAGTGTGTCGATTTCACGTGTATATCGATACACGTTAATCAGAGTGATACGATTATGTAGTGGCGTGCCTCAATATCTCTCAACGAACGTCAAGTCGAGGACTGGAACTGAATGCAACGGGACGCCTTCAACCGCTCACAGAGAATAAGATCGATCAATACAGCTCTCAAAAATGCCGGCGTTTGTCGAAACTTACCCTCACAAATGTAGCCCTGTTGAATGATACCCCAGAGCATGTCAGTGCAGCTGTGGCAATAGGTCGGTTTGTGGAAAGTTTTCTTGGCAAAGGTGTGCCCGTGGCCGGGCGGGGCCCCCTCGGCGGGCCCGGCCATGGCCCCGGCTGCCGGCGGTTTTGCGGCACCGGCTCGCTTCCGCCAGATCCTCACCTTAAGGCCGCTGCGCTGACCCTGGCCGCCTGACAATCGTTGGTCGCACACTCCTCAGCTTGCATCGTCCTCGAGCCTCGGCCTTCTTCGCCTCTTTTCTTTCTCTTCCTCTTTCTTGTCCTTCTCCTCGTGCGCCTAGAGACTGATGCTCAATCGGGCGCTTTACATGCCAGGGGCGGCACCGTGGCTACATGATCTCAGAGCGACCGGGGCCGGGCGACATCGCGACACGGCCCCCGGAGTGCTGTACCTCGAGAGTGCTAGGTCACGGCCAGGGCTCGGCAGACCCTGTACGCCATACCTCACGCGCATCGTAAGAAGGCGCTCACTCGCGGATGGTCCCCGCGAGTCCCGTTGATGGTGTTGGTAATACTGCTGTGGCCAGCAGCGCCGGCATCGCCCCTGCGGGTCTCGCCGCGTAGAGGCGGTCCGGTCTAGCTCTAACTAAAGAAAAACAACTGGAAGAATCGAAAGTTTCACGTCAATCTGAAACTGTTAGAGGAGACAGTGATTGGCTACGTGCTGAAATTGACTTCGGCGACGACTAAGCGAGGATGACTGCACCGCTGCTCTGACGCCTAGGTGAACGAGGGCGAGCGCACGCGTGCCTCCCAACCTCGCGGCACTGCCGCCGCTGCTTCTACTGCTGTTACTGCTGTTGCTGTCGCAGATGCCGATGCTGATGTTGATAATGATGCTAATACTAGTACGAGCCTATGATTAGGGTACAATCGCGCATGGCAATCAGAAAAAGTGTTTCAAAGAGAGAGAGAGAGAGAGAGAGAGAGAGAGATTACGAAAGAAAGTTACAGAAAGTGTAATTTTAAGGGCGGGAAAGAGAGAGCAAAGGCAGGCGCTTGCGCTTTTCTGGCAATACGAGCGCTTGCGCGCGAAGTCAATGATGCCGAGGCTTACTCTATCGGCGTCTTTTACATTTTTTGCGGGAAGTGTGTAGAAAATATTTTTTATGCTTCGTCTGTCTTGTTTTTCATTCGCTTTCTAGTTTTCCATCGTCCTGTAATCCTCATTCTCATTTTCATTATCATTTTTTTCATCTTTTACTCTCTTTCTCTTACTTTGAGATGAGGAACGCGTGGTAAAAATAAAACATATTCTTTAATACAAAAGTTGACTTTAGAAAAGTCTTTAATTTTCTCTTTTTATTTTATTTACTTTTCCTTCCATTGACTCAATAAATAAGATATAAAAAGTCAATGTTTCTAAACTTCGTTCATATTCTGCATCTTGGACCAGAAAAGTGAACATCACGTTTAATAGAACTCAATTGTTTCTATTTATAGAATTAAATGAAACTTTTTCATTTATCTTTCATTCATGTTGTCAATGTTTTAAATTTTTGCTTATATCTCAAGTTGCTCAGTAATAAATAAAAAACTTTTGTGACTCTTTAAAATTCGTTCTCTAAAAAATTATATTTTAAGCTATTTAATATTATGTTTCTTTAAAAAGGCCTAGCGAACTATAAATAAGTAGTGGTGATGTAATATTTTTACAAAACCAAAATAAAATTACTAATAATAAAATAGAATTTAAACATGTAAAAATTACTTAGTGATAATTATATCGTATCATTTTAGTGTACATAAGTACATTGTGTACATACTCATATCTTTGACTTTTTCTATAAGTTATAAGAATAAGAAGTTAATCCCTGTAAACTATTAAACTTTCACTGATGCAAAACTTAGCATTTAATCTTATATTCAAAAAAAGACAATAAAGCCAGAGAGAAATAAAGAGTGACAGGAAAAGAGAGAGGGAAAGAGAGAGAGAAAGGAAGTCACACAATATAAATCAATAATGCTTAAAGTGACAGAATTAGAGACGAAAATTTTGCTACGCTTTGCCGTCTAAATACGCATTCGCGCACGCATTATGAACTAACAGAATGCAGAGGATCTAGGAATCCGTTTTCAACACGGGTTGTATAAAAACCAAGGTTGCGATCTAATAAGCCATTATTTGTGGATGATAGCTTATCTCGTCATTTTTTCTTGTGATTTTCGCGTACCATATATAGAAAAAATGAACGACACATTTTAAACAGGCTCCGGCTGACATCGTCTCCATATCCTAACGTACGCCTTTGGTTTCCAATATCGACCAAGGCAGCTAATGTAGTATGCTACGAACGATTCCGTTATTTTTATCAACTGTGCGCGTGGTATAGGTGAAAATTTCGTCAGTCCTCGTCGTTTCCTCTTTCTTTCCCTCTTTCTCTCTCTTTCTCTCTCTCTCTCTCTCTCTCTCTCTCTCTCTATTCTGTTCTCGCGGTTGAACTTTCTGAACGAGTAATCGTCGTCGTGAGCTCTCGAGGGAGGGGTGAGTGGCATTGGTGGGCGTGTTACCTCTGCGCGATGATGAACAGGGGCCCGATTGCGGCGTCGTCGGCTGGTACACTCGTGGCGCGACTTCCGAACGTGCGACAGCAATGGACACTTGACCGCGTGCTTACGTATGCGTATGAACACGACAAGCGCGCGCGCGACAATGCGTTAATGCACGTCCACGTACACGGAACTCTCGCGCCTACATATATATTTAGCGAGGACGCGCGTGCGCGCGCGCTTCCAATATCGGGGGAACATATCTGCTTGTTTCTTTTTTGATCTCTGTGTAGGGTACGCTTGAAGCTTTTATTTTTCTCTTCGCTTCTTTTTACCTCTAACTTCGTGGGTACATTAAGCTCTTGAAGCTATACTCTACTTTTACTGCAAATGCTTTGTCATTTACCAAAAATATTAGCTTTCTCTCTATTCGTTTCTCTGTCTTCTGCTTTGCCAGATGCATAGGCAAAATATGCTAACAAGGGAAGGAGTTGTTAATGGGACAATACAAAAGAAAACCGGCGGATGAAATAACTAGAGAAGGGTAAACGATGAGTAGAAATCCAAGTAGTAGAAAAACGCTGAGTAGGATGTGTAAGAAATAGAGAGAATGAGAATAAAGATAAGAGAAAGTATTAAAATACTATACGTGATATATATATATATATAGAGAGAGAGAGAGAGAGAGAGAGAGAGAGAGGGAGAGAGGGGGAGAGAGAGAAAGGCGAAGTAAGATGTCTAGTGCGCCGACGTGAATCAACGTCACGGATTTTCGGTGCCTCTAATGTACGTATATAATACGTCAGAGGTTTACCGCAATACATTCTTTATAATCTCTTATTTTCACTATGTTTATCCATATATCAAAATCACTCTCTTTCTCTCTTATTTTTTGTATCTCATAGCATTATTCGTGTTGCGAACATATTCCAAAAGGGTTTCAAATTTCAACGAAGTGTAAACTAATCTTATTACAAAATAATCTCGAAAAAATGAAAAAATAAAGGCTGTAATGATAATAAACTGTTTATTATTATCTTGCTTCTATTTTTTCTATCTCTATTTTCATCTCAATGATAGGATAATATAGAAAAAGAATCATAATTTTTAAAGGTATAAAATTAAAAATACAGAAAACACTAACAGAATAATTCAGTAAATAAATATATATAAGAAAAATTATATTCATATATGTATATGCATATGTATATGTACATGTATATGTATACGTATATATATGCAGTGCAATAAAGAAAAACATGTAAAAAAAAAATTTTATTTTAACATGTATTATTGAAAGAAACATGCTCGTATATGATTCCCGTAAACTATGTAAATGAATACATGTTAAATGGAACTTGGCATATAATAAAATAATATACTTCATAGTAAACTACCACTTTTTTCTTATTAGTCAGTTCTGCCATCGGTATTCTCCTAGACGATGGATTCGAACATCGCCTTGAGAAGCAGAGAGGAAATGAATGTTAACCAAAGCACCGCCTGACTAACGCGCATTCACCACTACTCGTAAGACGGATAGATGCGCACAAGTAGAAAAATTGGCCTCCACTCGGACCACAGAAGGACTTCAGAGGATCTCAGATATGGTATTGATCTCACAACGGGGAAGATCTAGCTATATCCATAAACGTGTGGTATAAACGATGTTACGCACTAAAACTTCTTTTTCTCGAGCTTGTGCATTATAATACTCTTGCTAATGTCTTAAGAATCTTAACTTCAACAATATTGTAAGCGGATTATACAAAATCCTACATTTTTTTAGCATATATTAATATTTAATAGAGAGATATTAAATTATCCTTCGATTCTGAGGTCTTGGCAAATAAGTTTATTTAGTATTTTTCTGTATCATAACATAAAACAAGTTTTTCAAATAATTTTGAATACTACATAAAATTTTTTGATTTAATTAAATTATAAAAAAATATTTTACAAATCTAGATTTAAGCTTAATTCTACTTTAAACTTAATTTAAAATTTAATTCAGAAAAATTCTTATTAGCATACTTAATGCTATTTAATTTTTAATCGTAAAATCGAATACTATTTTTTTAATATAAAAATTTTTAATCTTTGTAACTAAATTTTCATATTCAAATAAAGATAAAATTAATTATTACTAATAAGTACAGTAAACCTGATCTAGAATAATTATTCTATACATTCATTGTATTATATAAGTCAACCAAGTACGCAACGATTCTTTTAGTCATAATACTGTGTTTTCAAAATCATCATTTTATAATTAATATTTTCAAATTATTTTACATCTCTTTGAAATTAATTACACAAAAAATTATAAGCTGTTTATTTTTTATTAAAAAATCTGTTTTACTAAAATTTATTTATTTATTTTCAATCTATGCATTGCATATATATTATATCTATATTCTTGAAAAAAATTATTTTAATCAAAAATTTATGTAATATATATATAAATTATATTACATAAATATATCAACCTAATGAGATTTTCAAATATATTGTTCTACTTTCATAATATAAGCGGTAACTACTATGATACATTGAAACATTTATTTAAAAGAAGTCAAAACTATTGACAAGTTCTCAATCACAAATAATAAATAGAGTACTAAAATTTACTTTATATTATAAATTGAATTTTTTTAAAAATCAGTTTTTGTTAATTTAAAAAATAATTTTATTAAATAGAATTTTTAATCATAATTCGTTATGCGCGGTTCTAATTATAAGACGTAAAGGTAATATAGAAAAACAATATTTTATACTTTAAACCTTTCTAACACTCTTCTGTTTTATTTATATTTTTATGTAAATTATTTATATAGGAAAACAATGTTTACATTATTACACAAAAAAACATAATAATCTAAAATAATAATATTAAAATTATAAAAGCAATATCGGAGGAATTTATAGTGATTTTGATTATAATTTTATTATAAATTTAATAATTAATAATTTGAAAAGGAAAACATTTTCAACAAATACAATTTAAAAATAAAATCTGAATTTTAGACTTTTATAAAATTCTTTTTTTTGTCTTTTCATACCAATCTTTTAAAATTCTTGGAATGACATGTACAATAAAATGTTTTCTTAATAGTTTTTAATAAAATTATATAATATAATAACAAACTTACATTTGAAAAATCATAAGAAAGAAAATATTTGGTAATATTTATTGTCAATATTTATTATTGTTCAATTTTTTTTTCTGAGATCAATGATACAATGTATATTTTTCTATTCGTGGCAGGATTATTATAAAAAACAAAAATTTTGTTTTAGATAGATTTTATTGCGCAAAATGAGGTATACCGATATCTTTTTTAAATACATTTTTCAATTATTTTCTTTTTTCTTTCGTAAAAAATTTAAAAAATTTTAATTATTTAAATACTTAAAATAGCATTAAATATTAATATTACTAAATATGGTATTACAAATTTTTAGAAAAAGAAAGATAATATCTTATTTTATGACTTGGCTATAATAAAAATCCACAAATAATTTTATAAAGAAACTAACAATATCGCAATTTATATCTATATTTTTATATTAATAAATATTACTATCAACCATCCAATTTTATATAATAATAGTTTTTCAATTGTTTACAATTTATTTTATACTTTAAATTTAATAATTTATCTAAACACATCAAAAGAAGTGATCGAATATTAAATATAATTATAGAAAAATCTTTTAAGAAAATTACTATAATTTTAATGTTTTCATACAACTATATAAATAGTGATTTTTAGAAATAATCAACCTTATTTTTCAAAAACTTTCATTAAATTAAATTATTTTTCTAATATAAAAAATAAAGATTTTTTTTTAATTGTACCTTTTAATTTTACAGTATCATTCAAATTTCATACAAGTATAATAAAAATTAATTTGTTAAATTTCAAATTAGTTACAATGCTACCATATTTTCAAAATTTATACATTACTAAAATTCTGATTTAAAATTTTTTTACTGAAAGCAATATCTTTTTTAAAATTTTAATATTATTATATAGTTATTATTTTTCTGCATTCGTTTATAATATTTACTTATAGATGAATTCATAAATTTAATATCATTATCTGGCAAAAAATTATTTAAAAAGTATTTTGTTTTGATATATCTATAATTACGGTTTTAAAAATGTTTAATTCAATCAATTATTTTGTTTAAATAAATCTTAAAAATTGAATCTTTTATATATTTCAAGGATGACATAAACATTATAGATATTGGTATGACCTAATTTTACCACGATAAAAAAAACTTAGTATAACTAAGATATTAGAATGTTTAAATACAAATAATAATTGCAAAATAAATTATCATAATAAAAAAAAATAATAAAAAGAATAGAATTTTCTAAGTTAATATTAATTTTTTGGTACATAATGCCACAAAATTCATATTCAATATTAAAATTAACAAATATTTAAATTATATCTAAGTAATTCATACACTTCAGAATTTTTCAACTAAAAATTCAAAATTAATACATAAATAAATTACAAATATAAAGGTTTAGTGAGATTCGAAAAGATTTGTACTAAATATAAGTATAAAATCTTAAAATTAAAAAAATTATATACTGGATAATATATTTAATTATGAGAAATAAGTTTTTATTATACAGCATTTATTTATACAAAATTTATAAGACTTATTATGAAGTCTCATGAATTAATATTAAAATCTTTAAAAGTTTAATATTTTTATATTGTTTATACAATAAACAATTATTGCGAAATTTTTACCATTATATTTAAATAAATAAGTTGTATTTAAGATTGAGAAATCAAATATCAATTTGTCAGGAATTAACTAAATTATATGTGAAATTTAAGATTTTACATATGTAGCAACCATAATTATATGAAGTATACAATAGTAAAATATTTATGCATTTGTCCAACACATTATAACAAGAATTTTTTAAATCAGTCTTACTCTTAATCTAAATATAAAATATAAAATGAGAATAAAGTTTCATTGTGCTTATGAATATTTGTAACAAGCCTATAATACAATAAATGTTAAAAAGGAAAAATTCACACACATTACATATTTATCATTAGCATATAAAAACAAAAATTTGTTAAGTAAAAAATTTTTTAACAATAAATAAAATAATTGCTTTTTTATGAATATAATATTTAATTTTTTTTAAATACATCTTTTCATAATTATTAATAATGTATTAATAATTATTTTTCTTAATTTACTAAATTTTATAATTGAATGTATTTTTCAATGAAAACAATATTTTGAATTTTCCTACAAAGAAGTCTTTTTAATAGAAATAATTTTTTTCTTAATGACCTTTCATTGCATGGACGGAGCTGAAAGCATAGTCTATCGTATTTGTGTAAAAACATAACGATTTTTGTCATTTTCTCTTTTTAGTTTGAATAGTTTTTTATCTATTAGTTCAATCAAATTATAAATTATTATTGATAAATCATCGAAAAACGACTATTAATAAACTTCTTATTTTTTCAGTGTAAGCTATTAATATTATGAAAAAATTCTTAAACATTCTGTTTTTTATCATAATAATTAAAATAATATTAATAATCATATTATTTATATCAATAACTAATAATAGTATAATAGTCTCTAGTTATTATGAATATTATGAATGATTAAAATTATTATAAAATGTTAGATAATTAAAAATCTAAAAAAAATTATATCAAAAAAACAACTGATGCATGTGACTGAAATTATAATGTATAGATACATCATTTTTTTTTTAAATCTGAAAGAAATTTCTTTATGTGTGTCTCATTATTAATTACTGATAAGTCAAGTGTGGTATCTGTACTTGAAATTAACAGCACTCTTTAATTTCTTTAATTCTTTTTATTTTTTATATTTATAGATGTGTATTAAAAATTAGTACAAACATACCTCCTCTGAAATTGAAAATATTAAGATAAAAAATTGAAAAAAGCCAACAACAAACTTTACAAATAAATGAACTATTGTTTTAAATATATTTTCTTGTAGTCAAAGTCGTTAAAATTTTTAGATTTAAAATTATTCTTAAGCAACTATTAATAAAATATAGTAAGTAATGAATCAATATTACAAGTTATTGGTAAATATTACAAAATATTTCACTTACGTTTTCTTGTTTAAGATCTTAAAAACTCAGATTAATTTTGATCTAAAATTTTTTTTATTTTAATAATGTTGTATACTGCATTGATAAGGTATTTGTAATAGATATTTGTTTTATGATTCATCAAATAAAAAATATTGAATAAATATTCATTTTAATCTAGTTTAAATTAAGCTCTATGTTAAATTTGTATATTACTTCAAATTTAATCAAATAATAATTAACATTTCAATGCCAAGAAATAGAATGTTAAGGTTTCATTGTTTTAATACTTAATAATGCATATATAATTAAAATTATAATTTAGTTGTAATGTTTTGTAATATTATAAATAAATAAAAATGTAATCATTAAGTTGACTATAATTATATTATAATCATCTAACAGGTTACAAATAACATTCGTGAATGTATCGAAATTACTAAAATTTGTTAAGTAATTTAAATATCAAATTTAACAAAAACAGTTGCTTAAAAAATTTGATACAAAAATCTACCTTCTTATTACAAACATTAATGTTATCAACTCATTGTATTAATATATTATAAAAAATTAAATAAAAATATTATTTTGAAATTTTTATTATGTTCCAAAATGTGAATCGAATATTCATAAAACTTTCCTTTACATTGTAAAGAAAGAAGATTATGAATACCGATATCAGTTTTGTAAATACGTAAAGCGATAAAGTGATTTCTTTCCGTTTATGATTCACATTCGATACGATCCTGAATGCTAAGTATTTTATAAAAAGGATTACATAACGAAGAGTAGTTTATAATGAAATTTTTTATTTATCCAAGTCCATGATCTTCAAAGAAGCCCTGAGGAGTTTCCTCCTGAAACAATAATATAATTTACAAATTTTTAATTTTATTTTATACATATAATAATCCGAATAACAATCGTTTAATAAAGATAATATAAAAAATATTTTTTTGAATAAAAAAAATTATTAAGTACCAATAAAAATTTTAAAATACTAAACGGGTTTTGTAATCTAAATGACAAATAAAGTTTAACTTACAAAAAATTAGCAAATCTCTTTTATCCAAAAGAACAATTTTTAAGTGTAGTAACATGAACAGGGATCAATTACTTTGATGCTGCACTTTTATCGAATATAAGACATTTGTTATTATATACAGTTTAAAACAATATTATGTTATGTAGTATAACAAAACGTACCTACGTTCTTTTTCAGATAAGGCTTATTATTAGTCTTCTCAATGCAACTTCAAATGATGAACCAAACCCTTTTCATATGACACTTTTGCTCTTTTATAAATATTTCATTTTAATTAAACACACGCACACACATGTATATATTAAGAAAAATAATTAAGATCAATATATTTTAATACATGTTTATTGAAAAATATAAACATTGGTAGTATCACTGATATGGAGAATGGTTATTTGAATTTGTAATATTTATGACTAACATTAAAGAAACATTTAAATCTTTTATTAATACTTGTAATATTTTAACGATAACTCCATTCTCTTCATAAATTTCTTAAACAATTACAAACTTTTAATAAAAAATAAACTACTAAATTTATTCAAGTCTAATAAATAATTTCTTTTTTATTAATTAAAATGAAAATTTATATATTTTAAGAAATCTTTAGTAAATAATCTGGTATTGAATTATTTACATTCAAATTTAAATAATAAATATTTTTAAAAATCCATGTAAAAAGGTATGAGAACAAATAAATGTGATAGTGATTACAAATTTCAAGATTTCTTTTACTTTAAAAATTGCTTTATTTTTATCCTTTATTATGTATTGTTTCCAGTTATATATATTTAAGTGCATTTACATTGTGAATTGACATAGATTACTAAAAGAGCATATACTTTTAAGTTTCTTCAAAATTAAATGATTTCGTTTTTCAAACTATAATATATTACGTGATATCGATAAAGAATCGTATGTATTATTTAAAGTTTAATTCGTATGTATGCGTTTATTACTATCAGATATATATTCCTGTGTTTATCTGCAATAAAACTTTACATACTAGGATATGTATTAATCTATTTTAATAAAATATATTATTAAATACTTATTTCTTATTTTTGACTTATTTTTTTATTACATCCGAATATTTTTATATGCACGTGCGCACGCACTCATTCATGAAATCTATTGCGTTTGTAAGTGTTTATGTGCACTAACAAATTTTTGTATAAAAATATAATAAATCGATAATTCTGACAATGTCTAATCTTTCAAAAATCAAAGATTTTTATTTCACATGCAAAAATCATGTAGCATTATTTGCTTTTTTAAAAAATACTATTTTTACTATTTCTTAACATAAATAGAATCTCTATAAATGTTAATATACACATATAAATATATATTACTTAATACAATTAATGTAAACAAAATTAATTATACATAAAGTATTTACAGATAATATAAATATTATCGGTATCTTTATAAATTTTCGTTTTATATAAAAATTATATAAAAGTATAGTATTCTTATCTTATTAAGACTTAAATTATTAAAATGTCTATATATATAATAAAATTACATAAAAATATGCAATCTAACGAAAATAAATTTTTCTACAAAAACAGAATTAATAATATATTTAATCTTTACATTAAAAAAAATTATTAAAAAAAATAATTTTAAGGTTATATAAGTACAATATAAATGTGATTTAAATTTCAAAATTCAAACAATAACATTTTTTAGTTATAAATTTTTAATAAGCTTAAATTCCATAAATTTTATAAAATTATTATATAAAATAAATCTTATTATTGTATTTAGAAAATTATTCAAAAACTTTTAAGAAGCGTTTTTAAAATTCTCAATATTTCAAAAAATAAAAAAGAAAAACTTTGAAAAACTATTGAATACATCAATTCTTCAAAATTCATCCAGTGCAATGTTTGAAGAGTAGTTAATAAAATGTAAATTTTTCATACTAAATTTCTTATAGATACTGTTTTTTTAATATAAAAATTTATATTTTAAAAAACATACTTATAAAAATTGTTGATATAAAAAATTTAAAAACTACTATTTAAAAATCTTATAACGCATATAATACGATGTAGATTACAATTTTTATTAATTTATTATGAGTTTAATTTCTTAATGAAAATAATGGCATATACTTACAAATTCTATAAATTAAATAATTTTAATATTGCGAATTGTTCGATTAAATAATTTAAAAGTTGATAAATTAATAAAATAATCAAACATAAAAATAAAACTTTTAAAAAAATAGAAGCTACTTTTTCATCGATGCACAGTATAGTTATAAGTAATTAATTTATATATAATAAATTTATAATATCAGTATCAAAAACATCAGCACTCAAAAAAAAATTCGGCAATATTATTATTCAATTGGTTATAATCGTTCACTGTTCTTATGAAATAATTTTCTTAGGTAATTTTTTCTTTTTTTGAAAGTGATATAAACCACCAAATTGCTTTAAATATTTAAAAATTCCATAAGACTTATCAGTAGTCATATATAAAATATTAAAAATAAAATTTATTTAATAGTTATAAATTTGTAATATAATTACAATTATTTGGATCACTGACAATGATTTTAACTATTTTTTATTACCTTTATTATGAATTAATTTTCATGCACTATTGGATATGCCTTTTTTATGATTAGTTATGTTAAAAAACACGTATAAATATATTTTTGCAAATGATTTATTAATATTTTGATTCTTATATTGTTTACTTTATCTTTTATTTTATAATACACATTTATTTAGCTTTTCATTTTGTTAAATTTATGATTAAATTTTAATTTATGGCAATTAAATATGAATTAAGTATTTGTGCACAAATTGTAATGATTCTTGTTAAAATGTCTTCACTGATTTAATATTGTTATCGAATTATTATTTCAGACTAGTACATCGTAAATATTAAATGATACAGAAAGTTTCTTTTAATTTCAATACTTAATATTAGAATACAAATCAACCGAATACAACAATGATGATGAGGACGTTGACGATTTTTTAGCTGAAACGCGCTTAAAAATCTGCAAAGATCCATCCTTAGAAGTTGAAACTTTTTCCGTATGCTTTGCTCTTTCTCTTTATTCCTCTCTATGTATGTATATATCTTACTCTTTTTTATTTCATTTAGACTTCATCAGTTTGATAAGTTTATAAAAGCCCTATTTCTCGTAGCGCACCTTCAACGGCTTCATCCTTTCCAGAAACAAATACTCGTTTTTTAGCATCGATGAACATAAAAATTTAGAGCTTCCGACTTTGCGTATATCCGAATATTCAAAAAATTATTCATATTTTTTATAATTTTCGATTAATAAATTCACTAAGACTATTTTATAATTAGAGATTGAAAGATTAAAACTAATCTTTAAAGATAATTATCACTTTTTTATTTAATTAAAAACAATGCGTTATTTTCAGAAATTAAGTTAGTTATAAAAATTTAAAAACTCTTATAATTATTAAATAAAATTTAATACTCTTAGATTTATTTAATAGGCCATAGATTTTAATAAATTGCACAATATAACAAATTACTTTTTTTCAATTCAGCTATTTAAAATCTATTCATTAATAAATATTTATATTTTATTTTATATTTAATTTATTCTGGAGATTATTTTTAAAAGAAAAAAAATAAAAATACGTTGTCGACTCCGTTTTCAATGTATATTAATTGAATTTACACCAAAAGTTGTAAAATGTAATTCATCTTACAGATTTTAATATTTGTAAAATTATATATATTTATAAATTAAAGCAATGATCCGTCACATAAAATAAATAAAAAGAAGAATTATCGTATTGTAATTCATATTAAATAAATTTCTGTTTTGTTTTATTAAAGAATTTTTTTTAAATATTAATTATTCACAGGAATATTCATTTTAAATGATTTAATTTATGTTAAATAT
Source organism: Dolichoris vasculosae (assembly GCA_018907195.1). Classification (NCBI taxonomy): domain Eukaryota; kingdom Metazoa; phylum Arthropoda; class Insecta; order Hymenoptera; family Agaonidae; genus Dolichoris; species Dolichoris vasculosae. Next base: position 4,662,486 of record JACCHY010000014.1, on the reverse strand, counting down.
GTAGCTATGAATATTTAAAAATCTTATTTTTAAAAGATCGAATTATTAATACTTTGTTCATGGAATAAGATTTTATTTAAAAGCTAATTAAAATATATTTGTTAACATATATATACATTCATTATAAGTAAAAATAACTTGTACTTTTTACGAATAAGTAATTAAAAAATATTAATATAAATATAATTTTTAAATAAATTATATTAATAGATCTGTTAGATCGGTTGAAAATAAAGTATGAAAATTTAAAATATAAATAAAAAAGAAGATTAAAATCTCATTTTTAAACGCATTTTAATCATGAACTTTATAAATATCAACAATAAACAACATAAAATTATATATTTACATTAAATGATATAGTAATCGTCAATTCTTGAAGCAATTGTTATAAACCGCTTGAACTTAATAACGATTCACAATTTAAAAGTAAGTTGGTAATAAAAACTTTATTTTAAATTAAAATAAATAGCTGAAACTGTTAAATGAAAAAATGTTTTAATTTTTTAATATTTATAATTAAATGTTTAATTATTTCACTATTTTTTTAATTTTAAATTAAACATAGTATTACAAATGATAATTTGGTATTTTATTAAAATCATCAATTTGCTTCAATTTATAATTTTATATTATTCATAAGAATAATTCCTCTTTTATAAGAAAATTATTAAGAAGTGATAACAAAAATTCTGAAAGTAATTATTCTACTATTGTTTTAATTATAAAAATGTTTTAATTGCTTACTTAAATAGAATTATAAATTATTATGAAATCATATCAAAATTAAGAATATAATATTATAATTAATAACGATTTGAAAAACATAAAATACATCGACCAAATAATAAATTTGAACTTATTCATTAATAGATTCTTACTATATATAAACCTAAGCAATAATTTATTGATATACAGGTTCGAATATCTCAATAAATTATAAACAAATGTTATACATCAATAAATTGATAACTCGAATGTCCGGATATGCAAATTTTCGACTGCCCTAAAGTATATTAATATTATTAAAAAAATTACATAAAAGTGAATAGATGCTTTACCATATATAATATTTAAAAACTAATATAAATCTGTAAAATATTTTATTTTTTTAAAATAATTTAGTATGTTTAAGAATTAAAATGTTTAATTCATTACAGTTGAATAAATGTCAGTTTAAAAGTATTAAAGTATCTACTACAATATTCATTAATAATTTTTTTGTATTATTTAATGTCTTATTAAAACTATTTATTGCGTATTTAATTAAATAATTATGTTTTTTAATGAAACATTATGGTTTTGTAATTCTTAAATTTAGGAAATCTTCATATATCAGTTACAAATGTATAATATGAAAATATTCTGAAATATTGTCGAACGATTTATCAATACATAATTTAAACGTCAAATTGTATTAATATCGTTCAAAAATATTATTTGATTCACATAAGCATTAAATATCAGTAGTAAGAATTAAAATATTGTGATTTCATTAAATAATTATTTTTGCAGCTATTCAATTTTATTTCACATTGTACTTTACAGGCATTGTCTAAAAATAAATCTATTATATACTGAAAAAGATGAAACATCGCGTTAAAACACGCAGATTCTAGTAAGCAGAATTGCTTAGCCACAGTATTGATGTGTACGTGCACACACAAATGTGTACGAGCCTTTGTATGTGTATATATATGCGTGGATATGTTCATGTTTTTATACGCGCCCTTATGCATTTTTAAGCTCTGTTAAACTAGATAAAATGACAGTTGAAGATTTCAAAAATATATATTTACATAATTTAATAATCTAGCAGCATTTCCATATTAGAAATTTTTTTCGTGCTAATTTTTTCTTCTTATCTTAAAAAAACATCTACATTACACCATAAAATGGTAAGATATGAAGATATTATTAAATATAAAGTCAACTAGAATAAACTACTTTTCTACAAAATACTTGATATATAAATACTAAATAATAAAATTAATAGACAACAGATATTATAGAATCAAATGAATTTAAAATAAAAAATTCTAAAGTCCAAATGTATAAATTAAATATAGTTAAAATTACGTATGCGTAAAATAATTATTTAAATATTTAAATCAATTTCATTTTAATCTAATTAAATTCATTTTAAATAATTGAGTATTTAATTATATATAATTAATGAAACATTAGATTTAACAATTATATTTTAAAGTAATAGTATTTTTTTATTTACTATCTATTTTATGTTATAAAAAAAAATATAGAACAATATATAAGTGATACTAATTTATACCAGTGATCTTAAAATAACTTTTCTTCGTTTCAGTACATATCTAATCATAACTACTTTTACTGGAAATGCTGCTAAAAATATAAATATAACTTCTGTAATATCAATAAAAAAGCATAGCTAACAATAAACTTTGAAAGGACGCAACAACAATCACAAATTTTGAACCCTGCTTATTAATATGTATGTTTTGTATCCATTATTCATTACTTTTCCTTGTATTTTTCTAATTCATATTTTTTCAATTTTTAAACTTCTTAACTGATACTTCAATTTTCAGCATACATAATAAACAGTACACATACATTAACTTATGTATTCATAAAATAAAATATATGAATAAAATTGATACATAACACAATATTATTAGGCATGCTTAACAATATGCTTGTAATAATGTAAGTATTAACAATGTTCACTTAAAAATTATGCTACATAACAGAGAATTAATTAAAGTTGATTTAATAATAAACTGCTATTGAAAATTATCTATATTATTTTAATAAGGTAAATGCCCAGAAAGTAGTATATAATACTTTCTAATAGAATATTATTTTTTTTAATATTATAATTTCATATAAATAAAAAAGTATATTATTTTCATAAATACTTATATAATAAGTATTAAAATTAATCAAACTATGTGGACAATTACCTTATTCATTGGTAGTTGTAATTTACTATATTATCTAATTATATTAATATATACTCCTATATAATGCATGCTGTATTAACAAATAATAACACATACAAACACTCACATATAAAAATAATTTATATTAACGTTTTGAAATTGATACGTTTGAATTGAACTATTGGTTATGCGAGAATACTCGCCATGCAATTTCAATATTGCAAATTATATATTTCACACAAATTTATGTTAGATATATAAAAAAAAATTACCAAAGGAACAATTAAAATTATTGATCACTTGGCCATAATTATACATTTTTTATCATGCAAATTGAAAAAAATCTTATTTAATAACTTTTTAGACTATCTTCTAAAAAATTATATTAAAAATATTAATTATTTTGTACTATTTTATAATTTAATATTCAATATTTTGAATATAAGTATATTAATTATTAAAATTTACTTCAAACATTATAAAGCCAAAATGATCTGTGTATATTGGGAAAGGATAGACATAAACGATATTAATTAAAAAAAAACAGATCACAACTCAATGGGAACATCTCCATGACTAACCTCCTGCAAAAGATCCTGTGCTGCAATAGCTTTGAGAACATTCTTTTTGCTTGTCTCTTGAATTTCACCACCAACTAATAATTCATCTAATATAAAGTAAGCCTTTTCAAAGTTGAAAATTATATCTAGTTCACAAACCTATTAATATAAAAAAACATTATTGATTTTATATACAATAATTTTTATCATAATTAAATCATAAATTTTATAATTATTAAATTTTAGATATATTTATATTTAAATTTATAAACTTACACTGCCAAAATATTTGTCTAATAATTCAACATATCTATGAATAATTTCAAGTGTTAGCAACTCATTATCATTTTGCTCAATTGCGCAACAGAAATATAAACTTGCATATCTATTAAACATATAAACTATTTTATTAAGTTTTCTGAACAAAATATTAAATTTATTACATATTAAATACCTTTTATAAACAACCTTTACATCTTTCCACTCTAAAAAACTTGACATTTTTGGTTTTCTTGCTAAAATTGTTGTTATTAATTCTCGAGTTATCTTCTTTTTAAGTTTGTCTGGATGTGCAACGTACCATTTTTGTAGACGTAGTTTACCCTGACGACTAAATAATAGCATAAATTGCATCTATAAAATGAATAAAAAATTTTAAATAAATACAAATTTTAATATCTTAAATTTAAAATATGAAATGAATTAAACACAACATTCGTTACATGTGATGATCCAATACAATTAAGTTAAATAAAAAACTTACCATTATTATTCAATTTTCTTTTAACAAATAATTATATTTTTTATGCTCTATAAAAATTATAGATTATGGAAATTATTGAATTTTTGCCACGAAGCACTACTATTATTCACACGCAGGTGGCCATTATGGAATTTCCTAGTTAAAAAAAATAACCTGAAAATTCTTACAATGTGCGTTTAGATAAGTCAATTTAAAAAATAAAAAAAGATAAAAGAAAAATCAGAGAAAACAAAAAGAAAAGTGAATTTTTCATATTTTTTTGCAATTTAAATTTATTCAATTTTCTTCTTAATTTTAATTTCTATTTCATTTTTTTAATGTTATAATGTAATTATGTAAATTATTCACATTAAGTGTCTTAGATTTTACAGTATGCAATTAACATAAATAATAATATAAACTAAGTAATAGAATTTAACCCTTAAATATAATCAATTTATTATACCATATTATGAATATTTGAAAATACATTAATACCTTTTAATATTTTCATTCATTTATAAGTTATAATTTATAATATATATAACATAAAGATTGTATTTATATAGTATCATTTCAAATTATGAATAGTTTTTATCAATTTTTGTACCTTATTTTTAACTATATTAAATATTTTATAATAAAAAGAAAACATTTTTAATAATGTCTTTAAAATATAATTTTTTTGGCATTTATTATTTACTGTAATCTATGTAAATAATATATTTAATTAGTATGTTAAACTTTAACAAAATTTTAACTACTATTTCATCTATAAATTTTTTATAAGCATTTTTAATCCCATAATTTTTATGGGATTAAAAAATTTATAAACTTATAAAATTTAATTATGATAGTATTACAAATTTTTTAAACTACTTTTTTTAGTATTTTTAAAGAAATATGCTTTTAGTAAAAATGATTGTTACATTATGTTACTATTATTAACAAAAAAAATTGAGTGTCTTAAATAAAATCATTTATTTAATAATAATTTAAGTTCTTGAATAATATACTGAGCTCGTTCCATAACAAACATTTTAATGAATTTTTCTGAATTATGTAGTATTAATACTTTGTATCCTTGCTGTTCTAATAATTTTAAATAAAATTTTATGATTCCTCCTATTTCTTTTGATCCATAACATAAATCATTATAAACATATGATAAAACAGCTATTCTATGAGTTGTTGTATTTAAATTATGACTAATTACATAAGGTTTAAGATTATTATCTAAACAAAATTCTGCATCTAAAAATTGATAATGTTTAATATTTTTGACAATTTACATTTGAAAAATAAATGATAAAATTACCAAGTATAAAACCCATTTTTGTATTAACATTAATATTTAAGTATCTGTGATCTGCAGGTAATAATAATTTTAAAGCTTTAATTATACAAGTTGAAAATTTTTGTTTTTCTTTTGTAATAGACAAATTGCTTTCACAAATGGGAAATTTTTCTGTAATTAATGATTCTAAAAAAAAAATTTTATTTTATAATTATAATAAAAATTTTTTGTAAGATCATTAATTAATTTCATTATTATACCTTTGTAATTTGATAAATTTAAAAGTGCTGCTCCATTAATATTCAGTAACTTTGTAGCATATGGTGAATAGTTATATTGTTTTTCTGTTAAAAAAATTAGTAATAAGTAACATACACTTCTAAATAATAATAAAGTAAATAAAAACGGACCAAATAGATTTGTTAAAAAGGTATTATTCAAAATAGATTGATAATCTTGTGGTCTAGCTTTATCTAAAATAGTTAAAGCCCAAACTGTATTCAACCAATCAACTTTTTTATTGTCTGTATCTGTTGCCATAGGTATTATAAGTTTCTGTAAAAACGAAGATTTCTATTAAACAAATAAAAGTTTAGCATTCTTCAAATAAAAAAATTTATAATTTTACCAAAATTTTAATCGAATATATTTGCTTATATTCTGATTTAACAAAAAAAAATCATAATATATTTTTGAAAATTTTAAATATCTTAAAGATACAGCAATTTAAATTTATTTACATAAAAAATGTAAAATATGATTCTACGTTTCTCATTCTTAAACAAAATCATATTTTATAATGCATAAAAAATAATTTCTTTTATCTAAATTTAACAAACTTTTATAAACAGTATAATAATTACACGTTACATATATTTTAAGCTGATAAATTTATGAATGGAAATAAATAACAAAAAATAAATTATTATCCTTATTTTCTATTTTTCAATTATATTTATTTAAATTAACTGATAAAAATTAAATTTAAATCTCATTTTATTAATACATACACTTATATTCCTAGAATAAATATTTTTAAACAAAAATTAACAAAAAATATATATTTAAAAAAATTTTAATTTGTTTAAAAAATAAAATATATTTAATTAAAAATTAAAATAATTTAATACCTCAAATATTATATCAAAATTCTTTGTAGTATATCCCAAAATAGCTAATGTTACCAGAAAATTACTTATTCCGTTAGGACTCATATTGTTTTGATGTTCAATAATCCAATCTGATATTAAATTGAGTAATATTTTATTTTTAATACGTAACATACCTACAGATTTGATTATCACTTTAATATCTTCTTCATTTTTAACTTTAGAAAGAGTTTGGATTAAATTATTAATTAAAAATTCAAATAAATCCTAAAATTATAATTTATAAAATTTAAAATATATATTTATAGTCGATATGTAAAAAAATGTATATAATTAAATCTTACATCATTGTAAAAATGAAGCAAAGCTGTAGCATATAAAATTTTTACTAATTGTCTTGGTTTGATTTCTTTTTTTGACTTTGATATATTATCAGTTAAAATATGGAGTATTGGAGTCGGCCTACATCTTCCAACTGATAATTTTATTAAAAACTAGATTTTAAAATACAATAAATCTTATAAGTTTTTGTATTTATAAAAAATAATGTATAAGTATTATATGTAATGTAAAAATTCTTTTTATCAATAAATATAATTATAAACTAATTTTTTATATTAAACATTTAAATATTCATTTATGGAACAAAATTTAGAATATAAATAGAATAATAACTTTAATAAATTTAAAATTATTTCTTTATCTAGAAATAATATTTTATATTTTTGATATTAGTTTTGATAAAACAAATAGGTATAATTTATTTTTCTTACATTGATTGAACTTTGTAAATCAAAATTCTTTAAAATTTCAAGGAATAATTTCTCTGATATAATCTCTTCAACTAGCAGATTATTCATTTTTTCAACATAAAATTTTGACATTAACATCTTCAATGTTTTATAATCACAATTATTTATGAAATTCACTATTATTATTACTCTACTATCTTGTGGTAAATCATCTATTTTAATAGCTTCAGAATTGAAGGAAATCTGTAAATCCTTTAAACTGTGTATAATTTGTTGAAAATTATTTCCTGATAAAATCGAAAAATTGTCGATTTCCTGTTTTCTACTATCTGTATCAGTAGAAATATCTTTGTCTATAAAATCATGTGATTTTTTCTTATTGGAATTCAGATCATTTTTATTTAACATTTTTAATTCTATATCCTAAAACAAATAAATCAATACAAATATATACATTATTACAGAATCAAATTTAATTACTAATATTATAATTTTTTCTTAACTTATTATAATTATATAATTATAATTTATATCTATATAATAATGTGCTCTTAAATATTATCTTTTACTCAGTTATTTTAAAAAAAGTTAAATATTTAAAGTTAAAATTTCAGAGTAATAACAAGTGTGTATCTAAGTAAAATAAAACTATTAATATAAAAGAAACTTAAAAATAAATACATATTACAATACCTCATCCTTGGAGGCAACAATGTTGGAAATAGTAGATGAACTAAGGCATAATAAACGTTGTATTGTAATCCATGAACAAGTTCGTGAATTCCTTTTCACCAGTCCAGTTGACAATATTCGAGCGCTTTGCAGCATTACTACTTATAACCTATAAAAAATAATATTTATATAATCAAGATAAAACTTTAAACAAAATTCATTAACAGAAAAGCCATCAATTACTAAGCACGGTACCTAATACTCTTATTATATCTTTCGTTATGAGTGTAATAATTTTATTAAGCTCTTATGTATATTATTCAATTTCAATATTATTTAAAACATTTATATTTAAAATTATTTTCCGACTTTATAAGTTGATAAAACAACTATTAAATCAAATTTTGACCTATAAACTTTATAAATATTATAAAAAAATATTATTAATTTAATTTATAAATTATTTTATGGAATAAGGTTGAATAAGGTGATCGAATATGTTACCGTCTTCGCATGCACAAAAGAATTAACTCATTTTATGAATATTTGCGACGATTATATATTTAGTATTATATTAATTTTTTAAAAGAAATATATTATATACTGAATAAGATTAATTAAACGATGTATTACTACGCGCGGATTTAGTATGTAGAATTACTTATAGATAGGTTAGTATATGTACGTATGTGTAATTATATTCGAATTAGTATAACTTTATATTATATAAAACGATAATGATTCTATTGCAAAGTAAAAAAACTACAATAAGTATTTTTAATTTAAATTAATATCAGATATTATTATTCAAGAATGATTAATAATAAAATTTTAATAAGCTAAAGTATTTTACAAATTTATAAATATGAATATTTAACTAATCCTTAGATCAAATCATTCCACCTCTATTACTCCTCTCATTTACACAGTTTTTAATTCTACCCTTTTTCTGTGTATAAATAAAATTGTTAAATTGATATAAAAAAATTTGTTCTTCCGTAATAAATGCTCACACACAAAAAAATAAAATAAATAATCTATAAGCTGCGATCACTGTATATACCCGCATATTAGTCATAAATAATTTATTATATGTAAATCATTGTTTATTATAATTGAAAAAAATAACAATGTATAAATACTATATTTATTTGGTACAAATAAATAAACAATAATAATAATAATTCTTCTCATTTATTTGCAATAGTAATATTTTTACATACGATATTGATTATTATTTTAAGTCAACAAAATATATACGAATAAAGTTGAGGATCGCTTCTAATAAAGTATGCTCTTACAAAACCTTAATTAAATTAGTCCATAATAAAAGAAACATTAAATTTTTACTATTAAAAATTGCTTTAAATATATAGAAGTAATTATGTTTTGTATACAGTATTTCATTTTTAAAATGTTAGTTTAATTTCATCATATAGCTTCGTGAACTTTGCATAATTTGAAAAACTATTTACAATAAATTATATCATTTTCATATTTTAATAACATAAAAAAGTAATTATTATTGAAATTTACAAATTTTGTTTTACAATAAATTTAATCTAAAAGTGAAGACTGATGACAAGTAAAATAACTAATGCAAAGTATCTATCCTGACAGTATCAATGTAATTTAACTATTAATTATTAACTTGTATTAAAATATATATAATTAATGAGTTTTCATACTTTTAATTTTTATTTGTTTTGTCATTAAAAACATTTGTAACATTTGACTTATTTTAGATACATTTAGTGGTTAAACATATAAATCTTATATACTTTCCGAGTTAAAAAATCTAATTAAATAATAAATAGCATTCATATTTTCAAAAGACTGAATGAAGCAATAAGTAATTTAGTTATGAAAATTGCAAGAAAAGTAAATAAATTTTGCTTAAATGTTAATCAAATAATTTAATAATTAATCTAAGTTATTAAATTCAATTTAAAACTTTTAAAGAAAACAAAACGTTCACGAAAATCTGTCGTATTAAAAATGAAGCAATCATTATTATCCTAAATAATAGAGGTAACAATAAAATTATTGATTTTTAAATAAACATTTTAATACGTCTAATACATTCTAAAAAGTTAATCCTTATAATTTAATATTTTTATTGCACTACTAGTCAATTAAGTTAAATTTTATGACCTAACTTTGTTTCTTATTTGAATTGTTACTAATATTTCACTTATAAAAATATTTGTATAATTAAAAAACAATTTTACATTGTCTATTATGGCTTAAATATAAATAATAAAAATTTATTAAAAATTATACAGTATTTTAGACAACAAAATAGTTCCTTTTTTAATTATTTATTGAATCTCTCCAATATTTAATTAGTTAAGCAATAGTCAAAACTGAAATTATTGGATATATCAAAATAAAAAATATATATTAATCAATTGTGATCCTCTTTAAATTTTTGCCGAATTTAATAGAAAATCTGTAGTTAAAATAAAAAATAATATTATTACAGTATACTTTTAAGTAAAACTTAGTATTAATTATATCATAAAATTAAAATATTTAATTTTATCATGGATTATTAATAAAATAATGATATTATGATATAATTGATTTTATTTCATAAGTTTTTATAAAGTTTGATTATTTAATTTTTGTAAAATGCATTAATATTAATTAAATAGTAAAATTTTATGTACTTTGTAAACATTAAAATACTAAACATATAAATATATGAGACAGATGTGATAAGTTTCATAAAGTAGATAATTTTTTCGATCTTTTAATTACTATAAAAATCTTAAAGAATAAAAATTACAATTAAAAAAACATTTAGTGTCTTCCTCGAAACCTGCCACCCCCTTTACTGTGATATCCACCACCGCCTCTATAGCAGCCACCCATGTATCCATTGAAATTATTTCCTCGAAAACCACTGCCCATGTGCATAAACTTAGTTGGTGGACCTCCATTCATAGTTCTTATACTGGAACCCATACCTGTCATATATACTCTTGGCAATCTCCTCGTGGTGAAGCCACCCCCAGTGATGGGTTCCATTTCAAAACGACATGCGTTCATGCTACACAAATTTCTAACAAGAGACAAAATCTAACAAAAATAATGAAATTTTAATTTTTTTTAAATATTTTATAATTTTCTTTACTTATTTACATTAAATAAGAATGTTTAATTTATATACTTTTTCATCCATAGGACTAAGTTCTAAGATAGTTTCGGGATCTTTAGCAGCTTTAACAACTAAACTTTCTAAAGCTGGTCTTAGTGCAACTATTGCTGCAGCATGTTTAGGATTCATTTCAAGATTAATCCAATTGTCTAATTTAATTAAATTATCTACATATTCTACTTTACGGGAACCAAATAATAATAAATGTAAGGGAGAAACCATTGTCATTTGCTTACAAGATACTGCCCTTGTACGAATCTAGAATTAAAAATGAATTAACAAGAAATTAAAAATGATGGAATATGGTGGTATAAATATGATATAGTAAATTGTTATTAAACTTTAATCAAATATAATAATAATTTATTACCTTTTCTCCAAATACAAAGAATGGAAATGGAAAATTCTGTTCAAAATTACTGCAATTCACAGACGTTTTGTGAATGAGGGCAGCCTTAGATTCTGTTGTTAAAACCTTCCTTTTTTCTTTATGATAACATACATTTGGATATAGACCCATGCAAAGTAAAGACGTAATTGTATCCAAACGTATATCTGCACTTGCTTGATAATTTAAAGATGTTGGACAAAGAGTTTCCTCAGGAAATCCAGCACTTATTAAAAGAGCTTGCAATTGATGCTGAAAAGCATTAAAAATTAATTATTATATAACAACTATTTTTACTTAAAGAGCTCATTTTTCATAGACTTTGGCGATTTAATTAAAAAATTAAAAGTATTTTTATAAAAAATTTGTATGACTATTTGAAAATGTTTTATTATTTTAAATATTAATTTTCAATATTTCTATTTATAATTTTATTCAAAAAGTATTTTCGAACAAAAATAATCAAAAAATCTGTAATTTAAATACTCAAATAGAAATGTTTAATTGTTTAATAATACAGTTAATAAACTGAATAGTATAATATAAATGTTCAGCATGTTAAGTGAAAATATATTACTTTCTTCTTATTTTTAAATAATAATTTTTTAATATTAAAATAAAAAAATTATTATTTGCTGCAGTCATTTTAATAATGTATTTGAATAACGATACAATTTAAATAAGGATGAAAAATGAATTGTATAAAAATCTTATAATAATAATAAGATCTATGTAAGAGCAATAATTTTTATTAAATGGTTTTAAATAAAAAATTTTGATTTTATTATATATATACGACTATATGAATTATGCTTAAGAATTAATTATTTAAAGTAAAAGAATAAAAATTAATACTTTTAGATTAATTAAGAAATTATTCGATATTGCACAAAGCAACTATTTATCAAAGTTAACGAATGTGTTGGTTTGTTGCAAAAATATAACAACAACAACAATAATTGCAATTTTACCTTAGCTTCCCAAGTAACACGTAACGTTGGTAAACTCAAATTTTTCGATTCGCAAAATATGTTTTCAGCGTACTCTCCACCAGCTCTGGCTTCCTCCCAACACTGAAACACATTGAGCATGGCAATGTGATCACTAAAGCGTGCACCAGCAAACCATTTTTGTTGTGAAGAGAGTCTTCGCACATCTGGACCCATATTATAAACCTCAGGGAAAGTTGAACTGTTAGCGGCCATGGTTGACAGAGCATCGCCAACTCGAAACATGCAGCCAAGGATCATCATTTTACCGAGGCGCGGTTCAATAGGCAATCGAGCAAGGATCTTACCGAGAGGTGTGAGTTCATCGTTCTTGTCTAGACACTTCATCTCTGAAAATTGAAAAAATTTATATTTATTAGTCTGATTGAAATATTTTATTAATATCAAAATTAATAAAACTTAATTTGATAAATTAAATACTTGGATAAACAATCAACATACCGATTATTAGAATTTCAATTTTATAATTTGGAAAATGATAAGCATTTAAATAGTGAATGCATTGATTTCATACTCACATAAAATAATAATAAAAGTGATATGAAATTGTAATCACACCTCTCAACATAACTTCTGCTTCAATAACAGCATCTATGGGTGGTGGTTCAATAGCCTTGGATAAAAATTGTCCAACACTTCCTAATCTCAATAATTTGATACTAAGTGCAAGTTCGTGTAATGGAGTTCGAAACATTTCGACCGTTATGTGCTCATCCATTTTTTCATATCTTGCTCTCGAACACAGATGAAAGCAAAATCCAGGACGCACGCGACCAGCTCGCCCCTTCCTCTGCTCCAAATTCGTTTTGCTTGCCCAAACGGTCGCGTAGTTCGTCATATTATTATGCGAAGTAAACAGTTTCATTTTTGCCTTACAAGAATCAATGACATAAACTACATCATCAATGGTGATAGAAGTTTCTGCAATATTTGTTGCGAGAATTATCTTCGTTATTCCAATCGGCACTGGGTCGAAAACCTTGCGCTGATCTTCGCGTGGCAATTGCGAATGTAATGGGATAATAACGTATTCGTTGCTTCCAAAAATTGAATTCTGCTGGAGATGTTTCATGAGAGCAAAAATTAAGTTCCAACCAGGAAGAAAAACTAAAACTGCCCCACTTATATTTTGTTTCTTTATATAACGTAGTAGACTTTCAATAATTTCGAAACTGATTTCTTTTTCAGTGAGCTGCGACATGGTGTTTTTTGTTTGAATGCTACATTATGAAATAATCAATTTATAAAACTAACATTTTTAATTCAAATTTGATAAAAGAAATTTAAAGTTAAAAGTACAAAAAAATTTAAATGAATTATTTTATTTTAATTTAATTAATTTCATTTTTTATTATTGAATAAAAAATATTAAATTTTTAAATTAAATGAGTACAACATCATGTAAACATTTTATTATATTAAATTAAAATAACTAAATTTATTTAGATAATTGTTGGATTTTTTAACGTTTATTTTTATAATAAATTCAAAATGAATTCATAAAAATTGACAAATTAATCATAGTAATAATTTTTATATAAATGAATAAAATCGTAAGAGAATTTCATACCTATAATTGTCATTCACGATTTTATTCAAGTTCTCTTCGGTCTCGCCCTCTAGAACAGTATCATCTGCATCACGATTCTTACGTTTTTTTATCTCCATTATTGGTATAAACTTAGTCATTTCTATGCAATCTTCCAAAAAATACTGCTGTACAGGAAAAGCCCTACCAGGAATTTCAATCACTGGACAATTATTGAAATACTGACTAAAAGCAGTAGTATCGATGGTTGCCGACATAAGAATGATCCTTAGATCTGGATATATATGGATCATGTCTCTAAGAACGACCATGATAAAATCTGAATTTACATCGCGTTCGTGGATTTCGTCAACAATGACATGCGACACTCCTCTCAAACCTCTCTCTATGTGTATAAAAGAATAATTGCTTATTTTTATAGTAAATGGATTATCAAAATTCCTTTTTTTCATTCTAGTAACTTTGAAAATAATATCAAATATTAAATATTATTTAATTAGTTTTAAATATCTTCACAACAATCAATATACTATAAATGATCTAGTTTAAACAATTTTTTATAAAGGAATATTTTGAAGCCATTTAATTATACTAGATAATTTTAAAAATGTAAGTAATTTTAGAAAAATAATTTAAAACTGTAAAAAAAAGTCAATTATTTGAACCCTGATAAAATACAAAGATGAACTAAATACAACTCTATACAAAGAACAGTTTTATTCTACTTGATCATTTGTCATTAAATCAATATGAGTTTAACAACATACGCAATTATATAAATTTGATAACTAAAATAGAAAAATCAGTGTACCCAATTTTCTCAGTAATACTCCAACAGTGCAGAACATAATACTGCCATATGGCCTGGGTAAACAAGATTCAAAACGTACAGAATAACCAATGCTTTGTCCCAAAGCTTCACATCTTTCTATAGCTATACGATCAGCAACAGACACAGCCGAGATTCGTCTAGGTTGCGTCACTGCTATAGAACAATAAGCACCCTGGCCCGTGGAAATATAATCATCAAGAATAAACTGGCAAACTTGAGTTGTTTTACCACAGCCAGTGTTACCACGTATAATAATCACTGGATTCTCATTAATGGCGTTCATGATCTCATTCTTCTTGGAAAAAACTGGTAACTTAGATCTAGTTTTTTGACTTTGTTGGAGATCAGTTGATTGCTGCATAAGATTTCTGGTTTCATTCATAATATCCTCCGAAAGCTGCTCTAATGTCATAGTAGCCAAAGGACCATCATCTATATTGCATCCTGTCCAAGGATTCCAATTTGATTGAGGAGGTGACCAACTTACTACACCTGCTGGCTGTGGTTTAGAAGAAATAAAATCTTCTAAAACGTGATCGGTGATTAGAGAGATTCCTTGACTTTCACCCTCTCCAGAATCTACTATCATCTGTATCAGATTTGTTTGTATTTGACATTTAAATCATTTATAAAATAAAAATAAAATAATCAGTAAAAGGATTTCGATTACAATAACATTTTATTTCTTTGTGAATTTATCGTAAGTAATTAATTACTTATTAAAATCTAAATTTGTTATTTTATATTTTTAATTGAGATATTTTACCTTGCTTATATTGATTGGAGTGATTTGTAATCCTTCTAAAATAGAATTTATTTCTTCTGCAAGCTCAGGAGCAATTTTGACTGCATAAGGCTTCATTTGGTCACCTTCTTTTTTAGTTTTTAATGTTCCACTAAATGCTTCAATGACTCCTAAGTGATACATTTGTCTCACTAATGACAAAGCACAACTTTTTGATGCTGTTTGTTTATTTGATCCAGTTTCACGTCCTGTAATTGCTAAAATATTTAAAATATGATTTATTACAATTATTTTTAAAATATATAAAATAAAATAAAAATATTTCTCACATCGTCCAAGCTTTTTAACATAGAAACTCATTTCAGCCATAAAACTTCTATAAATTACAATATTATAATTATAAAAATATTTTTTAATTCGTAAAACACAATTTTTAAATATATTGGTCAAGAATTAAAGTAACTTATAACCAAGTATTTTTACTTACCAAATTTTAAATCACCCAAGACCAGATTGGAGCACATATCATATCTGCAAAAAGCAGCACCAAAACTATTATTGAACCATTTCAATAAAAGTTTTGGTTATACAAGCACAACAAAACTATCATAAATACCAATTTTAAAATTGAAAACTACCAAAAAATAATTTTTTTTGACAGATTTCAACAGTACATTTATCAATTCCTTGATATTAAAAAATCTGCAGTGTAATATAATAAATTACTGCATTTCTATTTCATTGTTTAGTGCTGCACTCCAAAATGGTCTCACCTATAACTAATATAAATTATTGTTTTCTATTTAAACAATTATATAATGTAAATTTAATGAAAAAAATCAATATTTAAATTTATAATATACTTCGTGTAATATTTATATTGTCTAATTTTTTCATTAAATACCATAAACTCAAAATTAAAAATTAGTTTTCATTTTTTAATAAAATTTTTTCAAAATATATATTATTTGATTTTTACTATTACTTTTCTATTCATAAAAAATATAAAGTTCTAAATTATTGAATACCTTGTATGATCAGGGCCCACAGGAGTATATTTATAATCTGAATTAATTTTATTAATTTGCATAAATTGATGAAGTTTAGATTTTGCATTTTCAATAGTCCAATTTCCATGAATTCCAGAATTAACATCAAGATCTTCTGCTTCTTCAATCCTTTTCTGATCAGCTAACCTATCCATATATGTATAATTTTCTCCTCTGTCACTGTATGGCCTATATGCTTGACCAAAGTCATTTGGACCCATTCCATCTTTAAATACTGGTTTGCTTGGTATTGTATTACTATCTTGTTCTAGAGCAGAATCTAATGATGATGGAAATATACCTGCATCAACAGGCAGATCTTTTGGATTTATTTTTCCAATGCGAACTAGGTAATTTATAAAATCTCGAGATGCATTCCCTTGTGAATCTTTTTTATTTGTAGAATTACCAACAGCAACATAGTCATAACCATTAACACGCAATTCACAAAGAAAACGCTGTCGATGTTTAGGTCCTAAATTAAAATACAAAATACAAATAATAATTTTTTCAAAATTTTAAATAATTAATAAATTTTTATTTGATTGATCAAAAATTTATTTAAAATATTTATTTTTGCAAAATTTGATCTTATTTGATAAATATTAATTAAGATAACATTCGTTAAATTTGAAAAAAACTTTAATTTAATAAAATGCTAAATTTAAAATTTAATCTAAGTATGTAGTATTTGATATGATAAACTAAATAAATATCTTAATTTTTAATGGTGCCAATAATTTGATATACACCGGGCATTGAAGGTTACCCACATGCATTATCAAACATTGGTTCCATTCCACACCTATCAAAAAAATAAATAAAAGAAATAAATTTCAACAAGCTGGTGCCCTTGAATTACCAAGAAAGAAGGTTTTTAAAAGAAAAGTACAATGCTGAAACAGCATGTGTGAGGAAAAATTTGTATAGGCATAAGGCAGACAGATACATAACAAATTTCCTTACAATAAAATAGAATAAAAGAAGAACAACGTGACTGGAAAACTTGCTATGTTTGCGAAGAAAAACCAGACAATCTTGGAAAGAAAGCTGAAGGTTGAGGATCGATTGAGGATCGACAGAGCCGCCGCTTACCTCATAAAAGAAAACTCTGTGCCTCTGATCGCCTACATCATTGCACAACCATTTTGAGCAAGAGATCCTAGTTTTTTACTTTGGTGTTGCTGCCTCCTTAGCAAAGGATTATTTCAAATTTAATATTTATTTTTCAAGAAAACAAATATAATTTTGTAATAAATAAATTATTAAAAAATTCTTAGACAAATATTCAAGAACTAAAGAGTAGAAAAATATAAAAAATAATTCAAATTAATAAAGTTTTGTACCTTTTAAAAGGGTTATTAACATAGTTTTTTAGAAGCAGCATAAATTATCAATTTTAGATATTTACAAAAATTTGTAAAAACTTTGAAATATAATTTTATTTCTATAATCTATTTAAATGATTCAATAAAATTTTAATCATGTATAAGTATTTTTTGATGTTTATAAAATACATAAACTCAGTTAATACAATATTTTAAATTAATATAATAAATAAAAACCTAATTAATAAATTATTTAAAATTAAAATAGTATAGAAAATAAAAATTTTTGTTTAATAAAATCACTAAATTTAAAATTTTTATATTAATCTATTTATTAATTATAACTTGTCTATTGAATTAATTATTAATTTCCTATCATTTTTTATAAGTTAAAACTTAATAGTTTTATTATTTTTTTTTTATTTTTTACCATCTATACTATTTTACATTATAATAATAACTATTATGACAAAAAAAATTATATAATTTATTAAATTTATACTAAAATACACAAGTAATATAAAATTTGAATGAGTTTTAGAAAATATATAATTTATAGGTATAATGTAATAAACCAATTCATTATAGTACATACTTTGAACAAACTTTTATTAATTACTTTCTTAACAAATTAATTTTAAATCAATTATTTATGAAAAAATTACCAATGAAATTTAATTGATTAATACATTTGATAAAATCAATTGAATAAAAAATATATCATAATTAGCTTGTAAGATATAAATATTATAATATGGTTATGATATAGAATAGAAATTAAAATATTATTCTAATATAAAATGTAAATTTAATATAAATCTACATTTTTAGAGAAATTCTTTAGAGATTTTTCAATTATTGTAAAACTTTGATTCTATTTTAAGAATTATAACTCAACTAAATTTTTTTGTTATTTAATTATTGTTAAATTAAAAAAAATAAATGTTTTAATTAATTTTTTATTATAAGTTTTTGTTTATTTGTGTTTATTTATCTTGATAAAAAATAATCATCCCAGTATTAAAATATATATTTAATCAGTTGTATTAATATTTTTCATTAATTAAATTCATATATAATTGTAAAACTAATAAATATTTATTAATACGAATAAATAAATAAAATACAAATAATTTTAATAAATATAAGTTTTCAATATATTATTCGTAAATGTTATTCACGTATAAGGAGATATTTAAAATAAATCGATCACCATGTGATAGAAATAAGTAAATTTATTCCTTGACATATTAAAAGTTTTTGTTATTTATATATTAATATGCAGTAGAAAAACTTTAATAAAAACTTATTAATAAAAATGTAATGAATATTTTAATAAAAAAATTTGATCTTTAAAATATACTATTGAAAAATTTACCAAACTATACAATTTGTTTTTTAATTAATAAAATTCAATTATTCGCAATTAAAAATAAATTAATATTGAAAATGACTGATCTCACCAGTTGGTCTAACTTCGAAAGTAGGTTCTGCTGTATTTTTAGCACACCATTGGTGTAAAAATGCTTTTATATCACCCATTTCGATTACGTCAGTCGAATTACTCACAAAAATGAGTATATTCCAACTGTTTCATCAAAATTTTCAAATCACTTTTATAAAATAATAATAATAATAATAATAATAATAAAAGAATTGAAATTTAATTTTCTTTTTGTAACAGAAAATATAAAACACTAGTTAATCGAAATATGAAGTAAAAGCAAAGAAAATTGCTAGATAATGCTTTTATTTAGCGTTAACTCAAGTAAATCACCTGATATTAAGAATAACAAATGGCGATTGGTAATGCTTCATAGTCGAGTTTGCGTAGAACAAAAAATTTTCATTAATATTTTGGGTCCAATATGAATTTTACGTAGATTTAAAAGTAAAAAATATAAAATAAAAATAACATTATGAAAAGCTATTTGTTATTTCTTAAAAAAGTTATATACTTTTTTTTTCTTAAAATATGTATCAGTAAATGATAATTTGAAATAATAAAAATCTAACATTTAAAATGTTCAAAAATTCTACATATTTTATTTTATATAGATCTTTTTAAAGCATAAATTGATTAATAATTAATAATAAATCATTACGTTTAATAGTATTCTTTTAATAATTAATTTTATTATTTAATTATGATCATATTGATTTCTAAACAAACTTGTATTTATATCTATATAGACAAGTAAATATCAGTTGTTTTAAAATCTTGAACAATCGTTTGGTAAACAATAAAAAATATCTTTATTAAAAAATCTCATACTATTTTTTATTAAACAATTTTATTTAATTTTTAATTATAAAGAAGAAAACAAAATATAATGTGTATTATTTTAATTTATATTTATTAGCATTAAAAATATATTGTTTATATTCCTTGTTTAAAATTTATTTTAAACTAGGTATTAATTTACCTTTAATAATGATATAATGGGTTACATTTAAAAAGAATCGTTTATCTTCTAAATATATTTATAAATATATATAGATTTACAAATATACACTATTCGGTAAATTCTTACATAATAACAATTCTTTGTTTACTTAGCTTTATTTATAATTACACATTTAAATATATGTAAAGAAATAACTAAATTTTGTATTAATAATTAGTATAATTTAATTTATAAATTACTATGAATAATTAACACATTATCAAATTAGCACTACTATTTTTTATATTCATAACAGGTAAAAAATTATTGAAAAATTAATTAATTTAATTAATAAAAATAAAAATAAAATATCATTATATTATTTGAACAACTTTTGAATCATTTTTTGTATACACAATCAGTCTAAAAATTACCAATATTTATTTGTACCTTCTGCATAAGTATAGGTGTTATAGTTAATATATTAATTAATGAGGTATAAATTTGATAATTCAATATAAATAATAAATTTTACCTAGATCATATAAATCAAAACTTGATCAAATGTTTATTTTTTACCTAGTATTAAGATATTGTATTAATATTATTAAGTTTATTATACAATAAATGTATATAACAAACTACATTAAAAAATCACATAATGTTAACATTTGTACAAAATTTTAAATAAAATCTGTACAAATTTTATGATCAATATATCTTAAATATTATGATTTATTTTGAATTGTAAATTTTTTATATATCGCAACAAATTGTTCATTAATTATATTTACATAATAATGTATCATTAGTTTAAAAAAGTTACTTAATTGTTTTCATCGATATTAAAATAATTTATTTATAATTTTTCATCAACATATAAAATAAATAAAAATTAATTTATATATTAAATTTATAAATAATTAAGTGTAATTGTGTAAATATTAAATCAACAAAATATAACTGTTCAATAAATTTAATTAGAAGTTTTAATGAAAGTTTAATTGTAATTAAAAAGATTCTTGAAAGTTTAATTAATATTATCATTCATCTATATTATCATTAAAAATAAATTTAACATTTTTAATAATAAATTAAGAATATTCATTTTTTTTATTAAATGAGGAAGAAACTTTAATAATAAATAATATATAATTTTTTATAAGAATTTATATTTTTATAAAAATATTAATTTATTTTACTATTTTATCGAAGTTTTTGTTATTAAACTTTGTTATTAATAAATTGACAAATTATAAAACAACAATTTCAAATATAACAAAACAACCATAAACCACTTTAATAGTTCAATTTATACATTACTATGAGATTTCTAGATATGTACAATGTATAATATTAAATATGTATCTAAGCTATACTAAACTGAATGCAGAATTTCATTTCTAGCTTCTGACATTACTTCCAAAGCATTTTTTTTAATTAAATTTTCAGCAATATCTTTGCCTAATTTTTCAGCACCATAAAGACTGATGGCACTCATATTCCCTGATACCATGCCACAATAAGTTCTTGGTTCCCTATAAGGGCACTTTTTTGGTGGTTCTTCAACATCACTAGGTATATACAATTTACATTTTAAAGTATCTTTAATCAAAGTTTTTCCATCAAGTGATAAAACAGCTCCTGTTATACATAATTCATTATTATTTAATGTTGTAGCAACTCCAACTGGAGCTGAACATCCACCACCTAAATATTTTAAAAATGATCTTTCTGATACACATCTTAGTGTTGTTAACATATCATTTAATGGTTGCAAAAGAGACAAAACTCTTAAATCTGATTCTCGACACTCAACTGCTAAAGCCCCTTGTCCTACAGCATATAAAGTTTCTTCAGATTGTAAATACTGACTTATTCGACTCTCCATACCTATTCGTTTTAAACCTGCGACTGCTAATATAATAGCAGCATAATTTCCTTTTTCATCATCCAATTTTTTAAATCTTGTATTTAAGTTTCCTCTTATAGTTTCAACTTTTAAGTGAGTCATATTTCTTGCAAGATATGCAGATCTTCGAAGAGAACTTGTACCAATAATACTACCAGGAGGTAAAGTCTCTAATGTAAAGTTACTATAGGTTGTAGACATCACAACAGCATCACGAGGATCTTCACGTTTTAAAATGGCACCTATAGCTAAACCTTCACGTAATGTAGTAGGTAAGTCTTTTAACGAATGAACTAAAAAATCAACTTGATTGTTTTCTAAAGCATTTTCTAACTCTTCTGTAAATAAGGATTTTTCACCTATCTTTGGTAGCGATATATCCAATACTTTATCTCCTTTTGTATTCATTGTAACTATTTTAAAAATTGTATCAGGGTTATGTTCTTTCAAACATTTTATAACATATTTAGTTTGAATTAAAGCTAATTCACTTTTTCTAGATCCAATTCGTAAAATATTATGTTGATCCATTGTCGTATACACTTTAAAAATAAAATAGAATAAATAAATTTAAAAACTTATTAAATATTAAAAAAGATTTTTAAAAAATATCTTAAAATGTATACAATATAACAAGTGTATATATATATTTATAATTAATAAAATTATATTAAAGTCAATAAATATTACAAAATAAAATATTTTTTTAAAGAAATTTACCTTATGTAATAACAATAACAAAATATATTCAATCTATAATTGTCAGTTTAAACATTCATTAAAAAACTTTTTTAAAAACTATAAGTGCTGTCAAACTTCTTATCATAATTTTTCATATTTTTTTATCAAAATTGCTTTATTTCCTTTTATTTAATATATACTTTTACTAATTAATATATAAAGATTAAAGATTGGATCATAAAGTAAGAAATACTAATAGGAACTGAGAAAAATTTTTGTAATTGTATTCATCATATATGAAATATAAATTAATATAATTTAGATAATTAACAGTTTTAACCCGCAGATGACACTGTAATCGATATTATTTTTAGTGATATAAAGAGTAATCGCCGATAACACACAAATGTTACTAGCTGTAAGTTACAGATGAATTTTTTGAAAGATGACTGTCATTTATATAACGGGTAAATGGAAATTAAAAAAAAGAAAAGAAGGGGAAACAAAAGTGGGTTAGTGTCCATATTTGTACAAAGCTAAAATTAAGGGAAATAAGTCCACCAATATATAATATATATAAAAAAAATTGTTTACCAATTAAAAAAGTGTTGACTGTTATGAATATAGAAATTTATTTTCAAAGATTAGGTACACACATTTGAACAAGGGTTTTTTATTATTTTTAATACAACGAAAAAAATATACACCGATTTAATTGTGTTATTTTGTTTAATTTAATTTTTATTCTACAGTAATTAATTAATATTAAAAATTTGTAAAATTAAAAAATAAAATAAAACTTAATATATTTCAATTTTTTATGTACATTTAAAACATGTTTTTCGTCTTTATTTTTCAAATTCAAAAGAATTTTTATCGAATTTTTTCTTGTATTATTTATGCTCGTGTTATTTTTTCAATTTTTTTCAATTTTTAAGAAAGATGTAAGTTTAACGTATATTAAGTATTCTTATAGAAAAAATACTAATCATTAATTATTCTGATTTCTAGTTGAATCAATCAATAAAGAACATATTCCATCAAGTAAATATTTTAATTAGTTTATTTATGCATTAAATTTCATATATATTATATTTTATTATGAATTTAAATAAAACTAATAACAATTAATTTATTTTACTATAAAATTAAATTATATTTAATATTTTGTACTTTACATGTTTAATAAATAATTTAATTTATACTTTGAATTTACAAGTAATATAGCTTTTTTAGATACTTAAATATTTTAATGATAACAATGAAGCTATTTTTTACCCTTTTAATAAGGATATATTTTTCAATTTTATTAATTTTTTTTGTAATTAAATTTTATAAAATTATATTTATATACATTTTATTACAAGATCAATAAAAAGATAAATAAATTCATTAAAAATTGTAATATATAATTTGCTATTTAGATTTGATTCAAATAAAATTTTAATAATTATGATTATAAATTTTTTTATAAATTAGTGTTCTGTGTTAATTATTTTCACGAACAAGTATATAATAATAAAGTTAATTTAAAAAAAACCTATAAAAAATGAGTTAAGAGTTATAGCATTTTATAAAAATAATATTTTTTTACATTATTAAGAAATATTGTTATGAATTATTCAATATTTAAAAAAAATTATTTAAAACATATTTAAAATAATGTATAGAATTAAATTGTTAAGATGAATTTTTTCATCTTAATCTATAAAACTATTATTAGCAAATATTGAATGAATATAAATTTAATTAACAAAAATCTCATTAATAGTTTAATAAATGAACAATAAATAACATTTTAAAAAATGAATTATTTAATATTAATAATATATTTGTTATATTTTAAAAAAGGATATAAATTCTATATTAATATATTATAAATATAATTATAATTACAGATGAAATTAATATTTTTAGACTTAAGAATCAAATTTGAATCTTCAGAAGATCATGAAATAAAATATTTAATTTTAACTTTACTTATATTTTATTCGCTTAAAGTTTTTTCTATATTAATGGATTTGTAAATGATTCGTACTCATAATATTTAGGCTTTATTCAATACAGAGTAGATTTAATAATAATACTAAATTAATTTATAATCTTACATTTTTAGAATTTAAATAGTAAATATGTCATGGTATTGTTCAATGCTATATTGATTGTATTAGTAGTACTTCTAAATAAAACTTTAATATCATTTTTAAATATTTAAAAATTGTCACAATTTCTAATATTAATATAATATTGATAATATATATAATCTATTAGATTGATTACTTGTTAAAAGTATATATACATAATCTTTTATTAATTTTTATATTGTATGTATTTTTATTATAAATTATTTATATCATATTGTTATTTTATAATTGAATTAATTAAATTATAATTAAGAAAACAAATTTTGATATTAATACATACAATGATATTTTTACAATGCTATTCATTAAAATTATGTTGTATTTTAAATAAAGAAAGGTATAAATAGTACTTAGAAATCGATATTAATGAACTTGATAATCTGAATTTTATTCATTCATAGTAAATATGATTTGATATATATCAATGTCTTGCAGGAAATTTTTAACTTTGAAATTGTAAATTTTCCTTTATAATACAGAAATGTGTAATAAATATTATAAAAGCAAATGATTTTCATAATAATAATAAGTTAATATCCAAATTATATTTCTATTATTAAAAAACCATTACAGAAATAGAAGCAATCACAGAGGATAATAAAAATATGCAGTAAAATATCAATGATGAAGAAGATCATTTTGGATTAATGTTATGGAGTTAAAAATCATTTGAACAAGAACATCTATTAATGATAATAAATTACAAATATTTTATTTTACACATCCTTTCAGTAAACAAATATTGTTATTTTTAGGAACAAAGCATAAGTGCAAATCATTTAAACATAGTAATTTATTTACTTTCTAATACAAAGATTAAAATCTTTTAAAACAAAAGTATAGAAATTAAAAATTTAATTTTTAAATGAAAAAAATATTATTTCAAAAAATTGATTTAAAAAGAGTAAACATTGATCAATGCAATATTATAGATTTATTAAAATATTCAAATATTTATTGCAACAAAAAGAAAAAATATTATTTGACAATGTATTATTTATAATTAAGATCAATGGGATTAAACTTAATATTAAAATAATATAATTAACATTATAAACAAAAATAATTTTTTTAAATTGCAAACTATTTTTATTTGCCACTGTTAATTGAAGAATTGTGCTTTTAAATTCAATAAAATATCGAAAAACATGATAAAAAATATTCTAAAAATTTGATGTAATTGAAGGGTTCATTGATATATGAAACGATTTTGGTAATCACACAGTGGCAAAACATGCTTTATTAATTTGTTTATACA
Source organism: Dolichoris vasculosae (assembly GCA_018907195.1). Taxonomy (NCBI): domain Eukaryota; kingdom Metazoa; phylum Arthropoda; class Insecta; order Hymenoptera; family Agaonidae; genus Dolichoris; species Dolichoris vasculosae. The sequence continues at coordinate 4,635,987 of JACCHY010000014.1, read as the reverse complement.
GCATGTTATAAATATTATCAAATGTTTTATAAGAATTAAAACAAAATAGGTGCAAATGTAAAAATTATTATTTGCAATCAAAGTTCTAATAATCAGTTATTAGAAAATTAAATTAAAGTTAAAATAGCTTTTCAAATATTTAATCAATATATAGTGAAGTTGTTCAATTAGTTGGTAAAGATGCTGTTGAATAAAAATCATTTATTTAAAGAGAATTGATAAATTTGTTAAAATATTGAATTCAATGATGATGCATATAACATATTCAATACAAATGGTAAATATGTGAAATAGATCATTGTTAAGAAATAATATTGTAATAAAGTTGTATTGAGTTATTATAATTATTTATGATTTGAGCAATGAATCGTTTAAATCAAAAGAAAAATAAAATATCTTATTTTTGTTTTATCCATAACTGAAACTGATAAAATAATTTTAATTGTTATTAAATGATTTTTATAGATAATATTAAATAATACAATAAAATAAATTTAAAGAAAAAATTATGCGTAATAATTTGTAATTGTTTAATTGATAGAATATTAAAGTTATTAATTCTAATAATGGAGTTATTAAAATCTTCAATTTATTTACTATTATTTAAAATTTATACTTTTAATAGGCGAATAATTCTAAATATAAAATATGCATTAATTTAACTTCTTTTTATTTATCAAATTACCCAAAATGTCTAAACAACTAACAGATTTTAAGAATACATATGAAAAAAACCATTGGGTTAGGAATTATTAAATTATTTAAAGAAAAACCTAGATTATTCGATAATTATAAGATTAATATTTTTAGGTATTACTGGAATAGTAGGAGTTTATAGATGTGATTACTGGAGATATAAAACTAAAGGATTCTTAGTTTCATGTTCTCTATTTTTACAACAATTAAGACTTAGTGATCAAGCAACGCTAGTTGGATTTATAACATTAGAAATCCTATATAAAATGTATCATACACATATTTCGTATAAAAAAGTAAAAATTGAAAATTCCAGGAATATTAGAAGTTTTTATTACTTTAACAATTTGTGGTTATATAATTTATATAAAGCAATTCAATTATTGGTTTATTATGAATTTTTAATCTTTCATTTAACATTTAACTAATAAATATAATATATTAAAAAATTAATTGTACATAAAAAATTCATAATTATAAGTAAATTTTTATAAAATATATAATTGCTATTTATTTAAAAATAAAAGTAAATATATTGTATGTCTATAAATACTTTATTATAGGCTTTCTCGCAGTTAACTATTGGAAAATCAAACCCATTTGGAATTGACAATATTTGAACAAATTTTTTATTTGTAAAAGTAAAATAAAGTAAATGAAGTAAATAAAAAGTAAATAAGTTAAAAATAAAGTTACATTGTTTTGTCATCTCAATATTATATGTATTAATTAAATAAAGCATGATCATATTTCTCAGATGTATAAGAAATATGAGCATAATTGGCTGTATAAGTTTGGAAGAAACAAATTATATTAAATATTTCCAGAATTTAGTATAAAAGAGCAGTAGTCTAAAAAATAAAGCAGTTTTATCATTAATTATTTTATTGTAATACCAAATACTATAATCAACAATAATGTAAAAAATATAAAAATAATTTAATAAATAGTATGTGGATATATGATACCTCGATTGAATATACTTCTTAAAATAATAATTTAAAGCAGTTTTTAAGATCTTTAAAAATAAAAAAACAACATTAATGTTTTATTTAGAACTACATTCATTTTATAGTAGAGCTAAATATTTAATTAGAAACAATTTTTTCTTGAAAAATATCGTGTTATTATTTTACGATATACCATAAAAAAATGGTATACAGCCCTATTATCCAAAAAATAAAAAGAATTTTATTTGATTTTTTAAGGTTTCATTTTACACGCGTTTGTAAAGGTTAACAATCCGAGATTTTTACTACGTTTGCGATTACAGTACACAATACTTAAAAATACCATGTGGCATGTTGTTTATTATTGTATACATTTTTTAATTTAAATCTAAACATATAATAAAAACTATTTGTTTATTGAACAAGACACAATAGTTTTGAAATTAAAAATAAATATATTTTTTTAATTATAATTATACTAAAATTAAAAAAAATGAATGATTCTCAAAAATTAAGTAGAATATCACAACAGACACTTGATGGGGTGTTTACTACTATAAGAGATTTTGATAAGAAAGTTAAAGCAAATGATTTATTAAAAAATAATAATATTCATGTTTTAGAAAAAATCCCAACTTCAATAAAAAAAATTTCTGGGAACTTAAATCAGATAATCGATGAAATATCAAATGAAGTATATTCAAGTGATGATGAAATTATAAAAAGTTCTCAAGTTAATAATGAATTTAAATTAAAAAAATGTATGAAAAAAAATTCATCAATAAAATCGAAAATTTTGACAACACCACAAAAAAATATTTTATTAGATTCATCTAAGCAGACACCAAGTATTAGTAATATTTGTGATATTGATTCTGTCATAGTTAAAGAGGAATCAATTGAATTGAATGAAAATATTCCTGATCCCATTAAAATAACTCAAGATTTGAGTAAAACAATATTTCGTACAAAACTGCTCTCGAATGTATTAGACTATTCATCACCAATTTATACTAATATTATTGCTACAAATTCAATAATGGAGCAAAATAATGAATCGAAAGATGAACATGTAATAGATTCATTATGTTTTGAAGAAAAATGTAATGATGATAATGAAATATCAACAACGAATAACATAAAAAGAAAAGTATTCATTGATAAATCAAATTCAAAAAGTTTTAACAATACTTCTCAAAAGTTGTTGGCAATTAATAAAAGTGACCGACTACCAATTTCACCATCTTGTAATAATAGTTCTGTCAATAAAAATAATAAAAAAAAATTGAAACAAATCAAAGATGAATTGTTTCCAAAAAAACTTATACAGGTCAGTTTCTCTTTTTTCTTAAAATAACAGATGAAATTAAATGTGTATGAAATTTTGATATTTTACAAACAACGCATATCTGAAAAAAATTATATAATATAGTTTTCATTTTTATAATGCTACTTTCCTAAATGTTAAAACCTGTTTATTTTATATTTTAAATTATAGAAATTAAAATCATTAAAAATTAAATTGAAACACGAAGTACCACCTCAACATAAAATTAAAAAAAATACAGGATTCAAAGCACTAAATGAAAAGCAGTTAATAGAATTTGAAAGTTATGGACCTTTAAAAAGAGGTCCATTTACAAAAAGTGAAGATAAAATTATCAAACAAAATTGGAAAAACTTTTGTAAAGTACATATATCAAGTTTAAAATAAATATTATAAATAATTGATTTAAAAATATTAAGATATAGTAATTAATTTATTATTACAGATTCATAATTGGAATAAAACAAATGTAAAACCTTTTTTATATTTGAAGCATAATGGAAAATATTATCTTAATTTGGAGGAAAGAAAGAAGTTTGTGCAATTTTTAGCTAATGGATTACCTTGGAGAAGCTTATTTAGTGTTTATTATAGATTTAAAAATTTAGTAAACAACGATGTAAATGTTGGGTAAATATAATTCAAATTTAAAAAATTATTTTATTTTACATTTCTTTTTATTTATTTTTTATACAATAGAAAGTATACAGATAAACAAGATAAAGTAATAATCAAATATATGATAAAAGAATCTAATAGTCAATTAAAGAAGTCATATACTGAAGTAGCAAAGATCTTAAATAGAACCAATCAATCTGTTTATTATCGTTTTACAAGATTAAAAAAAATATATAATGCAATTGAAAAAAAAGATAATACATTTAAAAATGATATTACTAAATATCAAAAACCAAAAATTTCAAAACCTAAACAGAAAATATTCACAAATATAACTGATAAAATAGGTTTGTTTTGATAATTTTTCAAAAACAGTTCATTTTTTAAATTAAATTTTTAAATGACAACAATCTATTTATAGAACACACCGTTACATGGACTTATCCAGTTGTAAATAAATTTATTCAAACCTTAACAGAAATATCATCTTGTAAATTAGAAAAATTGAAAAATGTAATTATTAATCAAAATATATGGTACAGAATGGAGAAAAATATAAATATAGATCATAAAATATTAAAAAAATTTTGGTATTTACAATTACATATGCAAATTTTTTGCCCTCTGCCCATTTATTTGAATGATCTTAAAATTAAGTTAATTCAATAGTAAGTATACAAAGAAAAAGAAAAATGAATCATAAAAATAACTGTGTACATTAAATCTTTCAGTATGTATGATAAAGATATAAGAACATTAGAAGATATAACATGGAAAAATATTTGCTTTCATTTCGATGGTATAAGTTCGATTTTCTTGATGAAATTATTTAAAAAACTTGTACAATATGCTGAAACAAAAATTGATTCATCAGAAATTAAAGGTATTTTATAGAATTATGAATATATAAAAAAAAAAACAAATGTATAAGTATATAAAATATGTTTATTTAATATAATATTTATTTTTTCAGATATTGTAAAATATTTACGCTATGAATATATTACAAAATTGGAAGAAAAAACAATAGATATAATTTTACCAAAATTGTATTATAGAAACAATTTAATAATTAATGTAAATAAAGGTACAGAAAAAAAAATTCCAATTAAAATCACAACAAATCCATTTAGTGATGAAGACATATAATAAATTATAATAAACAAAATATGTTGATATTATTTAATAATTTTTTTTTAAATATATAAACCTAAACATAAATAAAAATCTAAAATTTCTATTTATTGTATATATATTTATTAAAAAATATTAAATTGTTATGTGATGTTGAAATGTGAATATAAATCAAATTATAATTGTAGAGATATTTCATTAATCATAAAAATATTATTAAATGATCTGAATACATTTGAAGTCGTAAACATATATTTAAAAGCATTATTGAAGTGGAGTAATAAAGCCACCAATATATTCTGGGAACAATTGAAAGAAAATGATAATAAGTCATTAATTTTATATTTCATATTTTGAATCTAGTGTTTTCATGAGTGATACAAGGATATTTAATGGTAATTTTTTTCTAATTTTACTATGTTAAAAAATGTACACGCAAAGTCTATTCTGTCGGTACTAAAAAATAAATAATTTTCATCAAATTGTTATTTAGTATTCGTTTTGATTATAAATTTATTCAGCACCTTACACACACGCACGCACACATATATATAAATGCAATTATCTATTTTTTTTGCAAATTAAATGCCAAATAAAACTTCACTTATTTCCATAATTAATTTTAATATTACTTTTACTGAAAACTTTTCTATAAAACGGCTTTCAAAAAAGCTAACCTGTAAATTAATCATAAAATAGTTAACAAGCTAGATTTTGAAAATTAAGTATTATAACGATTAATGATTATTATGTATTAAGTTTATAAACAAATGGCAACTGCCGAGGAAGATAAAATTCACGATTCATTAAGTATGATTTAATTATATTCATACAAATTTTTTGATATTTGTATATTTTTTATTAGCAAAAATAAAATAATTTCTTATTACAGTTAATACTAATTGGACATTATCAACTATTAAAGAATTTGTTGAAGTATTAATGAATATTACATTATGCAATGATATACAAGATTTAAAAGGTCATATATTTCTTGAATATATTTGGAAAGAAATGGAGAAAAAATTAGACACTAATAGTAATTTATTAAAAAATTTTTGGTTTTATCGATTACATTTACAACTATTTTGTGTTGAACCAATTTATTTAAATGATATTAAAATAAGATTAATTGAATAGTAAGTATTTAAAAAATATTTAAACTAAACATATTAATTACTATTAAATTTCATTTTTATTTATAGTTTTCATAACAAAGAAATAAAAAATAGAAAAAGTATAAACTGGTACAATATTACTTTATACTTTGATGGTTTTACACGTCAATTTTTATATTCGATTTTCTACAATTTAATTCTAGTTGCAAAATCAAAAACTAATTCTACAAATTTCAAAGGTAATAAATAATTGTTTAATACGAAATTTACTTAGAAATGATTAATTTCATATAATTTTTTTCTTATAAATAGTAGTATTTTAATTAATTATTTTTAAATAAAATATATGTATATACAAAATTAATATTTTTATTATAATTCATGTTTAAGAATGTTTTGTATATGCTTAAATTAAATGTAAATATTTAGTTTCTTTTATCTTTCTTAATTTATAATTTATTTTATAATATTTATGTATAATATAATATCTTTTTATTTAATACTTTAAAAAATATTTTTACAATTCCCTTATTATATAAATTGTTTTTATTTTTATAATACTTATATTAAAATTTTATGTTACTTTTCATAGAATGTAAAAAAAAAATACTTCCATTATAATATTTAATATATAAGGTTCTAAATTCATTAAAATAATAATTTTTTTTACAGAACATATAAGATATTTATATACTGAATATATTCCATTTTTAATAAAAAATACAAACGACAAAATATTGCCTCGTTTATTATACACTGAAGGTAATATAAGACATAAGGATACAGATTTAGAAGAAATCAAATTTGAAAATTATTAAAAGTATGTAAATAAATAATTATGAATTGAGTTTAATTAAAATAAATATTAGACCTTTTCTTAAATTGAGGCTCTTGCAACTAATTATTAATAATTATTTAGCAAATTATTATTAAATTAAACGAACAAAATTTATACATTTATAATCATTTTATTGAAAAAAATTTTATGAATAATTTTAATTACATAATTTATATTTAATTTAATAAATTTACAGATTTCATGTTTTATTTTTTTTTGATTCCTTTTCAATAACTCTTTCTTTTGCTTTCTGATAAAGAGGAACCAATTTTCCTTCTTTTGCTAAAATTTTTAATAATTCCATAATTAGTGGAAGATAATTATGTTTTCTACGAATATTTTCAATTTTATATTTTTTTGATTTCCAAATTTCTTCATCGATTAATGCTTGTAATCTAGCAATTTCACTAGGATCATTTGTTAAATTTTTCTGTCTTTCATACAGCATTTTTCTATCACTTACTAATGCCATTAAGTTGAAATGAATTTCTCCCTCATTGTATCTAAAATATAAAATTTTAATTATTAAAAAGTAAATTTCTATTAAATAATAAATAAATATAATTATAAAATAAATTTTTTAAATTATATATTAATAAAATGTTTTAAAACTTAGTACTACTATTGGCAGCTTATCTTATTAATTAAATAAAGCTTCTTTCAAACCATTTTATTTTATTCATTAATTTTTAATTATCTTATTTTTTAATAATTCTTAAAAGTAACAATATTCAAAATTTTAAATACTTTTTTATCCTTTTCTCAATTGTGGGCTTTGCTGCTTGCACCCATTGATCTCCAGGTAAACATGCCCCTAAATCAATAGGTCCATCTTTCAATCCATCTAATTCATATAACCTTCCATCAATTGGAACATAGCTTACGAAATGAAATACATCATCATCCTTAGATGATTGTTTACAATCATATTCAAATAAAGTTTGCCTATAAATATTTATATATATAAATGAAAATTCAATTAAAAATTGTTATAAAACATAAATATAGTTTACCGAGCAAATGAATTATGAACTTCTCTAATTACATCGGAATTACTTAAAACAAGACCTCTCATATTAGCATCAAAACTTTGGCAGAAAGTTTTTACTTGTTCTAAATTTGGTCCTAATAATATATCTGTATGTTTACAATTAAGTAATACGCTTAATATAGCTTGTGTTGCACATGCATTGTTTATAACCTAAAATTTAAAGTAATATTAATTTTATTAATTGAATATTAAATGTATATATATATATTTTTCATTTATAAATAAAGATAAAATTTTAACAAATAATGTTTTAAATGTAAGACTTAATTATTTAAGTAAGGATATGTGGGACTACAAAATATTTTAAACAATATTTTTTAATTTATAAACAAACTTGTTTAGCAAAAAAAATTTTGTCCAATCTACTATCCTGTACGATAGTTCCAGATGGTTCATCATCTTGAACCCACTTAAATAAAAAAATTAATCCATGTATTGGTCTGTAAAAAGGAAATAAATATTAATAAACTTATTTTCTAAAGACACAGCAAATGTTAATAGAAAAAGAAATTTATATAATTGAATGTAAAAATACATACTTAACATTTTCAAATTGTTCTTCATCAAGACTATATAATTCTTCAACCTGAGCTCCCTTTACTCCTTAAAATTAAAATTGAAATAAAATGAATAAAGTATAAATATATTAACATATCATAATTTTTATAAAAAATAATAATAAATTTCTAAATTTATACCATAACAAGCAATTAATTTTAAAAATATTTACCGAATTCTTTAATTAATTCTGTAAAAACACCAGGATCACTCTCAATAAGACACCAATTTCCAGCCATGTCCGCCATTTTCTGCTTATAGGTTAGTGCTTAATAATAAAATTAGTAACACTTAAATCAAACGTTAAAATTATTTAAGCTTTAACATGTTATTATAAAATTAGTCTTTACATGAGTTGTTTAAATAAAAAGATTCTGAAATGACATAAAAATTTCTTTTAAAATACGTATTTTAAATAAAGTTATATTGAATTAATATTTTAAATAATTGTTTATAATATTATTTCTGCAACAGATAAAATAAAAATATATACCCCAATGATGCCTCAAGGCAGAAGAAAAATTCCGTTTAGTGGGAAAGCAAAAAAACAACAGATACAAGTTAAAAAACAACGAAAAACCAATATATTATTAAGTAAGTTTATTTTTAATGTTATATTACAAATAAGAAATGTATATAAATAACTTTTTAAAAATAAATTAATGTAATTATTTCATTAAAAACTATTCAATTATAAATAATCAAATTAATTAATTTATTTTATTTAATAATTATTTATTTTCAATAGCTGGAAATTGTAGTAAAGAATTTGAAGATGAAAACGAAGAAATATCAGAACTGGAACGTGGGATTAAAAAAATCAATAAACAACCTAAAGATAATGCTAATAAAAATAGATATGCATTACAATTTTTTGAAGAGACTAGAGAAGAAATAAAAAAAAGAAGAGAAGAGGCAAGAAAAATCATTCAACCATGTCCGATTGAAAATCAAGAAGTTTCTAATGATTATTTTCCAGAAAAAATAGATATGCCAAAACGTCCATTATGGGATTTCAGTATGAATAAAGAACAACTTGAAATAGGAGAACAAAAATATTTTTCAGTTGGGTTTTTTATCAAATAAAAAAATTCATGTTTATTGATCTGTACTTTCAATAATTAATTTTTATTATATATTTTTACAGCTATATTTAAAAAATATTGAAAAATTGACTAACTTAGGTTATTTTGAACTTAATCTTGAAACGTGGCGACAATTATGGAGAGTAATTGAAATGTCAGACATATTATTAATTATTGTTGATATAAGATATCCAGTTATGATGTTTCCACCGTATTTATATAATTATGTTACAAAAGATTTGAATAAAGATATGATTTTAATTTTAAATAAGGTAGACTTAGCAGCACCAGCATTGGTTGTTGCATGGCAAGAATATTTTAAAATTAAGTATCCAAAGCTTCATATTTTAATATTCACATCTTTTCAAACATATAATTTAAGAGGAAACATTAAACAAGAAGAAAATTTGAGATTAAGAAGAAAAAAAGAAAAATTGAAAATGTCTGCAGAAGGAGCCCAAAAAATTATGGAAACTTGCAAAGACATTGTTAAAGACAAAATTGACTTGACTTTATGGTATGAAAAAATTCAAGAAGAAATGCATTTAGATTATGATATTATTGAGTTAGAAAGAAAAGATAATATTATAATAGAAAAGAAAGATACTGGTTACTTTCAACATGAAAAATATAAAAATGGAATCTTGACAATTGGCTGTGTTGGTGCTCCAAATGTTGGAAAATCTTCCTTGATTAATGCATTAATGGGTAACATGGTTAAATTAAAATTCATTCAATTGTATTATGATAAAATTAAAATTTTTTGTTAATATCATTAATAGGTAAGAAAGTTGTTAGTGTTTCTCGAACTCCTGGTCATACAAAACATTTTCAAACTATTTTTCTTACAAAGAATGTGTGCCTATGTGATTGTCCAGGCTTAGTTTTTCCATCGACAATACCTAAAGAATTTCAAATATTAATGGGATCTTTTCCTATAGCACAAGTTCGTGAACCATACACAACTATTAAATTTTTAGCAGAAAGAATAGATTTACCAATGTTATTAAAACTTCAACATCAAGACAATGATATTAGTTGGTCTGCAATGGATATTTGTGACAGCTGGGCTGCCAAAAAAAATTATCATACTGCAAAAGCAGCTAGATTGGATACATATAGAGCAGCAAATTCATTACTTAGAATGGCTCTAGAAGGAAAAATTTGTATTTTTGCCTATCCTCCGAAATGGTGTATTGAAAAAGGTGATTAGAGTACATTTAAATCAATTTATTTTTTTTAAAATTTGTTTCATATTCAATATTCATACTTATACATTTTTTATATAGAATTTTGGGAGAGTCATTCTAACATTGAAATTGTTAAATGGATTCAAGCAAGAAATCAAACCGATGAAAATCTTTCAGATAGTATAGATTCATCATCAGAAACTGAACAAGATGATGAAGTTGAAATTAATAAAAAAATTTACAGTTTTAAAAAATTGAATTCTAACGATTTACATCAAGAAAAATTTGAAATAGAAGAGATGTCAGTAACAACAAATAAATTTGAAGTTTTGTTAGATGAAGTATAATTCTAAATTTATTTATGCTAAATAAATCAAGTATATTGTTTTTAATTTAATATGAATGAAATATTTTCCTAAATTTATGTCATAAAAGAAAATTTTATTCAATTAGAACCAAATAATAGTCAAAAATAAATTTTTTATAACTATTGAAAGTTAAAGATCTTTAATTTAAAAGATTTAACTTTTGTAAATAAATGGGAAAAATTGAAAAAATGGTGTTTCTAATTAAAGGTGTATATATTTTTGACATTGAATTAAAAAATTATTTAATTTTTGCATAATATTATGGTAAAAAGTTTGATACACAATAAATATATCATTTATTACAATAAAAATGAATAATTTATACAATAAATTTAATTAAATACATTTTTAAGTTGAATAATGACTAATTAATTTGTTCACCTATTATTTGGAAAAATTTTAATCGTACAATATAAATTATTCAATAAAAATAAAGAAGGAATTGCTCTCAACTACAGTTATTAATAATAGTTTTTTTTCAATATAATTGTACAATGTACAGATATAAATGTCATTTATATTTTTTAAATTTGAACTTAATTATACTAAAGAATATAATTTACATATTCATAATTAGGTTTTATTAATATCTTAAATAAAAAAATTATTAATTATATGGTGCCAATAAGTAAATTGAAACATTTTTAAAACTATAACAAAATATTATTTTAGATATAACTTTTTATAATTAAAACAAATTTATTTTTTTGATTTCTAAAATAATACATATGGATTTTATTAATTCTTTCATGATAAAAATTTTTATACAAGTGAAATCACATTAATAGGTTATGAATAAAAGAATAGTGAACATTAACGAATTTAATTAATTTTTTAATATCTTGTTTATTGACGAACGTTATTATTATAATTTTTGTTGTATAAAAGTGTTGCAATGAGCAAAGAACAAGAAGTATGAACACATACCTGATTTAAAAACATTGTATTTTTTAATCAAATTCAATAAAATCAATTTGTAAATATCAGTTTGTAGATAGGTCATTATAGATTTGCGTGATTTTATAATATTTAATATAAAATATATATTATATATATATATTTTTTTTAATCTGTCTTTCTCAATACAATAACATCTTTTTTCTTTATTTTCTATCTTTATACAGGTCATAATATTTTTTCTTTGATTTTTCAAGGCCAATGTTGAAATCACATTAGGAGTGGTAAACCTAGTTTATTATATATAACGTTTCTTACACAAAGAAATCGCAGGGATTGGTGATACAAGATATAATAAAGCGTATGATTTTATTTCTCTTTGTATTGTATTTACAGAATCTTAGTATAAATAATGACGCTTCCTGTTTTAAGTCTTGTTGACCATTAGTATCTTTGCATATGATTATAATGAAAAAAAGTAATTTTTTTTCATTCGTTTTGCAAAACTTATTATTACTTTCAAATTTTATATTACATTTATTTTGTAGTTATTTAACGTAAAATAGTATATAGATTTAATTTAATGAAATCAAAATATTTATTTACAAATTCTAAATACATATCTCATCTGTAATTTTATATACATTATAATATATAGTCAAAATTTTTTCAACTGTTATAATGTAAATGTTAGTTATTAATAGAAAATTTTTTATTCATTATAACTTATAACAAATATATAAAAAATTAGTCTGCTTTATTTGCATTTAGTTAATTATTCGATCTAATTGAACCATTTTCTATTTTTCTGCAGTAACTACGTATTAGAAATACGATAAACTTTATGATGTGCAAGAACAGGAATGTATTAATTTAAGAGTGATACCTTAATCAGATAAACTTTGGTATTTGTTATGTGTGAGTTAGTGATAGATGCTTTATCGATTTGGTGCTTTATATATATATACACATGTATTTATTTATAAAATTCTAAGTAAATGATAGTGACTTTAAAAGAATTAATAATTAAAAATAAGAAAGAGAAAAAAACAGTAGGATATATTATATAGACGAAAAAATCGAACTACTTATGCTTAGTATATACATATCACTGAAACTTTTTTTAAAATCTTAAGAAACCATTCCTGCACAAAAGAAATAATTCTTATTTTCCACATAATAAATTAAAATATTCATAGTTTTGTTTAAAAGAAAACAATATAACGATACAATTATTACTGACCAACTCAAAACAGTTTCTGGTAAGAAAAAAATAAAAAGAGTTTCAAACTTAATTACTAAAGAATTTGGTAAAGTTAATCAGTAATATTGCTGTATGATAAAGTATGCAATGTATGTATGTCAATTAATATTTTCTATTTAAAAAGAAATTTATATGCATAAATAAGATGCTTACGAAAATGAAACAGATAGGTAACACAATTCAACTAATATTTATAATAATAATAATAATATCGATAGTGTACTTTAGCTGTTATTTGCTACTTATTATGTAAAGGAGCATTTAAAAGTCTAATCTAAAAATATTTTGTATTGATCTAAGCACACAAGGGTAAAGACAATATCCAACTTCACAGTTATAATTACATGTTTTTGTTCTTGTTCGTTCTATATATTGACTTTGAAGAGGGCTTTATTTCTTAGTGACTACAAATAAATTAGTATTTTAAATACTTTCCAAATACAATTTGCATAAGTACTCTCATAGTTAGCTTCGCATTTTTACGTTTTCATAAATAATTGTTATACCTTAAAATACGATCTTTTTTTCAATATTTTTATACACTTCAAAATTAAAATTGATCAAAAATTTGTACCAACATATCATTTAATAACTTACAAGAGAAATAACGCTTTTTTCTTCATTAAAATGTAGTATCTATAACAAAGATGAATTATCAGATAGCAAAAACAATAGAAAAATCAATCCTTTTTTTTTTAAATTTGTTCTTTGTTTTTTAAAATATCATCGTGACCTTTTGCCCATTTAATTTCTTTGTTAAATTTTTTTCCCCCAGAGACTACTAAGTAATTATTCAATACTTTTTTTTTAACGTTAATAAAGAGACCAATGCAATTTTTTAAACCGTGGATGTCTGTTGATTATTATTATCCATAGAAATATTTGTTGAACATTCCTTAAGCATTGCCCTTAATCGAAGGATCTCCTTCGATGCTGCCGCAAGATCAGATTGCAGCTGTAGTTCCTTCTCTCGTAAGCGTTTGATATCTCGTTGGCATGTCTAAAAGTACGAATAAAAAACTTTTTTGTCAAATATGTAAAGTGAGTTTTAATTAAAATAATTGCAATATGAGCATACGATTAGAACTAACAAAGTTTTGAGAAAGAGTCCGATTTAAAGTTTTTACAATCAATGAATTAGAAATTAAATACAACGGGAAAGTTTCTAAATTTATCGTACTCGACATGAAATTTTGAAAAGAAACATGTTTGCTCACCACATTTTGTCTCAACAAGTCCAGCTTGTCGCATTTGAGCTTTGTCACTTCTTGTCTGAGATTATCGGTTTCAGTAATCACAGCCCCGAGGCCACCGTCCTTCGCAGCAAAACGCATCTCGTGTGTTTCCGCGGAGCTCATACTCTCAAGACCGGTGTCGCTGTCCGGATAGACTGTTTGGTCAAGTTCGAGTTCGCTATTCAGTGAGCTGTCATCACTTTCAGAGACAACCCGTTGGTGTGGCTCAACTTTATCCTGCTGGTGGAGACCAGATCGTTCCTCGCGTTTGCATAAATTATCGTGGGTGAGTCTCTGGAAGCTTGATATGGATGAAGATATAGCCGGGCCACATTTTTCCGTGACATTAAAAATAGTGTCACTCGCAAGGTTGTTTGAAAAACTACTATCTTCACGCTTGTCATTGGCTTGAAGAATAGTCGTTAAGCTGCTACTGTCCTGGTTATCTGCATTGGATAAACTACTTTCTTGACTACCCAAACTTGAACTAACGCGATCCGAGTCCCTACGAAGAATAAAAATGTAATAATCTAGTGTAGTAATCTACAACTTGTTTCCAGAGTTATTATTTTTGTTACATAAATTTAATGTAACCGTGTTTGTGATAGTTCTAAAGATTCACGATGAATATTCTAATTTAGTATTGTTCTAATCGTATTATTAAACATACCTCCTAAGGGTAAGATCAGGTGAACCAAGTGGGCTAGAGGGCTCAACAGATCTCTTTCCGACTGTTAGTTTACTGGTCGACTGCCTATTGCTGGGTGGGCTGGTCTCGAGGAAATGAGTCTTCTTGGAAAGTTGCTGAGGTACGCTCTCGGTCGAAGCATTACGCACCCTTGATATTAGAGCTTTACGTACTGTATCAATGAAACGCGAACCACCACCGCCCGAGCCCGATCCCGAGACGTCGTTCGAGGTAGGGCTGACAGAACAGTTACCAAGAAATGAGCCAAGGTTACTCACGCCCCTACCCAAGAATTCGTTCGTCTTCGTCTGTAGTTCCACCGATAGTGACTCCAATAAGGACGATCTTGTTCGTAACTGCGGCAAGAGGAATTTATTTATTTTCTTTACCGACATTCAAAAATTATAACTGTTGATTTTTGGAAAAGATGTACGATATTATTAGGCTCCTCGATATAAAAAAATACCAACCTCTAATTTTGAGAATTTTTCTGCCTTATAGGCGGCATTTTCAGCATTAACGAGTTTTGTTAGTACAAACTCTTTAAATTCGACTCCTCGCAGAAACACAGCTGGAGTCGGTAACGTTGGACCAAACCATGGCACATCATTTCTCGCCGTAATACTTACTTTGTACCTACAAAGTAAAAACTCTGTTATTAACCATAAACCATAAGCTTGGAAATATAAATTAAACGTTAAAACATAGTCGAGTTTAATATTCACCACATTGATTACTAAACGAGAAGTTATGGTGAATGATAAACGATATGAATATTATGTATTTTCAAGTCGATAAGAGATGATTTTAAGGATTAATAAATTTAAAAATTCTTATTGACTATCATTTTTATTTGTGTAAAATATTACAAAGATAAATAAATTTTTTTCAAATATTTAATATTATGAGAATTTATGAACATAGTTTTATTTACATACAATAGATAGAAAATTTAGAAAACACAATTTTTCAATAACAGATGTACTTAACATAAAAAATATTATATAAACTTAAAATTGTGCTCACATTTGCTTTTCAGAAAATACGTCTTATAATATTAGATTTCCAAGTGTTTAATCGTATTATACCATTCGATTTACAAAATCAAATATAAAAATAAATAATGGCGTTACTGAAAAAACACACCTCGTGTTGGATGTGCAGGGATCGATGACTTGGACAATGATGAAGGCGTGCAAAAAGTGACTGGCGATCATGTCAGGACTGAAGGGCGTAGGTTCTTCTTGAAAAATGATAGCGACAATATCGTTGCCAATATGGCGTTTTCGCTGTAACTGCTGCGAATCACCGGAACTGTAGGGTAATAATGAGGCCACGTGGAAGAGAATCTCGCGACCTCGAAACACCTCGTAAACTGCGGAATCGCCCGTTTGGCCATGGCGTGTATCTAGGCCGCCTCCGTATCTACCAATTTTTTTTATAAGTTAGATCCTTGAATAAATGTGTTTATTACGATAATCAGTTTTGAAAATAAAACAATGTTTTATTATTTTATTTTATTTAAATGTAAATAGAAGTATTATAAAGACCTATTGCAAGATTTCAAGAATGCTTTATTGATAAATGATAATTATACAAACTATGAATATTCAATAAATAATCAAGATTATTATTAAAAAAAATACGAATGATTAGAATTTGAAATTGTGGAAAATTTGATTTCCTCGATACAGCGAAGTGTTACTAAAAATTCTATTGTGACTCTTATCATTCCCTTTTACAGATCGTCTTGTCTAGATTTAATTTTTATTAATTATTATCATCGTATGCGGATTCACCCATACTCACCCCTTATGATCTTTGAGAGTAATTCGTTGGCCGAGCAAATCGAGGAACTCCTGGAAGGCTGGCGTGATAAGGCAATTACTAAAGAGTTGCTCTTCGGTCACCTGGCAAGCGCGCTGATGTAGCACACCAAACTTGAAGCGTGAGACAAGAGCGTGTTCATCGTAACGAGCGATAAGACTTCCGGCGCCCGAGCAAACCACCGGCATGAGCGTACCCACACTTAGTGACTCGTTAATCGCCTGCAACACATTAGATTGAGTTATAGTTCCTTGATGTATTTGTATACATTTTATTACTATTATGTATATTCATTACCTATAATCTTAGATTAAATTTGTAAAGATAGAAAGAAATAATCGATTTTTTTATTATAATTTTCCATACATATTATTAGAGAAATGTGTTTAATTCTGGGTGAATTACACACTTACTAGTAAGCTAAGCAATGAACTTTCTATACTTTGGATATAAATTCAAGCAAAGCTTGAAGTTCCTTATCTTAATCTTTACGGTTACATAAACTCCGAGACAACGTCTTTTTAAATGAAATCAAATCCTGAAGAAAATATGCGTGAGATTATATGTGCAATGAACATATTTAAATTATATCCAAACAAATACGGCTATTTCATTAAATAAACTGGATCAGTATGAGTTGAATATTATTTAAACAATATTTTTAATAACATCTTTGTAAATTATTGGTTTATAATAAAATATTAATTCTAAAAAAAAATGAATTCTTACTTATTTGTTATTGATGCTCATATATATTTTAGCCGATCAATGATTTATTTTAAAAAGTATATATTTTAAAAATAATATCAGTAAAAAATAACTACACAATACTACTTTTATAAAAAAAATTTTATGATTAAATATTTGCTTGTGAAGTATTCTGTAATTTTTTGGTAATACAACACAATAAAAACTCTTTTAAAAAATAAAAGACAAATTTGATCTTTCAAGGAAATTTAATAAAAATATTATAAAATCGATTTTAGATATATTTCCTTTGTTTTCTTGCTTTAAGAAACAAAAAAGGAAATAGATAAAAGATAATTGGTTATTGAGATTACTTAATACTTTTAGTCTCCAGTTTATTTTTATCTGACATTACAGAAAATTATATTTTTTACATTAGGTTTTCGACAAAATATAAATAAACTGGTATTAAATTTTGCTTAAACCTTATTTCTATTGTGTATTGTACCGACTAATATAAATATTAAATATTTATTTTTTGATCAGAATATAATTTTCACTGAGCATAAATAGTGTTTTATATCATGAATTTTTTAATAAAAATTTTTTATGATAGAAAATTAATTTTATCTTCTTAATCCTAATAAATAATTTTTTGAAATTTTAAACAAAGTTTATGTATTTGTTAAAAAACAAATTGATGAAATCATTAATAAATAAAATTATTGATTAAATTTTACTTCTTAATTATATGTTGAATACTTCAACAAGAATTCTTCATTTAATGTAATAAAATTTAAATTTGAATTGCTATTTAATAAATATATAAATTAATAAGGCCAACAATGAATATAATAAGATTTATACATCAAATGAAATGCGATAGACAAAGTTAATTAAATAAAATATTGAAATGTTTAATTGAAAACAAATACATTCCTTAGTAAGAAATTAAAGAGATTATTTGTACACTGTCAAATGAAGTTAATATGATACATAAATTATTTACGTTATACAGTTTGTTATAAACCCACTAGTAACGAATAAAATTTATTCACTTTAAAAATACAAATATAATATTCAATTATACAAAATGCGTAAATTTATGAATAATACAAAATTATTATTCAAATAATGAATTTATAAAAAATTATAAAGAAAATTATATTTATAAAATATAATAAAATAATAATTTATAGCAATTGTTAAACGGTGGATTAGCAATTAATAGAACTAAAAATATAATTAGTTTAAGAATAAAATTCTAAAAAAATCTTATTTAAAATATGCAATTTAATAATTTTCTGTAAATCATAAAATAATAAAACATATAAATGTTTTTAAATGTAACATTAAAAAAAGTAATTTTTTAGTAACATAAATGAATTTTCTTAGCGCTTAACAAAGTAACATGTAATTGAAAAAAATTAAAATAAAAGTGATATATATATTTAAAAAATTATTATTTAAATTTTGAACAAAGACAGTCTTTAAAATAAAATTTTACTTCGAATCCATAAAAATTAACGTGTAAATGGAATAGAAGTATAGCGTCGAAAAGCAAATAAAAACAATGTGCGACAATGAAATTACCACTAATAGCACTATACATTCAATGCAATCAATTTCAGTTAGGAGGTAGAAGAAATAGTAAGTCCGATCGAACCTCGTTCGTACACGATATCAGTAAAAAAGTGAAATATCCAATTGATCTTTATCGGACTATTTTTGTTATCCGCCGTGTCAATAGCACGAGCGGAAGTTACGAGTACCGGAACGTAGCAATTTGATTATTATGGGCCTTGCGACATTTTTTCAATATAACACGAGGAGTTGATATTATTTATATCGACTGCGCCACTACTTATGGAAGCTCCTCCCTTCTTCGAAACGCATTTTGAATTTATTGGGAATTTATAAATATGCTTTATAGAGGGCAACCAGTACATTTTTCATCAATATATTACTCGCTTTGTATTCATTATCATATGTTGAGCTTTCAAATCGAGATTTTGACTATGGGAGCTCAGTTTTATTAACTCAACATTAAATTATCAATATTTAAGATATCGAGAAAATAAGAATTATAAAATTATATTATTCATACAACCTTGAAAGTGTAAAATGTATTTTTCGGAGATATATATGAAATTATTTAGTTTTATAACTTTGAAAAATTAACATAGTCAAATTATTTTATTTTTATTCAAGGCCAAAATTCGAGTGAGATAATTTAAAAATCTTAAATAGTGTAGATCTTTGTCTCTCACCTTCACCATTTTCGCCGGTGATGGATTCGAACCGAGGGTAACTGCAGGCACGAGTTCATGTGTAGAACCAACCCTCAATCGTAACAGGACCCGCCAATGTTCCTGACCAGCTACAGTTTCCGCTTTTATTGATACTAGCACTGGTCCGTTGTCAGCGTCTCGACCGACAAGATTTAAGTGCTCCTATAAAAGATAAAAAGAAATTTCTAGTAAATATTTTGTTGCATAATTCATTAAAATGAATACAATTTTTAATCAAGCTAACTTTACTTTGATGTAAATATATTCCCTTACTTCATATAGACGAATTTCGAGGAAGAGCAAAAGGATTTTCAATGTTTTCTAAGTATACTTCAATACAAATATTGGATAAAATTTAATCTAATTAAAAATATGTTTTCAAAAATTTTTAAAATTGATTATGGTATATAATTGTACTTCTTATCTTTAAATTGTAAACTATTTAATTGAAAACAATCTATTCGTTTTTTAAACTATCGAAAGCATTCAAACGTAATTTTTAGTTATATAGATTTTTTAAAATATTGAATGAGATATGAGAATTTTATATGATTTTCATTTTATACGTATACACATCAAAAAACTTTAAAACTACATTTTCTTTAATTATTAGTACGCTGTATGGTAAAATACAATAATATAATGATTCATTTTGCGTTTATTTTAACGTTGCAATAAATTATCTCTTTGCTTGAACTTGAAATATTTTAATCTTCGATCATGAAATCATTTTTTCAAGTTAAAAGTCGATCAGTTTTAAATAAATTTATTACTTGACGATTTTATTGAAATTCGAATTTAAAGTATTTGATTTACTAAAGTAAGAAAAATGAAAATAGTCCAACATTGACCATAATGAGAAACTGTATTTTAAACCGTCCGTACTTTAAACTTAATTAAATTTTATTACAAATAGCTAAGCGAAACATAGGATAAACTTGGCATCCGTGATTCATAAGCTGCAAATTCAATGTACCGAGCAGTACGAGTACGTGCATAATGTACCTAGCGGCTTTTACGCCTGCTATTGATAATTAGTATAATACATGATAATGTTTAGTATCTATACGCACATTTATACTTTTACGCAATAAATACGAGCCAATATTAGGCAAAAGATTTGATTTTGCATAATACATGTTGTATTACACGATTTGCCAAACAGTAAACTCCAAGTGTGACTATATTTGTGAAATTTCCAATTACAGACTGATGACGCTAACTTTATTTATGGTAAAATGAACTGTAGATATCTGCATCAATATATTATTTAATTGGTTAAATTATTGAATTATGATTTGCTATATTGATATAGTTTCATTATTTTAGTTTGTAAAAATTTTGGAAGATTTTCTCCGATGAAATATTAAAATATATCATCGATTATACAAATATATGACATATGTATTCTTACATTAAAATATGTTTATTGTGTATTATTCGATTCTTTTAATGAAGTAAGATTAATAAGAAATGTTTTATAAATATACTTTGTTTAAAAATCGTTCAATATCAAATAAAGTTAAGATCAGAAATCAAGAAATCTATCATTCTCAAGAATTATAATTTATACTTATAGTTGTATTATAACTTATAATTTTAATATAATGCTTACACAAACATCATAATATAAAAAAATATTGCATCAAATATACGCCTATATTAATCATATACGTCCAAATTTAAGAGAAAAAAGTTAGCCAGCCATGAGAGAAACTAAATCATTCTTATTTCTGTAACTCTATAATCAAAAGGCACGTAGATAAATGCGTTAGCGAATGAAATAAAAAAAATAGAGAAACGAGAAATTAAAAAAATATATACAAGTAGTGCATAGAATCTAATAAGTTGTGTGAGGTTTACGTCGTGCTTATATGCATCCAATTGTTTTTATTCGACATTGTTCGTCGGTGCATATATTTTTATATATGCGATCCAAGTAATGATAGAATGCAATAATGGCACCGACTCCTATTAAACATTCGCCTATATATGCAATTATTTCTACCGATTCATGTCTTGTCCCCCTTTTTGTTTATTCCTTGCTTTTTAAGTTCATTAATGGCATTGATTCCTTGATTTTTTATTTCTCTGAGTGATCTATTTCTTTTAAGAATCCAGTTGAAAAATCGATGGGGGGTGGTTATTTTTTCTTTTCTTTTAATCAATTATATTATACAAGAATATTTTTCTATATAATATAAATTATATCTTGAAGAGTTATATATATATCTTCTTTTTTCAGAAAATTTTTTCATATTTTATTAATGTTCAAGCACACGAATAAATAATAAAAAGTATCAAGCGTTAAATAGACTTTTCTTAAATATCTAAATAGTTTTTTACGATAAGTATTATAATAGATAATACAGTAAACATTCACTATAAACAATAAGAATCTTAATTTTTCAAAATAAAAAATTCATACTATTATAAATTCAAATTATTATTAATTTTAAATTTGTAAGAATAGTCGTTATATAATTAATATAATAAAAATTTAAGTTTTATTTTGAATTTAAATTTCTTAATACAGCATAGTTTAATTAAAAATCACATGAGAAAATGTATCAAACTAATTCAAAAAGTACTTTATTAAAATATATGCAACGCAATTTATATAAAATAAAAATTTTGCTACTAAGAAAATTCAGTGCTCTTATGTTATCGATAACGATACTAATTTAAAAAAACTCTGTATCGTGTTTTCAAATTTTCTATATCACCATGGAATTCTCAAAGAATCATTATAGGATCAGTCAACGCTTTTCCAGTAATTTTACAAGAATTAAAATGTCGCATGTGTTCATATATAGACTCTATGTATGTGAGATCAACGCTACAGATCCGCGTAGTATTATGTTCACAGGGTATAACATGGACATCGTCGCAACGTTTCACTTTAGCTTAGTTATCGGCAATTTCTCAAATAAATTCAAGGAATTGAATCTGATGTTGCACAAGTCTCATAATTGGTACTTAATTTCTTCGATTCGTCAAAAAGCTCCTGGTCTTGGAAATAAGAGGTGAGTTAATAGACGTTTTCAAACTCTATTTTGCGCAACGTAGTTGAATCAGAGTTCATTTTATCTGTAGCATTAAAATTAAGAAATCCCTAACTAGTTTATAATTAGAAAGAAGTAAGTCACAATTCTCGGACTTTCTGGTAGTAATGTAGAATAGAAAATAATTCAACTCGGGGAAAAAAAGTAAAAACTTAAGGGGAAAAACTCGTTGAAATTTATACCAAGTTCAGTCTGCGATGTAAATACCATGCACATATACAGAAAAATACTTGAATGCAGTACATTCTCATTGGCTTAAATTTATACTCTCTATTTCTCCCTTACGTAAAAGTAGAGAATGCGCTATTTCTCGCTATTTTTATACAAGTGCCATTTTAATATCAGTCGTCTTTATATGTCTCATTTTATGTGGACTCTTTTCAACTTATTTTATTGTTGCTTTGAATAAATAAATATCAATAAGAAGCTTTATTTATGTTTCATTTTGAAATTATTTTCATAATTCTTATCAAGTAATTTTATTAAGTAATTTTAAATATAAAAATTTTTTATCAGTATTTATTTTTACATGTAAGTCTTTTTCGTGCAAAGTTCCATAAAAATCAAAATTCTAAGAAATGTAAATTGCTTTTCAATTTTTTCATTTGAGTCATATAAATATCTTAATTATTTATTTACTTATCCAAAATAATTATTAAAAATTTTGTTTATAATCTATATACGATTTAGAAATGTATTTTCTTCTTTTATAATATGTTTCAAATGCTAATCAGATAACAAAAAAAAATTATGTTTATGTTTGTTATTTCAATACAAGAATATTTATTTTTAATTATACAGTATTTCGAGTTTTTGGTATTGAAATTTTATGATAATTATGATTCAAAAATAAATATTCTAAAACGTACGCTCAATTTACATCTATTAATAAACATCAGTGGTAGCACGGATGAACTTAGCTTTAATTTAGCACTACATAATCAACAACTTCCTTACTCCAAGTTTTCATTTAGTTCGGAATATCATCCTTTTTTGCGAGCATATGATTTGCCTCTGTAATTTCATCCGATTATACGCAATCATTTAATAACAAGTACCGTTCCTTGTTTATCACTTGATCCGAGTTTTATGAAATTAATTAAAATGTATAGAATGGTAATAATTAAAAAAATTGATTAATTATAAAAAAATAATTTTAATTATTAACGATTGTTTATATTTTAAGCATTAGTCAATTTTATGTAGAAATTCTAGTTTTTATGTAATCGCAAAATAACACTTTGCAATGAATAATTAATATTAATCAATAAAAAATGATTACATCTCACTAATAAATATATTCATAACGAATTGCCAGAAAATTAAAATACTTTGAATGAATGTTGAGTAAAAACTGAATATGTATTCGACCTTCGAAAAATTTCGCTTTTCCAATCTACTACTTGATTGTCGGTGACCGACTCTTGATATTATGCAACGCGGAGGTTCACGTGTTTGAAAATAAGGTTATTGACATGAAATCCGTTGTGACGTCGGAATGATTTCTACTGTACGCGTGTGCATGCAACGTTATTAGTCCGTTATGTCTTGCGACGAATTACCGTTGCAGTCCATCGATAGCGAAACCTTTTCTATCGTTTTTATATTTTCGTAATATATATTTAAAAAAATCAAGTTCTTTTTTTTTCACGCTACAGTCGATTTTCCTTTAAAAGGAGAATCTAAGTTTTTTATATTTCGTGGAGCTATATATAATGGTCACATTAATGCATTAGCATATAAACACATGAGGTAAAAAAAAGATTTGTGCTAAATTAAACTAGCTAAGTTTATTTTTGGAATTATAATATTACTATACTTTTTTTAATAAACATAATAACTGTAAAATGATTAACTTCTTTATGAAGCGTGATCCATGATTATTAATAACTTTCTTTCGGATCATTCCTAACATTTTTAAAGATGTAATTTAGAATAATTTACAAAAAATACTTCAAATATTTATCATGAATTCTATTGTATCCTCACTTTGGAAAGATTAATTATATTCTAATAGACAAATATAATAATAATTATTTTATAACTTTGTTTCATACTCTAAGTTTTGTTATCAAAAGTTGAAAATTTATATGAATATATAACTATATTTTATGTATGAATTACACTTTCTGAAAGATAATTTATTTTGTATAAATTACATTTTATTTAAAATTTTATAATTTGAAATCATGGAGAATACATACATTAGAAAATTTTTAGTTATCTCATTTTCAATTTCATTCATTTTTATAACAATTGTCTACAGAGCATTTTATTAGTCTACTGCATACTTATATTTCATAAATAAATCTAAATTTAAAAGAAAAATATATCATAGTTATTTAATAATCTACATATATTGTATTATATTTTTGAATTATTAACATATCTTAGGCTTTCATAGGTTTTATCTATGTAGTAAATGAGTGATTACATTTACAATTCTATTTTTTGTTGTTCGTTCGTAATACTTCGACATCTATCCTAATTCTCTGTACTGTGAATTGTATTCCCTTTCTTTTATCTTCTACTTTCTACCCATAAGTTTCTCTTTCCATCTTACTCACTTATTTAAAATGGTAACTAGCGGAGTAGAAGATTACAAATTACTTTTTTGTAAAACATAGACAGATACACATAGTATACTTTAATATACGTACATAACACACACAAAATCATTTTTTACTACTACGATAATTTATATAGTAAGTTAATCTGTTTTATAAAATTTAATATTTTTATCTAAATTATCTTTTAAAAGATAAAATCAAACATAATTATTTTAATTATCAGATATTTACTTTAAGTACTTTATACATGATTTTATCAAACAACTCATATATAATTTATGTCAAAATTAAACACAAATTTTTTACTTTAATATTTTATTATTAAAAAAAATTTTTAAATAAGTAAATTTTAAAGAATTTATTTAACTAAATCATTCTTCAGTTGTACGCAGCTAACCATGTATTTGAAATCGTGGACGTTCATAAATAAATATACTTATTACACATGCAAATTAAAAGTGAACAAACGCGAGGGATAACAGGGAAAACATGAAGTTGAAAAAATTGTACTACTGGAAGTTTTAAACGGTTTGCAACAAATGTCTAGTTAATTCACGACGTTCCACAGGAGCTACTTTATATTTTATTTTATTTTTGAAAAATTAAGAAGCGGAATTATCGCCTAAAGTTGAATTTGTATTCTCATTAATGTATTAAAAATATGTAACGTATTTTTGTACAATTTAGTTAGTGATTTTTTGTAAGTACAGATGTAAATGAATAATAATATTTAGTTTTAACATTATTGAATACTAAGTAAGCATAGATTTAAATATAAATTATATATTTTTGTTAAAATATTATATTCTATACAACGAATAAATTTATGTTAAGTAGAAAATAGAAATAACTAAAATTTAAAAAACAGATAAACATATTTTTTACATTATTATATATACATAAATCAGGATTATTATAATTAAAGTAATTTACTTTTTATATAAAATATTTAAAATTGAAATTCCCGTTTATGAAATTTATAAAAGACAAAAAGGAAAGGAAGAATGAAATTCCAAGTTAGAAGTGATTTTTACGAACATTGATAATTCGTAGTGAGAACATTCTCATTCCCACGTTCAAACTATTTTTTTCCTACTTTGTTCTTTCGCTCTCTAATCCCACCCCCTCTCTTCCTTTATCAATGTTTTTTCTCTCCTACTTTTTAACTTCTTCGTCGATTTTACATCTCATATTTTCCTCCCTTCAACTCACCATGAATTTATACATTAGTCTTTTATTTATAAACATACAATTTTTCATCAATATATCACGTGTTATTCACTTTTATTTTTGTATAAAATTTACATTGATTTACCGTAATATTATCCCGGAAAAAAAGATGCAATTATGAATGTGTGGCGTAAAGTAGAACACAAACAAGAAAAAAGTGTATTTATTTTTTTTTATAATAAAATGTTGTATTCGTAAAAATGACGCTTTTCTAGGTTTAATTTTAAATATGTTTTCTTTTAGAAGAAAACGTGAATTTTAACATCACCTAATTTAAATATTTTTACAATACGGATTTTACCGAGAATTATCTTTTCCTTTCCTATTTTTTTTAATATATATAAATTTAATAAAAGCAATGGATTAAATCTATATAAAATAATTTGTAGAAAGATTTTTTAAAATATATTCTTAAATAAAATGTTTAATATTAATAAAAGAATAAGTATTAATCATTTGGAAGAAATACTATATACTCATAAATAATATTATCTTGATTAATACTTAGGACTTAACGATTTCTATTTATAAATTATTGTTTTACTAGTTTGACATATGAACCTATTTTAAATATTTTGTTATATGTATCAAAGAAAAAAAAATATTTTTATAAATTATTCTGTCGTAAATTACAATCGATAATATTGGTAAAAGTGTTCAAATAAAGCGATGCTTATATTTACTCTTAAGTAAGAAATAAAATTCTAATTGATGAAATGTTTATCAAAGTTATTACAACCCTTATTATCATCACTGTCTTAAATATTTCATTACGAGAATAAATAATTAACAGTATTAATAAGGGCATCAGATCGCCCACATAAAAGACCATTATGAATACTCTGTATCGTTGTATGCTTGTATGTTGTATATAATATCCCTTAAGCGCAAGTGCACTCAACATCACTATAATTCATTATCTAATTTCCAAAATACAAAATAACATAGTTCAGATGCTTTGACTATTCCTTGATTCTCAAGCACGAATTAAGCTTTGAAAAAATAAACATATATACACGTGAGCAAGCTTGCGTACTATTCCATGTCATCTTTTATTCACCCGTTCCTCTCGGAACTTTTAAAAACCTAAGCATTACAAAAAGAGTAAGATGAAAATAAACCGAATTTGTACTAGTAAACACACATCTATTTACAAAAGTAAACTTGCATGTTGAGAGAAACGGAAAATATTAAAAATGTTTCGATGTTCTTAAAAATATAATCATAGTACCTTTTTCTATTTGTTTATCTTTCATTTACTTTTGCTAGGGACATATTCGTATTTGTTTTAGTTAAATAATATAAATACAAACATAAATCGCTCTTGCAAGATTCTAAGTAATTATATTTCTCTTGTTTTATGGTTATTTAAATTAATACGATTGACAGAAAATTATTAATTATTTGCGTTTTGACTTTATTAGGTGTAGGTGCTTAATTTATTAAACATATATGTGTATACATATTTACTTATTTTTAAGTATGTTTTTTAATATTAGCAAAAATGAAACTGCAACAATTATTGCTAAATGTACTAAAAAAAATGAATTAGTAAATAAATATAACAAAGCACTTGTCATTAAACAAGAAACAAAGTGTTCAATTAATAAATATTGGTCAATTTCCAAATAAGCTTGATTTTTAGTCTTTGTATCATTATACTTATTATATAATATGTCGTGTATAATATGTATCGCGGGATACCTTGCATAAATATTATTATTCATGGTATTAAAAATTTTATCTATAAGTCTATTAAATTATTGAATATAGTTTTTATTTTAAGTTTACAATTCAGTAGATAAATCATAATTATAAAAAAAGATAGTTTCATTTGAAATTAAGTTTCATTTAGTTTCAATGATTTTATTTTTTACAGTTCAAGAATTTTTTCATATTAAAAATAAAATAATTGATAGAATTCAAGTAATAAAAACTAATACCAAATTGATAAGAATATAAATTTAATCTTATAGAAAAATAAAAAAATTGCATATTGATAATTGATAATTAAGTAATGATATTTTATTTATGCCTTTCAAGATTATGTAAAAATCATAATATATGTAATAAATTAATTCATTTAATATTTAAAAATGTATTTGTAGAATCATTGAATCTTACATTAAAACAAAAAGACTTATTATTTATTTGCAAGTAAAATTCAAATTTCGAATATATATTATAATTTATTTCATTCGGAAATTATATTGAAAAAATTAAATAATAAATAATTATTATGTAAAATATTTATAATGTAAAGTATTACAAAATAAATAAAAAAGTATCTTAAAATCTTAAAGTATCTTAAAATGTCTAATAATATGCAATGATAATATTTCTTGAATATTATTGTTAATATATACAGATAATTTAAGCTATCTTTTAAACAGATAGTTATCTCAATATAAGATCAAAAACAAAAGAAATTGTGTTAGTGCGATATGACAGAAATTGAGAAAGATTTTGAAAGGTAATATATACTGAAAGATTCGATTACGTAAATTTACAAAATTATATTCTAAAAAATTATATAAAAAAGGTATTCAGAGTCGATGACGTTAATCGAACACATCATTCTTAACAAAGATTTTTCCAATATTAAAACGAAAAACGTATTAAATTATAAAATATTATAGGTGAAAATTTTATTAACAAATCTTATTATTATTCAGTCCTTTGTAATTAACAGTTGAATATTCCTTAACTTAATAGAATATAAAAATCATAAAAAAGGCTAAAAGAAAATAGGTGATATCTTAAGTTTACTGCTGTTGATTTTATAAAAAAGAAGCAGTATCGAAATTTATTGAAAATAAAATTATCTAATCAAATATAATATATAATCTTATTATATATTTTTAAAGTTTTATAGTTATAATATATAATAAAGTGATTTTATTTTTGTATGTTTGATTTAATATACAAACACATATATATATATAACTATTAAAATGATCAAAAGACCTAAATAATTGAATAATTGATTGAAATTATTTATCAATTTAGTCTAAAAAATTTTAATTATTTTAATTAAATTAAATTATATAATTTATAAATATTAAATAAATTATATTTCTAATTCAGTCTAAAAAGTTTCAATTATATAATAATTATATAATAATAATAATTCAATAATAAAAAATAACGTAATATCATTACATATCATAAGTTTTGTTTTTATAAATTATAATAAGTAAATATATATATAAATTATATTTTAAAAATGTTATGATTTTCATGTACTCTTTATATTTAAAAATTATTATATAATTATTATATAATTGAAACGACTGCGTGAATTTTTAATCTATTAAAGATTGGAACAAGTGTGTACGTATATAACTACATGAACTGCATGGACTACGGAGTATGCTCTAAGTGTTCAAAAAACCAGGAACTCAGTGAAAGCATAGAGATAATAAACGAGTCATTTCTGTTGAACAAAAGTGTATGAAAGAGGGAGTAGAGAAAAAAAGAGAGAGAGAAAACCACTCCAATCCTGAATACGGGCCGAGAGTTTTCTAGTCTCATGCACAATGGCATAAGAGCTAGCCATAGTGTATGAAAAAAAACGACTTCATCTCTTACAGTTCGAAAGAAGCTGAATGAATTTTAAGTTAATGCAACTATTATAAGCCCAATGGTAGTGAAGGTTATTTTCTATAATAAAACATAAAAGTATTTGCAAGATTTACTGCGAGAACTTATATTGTAATGATATAAAAACAAAAAATGTTTATAATTATAATAAGAAAAATAGATAAATAGTTACGTTAAACTTATAAAATACTTTATATAGAACATTATTAATAAAATATAATTATTTTTTAAAACTAAAAGAAAAATGCATAGAATTTTATTCATTCGTTCACTAAAATTACCTCTACCTATAAAGCTTACTTACCAACAGTGTAAACTTTGAATTCTCATAAAAATATTTATTTGCTATAATCATTAATAAAGAATAAATTTTAAAAATTCATAAGACACCAATAAATACAGAAGTTTTAATATTATGAAAATAATTGGAATCAAAACGATACTTGATATTAATTTTATTATTAATCTTTTTCAGTAATAGCTTGAGTGTATTAACTCATATTTACTAATTTACATTATTTCTATAAATATATGAATACTAATTGATATATAAATATATGAATACTAATTTATATATAAATGTATGAATAAGAAATTCCCACAAATTGATGAATACTTAAATTATAAATTTTTGAATAATGTATACCTCTAAATCTTTCAAAGATCGAAAATTGTTTTTAAGCGTGCATTTATGATTTCTATATGCCTTTTACTATTTTGCAATGGCTAGGATCATCGATTTTTCATTTATATTGGTTTAATAGAAAAAATGATACTCACTCTGCCAACAAAGAAGCGTCTGTAACATTTGGCGGTATCATCTTGGTCGATCCTGGGTTGCCAAGCCGGCTGGGCGGGGAGCATCACACGTCCACTAGAATCAAGATTATGTCTATGTTCGGTACCATCACACCAATAGCCCGGTGGTGTCACCACCATTGGCGGTGTTTGAGCCGAGGCAAGTGATTGCTGGATCGCTGTCTCCATCAGGGTGCGGCCGAGGGGCGCCTCGCCCACGGGTGACGGCACCAGTATTGGTATTTCACTTGAGTGAGAGTTTGAACTTGTGTTATTGGCCATTCGTTCATCTCGTGATGTCTACGAACATAAAAGAAGACTCGCTAGTACCATCGTCTTATATATTATCGATATTGTTATTGATATTTTAGTTCTCATTTTTTAAGACGGGGTCAAACATAATGGGTATGACCTAATTTCTCTATTTTATCTTGTTTGACCATATATAGTTTTGAGGCTAACACACGTGGGTGTTTTTGACTCAACCATACCAAGATTTACACTTTTACCTTATCTTTCACAGTGAAAATTACACCACGTGCATATTTCAACATTCGTTCGTAATCAAACATTTCAAAACAATCCCGTAGCTTTATTTAATTTATCTATCCTATTTTTAACTTTACCATTAACGGAAATAAAACTGAATTGTTGGAAGAAAGACGATTTGAATTATTCAGAACATTATCGTAATAATTTTACCCGAATATTTATCATAATTAAAAAATTTTCAAAATAT
This sequence comes from Dolichoris vasculosae, assembly GCA_018907195.1. Classification (NCBI taxonomy): domain Eukaryota; kingdom Metazoa; phylum Arthropoda; class Insecta; order Hymenoptera; family Agaonidae; genus Dolichoris; species Dolichoris vasculosae. Next base: position 4,604,160 of record JACCHY010000014.1, on the reverse strand, counting down.
ACATGTATGTTTACATACAACATGAAGGACAAACCGATCCTCGTTCATTTACACATCGACGAGCTTTTTGAAGCTGTTTTTGCAATAAAAATAGAAAATAAAAAAAAAAACGCAGAGGTAAAAAAAATAGCAATTCTCATTCTAATTGCGACAATATGGAGTATTTCAATATTTCATCTCCTGTTTTGTCGGACGACCAAGCACAATAAACTCAATGTTTATATTATTTTATCGTAACTGTACTATAGGTTAATAACATGTATTATCTTGAGGTGATAGATTCAAATTTTTCTTATGAGATTTTATTTTTTCGTTTGTATCGCGCACTATAAGACCTTTTCTTATCTTTTTTCGCTACTAATAATTACCTTATACATGCTGTATTTTGTATGAGCACATGATTAAGTAGATTAAGAAGGAGCCAGGATTTTTTATACTCCACGTAATTACATGTGCTTTTTTAATGTATTTTTGTATAAAATTCTAGTTTACATATTGAAGATACATTAAGTATTCAAAGTTATGATATTTTTTATTCAAATTTGCATATATTTCATTAAAATATTTATACTAGTCTAGGAAATTAGTCTTACCGCATAAATTATTTATTGTACTGAATTTAAATTTTTTATTGAACTGCTGTTTAATTGTTTGGCAAATGTTATGAACGAAAAATAACTTTTCAGAATAATTGATCTTAAAATATTTTCAATATGACAACAGTAATTTAATTAAATCAAATTTAACATAAATTTAACCTAAATTTTTTAAAATTAAGAATACATCTTATTTTGGAATATTTTAGAAGTAACTTTTTTATTTTTATATAAAATTAACTTTTTACTAACTATAATATAATTTGATAAATATACAATTAAATATAAAATGTATAAAAACTCTATAACATCCTTGAATTAATAAATTTAAGATAAATTTACTGTAAATTTGTAAAGCAAAAATTAATACAATTCAAATACGACTCGCAAAAAAATCTTTAATAATCAAGAAGCATCTGTTGGTAATAGAATATCATTACTTGTAAATTTCAAAATTTGAAATCTCGAAATTCAGTATTAAAAATTTTAATAACTAAGATAAGTATCGCGAACTTTATTCTGTACTCATGATCGCTGACATGTTAAAAGAAATTAGCACCTGTCTACATTAGCCTGTGATGTTGTTCATTCATTATGCTTATTAAATACGTTGATAATGCGCGCGCTAATGGCAAGCTTAGTTTCTAAAACCCTTTATAGGTAAGTGCATATTTTTGAATTTGCTAGACCACGCAAGGGTCTTTAAGATACTACTTTTATTTGCTTCCACCTCGATTAGATTTGAATTCATAATTAAATATATGTAGTAATCATTCGTGTAAACATTGAAAATTTTGATCATATAGAAATCGAAGAGCAACCTTTATTGGGTGCTAGTACTCGTTAACTTAGGCCTTGTTCATTAATTTCTTCAAGCCTATGTAATTTGCATAAACTTATCATAATTGTTTAATTATACGATAAATACTACGGTTTTCTATCCATCAAGTTTTTAATGGTGTTACTCATACATATTCTTTTTATATTGCAGCTCATCTTAAAATAAAAATATTAAATAAGAACGCACACAGAAAAATTTTTTCATCTAATTCTTTCACTTAATCTACAGCAATAACCTAAAAAAATCGGAAAATATAACTTATATATATGTATATAAACTATAAATTTTCTTTATGTTATAATCAGCAAACTTAATTGTATTTTGAGAATGTATTAGTATATTATTTTTAAATTAGAAAACAATTGTACAATTGTAATTGTTTTAGAAAGTTAGATTTACACTACACTAGCATATTTTCTTTTAATTTAAAATTAAATAAAGTTCATTTTTTCAAAATTATTTAGACTTATGATAATATAACATATGTGAAAATTGAGATTCCAGAATGTTCCAATTTTTTTACTTAAAATACTTGATTTTTTCGATATTTTACCTATTAAATTTTTCTGTTTAAATAAAAAAATATTGTACCTGATACTTTGAATTGAATGCCATTGCTAATGCACGATATAGATTTGATTCTTCATATTATTTGATAGATATATTTCATCGTTAAAATGTGTAAAACAGTTGAATATTTGCATAATCATAAGAGTAATCGACATTCAGCGTTAATATATTTTTGACAAATCACAATAAATTTTATTTGATCTCGGTGGCAAGCTCCAAATACAAAAAATATTTATTGTTTAGATGAAAATCTTAAGTTACCTTTGTCTTTTAAAAGAAATATACTCATTATCGTTTATAAAAGTTGCCAAGAAGAATTAGATTCATGATCTACACTGTAAACATATGTGTTTTATGGGCTAGAAGAACGATGCGAGGACATTTCATTTACTCATCTCCCTTGAATATAACTCTGTTATTACTTTCATGAATCTATTATTATTACGAGATAGGGACTAATCACTAAAAAATATAAAATTAAAATTTATAATACGTTAGAATTTTTGTGTGCATATATATATTTTTTCTTTATATCCTTATTTACACAAATTCTCGATAGACATCAACTATATATTTTTTTTATTTTAAATTACATAACAATATTTCGCGTTGAATTCGAAAATTTAATTAATATTTCCGAATATTTATTATTGTACAAAGTACATGCATTACAAAAGATTTAAGTTTTTTTATATAAATATCATTAAATATAGGTTTTTTAGTTTATACAAGGAGTTTATAAATTTAGTAAAGAAAAATAATGTTTTTCTAACAATCAAATATATTTTTAGTACTAACATCTTTCAATAAAATTAAAATATTTATGCAATAACAAACTTTTAAGAATTATTGATTATAATACTACAAACAAATGATAATGACATTTGAATTCTCAAAAAATTTTGCTTAGTATGGTTTTGTCTCCTTTATATTTCAAGCAAAAAAAGTAGTATAAATGGTAAAATGGAACCATGACGCCAAAGAAGGCAATCAACTTCTCAAATATTAAATATCAAACTGAGATCATTGCCTACAGAAGCTTTATAAACTACGTGAAAATAAAAAAAAAACAAAAATGTAAAATCGAGAAAGAGAGAAAGCAATTACATCAGTATTCGCATAATGTGAAAACTTAAATTTATCAAAAATTAGCAAGGACAGAGCAACACTAAGCTATAAAAACCAGTTAAATAAAGTTTTTTCTACTAGTAATATTTCTAAAAATTTTAAATTAGGTGCTAAGCTCTATCAATCCCTTATATTTGTTTAAATTTGCTTTGTATTTAGAAAAACCAAGTATCATCGACTCTATCTATTTGTCTGTCTGTCTATTTCCTACATTATATATGTACATATAAATTTTTATCTTTCTTTCGATTATATATATATATATATCTTTAAATTATTTACAAAACTAAGCATTCATTAAAGTATACATTAATTTATGTTAAAATTATACATAGTTTCTTACAATAAAAAATCTATAATTACTAATATTTATATATTTAATAATCTTTATATTTTATAGTTTTATTTATTTAAATAAGCATATATAATTTTAAGATAATATTAAAAAAAAGTATTTTGTAATGTAAATTGAATAATAAATTTAATTTTTAAGGTTTCATAATTTAATAATTAAAAATAAATAATAAATTATATTTATGAAATTTATAGTAAATAATGTTTTTCTCATCAGTAATTACCAATAAAACTAAAAAGTTTACGTGATGATATAAAATACACTATTAAATTGTTTTAAGAATAACAGTCGCGTTAAATAAATAACATAGTACTTCGTCATACATCATTAGACGTTGGTTTAATATAAAAAAAGAGAAAGAAAAAGGCGTACCACTATGGACTTCCAAATCATGCAGGTTGTTTTGCACCGAGTGAATTATTGTGTGACGCGAGACCTCATGATATATTCGTATGTATCCGTACATATAGACACCTATACAAAGAATACTAATCTGCTACACAGAAACTAAGTAGAGAAGAAATGTGAGAGAATGAGATATTTATAAGTTCGTATTTCGGCAACAAGCGCTTATATTAGCGCACTCTGATTTGGGGATCTTGAGCTGTAAAAATTTCTGATCTTCATTTTATTTTGGAATACGAGCCGTTTCTTATTCATTTTTTCTGTAATTTAGTTCATAAGCTGTTTTTAAAAACAATTTTTAATTGCTGGTATAGAATTCATGATTTGTCAAACGGTATACTTTATAAACGAAAAGAACAAAAATGTGCAATTAATATTTATTAACTGTATGATTATATTTATAATAATAACTCCTTTTTTTAATTATGTATACACAGATATCAAATAATTTCGATTTATTTTACATAAGTAGAGAAAAAAAAAACTAAAATTCTTAAAATTTTATTTATTATTTACGAAAATAATTAAAAAATTAATGTAGGTTTGTAAAATTTAATACGTTTTAAGGATAATTGTATTTTATACATAATGATGATTCTATAATTATAAAATTTAAAACGGAAATTTTTAATTAAAATACTATTGAAATTATGTTAAACCAAAAAAATACATTCAATATTCCTTCTTATACGTATTTAAATATTAATAAAATATATAAATAATTGTAAAATTGAAGAGATTTAATTTCCTCCACTATAGTGAATAAAGGAATTATTTTTCTTGTTTAATATGATTCGACTTTAAGTATGACAAATATTACTCTTATGTCATCTACCACACATTTATAAAAAGTGAGCATTTGCTATAATTAGGGGCCTATATATATTTATAAAATATGTTATATGGTAAAATATGCTAATAATTAATAGTAAATTTCTTTAAATTCAAACTCTTCAATGTTATCTGTTATAAAATAAAAAAATTTTAGATCACTGAAAAGATGATTCGTGGTTTACATTGAATTCATTATAATTCTTTATTATTAATAAATAAGTTGAATGTTTATTATTAAAAATTATATTATGCAACATAGTCATTTATAAATATTAATCGTAATTATAAATAAAAAAATATATAAAATTTTTATTCACGAGCATATAAAAATTTAATTTCTAAAATGTCGAGTTAAATATTTGAAGATTTTTTTATGAATGATAGCAAATATTTTCATCCTGTTTGAAACTCTACACATGGAATAATAATTGGTACTTCGTTACAAAACAGTCTAACCAAGCAAGCTATAAAAAATAACTGTAATCTATCTTTCGTCTACGTATGCACAATCTTAAAAGAAAGAAATGAAAAAAAATAGGAAAATTAATAAAGGAAATAAGAAAAAATGAAGAAATCAAGAGAAGATAAACTCTAACTTTTAACTTAAATATATTTCTGGAAATTTTACTAAATAAGTTATTACAAAATTTATACTTGCAAGTTTTTTATGCAATTTACAAAATTTTATTGTGAAATTTTGAAATTATTACATTGTAAAAGGTGATTTATACATAAAATAAAATAACTAAAAAATATATAATCTTATTATACAAGTAAATACAAATGTATTCTTTTATCAACCATATGATATTAATCATAAATTATTTTAAGTATAAAAATATAAACATAAAATGAATAAGAATTATAATATTAGTTATATATATATATATATATAATTTAAGAAAATATTCATAACTGATTTCTGTCAGTTTTTATTTGGCAAACTTTTTAAAAAAACACGAGTTCAATGTAAATTTTAAATTAATTATTTTTATTATGAATTTAATAAGATTTCTAGGAACTATATTTATTTCTGAGAAATACAGTAACTAAGTTGTTATGCTTTTAAAGGATATAAATATTATATTTAAAATAAAAATGAAAATATAGTAATCAATTTCTTTCGTTTCATGTTAATCCACGAATTAAAGAATCTTACAATAAGTGTAGTTTTGTTCCTTTTAAAATACTTTTCTTCTCCTGGGTGCTATCTTCGAATTCAATTTGAATTTAAATTATCTGTACATTTTTTATATATGAAAATTGTAATAGATGCAATAACTATTATCCATATATATTTTACAAATTGAATGTACAGTTTTTAATTCTATTCATTTTCTGTACATAAATAAAACTGCAAAATTGATATAAAAAAATCTTAACTAAAAAAAATAAAATAATCTGTAAGACTGTAATCGCTGTATATAACAGCATATTAGTCATAAGTAATTATTATATGTAAAATTATTGTTTATTATGATTGAAAAACAACAACAGATTGTATAAATATTGTATGTATTAAGCACAAATAAATAAACAAATAAAAGTATATTTTACAAATTTTGTCTTGAGTGATTTTATTTACAATTTGATTAGGAATTTATCTTATTTCACTCAAACTGTATATTTTCTGAGTACCAAAGATTCTACTTCATGTAGTATTATGATTAAATAATGATTGCAAACAACATTTTATATAATATATATAATTATAAATATAATTTTGTAATATGAACAACTTTCTCTGCGATTTTTGTATTTTACTTTTGAATTCAAAATTTTTTACTAGGTTATAAACTCAAACAAATGTTTTTAATTTTTTTGAAAAATGATTTGTTTGAAAAATGAATAGAAATGTATTATTTCACATTAAGAAAAAGTCAACATTTGTTCGTTATGTTCTTCAACAGTTAAAGAGCAAACAATTGGCTTATTTGTAAATAAAAACCAAAAAATATGGAAATTCCAAAAAAAAATAGTTGAAGACAAAAATAGTAGTAGCGCCATTCCCTCTCTCAATCGCTCTCTCTTTTAACGGATAATGTTCGCAGATGGAGAAGGGGTAAGAAAAGAGCAATGAGTCATTCTTGTCGGAGGGCAAATGGCTGGAACGGCAATTCCGCGACATACGAAAAAAGAAAAGATTTGCACGCAACTGTGTATAAATGCATCATTTTTGCATAGATATGACGCCAATGGTAGCACTCCCAGGGTGTTTCATGTCTTCTGCGTAACCATTTGCGTGTTCGAAGGTAAGCCACTACCTTTTTTTGCAAATTTCTAATTAGTGGAGACATTATTTTTAATTATTTTTTTCCAAATGATGATAGAAACCTCATAAGGTTCATTGTAGCATTTTATTCTGTCTCTCTCTTAATTTTTTATTCGATTTTTTCAGAACTTTTCGAGGAAGAGAAGCATAAATAGTAACAAGTATAAAACAAGGTTGAAATGTATTAACTTGTGAATCAACAGAAACCATACTAAATTATGTATATATACGATACTGAAGTTATCAATTATGTTAGTTTCCAATATTTTTATATTTTCAAAAAATTGCGTATACATTACTTTCGAAAATTTTAATAAATCAAGACCAACATTCGATTATAATAAAGAGTAAAAACTATCCCTATTTTTTATTTTAATTTGATATTGGGATATTTAATTTTAAATTGATTATGATAAAATATTGAAATTATAGTATATTATTATCGAATTACTAAATATATATATAGCAAATACAAAACAAACATAATTCTTTAAATTAAATCAAACTTTTACTAAATTAAATAAAATAAAATTTGGTTAAAATTTATTTATGTACATAAATTATAATAGAAACAAAATCAACGACTAAATTAAATTATTTATATATTTGTCATTTTTATTTTATATTATTTGACAAATATTTTTTATAAATATAATTTAATATGATACACATAATTACTTGTTTATTAATCTTTTTATTATGTTATATTTTTACTGAAAAAACCCATTCAGTGTAAGTAATTATATACAAATTTCTAATTTGTAGAAATAAGTAAAAATAATTATAAAATAGCTAAAAATTTTTTTACTTATTAAATTAATTTTTAGAAATTAAATAATTCACAATAATCAAGCATGTAATCTTTTATATTTTCTTGCACGAGAAAATAACAGCAAAGCAAAATATAATATTTTTTATTCGACAGAAGAAAACATGAAAAGTTTTATTCTATATTGTTTTTTGTTTCTTAATTTGTAAATAACCACTTTATATTTCATTTTTATTTGTATCCAATTTGACCAAGTAAACATCATAAAGAAAATATTTAAAATGAAAAAAATTAAAGAAATAATGTAGATGAAAGAGAAAGAAATGTAAGAAATGGTTGACCAAATCTAATCGATAGTAACAGAAAGAAATAAAATCGATCACGAAAGAGGATGTCAATTTTGATTGATACTTGGATGCACTTGTACATATGTATATCCAAAATTATATTTGTCAAAGGTGAAATAATAAAATAGTTTCCTTCTCATCTCTTCTTAAATATTATTTGAATTAGCTTTATAAACAACTTGAGTAGTTATATAAATATATCTATATATACTAAAAATAATTCAAAAAACGTCAAGTTAAGTTTCAATTATGAAATTGAGCGGACATGTTGAATTGCGTTATTCTACACTGAACCATTGTCATAGCCATTCCACGAAAACTTGCGAACCTAAATAGATCGTAAAATAACTGCAATACGAATGTTACATCTTATAGAATATATATTTCTTTAAACAATAATTGTTTACAATTAAATTTACAAAATTACCTATGATTTAAAGTATATTTTAAAAATTATTGATATTCATTAATATTTAATCAAGTTGACTACCATACACGTACATATAAAAACTTCTAAGTACTAAAATTAGTTTTTATAGTAAAAAATAAATTGATAATTTTCATATAAATGTATAGATAAGAGTTACTGCATTATATGAAAAAGTTAATAATCACAAAAAGCTTTCAAAAAATTAAGAATTAAAAAAATCGCGGCGAAGAAATAATCAGAAGGAAAATTGATAAACACCAATTTTTTAAAATTATGATAATTTCTTTTTAGCAATTTTACATAGCTCATCGATGCTAACTTCTAATGCAAATAATTGGGAAATCTAAGGCAATAAAAGAGATCTACAAACTTGGAATCACATATTATAGCTATTTTGTCATAAAATAATTGCTTTTCGTTATAATTTCCAAAGTACTTCATCGCTTTTTACTTTGTGCGATTAATATTCTTGAAGAAATTTGTATATTTCACAAATTTATTTTATCATAATTTATTATGATTATTTTACAATTTTTTAAAAATTATTTATATAATTTTTTTTTAAATAATTGAATCTTAACCTGTTTTATAAAGATTTTAGGAATTAAAAAATCCATAAAAATAGTCTACAGTCATTTTTTATATTAAATATTTTCGTTTGATATCTTAAATACACGGTAGAAATGAATTAAATAACTATTTTATCTTTGATACATTATAACTTTGATATATTCTTATTGAATAGTAACATATTTTATAACACGTTTTTGAAAAAAATAGTTAGTTTTGGAGAAATTTATTAATGTAAAAATATCGTTCGTTGAAGAATTGACATTCTTTCGGAAAAAAATTAATTTTAGGAAACTTATAATAATTTATTTATAACAATAATTTTTAATTTGATGTATTTTAATAACACAATCGTTTATTTACCATATAAATGTTTGAGAAAAGATTTGTATATGTTAAAATGGGTTGAATTAAATTTTATTGTTCAAAAAGCTTGTAACAAGTAAAATTTCTAAAAGGTTGATTTAGCATAAAACAGAAATCTAATATATATTACCATCCTTAATTATATGGTTCTTTACAATGGCTCATATAGCAGTTAAGCGGCTCAATATTCTTTAGCCATTTTTTATTTCTCTCTCTCTCTCTCCCTCTCCCCCCTCTATATATATATATCTTCATTTTCAGCGTATAATTTCGTTCTATATTTCGAGGCCTAAACACAAATATCTCTTTCTCATTAATCAGTTTAACAATAGCTCGAATGGTTCCTTTAATGCAAAAATAACATAATTTCATGACTAGAACATAATTGAAAAGCAAATTTTTTTCTATGTATCAGTACTAAAAAGTCTGTTACTTTAACACCGTTTGATTAGTATATATAGATTGTTATTTTTACTATAACAAAATTATAATTTTTCTGAGTATTAGATCATTCAAATCTAAATGAAAAATATTATATATATAAGCAAATTATTAATTTACTTATTTTTATTTTTAATTAAATAAAGTAATAGAAATATTAACTGTTCATATACTGGTGAAGATTTCAACTATAACTTTGAAAGAATTGTTCATGGATTAATTACCATTAAACTTTTAAAGAGAGATTAATTTGAAGAGGCAAAAATAAGAAAACTTAGTTATATATCATATAAAATATGATATAAAAAAGGATATATTTAAAAAATTTCTTAGATTTTTCTCACGAATATATGCGTTATATTACTGCTTCGTGAATACAATTGTATTTAAGAGAGTATGAAAGGTGCAACTTAAGTGCAATTGAGGAAAAAATGTCCAGACTTTGTGTATGAAACAGTTTGGAAAATATATAAGGGACTCAGAAAATATCCTTTGTAGATAATTCCTATGATTTCTTAGATACAAAAAGTGTTATTTTCCATAAACTGTGCCGTTTTTTTCATTTTTAAAAGTAATGGCATATTATTTACCTAGTTTACAAGTGAGTGCATCAGTTAATTATTAAGTGATTACGATTAACATTTTATATAATAATAATATTCTTATAAATTTATAACTAATGTTTTCGTCAGTATTTAACGAAATTATCTTTAATGCTTATTCAATATCGTACTTTGCTAATTTTTAAAAAACGGTTTCTATTAGTTGAATATGAATTCAAAGGATTAATATTTTATGTAAATATAATAAAAATAACAAACATACTAAAAAAATTTTTATATTTATTTTAAGAAATTTTGTTTGTATGAAAGTAATTGAAAATAATCCAAAAGTTTATTAAATATATGTAAAAAAAAATTTTGTAATTCATTAAATACAACTTTGCAAGAAAATATTTCTGCTATAAAACACTTTTTTTGTAAAATTAGTGAAATATCTTTTTTTATTACATTATATATTTACAAATGTGTATGCTTGCAATAATATTTATAGAAAATGGAGAAAACAATATAACAAAGTTTTAAGAAACTGACGTCGCATATAATGTACTAGTAAAAATACTTAAATACATAAATAATGACATTTAGCGACAATATTAGTAATAACAAAAAATTGATAAGGGTATTAATTTCTGATAATACAAAGTTACTTCTAAATTCTTAATGTTTAAGAAAAATTAATTATTACAATTAAAAGTAATTAGTTACGAACAATATTTAATTTCAAAACAAAACTATAAAATAAAAAATATAGAATAAAATACGTTTAGAATATAAATTACTCGTAATAACCAAAATTTACGATAATGTTATTGATAATTAATTTCCGTTAGCTGATATTAAACATTACAGAATTATACTTAATAATCATAATCTCTTTAATTTACTATTCAAAGCTACCAATTTAATTAATTTATTAAAAATATTATAATTTATAAACACATGCATGAATGATGAATTTTCAATTCCATTTTTCGCGTAACTATTTAATAAATCATATTATAACAACACAAAGAAAATTAATTTTTTTAATTACGTACGAAGTTAAACTGCATTTAATTACAATGAATTAACTTAGAATGGGTATTAGAATTCAGATAAATAAAGTCGAGACAATTTACCATACTTTAATTTTTATTATAATTAAAATAATTAAATACACACATACATAGAAAGTATTTACCAATAATAAAGTATTTTTATTTTCATTATTTCGGTTTTCTTATCATCTTTTAATATGTTTGTCATATTAGTTTCTGGTTTTGATACATTCATGAATTAAGAAAAAAGTTCAAAATGAGTATATGAAATCAATTAAGTAGATATTTATTTATATACAGTAATTTTTATTTTTATTTTACTATTATTATCGAAACAACGCTGTTTTCAAATTAACTTTAACGTTTCTATGATTTTATTATGTATATATTTTCTCTGTAATTATAACTATAAGGATACATATATTTTTATCAAACATAATATTTCATAAAGTTATAAATATAGTATGATAAATTTGTATTGATACCAAAGAAAAAAATATAAAAATTAATAAAATTTATGAGTGTATAAATAACTATTTCTATGGCTAAAAAAAATCATAATTTTTATTAGAACAAGTATACAAAGAAATTTGTTTTGAATAAATATCCTAATTTTTTATTCGAATCAGACAAATTCCATCCCATCAAATTCTTATGCAAATATATTTGTGACTACCGGCAACTGTATAATATTATTACTCACTGAAGTAAAATTTCAATTATATAAAAACTATTCAATTTTCCAATTTCTATAAAAAATATTTATGCAGAGAGTTTATACTATTAAAATCAGTTAATTTAACAAATATAAAAAAGCTAATAAAATGAAAATTTGTAAAAATATTTATTAAGGTATTACAAGAAAAGTCATATATAAAATTTTCAATTAATTAGGTTTTGATTATAATGTAAATAAACAATGGTATTTTAAATTAATTAAAAGAAATTTTTATATAATAAAATAAAATGTTTAAATAATATTCTTGATATAAAGACAGTTTTATAAATAAAAATTGATTAATACATATTTAAAGTAATATATGAGTTTGTATTTTATAAATGCAAAAATATTTACAAGCATAAAATTTTTAATAAAAAAAGGTTTTTTAAACCATGTTATATTCTAAAATATTCTTTTAAGATTTTCAGTGCTTTTTGCTAGACTTACTACTATATAAAAGTTATTAAAGAAAAAAATCTTAAGTAACTCCATTTAATATATTAACAATTATTAACCATTTATATGCTTTCTATTACTATACGATTTATAACTGTTATTTTTACTATCTATTTGATCAGCTTAGCAATCTAAATAGATTCGATATATTATTTCGTTAAGATTTAATACTGCATTCTTAAGAACTTTTCAAGGATTTTTATAAACTAACTATAAAAAATTTTTTTTTAAATCAATATTGTTTAAATTAATGTTGAAGTAATTAGAAATATATAAATATGGATCCAAAAAATGCTGTAAATTTAAAGTGGAAGTTCTTAGAAAATATTACAAAAGTATTTATTACAAGATATAGTGACAATTGAAATTTGTTTTAATTTTCAAAGATATCTATAATTTTCGAGAAATTATAACATAACTATTAATATATAAGTATTGAATTAAAAGTAATTCATGGGTTATTTAAAGTCATATAATATTGAAAAATTAAATATTTTAATTCCATTAGTTATTAATATTTAAAATTTTGTAGATAAATCATCAATAGTTTTAAATTATATTAAATTTCAAATCAATTAAAAATACATTATTTATCTTTAAAAATCACCTTTTATACATCTATTAAAATTTAATAATACTATATGTTAGTAGTAGTCAATATAGTTTTAAATTAAAATGTGCACTAAAATTTGATATTTAATATCTATACATTACAAAGACATAGACATATCTATATCTGAATGCGGACAAGTATTTCATCAATGTCAATAATATATCAAAAGTTAAATACTTAATATTTATTTTATTAATTTTTATATTTTTTCTGAACAAATAACAGAAATAAGATAAACTGTATTTTTTTGCCAATTTTCTTTCTTAATTTTTTCAGAATTTTTAAGTTTGCATATAAGAAATGTAATTTTTAGTAATTAATTTATAAGTAAGAAAAACAAATTAGAAAGATCAACAATATAATATTTTATATTGTATATAAAATATATAATTTATTTTCAATTATATAAAGTAATAATAGCAGTATATCTCTCCAAAATATGAAAAGTCTTTTGAGATTCAATCCATTATATCTGACTTGGTATCGTTCTGAAGGTAGAATTTTTCTCATAGGCTTGTACATTGATAGTAGAGTTAGAAAAGTATCGTGTAAGATAAGTATGATTATCTAACGACGTTCAGAATATTTTTTAACATATGTAGTTGTGATGTAGATGTGATGTCTTATATTTATATGCAATAATGCAATTCATTTTCTTCATTATAATTTGAAAATATGGATTATATAATTGTCTCCATTATTGTTAATATATTTTGGAATATCGTGTCATATAGTACGTATGCAAATTATATAAGGCATTATATTAATGTTAAGTTTCAAAGAAATATGTTCAGTAATGTATTGCACTAATAATAATTAAATAGTTTTTTAATATAACTAATAAATATAAATTAATAAATATAATTAATAAATTCAAAGTAATTTATTATTATAGTTTAAGCATGTATGGTAATAATAAAATTACACGAGACGAAATTATATAAAATATATTGTCAATGTATTATTTTTAATTTTGCGTAATTAAAAAAATAATAGTATCATTAAATTATTCTAAGTCATTACTCATTTATTAATTATTACTAAAAACGTAAATAACTAATTGTATGAAGAAAAAAGTTTAAGATATTATACCATTCGTTTATAAAATATTATTTATTAATTTAAATATGTAGTGTATATGAATGTAGAAGAAAAAACTTCGTATTTAGATAATAAAAGTTAGCAATTTATTTCTCTCTATGAAGCTAATTCAGAAATATTTGGATCATCTTGTTTCTCGACTTTACCCTTGTACATCTTGTTTAACCAGATCCACTTCAAATTCTTTTATATATAAAAAGCAATGTATTATTGAATAGAATATTTCCAATTTCAAATTACACAAATAAAAATTAGTAATTTTAAACATGTAATTAACAGAAATAATAAAATATAAGCATTCATATAAAAAACAATACACAAAATTCCTTTATTACTATATGCGTTATAAAAATTTCTTTTAATTAAGCTTCTATAATGCATTGCAATAGTTAATAAGTGTATTCAGTAAAGATTAAAATATTGTTTGTTTACATTTAAGACATAATTTTTCACCTAAATAAAAAATTTTTGGCATAAAGCCAGCGTGCTACTTTTGGTATCGCCTATGAGGAAAAGGAAAAGAGTACAAACAGTGAAAGATCAGTGGTGCGTTAAAACACAGCATTCGCAAGCGTATATAAGTTAATATTTTTAATTAGAAAAACCACTGTGAACGACACCAGTTGAACGTTAAGTGCGTCGTAAATCTACTTTGTGTAATTTCTCACTGATGCATAGCTTGTACGCTTAATCTATAAATATTGCAAGAGATTCGTGACACTTCTTAAAATTGAATAGTGAAATGCCTGTGTTGGGTAAAATAATGATCTACGAGGGACAGAGCTAAAATAACTAAGGCAAAGCAAAAGGCGCTGAAGGTTAAAGAAAGAATAAGGGTTTTTTTAATCATAAAAGAAATTTATATACTTTTTCGAATATGATTTGGTTTATGATTGGCGAAGGTACGGAAATATTTTAAAATTTTATTAAAAAATTATTTGTTTTTCCTCGGAAAAAAAGGATTTTTTTACAGTTTGCTTATAGAGTAAGTTAGTAAAAATAAATACAGTATATCTTGAGAAACGTTATTACATAAATATGTTTTAATACATAATAATAATTTTCAAACATTGAAAAACTATCTATTATTAATGGAAAAATATGCTTAATTTATATTTATAATTTTTGTTTCCAAATTTAAAAAAAAATTTATTTCCTTATTTTTCAGATAATTTATCTTATGTAATAAAACAATATTCTTTCTAGTTTTAAAAATAATCATTTATAAAAAATTTAATTGCTTTCAAGATAAATAATTGATTTTTGTATTAAATTAAAGATAAAATATAAACTTTATTAAAAAAAAAAATTATTAGCCACTTATAATTTCTTACATAAGATTAAAATATTGGTAACTTATATAAATTTTAAAAAGTGTAAATTAATGTATTTATAAATTAAAAACTATCATTGATTTTTCAATTAATATAAATAAAATTTTATACTATTTAAAGTAAATAGATAAAAACTTTATAAAATTGATTAAATAGTTAAATAATTTTAGATATTTTTCAACCTTGTAGAACGTTTTTGTAATCATAAAGTCAGTATATGTACAAATAGTGTGAATAAAAATACTTTATACTAAATGATAATTCATTTCGTATTTATTATACATTCATCCTTATTATTGTAGAATTATTCAATTTTTATGAAAAAAAATATTTTATTTTAAAAACAAAATAAAATCTTATTTTACTAAATTTCAGAACATAGTCTTATTAGTACCATTATTAAGTAATATTATAGAATTATAAGAATTCGATTATTATAAAAAATTAAAATACATATCTCAGTTGTGAAATAATAGCGTATTAACTTTAGAATTAAACATATAATAACCAAGATCATTTTTTGATTCAAGGTAGTAGTAACATTTAAAGTAATATTATGTAAGTTAGTATTAAGAATGAATTGATATGTAGGCAATTTATACGTTTTATAAGTCATATAATTAATTATTAAAATTTTACTGACGTTGGAATATTTCGCAATTATTCATATTATTTGATAAAATTATATTTAGAAGTTATATTTACTACATTGAATTAAGTATTGTATACTTTATTAATATATATTATAAAAAAGAATTAAAAATCTAAATCAGTCTAATGCGGTGATTAAGCATCAAACATAGTAAATTTTTTCTTAATAGTTGATTAATTAGAAAAAAGTGAGTCAGAAAAAAATTGTAGAATATTAACGGAAGACTGCTTATTTTTACAAATGTACGTATGTACAATGTAACGTATCATATGCATTACATCAAACAACTTTAGAAAAATGAAAAGTTGAGTATGCTATTACACATACAAATAAAAAAATTTAAGAAACTTTATATGATTGCATGTAAAATGATTAAACTATCAATTAAAAAATAATCTTTGCTCAACTACTACTAAAGAAAAATTTTCATATTGAATAAAGGAATACCGTAAATTTTATAAAAGGCCCACACTAAAATAACTGATTACAACGATACTTAGAATTAAATGATTAATTTTAACTAAACGCTTGCTGATCTATCGTTTAGTCAAGAGAAATGGTGCGATAATATAATCTACTCGTAACTTACTTTTGTACAGGTTCACGATCGAGCGTCAAAAATACTACTCAATTGTATGCAACAATAAAAGAGAAGCTTATTGCGAATAGACTATGCTATCTTTCTATGAAAGTACAACAAACTATGAATATGTCTTTTGTTTTTTTCCTCTTATCACTCAACATATCGACACTTTGGATAAGCTTAACTTTCGTAATCACTTTGTTCTAAAATTTTAAATAGTTGAGAGCAATCAATCAATAAATGAAGCATAAATATTTCACGATACAATATTTTGAAAAATAACGCCGTCAAACTTTTTATGATTAAATGAAGTTTGTAATTACAAGTTTATGTAAATAGTTTACCGATTGATAATTGTAACTTTCTAAAGTTTTATTGCAACCGTCTTATATGTGTTGATGCACCGAATTATCTATAGAATTTTAATTGAATTTTTAAAATTGCATATTGTCTAGTGCATGAATCATAAAGCTGCTTCTGATACTGGTTTTATTTATTATAACGATAAACGGTGCAATGTTAGTACATGACTCGCGCTTAATTAAAAAAATAAATTACGCGATTAAATAATTTAATTAAAAATACTTCAATTTAAGTTTAGTTTGTTATTTTTTATTTCAATGTATCATTGACTAAAATAATACTTTATCAATTTTAATATCGTTTGTTTTCATACAACTTTCCATAATCTAAAAGTAATATGAGAAAATAGGTAAAGTAAACTTCAGTTTCATTATCACTCAAAACAATACCGTAATAAGTGTCCAACACAACAATTTTTTAATTCAAATTAGATTAATGAGTCGAATTTTTATCGAAAATTGTTCGTTAGAATTACAGTAGCGATTATAAAGACTTTAATTATATTGCAATAATGTATGAGTTAATTTCTATCGTCTTATAATTTTATTTTTTTCTTTCATTTTAATACAGCTACCTTTACTTGAAGTCATTTAGCGAGGGCCAATTAAAAAAGTTACTTTCAATACTGTGTACTAATTAATGTATTTATATTTATGTCACCATATTCCATATTTAATACAGTATATTTGGCTAAAATTTTATATTAATTTTTTAAATAATTCTAATTTAGAAATAAACACCATAATTAAATTTACTAATATTATCATTTTTATAATATTATTTAAATGATGCAAAAAATAATAAGAGTG
Source organism: Dolichoris vasculosae (assembly GCA_018907195.1). Lineage (NCBI taxonomy): Eukaryota > Metazoa > Arthropoda > Insecta > Hymenoptera > Agaonidae > Dolichoris > Dolichoris vasculosae. The sequence continues at coordinate 4,586,004 of JACCHY010000014.1, read as the reverse complement.
TCAACCAAAATACAATAATTTATATAAATATGATTCTAATAGAGAATAAAACTTAAAGTATCTTTCAAAGATAATTTTTTTATTTAGAAATTCATAAATTTTAGTTTACTATAATTATAAGTTATTGTACAATAATGATATTTAATTGAAATATATCAATTTTCACAATTTTTGTGAATCACAGAATTTTTCTATTTTTTTAATCTACTATTTTAATAGATAATTAAAGGCTACTTAAAAATAAATATTCTTAGGTTGGAAATTTCATAGTATCAGAATATATTAATTTATATGTTTGTATACATAAATCAATAATTAAAAATTAAAAAAAAATATTTATTAAAAATTTTCATTACAAATTTTTATCGTTACCGATTTACAAAAACTAAAGATAATACAGTAATATAAAAATTAAGAACTGTAGTTAAATAAAAATTTCATATATATAAAATAATGATTTTAATTTTAATAGAATATATATTTATAAGCCATAAATTAATTATAAAAACAATGTTCTAGTTTTTTAAATAAAGAATTCCCTTCGTATCAATTAATACAAAAACGGAATCTGATTGTTTACAAAATTATTATGACCGTTGTTGTAATCATTTTTATGTTACCATATATAAATATATAAATCAATATATATATAACAGTTAAACAACATTCAACATTATTAGTAAAAATACAAGCTCGTTTATAACGAATGAAACTGGTATGATATGTGGTATATGTGCCTTAGCTCCCTGCTCTTTTTTTCTTGTTATTTAGTTCAATTAGGGAAAAACTCATCAAAATATAAAAGTACATTCTACGCGACTGAATATTCACTTTTTGGAGAGATATCCATTGAATAAATTAATTGAATAGGCCTCGTCGCGATCGAAGGCTACCACGCAACTGTTCGTATAGTCGAAGAATTTTTCTTTTACGTGTGCAGTATACTGGAAATATATGTTCTTACAACTTCCGGTACAGGTACTGGTATGGAGCCCCTAGTTTTCAGCTGTGAAGCACCTAGCCGAAAAAGGGTTCCTTAGTGCCCAACGTTTTATTTTCTCCTTATTGCTTTCTGCTGTTTTTGTTTTAAAATATTATCATAGGTGGATATAAGTGTATGAAAAAAATAACGTAGATTTCGAAGCTTAAAATTATAAGGCTAGTGATATGCTGCAATTTTACTCAGCTTTCAAGGATGCTATATATATTTTCCTTCATTGATTAAGCACCCATTGCTGCAGTTTGGAAATATCAAAGAAATTATTTATTAATCGTTTCTTTAACATAACTTATCGTTGTCCGAAGAATAGAAGATTTATTAATAAAATTATATTTTCCATTATTAATTACTTCTTACATGAAATGTAATTTTTTTAAATAATTCTATAGTTTAAAATTTAGTATTTTTAGTTTTTTAAATAATTGTTTTTACTATAAGACATTTGATTAACGGCTGTCTAAAAAGTATAAAAATTAAATCAAATCGTATGTACTAATTATGTAATAACTTAAAAAAATTATGATAAATCCATATATAGATCTTCAGATTTAAGTTCATATAATAGCAATAGGCACATTGAATAATTTATTTTAAAAAATCAAGTCGATTATCAACGATGTAATGACGTGATAAGGATTATAAAAAGCATAGCGTGCCTAAACATAATACTTCCATCTCGTATGGCACAAATATGTAAGAATACCGATGATACCCGTGATCATAATAAAAAATAATGAATCATTGCTAATGATTCCCGCAATAATTTTGTAAATAAAAGAAAAGCAGTTTATTACTGGGAATTAATTTTGCTCTATACGAATGATTAAAATTTTTACAGATCTAAGAGAAACTTTCCTTCTTGAGATAGTTTAAGAAGGGCCTTCAATTGTTTTTTTTATTTATGAGTAAAACTGACAGAAACAGTGATAGACAGACAAAATTTTAGTCTATTAATTCGAATTTTAAATGCTTATCCATTAGTCACACTTACATTGTATCCTTGAATCGGCAATTCGTAGCTTAAAATAAATGTTTAATAGTCATCAAAATAAATGTTAGACACTTAATTAACTGATAGTCTTAAATTCGTCATCGAATTTGCGTATGAAAGTAAATTAATAATTCTACAAAATGTAAACAAATTTCATTTCGATTCCTTGTATAGAATTTTTAATTATAAATAAGATTTTAATTACTACGATTACTTAATTCCGAGATAATTTATATAATCAAATATTTCAAAAATTGCAATAATGAAAATGAAATTACCTTATAGTATTAAGTGATTTTATTTATAGTTTATCCAAACATCTCCAAATAAAATAAATATTTACTTATAAAAAAAATACGTGATTTTGAAGGTTCACTTCATAAACTTATTTTCATTATCTAATTTAAATATATAATTATCTATTCGATGAATGGATACATTAACAATAAAGATAATATTAAAAATGAAAAGAGAAAGTGCTTCATCCATATAAAAAAATATTAACAATATGAAATCTCATATACATCTCTTACAAAATCGCGAATCAATATAAAATTGAAACCACCTACCCACTCGCCTCCTCAAAATAATCTCATTGAAGGACGCGTGATGCCTGTTATATATTACTCTCTTGGCTGTATTTTTTCTTGGTTTTCGATCGAGAGCAGATTTGATTGATAAGTAATTGAGAAATCGAAAAGAAAGCTTGTTGTTTTTATAAAAAATGCATTCTATTGCGCACAATATAAATGCTAGGTATATGAATTATTAATGATCGGTTAAGCATATTTTTAAAAATGTTTTTTGGGTAATGGTAGCTCTGATTACAATAAAGTTGACATGTATTCAAATATTTTAACATTCGTTTGACAATAAACACAACAGAAATCTTCATCAAAGTTAAACAAATTTTTTAGGTCAGGTAACAACCTTTTAACGAAGGAAACGATTTATTAGCATACGCTGCATACGAGAATGTTCAATATACTTTGTCAAAGAACGGAGACGCGTATTACATATTTGATAAACATCGGTGCGCACGGAATTCTCTTCCAAGAGTCGCATACAATAATAGAATCCTGTTCGAAGCACCATTGTAATTAGATCTACGAGATTCAAGTAGACACATAGGGGTAAAAAAATGAGGGAAAAAGAGCTGTGAATTTGTTCGATAGGTATGTATAAGAAGTATGGCATTAATCGACCGGTAAAAAACTTTAATAGAACTCACTATGATGTTCGCGTGTCAGATCATTCTTTGATTTTAACAGAAGATCTCATTTTTTTGTTATAGCTTTTGAGATTTGTATTTTATTAAGCAATATTCTCTTGCAAATTTATGTAGGATCAATATTAATCGTTTTGTATAATTACAAATTTTTTTCTAGATGTACAACCGCTGATGGATCATTGTGTTTTTACGTTAATAACTATTCTTTAAAATTCTACGTCGTAACTACATATCCTCTTTCGCGTTATTTTATACAAGTTTATGCAATGATCCCACTTTTTTAATTATTATTGCAATAATTTAAAAACTACTTGTTCAGATGTTTTTATTAAGAAACTTTTAATCATATCAAGTACATCATTCGTAATATACAACTCGAATGTACAGTTTTTTATTATACTCATTTTCTGTATTTAAATAAAATTGCAAAATTGTTATCAAAAAATTTGTTCATCCGTAATAAATTTTCACAAATAAAAAACATCTTAATTAAAAAAAACATAAACCAAATAAGCTGTAAGAATTTGATCACTGTATATTAGTCATAAATAATTTATTATATGTAAAATCATTGTTTATCATGATTAAAAAAAAATATTGTATTGTATATATTAGTATATTGTATTTATTAGGTTCAAATAAATAAACATAAATAATAATAAATAAATTCGTATTATACAAAAACAATCTATTTAGAAAGCACTTTCAGGACGAATCGTTATGTTAAATGGGTTCTCGTACTCGATAAAGTTCGACTGCGAGAAGTTTAAAGGACAGAAAACCAACACGATGTTTACTATAGCGCAGGAAAGACGCAATGTGTCGTCTTTTGTAGAACGTATGGTCGCACTCGATAAGAATAGTAAATCGCAGTCGCATTCCCCTCCACTCTCGTCCTCCTTCAGAATACTACCTTCGAGGAAAGGGGGATATTCTGAAATCGTGACTAGTTATTAGGAAAGATATTTTAACGAAGCTAATTACCAGTCACGATTTAGCAAACAACCAATAAATCGATTTATTCACAGAAAATTGTTAAATATGTTTTTACACTCACTGCGATTTTTAAGTTGATTAGATGCATGAAAGGAATTTTATTATTATAATGGTATTATTATTATTAGAAAGGAATGTTTCTTCATAACTGTAAAACTCGAGGAGCTTATATTTTATCGTACAAGCTTATACATTTACTTTATATAACATAATTGAAGTGATGCTATCATCACTCAATAATTTATTATCAATATATTAATTTACTAAAGAAAAATAAGTTTCCATGATACGGTAAGTATCAGGTCCATTAATTTATATCCTAAATTGTATTTTCTGAAATCTTACGTGTATGTATCGATATAATAATCGTATATAAAGCATAACTGCAGTAAAGTTAAAAAGCAAAACATTTTTATTTGTCATTGTCGTAAAGAATACAAAACTCACTACTGCGTAATATTTAGGCTATTTGAAAGTCAAAATTTTTTGTCTATGTCTGTAAAATATTCGCTGCATTCGTCACCAAAAATAGTTTTAATTGTAAAATATTTCGAAGATGGACGAATGTTGTTTACTGTAACATATTATTGACTAAGTACGCATAATATAAACATTGTTGCGCTACGTGTACTGAAATCATAAAAAGAATTCGATCGCGAGCGCACACATCAATAAATTTTTTATCGTAGCCATGAGCATCGTATCGACCTTACTTAAACACGTAGCAACGTTTTATAATAAAGGATACGTATAAAGAGACTTCGCACTCGTTAGTTATTTCCAGGCAACGCGGTCTTCATACTCGATCATTCAACAATGACGGATACCTCTAAATTTGGATCTCAGCCGCCCGCACATGTGAACGTCACAATGGCGGCCGTAATTAAAAGGAGACACTTTTAACGATTTGCTTTTTGCTTTCGGTAAAATTTTTTCGAGTGATCTCACCTGCGACAAGACCTTCGGAAGTGTATGATTGTGCGAGCTCCTCTCGGTATTAGTAGCACGTTGCTGTTGCTGCTGCTGGCCAGCCTCCGACCTGAGGTCGTGCCTCCAGCGCAATACACCCATCATGACCTCTCTCTACTTCTCTCGCGCGTTCTTTTGTATTCTAGTGGTGGCGGTCGTCGTTGGTAGGCGGCATCCCGTGAACAATGGGATAAGCAATTATACGTAACCAACTTTACACCGGAACTCGTTGCACCGTAGCCGAAGCTCGACTGCTTCGACTGACGCGACCGGCGCCACCGCAGACACGCTACTTTCGGTCTCTCCTTCGGCTCCCCTCCGATGCTCCACCGTGTATTTTACTCAATAAGACACGTCGAGCTCGGCCTTTTCGACAGCAACTATTTCTGTCTTTCCGAAGTACACTCCTTACCGCAAAACTATTGACCGCACCAGTCTTTTTTTATAAATTTACCCTTATTCAATTCCTGATTATTAAAACAATATGTATAAAATAAGCAACTGTCGTTGAATTAATTAGTTTGTATTCTAGTTTTTGGAAAGTTAATTTAAACAAACATAAAACTATGCTATTAACTCACATTTATTATAGTCAAGCTTCTGTATATTGTATTTTAAGCAGTTTAATTTTTGATAAATTTATTACTAAGTACCCAAGACATTTATTGTAGATCTTAAAATTTTATTTACATATTTTTCAAATGAATTCTTTCAAGCTTCTCTTTCGTATATTTTATGTTAATTAATTTTGAAAATATAAATATATAAATTGGTAAATTTTTTTCGATCTACGGACAGTCAAGATTTTATTATTTAAGGAGTTAATCACTAAAGATGGATTGCCTTTGTTATAAGTTAGGTTAATATAGACGATTAAAGCTTGTAAGAAGAAAATTAATACGTACAAATCAAATAAGTAATATAATTAATTTTTTATTAGCATTTTATGTTAAGTAAATGTCCCGATCTCGCTGATCAACAAAATTTTTTCATTGATTGTCGAACAACTTAATAACAAAAATGTAGCTTTCGCGCAGCCCAATCTCAATAATTCAATCGTCGACTGAAAAAATCTTCAACTGAATTTATCAAGTTTGTTATGTAAAAAATTCAATAAGAAATAGACACGCTTGAAATCGCACCTTCAAGATTTTATAATATCCAAGGTTAAAAAATGCAAGCAATCGCTATTGAATTACTGGTGTCTCTGTCATATCTGTATGGTATATATCTATCTTTATTTTACTCATTCATTTTGGTAGTTATACGCCTATGGTCAGAGCTCAACTACTTTAGCACATTCTACTTTATCGACTGCGCCTTGTGGATCAATGTTAGTTCGTATTTTTATTTTTCTAGATTTTGAAAAGTTAAGAATTCCTTCGTACTTCTAGTTATTCTATTAATGTAAAATCTTCTATTATAGCTCTTGATTGTAGCTTTACATACAGTACATGAATGAAGTATTAAAAGGCATTATCATAAGTAATGAATTAGCTTTCGATTGTTTTCACAATCTGACTTTTTAATTATGCATATGCATTTGTCGACTATAATAACAATGTGAATTATCAAACCAATTATAAATATAACGATCACAACCTCGCTTCATTACATTAGTTGTAAATGTAAAAACACAGTTCTTGCAATTCAAGAAATTTACAATTAAAAATAATTAAAACTTATTTAAATTTTTTATATATTGCTCAATGTAATTTCAATAAAATTGATTATATTATCTGAATATAGTTTTAAATATTATAAAAAAATATTATATAAAAAACCGGAATACTAAGTAAATAAGTAGTGAGTTGTCGAGATTTACATTAATATTAAATGATTAGACAAAAAAAATTATTGAATGGTATAAATTGTTTTCCTTTTATTCAAACATGTCAGTACCAATTGCTTACATAAGTCATAATTATAATATAAATATTTATAAATAAATTAGTCCATTACTCGTCTATTAATCAAATAAAACAGTATCCATAAGGCATTTGGTTGATCGTAAAAATAAAGAAAAAGAATGAAAAGAAAATGAAAGGAGAATCCACGATGGTGAAAAATGACTCAATAATCGTCACCCGAGAAGTTTGGAATAAGCGTTCCTCATGCGCTTTTTCAAGAAAAAATAAACTAGCCAATGTGTTTCAAACTAATTTAGAGGGACAGAAGAAAAATAGGTGTACCTGTTTTAAATTTTTGAATCGATGAGAGGGAAAATAACAGGTGGTCGAAGGTGGTTTGAAAGAAATGAGTATTGGTTAATTGGGAGTTGGTATATTCAGGATATGCGAAACACACTTGTTCTACATACGTAATGACAGTAGACTTAAATGAGAAGACATTCTACACCTCAGCTTTCGAATAATGCGAAAAGAGAATACTTAGCCACAAATTAGAAGTAAGATAAAACGAAAGGCATGTTCCGAACAACTCGTTAATTTGCGTGTTTCATATTCTTGGAAGTATGCTCTCGTTCTTAATTTTTTTATCATCGTAACTTCTTTCTATACAATCAACTTTTTTGCAATTGTTTTTTATGCAGGATCGCATTGTATCGATAGAGCTTTATGAATTTGACAACGTAACATATTCTTATTCCATATCCAAAACTGTATAATTTTTACTTCATAATTTATATTAGAATTATTTTAAATAATATTATTAAATGATTATTCATTACATTATTTTGTTTACATTTTTTATTTAATAAAAGTATTCAATTTAGCTATTAGTTTTTATTTTTACAGTTATGATCGATTTTTTAATTCTCTACTTACTAAAATTTAGAATCATTAAAATATTATACTACTTAATATTAACATACTAACTGAGATTTCAAATTACTTAATTCAAGTTTTAAAAATTGAATCATTAATAAAAAAATGGGATTTAAAATAATATTTTAACAATAATCTTAATTCAAAATCTCTTATGCATATGTTAATACTCGAATTAGTTACTTATTATAATGTGAATTTAAAAAACAACACCGAAATTGTATCCAAGCATATAATTAAAAAAACATTTATCTTCAAAAATATGTGAATCTTAAAATGCAGTTAAAAATTATGAATATAAAAAGTTTAGAAATTATTGAACCATAAATATTCTTTGTATAATTGCTTTCATATAAGTCACTGAATAATAAAAATTTAAATTTATAATGAAAATAAAGTTTATATTGATAAAAGCTGGCTTAATAAATGTATCATTTGTATATCTAACTGTTGAAATAAAATTGATTAAAACTTTTTTTTTAAAAAACATTAAAAAATTATCAATTGGTTCGTTAAATTATTAAAATAACACTATATAATTAATTCACATTTTAATAACACTAGAAAGGAAAGGTCTACAACGAAAATTAACTTCATAAATTGATAATTGATAATAATTAGTAAATATAGATTATAAGTAATATTCTTTAATAAAGTCATTTTAAATAATAGCTTAAAATTAAAAATAATGGACACCAAAGTGGTGCCAATCGCTCGCTTACATCCACCATTTCATGAATTTTTATTTAGAAAATATGAACATATTTATAATACTATTTATAATAATTGGACAGTCATGGGATCCTATATAGGATACATGACCTTTTACATAAAGCATGAAGCTAAAATGAGTCAAGGACGTAAGTAATAGAAACGCATCACACGTCAATCGCTGTTGAAGACCATCGGTGTATTATACCATCGATAGTTACTCCTTGAATTCTTATTCCTCGTGATTTGCACTAGTGACTCTCAAACGATTTAACTTTAATAAAACGAATGAAAAGTGTTGTACCATAACTATATCGTGACTCATCGGAAATCTGAATATTTCTGAATAAGTTGTTTGTCCATCAAATTTTTAAATCTGAGGATAATTTATTATAGTTTATTTATTAAATATAGAGATTGTTATCAAAGAAAAAAAATATAAGGTAAATTAAAAAATGAAGAATAAATCAGGTTTTAAAATATAATTTCAATTATCTTCAATATTGAAAACTGAGTTGACTTAATTTTAATGATTTTTATTTTAAATTCTTGTGAAATGAGATAAAACATGTTATAGTGACTGCCAAATTAATATAAATTATCTTTTATTATAAGGTATACTTAATATAATTCAATATCTTCAATTTTTTATAAAAGCTTACTGATATAAACTACGTTTTTTATTTAATTTTTTTTAAATTTATAGTTTTATAGTGGTAAGAAAATTATGAAGACAGTAAAAAATTTATAGCTGCTAGTAATCTTAAGCACAAATGGTATTTTTACATTCAACAATGTCTTACTGCCAAAAAATCACAAATGAGATTTATTATGAAATCCATTGTTGATGTAATATAAAAATATATAATTGAAGCATAAAAATGAATAGTAATAAAAGCAAATGGATAATCGAACTATTGCAATAAAATTAATTTTATCGTTGCTCTATTATTAATATAATTTTACAGATCAGTTTAAAATAAAATCTAATTCTAAAATAAAAATCTTTGAATTTTATAAAACTGTAAAAAATTCGGTTTGTTTTTTACTAAATTTTCTAATGATTACAAAATTATATTTAAAATAAAGTAAATTACTTTTAACCATCCTCTAATATTTAAATTAAGAGTTAATATGAAATCAAAGATCTTTATAATACGCAAATACACTCCAAACGAAAATGTAGGATTCGTATCAGTGTCGGAAACGTCCACTATAAAATAATACAGTTTAATAATTAAAATAATCCTTAAATTAAGATGATGTGATATAAACTTAACTTTACGTTAACAATATTTTTGAGTGTAATGACATGAATATTATGGTAGCTATTAAATTAAAGAATTTGATTTGAAAAGTTTTCAAGACACTTTATTATTGTTCGAAAGTCTCATTCGTACTTTTTCTTATCGAGAATATCAATAGATAAAAAATAAAATTTGGTTATTCATATATATTTCATGAATGATCTGAATACTTTATTTAGAATTTTCTTTTGTTAATACTATCAAATTTAAAAGAAAAGCAGTGAAATAACGGATTTCTATGCAAATAATCTGAAATTTTTATTTAAGCACTTTGAAGAAGATTGTGTAAATAATATATTAATGGTAAAATTCATTATAAGTAATAGTAAAAATCTAATAAATGTATTTATTAAATGACGTTTATTTTTCAAATATTATAAAAAATTCTATTTTATTCAGTTTTCTTTTAAATTTGCATTCGCATTTGAGATAGAATCTAAAAAGATAAAAGAATAATACCTAAAAGAATATATATTGTAGTTATTAATTTACGTAAATCCATAATTAAATAAAATGTAAGATTAATTTGCAAGCACCAACTAAGAAAAAAAGGTTCATCAATGCTGTAACTTTATGTGCATTCGAATGAACATGCATGCGTACAATAGTTATACCTTCCGTGGTTACACACTTCTGGTCCATTATCGATATCATCGAGTATCTTTTGAAAGATTTGAAAGATATTTTTTAAAGTAGTCTAACTTTTAATTAATTTTATAATCTATTTCTTTAAATTATAAACTATGGAATTAAAAATTGTAAGTAAATTACAAAATGTTTAGTCTTATGTAAAGCATAAGAAACAAGACAAGTTTAAATGTAAAAATATAAATTTGAAATTTATTTTATTTTATAATCAAAATGTATATTTTACAACCATAAAGGAAAATATATAGTTACATAAAATATATTCGAAATATAAAAAATATTTACATAAAAATGCTCGTGGTATTTATGTATGATTTGTTAAACATAGTAAAAATTGAATTAAGTTATAACTATTTTATGTATTAAATTGCAAATGAAAAATAAATCACTTTTTCATTTCGAACCTGCAGTAAAATGAATTAATTTTCAACATTATTTCCCTAAAGTAAGTGTAATAAATTACGTGTAAAAACTATTGAATATAAGATTATTGTAAACATGTTTATTACAATTCTTGATAGACCAATAAATAGTTTAATATTTCAACTGCAATTGAGTTATATTTAATGTTGGAATTTATTAAGCTATTGTAAATTGATTTCGTTCTCGAATGTTTACACATGAGTTCACAGATATTATTTTAAAGCCGCACATGGGATAATAATAATACTAATAATAATAGTATTACTATTACTTTTACTACTACTAACAATAACAACAACAACAATAATAATAACGAAAATTAAAAAGTAATATGAAAAATTTAAAATGAGTAGGAAATAATAATAAAAACAAAAAGTTATGAAAATTTGAAGTCGTGGCATTGGACAACACTTAAATAAGGAAGAAAAGTGGAATGCGTGAAGAATAAATTTTTAAATTTATCGATAGATTATTAAATTATAATTTAATTTAAGTAGGTAAGCAATGTCGCATACCCGTAGGTAAGAAAAAAGAAGGTGAATAGAAAGCGTTAAGTTTTCTTTCAAGAGCTCCCGGTTATTGATCCCCAAGGTTATTATCCAAGATCACAAGCGTAATTACTGCAGGGCCCACGTGCTGTTTCCGGTCTGCTCGTCTCTAAGCCTCGACCGGAAGAGACGTAGAACACGACTCCCAGGCCTCCACATCCTGCCCTTAACCTTGTACCGTGTCGACTTCCTTCATTCAATCCGACAAATTCCAGACAACATGCCGCTTACGATTATATTCTTATTCCTATAAAATTATCGAGTACTTATCTAAATAGTTGGTTGGTGGTTATGTTTATTCTTTGAAATCATGTTTTTGTTTCACTTTGTATTTCTTGAAAATATTAAATTATTTTGCAATATCGCTTCGAACTTTTCAATATTTTATTTCATTATATTTAGATTCCGAATTTAAAGTAAAAAACAAATTACTTTCTTTTAAGAAAAATATTGCATGATATTTTAAATATTGTGCTTGGGTCTATTAAAATAAAAAATATTATAATATAAATTCAATGGAAGTATTATCGAAAGTTTGAGTTATTTATCTATTAAAATATTTTATTTTATAAAAAATTATATTTTTGTATATAAATAAAGTTCTTTTCAAGGAATTAAAAATAATCATTAGTGCAATAGATAAACTTCTTTTCTTGTACACTTTCGATTGTGTATAAAGAACAATTTATTTAGGAATTAGAATCAGATAGTCGAAGATACAGTTGACATTTTTAATTGAAAACAAATGTTTTGATGAAAGATAAAAATATAAATAATGATACAACAAAAATACGAGTTTGTAATTTCGAAATATAATGAAATATTTTATTTTAATATTGTTAGTATTATTTTATTCTATCTAATACAATCTGATGAATTGATTATATCCAGTAATATAAAAATCAATATTGCATTTCGTTTCTAGTGAACAATTATTCTCACAGCTCGATATATTGAATCGCTAAACCTTTAGAGAAAACAAAAACGATAAAGATTCTGCTTATTTGAAAGAGGTAGAAAGTGCAATTATCTTGGAAGGTATGTTAACGAGGCAATTCTAATATTTCTCGAACAAGACATCCAAGTAGTATTGGAAAGTTTGTAAAAAGAAAAAGAAAAAATGGACTTATATTCGAAAGCATTTTTGTTGTGATGTCCTACACGGTTTATATAATAACCTGTGCGCCGCTTTCGCCATCGCATAGCTTTTCCGCATCGCTAGTACTAGCTACGGCGACGACTGCGGAACAACAGAAGGCACCCCGAGGATAGATGAGCTCGTTATTTCGTCTCCTTGAGTCTTTATTTTTTCATCAAAGACGTCCTTTTATTCTTAATTGGCTTTCTTCCAATGGTTCATAAACAGATGATCGCTAGACTATTCATGAATGCGATCGGATGGATATAATCGCCCCAGATGATCTGTTTTCTAAGCATACCATCTTTTTTCATCTTTCATACTATAATCAATGTGTGATTTTTTTTTTATTTTTTTTTTCAAAGTGGACTTCTTTTTTCATCCTATCTATGATAATAACATAAATTAATTATCACAGATTTCATTTTTTTTAATGCTGTACTAAAATCTAATTCAAAAAGCTGCTACTGAATTTGCTCATGAAATGTATATAAATATGTATTTATTTGCAATTTTATTTATGTATAAACCATATCATCATTATACACAACAAACTTGTTCTCTTTAAATCTTTTATACGTACTTTTTTAGGTGTGAAACATCTGTTCATCATGCTTTTACTACCGTATATGAAATTACTATCATTTCCATGATATTAGTTTATTAAAGATACGGAAGATATTACTCAACAAAAATAAATATATTTACATGGATGCACACTTATTTATTTAAAGAAAATTGACACAATATTATTATATTTCATTAATTCGAACTGTTTGTAGTTAAAGACATAAAAAATAATTGTTTAATAAAATGTTTCTTTCATACAAACGTATTATTTCTTATGAAAATAAGCAGCTATAAGCATTTAAATATAATGGGATTGATGAATCCTTAATTACAAGAATTAGTTTAAATGTACTTATTAAACAAATGTCAAAATAGATAAAGTATCGCCCTCTCTTCTTTGCCGAACTTATTAAAGGAAATATTTCTCAATCAGTTAGAAGGGTTGTTTTCTTGGTGCTTATGACCGATCGAAAACTTAATATCTGTATTACCATGCCACTTACCTTATGTCGATAAATTACCTATGTTACCGACCGAATAACTCGTTGAAAGATAAAGTTGCACTTTCATTTGATTTGTATGTTCAAACATGCAGATATACCTTGGCTACATTCTATGCTTACTAAAAGAATATAGTCAACTTAGTATAAATTTCATTGGCAAAAATATCGATAATACTTAACACGCGGATACCACATGATAAGATTTGGAAGTAAACTCATTATTTTAAATATAGTTCGTCATTGAATGAAATGAAAATAAAAAAATAAAATATAAAAATATAATGAAAATTTATCGTTGCAAAAGCCCTTACATTTGGTACACTTAATATTAGTCTATTAATTAAAAACTTGATTTTTTATTCTTTCATCATTTTCATATTACTACATTTATTTTATTATTTAATTCATGAATACAATATCTACATTAAATGATATAGTACAATTATTTCTAAAACCTTTGTATCTGTAATATAACAATAAGCGGAGACTATAATAGTTAACTTGATGGACTAAACCATGGGTCATTTATATGTTTATATAGTTAAATTTATTTATTATCTCTCAAGAATAGCTTGTTTAATTTTGTTTTAATCAAAGTATTAGTTTTATAATCAGTAGTTATTATGCAAAGTATTATATTATAAATTATAAAGATTTAAATTAAACTCAAAGAATAATATAGTAAATTTAATGAAAGATAAAAATTTATAAAATAAAATTTAAAAGAGTAAAATGTTTGAGAAACTATCAATAATAGTTTTCTGAACTTGAATTTAATAGAGGTTTGTAGTTAGACGATTTATTAATACATTCAGCATGTAACAAACAAATGATATAAGATAAAATTAAAAGACAGTTATATCTAATTCTAAAAATTTTGTCTAAAATTCATAAATGAAACTATATAAATTTTATGAAAATTTATTTCAGAATAGATAAATTTATTTCAAATAGTATTTCTATACGAAAACAATGAAAGTCAAATCAATGAAATTAATGTGATTAATCCAATTTTATCATCATAAATATATGAAGATATCGGGTTTTGAATCATTCAAGTCGAATCATAAATTTTTTAATTTTTTTGTTATCATTTAAGATTTTGCATCTATTTGAATATTTAAATATTTAAATATTTTTAATTCTAGTTGATAATTGTAATAACTTGCTCAACAATAATCTACAATTCAATAATATTTTTATGCTTGCTTTAAAATTTATTTTATTTATTCGATGTTTGAAAACGCAACTCGAATTATAACATATACAATGAATACTTATTCAACGAAGTAATGCATACAATAAAAACTCATTACTAACGTTGCTTTTAGATCTTCATTCGAAACTCTTTCTTGAAAAATAAATAAGTTTTAAGTTTATTTAATTATGCGTATACATTAACGTTACGATAGGAGGAATAATTTTTCATATTCAAACTCAAGATTTCCAATGCTACCGTTTCCAATATTTTAAAGCAAGTTTTTACCTGATTAATGTTTCACAATATAAATGACCATATTAGTTTATAAACAGTTGTATAATATTCGATATCACAAAACTAAGAATAAAATACTCAGCGAAGGCCCTTAACAAACTTGAAACTGACGCATTTATTAAGAGATTAAAGTCAATTTACTAGGACTATACGAAAAGAATCACGTGGAAATTTCCCTGGGACTGATTGTCGGAATATGATCAGACAGATTTCTCGGGACAACCTCTCCATAAAGCAACTACATAAAGTGATGAATTGGGTTAGTGATGAATGAGCTTACCTGACTAAAGTACGTAGGCAACATGCAACGTTGATCGTCAAGCCGTGAACTCTGTACTCGTTCGAGCAGTTCAAATAAGTCTTGCGTCGGGCCCTGGAAAAAAAGTAGACAATTTTTGTAAAGGATTATTTCGCGAATTCATACATTAAGTTAAATCTTTTCTTATACCATTTATTTTGATCGATCAGAATTTATCTACAGATATTTGTAAATAATAAAATCCATTCTTTTAAAGAATTGTGCCAATAAAAGTAAATCAAGATATCTATCAAATTAAAAGGCTTTTTTTTAATTCTAATGAGACGATATTTATAGTTCACTCCAATGTCGTACAGTTTGTAATTCATAATTTTATGGAAGTTTATTTTACTTGCGTCTGCTTAATTTTTTCTATCCATTATATGTTTTGCAGTATTAAGTTCCTTTATTTAAAAAAACTTCTTTTGTTAAAAATTTAATGGGTTATCATGCTTTACTTAAAGTTTTTGTAATTTCATTTCTGATTATTTTTTTAATTTTTAAATACGTATTTAATGTAAACCAACTGGATAAGTGATTAAATTCGAAAAATATATATATATATATATCAGAAATTGAAGAAACATTTCAAGGAGGTGGTTGTATTCGATAAATATAAATATAAAAGCAACATCGATAATACTAATTATTTCCTTCAATAATTTTATGAAACTAATAAATTTTTTTTCTTAGTAAGCTTTTAAATAAATACAAATAAATAACGAAAATAAATTTGTTTGTTCTTTACAAAAAAATATATGTAATATAATATTATAAATTTCAATAAAAGACTTATACTACAATTTTGAAATAAACATATTATGAAATTGAACTAATATATATATGATTAAAAGAACAATTATTGAGTATATTCAAAGTAAAATGTTTAAATTCAGATATTAGTTTAATCGATAAACAAAAACGCCTGATTGATAATTCTTACTCACCTTAAGTTTGTTCCCGCTTCTGGCATCCTGGTGATTCTCGCCATGACTTCTACACGCGGAATCCGTTTCGCAATATACCGATTGTTCTAATTGTTGCCTCCTAAGAAAATAATAAAAAAGAACTCAATTAAAGAGTAATTTTTAATGTAATTTTTGACTGGAATACGAGAAATTAATTCTACCTTACTTTAACTCAATCTTCGTTAACATAATTGAAGGTGAATTAAGTATATAACTATTTGCAAAGAAATAAATGATACAATTTACATTTTTTAGTATTATTATTATCGGTTGCTTTATTGTTATTTTTATTGATATTATTATTAATTTTAATTGATAGATTAAAATAGGTGATTGTTTTATAAATGAGGGTCAAAAATATTAGGATAATTTAACAGCATATAAATTGATTTTTTGATTTAATAAATATTTGTTGTTGGACTTTATCTTGCAATTATATTTTTCTTCATTTTTTATTTAAGACAACTCATTAATTGCTTATAATGAATACGTTTTATAGTTGATGAATATATTATTGAGTAAATTTTTTAATATTTAGTTATGAAATATTTATTTTACTGAAAAGGGGATTTAAATATTGAAAAAACATTTTCGTTAAAAAATTCAGAATTCAGTTTAGAAAGCTTAAGCATTTTTTTCCGGTTACTAAATAGTTTCTAAATAAGTTTCCATATTATTCTTTTCAGTAATTCATGGAAGTACTTCAAATAGAAAATCTCAGTACTAGAATCCTCTACGTTACAAGATACATTAATTATTTCTCAAAATGTTTAAAATTACGCATGCTTTTAAAGTTGAGTATAAGGATCCAACTATCTTTAGAAAAAAAGCAATTAAAATAGAGTCAGGGATTATAGTAGGATCAGAGAAAGTTCTATGTCAACGAGTTACGTTTTCCTATACCCGAGTGTGGGGTGAGGAGTGAATCGATCATTGCCGGTTCGTAAGATTCTCTGTTACCCTAAAGGCCGAGGGTGAGATTAAGGAGGCAAGGAAGAAGTGCGCGCAAACTGTCAGCAGATGTATCCGAAGGTTGCAGCAGGCCAAGTGCTCTCGACAGGGACATGTGCGAAAGCGTGAAAAGAGGAGAGCGAGTGTAACCGATTTCTTTTCCTTCTCTTTAGCCCCTCCCCCGCGTTCGGTTTAATGGTGCGTGAACTCAAGCAACGATGTGCAAAGAATTTTCCGGGTGCTTTGTTGGTCTGCACGGGAGGCCTCGAGGGCGCGTACAATGCCCAAATTTGAATAAGATGGGGACATTTAGTCAGATGCTGCGAGAGTTTTATGCGTGCATTCCTGCATTATTTTGAAGCATTCGCTTGCGTTGCTTTCTTTCGAAGTTTTCATGAGCGTCGTGTTTCCGCTTGATGTAAATGATTTTTCATCGGATGCATTTTTTAAACAAGGAAAAGAGAATTATGCTTTCGTGACCTCTACTTTCAAAATAAAATAAATAGTAACATGGATATTCAAGATGGGAGCGATTTTGGTTCATTTTCTCAACTGACATTTTCAAAAATTTGTATAAAACATTTGTATACAAATTTGTATAAAACAAACGTAAAGTTGAATGAAAGCGGTAAAATCTACCTATAATAACGTTGATTGAATTTTTCTAATTATATTCAACAGAAAGATATTTAAAATATGTGAATCATACCGATTGAAAATTCTTTTTATTTTATTGCATGATTTGCCTATTCTACTTAAATATTAATTAGGCGCGTAACTTTTTAAACATGATACTATTTTAAGAAACTTTAAAATAACCTAATACTTATGCACAAATAAGGTAATAGTAACTAATATTAATAATAATTATCATTATATCAAAAGAGTTAGAAACAGCTAAAGAACTGATATAGGGTCATATTGTTAGAAAATTCATTGTCTTGAGTAACAAACGGCAAATATTTGGACAGTCACATCATCTCTCTATATGAACGATACGTTCATCTGCTCAGCATCATTGTCTATTGCTTAGCCTGAACCATATCACTCACGGTTGAGACACCATTATTTTTTTTGTCTTTTGAACTGAAGACGTTATCCATAAGTGAATATTCGTTGCTTGTAATTGTAAGACGCATGTACTAAAAAATATCGCAACAATCAAACTATAAATTGATTAAATACTTTACGCATACGTTATTAATAACAAAATTTCATTATTTAAAAATACTATTTTTTTATTATTGAACGCTCTTTTTATAGTTTTTAATTAATCCTTTTATGCGTTGATTTTTTTACATATTTTATCATGTGATTTGATCTTGATTAAAATATTATATTTTTAAATTTCTCTTTTTTTTAAGAATAAAAAATTTTTATCCTTACGTTATTCTAAGAGTTTTTTATATTCAAAATGAAATAAAAAAATTAGATATAAACAAAATAAAAATATTGTTTATATTTTAAAAATATTAAATCCCATGATTTATTCATATTTTTAAAATAAAAGTTAATAAAAAATTTAAAATAGTATTTATTTTAATATAATTGTAACATTTTTATTTAAATTAAGTATTATGATTTTTATATATTCATATTTTATGTCACATTTCATTTAAAATGAATAAAAACCAAAGTAACAATAAAGTAGGTTTAAGTATTTTAATAAATAAATCAAAGTCAACGCTAAAATTTAACAGTCTTGTCCACGTTAAAAAAATTCAAGATCCTTTTCTATAGCAAATTTAAAAAAAATTTAAAACATCATAGTATCTCAAAATTGTGAATGAAATAATACTTCATATTAGAATTTATTATTGATGTTTTGATTTAAGTAAATTCGATTTCTGTTTTGCTATACTTCTGGAATGCAATTTTGATTTATTTCAGTAAAAAAAATTTTTGACAAAATTCAATTGTTGATTTCCAAATTTCAAGTAGTTATAAATTCTCTATAATTTTATTAATTTACTTGAAACTAAGAGTTCAATTAGAGTCTATAACAAAAGTTTCTATTTTATTCACGAACCGGATTTTTTGGAACTTGCTCAACGTATGTCTGTATTCTCATGACAATATGATCAAAAAATAAAATGTCTTCCGTAGAGACGGATGCCACTCTTTGCAATTTATGCTAAACGGAGGTAGCCAATTAAACGAGTTAATTCAACGAGTCTTCACATTCCTCCACTCAGTCTTGTACAAGTAGCGTAGCAGAAAAAAATAAATCAGAAAGCGAATACGGCGATAGACGTTCGACCGATTTCTTTCCCGGAAAATCAAAGTGAAATAAAAGGTAGAGAAAGATGCAAGCATATTCGTTTATTGTTCGATGCTTAAAAATTTCAACACCCAAAGCGTCACAGTACTTCGAAAGATAGCGTTTGGGGGGGAATGTCGAATATGTTCATGCTAAAATTTTGTGTACACAACTCTATTCATTTATGCTGCGATTTAGTTTTCAGGGGCTACGCAGATATTAACGGTCAATTTTACCTTGAAGAATTCTATCCTATGTTTAATAGATAATTATGCACGCTTAACGAAATGAGAAAGTCTTTATGCCGATTTATTCCTATAACCTTAGTAAATTAACGAAATGGGTATATTCATACACTGCGAGATCAACGATGGATAAATATCCGGTTTAAGTAATTTGTAGTGTTTATTCTTATTTTACGAAGTTCAGCTCATTAATTTACCCAGCGATCCATAGGTAAAATAATTAGCATAAATACAGTATGCCGGTGTTATTGATTGAAATCTGTTCTCGTTGCCGCCTTTTATCGTATCAACGAACTGCAAATGCTAAGAGGCAAGAACGATATGGAGATAAAACTAAGACGCACAATAAGTTGAAGTGTAATAGATACCGAACCATAAAATTTGTTACTGTTAATGTTAAAAGATAATAGATAAAATCAAAGAATGCAGTATTCTGTCTCCGTTATCTACAATGAATTATTAAAATTCAATACCAGGCTTGCTTGTTGATTTACAAATACTCATGTAATTTTTTTTTTCTAGTAAATATTTAACAATCAAAATTTTATATGCGCAATATTAAAAGAAAATACATGAAAAAATTTAAAAAACTTTTAAATAAAAACAAAATTAAATATTTTTACAATATTATATATTATATTTAACATTAATTCTAATAACATTATTTCTTTTACAAAAATCTTGTGTATAATTTGAATATTCCTGTAAATAATTTAAATATTTTCTTGTTTAATAAATTAAAGTATTACATTGTAAACGTTTAAAAAATTCCAATTTAATTATTGCTTATATTTTATTCTTTTGCTGAATGTGTTAAATGTTAATTATCAACGAGAAAATTATTTTTATATGTATAGTTTATTTTAATTTCTTTTTATCGTTTATTAGAGGTAAAAAAATTTTACCTTCCACGATGCAGTATAATGGAATACCATACTTAATATTTTCATACTACAAATAAAATATTAATGTATAAACATTTTATTAACATAAAAATAAATTAATTATGCTACTTAATCTATTCGATTATTGTAATAAAAAAATTTAAAAACATACATTTAAACTTTTTAATAATCAATCGTAACAAATTAAAGAGACAAAGCATAAATATTTTACCAATACGTTCTTTGTAGAATAAAAAGCATTTTTCTCAATTTTAAGTTAAAATTAAGGATTTTTAAAATTAAATTAAATTTTAATATTAAAATTAAATTTTTCTATTTATAATATTTTCAAAACAAGTTAAAACAGTAATATATAATAAATTAAAGTGCTAGTTCTAGTTAAAGTAAAAAAGCATGTAAAAAGTCTGAGTGCGAATTGTATGTAAACGCTTTCAATAAGCCCCGAATTTCCTTGTATCAACAGTAATAATATCAACAGTAATGAGATTCATATTTGCTTCAACTTCAACTTACCGTAAAATGCCGACGAAAATGAATGAAAAATACTCAGCTTCCGTATCATTGGAAAATCTACAGTTCTTTCGTACTCACAGCTCTGAGTGAAATAAAAACTTTTGTACATCTCTCGTGTGTACGTTGTTCAGAAAAAAGAACTGAAGGGTGCACGCGCTGAATAAAAAAATTTAGAGACAGATGTCCAAGAATTCGCAATTAACGAGTTTGGTGACATCACGTGTGAATATGGTAATAAAATGTGGAAAAATGATTATTTGGTTGGTAGCAAGGGCCATTAAGGGATTTCGAGCACCCCCCCCCCCAGCCCAAGAGGCGGGGAAAGTGACCGTTATTTTCTTGCATTGGTATCATTGCAATTTTTAAATGATGATTTTAGAAAAGAGCACACTATAATTGTAATAACTGTGACAATAATGATGTATATCATTCAAGTCGCGCAATAATTACCGATAAGACATCGCAAGCTGCATTGAATACCGTTTACAGGATACGAAAAAATTCCAATAACACATTAATTGAGTCTCTCATATTTTTCTAAATACACTGATTTAAAAATTCTTCGTATAATAATGAATTTTGTGGAATTGTTTACTCTGATTTCGTAATATTGTAATGTAATCAATGATAAAGGAACTTATTTAAATATTTTTAAAAGACTTTTTATTTAAATTTTTTCGGTAGTTAAATATGAAATATAACATCATTAAATTTCCTGAAGGTAAATTAAAATAATAAACTTTTTCTTTTTTACAGTAATAAAAAATTTAATATATAATACAAAAAAATTAATAAAATCAATTTAATGTAAACAATTGACAATAAAGTATTGTTTGTTACAATACATATTTGTTTCTAACGTTGAAATATAAGCCTTTCTCTATTACAAAATCTATATTTCACATCATATAATATTCAAAATGTTTAATTTCGATCAATTTGTTATTATATAATGTTAGATGAAAGTATACTCATCAATGATAGTCAAGAATATTAGTCATTATTTTGGTATTATCGATGAGTTTATATAGCTATTAAAAACACTTTCAACAATAAATTCAAAAAAAGTAATTAAAAAAATTAAATTTCAGACATGGCTTATTTATATCCGATAAAAACATATTATCTTTAAAAGCAAGAGACTGAAAAAGGGAATTGGTCTTCCCTCTCAACGACTGAAGCCCATACCTATTGCGTAAAAATTGTGAAAGAAACCATGTCACATAAAATGGGATTACTCAAAATATCCTGCGAATCTGTTCGTGATTTCTTTATGGACGTTTCTTATGTCTCGCAGTTATCCATGTTCATCGAGTCGTTTCCTCGAAGCAACTACCGTTCGCTAATAAAATCGACAGTGGTGGTAAATATAACTCTATTATTGGCGCTACGCAAATACCTCATATTGATAAAAATTAGTGTTTATTATTAGATCGACCATGTGATAAATAAAAATTCCTGTCTTTTGACTATTACTACTATTGTTTTCAGATTTAGAGGTAGAGATTGATTTCGTAGAGATTTATCGATGAGGACGCGTCATTGTATCGTAATTTTTCTTGTTCTGGGCACATAATTCCACAGAATTAAAATGTGTTTTTTAAGAATTGTTTATTCCCCAATTAGATTATTCTTTTCATGGATCATCATATTGATCCAATTGTGATTAACGGTTTCAAGTTTAGTGACTTATGAATGCGCAGAAACGACTGGATTTATAAAAAATCGAGGACCCAAGGCTTGATGTAATTATGTTACAGTACTCCTCGTTAACAAGAATGATATCAGTAGTAATAAGCTTGCTAATTATATTATTAAAATTTAATTATTTATAAAACACATCTTTGTATTAAAGTTATTTTTTAAAATTATACATTTTTAGATTTATATCAATGTTCTTCAAATGGGAATAATTTCATAAGAGTTACATACAACAAAATTTTTGGTTATTTCTTGAATACGAATTTAACTCTATTTTACATTCAACAACTATTTTATATTTTATATTATATTATAATTCACGATATTATTTGACGAAAGTAGATTACAGAAACTATTTTAAAAGACAAAAATTATTGGTAAAACTTATCGTCAGGAGGTTTTCATCAATTGAACTAATTATCAAAAATTAAATTACATATTTATCGGAAAATCACAATTGAATAGTTCCTGATTATAAAGACATTTTTCTCAGTATGAAGAAAAATGATCCATTAGCCCAAATAGATTATTTAATTTCAACGTATTTATGTGTCATCGTTAGAATAAATTTGAGAAACATTACCAAGCCATCTAATTGTTTTTCGTTTCAAAACGACATTCTAAAAAATGCGATGACCAAGATTCTGGAAGAAAGAGTATAAAAACCAAGTGAGAAAAGGATGATAAATTTCATAAAAGACAAATGTGTAATGAAAAGAGAAGTTATCTATTAAAGGATATCACGAATAGAAAATTAATAAGCATTTCCTTATTTCTGTCACTGGTCTAATAATTTAGAGAGAGCTACTACAGATTCACATCGGGGTAATATATCTTTATTGTGTGATTATGGCATATGTTATACTTATTCGATTTCTTTCGCTCACTCCGTCTAACGGCGCAATTTTAAAAAAAAATCAAGTGTCATTTTTGTTGCACGTATCACTAGTTATTTACATAATCATATTTCTTTACTTATTGCCATTATTAAAGGAGCAAAAATGAGAAAGATCAAAGAGAAGTAGTTTTTAGACATTGTGTGAGTTAATATCGCAGTCAAATCGGGAGTACATTGACATTTGCATCTCGTTATAAAAAATGGCATCACGTTTAATATGCAAAAAGTACGCGGAGAAGAAAATAGACTGATACTTCGAATTTAAAAATTTAGAATGTATTATTTACAGATCCCAAATGGATATAGATTTAAATTGTTGCATCAATAATTTTTAACAATATTTTCGTAACATGTATATGTGTTTCATTTTTAACTTATTTTATTCAAAAACTACTGTAAGTACTTGTCCTACGTCTACTCACGCACGATCTATGTATATTATCATAGATAAAGGAAAATATATATTATCATACATACTACAATTCATCAAATATATCGATTTAATAAAATTGAAAATTTAAACAAAATATTATAATTTGATAGTTTTCTCACATATTTTAATAGTTCGCTGAATTAAATATTTTAATCTGGTAAAATTTTAAGCTATTTTCAGTGGTAAATAAAAACTCTTCCATATCAAAGAATATTTCTCTTAATATTTTCGTGAGAAAATAAAATGTTGTTAGAAAATATATTTATTATCTAAATTGTATTCATTGTTGTTTAAACAAGTCTTAGGAAACTTTTCATTTTTAAATTAATTATAATCTAATTTTTATCTTTCGGAAACATAATTAAGTCGTTTTCAAGAAATAAAGTGTATTCGTCATCACTTTATAAATAAACATTACGTGTATCCTTTTTATTATTCTTAAGTATATAATAATATAAAAATTATTATGAAAATCATAATTTAATAATTTGATGTACGAATTAAATCTTGATTTGTTGTATAATTGTACATCATAAAATTAAATTTTTTTTAATTTACTATGTATCTAAATAAATTTTGCAACAATAATTTAATTTTATCATTTAATGAATTTTAATATAAAATTGAAACATAAATTCTTTTCACAAAGTATGATTTCTCTTAATTCAAAGTTCTAATTAACTTTAAACAGAGATATATAAGCTTTATTGTTATTCTAATTGAAACTTTATTTTATTTAATCAGAGTTTTATTTTAAAATATTAAGCCAACGTCTAGGGCAACATTTTTCAAGTAGATTTTATTTCCTGTTTAGTATAAAAAAAACGCAAAGTAAGCGAACAAGTATTTGCAAAGGATATACATAATAAAATCAGTATAAAAGAAATAAATAATGTATATTTAATTTCTTGTTGTTGTATCTAGAGATGAATTATAATGAGGCATGTATTATATATTTTGAAGATTATAATTTTTGCTGTTATGACACTTTTTTCATGGAAAAGTACGAATTGTGCTATTTACCCACGCCATATTTTGTAGCAAAAACCCTTGCGTTTTTAAAGCGCTCAAATAAACTGATAAAAAGTCAGAAAAAGTTGGTAAAATTTTAGAGTCGAATTATTAGGATCTAATCTTCATGGATCTTTGTGAGAATCCCAGGGACAAAAGAGTACTTTTTATCTCGAACAAAACGTTCACAAGGGAGCAATTGTTGTAGAATTAGTCGTTATCGCACCTCTGAAGTTATAAATGTTAACAGATACAGAAAAGTTAATTTTCCAATCGTATGAAATTTATATCCTCAGAAAAACCTGTATCTTCAAGTCTTCTCAAACAATTAGATGCGTGTCGAAATTTTTCTTTGTGCCCTTTTAAAATACTTAGAAATATAGAAATAATGATTTTGAAATAATTTATGCCAAGGGATCGAATTTTCCTTCATATTAAGTATTTATGCAAAATGAGTTATCTTTCTTTTCAAGGAGCATAAAATAATACGTAAAAAAAAATTAAATTCCGAAGCTGCATTTTTTTTTATAAATATTGTGCACTTAGGAAGACAATTTACGTTAACATTTCATAGTAATTGAATTTTTATTTCTTTTATTATACGTATTTTATTTATTTTACAACGATGTTAAGAAATGTTAGTTTAAATAAGAAATGTCTTTTTAATAATACATAATTTTAACAATAATCTTTTTAAATAAATAATATGAATTTTTTTAAATTTTGCGATATCACATACATAAGTATATGAAAAATATAATGATTTATACTAAAAGCTTATGATATAATCATGCTTAAAATTCATACATCTAATAGTAAGAAATGCTTAAAATTTACTACTTTAATTATAATCAGCTAATCGTTACAAATTAATAATTATAAAAGAAAGACGGCGATCATAATAAAAATTAGGATCCGTCATGAGCTTTCTTGTGTAAACATTTGATAAAAGAATAGATGGCCTCTTAATTAAAATATATAGAGCAGATCGGTATTCAAATTGGTAAATTCGGGGGATTTGAAACATCAAAATTTTATAGATTATTATATTTTTATTTCATTTTTCAACGTATGAAGTTTATATTTGTTATGTAAACAATCAAAAATAAATTATATATATACATAGCTTTATTTAAATTTAATGGATACAAACAATAACCAATCAATTTGCATTTCAATATTCAAGCAGCCAATTTCGACGTTGCAAGAATTACTTAAATTTATAGAAAGATAAACAGCATTTTATAATTATAAATTTTTAACCTATTAATTAGAAATTTTTATGATTACAAACCGAATGTATTACAGATATTTAATATAACACACACAAACCTACTATACTATAATAATTCTAATGATAAAGCGAATAAATTCGAATGTTTAAAAATATATTTTTTCATCTTATATAAATTGGATATATTATTAAAATTTTTTTGTTCACCGAAAAACTTCTTCCAAAATTATTTATGTGATTGACCTCATGTATGACATTAGTAAAACTAAGTATTTAAACTATGCAATAATTATTACAAATGAAATTCATTTTAATTATATTCTTATCGTGGTGTATATCCTTACATAGTTTTTATTTATAAAATATCAAATTATGAATTAATAATTAAAATAATATAATATATAATATGTATTGCTAAAGAAAACATTAATACAGTAAAAACGATACTATAAAATAAAATAAATAAGTTTTACCGAAATATTATAGGTTTCATTTTTCCAACTTATCAAAGGAAATATAAAACAATAGAAAAAGAAATTCGAAGAAGAAAGCGAGAGTATACAGGAGAATTATTACGTTAACAATAAAAATTAGAAAAAAGTGGATAAAGAATATATATATGAAGAACAATTATAAATATACGGCATGAAATTCAGACTGATTGAGTTGGAATAAAAAGGGTAGTTAGCAATCGTCATCGTAATTTACAGGTATATCGTGCTTCCCTATTTGTACAAGTTCATGTTCTAAATGCTATGGATAAAAATGCATTAGTAGGAAAGCTAGGAGTAGAATGAGAGAAATGAGAATGAGAAAAAGAAATAGAAAAATTTTTTTCATCTTATATAAATTGGATATATTATTAAAAAAATTTTGGCAAGGTGCCTTAAAAACGTCATGGAAAAATAGGTTCATACGTTATATAAAATTCATTATTCTAAGCCAAATCACAAAAATTAAATCCGTCGATCGCTGACCATTAACCCTAAACATCAGAACGCTGTCAACACAACGTAATCTCTTGTTGCCTTCAAAAAGAATAAAGAAAATTAATTCAGTGTAAAAATAAATGTAAAAATAACATTAAAAATTAAAACAAGTGAAAAACTAAACAGTGTATTAATAAGCAATTTGTATCGCAAATAATACCTAATAGAAATAACAAGAATTTATAAATAAATAAAAAAATCTAAATTATCAGTGCGACAGTGATAGAAATTAATAATAAATCGGTAAAAAATCAAATACAAATAAATAATAATGAAATAAAAACCGCTATAGAAACAAGTGCAAAATAACATAAAAGACTATCACAAAAAGAAAAAGTGCAGACTTACAATTATAACCCAATTCTAATAAAATGAATCAAGGTACGATTACAAAAGATTTAAAATAAAAAAAAATAGTAAAAACATAAATAATAAATAATAATAACCTAAAACTAAAAATGTATTAATAACAAAAATGGATATCAAGAATACAATATAACTATAAAAAACAAATATGCAACCTTAGATATAGAGGATGAACAATTCGAAGACACTGAAAAAAATGATACAATAATAGAAGAAATAAGAAAAAAAACGAAGAACCGCTGAAGACAACAAGAGAGCGTCATTGAAGAAAATAGAAGCGAACACGCCAATAACGGTTGACATTAACAAACCTCCATCCATAAATATAATTTAACAGGAATCCAAGAACGTAGTAAAACTGTTACAGTTTAACAAAAATATAAAAGATTTTTACATAAAACGTATACACAGCAACAAACATATATTATAACTACAATCGATCAATGACTTTATAATAATACTATAAAAATATAAAAAAACACGAAATCAAATTACTATGCATTCACACCAAAATCAGTAAAAGCAAACTTATTTATTAAAAGGTTTAAACAGAAATTTTTAATTAATTAAATAACTTGCAAATACAAGAAATTCAATTCATGAAAGTAATACGATTCAAAACACATAAATCAACAAATAATAATATTTTATTTCAAATCTATATGATACAAATCTCACCAAATAGTAATATACATAAACTACAGAACATAAAATATTTATGTTACCATAGAATATTTTGGTAAAAAATGATTGAAAAAAACTTAACGCAATGTCATAACTGCCAATTTTTGGGACACTGCACAAAATTGTAATTTGCGATATCAATGCATTAAATGCATTTACCAACATAAACCAGATAAATGTAAGATAACTAACGAAACAAAAATTGAAAACAAAGAATTGTACTGCACAAATTGCAAAAATTTTTGACACCTTGCTTCGGATATTGGTTGCCCAAAAATGTTAGAAATTAAAAATAAAATAGAAGCAAAAAATTTTGAAACAAAAAAAACAGAACAAATAAAAATAATGAAATAGCAAAATAGTTATACCATCAATATTTTATGCAGATATGACAAAAAAAGTAAAATAACAAACATAATCAAGAAACAACGAAAAAGTATTACTCGATCCACATACATAAACCCACACACAAGCAATAATATTATAAAAGAAATTATTCAATAATATAATTCAATAATTATACAAGAATTAAAAGAAAATGTAAATAATA
Organism: Dolichoris vasculosae; assembly: GCA_018907195.1. Taxonomy (NCBI): domain Eukaryota; kingdom Metazoa; phylum Arthropoda; class Insecta; order Hymenoptera; family Agaonidae; genus Dolichoris; species Dolichoris vasculosae. The sequence continues at coordinate 4,556,682 of JACCHY010000014.1, read as the reverse complement.
CTCAAATTGAACAAAAATTGAAAATAAACGAAATTAAAGAAACTCAAAAAAATTATGAAATTGAAATTCCAAAATATAAGAAATGTATAACACAACATTACACAGTCATAAAAAAACATTGATAACTCAAATAAAAAAACATTAGAAACATTTAAGATTATATCAATAATCGTCTACTCGCTAATATTAAATCAAAAAAGCTATAACTTACTAAACCTAATAGAGAAACAAAAACCAAATATAATATTAGTATCTGAAACAAAACTAAAAAACCGTACAAAATAAAATTTTAAAACTATAATATTATTAGAAATAATAGACCAAACTAAATTCAAGAAGTAGGAAAAGCCATATCAATAAAAAATAAATACGACTATAACATAACCTCCAATAATAAAATAACTAACTTTAATATTCTAGAAATAACTATAATAAAATTACAAATGAACAATAAAAATAGTCTATTTATATTATCCGCATATGCGAAACATGGAAATAAATTTAATGCAGAAATCAAAAAATTAATCCAAAATATAACTCTCGAATAAGGAGAATACTATTACATAATAGCAGGTGATCTGAATACAAAACACATTGACTGGAAAAACAACATAAATAATACAAGACGAACATTTTTAAAAGAAATTAGCTAAATAGCCATGACACAATATACAAAACGAAATTATACAGTTCGGAACATCCGTCTTATTTCAATGAACATTCATATATAGATTTATGTCTAATAGACGACAGAATTAAAGTAACTCAAAAATGTATAAAAAATATAATTAATAGAAAAGCACACGATAGTGATTATAATACACTACTTAATGAATGAATTTAATAATGTAACCTATAAATTTAACTTTAAGAAAACAAACTGGAATTAATTCAAGAAAGTATTAATCAAAATCTGCCAACTAAATATAAACAACAACAAAAATTTTAACAAATAATGAAATTAATAATCATATCGACAAAACAGACAATCACGTAAATCACACCATTAGCAAATTAGTACCTAAAATAACAATAAAAAACTAGCGAATTTTATACAAACAAAGACATAAAAAAAACTACAAGAAAATAAAAAATGTATACTATCGCTAATAAATAGAACACGACAAAATTACAACTCTAATAAAAAATAAGAACTAGAATTTATAAATACTTACTCAAATAAAAAATGTCTCCAACTATAATTTTCAGAATCAATAACTAATTTCTGGAATTACAAAATAAAAAACATCCCAAAAATGATCCAACAATAATGTTTCCCAAAATTAATTCAATTTTTAAAACAAAAGAAGATATATATATTCCGTCACTAATAATACCATATAATGATATCGCAACACTAAGAAAAATTGGAATAGATGTAACAAATATAAATAAAGACAGTAATAGCAATTATGTAATAACGAACACCAAAGACAAACGCAATTTGCTAGGATTACATTATTCTGAAGTACATAAACAAAACTCTACACTTGGTAAACCGAGTCTCAACAATATAATTATGGAATAAACTAATAAATTAAAAAGAGAAATAAAAAATGATAAAATACAAAACATTATAATACAATTTTCTCAATAGAAAACACTTGGGATAATCCAAAACAACCTGATAAAGAAATTGATTACTTTATTAACAACACTCAAGCAAATAATATTTTCGATAAATTAAACAACAAAAATCATGAGAATTCGACAATATAACAAATATAATATTAAAACATATTCCCGAAAAAATTAAATATTATTACATAATAATATTTAACAACGCATTAAATAATATGTATTTTCCAATAAAATGAAAATATTCAGAAAAAAATAAAAACAATACGTCGCTATTCAATTTTCGTCCTATAAGCCCTCTACCAAATATAGGTAAAATATATAAAAAAAATAATCAATCGAATCTTTATAAAATATTGTAATAAAAATAACATAATACCAATTTGGACTTTAATATAAACATTCTATGTTTATATGCTAGGCACTAAACGACAGCTAAAGAGTAGCAACTTGCCTAATCGACATAGAAAAAGCATTCGACACCACTGTGACAGAAGGCATATATTATGAATTAATAAAAAAAAAAGTTAAATAACATATTTTTATTATAAAAAATATTTTTAAATTCTAATTTTTTATTTTAGAAAATTTATATTTCATATTCGTTTGATAAAAATAATATTAAAAACACGGATTTTTAAAGAATAGATTGTTTTCCTGAATTTAATATACTGTATTAAATCTTTGTCTTATATGTTTTAACTTTATTGAAAGAGTTTGTTTTATCCAGGTATAGCGTATTTATACAAACGTCTATGTTTAACCGCATTTTTAAACAAGAAATATGCTCCCATACATGGTACATAAAAAAAGAATAAAAAAGTTTCGGTAAATCTATAAAATCCTCTAAAATCAAAAAGTAGCTTTATTTTTTAAATAATACTACAAATATAGCCTCATATCATATTCAAACGATTGTGGAAACGGAAATAGCAGTTTATCTTTGCTGCGTTTATGTTTTTAAAATTTAACAGTTGATAGTGATAAATGAAAAAAAAAATAACATATCCAATATATAATTGTATTTATTGGGAATAAATAAATGAACGACAATATATATATTTAATAATTTTTATGAACTAGATAATAATTCAAAATGCAAACAACTAAATATTTATTTGATGTTTTTTGCGTATTATTAAAGAATTGATACGATTAAAATAACGTCATCTTCTGAAATTCTACAAAAATTTATGTTTAATAATTTTATTTATGAGTATTTTGAAATTATAACAAGTCCAACTGCTTTTCTTAGTAGTATCTGAACATTAACGTAATACACGATACTCAACTATTTCACGAAGTATTATTATGGCCTTATTATTAACTTTTGTATATAAAAATGGGTTGATTCTCGATAAATAATACAGAATTAGTTTTCAATTAATATTTTTTTAAAATGAACTTTAAACAAATTGAGTAGAAATGAGTGTATGTGTAGTAATGCAAAACATCATTTTCCAATCGTGTGAGTTAGTATACTCCTACTTACGGTCAATAACCTGCGCATGTTTTTCCTTTGCCGTGTAAGTGCTTCTTTCTTATTCTACATATGTTCCGAGCTATTTTTTTCAATGAGACTGAATAACAATTTCTCAAATTTTGTAAACGATCTATTTAAATTGAGTCTTTTGATTTCCGAGCTTCTAAATTCGTGTAAACTTAATATTCGTGATTTATTTTAATTTATCAAATTAAAAAATTTCAAATTATCAAATTTGGTTGTTGAAGCTGTTATCGGTAAAAAATTAAAAATTTAATTTTTAAAACTTCATTAACGTTTAAGTGAATAAGTAAAGCCGGAAACTACCTGGTTATAAGTAGATAAAATTTATTAATTAACATTGAGTTAATAATATTGGAAGGTAATAGAAGCCTCAAATAAATGAATATTACTGTCATAAAACTGTACTTTCATTGCAAGACTATAGAAGTGATATTGTCGGATCTATTTATGTGAATTTTTTTTAATAAATAATATTTAAAATATTGTAACAAAATCACTTATCTAGTAAATGGTCGATTTATGTAAATTTAAAGTTTAGATTCAAAATTAATATTTTCAAATTAAAAATTTCATAATATGAAATAATTTAGAATCAGGAGATAATATAATAATCATGATTGATTATAATGGAGAGGTTTTGTTAACAAAAATGAAATTTAAAACCATGTAATAAATAATTTTTATAATTTATATAGATTTCGATTTATGGACAAATACCATAAATAAATAAGCATCATAATAAATTTTTTAATATTAATTTTAAACATAAAATACTTTCAAACAAATAAATTTGAAGATAATTAGATATCAGTTTTAAATTAGATATAGTATAAGTAGGTTATGTACAATTTTAGATAGAATTAATTTGAAATAAGGTTTTAGTTGTAAACTAAGAAATCTTATTCTAATATGAAACGAATGATAATAATTTTATTTTTAACATAATTTTTATATAAAGCCATTTTTTTTTTATTTGAAGAGATTTGAATATAATATTATGCATCAAATCTTAAATACTTATGACGCAAATTAATGGTCCTGTAATTATTATATACATATCAAAGGAAACATTGCATTATTGCATTTTAAGTAAATAATAATGATAGATATACGTCTTCAGTGCCGCTTTACAAGGATTAGGATTAGAATGCGGTACGTCCCACATGGTTGCGACGTCCTCCATTATCTTTATATAGCAAAACAACAAGTATTTTGCTTATGACAGGCTTTGGTAATAAGTATTATTACTGATTATCAATTCAATAATCAAGGAATTAATCTATACCTTTCTACTACTTGTAATTGATAGTAATATGAACTTGTGATCAACTTTTTAAAATTTTTAACTAATCATTCTGGTTATTATTTTAAAGACATTTAATGGAATTATTCGTTTTAAGGAGAAGAACATTCTATTTTTTGACTTTTATTTACAAGATTTGTTTATCTTAAATTATAAAGACTTGGTTTTTTATAATGCGCATTATATTACATAGTAAAGTATAACAGTATAAAATATGTAAACCAATAAATTACATGTAAGAAATTGATATATTTGGTAAAATAAAATATTACAATTTTGGATTACATAAGTAAAAACTGCGGCTTTAATATGAATATTGATTTTACTGAACTAATTTTAACTATGTAGGCGTAAAAATTTTTTTTGAGTTTTAACTCAAGAATATTGATGTGAAATTTTTTATACTTTGTTCATTTATTGTTAATATCTTATAACGACAATAACAATTGTTAATATTTTTGTTTACATATATGCAAAAAAATAGAATTACAATGAAAAGAATTATTATTATATGGATTTCATAAAAAGTTTTGATAAAAAGTCAATTTTGACCAAATTATAATTTGTAAATATTATTTTAATATGTGCTACTATAAATTAAATTTTTTACAGGGTTTAAACTACGTTCGTTCAGTAAGTAAACTATAGCTATAAATGTAACGAATATTCCATGGTGATATAATATCAAAAAGATTATTAAAATTTTTAAATCACATAATAATTTCTGCAGATATTCGTTTGTTATAATACACAACCTCATGAAATAACTTTTAATGTATAAAGAGTATATTAATTCGGTATCATTATCATAAAACTTGTCAGTTGCTATTTAAATTTCGTGAATATGAAAGTATCTCACGCATTTTAATAACGAAAAGTTAAGTCCCATTGTGCTCAAGAATTCATTTAAGTAATAAAGCTTGGTTGAGCATTTTTTAAATTATAGCTATTCTTAAATAAGTTTATACTTTTCTACTTTATAATTGATTACAATAAAATTACATAAAATTAATTATTAAAAATTTTCATTTTTCTCTATGTAGGATAATTTTCAGTTTTCTGAGATATGATTATATTCTTAATTTAAAATTAGTCATTTTATAGTAATTACATAGAACTAAAAATTTATTTATACAGTTTAAATATATCCTGAGATCATAAAGAATCGTTTGATATTTTGAAATTATTGTTTTTAGAACTAAGTTTCAAAATAAATATTTTCATACAATTATAACTTATTCTCGATTATTTTTATGTATATCTAATAAATATTGTTACAACGGAAAATAAACAAAAGCGGTTCAAATTTTATAAAAATTATAATAAATGATAATAGCGGTGAAGTCTTCTATTATAAATTATATATATATATATATGTATAACTTTGAAAATTAAAAATTTATATATTTTTTAATCAAAAATTTCAAATCGATTAAATTTTTTAAATTTGTGATTACAAATTTATTGTTAATTAGATAGATTATATCTGCTATTTTATATTTTTAAATTTTAAATTAATAATTATCAATTCATATATATTTTATAGATAAATTTCAAAGTAGAATTTGATTAAATTAACATTAATTTTATTTGAATTTCACTAAATAATTTATTTTTGTATACTTGATTACACAAAAAAATTTGTGACTTCGTAAAACTTAAATTTGCATTCATTTCTTGTAAGCTACCGAAGAACATGTTTAAGGTGTATGTCATTACTATTAAATGTAATTATGTACAATTTATTTTAAAAATATCTGTTAATATTCCTGAAATAAAATTTGTTCAATACTATCATAATCTTTTTGTAATATTTACTACATAAAACTTTATTCTTATTAAACTATGTTACAAAAATGATATTGATAAAGTCTATGTCGATACGAATAATAAATGAAATGAATACAACTTGCTTAAATTATAAATAATAAAGGTTAAATATTTCAGAATATAATAAATTATTGTATAAAATAATTAGGCATAAAGATGTAATAATTTCTATTAAAATTATCAATATGAACAATTTTTTAATTTCGTTTGGAGTAAAGCGAACTATTATCCTCTGCATAAGTCTTGCATAAATCGCTCTGCTTGCGTAACTTCAAATTCGTACTGCGTACGATTTGAATACGTTTCGTACATAGTAGTGCCAAGCCAATTTAATCTCACATCAGATAAAGCAGTAGTCACAGCTACTTCATTGCTAGCTTCCTGTCTTTTGTGTCTCGCCTCCTCCCTTCGTTTTTTATGTTGCATCTTTGACCCATCTACATTCCGTAATAGTAATGAGTCATCGTCAAAACTCTTTCACTCTCAATGAATGCAGTGAGGTTTGTTTTTTTTCTCACTATTTTTATGTTTCATGACTATGATTCCTCAATGAATCGCATAAGTTCAATTCTTTTTGATCCCTCAATTTATAGTCTCTGTTTTCGTTAAGAACGTGTGACCAGAATTTATCATTTTAACGCTCAACATTTGGATTCTTATTGCGATTTTATAATAAAGTGATTTTTAATTTAGCTATTTAACTAATACCGTACACTATTCAGAGCTAAAAATTGGAAGCTGTCGGTATTCTCTTTTGGCAAAAGTACTTATCTTATATGAGTGGACAGTTGTTTTTCAATATCATAATATCATTACGTAACTGACAAACTTTTAATGCTTATTTTTAAGAATCAAAAAATCGCTAAAATTTTAATCATTACATATACTTGAACACAAAATTTATTTTTATTCAATATTCGCAATTTTTAACGAATGTAGGTAATGTCACAGAGAATTTTGGAAATTCAAATATTGATTAAATTATTATAGGTTATTTTGATAATTACGAATGTCAATTATTTTTTGTAATTCAATGAAAATTAATTATGTAGAAAAAATAGTGTTAGCATTTTATAATTATTTATTCTTTAATTTAAAAACTTATTCTATAAAAGATGGGGATATCAGTTAAAAGTTTATTGAAAGCATCTATTTGTTTCGTGTTTAAATTATTTTTACTATTTCTATATAGAAATAGAATGTTACAAGTTTTTCTTATTTTATATTTTCTATATAATTATTTATAAAAATTGATTTATCTGGTTATTATATATTTTTATTCAATAAGTTAAATACGTTATTATTGAAAAAAATAATTTTACAGACAAAATTTATAATAGTTTTAACGTAGGATTACATATTAAGTATTAGTCTATGTATCAGTTTATAATTAATCCATTACTACTAATATAAATTCTTGTTTTTTTATTATTATTAAAAGTATTTTTCTATAACTTCTTCGTTTGAAAATTTTTTAAAATATGAATAAATTAAAAACAAACAAAAGGATTATTAATTATTCGGCATGGAATCTAAAACATAGTATAGCTGAATTAAACGTAGTATATTAAATCTCAAAAAAACATGGTTAATTAATATCTTTTTTCATAAAAATAAGTGAAAAATATTACAAAAAAAAATATATGTCAATAAAAAATGATGCTTGAAAAGAAACTATCTTTCAACGCTTAATTAGTGAAGGAGACGGAGTGAAGCAATTAGTGAAGCAACGCTATACGTATTTCAAAAAATATACATAAGATAAGTTCAATTTCTCTTCAATGTTCGGAGGGTGTCTATCTTTTTATTTGATCCCGACTCTGTATACGCGGGGTAAGATACAAGTTGAGCGCCGACTTGTTAGGCTGTATTTTAAACTAATGATCTCTTAATTATCGGTGAAAGAGCGAATTTCTATTTCTTGGACTTTAATGCACTTCTCAACACTTCCAGATTTTCGTTCAAAACGCCGAATTCTTCATTTCTAAGAGTTCTTGGTCGAAAGCAAGCTAAATTTACGAATTAAATTTGTTACAAATTTGGACATCCATACTATTGGTCATCAACTTTTATTAAATGAAAGGCATTTATTTATTTAATTTTACTATTAATTATTGAAAATTAAGAATTTGTTAACGACGGTTTGCGTTGTCCATTGAAAAAAGAAAAAAATAATACACTTATCATTTATTAAACAAAAATGAATTTTGTTAAAACAGTAATTTATTAATAAAATTAAAATTAAACAAAATAATAAAACAAATTGATGTAAATAAATAAAGTTATATTAAAAAATAAAATTTACTGATTAAAAAAATTATTGAAAAAAGCGATAAATATTATTTGTTAAAGTAAACGGTTTTTATTATGATATATTAAAAAAAAATTTTTTAATAAAGTAATGTTTTAAATTGAAATAATTCCAATATCTACAAAATTCATATCTTAGGAGAGTCAGAATTGGAAAAGAAAAAAAATAATATTATTTGGCGGAGACGAGAGAATAATGATATACCCGATGAATCATTGAGCAAAATATTCATGAACCTCGGAGTGAGAGGAACGTCGTCAAATGACGAAGATATCACGAAATCGGCGTTTCTCGTCCATTAGTTGAAAAATCAAAGTAGTTCATGGGATGTTCTAAATTATCGAAGGGACTTGGATAGTTCTTTTTGAAAGGGAAGTTTCTTTCAAGATAGTATGCGAGATGATTTATGCCTATTGTATCAAAGAGCAATCCCGAATATTTATGGATCTAAAACAGAGTATAAGGTCAAAGGCCACTCTTTAGTTACTTTCATTTTGATAAAAGTGAATCGAAAACATTGCTGAAAATAAGTTCGTAAATTGAAAATTATAATGATAAAATAATTACAAGAATTTTATCTGTATCGAGCCATTACAACGATATAGAAAATAAGAAAATTTAGTAAATTGTGAAAGTAAAGGAAAATAGGGAGAGAGAATTTATAAAAAAATATAAACTGAAGCATTAAAAACTAGGTGTGACAGGAATTATTCCTTTCGGCGCGTGCCGCTGTTACAATTTTACCAGCGAAAGAGGGTGAAGAAAATTCCGTGCAGGCATATGCTGATCGGGAAAACGCAAAATTGAACGAGAACTTATATCTTGATATTGTCGTTTTAATTTTATTGCCTCTTTCATACAAAGAACGTGACTGCGGGAGAGGTCGAGGGGTTTAGTTAAAGGGATGAGTTTATACGTGGTTCAAAGATTTTCGAACGTATACATATATATAAGTATAAACACAATTGTTTGAATTTAATGTAGAAATGCCATATTATATCACCGAGCAATATCATAAACTATTTTTGAGCTGCGATATTTTATTTTATTTTTTTTTACTAATAAATAGTTATAAAACATTAATGAACATTGTCGGAGAAAAATGAGAAGCCGATAAGTTCAAACTTTTCTTTTGGTTGATTAGAAACTATTACGTGATTTAAAAAGAAATTTATCAATAATTTCATTGACGTTGTCAATTTCCTTTTCTGTTAATTTTATAATAAATTAATTTTATTTTAATTTAATGTTTATCTATTAAAGTAGACTTCTCAAATTATTCTCTGATATGTCTAAATTAAAATTATTTTTCTTTACTCATAAAATAATTAATGTAAGAAACTTGGTTTTTTTACATTATTATTACGATTATTAATTCAATTAAAATAAATTAATTTATATCTGTCTTTTTAATATATACAATTTCTTTTGTTATCCATTATTATTTAGTTATTTTTATAATAAAGTATCCAAATTTTATCTTATTCACTTATAAAATAATTTTTTTATTACCTTATCCTATAATATTAAACGAAATATTTTAACCTTTTTAATAAATATTTACTATTTCTTGATTTTTTAAATAAATATTAATTTTTTTAATTGATTTATATTTTTTTTAAATTTATACTGATAAATTTACCACAAGATATCAGTTTTATATTTCTTCAAAGAATTTACAAATAGTATTCATATTATGATAGAATCTTCGATCCAGAATTATTCGAATAATTTATTTTTAATGATACCAATAATTATTATACAAAAAAATTATTTACTGTTATTAATTCAAATATATCAAAGAATGAACTGATTAAATAAAATATCATTAATTAACAATTTCAAAGAAAATAGAAATTAGTAAATATTATTATACATGAAAATTACAAATAAGTATACATTACATTTATATTTCATCTTTTGTAAATGATAAAATATGTTATTAGCCATTTGCCACAAATTTATTCGAGAAATTGTATGTATGTTCTATTCAAAAAAATTAATAACGCAGATCTTTAATAATTCTTTATTGAACATACCTACCGATATATTGAGCAATTACTATAAAGTAATTTATACTGATATAATAAAAAAATCAGTTGATTTTTTCCGATAAATAATATTTCATACTTCCTAGAATATTTTAAATTTTATAAATTAAATATTTATTGAATAAAAATTTAATTCTATGAAGAAAATATTTATTTTGTGAAGCGAAATTATTATATTTGTTTAATTTAAATTTTATGATATCGAATAATTATAAAAAAAATTATAACTACATTTAAACTTTACTATTGAATAAAAAGAGTTGAATAGATATCGTAAAAATAAAATATTCGATATCATTGATCGTTCCTTTTATCGTATAAAATACAAAAACTATTTTACTACTTATTTATAAAATTACATACATTATTAATAAAATCTTTTTTGAGAAAAACGGTATTGGAATATTTATTTTTTGATTCGGCGAACACTTAAAAAAAGCATAAATACAATTATTGGACTTAATGTATTAATATATTAGACGTAATATACTTCAGATAAAAATTTATGAAGAGTCGAGCAAGTCAGTGAATGAATACAGTTTTATCTATGTGCGATTTATAATAGGACGAATAGGATGATGACTAGCTGAAGGATTTTCGTTAGCGAAAGCAAGAAATTTTCCTAATACGAGTTAAAACAAAAATTCTCGTTCATTAATTTACAATTAAAAAAATAAGTAAATTAACTGTAAATTAATAATCTTAATTGAAAATTACATAGTGACAAGTTTTGTTAGGTATATTCTGATACTTAAATGTATAATTTACAAACGAGATTTCTTTATATCATTGGGACTTAAGTAGCAAAATTAAATAAATAATACCATATGATAGTCTGGTTAGTCATGATTAAACCTGAATGATTCAGAGAATTTCATAAGAAGATCTGGTATCTATTTACAAAAATAATAGTGGTTTTCAACTTCACTGCTACGTAAATAAAATTGAGATACACATAATTGAATTGATAATTGTGAATGAGCTTCAACTTGAAATAAAACCCAGAAGCGGGATTTAAAACAGAACGCACTTGTGTTATAAGGCAACATTGCTTATTATATGACATGCAAGTGTAAAGAATACCCGGCAATAAGAAAATGACTGTATTTTCGATGTAAAGAGATATTGTATCGATCGCTTTACTATTTGCAATAGTATGGCAGTGGTTAAAAATAGAAGAAACGAATGCGTGGAAAGTTTCTAGATCAATTTTTATAGTCACTAGGTTTGCTACTCCGAAAATTCACAACAACAACATCATGATGTCTTTCGTCTTTTACCACTCGAAGAAATAAAATTAAGGTGTTCGTAAGCTTAGAAACGCGAATACACCTTTCGAGGAAGCTCAACGAGAACGAAAATAGCACTGATTCATGTAATTATCTTATAGTTATATTCATAGCGTTCGTAGTTAAGCAGAGGTATTGTTATAGATATAAGTATAATAGACATTATAAAATTAATACAAAAAAACTTTGATCGTTCCATTCTAGTTTATATATATATATATATATTTTATGCAATAAGTAGAAGATCATAACGAAATTTTATTACCAAGCTGAAAAATCAAGTTAATTTTAATGGACTCTACAATATGTATTCGTTTTTTCTTATCTAATTTGACTGTATTAGGTCAAGCTAAAGTAATAGCTTTGAAAGTTAGAACATTACAAATAATTACCCTTGTACGTATGCCATTTTTAAATGAATTTTCATTACTATTGAAGTCATAAATAATCTTTAAGAATCATTTTCAAATTTAAATAATTAATTAGCTTATATTAGTCAATAAGTTATAATACCACTAATTGAATAAATATGATTTAATACTAATTAAAATAGCACTGAAAAGTAATCATAAAAAATAACTTAATCTTTTTAATCATTTTAATCTGCAACTTTATTTAAATTTTCCTTACTACAATTTAATGTGATAATTAGTTTTTAATTTTAATTAGTAACGTATAATATTGTGCATAAATCGTTATGTACCAATAAATATTCAGAGTTTTATAAGAAAAAAATGTGCAAATTCGAGGAGATTACATAAAGATGTGGAATTATAAATGTAAATAGCCGCTTTTGAATCGGTCCATTGAATCAGTTCAGTTTGCGAAATAAATCAAAATCAGCTTTATACAAAAGTAAATAAATGTAATCTAGTAAAGTTTCATCTATAATACGTTTATTGTCTCAATTGGAAAATTGTCGCGGCGATTCTTTCGTCTTGTCCCGGAAACATTGAGGGCTATTAGTTTCGTGTTTGGAGGCGTGTACCGACGGGTGGGGCAACTGGTTGCATATATCCGGTGTGCCAGTGCATTGTCATCGAAGACTTGTAGCTCCGACTATATTTTTCAAAAAAAGTACAGCACTAGTGTGAAACAATTTATGGTACCATAAAAATAGTGTGAGATGGAAAACAATTCGAAATAACGTCTTTTAAAAATTATTTACGTTTACGAAAGAAACGTTGTGAAAGGAAGGTTATTTATAAATTATTACTTTCGAAGTTTATCGTACAGTTTTCAAATGTTTTTATATATTTAGGAAGTTATCCCCGTGTAGACTATTTATTAATTTACTGTAATATTTCAATGGGAACAATAAGAATCAGTATATTTATTTTACATTATTAATTAGTATAATTAATCAAATATTTCAAATTTGAACAAGTTGTTAATATTTATTTTTCCGGAATTTTATAATCATATGATTTTTATGAAATAAAATTACAATGAATTTGTATCATAAGTAAATCATTTTTTTTTAATTTCTGCAAAAAATTATTGTATGATATTTTTGACACGTTCATTTATAAGAACAAACATCGTTCCACATAAAAAAACTTTTGTCAAATTCTATATTTGTACATTTTATACCTTTTTATTTTTCTCTTTCCATCTCCTTTACTCTTTAATCTTTTTAATTAAAGGAAGGATAATCTTTTACATTTCATAACGTGAATCGTTTAATTCATAAAATGTTTTTGAAGAATAGATGGTGGTTACTGAATTTAAATGATTCATTATGTATTGGTATTCAAAATTTTACAAATAAATAAATAGTACATATCTATAAAGTAGATATTTATAAACCATATATTAATAAGATGATTAATAAACCAATCTCTTAAAAAGATTTAGTCTTAGGCATTTAATCCTTAAATCATCTATTATGGCGGCGAATCATCCGTTCCCAAGGGAAAAGTGTCTTCTGGGTGCAACCGACGTCAGAAATTAGCGACGCGAAACGCAATCAATTTATTCTTCCCCCATTGCAGGGGTTCGAAGACGAAGACATAGACAGCTGACGTTGGGAGTCATGCGGTCTGCGGTGCACAATGGACGCGTGGGCGACCCTTGAATCGTTTATCTAGTGCGTTGGGTAAACATCAGAACGGACACTTCCTCTTTATATTTTACCTCCTTCCGCATTTTGCCCGCCTGACAATTAGCTCATGATGGGATTTTTCAACCTAAAATTAATCGCGCATTATCTATCGAGTTTTGCGATGATTTTCATATCTTATTACGAATACATGAATGTCTCACTAATACAAGAGTGAAGGATAGAGCAAAACATAAAAAGACAATTGTGTTTGTTACAAAATATTTTGTTTTTATTCCAAAATTATCAAATAGGAAAAACGCGAAACTTGTCCAAAAAATGAAAAAATCATTAATTAACAACTGTTTGCAATAAATCTAACAATGTCATTTGAAATTATATTAGAATTTTTTAAAAATTTGTTTATTCTTCTGTAGGTTTTCCTTATCTTCGAATAATACTCGGTAAATATTCACTCATTTAAATTCTTCAAGTTGAGTTGAATTAGCAGAATTGAGCAGTAACAGGATTTCATGAGGTAGATCCTTGTTATGGTTGTTACTTTCACTTTTTAAATGCGATGTGTAGTATATGAAAGTAGTTTTGATCACATTATTGAATAAGTCCTTCGAAACTTTTTGGCTGATATGTCAATGGCTATTTGAATCAACCTTGCTTTATTAATATGACAGAAAGTTTATTTTTGGCTATCTATATTATTGGATGAAATATATTGATGAAAACTTTTGGAGTATTTCTTCATATGAATTGAATGTACATTTATTTAAATTGCGCAGACAATGTTACGTGAATTCCTTTGGATATAAATTATTTATCATTTATTTTATAATAATTCTAGTATGATGTGTTAAATTCGCTGTGATATTGATATAATAAAAAATGAAACAAACAAGCAAAATTAATATCGAAAGCCATGTCTTTTTTATATTATCCCGTGTAGACATATATTAGTTACATCGACAAATTAAAGTAGTTAACAGTGTATTTAATAATACTTTGTTAAGCAGTTTAAGAAAAATTAAATATTAGTAACAGAGATTTTGGTTCATCAACGACTAATATATGAAAATTTGCTGTCATTTAACGCGTCACTGCTTTTACTCCCAAAAAGCACATTATTGTGCTAACATCAGTTTAACGACCACGGGTAAGCATCTTAAGTAGATACTTTTTCTTTTTCCTTGTGTTTATAATTTTTTTTTCACAGTTAATGACGATGAAGGAAAAAAGAAAGAAAAGTTAGAAAATTCACTTATCAGGAATATTCCAATTCAATTTTCAAGATATTTTTTTATTATTCGCGGTCGATTAATAAAAACATTAGATCTGATTCTGATATAAAATTAATTTTGTATTAACTTTGCGTTTGTTCGTACAAAATTAAAAGGAAAGCAGAAAATAAATAAATACAGAGTGTTATTTTTCTCTAGCAAAAGGGGGGTACATGTAAAGACATTCGTCATATTTCTTCTCATGAGGTAACGCGGATGGCTTGTAAAAATTTTTAGGGTTTCCAAAGTTCCAAGAAGAGAAATGTCGCTTTTCCAATACTGCGGGCCAATGTCTATCGTCACCTATCCTATAGCTTATTACCCTTATGAAAAAGTGAAAATGACCACGTAGGATTCCACTGGAGGCAGGTACAAAAAATAATTTGCATAGCACCTTTTTCTGGCCGCTCGTTGTCAAGCGAGGAAAATTAAAGAAACTGTATAAACTCCTTACCGCTTATATTATAAAACGTATAAAAAATTGTTTTTAATTAAAATAACTGAATTATTAAGCAAAATTTTGTGTTTATTATTATTATTATAACAGTTATATATTATAACATATTGGTTGGAAATATACTTATGTATGAATAATTTTGGTTATAAAATTTATTATTATAAATGTTTTATCTTTTATATAAAGTAAACAGTAATAAAATCACAGGATCTTGAAGTTACAATGGTTTAATAAAAGATTTATTTGATATAGCTATAATCAAAAGTTTTGCTACTGGATTATAACGAAATATATTAGACTTACGAAGCATTTTCATTCATGTTAAAGTATAAAATAAAAATAAAGAATAATTAAAGTTAATATTAATATTTTAGATTTTCTTAACATTAATGTTTTGTTAGCTGTGTATATCATTTTAATCTTGGATATGCACTTTTTTAGATTCTTCGATGTAGATGTAAAAATGTGAGCTTTACTGTTTTAATGTAGTTGGAACTAAAATACTATCATATGGTCGATTGTAAGGAATTCTTGGCTTTGAGGTAATTATCTTTTACATAAAGAATCTCTGAGAGATTAGAATAAATTCTATATTATTGGATTTTTATTCTCATTCTCTTTTGTTTAAGGAGCGAAGAATTTTAACAAGGTTTTTCATTAGTTTTTAAAAGAAATTTTCAGCTTTTTTAATTATCTATAATTATTGCGCTTAAAAAGTTAATGATTGGTAATTAATAATACTTCTCTACAATTCAACCTGTACATTTGCGAATGTAAATTATTAATTTCGCAGAATGAAGTATGTAGTACTGCGGAAAAGATATATCTATCGCTTATCTTCATCGTGACGATCAAAATAACGCGAGGCAATGAGTTTATTGACCTTCAACATTGTTAATTTTCAATTGAATTGAACGAAAAGCATTGACGTAACAGTATAAGGAAAGAACATGAGCTAGGTGACCGGTAAATAGTCGAGTCTTACCTCCTTTTCGACAGGAGACTGTATGATACCTTAGAATGGTTAAGAAGCCTCATTCGTATCTTCCTGACGCGCTCGCTGGCGCGTTTCCTGCCAATGGCGCCCTTGACAGCCGGCATCCAAACGATAGCTCCGTGTACCATCCAGGTTTCGTTTTCTTTCTAGACGTAACCTATCTCATGGCGTATTAGTGTTCAAGCATCTCCTCAGCACTTTCAATTGGCTCTGTTCTCGCTTCCTTCCTTTTACGAGCGTCTCACTTTCACTCGTTCTTATTTTTGATGACACCGGTAAATATAATGCAATTTTATGGTATAAGGAATCACGTGCGCGTGCATTACTAGCCAGAGTATAGGTGTCCCCGGTACTACTAACCGTACAACGGATTGCGCGAGTGTGCGTCGAGAAGTACGATCAAACGAGAGAAAAAGCTGAGAGGTCCCACACACAACAGTTTTACCCATGTATATGTGTCGATGGCATCGGCGGTAATGCACTGACGTAACGGTGAGGAGCAAAATGGGGGAAATAATCGAGATGGGGTCCTCTCAGTGGGGGAATAAGGGCTGCACCATGGTAAGCCTCTACGTGTGCCTGCGTAATCGGTACGCGTTTTGTCCCCAAACCAACGGCTTCGAACGCGTGCGCGTGCGCGCACACAGGTCGAAATAAAATTGGTCAAAATGTCTAAGTAGACACTTATGGCAATAACTGTTGTGGTTATGCTTCATTATTGTTCTTTCTTTTTAAACTCCTTCGGTGCTTGAAGCTCCCTGAGTTCTTTTTCCCTTTTTTGTGCTTGTAAAATTTACTATGAGTTAAAAATGTTAAGAAACAGAATTATCATTTTTGTCAACTAATGGCATTATTATTTACTGCAAATGTCAAGGATTGTACGTATAAGCTGTGAGAAATCTAAAAGTGTATACGATATTAATGTAGATTTTTTTGAAGAATTTCTCGAATGCATTTTTGCCCTCAAATTCATCATTTCAATAGCATGAAATATTTAAAAAATTTCTTGGTTTTATTACAAAAAATATAGTTTTATATTATATACTATTTACTAATATTTCTAAAATGTTTTGTTCTAAATAATATGCAATAACTTTGTCAAATAATAATTATAATTTAATCAAAAATGATTATGTTTCTATTATGGAAAAAAAAAACATTTCCAACCATCAAATACCGTGCGTGTTAACAGTCATATAGTTATTTCAACTTCGATATTTTAACTTTCCATGACCTACATTTATTATTCATTTCCTCAAAGGTAAATTCAGTACTTCTGCTTGAAATTCAGCATTATACTAGAAGCAAATATAATAAATAAAGACACGTTTAATAGAAGATAAAAAGTCGAAGTGAGACGAGGACAATAGGAAAGATATAAGAAAGAATGCATGGATTCCTTGCTCCTTGCAAGAGTAAGAATATTTTTGCAGCGATAAAGATCCTTCTTCCTTCTTTCTTTTCCTACTGTTAGCCTTATTTCTTTTTAATCTATTATAGGCATGTATGCCTCGGTTTACCTTTGCTCCCCCTTACCATCAGTTTCCCAAGGTCTCACACTTATACATATATATATATATATATATATATATATATATAATTAGCGGTGTTCTCTCAATGACCCTTGTTTACCTCCATATGTATCACTTGGAACGTGACTTTTAACGTACAGGAGAAAAACGAAAAGATCTACATGGAATTGGGAAGTAGATACAAGGAGGAACAGGGAAGAGGAGAAAGAGATAGAGATTGCACACTGACTACTTTCAAGATTAGTTTAGCATTTAAATCGATCATTTTCCTCCAGGATCTTCGGTATTATAAAGCAGATCTTATAAATTGACGAACAATGAAGATGGAGAGAAGTATAAGGAGTACCAAGGTATCTAAATTCCTAATTTCGCTGTCAATTTTGATGATTTTTTTATAATTATAACTCATATTGCTATTTTTCGAGTGACTTAAAATGTAATTCTGATAGTATTCCATGTTTATTTTTGGCTAAAGCTGCAATAATATATTAAGCTCAATTAATATTGAAAATGCATTGTAATGAAAGTTAATAAAGCTTTAATCGTTTAATTCTTTGCATTTTAATTTCAATCCTTAGTGAGTATATTACTGCTTTTATCATAAATATATCGATGGTCTACTACACTGAGATAATTTAGAATTTAAGATATTTTTTATTATTTTATCTTTGTTATCAATATTGCAATAATTGGTCAATTCGCTAACACTATATATAAAAGTAATAAAGTATTATTTTATTTCTTTAAGAAGAAGTTTACATAAATTTCAAATATAATAATCAATATAATTTGCATATATTCGTTTTTTCTCATAGTTTTTCTAATAAATTTGATGAAATTTAGATGCTAACATAATCATCCTATTCCATGTTTTTATTATAATGCAGCTTTAAATACTTTGTATCATAAGTACTTTACCAGTAATAAAGTTTTTATATACTTCATTCATCTCCTTCGTAACGTTAAAATATTTCCTTGCACACCCAGCCAATAATATAAATATTTTAAATGCGTGAATAATACACTGTATGCAGCAATCAATATGGTCGATCACTTTCAAATAGTAGTTTTAGCAAGAGAAGTTGATCCATTTGAGTCAACGGAAATTCGTTAAAGAATCTTTTTATACAACAAAAAAGTTGTAGGCTCTTGAGCTTACTTTGTAAGAAGACGAATGTGCAACTATTTTTGCTATTACTGCAATTTCGTAAGTTCTATTTATACAAAATTACCCAAGCCACTTGCGCACAGTACTACGTTGTTCTCGTCGCCATGAATCTTGTTAGATTTGCGCAATAAATCGACAACGTAACGCATCTCCATATAAATTGACGCTCTCAAATTTTTATATATATAATATTAAAAATGAAAGTTATGGATCAGATTTTGTTAAAATTATGACATTATTATATGCATGTCTCGTACATTAGGAATTAAATAAATAAAACTTATTAACTATTTTCTAATACTTTATTAATTTGAAGAACAAATACATTATACCTATTAATTTTCGGGTGCAGCATCGTTACCTGTAAACTGAAATTATTGCAAAATTATTTATGTGATTGACCTCATGTATGACATTAGTAAAACTAAGTATTTAAACTATGCAATAATTATTACAAATGAAATTCATTTTAATTATATTCTTATCGTGGTGTATATCCTTACATAGTTTTTATTTATAAAATATCAAATTATGAATTAATAATTAAAATAATATAATATATAATATGTATTGCTAAAGAAAACATTAATACAGTAAAAACGATACTATAAAATAAAATAAATAAGTTTTACCGAAATATTATAGGTTTCATTTTTCCAACTTATCAAAGGAAATATAAAACAATAGAAAAAGAAATTCGAAGAAGAAAGCGAGAGTATACAGGAGAATTATTACGTTAACAATAAAAATTAGAAAAAAGTGGATAAAGAATATATATATGAAGAACAATTATAAATATACGGCATGAAATTCAGACTGATTGAGTTGGAATAAAAAGGGTAGTTAGCAATCGTCATCGTAATTTACAGGTATATCGTGCTTCCCTATTTGTACAAGTTCATGTTCTAAATGCTATGGATAAAAATGCATTAGTAGGAAAGCTAGGAGTAGAATGAGAGAAATGAGAATGAGAAAAAGAAATAGAAAAATTTTTTTCATCTTATATAAATTGGATATATTATTAAAAAAATTTTGGCAAGGTGCCTTAAAAACGTCATGGAAAAATAGGTTCATACGTTATATAAAATTCATTATTCTAAGCCAAATCACAAAAATTAAATCCGTCGATCGCTGACCATTAACCCTAAACATCAGAACGCTGTCAACACAACGTAATCTCTTGTTGCCTTCAAAAAGAATAAAGAAAATTAATTCAGTGTAAAAATAAATGTAAAAATAACATTAAAAATTAAAACAAGTGAAAAACTAAACAGTGTATTAATAAGCAATTTGTATCGCAAATAATACCTAATAGAAATAACAAGAATTTATAAATAAATAAAAAAATCTAAATTATCAGTGCGACAGTGATAGAAATTAATAATAAATCGGTAAAAAATCAAATACAAATAAATAATAATGAAATAAAAACCGCTATAGAAACAAGTGCAAAATAACATAAAAGACTATCACAAAAAGAAAAAGTGCAGACTTACAATTATAACCCAATTCTAATAAAATGAATCAAGGTACGATTAAAATAGATTTAAAATAAAAAAAAATAGTAAAAACATAAATAATAAATAATAATAACCTAAAACTAAAAATGTATTAATAACAAAAATGGATATCAAGAATACAATATAACTATAAAAAACAAATATGCAACCTTAGATATAGAGGATGAACAATTCGAAGACACTGAAAAAAATGACACAATAATAGAAGAAATAAGAAAAAAAACGAAGAACCGCTGAAGACAACAAGAGAGCGTCATTGAAGAAAATAGAAGCGAACACGCCAATAACGGTTGACATTAACAAACCTCCATCCATAAATATAATTTAACAGGAATCCAAGAACGTAGTAAAACTGTTACAGTTTAACAAAAATATAAAAGATTTTTACATAAAACGTATACACAGCAACAAACATATATTATAACTACAATCGATCAATGACTTTATAATAATACTATAAAAATATAAAAAAACACGAAATCAAATTACTATGCATTCACACCAAAATCAGTAAAAGCAAACTTATTTATTAAAAGGTTTAAACAGAAATTTTTAATTAATTAAATAACTTGCAAATACAAGAAATTCAATTCATGAAAGTAATACGATTCAAAACACATAAATCAACAAATAATAATATTTTATTTCAAATCTATATGATACAAATCTCACCAAATAGTAATATACATAAACTACAGAACATAAAATATTTATGTTACCATAGAATATTTTGGTAAAAAATGATTGAAAAAAACTTAACGCAATGTCATAACTGCCAATTTTTGGGACACTGCACAAAATTGTAATTTGCGATATCAATGCATTAAATGCATTTACCAACATAAACCAGATAAATGTAAGATAACTAACGAAACAAAAATTGAAAACAAAGAATTGTACTGCACAAATTGCAAAAATTTTTGACACCTTGCTTCGGATATTGGTTGCCCAAAAATGTTAGAAATTAAAAATAAAATAGAAGCAAAAAATTTTGAAACAAAAAAAACAGAACAAATAAAAATAATGAAATAGCAAAATAGTTATACCATCAATATTTTATGCAGATATGACAAAAAAAGTAAAATAACAAACATAATCAAGAAACAACGAAAAAGTATTACTCGATCCACATACATAAACCCACACACAAGCAATAATATTATAAAAGAAATTATTCAATAATATAATTCAATAATTATACAAGAATTAAAAGAAAATGTAAATAATACTCAAATTGAACAAAAATTGAAAATAAACGAAATTAAAGAAACTCAAAAAAATTATGAAATTGAAATTCCAAAATATAAGAAATGTATAACACAACATTACACAGTCATAAAAAAACATTGATAACTCAAATAAAAAAACATTAGAAACATTTAAGATTATATCAATAATCGTCTACTCGCTAATATTAAATCAAAAAAGCTATAACTTACTAAACCTAATAGAGAAACAAAAACCAAATATAATATTAGTATCTGAAACAAAACTAAAAAACCGTACAAAATAAAATTTTAAAACTATAATATTATTAGAAATAATAGACCAAACTAAATTCAAGAAGTAGGAAAAGCCATATCAATAAAAAATAAATACGACTATAACATAACCTCCAATAATAAAATAACTAACTTTAATATTCTAGAAATAACTATAATAAAATTACAAATGAACAATAAAAATAGTCTATTTATATTATCCGCATATGCGAAACATGGAAATAAATTTAATGCAGAAATCAAAAAATTAATCCAAAATATAACTCTCGAATAAGGAGAATACTATTACATAATAGCAGGTGATCTGAATACAAAACACATTGACTGGAAAAACAACATAAATAATACAAGACGAACATTTTTAAAAGAAATTAGCTAAATAGCCATGACACAATATACAAAACGAAATTATACAGTTCGGAACATCCGTCTTATTTCAATGAACATTCATATATAGATTTATGTCTAATAGACGACAGAATTAAAGTAACTCAAAAATGTATAAAAAATATAATTAATAGAAAAGCACACGATAGTGATTATAATACACTACTTAATGAATGAATTTAATAATGTAACCTATAAATTTAACTTTAAGAAAACAAACTGGAATTAATTCAAGAAAGTATTAATCAAAATCTGCCAACTAAATATAAACAACAACAAAAATTTTAACAAATAATGAAATTAATAATCATATCGACAAAACAGACAATCACGTAAATCACACCATTAGCAAATTAGTACCTAAAATAACAATAAAAAACTAGCGAATTTTATACAAACAAAGACATAAAAAAAACTACAAGAAAATAAAAAATGTATACTATCGCTAATAAATAGAACACGACAAAATTACAACTCTAATAAAAAATAAGAACTAGAATTTATAAATACTTACTCAAATAAAAAATGTCTCCAACTATAATTTTCAGAATCAATAACTAATTTCTGGAATTACAAAATAAAAAACATCCCAAAAATGATCCAACAATAATGTTTCCCAAAATTAATTCAATTTTTAAAACAAAAGAAGATATATATATTCCGTCACTAATAATACCATATAATGATATCGCAACACTAAGAAAAATTGGAATAGATGTAACAAATATAAATAAAGACAGTAATAGCAATTATGTAATAACGAACACCAAAGACAAACGCAATTTGCTAGGATTACATTATTCTGAAGTACATAAACAAAACTCTACACTTGGTAAACCGAGTCTCAACAATATAATTATGGAATAAACTAATAAATTAAAAAGAGAAATAAAAAATGATAAAATACAAAACATTATAATACAATTTTCTCAATAGAAAACACTTGGGATAATCCAAAACAACCTGATAAAGAAATTGATTACTTTATTAACAACACTCAAGCAAATAATATTTTCGATAAATTAAACAACAAAAATCATGAGAATTCGACAATATAACAAATATAATATTAAAACATATTCCCGAAAAAATTAAATATTATTACATAATAATATTTAACAACGCATTAAATAATATGTATTTTCCAATAAAATGAAAATATTCAGAAAAAAATAAAAACAATACGTCGCTATTCAATTTTCGTCCTATAAGCCCTCTACCAAATATAGGTAAAATATATAAAAAAAATAATCAATCGAATCTTTATAAAATATTGTAATAAAAATAACATAATACCAATTTGGACTTTAATATAAACATTCTATGTTTATATGCTAGGCACTAAACGACAGCTAAAGAGTAGCAACTTGCCTAATCGACATAGAAAAAGCATTCGACACCACTGTGACAGAAGGCATATATTATGAATTAATAAAAAAAAAAGTTAAATAACATATTTTTATTATAAAAAATATTTTTAAATTCTAATTTTTTATTTTAGAAAATTTATATTTCATATTCGTTTGATAAAAATAATATTAAAAACACGGATTTTTAAAGAATAGATTGTTTTCCTGAATTTAATATACTGTATTAAATCTTTGTCTTATATGTTTTAACTTTATTGAAAGAGTTTGTTTTATCCAGGTATAGCGTATTTATACAAACGTCTATGTTTAACCGCATTTTTAAACAAGAAATATGCTCCCATACATGGTACATAAAAAAAGAATAAAAAAGTTTCGGTAAATCTATAAAATCCTCTAAAATCAAAAAGTAGCTTTATTTTTTAAATAATACTACAAATATAGCCTCATATCATATTCAAACGATTGTGGAAACGGAAATAGCAGTTTATCTTTGCTGCGTTTATGTTTTTAAAATTTAACAGTTGATAGTGATAAATGAAAAAAAAAATAACATATCCAATATATAATTGTATTTATTGGGAATAAATAAATGAACGACAATATATATATTTAATAATTTTTATGAACTAGATAATAATTCAAAATGCAAACAACTAAATATTTATTTGATGTTTTTTGCGTATTATTAAAGAATTGATACGATTAAAATAACGTCATCTTCTGAAATTCTACAAAAATTTATGTTTAATAATTTTATTTATGAGTATTTTGAAATTATAACAAGTCCAACTGCTTTTCTTAGTAGTATCTGAACATTAACGTAATACACGATACTCAACTATTTCACGAAGTATTATTATGGCCTTATTATTAACTTTTGTATATAAAAATGGGTTGATTCTCGATAAATAATACAGAATTAGTTTTCAATTAATATTTTTTTAAAATGAACTTTAAACAAATTGAGTAGAAATGAGTGTATGTGTAGTAATGCAAAACATCATTTTCCAATCGTGTGAGTTAGTATACTCCTACTTACGGTCAATAACCTGCGCATGTTTTTCCTTTGCCGTGTAAGTGCTTCTTTCTTATTCTACATATGTTCCGAGCTATTTTTTTCAATGAGACTGAATAACAATTTCTCAAATTTTGTAAACGATCTATTTAAATTGAGTCTTTTGATTTCCGAGCTTCTAAATTCGTGTAAACTTAATATTCGTGATTTATTTTAATTTATCAAATTAAAAAATTTCAAATTATCAAATTTGGTTGTTGAAGCTGTTATCGGTAAAAAATTAAAAATTTAATTTTTAAAACTTCATTAACGTTTAAGTGAATAAGTAAAGCCGGAAACTACCTGGTTATAAGTAGATAAAATTTATTAATTAACATTGAGTTAATAATATTGGAAGGTAATAGAAGCCTCAAATAAATGAATATTACTGTCATAAAACTGTACTTTCATTGCAAGACTATAGAAGTGATATTGTCGGATCTATTTATGTGAATTTTTTTTAATAAATAATATTTAAAATATTGTAACAAAATCACTTATCTAGTAAATGGTCGATTTATGTAAATTTAAAGTTTAGATTCAAAATTAATATTTTCAAATTAAAAATTTCATAATATGAAATAATTTAGAATCAGGAGATAATATAATAATCATGATTGATTATAATGGAGAGGTTTTGTTAACAAAAATGAAATTTAAAACCATGTAATAAATAATTTTTATAATTTATATAGATTTCGATTTATGGACAAATACCATAAATAAATAAGCATCATAATAAATTTTTTAATATTAATTTTAAACATAAAATACTTTCAAACAAATAAATTTGAAGATAATTAGATATCAGTTTTAAATTAGATATAGTATAAGTAGGTTATGTACAATTTTAGATAGAATTAATTTGAAATAAGGTTTTAGTTGTAAACTAAGAAATCTTATTCTAATATGAAACGAATGATAATAATTTTATTTTTAACATAATTTTTATATAAAGCCATTTTTTTTTTATTTGAAGAGATTTGAATATAATATTATGCATCAAATCTTAAATACTTATGACGCAAATTAATGGTCCTGTAATTATTATATACATATCAAAGGAAACATTGCATTATTGCATTTTAAGTAAATAATAATGATAGATATACGTCTTCAGTGCCGCTTTACAAGGATTAGGATTAGAATGCGGTACGTCCCACATGGTTGCGACGTCCTCCATTATCTTTATATAGCAAAACAACAAGTATTTTGCTTATGACAGGCTTTGGTAATAAGTATTATTACTGATTATCAATTCAATAATCAAGGAATTAATCTATACCTTTCTACTACTTGTAATTGATAGTAATATGAACTTGTGATCAACTTTTTAAAATTTTTAACTAATCATTCTGGTTATTATTTTAAAGACATTTAATGGAATTATTCGTTTTAAGGAGAAGAACATTCTATTTTTTGACTTTTATTTACAAGATTTGTTTATCTTAAATTATAAAGACTTGGTTTTTTATAATGCGCATTATATTACATAGTAAAGTATAACAGTATAAAATATGTAAACCAATAAATTACATGTAAGAAATTGATATATTTGGTAAAATAAAATATTACAATTTTGGATTACATAAGTAAAAACTGCGGCTTTAATATGAATATTGATTTTACTGAACTAATTTTAATAAAAATTATTTATATGAATATATAAATTTATTGTGAGCGTAATCATTATAAGCTTAAAAGTAAATTGTTTTATTTAAAATAAAAATAAGTTACTAAGTAATCTAATTTATATCTACTATCACTAAAAATATGAACAGTAACAATAGTTAAAAAGCAAGCATTTTTCGAATTACGTAACAAATTTAATTAACATAAATAAAATTCTGACGGAAATAAGAAATAACAGATATCACACTGATACTACACGCATGTGAAGAACATCTTACAGGCTCTGTGTATTATATTGAAACGTGTAGAATGCTAAATAAAATAGATTAACAAAAATCTATTACAGTATAGTATAACCTTAGGTACGTTATTTTTTATCGTTATGTATATATTTTATTTCTGCAACAATAAGCAAACACTCGATATGATCGAATTTATGCGCAATAACAAGAGAGATAAAAAAGTCGGTTCTTGTCAAAAAAAATTCTCTTTCACGTAAGAATCGGCGCAATCCATTGCCTAAAGATTATTTTTGCATTCTTTAACATGGGCACGTAAGTACTCGAATTGAACGGTTACTTTTCCATGTGCTCTGATTGGTTTTTGATCGCTGAATCGTAAATATCGTAATCACCAATGGAAAGGAGGACTTTAAAGTACTATAGTAAATTTAATATGTTAGTGCAGTGGCGTATGCGTATTCCATCTACTACAGCTTTTTTATGCAATATTATTCCCGTCAGAAATGTCTTAGGTATTTACACGTGTATTTTGCATATTACATTAAGTAGTTGACACTTATTTCATTTATTTGTTTTTTCTATAATATTTTTATTATTGATGTAAAATGTCTATTCTGTACTTTATTATATAGAATTAATATCGTGCACTGATATCGAAACGATATCCAAATGCTTTGAAAGGATATTTTCTTTGACAGAATATTTGATGGATGCTTTTTGTTCAATTTTATTCTCTATTAGTATTATTTTTATATTAAAAAATGATCAATCACATGTTCAGGTGCTAAAAATATTATTTGTGATTATAACTTTATAATGAATTTAATTTTTAAGTAAAAATAATTTTTTGAAAAAAGTTGACGTTTTAATTATTGTTTTATTTTTATATATATCAGAACGAAAAAGAAATCTTAATGAAATGTAAGTGAATGAAAGCAACATCGTGCCATAAATAAAGCCCGCTGTTGTAAAGAGCACCGTGACGCGGGACATAATAGCTTACTTTTAATAAGTAGTCCGCGAAATTAGAAAGTCGCGGCCGCTTTGTTTGCGAATCATGCCCGTACGTATTATACACGGTAAAACAATTTGGACGGACAGCCTCGATTATCTCAGAAAAATCACATGAGAAGTTGTAGGTGATCAATTTTTTCTTTCTTTTCTTTTTTAAAGCTTGGATTTATTAACTTAGATGTGAAAATCTGCTTCTATATATTCGCAAGCATAACTTATTTATGCATAAATTAATTTAAAAATTCTCAACTTTGTAATTTGAAACAGATATAAAATCAGTGTACGCTATGTATATTTATAAAACTAAATAGTTGATTGATGCCCAAAGTTATGCATAAGAGCAGTTGTGATCAATTCAAGTGATAATGATTTACTGTTTCATTTAGTGTAATTATTGGATTTTCTTTATTATTTTAATATATTAACTGATAAAATTTATACTGTTTTATAATTAATTTTTTTTTAAACTTTATTTATTATTTAAATACAGAATTTTTTAAGAATTGATGTTCAAATTCAAATTTAAATACATATATCTGCTGTCTGTGTAGCAATGTTATTTAATTTAATTTATATATTTATTTATTTATTTGTAAAATGATACTTATAAAATGATAAATATTATAGTTAACGACATTAATTTAAGCGATGACATTATTATAAATTATAGTTAAACTACAGTGACATTAACACGTATTTGATTTTGTATAAAAGCAAGCATCCGTACATGAAAGCAATAAAAAATTTTGACTACTTTTAATAAAATTTTTTCCGAGACCCAAACAATTTAAAAATTGAATTAAATATATAAATAATTCGCAGTTTATAAGTAATCATTATAAAATAAATAAATAGTATAAATAATACAAATTTATTTATATATATTTATTTTATTTAGTATTAGAGATCTAAAATATTCATTCGTAATATATTTTTTCGTATATTTTTCATATCCAGAAATATATAATTGACGTTTCTGCTAAATTTATATTGTTAATTTATATTTAGTTACTTAATAAATGTATAGAAATCATTTGATAAATACAATAATCATTTATAAAATTTAAATTATTGGTTGTAAATTAAAAACAAAATAATTGATAAGAATTAAATTATAATACATGTATGTATTCATACATATAATTCAATAATGTTTTTTGATTTATAATAATTATAAATGTATGTATATCATATGATATCAATTATTCAGTAAAAACAATCTTTATTGCAATTATTACTTTTTTCAAGACTGACACAATTACAGGAATAATAAATTAATCTTATTTTATAAATTTACCTTATTTTCCTGTATTTAATTTCAACTATTTTTCTTTAAGATCTTTCAATAATAATTTTAAAATAATAATAATAAAAACATTAAATTATGGAAGAAATCATTGTATAAATTTAACAATATAAAACTCTTAAAGCATAGAATACTAAGTTCTTTATCCACGAGCAAAGACATTTATCTTATCAAAAAATGTTGTAACAGAATCGATTGACAGAAGCGGTGTAACGCATTGAGTATTGGAAGCGCACTAAGAAATTGATTATGCAAGTTCGTGAAATAATTACCTAATCGTTAAAATGTATAATATAAAACAATATGTCTATATCTCATATATTATA
Organism: Dolichoris vasculosae; assembly: GCA_018907195.1. Taxonomy (NCBI): domain Eukaryota; kingdom Metazoa; phylum Arthropoda; class Insecta; order Hymenoptera; family Agaonidae; genus Dolichoris; species Dolichoris vasculosae. The sequence goes on along the minus strand of JACCHY010000014.1, from coordinate 4,526,973 downwards.
CATTTCTTATGATACAATTATTAATTTTTATAATATTAAATTAATTTAAAAAACTTTATTTTTAAGGAACCGCGACATGATTATTAAAAAATTATTTTATTGTTACTTACTCTATATCTAACTAATACATTGTTGCAGGATAATATATTTTTCGAAAATTATGTTTGGTTATAATTTTAAATTCATAAAATGAAAGTAATAATACCTTCTGTTTTATATATAATCTTGCATAAAAAGTAGCAATGAACCCAGTTTTATTTACGTAGTATATTATAAATTAAAGTATTGACATATGTTGATTTGAAAACTTCATTATATCTTTATGCGAAAGAAAGATAAAAATAATTCAATCGTTTTCATGCTAATCACTTGTTTTAAAATTTGTTCCCATTCCCATTAAAAAACACTAAATAAGCCCATATGGCTCATTTCATAGGCAGACATGCGAGAATTTCGCACGTGACTTTTCTTATCAATTTCTTCTTGTGAATCGATATTCACACGTGTGCGAGTGCCCGTGAAAGTGTCATTGGCAAATAGCTAGAAAGCGAAAAGTAGCTTATCCATACCACTGATTTATGGATGAAAACATGTGCATTTCCAGAGGACGAAATTGTGGGATGCATTCAACGGCTTTTTTTTATCTAAGTTAGTCGTTAATTGTTAACCAATTATCCTTTTTCATTCTTGTATTTATCTGCGTAAAAATAGTTTGGATTTTATTTGAAAAAAATGGTTTACCTTTACCCAGGTTTGATTATGTTACTGTCATGGAACTATTTTTGCGAGTTATTCCAAATAAATTATAAAAATTTTTTTTATTCAAATTTTACTTTGAAATTATAGACTATTATATATTCCATAAAAGTTATATAGAGAAATAGAAAAATGAGCTGCTAATGTTACTTATTTGAATTCAGTAATTTTATATAATATAAACATATGTACCTGAATTGTTTTTGCTATTTAGAAATAGCTTATAAATAAAAAATTCACAATTTATAAATTTATAAAAAAATTCAGAACATTATAAAAAATAAGAATGTTGTTTTCACATATTTTAAATACAATTTTAGTATAGATGAAACATTAAAAAAAAATATTTTTGAAATATACGTTTTACAATTAAAAAAAATAGTTATAATTACTTTGGTAAAATATATTTCTTATATCTATATCTATAATTATATTGAAAAATGATACTGGGTTTTATTTTGTCTTTAAACATATAGTTATTATACTTATAAAACTTTATAATTTTGATCTCAAATTTTTAATAGATTAAATGTCATTTAGATTACCCGTACAGTTTTTTGATGATACAGGCCATACTATATGTTACTAATTAATGATTTATACTTTATATATTCATAACTAATTCGTTATATAATTTATTAAATAAGTCACTAATAAAAATATGAGCTTGGATTAGATCATTTCAATACAAATGGTGTATTCTAATTATATAACTAAAGCACATAATCCGGTAATTTGTTGATAGAAAAATAATTTATTTATTAAATCTATTTAGTTTATTTTTAAGTTTAATTTGTCAATGACATCAATTTATGATGTGATGATTAACTAAAAAAACTATGTAATTAATATAAATGCAACAAAATATGTAATTATTTATATACTTATTATGAAATTTTTAGTTTTAAGTAAAATATATTCAATTACTAATTCTAATCATCGAGATTTGATGATTTAAATATTATTTAAAAATAAATAAAATATTATGTTGAAATCTTCTATGAATTCTATTCTTCTCCATTATAATATTAAACAAAAATTATAAAAATGAAATTTATAAAAAACTCAAAAATTTTTAAAGATAAATTAAATATTTTTATAACATTTTATAAAGTTTTTAAAGAATATATTTTATTAATATTATTGTACTAAAATATATCTTGCTTTTATTTCAAAGGAAAAAAACCTTTTAAAATAAGAAATTAAATAAAAAAAATTTTTTATACAAGTGTAACGAGAAAAATTAATCTTGTATTGGGCATTTTCATTTATATGTTTAAATTATTCTAAAGAATTACAATAGTATTAATATATGTTTAAAATTTTTATTATTCATATTACGATATAAAGTTAAAGTATTATATTAATTTTCTTTTTTAGTATTCAAAATATTCAAAATTTTAAATAATATTAAATTAAATAAAAAATATTTACTCTAATATTTAAAAATAAAAATTCGTCTTCTAAAATAATGTAATCTTATGAATTTTTTGTTAAAGAACATTTTTTTTATCAAATAAATTTTTTATATTGAAACTATTTAAAATATAACTTGTGATTTGCAATTTTTTTAATATTAACAAACATTCTTATAATGATTTATGGAAGGTTATTTTTTTTTTATTTCAGAATTAAATCAAAAATTTTTTATTCCTATTTGTTATTTAATCTAATTTATACTTTTGAAATATAGAATAATAAAAAAATATTTGTATTTCCACAATAAAATTTAAAATGTACCAGCCTATACATTTTATTTGTTTTATTTCATTATATAAAAAAATTGTTTTAAAAATAAATCTATATTTTAATTTTATTCTAATACTAAAACAATAATTTCTCCCGAAAAAACTCGAATGAAACAGCTAGAATCCATGTTGAATCTAAAGTTAGATTTGAAAAACATAAAAAAGAAACTAAATTTTAAATGAAAATTAATAAATATCAAGGAATGAAGGATAAAAGACAATGTCACAAATTATATTCTTATTTAATAAATTAAGTAAATTAACTTATAATTCTATATAAAATGCATAGATATATATTTATAGATATAATTTATTTTTTAAATAAATACGAAATATAATTTGAAATCCTAATAAAAATTTGTAAGTCAGCAGTAAAAACGTTCATATATATAATATTTTCAATGCACAAATTAAGTTTTATGAAATATATTATTACATTTTATAACATTTAAATTTATTTTAAATACTTCATATAAGCAAGTCTTATCAATTGTATTATACAATATTTTATTTAATATTTTTTTAACAACTTTTTTCATGTTTCATTACTTTTAGAATTGAAATATTTGAATGATTTTGTAAGTTACGCAGGTATTAGCGAGTAATAAAAAAATACGATAACTGTATCGAATTAATCAATGATTTTTTCACTCGTAAAAAACATCTTATATTATTGAAGCGTTTCATAATTGATTGAAAATAATTTAATAATAAAATTATTCAGAAAAAATATACATCACTGTGCATACGAATATCGCACATGGGCACGTTACAAGATAATGGATTCTTTTTTACTATAATTTTCTCATTACGAGTGTACACCACATTAGATGACGGGCATCTTTTACGGGTACAACGTACTTATAGGTTTATGCAATAATGCTCTTATGGATGTTTTTGTAACGAAATATATACACATTTAAACGATTTAAGTGAATATTTAATAAAGTCAAAAACGATAATATCTACATGTCAATAAATCTCAATGAACGATTTTACTTCCTACTTCGGCATCTTAATGTCATTCTTGCTAATACAGCAAGTCATCTGTGTTCGAGCCTCAGTTACTTTGACAATTAAATTTTATTAATCGAAATCTTATGTGTTCATGTAACCAATTGTATTTCTATACAATTATTCCAATGATCTGAAATCATTACTTTTTTCCATTTTTATAATTTGCTTATATAAAAATGTAATCAAAGAAATGAAAAGTAATTTTTTATTTTGTAAGTAAACCAAGAGGTAGAATAACAAGAAACGATATCCTTGTTTATTTTAATCAAAATATTTATTGCATCCTACAAGAAATTTATAAATATTTTAAAATAAATTCCGTTTCATTTACCATCAATGCTTTAATAATAATGTTAAAAAAACAGTTTAAATTAAATATATATTTGTAGTAATTTATTAGTTTTGTAGTACGTTATATTTTATAACATAGTATTTCACGTAATGACACTTTTTAAAAATTTGTTAATATCTTATCTTATCTTATTTATTTATAGAATTTATATATATTTTCGAATTTATGAATAAATAGTTAGTGTTATTATTTATTTAGATATGTAAAGTTTATTTTAAAAAAAATTATTTTAATAGGAATAAAATTACGACAGTGTGTTATTAATTCTTATCGAATAAGGGTTAGTCATTTATCAAACTATTAATAGATATCACTTTTGTTAATTGCCCTATATAATTACAAAATTAACGCATATGACAGTTAATAATAAAAATTAATAATATTAATTACTGATATGTGTATCTAGTCACTTACGTTCACAAAAGAATGTTTAAAGAAATTATTATTAGCGTAAAATTATTAATATCAAAATTTTGGTCATTGAATACGATTGGACGTGTACAAAGATTATAGAATAAACCAATGAATATTAATAATCTTCCATGTAATTATTATACTGATGTGCAAATGCAGTTCTTTATAGCTCTTTCTCAACTTATAAAACTTTCACAGGAATGAAGCTGCGTCGATCCTCCATAATCGGGTATTTTAAAATCACCAACGGCATTTATCGGTGACGTTTACCATAACTGAGAATTCCTTGAACAGAACTATATCGTTTTCTGTACTTCCGTCAATGAAAACCAATGCAAACCTCGTAAAAGCTAACATTTAAAGAGGGGCTGAAAAAAAGTATGAAAACGAACATTAAGTTTATCCTTGAGTATATTTTGTCTCATTTGCTTGACTGGTTTTTTGTTTTTAAGGCTACTGACGCAAACATATCAAATGGCTTTTTTTACTTTAAGTATTGGAATATTAAGGTTTTCTTTTTAAAAAATCGAAAGATTAGTCGAGGAAATATACGAAAATGCATGAAAAAATCCATTTCTTGCGAGATAAAGTAAAGTATTCCATCAACTATATAAAGATAAAGCTTGTGTCAAACGAATAATATATTCCATATACCATACAACTCTATTGGTATTCATCATTAGTATTTATCATAAATATATTTTAGGATATTTAATTGATATTATTTCATGAAGTAAAACTATTATAAAATGATAATAAAAGCACTGATGTTATGTAATAAAAATCTTTTGAAAATGGTACATAGACCTCTCAATTTTATCAGTGAATAACAATAAAAATAACAATAAATAAATAAATAAAAAAGTTTATTCTCGTAATTTGTAATATATCTATCGTATTTTATACATACATATGATCAAAGTAATTTAGTTTATTATACAAATTCTATGAATGCGATAAAAGCTGTTCACTTGAAGCTGCCTCGTCGCTCTGTTTTTATTAGAATTAAAACATTTAAATAAGAAAATACATAGAACTTGATAGGCTTAATATTAAATATCTCAGCGTTCCTTATTAAAATTAGACACAATCACGGTAAATTTGATTGCATTGCCAGATATTTAAGCTCCTAGTGTAGATCGAGCGAATCGCGTCACGCCTAAAGTCTTCTCTAAGAAAACGACGTATCGTCATCGAAAAAGAGGAGATCACGCTTTGAAAGCACTCACCCCGTGTCGCCAATGTAATCTAGCATCCGTATTTTAAGCATGTCTGCTCGAATCTCGCCGCATCCAAGCATACAGCTCCTACCATTCAGAACGCTCGTATCGTCCACTTGTTCCTAGATAAATTTTCCACTACTCTCTCCATCCGTCGGATATGAATTAGTCCTATGCTCCTGGTAACAAAATAGTTTATGTTTCTTATTATCCTCGTATTATAATCCTAATGTCGGATACTCGTAAAATTCCACTTTAAAACTCCAACTCATTTGTATAATTATAGTGCACTTATATCAGTGTGCTCGGATAGTTCTCGAATGTACACTAATCTGCGAGTCTCTTATAGGAGCAATAATTCACCCCGTTAGGTAAGTTTTTGATGTATTCGGACAGGGCAAACCACGTCGCGATCATTCTCGCGGAATCCGTCGCGCGTACGTTCGGATATGATATCGATTCTGTTACCGATCGCTAGCGAGTACGCGTCCTTTTCCCGTAAGTGCGTTGTATTCGTTATTCAGGACGCCTCCACACCGATGTATGCCGATGTCCGCGATAACTGACTCTTGCGCACGCGACTTTCCTTTCTATTGCGAACGAGGATCCTCTTGTGAAAGAGGCCGGCTTCATTCGCTAATGGATGGCGCGACGCACTTGGACAGAGATGCAATAGCAGCTTATCTACGCGATGTGTCGGAACGAGCGCGCGCATCTAATCAGTGTTATCGAGTTGCCACCAAAGAACCGACTAACTGAATCGCTTTGCTCGCGTCCGGGACTTGGGCCTCGGTCTCGATGTACATCGACTCCCCTTCTCTCTGCTGACTATTTTCATCTCTCCTCCACGCGTACGCGATTCCATTCCGCTCTCATTTCATGCCTTCTACTATATGCGGGGGCCGTGCCAAGTAACCGAAGAGATGGTTACGCTTTACGATCTAAGGCTTTACCATATGTGCGCGTGGCTGATATACCCTGGGAATAGTGGCGAGGAAAGACAGAGAGAGAGATAAAGGTCACACGCGTATTTGTTGATGCAAGAGAAGCTGTGAGAGCATGAGTTTTGTACATACGAAAGATCCGGAAAACAATTGGAAAAGGAAAAACGATGAGCTTTACTTTTTTTGTCTTCTCTTTGCTTTTTTTATACAGGAAAATCAAGTAACAGATTTAATAGAATTGACAGTCATTATTAAGACTTGATTTTTAGCAATATGCTTATATTTAGAGCGATTTGTTATACCATTCAATTTATAAAAATTTGTCGACTCAGGCCTACTAAACCATTGATAAGTATTTTCAGTGACAAACTTTCTCGGTCGAATTTATTTCTCCAAGTTTTTCAAAGTTTTACAACACCTATTTTAACAACAATAATTAAATATTTAAATAAGTTAATATTGGAAATTAATCATATGAAAAGGCCTATAGTCTTAAATAATTATAAATTGTGTATTGAATAGTTATTATAAAAATTGTCACAGACTATATTATAAATATTCTGGAGGAAAATTATTTCATCTTATTCTGAAAACATTATTTGTATTTACAAAAACTACAAAAAATCAAAATAAATGTTTTGATATAATTTGTAACGAATTATTAATATAATATGATTTATTTATTTTGAAACTATTTAAACTATTTTATGTAAAGTTACTCTTTAGAGCAAATTCATCATCTATTTATAGAAAAACCATAATTGTTGGTAATAAAGCTAAGAGAAAATATATATGTTTAAATCATAATTTCAAATACAAATATACATTAATTATGAAAAAAATAATATTATTTTAAAAAGTAAAAGTAAAATTCACAAGTTCTTATATATCACTTGAACGTTGATACATAGAAATTTCTTAGAATGTTAAAACTGCTTTATTTTAAGGTTTTTAATACTAAAATTATTATCAGTCATGAATAACATATTTCCTTTCATTTTATAATATAATCCTAATAAAATTGCAAAATAGAAATTTCTTATTCAAAAAGAATTTTAACTAGTATAATATTTATGTAATATACATTCATAAATACATAACATTTGATTTTACATTTCATAAATTTTTCGGAAACGATAAATATTTCTTTAAAATATACAATTTTTCTTCAAATTTATTATAATAAAATTGAAATTTTTATTACTTAGGAACTTATATCACTCAATTTAGAGTATTACCTACAATTTAATGTAATAAATGATTGATCTTACTTTGTACATTTCAGTACATTTATATGGGATTTTTAATATATAATATTAATATTTTTATTATAGTGAAATAATTAATATATAAACGTATAATTTAAATAATCTTTTAAAAATATATTTTCGTAATATTTAAATAAAATAGAATTCATAATTTTGTTGCATAACTTACAAATTTCATAAAAGTCAAAGCACATATGATATTGTTCAAAATTTAAAAATATGATTCCTTTCATGTTTCCTATATACTATTCAAATTTAAAACACATTTTAACTAACGTAAAAAAATCACCAAAGCTCAAATCCGCCGATATCTTTCTATCAAAAAGTAAGTGTATTCTTATAACTGCACCAATTTTCATAGTGATTTTTTCCAGTTGAATTTCACTCTGTAAAATGACGCATTCGAACACTTGAAGAAAATTGCACGTTGATTAAAGCCGTGTGTATTCTGTCCATTTTCAGTCATGATGAGAACGCCACGATACTTTCGAAACAATTGCTTTGACAGTAAGCACTGTTTTTATAAATGAAAGAGAGCAGCGACTTGTATTTCAGAAAATTCAAGTCTCTGCCGTCCTTATCCACACAGTCATTTAGATAAAGTATAGTATAGTATGCGTATAATCGGATTCCTTCGTGATATGATAACCAGTAACTGTGATTGACGGTCAAAGAATTCAAGGCGTCGACACAACTATTAATCGATATATTATAACGTACACTTATCCCTGCATCCCATACCTCTTTTAATGGAGTGTTATGAATTTACTCACAAGTATCCTATTCCAAATCGATCACTTTTCCTTCGCTCTTTTTTATTTTGTTGTTACTTTTTTCGGAACAATTACTTTTTTCTTTTTCTTATTAATTTATCATCTTTCGATTAAAAGAATAATTTGTGCACGATTAGAAATTAACAATTTTTCACTATTGTTCGAAAGTTACTATTGATGTTTGTATAAATGAGTTTGTTATATATTTCATCAATTTAGATTGTATTATTTAAAACTAAGGCATAATCACAAAATTATTGCTATAATTATATATATACTTATATATATTAAATTTTTACAATAAAAAAATCTCAGAACTTTCTACATAAGTTTTGTTTCTCTTTTTAAACAGAAAAATCTATCCGTCAATTCAGTGTTTTGTATTCATAAGAAAGTTACTTTAATATATACGATTATGAACATTTTTCATCCACTTTTTTCAATTCTTATTTTATACTAAAGTTATTTCATGCTTTAAGAGCTTTAATTCAATGAATTGGTTTTAGATACATGTCGTGTAATCGAAATTTTATTCGTCAGGAGTCAGAAACAAAGTTTGTACTTAATATTAAATTAATATTTAATGTTATAATAAACTTTTTAAATATTATATAAATATCCAAATTTGTATACACAGGTAGTTGAATATTTATTCGTTTTACCAAACGTTAAATTTCGAATGTCAAATCTCCGAATGAAACTGTAAAAGTAGGAGTTATGACGTATTGAGTCACAAACTGAAATTATGAGGGCTACTGCTTTAGTAAGGCTAGTAATAAATTTCTTTATCCAATGCGGGAATTACATGTATACGTATAAATTAATTTAAACTTCACAAGTACTATTCGTATTCTATGTTAATAGGCATCGTTTTGACAGATAAAAATGTTATCAGCTCACGCATGTCTACTTTTAATCATCTACGCTTAATCCTATGAATCTCTTATGTATTTTATTTTAGACTTTCTGAAAATAATAAAAATAAATTAAACAGTATACACGTATATATTTGTAAGCTCGAGTTCTTCTGATCTTCTGTTCTACTACCAGTACCACATATCACAACAAATATAAATAAATCAAATTATCTTTCAGATTAAGTGACTGGCATTCAAACAGCACTATATATCGAGGTACAAAACCATTAATCGCAGATAAATATGTATAGATAAAATAGTCGCTATCAGATATTATTTATTAGAGGATTGAAAATTATAATATTAAATGAATAAAACGTTAGAATTACATTTTAACTATTCGAAGCGATGTAGAATTCTCATTGCTAAGTTGGAAAATAGTTTTTAGAGTAAAAATTAACTTTCATATTTAATTTTGTAGAAGGTATATAACATAATTCAAGTTTTTTATTTGCAAGCATTTTTCATCTGCATGTTATTGATTCATTTACATCATTATTTTTTTAAATATTTATTTTATTTCAAGAATAATATTTGATATTATTTTTAATGAACGTGAATGCTTACATTACAAACCTTCAAATCAAAAACATGATGCATTAACAAAATCAATCTGATACTGTTTTATAATACTCGTTTAAAAATAACTTGATAGAATTTTAGAAAATTAAAATGTATCAGTAAACAAAATTTTATTAATGACGGTATTTAATTTATCACTATAAGAATGCATTTATTTTTATATATTGGAATAATATACTTATAATAAAAATAATGAAATACTTAACACTATATGCAATTTAATATTTGACTAGAATTTTAATAACATACTTATAATTTTATAATATCATATTTTAATTACATTTTGATATTCAGTTTAAAAAAGTTATTTATAAAAAAGTGTAATTTTTAAAAATTTTACTAAGATTGTATATTACAATTTGATATTTTGAAAGTAAATTTCAAACAAAAAATTTTAAAACTAATATAAAAATTAATGTATAAATTAATATAATAAAAACTAAAACCTTATTTTAGAATTAGAAATTTTTCTTTAAATTTCAATAATTTTTTTAATCCTAGTTTTTTAATTATATAATTATTACAAATATTTTATTAGCATAGGCTTAAAATTTTATTTAGTTTATTTATTTAGACTCATTTTATATAGTCATTTTACTTTGAATGGGTATTTAAAATCTTGTTTTGAATGATTTAGACAGAAAATCTACCGATTAATGATGCATCAACATTATATAATGAGGTAATAATAGTAATATTAAAAATATGAATTTACAAACACAATCAGTAATAACGAGCTCAATAATAAACTAAACATAGAACCAGTGCTTCCGTGTTATTCCTTGAATTAACCACAATAATAAATAGTTAATGTACGCAATCGAAATAATTAAATCTCAATTAGAATTGGTATATTTCTTGATGATGCTGTGCTTTCGTGATACCTTCTGATGGATATATAAAAAAATTCATTTTTTGTCCTAATAATTTTTTATATTCATAATTTCAATTACTAATTTAAATACAAATACATATAACAGGAGAAAAAAATTAATTAAAATAATAAATCTATAAGTTATTGGACTTATTTCTGCAGATTTTCATTGATATTTTTGTTTTTATAAGACATTTTTTATGTATTGTAACAATTCCTAATTTTTTCCAAATTAGGTAAGAATAATACCTAATACGTAATAAGAATAATAATTTAATTTTAATACTGAATCATGTTATTAAATTATTATAATTTACTACATAATACTTAATGCAAGACATTATTTTTCTTCGTAGATTCTATATTTTAATATTTTATTTTTAAAAATACAAGAAGAAATTTAAAGCTTTATTTTTGATAAAAATAAGTTCATACTTTAATGAATATCAAAGTTTTCATTTTGTGTGAACATAATTTTTAATTATATTCTTGAATTAATTTTCAAGAATATAAAATTTTCCTTACATATTTCATTAATCATTATTGAAAATAATACATTAAATTCTTTGCATTCCTTAATTTCATGTTTAAAACCAATTATTATAATTATTTTTATTATAAAGTACAGATTATTTTAAAAATTTAAATGTTTGCAAAAAAAATAATGAGGTATGTTTTTTCCTATTTTATCTAGATAAATGTTTCTTTTATGTAAAATTTATAATTTACGTTTGAAAATTATTTTTTTTAATTATTATTAAAGAAATAATTTTATTTATATGTGAATTTTGTGTCTTAAAATAAATTTTCCTATAATTATTATTTTAAAATAACTAGATTCGGATCAATTACGTATATATTTTTACCTCGAGAATACTGACAATATAATTTAAATAATATAGGTATAAAATGTACTGTAAGTATAAACTAATTGTGATTTATAGTAATTCCTATAACTAATATAAAAAAAGAGAAAATATTTTATTTATCTTTGTTAAAATAAATGAATCATAAACTTTATCCGTCAAGTCAGCAAACCTGAAAGATAAAACATTTATAAAATTTAACGAAATGTTACGTTTCACAAAAATGTCTTCCGTTTATGAAACATAGTAGTCTGCGCCTAGAGCCTTTTTTATGGACACTTAAAGAATAGAAAATAAGAAAAAATAGAGATATCAAAATAAAAATTTGTTAAAAGAGGAGACAGATACGAGAGAAAGAGAAAATGGATTTAGCCTTATTAAAAAAGTAAATACAAAACAATGGGTGTTGCTAACTAATCTTACGGCTTTTTATATCTACTTTTAAGACTCACAAGTTTATAATTGAAGCCAAGAAAATTATTAGATAGTATGTGTAATCATCACAAAAAATAAAGAAATGAACGGAAAACATGGAATCCTGAAATAGCTTTAGCCGATGTTGCGCTGGTATGTATATTCGGGAATTTTAATTTTCCTCGGAAAAGTGACTCCTTCTCGGTTTGTTCCATGCTATACTCGGATAATACGTTGCAATGATTGAGTTCTCTTTTTTAACTTTCAATAAGCTCAATGGTCATGGCAATGGAAAATATTTTTATAGCGCTCTGATGTTGATTACAGTTGACTCATTAACGGCGACAAAGTCGTTTCTATGCTAAATATAACTTTAATTTTTTTGTGTGGTTTAGTTGATTTTTATCACAGTAATGAATTTGGTTGTATTATTCTAATCGTTCCATAAATTTCGAGGAACTTGTCCATAATTTATTGACTAAGAATAAATTTCTTACTATATATACTTAATATAATTTTTATTTTTTACTTAATATAATTTTTAATATAATTTGAATTGTGCAAAAAATTCCTTTTTGTTTATACGACTTTGATAATCAGCAATATCTTAAATTAATTTACAATTTACAAAAGTTCTGCATTAAAAGGTGTAATTAAATTTAATCTAAACATTATAATAAAAAATGACTCATAAAACTCAAGAAAACCTATTATTTTTCAAACAGTTTTAGAGATACTTTTATAATTGTCGATAGTTCTATTTCGAGGACTAAATAAACTATAAATACAGAATTCATTTTTTATATATTATTTATCAATATTTTATATTATAAAAATATATGTAAATATTCATATTTGTAAAACAATTTATTTTAAACTATAATGCATTTTTTATTTCTTGCATTCGTCACTTAATAATTTTTTTATTAAAAAAATGTTGATTGACATTTAAAAAATTTACAATAGAATTATAAATATTTATTCAAGTAATTTATTTATTTAAACTATTTTGGAATGTTTTTAAGTTAAAAAAAAAGTTTTTTAATAAAATGAAAGTCTTGAGAAAAAGGTGTTTAAAGTTTTTTTAAATTTAAAAGTTAAATTAATAATATATAGTTTGTTAAATAATCTTCAGTATAGTAATAGAATATATATACTATATTGTTACATTCGTTTGTAATTTTTTATCGATATTTTTCTGAATTTTGCCATGTTTTTGTATAATTTCGGAGCTTATTTCAATACCAAATAAGTACTTTCTATTTGTATAATAAAAATATCTTGTTATTATTAATATTGATGATGTTGTTATTGTCGGTATTAGTTTTATTGTTTTTGGTATTATTAAAGACTATAATATCATAATATTTACTTAAATCATAAAATAGAGTTTACAAATATCAAATGAATTAGTTTTTAAGGTTGAAATAATACTTTTTGTATTTGTAAATCCTTATAAAATTCTCTATAAATGCCGAAATCGTTAATAAATAAAATTTACAATAATATAGAATTCAAGTAAATTAATAATTTTTATTTTTTTATAATTTTTATTTTATTTGTAGTTTGAGAATAATTGAAATTGTCTTGTTTTTGGCTATAATATTAGTAATTTTCAAATTTCTATACAAACTTAACGATTTTATAAATTTATTAAAAAGTCCATTTAATTATTAACTTACAGATGACTGCAACTTTATGTTATCAAATTTATGTACTTTTTAAATTAATATTTATTTTTTATAGAATTTACATTATATAGATAAATAGATATTCATTATATACATAATACAGATATTATTTTATATGTGATAATAAAAAATTCAAGATTATTTCAAAATGTACTGCAAAATTCAATTTAACAATGTACGAGATTGTCATTTTATGATTAATGATTAATTTAAGAAACTATAATGCTAACAGTTATAAATCTGAGCACAAATTGTGTATTTATTTATATAAATAAAATATCTCGTTAATGTATAATATTCAATTCTGATTCTATTTGGTAAATCCTTCTAAATAAATTACTTTAAATTGTATTAAACAAATATGCAAATTATAAAATGAGAAACAATCTACGTATATTTAAATAGAGTTTTAATAGTTAGTAAAATAATCTCTTTTGCTTAGTTAAAAGTTTTACTTTAATCGTATTAATTTTATTATTATATACATTAATAAAATATAAATTATAAAAATACGGTTCAGTTATTTTATATAACTTTAAATAAATAGACTTATCCTCAAACACATCGACAGATATACGATAAATAAAACTAAAATTAAATATTGGGCACGAAAAGTTTTCCTTAAAAACACGCGTCCGTACAACTTGAGGAAAAATTAAACACAGCTGTCGTTGAGGTTGTGAAATCCACTAAGAAAGTTCAAAAGAATAAAAAGTAGCTGCAACGTTGCTTGTTTATTTATGATATCGTTGTTGGCTCTGGATCTTAATAATTACTAGTAGCGCTATTACTCGACAACGACTTTATCAGGCCCCCGATATTTTTCTTTTTATATCTCGTTGTTTACACTGAGACGAAATCAACGAAAAAAAAGAGCGAAGAAAAAATAAAAGGTTATCCAGTAGGAAAACCCAGGTGAAAACTCAACCATCTTCGATTTTTAATTTAAGCGTAATTTTTGTATGTGCTCATTTCTCTTTAAGGCCTTACATTCACCATCCTTCTATTTGTTTTTATAGGAGTTGAAATATTTATACTGATAAGTGAAAGTAAATTATTTTATAATTTAAGACTCATATTTAATTTAATATTGATTGAAATTCCACATTAGCTAAAAAATAAGCGATAATAGTTTTGTTTGTCAAAAGGAATTATATCATAATTAATGTAAGAATACTATAATTATAGTCTTATTTTTAATTTTTTGATACTTTTAATTATCAAAAATGTTCATAACTAAATAAATTAATTATTATCATTTACTTTTCTCATATCTGTGGTAGAAACTGTCAAAAAAATAAATCAAAAAATAATTTTTTGAAATAACAAAAAATAATACTTGTTACTAAATTTAATAGTTCTATTTATTTATAATATTATTTATAATACTAACTAAGCATTCTTAAATAAAATAAAAATAATTTTTTTTTATATTAATATGTAATAAAAATAAAAAAAGATTAAATATAGTATTAAGGTTTTATTTTATATAGTGAGGTATAATTTGTTTATACTTACTTAAATATTTCTAAGGTTTGTATTTTATGAATTTATGATATTATGAATAATTGCATCAACATTATAATATCAAAAATAATTCATTATAGTAAAATTAATTTCATTGAAATATTATTATTATTTTTAAAATTAAAGAAATATAAATGGCATTTTTAATTATTTAACAAACGTACAAATAGCATAAAATTTGATTATGTTTAGAGTTAAAATTTTATTTTTTTATCAAAAAGATAACATTTTTATAATTTGTTTATAATATCGAATAAAATGTATATTTGTATTTAGTTATTCTTTGATTTTAATTCAAATGCTGAACTTATTATATTTATTATATTAAATTTATTCTTTTTCATTAAAATCGGTTCTAATTCAATTATTTAACGTAAATTTTTTTAATAATTCAATAGAGTAGAGGATCATTTTATAAAAATATTCTAAACTATTGCTGTTTATAAAATGAAAGTTAAACCATCTTCAATTAAGAGTCTATCACTGTTTACGTCGTTTTTCGAATATATTTGTTTCATTTGTAAGTATAATTTAAAGTCTGCTATCGAAAGTATACAGATAAAATATTCCTTACTAATTTTTTCTTATAAAAATAATTTTGTTGCAATGTTACTATTACGTATATGTTTTTAATAATATACTTGCTATGATCTATGAATTATGTTGCTTGAAATTAAGTCGACTCGTTAGTAACTTTTTTCTCAAATAAAAAATTAAGAAATTATAGAAAATTTTCAATGTATCAATGAGATCTATGAAATCATTCATTTTAATAATAAAAAAGTATGCTTAAGAAGGAAAATTATGATATTCAAATACCTAAAATTCAAAATTATATATATAGTGTTAATGAACATATTCTTACGGTAAGTATAAAGGTTATTTATTCCTTTTCATTTATCCTTTTTTATTTTTACAATTATCTTAAAAATGGAATCATTATTTGCAATAAAGAACAAGTTAAATTTTACTTTTTGTCATATATTTATAATTTTTCATAACTGTTGATATATTTCTTCTGAAAGAATTAGAATTATTAAGCAAATTTAGTAGTCTCATTTAAGCTAGTATTGTAAGAATTATCTAAGAATGTGTAACTCGGAATAAAAAGCTACTTATAATGGCAACCATATTCGGTATAGAAATCGACATGAATTCGCGCTCATATTTGATGTACCAAGATAAACGAAGCGTAAAATCTGTAATATCTCAAAACTAAGGAAAAAGTTGTGAGAGCAAGATTGCTGCGTACGTTTACATGCGTGTTGTGGTGTTCGAAATTTCAAAACTAGAATTGTAATGACCACATTGATAACACTATTACATTATTGTAGATTATGAAACAATAATATCGGATAACGTCCCTTATACTGATTGATCTTTAATTTGCAATTGTTGCTGTTTTACTTACTCGAGAAATTTCATAAGATTAAATAATTGTTGAATTTTTATTATTTTTTAGGATCCTATGTTTAATCGATGGTATGTTTTAAATATAGAACTATGTACAGTTTTTTTATAGTACTTCTATTTCTCAAATAAAATTTAAACAAGTTTTTTTTACCGTTATATATGACGATAATTGTAATAACTTTTATCTTTTTGTTTCTTTCTTTTATTAAGTCAAATATTTACTCATATATTTCAATATTTTAATTGATTTTTATTTTGATAATTTATTTGAAAGTATTAAAAAATAAAAATGAAAAGAATTTTTATCATTCAATAATTATACATTATCCATATTTAATTAGATTTTTAGATTAATAATTATTTTTAATAAACTCGAGAAGAACTAAAAACTAATTTCTTTAAAGTAATTTTACTTTAAAAAAATTAAAAATTTTCATTTAAATGCTAAATGCACTTTTGAAAATTTTTATTATTTTCTACATTATAATTAGAAATAGAATTTTAATATGAACAAGTTAGTTTATATTGGTAAATATTGTAAATAAAAATTTCAATTTTACATAATCTTTTTGTTTTTTTACAACATTTTCTCTTACTTGTATAATGAAATAAAATATAAACTTAAAGTATAGCAAGATGAAAAATGATAATAAACATCATTTAATATTCTCAAAAATCATAATTATAACAGTACATAAATACAAAATTATTTAGTAATACTGTACTTTTATTTTATTTAAATATTGATTTATATACTCTATGTATTATGAAATATAATGGTATTATATTTTTCAATTATATTATTTTTAATTGCATATTTATTTTTATTCTAGAAAAATATATGTAAACTATTATACATTATTAGTAAGAATAAACTATTCTAGTTTTAATTGATGATATTGAATTAAACAACCTTAATTTCAAAGACTTCCTTTTAACATAAAACGTGATTTTACTAAATATTTTTACTTCAGCATTGAAAGCAAAGCTCCGATTAAAATTCTAATACTATTTGATTTAGTATTAATATTAATTAATAAACGTCGATTAAATTAAAGAATTTTTCATTTACCTCATAAATAATTTTTATTATATCCATTTATCACAGTTAAAGATTCTTTTAAAAACATTCGTGTTCTTTAGGAATTCTTAAGGATGTTTAATATCGTTTGAAAAAAAGCTGAATTAATAAAAGCTAACAGTAGGCATTAATTGGGTATAGATTGGAGATAGAAATATTCTAATGTCATGAGAATTGATATTTGATGTTAGCTTCACACAATTTTTATTGAAAATTAAATATCGCTAGGAAAGTGATTATAAAAAAAATATAAAATTAAATATTTATCGAATTATTATTATTATTGATTTACGATAATTTAGTATTAATGTGAGACACTGACTTTTAGAAAATTATTTTATGAGTATAACTTTTTATAATAAGTTCAGGAAAATAATTTAACTTAAATAAAATATTTTAAGCATATAATCAAAATATTGCAACGTTTTTAATTATAAGTAATGCATTCTATTAAAATAATACATTATTATAAGTAATATTTAATGTATTTAATAACATACTTTACTAAATATATTAGTATATTACATAAATATTTTAAATGAAAATAAATAAATGTTATGTTTTATAATTACTTTATAATCTAAACTATATAAAAAAAGCTTAGATGATACTGGTAATTATTTTATTACCATTTGTTTGATTAACTGATAATTCTTTTATTACAAATTTTTCAAATCAGCCAGTGACTAATAACATCTGTAAAACTCATTTTAATATAAGTATTTTTAGTTTTTTTTTATATTATGTAAATTTAAATAATCTAATATTTTTTTCATGTTAAAAAAATAATTATTTTAATATTTATTATATTTTCTGCTTAAATATAATTTTTCAATTGATCAATATTTTCATAGCATATTTTAAGAAATTCATTAAAAAATGTATAATATAAATTTCAGTTTTCACTTTAAATATACTTATCTAATAATTCTATATTTAATAATATTATGAACTGATCAAATATTTTTAATAACTACATGTTTTATTTGCAGCTTTTAAAACATAATTTTGTGAGGTAGATTAACCGAAGGTGATGATTTTATCTTATCAATAAAACAACTTTATAAACGTAGGATGTGAATCATGTTTTGGTTTTTCGTTGTTTAATTCATAATAATTTACATTTTATCATATTTAATTATTATCATATTATAATTTTATTTATTAGTTCATCATCTTTTTTATATCAATTATAATTTTCTAGCAAAACGTTTTTTAATCATGATTTTTAAAAACGTGATTAGACTTTTTACACACATTTGATATATTATTCTGTTATTAAATACATATCAAATTTTTATATTTAAATATTTATTAATTTTAAAAATTGTTTTGAGTATTCATCAGATAATATGTTTTCAGATGAATGCATGGTAAGAAGTTTTATATTTTTAATTTTACAAGTTTATTTTGCTTTATAAAAAATCAACAAAGTTTTCAAATAAGATTGAAAAATATTTATGGTATATAACAAAAAATAAAATAGAATAATTTTTCTACAACAAATTACTTATTCATATAAAAAATAATGTATAATCTAAACCTTGTAGTTTGAAAACTAATCGTACTTTAACCCGTATTTAAATATTATACATTCATGTCTATTTTTGTTCCTATCATGTACTATCATAACATATAACTAAAAATATCATATATGTAGAGAAATAAATTAAAATAATGGGTATATATTTCTTTTTTTAATTGTTGTAGTGTAATAGTTTTTTGTTTCGTAATGCTATTTCAAGAAATATTGTATTAATACTGTACGCTCACTCATGATATTACTATGTTCTATAATAAAAAAATTTCTTTATTTTAGAAAAAAATAAAGACAAGTAATTTTCTATTACGATCAAAACTTTAAATATTTTTTCAATAGGATAAAAATACTTCTAAAAGTATTTATATAAGTATTATTATTTACATAAATAATGAAGAAATTTTATTTATTAAACTTTATTTTAAAGATTATGTAGGATTTTTTTATGTATAGAAGTCAACGTATTAGAAAAATCTTGGATTTTACTAGAATTTGAGAATAATTATATGAATATAAAAAACATTTTTAGTAATAAAATTTTTTAATTTCTTAAAATACATAATTATTTCATTAGGTTTTTCTTTATGTTTATTCTTAAATTATATTTAAAAAATTTTTGATAAATATCGGCCTGAAAATAAGTAATATTTATACGTAAAATTTATAATGAAATAATCATCAATAATTTATAGCTTTTATTTTTAATAAATCTCATAAAATATTCAATTAAAAACCGCGATTAATCGTCAAGATTTATGATTTATACAAATATTATAATAAGGTCAACTTTTAATGATGTGAAAATTTTATTATATTTATCGAATAATTATTTTTGTATTATTGGTATAAATTTTATCGTTGATGATTAGACATTGATATCTTTTTTACTATACTTGAATATGACGAGGGGCGCAGTTTTCAAACGAATTGAAAATTTGTAAAATTAAATTTGCGCTTGTGTAAATTAAAGTAAATGTCATATTAAAGAAATCAATACATCGAAATGAAAACAAATCCTAAAATAATAAATCCATCATTTATAAAACAATACTCTGTGATGTTTTTACAACTTTATGCCCTCATTAACTCCACTTGCAATTTATCTTCCTTTTCCGCAATGAATACTTTCTCACCCATGATTAGACTTTATCTTTGCA
Source organism: Dolichoris vasculosae (assembly GCA_018907195.1). NCBI lineage: Eukaryota > Metazoa > Arthropoda > Insecta > Hymenoptera > Agaonidae > Dolichoris > Dolichoris vasculosae. The sequence goes on along the minus strand of JACCHY010000014.1, from coordinate 4,506,419 downwards.
ATGCAGCTTTAGCTGATTATTTATGTTATTTAAGAAAGAAAGAAATATAAACAGCAAACAGTGAAGCAGGGAATGCACACGTGTAAATAATCAATTGACTGTCGCTTATTTCAGTTGCACCTTTGAACTGGAGTAAATTAGAAGAGTAGGGGATATTGCCAGTGTTTCTCATTTTACGCGTACCCAAGGAATGAAGTGCGTAACTGACAAGCGATGCCTATTTTAAAAACCTATCGAGATACAGCATAGTTAATTATCGTTTTGTGTACGCATGTTATGATTCAATTTTTTTGTTTTTTCCCTCACTTTTACTGTATATATTACGACATTAAGGTTCAGAAGGAATGCCCTTTGCTAGTAAACATAAATATAGATGTACATATGAATAGGAATAAACCCGCTAACGAGAACATTTTCTTCTCATTTCTGAGTTCTGAAATATTAATAAAATTTTAATGATATAATAATATGTATATTTAATATATATATTTCATATATAAAAAATTAAAATTTTTGTAATTATGCTTGTGGATCGTTAATAAAACTACATTATACGATGTATAACAATATTAATGGAATGTTTATGTACATATAAGAGAATCCATTTATTATTTTGATTAAGAAATTGGTTTAAGAAATTTCAAAAATTGCAAGTTGATTTTTTCTAATTCAATGAAACTTAATATAAATGTAGTATCAATTTAATTCCCATATTTTAAATCGATAAAAAATATGTTATCTTTTATAAACTGCTGTAATTATCATGATTAAAATCAAGTTTATCATGAACACAGAGCTAATATTAATAAAGTATTACCTAATATAATGTGAGTTTGCAATAAGTTGTTCATTACATTTTTTAGATTACATATACTTTTATCAAGAAATTCTTGTTTTTGGAAAATGATCTTTGATAATCATCAAATAATCTTACAAAATATTTTTTAAAGTTTTTTAAAATAAAGTTGTGATAAGTATATAAATATAATTTATTGAATCCAGAAACTCTTAAAACTATGCTGTGATAACTTTATATTTATTATATATATTTTATTAACAAAGATAAATATATATTTTGATACACATTTCTTCGATTTTTAACATACTTTTAAGATATTAAAATACATTTAAAATACCTTTTATAATTAATCAATTAATAGATATATTTCGATTTTAATATAAAAGTATACAAATATTATTACAATCTAAATTTAATATTTTAAACCGTATAAAAAACTAAAAAATAAAAATTAATTAAAATTGGATATAGGTTGCTATATGCCATGGTACAATAATTATTTTAAATTTTGTATCTTAAATAAACTGTAGCAATGAAATATTTCTGGGATTTTTTACCACTAATTCCCGTGAAAATTTTTCCCAAAATATAGCGTTAACAATATTACAGCTTGTACTCAATATGTGCAAAATTTTATCAGAGATTAGCGACTACAATACGACACAGGCACATAATTATATGCCATATTAAACTTTATTCCAAAGCTTTATCGATTTAAGAGCTCCATTTCAAAAGGAATATGTGCACCCACACGAATTTACCCTTTCGTACATAAGAGAATTTTAAAGGTTAACTGAGTATTCAAAATTTTTATCCTAGAAAAAATTATAATGTAAAGGAGTATGGATTTATAATATTTTCTTCATAATTAAATATGAAAATCTAATGCTTAATGATTAATTTTTATTGTACGAATATATTCTAAAATGAATTAAACTTTTCAGAGTTAGAATGAATGTTTTAAAAATCTTTTACTCTTGAACTGTGAGAATTATTTGCTCTTCTTTAAATGAAATGAAAATATACTCATAATTTTGTATCATAGTTATCTTAATGATTATTGTAATAAAAATAAATTTTAGATAAAATTTTTACTAATGATTTATTAAAGCAAAAAATTCTGTGTATTTTTTAATACATAATTTGACAATTTCAGCATGTATTTTATTACACTTTATATTTTTCCATAATATAATTATAAAATATTTCATCTTATCGAGCATAATATTCATGGTTACTCTCAAATACATTTTTTTCTATCCATCAATTTGTATAGAATAGAGAGAGCGCCTTATGAGACCTTAATTATATATTAAACAAATAGAGAGAGAGAGAGAAAATTTAATCTGAAAATAAATCATAATTTTATAAATTAAAGTACTTCAGATTTACATGCTATATTTTATGGTTCTTTTATGCGACAATAGAATTAAAATTATAGAAAACAAAGATAATAATTATTAAAAGTTTTTAATAAAAATAATAGATATTTTATAGATATTTTATGAAAATAATAGATGTTGAAATTACATCTGCAAATCAAATAATGAGTGCTTTTTAACTAATTGAAAAACCTGTTAACTAGCAATATTCAAGAACAATTTATATTTTATATGCGGAATATTTTTTAAATATTATAATTATAATATAACCATATATTATTATTGATTTTATTATTATTTAATTTTTTAAATAAAGTATGTATTATAAAATAATACCTGATAACTAATCTAAGAATATTCTACTTCTCAAATAATATATTATATTTATTTTCCTATTATAAATTTACGATAAAATAAATATAATATTATAATGAAAAATTTATTTAACAACAATGTGATTACAAAAGGATATAATTTTTTAATTTGTCTTTTTTTATCTAATCTGCTTTATAGAAATTATATTTTATAATTAAAATAATAATTTATTAATAATTTAAACAAATAATATTTTAACTTATTGAGATTTTCAAATTTATTTTAATAATATATTTTTACTTATTTTCATGAAAAACTGTAGAAGCTATCAGAGAAAAATAAAAGGAAAGAATTTTTCTGTTTTATTAAAATAATACACGAAGTAAATGTATAACTTTGTGCTCTATAAATATGAAATTATTGCAAATATTTTATTAACTTTTTATACCATAAAAATATAGTAAAAAATTATTTCTACTTATCCGATTGTTGTATTATAAACAGAAAATATTATATTTTAATAACAAGTAATGATTTAAATATAATATCAATTATAAATCTAATATTAATTAATTTTATTAAAGTGATTTATCATAAAGGGTGTAATATAAAAGTATGGTAAATTATATACTTAAAATTATTCAAAAAATAAATCAAATAAGTAATTTAAAAGTATTTTTAAAACAAAATACCTAATTATAAATATTTATTTATCATTTATATTTATTATTAAGCATTATTGTTCATTTAATACTATTAATATATAGTTTTCAGGAATAAAATAAAATCAAATCTTATATTAACCATGGCTTCGTATATAACAATTACTGAATAAATAGTATCTGTCATTTGTGACTATAATATACATAGTTACTTTACATACTGCCTTTTATAGTCGCTCGATCACGTTTTGATAAAACCACAATTTTTCTAAATTATTTATAATTACCATAGACTAGAAAATAAATAATATAAAATCAAATTAAAGAAATGAAAAAGGTATCAAGATAAACAAATTTTCTTTTATTATAGCTTTTAATTTTTCGTAAAGATGTTTTGGCATTTTTACGATTACCTTTTTATTTTTAAAAATGGAATTGGTGATTTAGCAGAAGCTGTGATTGATCGAGTCTCTGAATAATAAGTCGACAATAATGGTCATATTTCCAAAAAAGTATATTCTCGATTTTACTACAATCTAACAACAAAAATTAATTTATGAGTTTCTAGCGTAAAAATTCGCCTCCACTACTTATAATGTTTGAAGTACCTATTAACATAACATAGCGTTATATAAAATTGCATTGACGAGTAGCAGCAAACGATCAATCATATCCGAAGAATGTGTCAAGAAGTCAGAGAATACGTGAAACTTCTGCACTTGACTCTCATATTAAACGCCTTCTACTTCTTCTTTTCCTTCTTAAATAAAAAATTAAAGAAATCACCTTATTTTGATTTTACATACTTTAAAAAATGTATTCAGCTAATTAAACATTAGTCATTGATTTCTTTCAATTTGTCGTTAAAAATGACAGGAATATATTAAAAATATATTTAAAAGTATTTTTAATAATTAATTTCAATATAATTTAAAAAAATTTCAGTATTTTTCAATTGTATACATAGTATATTTTCAAAAAATATACGTAGAATTATAAACAAATATAAATTTTTTTTAATATTTCATTATTAATTAAAAAATTTTGAAGTAAATAGCTTCTGTAAATGAATTATTTTAAGGATATTTAGTATTTATAGTAATATACTTTTATTGACAAATTTTCGTAACGTAAAAAATTTTAATTAAGTTATAATTCTTATATTATATGACACTAAAAATTTTCTTAAAAGATATCAGATAGTATAATTGAAAGTTTATGAATTTTCAATTTTTTATTACAATTTTAATTATTAATATGATCCAAAAAGCAAATTCATTAAAATATACAAATTAAAAATAATTAATCTATTAAATGTATTTAACAATATATACAAAATACACAAATTAGTCTTTCTCAATAAAATGAGTAGCATTATGTAAAGATAATACATATTTTTTAATTATCAAATTCATTTTTTAAAAGCGTAACTTAATGTAAAAATATTAAATTTTTTATTTACAAAACTATATGTGGATCGAGTAATACTTTTTCGTTGTTTCTTGATTATGTTTGTTATTTTACTTTTTTTGTCATATCTGCATAGAATATTGATGGTATAACTATTTTGCTATTTCATTATTTTTATTTGTTCTGTTTTTTTTGTTTCAAAATTTTTTGCTTCTATTTTATTTTTAATTTCTAACATTTTTGGGCAACCAATATCCGAAGCAAGGTGTCAAAAATTTTTGCAATTTGTGCAGTACAATTCTTTGTTTTCAATTTTTGTTTCGTTAGTTATCTTACATTTATCTGGTTTATGTTGGTAAATGCATTTAATGCATTGATATCGCAAATTACAATTTTGTGCAGTGTCCCAAAAATTGGCAGTTATGACATTGCGTTAAGTTTTTTTCAATCATTTTTTACCAAAATATTCTATGGTAACATAAATATTTTATGTTCTGTAGTTTATGTATATTACTATTTGGTGAGATTTGTATCATATAGATTTGAAATAAAATATTATTATTTGTTGATTTATGTGTTTTGAATCGTATTACTTTCATGAATTGAATTTCTTGTATTTGCAAGTTATTTAATTAATTAAAAATTTCTGTTTAAACCTTTTAATAAATAAGTTTGCTTTTACTGATTTTGGTGTGAATGCATAGTAATTTGATTTCGTGTTTTTTTATATTTTTATAGTATTATTATAAAGTCATTGATCGATTGTAGTTATAATATATGTTTGTTGCTGTGTATACGTTTTATGTAAAAATCTTTTATATTTTTGTTAAACTGTAACAGTTTTACTACGTTCTTGGATTCCTGTTAAATTATATTTATGGATGGAGGTTTGTTAATGTCAACCGTTATTGGCGTGTTCGCTTCTATTTTCTTCAATGACGCTCTCTTGTTGTCTTCAGCGGTTCTTCGTTTTTTTTCTTATTTCTTCTATTATTGTATCATTTTTTTCAGTGTCTTCGAATTGTTCATCCTCTATATCTAAGGTTGCATATTTGTTTTTTATAGTTATATTGTATTCTTGATATCCATTTTTGTTATTAATACATTTTTAGTTTTAGGTTATTATTATTTATTATTTATGTTTTTACTATTTTTTTTTATTTTAAATCTTTTGTAATCGTACCTTGATTCATTTTATTAGAATTGGGTTATAATTGTAAGTCTGCACTTTTTCTTTTTGTGATAGTCTTTTATGTTATTTTGCACTTGTTTCTATAGCGGTTTTTATTTCATTATTATTTATTTGTATTTGATTTTTTACCGATTTATTATTAATTTCTATCACTGTCGCACTGATAATTTAGATTTTTTTATTTATTTATAAATTCTTGTTATTTCTATTAGGTATTATTTGCGATACAAATTGCTTATTAATACACTGTTTAGTTTTTCACTTGTTTTAATTTTTAATGTTATTTTTACATTTATTTTTACACTGAATTAATTTTCTTTATTCTTTTTGAAGGCAACAAGAGATTACGTTGTGTTGACAGCGTTCTGATGTTTAGGGTTAATGGTCAGCGATCGACGGATTTAATTTTTGTGATTTGGCTTAGAATAATGAATTTTATATAACGTATGAACCTATTTTTCCATGACGTTTTTAAGGCACCTTGCCAAAATTTTTTTAATAATATATCCAATTTATATAAGATGAAAAAAATTTTTCTATTTCTTTTTCTCATTCTCATTTCTCTCATTCTACTCCTAGCTTTCCTACTAATGCATTTTTATCCATAGCATTTAGAACATGAACTTGTACAAATAGGGAAGCACGATATACCTGTAAATTACGATGACGATTGCTAACTACCCTTTTTATTCCAACTCAATCAGTCTGAATTTCATGCCGTATATTTATAATTGTTCTTCATATATATATTCTTTATCCACTTTTTTCTAATTTTTATTGTTAACGTAATAATTCTCCTGTATACTCTCGCTTTCTTCTTCGAATTTCTTTTTCTATTGTTTTATATTTCCTTTGATAAGTTGGAAAAATGAAACCTATAATATTTCGGTAAAACTTATTTATTTTATTTTATAGTATCGTTTTTACTGTATTAATGTTTTCTTTAGCAATACATATTATATATTATATTATTTTAATTATTAATTCATAATTTGATATTTTATAAATAAAAACTATGTAAGGATATACACCACGATAAGAATATAATTAAAATGAATTTCATTTGTAATAATTATTGCATAGTTTAAATACTTAGTTTTACTAATGTCATACATGAGGTCAATCACATAAATAATTTTGCAATAATTTCAGTTTACAGGTAACGATGCTGCACCCGAAAATTAATAGGTATAATGTATTTGTTCTTCAAATTAATAAAGTATTAGAAAATAGTTAATAAGTTTTATTTATTTAATTCCTAATGTACGAGACATGCATATAATAATGTCATAATTTTAACAAAATCTGATCCATAACTTTCATTTTTAATATTATATATATAAAAATTTGAGAGCGTCAATTTATATGGAGATGCGTTACGTTGTCGATTTATTGCGCAAATCTAACAAGATTCATGGCGACGAGAACAACGTAGTACTGTGCGCAAGTGGCTTGGGTAATTTTGTATAAATAGAACTTACGAAATTGCAGTAATAGCAAAAATAGTTGCACATTCGTCTTCTTACAAAGTAAGCTCAAGAGCCTACAACTTTTTTGTTGTATAAAAAGATTCTTTAACGAATTTCCGTTGACTCAAATGGATCAACTTCTCTTGCTAAAACTACTATTTGAAAGTGATCGACCATATTGATTGCTGCATACAGTGTATTATTCACGCATTTAAAATATTTATATTATTGGCTGGGTGTGCAAGGAAATATTTTAACGTTACGAAGGAGATGAATGAAGTATATAAAAACTTTATTACTGGTAAAGTACTTATGATACAAAGTATTTAAAGCTGCATTATAATAAAAACATGGAATAGGATGATTATGTTAGCATCTAAATTTCATCAAATTTATTAGAAAAACTATGAGAAAAAACGAATATATGCAAATTATATTGATTATTATATTTGAAATTTATGTAAACTTCTTCTTAAAGAAATAAAATAATACTTTATTACTTTTATATATAGTGTTAGCGAATTGACCAATTATTGCAATATTGATAACAAAGATAAAATAATAAAAAATATCTTAAATTCTAAATTATCTCAGTGTAGTAGACCATCGATATATTTATGATAAAAGCAGTAATATACTCACTAAGGATTGAAATTAAAATGCAAAGAATTAAACGATTAAAGCTTTATTAACTTTCATTACAATGCATTTTCAATATTAATTGAGCTTAATATATTATTGCAGCTTTAGCCAAAAATAAACATGGAATACTATCAGAATTACATTTTAAGTCACTCGAAAAATAGCAATATGAGTTATAATTATAAAAAAATCATCAAAATTGACAGCGAAATTAGGAATTTAGATACCTTGGTACTCCTTATACTTCTCTCCATCTTCATTGTTCGTCAATTTATAAGATCTGCTTTATAATACCGAAGATCCTGGAGGAAAATGATCGATTTAAATGCTAAACTAATCTTGAAAGTAGTCAGTGTGCAATCTCTATCTCTTTCTCCTCTTCCCTGTTCCTCCTTGTATCTACTTCCCAATTCCATGTAGATCTTTTCGTTTTTCTCCTGTACGTTAAAAGTCACGTTCCAAGTGATACATATGGAGGTAAACAAGGGTCATTGAGAGAACACCGCTAATTATATATATATATATATATATATATATATATGTATAAGTGTGAGACCTTGGGAAACTGATGGTAAGGGGGAGCAAAGGTAAACCGAGGCATACATGCCTATAATAGATTAAAAAGAAATAAGGCTAACAGTAGGAAAAGAAAGAAGGAAGAAGGATCTTTATCGCTGCAAAAATATTCTTACTCTTGCAAGGAGCAAGGAATCCATGCATTCTTTCTTATATCTTTCCTATTGTCCTCGTCTCACTTCGACTTTTTATCTTCTATTAAACGTGTCTTTATTTATTATATTTGCTTCTAGTATAATGCTGAATTTCAAGCAGAAGTACTGAATTTACCTTTGAGGAAATGAATAATAAATGTAGGTCATGGAAAGTTAAAATATCGAAGTTGAAATAACTATATGACTGTTAACACGCACGGTATTTGATGGTTGGAAATGTTTTTTTTTTCCATAATAGAAACATAATCATTTTTGATTAAATTATAATTATTATTTGACAAAGTTATTGCATATTATTTAGAACAAAACATTTTAGAAATATTAGTAAATAGTATATAATATAAAACTATATTTTTTGTAATAAAACCAAGAAATTTTTTAAATATTTCATGCTATTGAAATGATGAATTTGAGGGCAAAAATGCATTCGAGAAATTCTTCAAAAAAATCTACATTAATATCGTATACACTTTTAGATTTCTCACAGCTTATACGTACAATCCTTGACATTTGCAGTAAATAATAATGCCATTAGTTGACAAAAATGATAATTCTGTTTCTTAACATTTTTAACTCATAGTAAATTTTACATGATAACGGATGAGCACTCGAGATTTTTCCGACGAATGATTGTGAAGATGCCAGCAGAACTTATGAGATTTTTACAAACAGATTTTAACCTGCTTTATCATCATTAAGCTGTGCCATTTACAAATATCGACAATGATGATAATATGACGAGAAATATTTAATATGTCAATATGACACTATTTTCTCATAGCGCTCTTATTAGATTGCTTCTTCAATTTATTCAAGTTTACACATCAATTTACTTTTGTTAATATTTTTTTATAAGTTTTAAAAAACGATTGGTATTTTGAACAATTCTTAAAATTGCACTTCAAGAATTTTAAACTTAAAACTTTTTTTAATACTTTGTTTCATTTTTTTATTCAAATTATATTTATATATATATTTTGTTTGTTTATATTTTTTTGTACATATTTTTATGAAATTACATACAATATAGTTTTTATTAAAACAAAATACGTTCTTAATGAAAAGGATTTAAATGTAATAAAAAATAAATATATCTAATAGTTCATAGATTTATTTTACATTAATAGAATAGAAAAGCCATAAAAATAATAAATTAGATAGATGTAAATAAATTATAGCAAAATTGTTACTGATCAAGTTTAATAAAAAACCAAATAAAATTTTGATAAGGTTACGTCGTTATAAAATAAATAATTTTAATTCTAACATTCAAAATTTTTTTTTAAACTCCCTTTCCATAAAATAAATTATATAATCATTGCACTTTTTAATATATTTGAATCATTTAATTATTTTTGTCATGCAGTAAAATTAAAAAGAAATTATTTTTTGAAAATAAAGATAGAAATTACAAAATATTTTTGATGATATCTATTTCTTTAGGGTAATTTATAACGTATAACATAGATAGTAGTTTAATTAATTTACATAATTATAACTTTTTTAATAAAGTTTATTAAAGAGTATAAACACCAGTTTACTTGTTTCTGATTGTATTGTTTCTATCGCTTGAAAAAGAAGAATCATTGAAATAAAAGCGTTTAAAATTTAATGTTTACAATATTATGTTTTAAAAAACTATTACTTGCATATAATATAATATAATATAATATATATTAATCAATGCATATAATATTATATGGTTATTGTTAATTATGTCTTTCGTACCATTGTTATATTTTAATTGTTTAACAGTTTTTATTTCGTAAATTTTTTCTTCATATAAATGTAAATTTTAATTGTTATGTTAAGATTATATTAAACACTCCATTTTTACTTTAGAATCACTAATATATTACAAAAATTATGATAAAGAAAAAAAATTTTTTTTATTCGTGTAATAAATTTTAAATAATATTTATAAATTATACAATACTCATGTCTCTGATTAATAGCTTTTAAAGCAAGATTAATAAAAATTTTGATATTATAAAGATTTAAAATATGTTTAGAGGCCATCGTTTTAATTTACGAAAATTTGGTTTTAAAAAAGTTAATTTATTAAAGTATGCTTATATAGAAAATTTTTTCATGTTATAAGATTTGTAAAATAAAATTGAAATTAAAAGAACTAATTAAATATATAGTTAAATTATTGAAATACAATTTTTTAGTAATGATTACGAATAATAGATTATATTATATTACATTATAATGAAAAAATATATATATATAATAAATGAAATTGACTAAAACTTATAAATTTAATTTTGAAAAGTAAATTGAATTGTTTTTATTAATAATTAGAAATATAGAAAACAAATATGATAAGAAGACTTGATAATTTTTACTATTTCATAATTTATTATCTGCAACAAGTATTTCGTTTATAAAGGTTTGGCATACTATCGATTTCATTTGATCATAAGAAAACGTAGAAGATTAGAGGATGGTTTTTCCGGCTGAACAAAGAGTAAGAATAATAATATGGAGCTAGATAATTAACCTCTGACCACTTCAATTGTAAGGATATTCATATTAAATAAAAAAATAATACTTGAAATAAATGTTATGAGTCTATTTGATTTCATTTTGCCTGAAACAAACATCCGATGTTAATTTATTAATTCCATGTATCGTAAAATGTTTATGTTTAAAACCGAATTGGTTTTCCGGTATTATGTTATTTTTATTACAGTATGTTATTAAGATTCGATTAATTAGTTATTCTTATATTTTGCCTATGTTTGGTAGAAGGCTTATAGGACGAAAATTGAATAGTGACGTATTGTTTTTATTTTTTTCTGAATTGATATTTCTTTTAGTTATTTCCATTTTATTGGAAAATACATATTATTTAATGCGTTGTTAAATATTATTACACAATAATATTTAATTTGTTCGGGAATATGTTTCAATACTATATTTGTTATATTGTTGAATTCTTATGATATTTGTTGTTTAATTTATCGAAAATATTATTTACTTGAGTGTTATTAATAAAGTAATCAATTTCTTTATCAGATTGTTTTGGATTATCCGAAGTGTTTTCTATTGAGAAAATTGTTATTGAAATGTTTTGTATTTTATCATTTTTTATTTCTTTTTTTTTAATTTATTAGTATCTTCCATAATTATATTGTTGAGTCTCGGTTTACCAAGTGTAGAGTTTTGTTTATGTACTTCAGAATAATGTAATCCTAGCAAATTGCGTTTGTCTTTGGTGTTTGTTAATATATAGTTGTTATTTCTGTCTTCATTTTTATTTTTTATATCTATTCCAGCTTTTCTTAATGTTGCGATATCATTATATGGTATTGTTAGTGAAAGAATATTTGTATCTTCTTTTGTTTTAAAGTATATTATGATAACTTTAGAATATTTTTTATTTCTTTTGAGCCATTTTGAAAAGTATGAAGTTATGTGAATAATTTGCATATAAGAATTTTTCATATAAGATTAAAATTATTTAAATTTAAAATTATATATTATTTTAAGAAGAACTATTTATAAAATAAAAATATAGTTATAAAAATATAATTTTTTCATTCTTATTAATAAAATAAAAAATTTTTACTTATTTTATAAATAAATACTAATGTATATTTGCTATTATCAAGTTTTAAGATTAAAACTTTCTATAGATTAATTAGATTTTTAAATAGCTTCTCAACTACAATAAAGATAATATATAATTTATAAAATAAATGTATTGTAAAGATAAAATAAATAACTATAAAAAGATGTAATTATAGTTCATTAAATTAATTTTTTATGATGTAAAATATAGGATATTATATTTATATAACATCTCTTTTAATAAAGTAAAAAACAATCTATCATTTAATTCAATAGTTTCAGTTATTATATTATCTCACACACGGTTAATAAAATAACGTGGATATACTACCTTTAGTAAAATTGCAAAATACATCAACTGGATTTAAAATACAATTTGGTTTTAAGAAGAAACAGTTTTAATAATTATTATATAATCGCAGTTTTCTTCGGCGGTATTTCAAAAAGTAAATATCAACTAACATTGAAATTGTTAGTTAATAATTATTTATTATCATAATTTTATCAAAAGCATTTAATCATTTTTTAATACCAAACTGAGCTAAAAAATATGCTTGAAAAAGGTAACTTTTCAGTGTCAATTCTAAGTTTAAACAAATTTCATAAAATTTCATTTTGAACACTAAGTTTTAAAATCGACATTATTTTATTCTTCTATTAAAATTATATTGTTATTAAAGATTATAACTTGAAAATTATACGATCCTTGTACTCCCCATTTTTAAAACGTCAAAAATTTAGAATGTTTACATATTCTTAACGTTTTTTTTAATAATTTAAAAAATTAATTAATCGATTTATTTATTATAAGTTCTTGAAACAAGATTTTACTTAAATTTATAAAAGATAAAATTATAAATAAAAGTATTTATTATTTAAACGTAAATAAAAAAGTGTATTCAATAATATTTAAATTTGTAATTTTATTTTTAATTTTACTTATCTTAACTTTGATAAGATAAAATTTTTTTTGGACGATTTATTTCTAAAAATGAAAAATTTTCAAGAATATTGTTATATTATTTGTTTCTGAATTTTATAACATTAGAAACTTATCTTTTCTTGTTAGGAAGTAATTTAAGAAATTATAATAAAATAAAAATATATAAACATTGCAATATAAACAAATTTTAATTATAATTAAATAAATAATATTATAAAAAAAAATGTTCGTAAAATTTTAAAAACTTTTTTTTATGTAATATATAAAATTAACGTCTTTATCTATACGTGATTAAATATTCCTGTAAAATCTTATATCATTGTATGGTGTTACTTATTCTCAAGGCTTGATATTTGATCTTTTAATTTAGTGTATTTTTAGTACTTTCACTTTTTAAAATTTTTTAAAATTTACTCTTGCAATTTACTGTATTATTATCTTAATAAATATAAATAATAAATACTTCTATGATATATTAAACTGTTAAAAAAAAATTTATCCATTAAAAAGCCATTTTAACTAATATTATTTAATTACCAATTATAAAATAATAATTGATTATTGTTAATCAAAATTAAATATTCTTAATGGTTTTTCATAAAACAATGAAATTAATTTTTTTAATAATATAATTTATCTTACTTTATGCATTTAATGAAAATTTATTTAATTTAACGAATAAATGTGTGTTTAGTGTATATATATATAATTTTAAATCTTCAGATCTTGAATATTATTATTCTTAAAAACAGAGAAAATTTTTTATCACCAACAATAAAATTCATAGAAACCATTTTATTTTATTAATTTTACTTATAATAAATATCATTAAAATTATATTAATACAAATTATGAGTAAATACAATTTTATTGTAATATTATAATTTCTTTATTTGTATTAAAATTAAATAACAGTAAAGTAGAATTAAATTAAACTTTATAAATAAAAAATAAATTTTAAGTAGTTTTAATTAAAGAAATTAATTTTTTCATTTAATCAAATCAAGGCTTTCTTACTAATCATTTGTTAAATAAAAATTTAAATTTAAATTAAACTAGAGGTAATAAGGAAAAAAATAAAAATGCAAATACAAAGATGTATTGTTCAATAATATGAACAAGGATACTAGAGAAAATAGTTCTTAAGAATCATATACATTACGAAATAAAACAAATAATTTATTAGTCAATTTGTTTTCATAGTTGTAAAATATGTTATTATTATTTAACAATGAGACGTGCGCCACTGCTACAATATAATAATTACAATAAGTTATATATACTTTATTTATTTTCGTTTTTATGCAGGATTGTCTTTTAATAAAAAAGAAGATAAAACTTTTATGTTGGCAATTTACATGTGTTTATTGTTTTTGTAATATGGTACATGTTACATAAAAAATACTAATATTTGAAAGCATTTGAAAATTTCGTTTCAATATTTTTTCTTTTTGTTTTAGTTTTATCAATTTTTTATGTTAATTGCTGTTTAATCAGAAATTTCTCAGTTATGTTTACTTGACATTTTATATATGGCAGTCGAAGCTGTTACATTACATGCGTATATAGTTTATTTTTCTTATTCTTTCTTTTCATATTGTATCTTACATTCATTATAATATTGAAAAATGAATAAATTTCTAATCAAAATGCAGCATTGACTCCGAATGCAGTACAATTGAATTATCTAAAAGTGTTGTGCGCGTCAAAAAAAATTATAAAGTTAATAACTTTAAAATTAAACGTGACTATTTTAGGCTTCAGCTGTGGTATTTTAAAATTTTTTCTACTCGACTTGTTATGGTCACAGGGTCTACAATTCTTAATCCAATAGATGAATGTATATACACTTAGTGGACCCACCGATTGCAATTAGTCATCCCAATGACTCTCAGATGATCAAATCTTAACAATTTCCAGCAATCAATAAACTCCAGAAATTTTGTTTGTCTCTTTCCTTAATCCATATTATTTATCTTCATCAGTTCATAAATTATAAAAAATTTAAATAAACATCTGAAAGTAAAACAAAGATAATCGAAGCAAATGCAATGCTTGCATCACTATGATCCACATTGTAATTTCTTCCACTACGAAAACTCTTGTTGCACATTTTCAATTGGAATTATAATGGTTACACAATTATAGTCTCTAACTGTGGATAAATTTATCAGAATATTAGACAATATGCATATTAATGTATAACAATTTAATGAATTAATTTTATTCATTATCTTAAAGTTTTTCTTCTAATTCGACTCACTTATGTATATTTCTAGATTTTTAAGCTTACAAACTGGTCACGAGCTTGCTTACAATAATACTCAAAAAAATTTTATATCTTGTTTTTAATTATTAGTTTTTATATAAATAACTTTGACGCTCAATACACTACTAAAGCAAACTATATTTTAAATAGGACACCATCTTTCATTTGGCTTAGATGGTCTCTTTAGCAAGACAAAATAAAAATTTCCATTTTAGGCACGAACTTGATAATATTAATGAAAAATTTCTGAAAATTAAAGAACGATCATCAAAAAAACAAAAATATTAAATTAAGAATAGTGTGAAGAATTCAATCATCAGAGAATATTTACCTACATAGTATCCACAAAGTATTGTCATTCAATGTTAAAATCAATAATATCTGTTATCATTGCAGTATTGGATGACACTGGATTACATTAAACTTAACTAATAATATTAGATTTTATTATATAAACTTTAAGAATCATTTGGAGCTATTAAACAAGTAAGTAGTTTTGGATCGTCGAGTTTACAACCAAGATTAGAAAGAAAATGGTGTAAGAAAAAAATAAATATCAGAAATCAATAGCATTAAACATTAAGCTTTCCAAGAGTAAGTTGTGAATATAAGAGAATTAGATGGATGATAGACGATAAGAACTTCAGCTGTTCATCGCTTTTTATGCCATGAGAAGAAATTGCTCGTAAATTAGTAACAGAATGTACCCACATTGGGTTTTTTGCATACAATAATCCAAGTTTGAGAGAGAGGGAAAATAAAAAAAAAGACAAGGGATAACGGTTGATCTAGGTATCCTTGTTTTGCAATAAAGGAGTATAAGGAAAGGAGGTTCGAAGAATCTTCGATGACGCAACTACGTTTAGTAGTGTGACTAGCAGCCGACCTGGTGCAGCATCGTTGCTAGCCGGAATACTCGTATCCAGGCAAACATATCCGTGGAGAGGGGCCGGCATGTAGGAGAACGTAGTGGTTCCGCTATCACGTACCCGGAAGCTGCTGAAGCGCTACATCGAAGGCCACCTGATGTCCGGGACGGCGTCACGTTAACCGAACTCATTTCACTCTCTGATTTTTGTTCCTTTTGCTCTTGTTGCTGTTGTTGCTGAGGCGAATATTTCATTCTGCGAGCAAATAAAGAACATCATTAGTTAGGCACAGGTGTATTATGTATTTTTCATAAATGCCAATAAACATTGGTGTGACTATTAGGTTAGGTTGACATGCGCATGCGCACGTAGTCTCAAGATTCACAAAAAAGGAAAACAATATGGAAGAGCAGTAAAAAATGATGCGTTATTATGTATTTCATCTCATTTTTGCTATCGATTTACATTTTAATTTTATAATTTTCGATTTCTTTAATATGTAGTTTTAAGGTACGAACAAAAAAATTTCTCTGTACATATTATAATATTATCTTTTAACATAATCCCTATTTTTAATAAAGGCTCAATACTTTCATCGTTTATGTTTTCAAATATTTTCATAGAAATACATATCTTTACTAATTTTTATTATTATAGATAGTTTTCAATTGATCAACTTATAATCTATAATTTGACAATTACTGGTGCTTTAATATACGAAGACCTTAGACGTTAAAAAAGTGTTATGAACTTTTATAAGATAAAAGTTAGTGCTAATGACATTTGTAAGTGCGATCTTAATACTGACTTTTAAACACGTGCAAGTTAAAAATATTATATCGGTAAGAATTTCAAGTTCAAACCGATCGATTGAGAACAATTAAATTTTAATTAAAATATATAATTTAAATATATATTTAACTTGAAATAACGTCTGAATAAATTTCAAGAAAATCGAATAGCTGAGTCATAATGCATTATATAAGTACCGAATAATATAACAGTTTCTAAATATGAAAAATAATCAACAAAGAAAATCAAAAAATGTAATCAAAACAGAAATTTAAAATTCAACTTTAAATAATTAAACTCATATTATAAAAAATATTTAGTTGAATTAATTAAATGAAATTTTTTTTAATAAAGGGATATCAGAAGAAATTCTTTTAATTATTAATAATCTTCGATAAATATACAATTATTTTGAATAATCTTGAGATATACTTTTACAAAAAAATTATACAAAAAAGTGTTTTACATAAATATTATATTTCCAAAAACATCGCTTTATTATACATTTTTATTTAAATTATTATTCACATAAGTACTTTTATTAATTAATAAACGATGTATTAGTTATACACAAAGAAAATTCTGTCTTTGGCTACTGAAAATCAACCGACAATTGCATCATGGTGCCGTAAGTTTTCATTTTTATCGATTACCTGTACTTCAAATAAAATAACGCTTTCCTATAATGTCCAATAAAAGTTTACGAATGCGGGATCCGCTAATACGGATTATTTTTGTTATTTGAATGTCGGATTATGTTATTTGTTATTTCGAGAATAATCGGAACGATATGCTAACATTGCTTATCCTTACCTTATTGAGAATGTTTTCCCTGTAATTGACGATGTAAGTCATGAGCCTCATTGTAACCGTCCAATATAAGTACGTCAATACAATGTTTCTGTCAACGATAAAACTGGACAAGGCCAATTGAATCGTCCCTTCAGTCGTCATAGATGTATTACGAAAATTTGTTTTCTTTCGCATAAACGTTTAGAAACATCGCAATTTAAACAAATTATAGGTTAATTATTGAGATTATAACGACAGCGATGACTTAAGGCATATTAGACTATTTGGGTTTTCTATTGTCATGCGTAATGTTATGTAGTAAAATACTTCGATAGGAGAAAATAAGTGAAATTCGTCTATATAAGGTTCAAAACAATCCGACGGTTTTTCTGTTTTTATTCTACATTTGTAATTATTTTTACTGTAAAAATATTTACTTTGAGATAAAAAATTATTTCTCAATAAAATACTTTTAGTACATTATAAAGAAATATTGAACTAAAATTTATTTTTCGAGCATAAGCTTTTATTAAACACCGAAAAGAAAAAACTAACCAAGCTTAACAATCAAAAGATTCAAAGAACTTATAAAAGCAAATGTCATTTTTGAAAGGGGAGAGATATTACAATGTTATAAATCTTTTAAGCATTGATAAATTGGTAAACTTGTGGATGATGTGATTAGGAAATTATACTCGATTCCAAAGAATAGGGAGTTCATAGTATTTTACTTTTGCGAAAATTTTTCACATTTTAACTTTGAAATATATGTCTTTCTTCAGTTCCTTTATGGACAAAGTACTAATGAAATATAATAAAATTCGACTCATAAATCGTGATAGTATGTTTTGATTTTACATATTATGCGTATTATGAATATGCGTAAATGAAAAAAAATATATTTCGCAAATACAAATTTGTTATTAAATCTAAGTATAAATAATCAAAATATATGACAAAATAAATTCATAGTTCAATAAAAATTATTGTAATTTTTGTAAAATTTTATAGTAAATCAAGAAACCTTTTAAATATATAGTGAATATTTTTTTAATTTATGGCCTAATAAAACTAAAATAATATTCAACTTTACAACCTATATTGAAGTAGTGCATTACATTTACCTGTATAATTTCCTGTTTTACTTATTCGAATACTTACACACATTTATCAAGATAGTGCTGTAGTAAGATATAAAAAAACATGTCTCTTTTATTCAAGAAAGTAATAGTCGTAAAAATGTGCGAAATAAAAGAAAAAATGATATTAAAAAATGTTATAATTAAAGTACAAGTGTCATAAACAAAAATCTAAAATCAATAAAAAAAGATTGAAAAAAACATTTGGCATAGTATTTTTTAAATATATGTTTTTAAATGTTAATCGTAGTAATAAACGAATATTTATCTATAAAAAGGACTGTGCAAAATATAATACGATCTTATAATTAATCGACAATATTCAAAAATGTTCCTTTATATTTGATAACCTACTATATTATTCGCATCAGATCCTTGTTATAAGAAAAAAAATCTAGAAGTAAATGGTTTTTATCTATATCTCATAAAAATCAAAAAGGAAAGAGTGTGAGCAAATAAAACGCTCTCTACTAATAATCACGATTTATATTTTCCTCGATATTGACCATTTCAGCAAGAGAACATTGATATTTCTCGAGTTCCATTTCAATTGTGTACGTTACTGTAGTTTCACGTGCGAAGGCTAATTTTTTTCTTTTCGTGGAATTCTTCCGGCTTACGTAAGAACACTTCCCATCACTCCTTCCTCTGCTCATATATTAATTGGTTAGTAATTATAAGTAATACATTTTTCTCTCCTTATTTATACTTGTTTATAAAAATTTCCAGTTCATACGCTCAACCATCTGTTTTTTTCTTTACTTTGAGGTCATTTGAATGCGTCTATATTAATTTATGAAAGTCTCGTAAATGTTGATTTTAAGGTGCTTTTTATTTAATAAAGTACTCTCATCTTTTATTCGGTTATCGATTATTCTAACTTTTCATCGATTACAAGAAAATGCATAAATTTGCATAGATTACAGAATAACTTTATTAAAGTCATGATACATGGTAATGCTATTAATGTGAAATATAATTAATCAGTAATAAAAACGCTCAAATTAATTAAAATTTATTTAAAATCACCCCATTTCATAATTCAATAAACCAATAACTTTCCAAATATATAAATCGTTGAAAACACTGGACGATTTATTAACATAATGAATATGTTTAAAAATGTAATTGTACTCTATAATAATTATGGTAAAACCAATTATTTTAATTCTTAATAAGTATAAAGATTGTACACTAAAAGTTATTCTATCTCCATTTACATCAATGTTAAAATATGAAGCTGGAATACTAGGGAGCATAATTTATATCTGATCTTTTCGTAAGGATTTTTACAAGGCTATATTAACTAAACCTGGTTGAAAAAATTTCCATATAACTACTTGATCGATATACTTCAAATTTGAACCTTTAAACACAATTATAATTATTTAATATTTAGAAAAGTTTGTTAAATTAAAAAATAGAATTTTTACTATTTTTCTCATTATTAACATTTTTAAATAGTTGTAACGAGTTATTAATATTTTGAAATAGCCATAAAGTTTTTAAAGAAATTATGAGTAAATATACAGAAATAATAGATTCCAATCTATGTGTAAAATTCGTGGCGAAATCTTTTTGAAATTTATGTTCTCAATTGTTACAAGATGTAGATTAAAGCAGTTCGCAACAATGAGATCATGTCGATTGGCAATCAGTAGTTCAAATGTGTTAAATCGAAGACAAAATGTGAGTAATGGCACTCTCGAACCGTAATTATCTTGTTGCAGAGATACAGGCATTTCGATAAAGGCAAGGTTATGGCAAATGCAAGGTTTCGACGTCGAGTGTTAGTGCACTAGCCGTGCGCTCAACTGAGTTGACATAATGTCAACGTCTTTGTCTGGCCAAATCAGTACTGCTGGATGAGCACCGCCGCCGTTATTTGCGCGATCAGGTGGAGCCGAGCATTCCAAGTTCTGAGTGGGAGCATTAGGAACGACTGTCCTGAGGAAGCACTTGAGCTAATACAAACTTCAGGAAACGAGGAGTACGTTAAGCATTCCGTAAATTCGATTTTGTTGAATCTTAAAATTGATAAGCATTCCATACACCGCAAAAGTAGTGACTTCTCACCTCCAGGTTGATAGCAAAATAATACTCACGAGATTTACTATTTGATAATGCATTGAAACAAAACTATAATCGTTTAGTACATTTTTTCTTTTTAGTACAGACTACAAAATACCAATTTATTTATTAATCATGAATTAAGAGAAAAAGAGTATTGAGTGCAATAGTTCTTTAAGTATATTTTCAATAAAAGCCAATACATATAAAATGATATCTTTGTCAAGGTAGTATACGTATCTATATAGTAGGTCAAAGCCGTTTTTAAATGCGTATCAAAAGAATATACTAAACCATATGAAGCATTGTGCATTCTTCAAAGAAATAAAATTTGTTTGGATTAATAGAAATTTATTAAGAGGTTTGTGCATCAAAAATAAAGCATCGCACAAAATTAACGGCTTCGATTAATCGATTAAGTAAAGCTCAATTACTGTTAATGGCAAGGAGCGACTAGATTTGAAGCACTTGCAAATTGACTATTCATTATTTTTTTATCGAATGCCTTATAATCTGTAAGTCTCTTAATATACTAATTAACTATACCAGACGGCGAACAATTTCTTCTGTTTTATTATTGGCTTGATGCCGCAATTAACAGTTACTATTCCTGCAATTTATGCGGTACCAATAATTCAATTTTCTGACAATTTACTTTAGTATATATGTAACGCGTTTTACTTAATTATTGAACTTGTATTCCATAGTTAATTTTGACAAATACTAGTAATTCACATAAACATAAGGAGACATACGTTTTTTCTCAAAATACTGCTTCTTAAACTTACCTGTCAGATTTTCAATAGACATTTTTAATCATTATTTACATGGGTAAAAAGTTAATTTTATTAAATCCACTTTATTAAAAGAAAAAAAATACTATCGCATGTTCAGTATTACCAAGATACAAATAAATTTATTAAAAATCGAATATAAATAAATATCCTAAATTGCTCGTCAGGGTAAAAATTTATTTTGGGATAAACGCAAGTTATAAGACTACTTTTATACGATACTATGAATCTAAAGCTCTGGTTGCTTAGAGTTACTCTATATTTCTAGTAATAATTGACATTAATATAATAATTGTTAGCATATAATAATTATCTCTGCAATAATTTTTTTATTCCAAATAGAGGATGATCATTCAAGGATTAAAAGTACCGTGAAGCGTTAACTTGACCTAATTACGGAAAATTTTTTCACTTCCCATCCTCAGCGATATCGTCTTTTCTCAGCAACAAGTACTCGAAGCGAAATGATTTGCCTAACTGTATTTTATCGTTTATCTGTCGGCCTTTGATTTGCAGTCTCTCTTTTTCTTTTTTTTCTCCATTGCATCGTTTATTCATTTTTTTTTAATTTTTCGATTCCTTTACCTTATTGTGAATATTTATTTTATTTTAAGGAGTTCAAATTAGTTGATGGCTTTGATATGGAAAACCATAATTGTTTTTAATATAAATTAAAAATTTCGACAACAAACATTGTTTTCATCAATTGCATTTTAAGTAACTTATTACGTATGATTTATTATTAAAATGTTTTTATAATGCGTGACAAATTGAAATGTCTTATATTTACAACAGCATAACTTTCGGTTATTATATTATTTGTTATTTATGTTTTAATGCCGTGAGTATGGTTTGATGATTTAATAATATTTAGTAATGCATATAAATTAATTAGAAGTTGTGCCATTTATTAATAAATTATTATTATGAAAATAATATTTTCTTGTATTTAAAACGTTTAATATACCCAATTATTAAACAAGTGAATCTTGTATCCTATTTAGAAGATTTGTCTATTTATTTTTTTCGATTACTATTTTAATTAAAAAATAATGTTTGTGAAATTTTTATAATTAATATAATATTTTATAATATAAACAAAAGAACTAAAACTATATAATGATTTTTATTCCTATAAAAAATACTTCTATTTACCAATAGTAAATAATTTTTTTTAAAATTTATAATAATTCAATTTATTCAAGTTATATTATACGCTAAAAAATATTTTAAATCTAATAATTACATTGAAAATCCATAGATTTCACAAAAGTAATCAAACTTATGAAAAGCCTTTTATTATAAAAGACTGATTTTATTAAATTTGATATTCATAAAATTTAATTTGTAATAAAAATTGATTGTGATTAAAGATCGCATTAAAGTATACTTTAGTATAAATTAATTTATATTATATTTATATCTATTATATTATATTTCTTACTTTTAAAAGAATTAATTTAGTGAGGTTAGAGAATATAAAATTTAATTTTGTAACATTAATATCTAATGTAAAATAACTTTTAAATTTCATACTCATATATTAAATATTACGATTCAAAATCAAATATACCCAATAAAACCTTCAATTATATTGAAATATAATGTATTATAGTATAAATATTATTGTATTTGCTTATAAAATTATGTGAGGATCTTTAAACTTAATTAATAACATTTATTTACTTTATGGAGACATAAATAATCTGCTATTTTAAAAAAGAAATTCCTTATGATTAGAGCAGTACAAAAGTACAATTATGAAAGCATACTAATTAGATGAACTGTCGAGGTGATCAAACTACCTCATATCGAGATAATCTCCACGAGAATAGACGTCGCCAATGATTAAAATAATGCGTTAAACATATTTTTCTCATATATGATTCTCCTCCGCTGGTTTAGATTTTCGTATTTTTCAGACTTTTCCCATTCCATTGGAAAATTTTTTATATCAAGAGGTTTACCGTAAACAAATCTCGCCTACTAACGATTGCCACTTGCAGAATGTCATTCAACTCTATAAAATTTATTCTATATTCTAAGCAATACTACGAAAAGAAGAAAATTCTTTGGAATGATCATGAGTATTACGTCAGTTATATACGCTCAGATGTAAGTCATCGAGAAATATTTTTTATAAAAAATGACTTCCGATGTTGATTGCTTTGATTAAAGCGAATGTGTTTCGTGGAGTTTTATCATGCATTAACTTTGATTGCTATGATGTAAACATGCATAATGCACTTTTGTTATTTAAAAATTTGTTTTAAACTGAACGATGTTTTTAATCTTCTACAATTTACATCATAGATTATGTAAGATTTATCATATTGAATTAATAGGTATTATAGAATATTTATATAACTTATACCAATTCATCAATATGATTATGTGTGCAATGAAGAAGCATTACTAAAATTAAATGTTTTTCAGTATTTTCAATCATTGCATAATAATCTATTGTTTAGTATTTATTTTATTTGTATTTATAATTCTTACAGTTTGCATATATATATATATTTTTTTTTTAAAAAACAATGTATTTTTTATTTTGTTTAAATTCTTAAAATTCAAGTCTTACTTAGCATGTAAAAAAAATTAATTATTTTCGTTATTTAAGCACAAATATTAAAAATAAGCGGTAATATTTGATAATAAATAGTTATTTGTCAATATACGGTAATGTCGAAAATTCTTCACATTATCAATTACCTTCTTTCAAAAAAGCCAATCACTAAAATTTCGCGAGTATTTTCTTGTTATTGAGGTTGCACGGGAAAATAATTACTGTAGACCGCACAGAAAGTCGAGATTACGCATCGTGACATCACTTTCTGAGATCACCCGCGCTTTTTTTCCTTGCTCGAAATATCACAATTAAAACCACACGCTCTATTGGTCGTGTTTTTAAAGCTACATGCGCCGTTTGTAAACATTACATAAAATTCTACTATAGCTCAGCATCAGCTCTTTGAAAATAAGCGTTGGTTAGCTTTTATACACACATTTTTTTCGCTTTAAAACGAGGTGACTCCAGGACTTCTTTTTCTTCTAATGAAATTCTTAAGATTAGCGTTATCAAAATTTTTGTCTGCGTTTTAAAACGAACGGTATATAAAGTATACTTATACAAGAAAAGTAGGCGAAGAGGTGTTTATACAGATACTGACTCTCATCAGAATAACGCGAAAATATCTTTAATCAATATCTTTCTTTTGAAAACGAAGTGTTACAGTTAATAAAAGAATATATTAAGAGAATAATACCTACAAAGCTGTCATTGATCTTAAATCTTTCCCGTTTTTATATTTATAATAAATGACAATAATATTTAAATAATCATGAATATTTTTTAAAAATAAAAGTATGAATAGTTTTTATTAAAATGATGAAATATTGTATTTTTCTAATCTTTACAAGTTGATAAAGTAGCAAGTTATTTTAATTCAACCGTTATATTAAAACTACTCTAAAAAAAAATTTAATTCTTTCTTTCCATAAAAACTGTTTTCAGAAAATCAAAAAGATAGTTATGTATTATTGGAGCATAAAATAAATCATGAATAATTAACTTTTTACTATAATACTTATGCTTTAGTAAAAAATGTTTACGTAATTTTTAATATAATATACATTACTACATAAATTCATATAATTCTTAATAATAAAAAAAAAGAACTTGATTATTTAACAATTAATTCATAGTGAATAATGATTATTCAAAAAAAAAAATTAATAATTATTGATATATTAATTAGAGTAAGCAAAAACATTGAGTAAGCTTTCGTTAGAAAGTGTCAAAATCAACTTTAAGAAATGTTCTTACACGATTCGCGTTCCACATTGAATAATTTCAACAGTAGTGCAGCACAAACAATAAGTAATTACCGACAGCTAAAGGAACACGAGAAACAGGTACAGATAAAAATATAGATTACGGAATCCCGAGTCTAAGTCGCCTAGGAACCGAATTGTATAAAATAGGTGCCATTTGAGGGAATCGACCAGCTGCCCACTCCATGACCGCCCTCGCCACTTTTGAACGCATTATTTTGAGCTCTGTGTCATCGACGGCTAACTTAGAGCGTATCTTTCTGGTGACAATGAACTCCTCGTGCAAATAGTTTCGAAAGTGGCGCCAAAATAGTCAAACATTGTAGGTTCCCATACGCAAAAAGAGATCAATCTTATAATAACAAAATGGCTGCGGTACTTTACGTATGATTAATATCGCATATAAATCGCGATGGATCGATGAAATGCGTACGTAAGTTACCTAAGAAAACGCCCGTATTGGTTTTAACAGTCTCGCAGAGATGGACTTACCTCGAGTAGCGCTACTCGGACTAGGCTGCTACACTACCGAATCTATCTTTGAGCTCGAACCCTTCCGTACTGGTCCGTGGCGCAGTGGCTCGTGGCGCTGTATGAGTGGGAGACAACGGAGAAATGACGGCAACAAGGCTTGCGCAGTCACCACCGACGACCTTACATCGGGTGAGTGACTCGTGACTTCTGAGGAGGGGCGCGGGCACTCGGTTTCAACTGGAAATTTGAACGATTTTGAAGGCTGGAGTGCGCTATTCGTTATGCGCCATATCCTTAAGTTCCTGGAGTACCTACGACAATCGCTACAGTTGAATTCCGCAAAGAGTTCCATCTTGTTTTCCTCGGATATTATTATACCTACTCTGCTTGAAAATTCACTGACTCACTGCTTCATTTTATTTTTAAGTGAAGACCCGTAAGACGATCAAAGTCCATATTCCGAAAAAGGGAAGTTGCTGTATGAATCTTGAGCATCGTTTTGCGTTAGAAGCCGTACATTTCAAAGCAAACACTTCAGAAGTATACGAATATTCAAATATATTCTGTAAGTTATAGTTACACGATTTGTTACGGTTTCTCTTAGAAAAAAATAGGTGTAGGTTCAAAATTAGATATCGATGACCAATAAATGATTGATTCCATATTTAATTTATTATTATCTATACTTTTAAAACTTTCTAAAATTTTGTTTTTTTAATAATATAATTCATATGTGTGAAATATGCGTAATTTTTTCTTTGATATCTTAAAAATAATGAATACAATAACAAGACTTTTAAACTTTCAATACATTTAAAAAAGTAAAGTATGTATCTCATTTATTATCATATAAATATTTATCTTTGTAATGCTTTATTACTATCATTATATTATAATATTTATCTTTAATATTTTAAAAAATAAGAAGTTTATTTACACAATAAACATAAATTTTATAAATATACAATTTGCAAGAAATGTTTTCAGAGGATAAATACTAAACACTGATAACACATTTTTTAAGTCTTTGGAATGCTAAAATTAGAAAATGAACTCATGTGAAGTAATATACCATTATAAAGATAGAAAGAAGTTTTTGCTATGTATAATCCATTTAATTTCGAAGAAATTAAGAATTTGTTTCATATATTTATTACAGAATTTGTAAAATAATTTATTTTATTCTTTCGTTCATAATAAAGTTTTGAAAAATTTATGAAGTATCCGAAAAAATATAAAACTCATTCTTTACAATATTATTTATTTTGAATTGTTTTTATACTTTTTAATGTTATAAAAAAAATCAATTTTTTTATTAAGCCTTACATTTTTCTTATAAAAATAATTACTGATTTCATATGCTGTTTTTGAGAAATGAAAATTACTATATAATAAGGATCTTTCTTGGAAGACAAAAAATGACATAAAATTAAAAATAAAATGTAAGAATATTATTTATTTGCTATGTCTTGCCATTTATAAAATCTTAAATTCAGAAAATCTTGATAAATGTGTAAACAGATATCCGATAAAAGTAGCATTTCAAGATTAAAATAATCTTGGCCTAAGTAGAGTTTTCACAAAAACTAATTTTATATTTTTAATTTTGTATATTGAAATTAGTGTATAACCTACTATTTCAAAGTTCAAACTTATATCAAATATCAAATTGATATCAAAAAATTTTGAATGTGTATACTAGATTTTTATACTTATTAATTAAGAAATGAACTATATAACGATTTATATAATCCTATATTCTCTCTAAGATTATATTATTATGTATGAAATACATATCTAAAATTGAAAAAAATTAATTTGTAACGTTGAAAATATACCAAAATAGAAATTTCTAGTAAATGATAGAGTTAAAGTTAGAGTTTCATTTATAAACTTAATTAATAAGGCAAATCTTTATTTTTAAGAGTTTTTAAAGTCATACTTTATACGAAATATGGTTAATTTTCATATTAATAAAAAATGGTTTGTAACTTCTTTCTAATCATTAATATAAAAATGTTTACACATAATTAATTTTTTTATATCTATATATTTAACTATTTTTTACTTTCCAGTACAGAAACAATATAAGTATTTCCGCGTATAAATGAGCAAAAGTAGTCAACGATTTTTAGTCACATGGTATTGTCCAAAAATATGATTCAAAAAGATAAAATTAATTATAATTTCTTAAATTTTATTGTTTCTTATTTAATTGATAACAATTAAAGGCAATTTAATAATTTAGACTTATTAAATAGGCAAATTAGCTTCATACATATTATATAGCACAATATAATATATAATAATATCGTTGTTAAAATTAAATAGAATAGTATTTTCGCTGTACGTTATATTTTATAGAACTATATCTTCTAATTAATGTTTTACTCAAATTTATTAATTATATTATGAATCAAAACACACTGCATATGTCCACGCACTTATAATAGTCATGTACAATTTAATAATTTGAAACGAAATGATATAAGTTTTTTTTTAATTTAATAGGATCATATTTTCTACTTTTGAAAAGCAATAGATTAGATTGCTTGCAAATTTATAATTTTTATATTGAACGCAATGCGATAGCGCAAAAAATTTTATTCCATTATAGATAAAGTTACTTCGTATAAACTTCTTATTTTATAAAATTGAATTCACTTATACTAAATATTGAATACAAATTAAAAGGTATTCAAAGAATGATTAATAATTTTTTATACATATGTTCGATTTTACTTTGGTTGATTATCTTTGTAAGATATATTTATTTTTACTCTTATTTTTTTATCTATACTATTGTTTTTAATTAGACTATTTTATCTATTTTTCAATAAAGATTTTTACTTCTATTGATTGGTACTAAAATTTTAAATGTGTACTTATGTTAATTTACCTTTTTGCTAATAATATAAAATAATAATATAATAAAATAATAATAGTATAAAATAAATCAAATTTTTGAATAAATTGACAATTAATTATAACGATTTTTTACGTAAAGGAATAAAGGTGATACTGAAATGAGCGATGTTGGTATTAATTCATGAAATACAGAAACTTATAGAATAATTGCTATTAAAGTGCATCAATTATACAAATATTAGACTAATATATTACGTAGGTATAAAAAATGATTTCTTATATTTATCATTTTGTTTCATCTTTTATTGTATCATTAACACAATCATTGCATACATCGAGAAGAAGGTAGAAGTTAAATGAGCAAAATAGTCATAGAATTTTATTAGGTTCATTTTAATTAAAATTCGATTTTAATTAATCACGTAATCTGTAAAGAATAAATATTGATTTTACATTTTTAAATAATATACAATTTCTACCATAAAATTGAGTAAAATCAATATGTTAGTAGTATTTTTTAAAATTACTATTTATTAATTATTATTTATTAATTATTATTTATTAATTATTATTTATTTTATGAGTATTTTATATAAAGAAAAAACAAAGTTCTTAAAAAATTTAAATCAAAATATTTTTTCTAAAATAGAAACAACAAACAGTTCGTATAACTTTTTAACGTGTACTTATTTTTATGAACGGTATAACAATGATATTTTTATGTAAATTTAAATTATTTACTTTATATATATGTGTATTTAAAATGTAGTAATAGATGAGGCTGTAGAATTTCTTTTAAAATTATTTATTTCATTAATAAGTAAAAATAACATATTTTCATAATTTATGTAGCAAGAAGATTTATACGTACTGAATATGTTAACGCAAAAAAGGTATATTTTTAGTTCGAAAATTTAAATATAATTACTTATAAATCATGAATGGATTGAATAATTTAAAAAAAATGAAATTTAACGATACACTTTTAACTTACATTTT
Organism: Dolichoris vasculosae; assembly: GCA_018907195.1. Taxonomy (NCBI): domain Eukaryota; kingdom Metazoa; phylum Arthropoda; class Insecta; order Hymenoptera; family Agaonidae; genus Dolichoris; species Dolichoris vasculosae. The sequence goes on along the minus strand of JACCHY010000014.1, from coordinate 4,476,392 downwards.
AAAACTTTTCAAAACATAAATCTGGAATCATTTTTAATTTACTATTTTGTAACAATACGTGTAATCATAATATATGATATTGACAGTGTTTTTATAACCTAAAAAAATTATTGGGTAGGAAAAGGAGAATTTAAATTTATCAATTGGAATAATATTGATAATAATAATGACTCTTCGATTATAAAAATATAGTAGGCACTATAGAATCCAAAGAAATTAATTAGTTTCAAAGAAGCAACTATATAGTCAGCACAAAACTATAAAAATTCGTATTTTGATAGTGCATCGCAACTCTCGATGTCAGTAGTTTGAAAAACAATCACTATTCTAAACTCTCTACAACATAAATCTCGGAGTTAGTGGAGGCAGCCTTTCAAAACGACAAAGCTCGAATCGTCAGCTTTAAGCTCCCCCTCCTCGTATCGATGTTCCTCGGATGAGTTTGCGCATAGCCTTGTCCCCATTTATTTGACCCGTCCTATCGGGGTCGGTTAAGGGCAAAACCTTTGTTTCGACAGCGTCTTTCGATCTTAAAAGTCCGTTTTATCTGTCTTGTTTAAGAGTAAAAAAATTATGAAAGAATATACAAGGGTTACACATTCAAGGTTCATTTTTAAATGTCGATTACTTTCATGCTTAGTTTCTGGAAATGCTTATAAACTTTACTCTCCAAACTTGAAATATATATTAATTATTATTTAGTTAAATTTACAAGTCAATGGGATTGATAAAAATATAGCAAAGAGCCGAATTATATGTAAAATTTACCTTCACAAAGTTAAATTAATATTTTTATTGCTATTTTAAATGTTAAAAAGAATTTAAAAATATTTTAAATAATGTTTTTTAATATCTGAATAAGGTATTTTAACATCTGAATAAAATCTGAAGTAAAGCTTCAATAAATTTAAGTGCATAATTTATATACACTTGAAATGTTATTAGTCAGCAGATGCATTGACAATACTGTATACACAATTTTATAAACTGACCAATATGCTTTCTAATTTTAATTGGGTATCCTATTTTTGAAAATCTAATATTATATTTACTTTTAAATATAAATTCCATAGTATAAAAAAGGGTTACCTAGGTCTTATGATAAATTTACAATAAAGCTACTTTTTTAATAATTTTCATTTTTTTACTTTATTGTATTACAAATTTGAATAATCGTAATATTTTATATTTATTTACGATATCAATATCGTAATAAATCAAAATAATTCAATTATAAACAATCAAATCGTTTAATAATGATTATAATATTATGTTAAAGAGGGTATCGGTAAAGGTTTATGAAATTGTTCAAATAATTTCTATTAGATTATAACTGAACTTCCTTTTATTTTATTTATTTTTTATTTAAATATTAGACAAGTTCATATGAAAAAAATTAATATAAATATATACATAATAAACAAGGTTGTATAATAATATTCTTGAAACCATGAATTTTTATGAACTGTATGTAACAAGAATATTTATAGTCAATTTCATACCTCAAAAATATATCAAAACTTTTTAATTTACAATTATTATATGTTGATTTATAAATTATTTTTATGATTTCAATTAAAAACTATTATGTTGTACAAACTAAAATTTTTGTGCTATTTGATTCCATAAAAGATATTCAGATTTTGATAAGAATTGGTAACTTCGTAACAAGATTTTTATCCTATTTGTAATAAGTAAAATGTCAATATCAATGAAGTTACATGAAAATAATTCATGTATTTCATAAAAATAAAATTTGACAATAGTCTTTTCCCTACTTCGAGAAAATTGCATTGCCTTGTTTTTCAGGATTAAAGGAGACAAAAGAATTAACAAACTACAACAAGAAAAAACACGCATACATATTAATATACTTACTTCACTATAATGTACATTTCTATTTTTTAATTATTTTTAATATTTTTGCATATTATTATTAAAATATAACAAATTTTCAGTTTGTCTTTTTTATTTACTATCCATTTTAAATAAACTAGTTCGCTCGCGATTAGGCACCTTCCTTGGAACAGCAACTTATTAGAAAATTAATTTTTCAAATAATAAAAAATACTGAATTATTGACCGTAAAAAAGATAATCATTTACTTTTGTTATAAAAATACTTTAAAATATCGACGTATTTATAAAAAATTGTGGTGTATTTTTAATTTTTCAAAAATACAAATATTAGTTTACTTTGACTATATTTTGTTATTTGATGAGGCTTATAATAATATATTAATATATCTTACAGTTTCAAAGAATAATTTATTCGATTTCATAGAAAAAAAAATTTAATTATGTAGTATTAACTTATTCTAGTTAACATCTACATTAAAAGAAAATTTAGCTTAAATTTGTTTATAACATATTGATTTATATGTAGTAAAATATATAAAAAACAGATGTATAGTAAAGATTAATTTTGTAATGAATTTCAAATATAAATTATATACATTATAAATAAAATCTGTAGAAATTTTTATTTCATTTTACGAGCATGTGTTGTTAATATTAAATTAGTTCGAAAAAATATATATTTTAATAACAACTATTGTGCATAAATTGGAAAGTTTAAAATATGTAACATAAATAATAAGCTTTTGTTTCTAAATTCAGAATAAAACAAAATTTTCAAAAATCAATCATTATTTTTTTAGTTTATGTAGCTAAATAAAGCTAAATGCAAAAAATTCAGTTTACATAATTTACGTATAAAAATATTTTATAAGAATAATATCAATGAAATTATAGCATGAAAAAATTGATTAAAATTAGCTACCAAAATTTATTTTTCAAAAAATAGCGTAAATCTTTAACACAATAAAGCGTATGTTATTATAAAGAAGTTCATTCATTTAAAAAAATATTTTAAACAATCAAATAAAAAATTAGTGTCTTAAAATTTTTTATGCTTAATTAAAAATTTAAAGGTTAATATTACTTTAGAGCTTGAAATTAATTATTTGTTAAAACTAATAATATTAATATTACAATTCAACAAATAAAATTACATAAAAATTGATGTTCTCATAATTTCTACTTTTACAATAAAGCTTATAAATATCTTTAAAATATTTAATTAGTTTTATACAATTTTGTCAGTATACAATTTTATGTCTAAAAAAATATATTTATAAATTTATTAATATTAAAGTAATATTTTTAAATATATAAAACATTTAAGTAATATATAAATATATACATAAAAGTTTAAAATTCAATTTTAATCTATACTTATTTATACATATATTTAAAATATATTTATATTTAATCTATACATATATTTGAAATACATATGAAATAATCTTAAGACTTCAAATTTGAAATTATTAATATACAAATCTTAAAATATAACGTAAAACTTTTGGTTTAGAAAAAAGCGATAAATTATATAAAAATTTAAAACAAATACATTACAATTAAAAAATTATTATTTGACTTTGATATGTTAATAAAAGAATAGTGGATCTAAAATATAAAATAAAAATTAAGCATATATATAAATGCAGAAATAGAAATTAAAACATATTATGAACTTATATTTTATTATTTCTAATAGATTTCATACTCTTAAGTTTTTTATCTCAAGAATTTATATAACAATTTATAATAATTATTCTGAAATGAGAAATTTTAAAACAACTATCAAAAAATTCAGAATAATAGGACATAAAACTTTTAAATCATATGAAATGTTATTGAAAATAATTTTTTACATTTATGTAATAAATAATAAATTAGTTTCAAAATATCATTAAAAAATATATAATATCAAGAATGGTAAAACATTTTTATTATAATTATTTTCTTACAATGCATTTAATTATATCGATTATATTTAGTTTCAGATTTTAATCTTTACAAAAAAATTATTGGTAAATAATAAAACTAGCTTATATTTAACTGCATTTTTGCAAGTCTGTTTTTATTATAGAAAAATATAATATAGATAATACAATTGTGCTACGTAAATAAATTTTAAAGTGTTTAAGAAAATATAATTAATTAAGAATAAGCATATAACAAAATATAATTATATTAAATTTTTTTTATAGGATAATTAAAATAAAGTTTTAGGGATTTTGGGATTGAGATAGATTGAAAGAAACTACTATGATCACAATACATATCATACAAATAGAGATAAAATATTAATCAAAATAAAAATTGATGGTACTTTTTTAATTCTTAGCTTTATATTTTTTTATTGTTTTTGAATTATCTAGCTATACTATAAATGTATATATATATATATATATATATATATATATATAGATAGATAGAGATTAACGAACGATTCGAAAATTTTTATTATCGAAAAATCGAGAAACGCAAAAGAAAAAATTAAGACACAGGAAAAGAAACCGAATATATAAATATAGGAGGAAATCGGGACGGAGGCAGATTTGACCGAGCAGATCCTTCCAATAGAACTTCTCGCATATTGTATGAGACCGAATCACATGTAAACCAATACGTCAATAAAATATTGTATACAATTAAAACTCATGTAAATAAAATATAAAAGAATTGTAAGAAACTAATATATATATACATTTTATATTAATACAAAAAGGAAGTAAATAATAGTTAAAACAACAATTATTGTAATTTGATCCCTAATAGCGTTAATAATTAAACATAAATTAGTTTTTCAAAAGAACAATTACATTTATTAATTACAAAAAAATAGATATAAATTATTTATATATTAATTCATTTTATTTAATTTTATGTATTTTTTATAAGTTAACATAAGTATAAAGTGAATGAAAAACAATTTGGAAAGCATTTTTAATAACATACAATGTATGTATATCTATATTTAGATTCGTGATTTAAAACATTAGTCTTTATTTAAAAAAAAATTAGAATATATTCTTAAAAACTAGCATTATTTACTAAGAATTCAAATATTTCATTTATAAAGGAAGTTGCTCAATTTATAATTAATCTGCAGATGATATTTAATATCAAATATATATTAAGTTGCAAGGTCCTATGATTCCTAAATTTTTGTAAACGTTCTAGAATTTTTTATTATATACAATTTTTGTATGCAATTGTTTTTCATATTTTGTATAAAAATTTATATTTACTATTTCCTATAAATACAATATCTTTTCTGTATTAATATTATATAATTAATAACTATATCAAATAAAATTATAAATAAATACTTTTCGTTATCTGTAAAACATGCTAGCAAAAAACGTTATTAAATTTTAATTATTTTAATCAATTGGAAAAATGTTATAAAATTTACTCAAAAAATACAATATATGTGTTTGCTACTTTATACTCATGTATTTGTAGACAAATATTTAATTTAATTCATAAACTTACAAATTGTTTTTACAATATATTGTCAAGAATAGATATTTGTTTACAATTGCTTATCTCTAAATATATAAATTTTATATGATTGAATTTATTTTAAATATATTTTTAATTATTTAATAACTAAATTTAATTATAATAGATACTTATATGAAATATTTTTATTATAATTAATAATTTATATGGAAAAAGAAAAATATTCTTTAGTGAAAATTAAATAAAATTTATTTTATTTATTTACAACAAATTTAATAACACAATGTAAGCACCTATATGCAATAATAAAAATCATTACTTTTATTCTAATTTATAAGCTTATTTAATTTACATAGGATTTATAATAATATAAATATATTTAAATTATATTCTATTATTCATAATTTTTTAGAAACAATATTTCTTTTTTACTACCAGCTATTAAAATATAAAAAAATGGAGTACCATTTTTTACAATAAATTTTTCATGTTGTAAAATTTGTTTTAAAGTTTGATCAATTCTAACTTTGTAAAAAATTTTATCGTTACCTTCAAAATAAATATTTAAATTGTTAATTTGGTAAATTTTATTATTATCCCAAGCAGGTGATTCTTTAAATAGTTGTTTTAATTGTTCATGAAGTAATGTAGATTCATTAAAGTTTTGAATAAAATCTGTTTGATTGTTTTCAGGATAAGCAAAAATCACTGGCCAAATAAGCATATTTGAATCATCTAGATGAACATGACATTGACTATCATAAAATAAATCTGAATCGTCAACTTTTATTTTTCTAGATCCTATGGTTTCTATTATTTTATCTTTAAGTTGATTAGCTTTTTTTTCTGTCAATTCTTTCAACCTAAAATCTCTCGATAGTAATTTTTTATTTTTTATAGCTTGTGCTCGTAAACTAATAGTATCGTTATTTATTTCTTTACTTAATATTTGGTCACAATGAGTAATACATTCATCATATTCCTTGATATTAAAGTAGCATTTTACCTTAGTATGCAATGATTTTAAATAATCTGGTTTTAATTTAAGTGCTTGGTTACAATCCCTTAGACTTGATTTATAGTTTTGTAATTTTAGATGTGCTAATGCTCTGTTATTGTATAATTGAGCTAATAATTCAATATCTTCACATTTTATTGCAATTCCTTTTGAAAAACTAAGAATTGATAATCGATATTTTTTATGTTTATAATTGAAATTACCATCTTGTTTATAACTTTGAGCCAATTCATTTGGAGTATTGTATTCTTCACCATATTTTAATTGCTGGAGTCCTTCAACAAGTGGTGAAATTTCTGCAGGGTTTTCGGGTATCTGAGTCATAAAGAAAGGATGTTTTTCCATTTCTTCTTGCCAACAATCTTCTGGCCATCCATCAGAATAAGCCTTTTTCTGAAGGCCATTAATATAGTCTTCAAGTTCTTGATCAAGTTTTTCTGCAAGTTTTAAACGTTCGGCATCGGTCCAAACTTTCTTTTCTGTATTATCATTTTCCTTGTTAATCATTGTTGTAGCTTAAAATATAATAATTTCAAACATTTAAAAAAAATTATTTTTAATTATTAAAAACTTCTTACTTTGTTCAATTTTGAGGTTAAATTTTTAGATTTCAAACTATTAAAAAACTATAATTAAATTATATGAAAATTAAAGAACAAAAAATAAAATAAAAATATATATAATGTAAAAAATTGTTGTTTATTTCTAATTTATAATAAAATAATGTTGATATTTATTGATACTTCACGTATTAATAGCCATCTATATCACAAATTTGAAACTTATCTTTATAATTTTAATTCATAAATTTATTAATTTGGTTCTTTAACTGTATTTATTTAAAATTTTTAATTTTTTCTAATTATAGATACGATTAACATAAAATAGTTTTAGTTTTAATTATATATAATTTATAATATTGATAAAAGAAATTTTATATTTAATAAGTTTTAATATTGAAAAAGTATTACTTAAAAAAAAAAAATAAGGTATAGAAAAACAAATATTTTTTTGTATTTCATTCGTTAAATGAAATACACTTTTTATTTCAAAGATAACATAAAAAGATCAATTGATAGAACTGATGTCACTAGAATATTAATAAATATAGACATTGCAACTGATCTCATAGCTTTCTCTCTAACAAAAATTAAGTCGTGAAAACAACAATTCTAAAAAAAGATCATAACACATATTTATCAGCTCCACGTTAATGTATATTTTCTTTGTAATGCTATTTGCTACTTATTAACAATATTAACATTTTTCAATAGGTGCTTCATTTGAAATAATGCAAGTTTCATTAATCATTGGTTGAAACTTAAATTTATTGACTATTAAAATTAGATGTTTATTTTTTTGTCTAATTGTCAGTACAATCATCTCTTTTAAATATGAAGCAGACTATTTAATTTATTTCGATGCTGATTCTATGTAAGCAATAAGATCAGCTCTTTCCTGTGGCTTCTTTAAACCAGCAAATACCATTTTTGTGCCTGGAATAAATTTTTTTGGATTTTCAAGATATTCAAAAAGTGTATCTTTATTCCATGAAACTCCTGTTAAAAATAGTTATATTTACATGTCATTATCTTAATGAAATAAAAAAATATATCTCAAACTTGTACTGAATTTATTTACCTTTTTCCTTATTAGCAGCTGTGTAAGCGTACCCAGCAGCTTGACCACTTTTTCTGCCAATTAGACCATGGAGATTGGGGCCAACTTTGTGTTTGCCACCAGATTCAATAGTATGACACTGGGCACATCTCTGAACAAAGAGCTAAAAAAAACAACAACAAAAATAGTTTAATTGGTACAATGCATAACTAAACAAAACACTGACATTAAATATAGTGCATTTTCATTATAAAAAATTAATATTTCAGTAAATTTTAGTTTATAAAGATATAAAAAATGATTTGGCATATTTAATAACATTCATTCACTGTAATTTTTATCATTATTATTTTCAAAAATACTGTATTTTATGTGACAATAGATATATTTTCTCTTTTTTATTATTTAAATAAAAAATAATTGATAAAAAATAATTGATAAAAAATCATTGAAATCATAAAGTATAAACATTATATATTTCTACAAATTTAAACTTGATTTTTATCATGATAATATAATTTCATTAGTTTTTCTAAATTATGATAAGAAAATGAATGACTATTTTATGTTAACTATATTTTACTATATTATAATTAATAATATAATTAATTTAAAGAATCACTGTAATAATTTTTTACCGACATTAATTGAAAGTAAATTCAAATTAAATCATGAAAGTTTTTCATGCAAATTTTTTATTTATTTATAAAATTATTATTTATTAATCAGTAATTATTAATAAATCTATTTTTGTTAAAAATAATGTTCTTTTACCTTTTTTCCTTTTTCAACATCACCAGATGGAACACCCATGACTGTATTTCTAGAAAAATTAATTTTTGAAAAATTAAAAAAATGTATTAGAAAAGACTTTTTAAGATGAAATAAAAAATGTATCAGATAAATTCACAAAGATCAATTCTTTGTTTAATTCTTACCTTTTCTAATATTTAAATAATATTGAATTATTTTAACTTTCTTATTTCTAAATAAAGGTTAAACTTTAAAACAGTAAATGCGCTAAATAATTTTATATTTTTTACAACAGTTTGTTTGATATTTATAACCTTACATAATACTATTTAAAATAATAAGTATTTTCAAAATTATAATATGAATTAAAGAATATTCTTTTGAAATGAATAATTAATAATAATTTTTAATTAATCATTAAATACAGAAAAATTATATGATATACTATTTTTAATTTTTCATAATTAAATTAAAATCTATAAAATTACATTTTGAAAATAAAGTATTACATAAAAAAGTTTATAAAAACAATTAATAGATAATACAAAAAAAAAAAGTAAATAATAAAAATGAAATATTATATATAACAGTTTATATAAAAAATACAGAATTAAAAAAATATAATACTGCTTAGTAGTATATACTTATAAAATTCATTTGTTTTAATTAAAATTGTATATAATTATTTTATAATTAAAAAGTATCTAGCTGATGTACAAAGCACTTGATATATTTTATACTTTAAATAAATTCTACCTTTAAATTAGCATATTATACAATTTATGGTTTCTTAATAAACAATTAAATGATATAATGAAAAATCATGTTTAACTTTGTTCTATATTCAAGTTGTTTTATATTCCAAAATGTCATATTTACTGTCTTTTAAAGTAAGGGATAAAATTTAGATATTTTATTTTAATGTATTGTTATCACAAATGTATAAGACTTGACTTTAACCTTGGAATTCCGATATTCTTTGGATCAATTGTCTATTTCTTAACTGATGATATTATTTTACAAAAATAACAATATTGTGCATAAAATATTTTAACAAATATCAAAAAACTTACGCAACATGAAAACAATTACAAATTATTATATATTTTGTAAAAAAGTCAAAAAATTAGATCAAAGAAAATTAATAGTAATATTTGTAATACTTTTCTCTCTGATAAAATTGAAATTGTAATTGTTTAAATGTAATACATCTTTATATAAACAGGTATAAATTACTTATGTAATAAAGTTACAGGCCTTTAAAAAATTTGTTAATTATATTTTTTAATATATAGTAACATTTTAGCTATATTATTTAAAGGATTCCAAAAAAATATTAATGTTCTAAAAATAAATAAGTAAGTTTACAAATTTATATATAAAAATTAATTTTCATATCGTAATTAGTATTATACATTTCAAATGATTTTTATTTGAAATAATATTGTTTATATTTCAAGAATTATGTGGAAAAATATGAGACTACGAAAATATATAAATACTTATTATATAAGCTAATTTAATCAAACTGATATGCAATGAATAGTTTATAATTTTTTAAAAAATCTATTCATTTTATATAACATTTTTCAAATTAAATATTTAGTAAAACAATACATTTTTGTGTAATCAAAATTTTTTATTTATATTTATTTCATTTTAAAAAAAAATAATGTTCTCATACAAAAATTGAGATTTTAATGTGAAATATGCTTCTATGAAAGAAATAAAATACTTAATTGAAAAAAAAATACTAATACCATTGCTTGCAATTAATTTTTGTAATAATCAAATTAAAAATTATTTTGAATTTTTATTAATTATGAAGATATTTTTCAAATATTTGAAGATTCGCAGAATGTTTTCATTTTTTTTTGTAGTTTACATTTGAACAATTATAGGAATAATCTTAAATAATAATGTTAAAGTTATACGAAACAATTTATAAATAAAAGAAGGTCTTGACCCTCTTTATTACTTCAATTTCTTTTAAACTAAATAAGCTACCAATTGAAAAAAAGCAGACATAATCAGATATATTCAGAAAACAGACGCGAATAAAATTCATAATAAATAGGTTTTAGAATTTCTCAAGAATACAAAATAAAATTAATTTGTTAGTCCAAGATACTTGCATCTGTAATTTTGAAATTTTTTTTTCATTTTTATTTATTTTGGCTTGCATTGATTAGATATAAATGTTGTAATATGTAATTATAACTAATTTGTTATTTTAATTTATTATATTTTTAATTGTGTAATACGACTTTGAATCAATGAAAAAATGGGTATATTTTATACATTTTATGGTATTCTATTAAATTGAAGTAAATAATTATTAAAGCAAGGGTCAATATGAGACCAACTTATATAATGTAAAAACCTGTCGAGTTCTGCTCTAAAAAGAAAACGTACCTACGTCCACATATTAACTAACCTATTTTATTCCGAAAAATAAATAAAAAATCTATGGATGCGAAAAACCACGTGCTCAATTAACCATAAATTAACCATATATGCAAAGATCATGTTTGTCAATTCAATTCAAATATACGACCTGTCTTTAATAAACTTCCGTATATGTTAACTTGCATAAAAATCGAGGGTGTTTTTAGATATGAACAGATTAGAAGTATGGATCGTATGTAGAATATTTTTCGTGAAGAAAAAATGTGAATGCCTTACCTTTTCGGTATTTATAAAAGGGTGAATACGAACTGCTCAACGTGACTCAACCAACGTCCAATCATGAATAAACGGACCCTCGATCGATATTCTTCGTTCGAGATACTGCCGAGCTGTCGCTATTACTGGTGCGATGTCAAGGATTCCTGGCAATCGCAACTGACGTAATTTCATACATTGCAAAATTGGGAGTCATGAATAGAGTGGTTAGAAATCTTTAAATTGACGTTTTGCCTACCTCAAAATATTTCTATATATCGAACTAGTTAACTGTTACAACTTTTGTATTACAATTTGTCATTTAATCACTAAAATTAGTCGCTATTGAATTTTATACACGATCATCTTAATGTAACTAAACGATAATAACTTATAATAAAAACTATAAGATTGTGTCAATCTAGCACAAACTTTAAGCTGGTTTTCGACCGACAATATTTTGAGTAAAAGCTTATTATTATTTTACATATTTACTATAATTTTGTTTATGTGCATATGATAAAATTATCTTTAAAATGAAGTGTACCAGACGAATAAACGTATATACTCATAAATGGGTACATACGATACATGTTTTGCCACAAATAGTATAAACGTGTATATTACATTGTTATTGTTATGACTAACTTCAGGGGTAACAATATACTGTCAAAATTACATGATGAAATTTGTTTTTAATTATAAATGTTTAGAATATTTCATTTTTATTTATAACTACTATAAAAAAAAATTTTTTCATATTACAATGTAAAAATTCTAGTCTTCTGAATTTATTTAAAAAAATATATAAAATTATAATTATTTTTACAAAAAAAAATACAATCTGAATTGTTTTAAAAATGTTAAAATGGGTATAACAAAAATTGTAATATTAATATATCACACATATATTCCAATTTTTTTTTAACTAACTATAAAATTATTAAAAAATATACATGTATTTTAATTCATAGAAACTCTGATATCTATCGTTTGTAAATCTATGAGTTTTCTTGTTTAAGATATAACCTATAAACTTTAAATGTTAATATAAGAATTAGTTAATTGCGCGATGGTGAATGTTATGAAAGGCATTTTAGTTGAATGGTAAGCGTTTTTATATAAATATAATTAATTTTTTTTTATTTTTTAAAGACCAACATATGTAAATTAGTTAGTATTTTATTTTAATCTATGTAGTCAATATCTTCTGGAATGCAAAACTGCTTGTAGAGTGTAGTTTCATCAATATTAAATTTTTTTTTACACCAAGTTTTTAGATTGTAAATATTATCTGTCCAAGTATTAACACTGTTTTTGTAAAACTGTAAATTTATAATCAATATTTTAACATATAAAATCATAAAATATTTACATATTACCTTAATTTTTTCATTAAGTTCTGCAATTACTATAGGATCAGCATCACTGAATTTTGCAATTTGTAATTTTAATTCTGCTTCTTTTTTACATAAAACTTCAATTTCTTTTAAAAATATTTTTGTCTTTTCACAATCTTCTTTATTTATCTGAATTTTAAACATTTACAAAACATTACTTTAAAAACTAATAAATTATATCTTAATAATAAAATATTACATACTTCTTTATTTTGTATATCAGATTTTAATTGTTCAAGTTTTGTTTCAAGCATAAGAATTTTTCTTCCTGTTTCTCCTATTTCATTTTCTAAAGCTGGTATTTTTTCTCTAAGCAATATTATCATAAATATAATTAAAACTTCTTATTTCAAGTTTTATCAATGAAAACTTATGTATTTACCCGGGAAAAGACCAAAAGTATACTGATGTACCAATTTTATCAGTATGTACTAAATCATCATTTACCAAAGATTCAAGAATATCTTTAATAATTTGTTGAATTATTCCATACTGTTTAGGTATAGTAGTTTCTAATTCTTTTAAAGTATAAAACTCTTTATTCTCATGAAAAAATTGTATCATTCTTAATCGTTTTTCATCTGCACTAACTCTTTTTCTTTTTGACATTTTTTATCTAGAGAAAATAAATAAATATTATATAGATAATTATTTTTTAAAGTACATAATTTAATTAAAAGTATTTTTATATTTTAGCGATGAAGCTATGAAACAATTCCTGTTACATTTGGATGATACATTTGCTCTAGGAAGAAAATTTATTATTCAAGATTTAGATGAAAGACATTTATTTATTTCTGCTGATATATTAGATGTTTTACAAGCAAAAGTAGATGATTTAATGGATCAAATATCTTTTCCATTAACTGAAAAAGGAGTTTAGATACATAAATATTAAACTTTTATTTATAATTAATTTAATAATACTAAAGAGAATGGCTGGAAGAGAATCAGGGAGAATCAAAGATGCGATTCAAAAGCGTATTCTTGATGAAGATGCTAGAAAACGCAGACAGAAGAAAGCATTGGAAGCTTTAGAACAAGACAATTTTCATGAAGATCCTCATGCAGATTTGGGCAAGTTTATATTTTATTATTATATGATTTTGAACAGTAATAGAACTGAAATTTGAAATAATATTTAGTTTAATATTTATTACATATAATTAAAAAATATATATATATATATACAAATAAATAAAATACTAAAAAGTTTTATATATTGACTATACAAACATAAAATATGAAATTATTTCAGTAATGAATAAAAAGCTTCCAAAATTTCAAGAAGATAATAAAAATTCAACTCGCAAAAGGAAGACCCGATCAGCTGAATATTTCAAGCTCAGATTTAGAAAGAATTTCCTTCAACTAGTTGAAGAAGATTTAAACTATAATAACTCTTCTCCTAATTACACTACAGCTCAAGTTCCACCTTCATGCTATCCTGAAAGACATTTTTGCACAGTGTGTGGTTTTCCAAGTACCTATACATGTATTCCGTGTGGGGCAAGGTATTGTTCTGTAAAATGTCTTGGAACACATCTGGATACTCGATGTTTAAAATGGATAGCATAAATTATATATTACTAATCTAAATCATATTTATAAAAATTATTAAGATCTAACAAAGTCAATTTTGTATGAAATATTCTATTTTACATAAATTATGCAAATAAATAAATAAAAAAATTTTAAAGAAATATGTCAATATTTTAAAGCATGAGATTAATTTTATTTGCACAAAATACAAAATACATTTTTATAATTACTTAGATAGTTTATATATAAATATATATATAATAACTTTAATATCAATTGATTAAATGTGGTCTTCGGTAAATATGTTTTTTTAAATACTCATAATAGCTATTGCTTGTAAATAAAAATAGTTCATGATTATAGAAGACAAAAATTGTCCATAATTCATTGCATATATTCATAAAGTTCAATCAATACTGACATTACTTTAATAAAGCGGTAAAAAAGTTAATATTATATTAATTACATAAATATTGAAGGTTATAGAAAGAGAAAAAAGATATTTGATGTAATAGAAATGTTTATTAAATAAAGCCTTCTTATTAATAATTAGAAGTAAATAAATGAAAGTTATTCACCTTGTTATTATTAATACAATAAAAAATAGTATTAGAAAAACCTTTGTAATGTACTATAAAATCGTAAAATGAAATCAATCTAACGGAGAACAAAGAAAAAAAATTGTTTGTGTGCAGGTAACTTTAAGATTTTTTTTTCATTGGCGGGAAAATGTTTCAATTTATATATTATAAAGTGTCGTCATCTGTAATACCTTTCAAATAATCTTTTTGTACTTCGAATCATCAATTCGTTAAAATAAAGTTCATTTTTTCCAATTTTTCAATAGTGAAGGCGATTTATTTTAAGCGATGGTAAAATAAAGTAGTTAAAACTTACGAAATAATTATGAAAGTGGGTGTAAAATTGATTTTAAAACATCAGAAAAATTATAAAGATCTAGGAATATTTAATTCGACCTACAATTTTACCGAGTCTATTATAAATATTACCAATTATTCCATTTTGGTTTTTATAATCTATAATTATGCAGGGTTAAAATTATTATTTTAGTTAATTATTGAAAAGCAGCTTCATATCAATCACTTAATATTTTTAAAGAAAAGATAAAAATACGCATGTTTCGTTTCATTTCGGAATTTACACGATATGAATTAATGAAACACGACGAATACTTACAAAATGATTTAGATTTATGAAATAGTAAATAAGAAAATACAATAGTTGAGAAGTTAAAATATCACCGAGCATTAATCAATGTTTTGCTGCGAATATATATTTAGAAGTCCTCGAAATGATAATAAAAAACAATGCTTTGAAAAAAATAATAACAAAAACGAACGGGTGTTTAGAATAATTTCGGGGAAATGAGCATTGCGAAGCGCTAGGACCCGCGAGATGGAATACTCGTTTATTAGTATGATTTTGCTTGTAAAAATACTGTGCGCGCGTCTCTTGGTACTCCCGCACGTCACTTCCAACAACTTACGGCATGTAATTGCGGTATCACAGTGCGATTTAACACGCGCTTAGAAATTGACGTGTACGTTCGAATTCACGGGAACTTCATTCATTATTTGCTCTTCTAGCACGTGGAAGCTGACAGGAACGTTAAAATATAGTGTTATCGATAGACGTTAAGGTTATGTTACTAGGTGTCGCAGGAACTTTTTTATGTATGTATGCATGTATTTTTAATTAATACATTGTGTTACGCAAAAATATTTGGCTAATCGCACAATTAAAAAATTGTGTACTTTTCGCCTTATTGTTTTGCAAATATTTGCTACTGTTATTTCACTTGATTGTTTTTCATCAAAGCTATGAAATACGTAAGGTTGCACGGCTTTACGCAGATATCTTATTCTTACTTGAAACCTTATTCGATTAAGGTAATCACGAGACGAACCATTTTTTCCTCAATTTAATAATGAAATAATATGTCTGAACATAGCCGTGCAATGTTATCTTGTGTTATAAAGTTGTTTTACAGTCATGTGAGAAAGTTTATAGATGGCGCGATAATAGTCGCTTTTCATCCGTGTTCTTTATATGAAATTTGAATTATATATTCCATGTGTACTGTGTATATCTAATATATGAATGTTTTCGACAAGCAACTAACATTATTATTATTATTATATTATTTTAACTAACGATTTTCATGTATGCAAGAAATTTTTACAATTATTTTCTGTAATGATGTTTTTTTTATATTTTTCAATATGAGATGAACATTACATCAAAAGTTAAATAAGTCACATTAAAGATTAAACGATTCATAAATATAAAGATAATTCTATTGATACATAATAGCATAGTAAATATATAAGTTGTTTTTGTTACATTTTTTTTTGTTTTAATTATTTATGAATTGGATGCTAAACGTATAATTTTCTAATTCTTTATGAATAAATTAATTATAAATTAAACATTTTCTTGTTTTTAAATTAAAATATGTATACAAAATATATAAACATCAATAAATATAATCACAGAAATTTTTTATTT
Organism: Dolichoris vasculosae; assembly: GCA_018907195.1. Taxonomy (NCBI): domain Eukaryota; kingdom Metazoa; phylum Arthropoda; class Insecta; order Hymenoptera; family Agaonidae; genus Dolichoris; species Dolichoris vasculosae. The sequence continues at coordinate 4,459,548 of JACCHY010000014.1, read as the reverse complement.
TATATTCTATTATATCTATGACCGCATGATTTAGATAAATTAGACGATTTTAAATATAAAGAAAAATAACTTACAAAAATTGTAGCTAAAAAAATTTTTTCTTTTTTATTTATTAATTAAATATAATTTAATAAAATTGTGATATAATATGATACAACAAATGATTATTTTTTGCGATAAGAACACATAATAATTGAGCAAATTAAATATTTTACTTCAAAAATTTTAAATAAACACAAATTATTCTATAGGATAAATCACAACAGCAATTTAACATTGATATTCAATAATATATATTATATAATAAATGCTTTCATTACTCTCTTTATTCTAATATAAAATTTTTATTATTTAAAATATACTTTTATAATGAACTTACAGAGGATAAAAATGTAAGAAAATATTATTTGTATTACATACTTTAAAATTTATTAGTTTAAACGTATTTCTAAATTTAGAAAGAAATTTATTTCGCTATTATTACTGTTTTTGTAAACAAAGAAACATTAATAAAGAATTCATAATAATGACCGAAGAAAACTTAAATTGTACTATATTTAAATTAGACGATTATGTTACACATATAAACATATTCAATTGAATATAGGTAAGGTTTATAAGATAAGATGTATTTCAATTATTAATTTTTCTTGTAACATTAAATTAGATTATATTAAATTATACAAATATTGATTTTTAAAAAATATTTAAGAATGAAAGTTTTTTGTATAAAATAGTTTTTAATTGATTATAAATATATAATATTAAAGAAAAAATTCAAATTGACTTCAGCTCGGTCGATGGTTTTCTTTAATTTTAATTCATAAAACCGATAAAAGGATTCCCTTATAATTCTAGTTATTAATATATCGATCGATCAAGAATAATATTGTTATCGAGATTTTTTAACTATATTTACTATAGAAGTTTTAAAATTTTGTAAGAACGTAATTGGATACCCTACATTATGATAAGTATGATATATTAATTATTATGCATGAATTATAAATGAATAAAATATAAGAAAACTTTCGAATAATTTAATCATGCGTTTGGCTTATAACCATTGATTTATCCTCCCACAAAGTAAGTTTTAAGGTTATATTTATTAATTTATCTTCAATAGGCAGTAGATTGATGGCTGAGAAAGAAATTCAGGTGGGCGCGTCGAGGATATTGTAGTATCTCATAACGAGGCAGAGAAGTCGATGGTGGCGCTCGTGCACACGCACCAAGATCTTAAAGGGTATTAACATTCGAAAGAAAAGTAGTAGATGTACGTCGTAACTGACTACCAGACTAGACGAGTGTCGAGAAGCCATGGACAGTGGTTGCACAGTGCATTTTCCACGCGTGTTACTACCTGACGGAACCGCACTCCTGGATACCCAAGTCGGCGGACATCCCTTTGACATCGAAAAGGGAAAATTAGGTGAGCACCTGACTCTATTAATTATTTGTACTCAGATGTTTTTCTTTTAATTTCGCATTTTGCTTAATAATTCTATTGAAAAAATATCACTTGATCTAAGATAATTTCACAAAAATCAAATGAAAGGCTTATTGTTTCAGCTTTAAGAAACAAGTTAAGATTTTTTGTAATATCATTTAAAATATTTGTTTTTCATACTACATTCTATAATTAATTAAAAATTTTATTTAGTTTAATAATTATTCTATTAAATACACAAAACTATCTAATAAACCGTTTTTGGTAAATTTATTTTAATTCATAGTCCGTAAAAATTAAGTCAATTAAAGTATTAAAAATAATTTTGGAAAAGTTCTCAATGTTTCATTATAGACGAGCAATGGTTCTGATTTATCTATCCTGTTTTTTCTTACTTCATTAATTACTATTTTAACTAAAGTTTTATATTAAGTAAATATGATTTAAGATGTATATGAATCATTTTATATAATAAAATATTTTTGTTAAAAATAATTTATTATTAAAGTAAATATGATATAAATACATTATTAATTAATAAACGAACACGTTATTTTCAAATATTTTTCTATAATGTTTTAAAATAGATTGTAAGAATAACAGATACGAAATGAATAAAATTAATGTTATCTAAATATATTCCAAAGAAGATTTCCGCTAAATTTGATTTAAAATTGATAACAATGATTTTATCTTTGTTTCAGTTTAAATTTATTTTATTTTTAACTTATATTATCGTAAATATCATACGATTACAAAAGTTTTATCTTCAATAGTGCGATAAAATTAATGTAAACATTTTTTTAAATGTATCGTCAAAAAACTTTGTCAAATTTTAACGTTAATCAAGTAGGCAAAAATAGAACTATCAAAGAAAAAGTATCAAAGCAAAATGTTCAGGAATTGATTGAGAGAAATAAAGCCTTGTGAAAATTTTTCGCAGGAATGTTGCGCGGATTGAGTGGTCGGGTGTTCAAGCCCCTTGTGAATCCAATCTTGGCTGAGCGGGAAATCGCGTTCTACGAAAACCTACACAGCTCCGTTAACCCAATCGATATCAAGATGTTAAGTTACATTCCCACGTACTTCGGCACGAAAGAGATGAGGATCTTTGACAGATGTTAGTAATGACAGTATTAATTCTGTTGTCTCAATCAAAAATTTCCTCAAGTAATTTTTAATAAGTTGATCTCTTTCGTTGTTTAATTTTATCGGAATAGTATATTTACATTTCATGACACCGTTATGAGCAATTTTTTCTTAAACTTATCTCACAGGATGAACAGATAACAAGTGATTATTTTTTTCATTTAATTACCTATGGTTTACATCAATTTTTAAATATTATACGCATTTCCAATACATGTAATAGTTATTATTTATAAATAAAGTTTAAAATATAAATATTTACAAATTTTTTGTTTGATATTTTTCTTTTTTACGAGTTCCAAAGATTTAGATATACGTAGTTTTTATACGATATATTAAGATTTGTTATTTATAGCAAATTATACAAAATCAAATTCCATTTAATCAAATCGTACATTAGATAAAATACTTTTTGAAATTCCAAACTTATTAATAAATTTAAATCATTTATATTAATCGAATAGTTATGTATTGGAAACAGATTTATAGTATGTAAAGAAAAACTAATCATTTTATTAGCACCTTCAATATATCGTTTTACTTATAATCTAATAAGTAAATAAACATAATCATAGTATTAATATTTGTAATGCAGTAGATAACTCTTTGGTTCTTATTTGTACGTACAAAGAAAAAATCGAAATATCATAATTTTAGTAGCTAACACCGCATTGATACCTAACAATTCCATTGCGCAGGCGTAAAGTTCATTGAGCTTGAGGACATAACAGATGGGATGTCGGAGCCATGTGTAATGGATATAAAAATTGGCCGTAGAACATGGGATCCCCTCGCGGAGTCCAAAAAGCGGATTTCTGAGGAGCTCAAATATGCAGATTCTAAGCGAACTTATGGTTTCTGCATACCAGGTTTTCAAGTCTACAGGATACCTACCGGCAGCCTTGGTAAATACAACAAGGACTATGGCAAGAACCTTGACTCGCAGACGATAGTTGAAGGTGACGATTTTCTTCTGAGGAATGTTGATGGAGATATTCTTGAGTTGAGAAAGGTTGCTCATGAAAATAAACGAATATATGTAGAAAATGCGATTCTTCTAATTTCCAGTTTCACATTTAGTAAATTTTAAAGATTTATACCGATAAATGTATTACATTTATAATATAAATGATTAATAATTTTAATTTAAACAAATGATGTTCGTTAATACGGTTACTCAATTGTTAAATTTTTTTAAAATTAAAAAGTATTTTTTATACCTATAATCTTTTTAAAGTACTTATTTTCATTTAATAAGAAATAAAATAATAGTAAAATTATGTTTATTATAATGATATACCTTGCGATAAAAGGATCGACTTTTGAGTGTAAATTATTAATAAAACGGATATAATTCGATATTTTTAATTGAATTCTCTTTAAGGAATAACTAATTGTGGGCTATTAAATATATTAATTTTTATAGTTATTTTAAATATTAAATTATTATTATAAAATATAAATCATTTCATTTTTAAAAACATTCAATTTTAATAAAAACGAATAATTCACGATTTACCTAATAAAATAATCAACTCATTTACTTTATAAAGTTAAAGAAAATTTATTTTTTAATGAGATTGCTTTTATTTTAAGGTCACGTCATTACAGTAGCATTGGTTTCTTTTAAAAAATAATGTATTTTTTATTAATAATTTTTATTTAATAATGAAACCTAGATATTGCACAATAAATACTAATTCAGATTTTTAAGTTAAGGATTTAATTTATAAAAAATATATTAAACTCATAAAACGTTTTTTAATTTATATTAGTGGAAAAACCATATTTCTTCAAATTACATGTAGTTTATATGTTAACCATTTTTGATATATAATCTGTTTTTATCATACACCAATTGTTTATATTTATAATATGTACAAAATCATTTGTTAAATTATTTAAAAATGAATAAATATCTTGTAAAAATTTCCAAATTTAAAATAGGTTATATTTTATTTTTATTCTATCTAAAGAAATATTTCTTAGATTATAATTATAAATTAAAATATATAGTTTTAAGTATATAAACATACATATTAATTACTGAATCTTAAATTTTAAAGTGTAAAACATCAGATTAATTTAAATTATAAGTTTCATTTTTTAATAAAAAATAACTATCATAATCTGACTAATATCTATTTCCTGAAAATGTGATAGATTATTTTAAAAATAAAGCATTTCTTTAAAAATGAATTGGAGATATGGTTTTATTTCGAATAATAATTTAAATTTAGGTGACAGATTTTAATCAATATTATTGGAATATTTTTATAAATATTAAAATTTAAAATAGATGTGTATGTTATTAGTAAGAGTATTTGGATTTGCTTTAAAGTATCAATAAAAATAACTTGCGTAATTTTTTATACATGAAAAAATGTATGTTTATTCATCCATATTTATCCTACAAACTATTTTTAATATTCAGAATATTTTTTTTCAAAATTTTTATGGAATATATTTTCTCGTGTAGATTTTTATTTAATTGTTGATTTCTGCCCACTGCATTAAATTATATGAAACATTATCCATTTAAAGCATTTATTATTTATTTAAAAGAAAAAAAATTATACAACATTACTATGAAATAATTGGTACAAGTACTCGTGTAAAAAATTATTATAATATTATTTTTTATTAATGTTTCATTTATAATTCTGTTCTTTTTAATAACCAGCTTTGCACAACTGATGTAACATACAAATAAAATATTCTATTGTAAAATTCAATGCTACAGCAATGTAGGTAAACAATACAAAAAACTTCAAGATTTAATCAAACTGAAGGTATTTTTTCATTGGTAGTTTATTCAGAAGAATCCATTACGATGACTTGACGTTTGTTTGAATGTCAAAGATACACTCATGATTTGTCGTCATCCTTAATGCGTTGGAGCAACGTTAAGTCATACGTGAATTTTTATCACATGAATGATTTTTACGTTGTATTTTTTAATAGAAATTCAACATATTAAAAAAACCATGCGTTATCTAAGCTTAATTTCAGTATATTATCAAACATTATTTCATACAATCAATAAAAAATACCAAAATGTTGAGAAATTTCTTTAGTAGTAATTTAATATTTGAAATATTTTACTTAATATTTTTCATTTTTACTCCAGTTTTTGATGCAATTCAAATTTCAATTTTATCATTTTAAATTAATTATTTTACTCTTTTAATATATTTATATTATGTATATGTAGTTCATACTTTCCAAGTATATCTTTTACATTTTATTTTACTTTATAGCGTTTTATTTAATTTGTAGATAAAATTTTATGTAATTTCTCTGATCTTTCATTTATAATATTTCAAAACCACTAAACAGGAAAAAATATAATTTTCTCATTTGGCTTTTAGATCTAAATTTCGTTTTTTAAAAAATTAATTTTAGTTCATTAATTTTTCATGTCATTTAAGTTTATTTATACTTTTGGGATAATATTTGTATTATATTTATTTATATTTGTTTAAATAAAATTTTAATAACTATTCTTAAAGGAGCATAAAATATAAGTTTCATTTTATTTAAAGTTTAGGAAAAACTGAATTACAAACTTCTGCATTGCTATTATATATATATATCTTCTCATGTAATTTTATGGGAATAATAAAGATAAAGGGGTTAAAGCAAAGAGGAGATGGAGTAGGATGTATTTTTTAACGTTCATTTTATAAGCTTAAAATTTTCGATATTCTTTGATTTTATAAACATGTTAAGAATAAGTAGTAGGAAAAAGTCGAGAAATTAAAGTTTAATTCACTGGTCTTTCATAAGTATATATACTAATGAATATGTTAAACGCACATAAAATAAATGCAAATAAAATTTAGAGATTTACACATCAGTTCTCGAATAATAATTTTGGACTGGTTCTCGTCTTCGGTAGCACTGTTGACGTTTCTGAATGCAACCATCGATCGGCCACCGTGTCGCGAGCTCTTGGTGAACCTGCTATCAGTACTGTGGAAGATCTTGGCTCTATTCCGAGAGCAGCGTCGTTATCGACTGTACTCGAGCTCGCTGCTAATTGCGTACGACGCTCGTCGGCTTCGTCAGCAGGCGCGTCGTCAGCTGAACAACAGCCCCGCAGAGTCGTTGCTCCGAGCACCTGTGAGTCGCAGCAGAAGCGGCGTAGCGCGCAGTTTAGGGTCCCTTAATCGAATCGCTCAAGTAAACCTTATGCCAAGATTCAACTCGCCCACTAGAAACCCGAAGATCAATCGCACCATCGACAGACTTCAGCGACTTAAAAGGAGCATTAGTCTTCAGAACTGTGAAACGTTACCTGAAAAAAACAACCTCAACTTTCGCAAGTAGGATTATTACATTTATTCTCTTCGAGATCATGCTTATTTTTTCATCTACGTTCTCGCTATAGAAAAAACATTGTTAAATCGCTATTCATTGTTATAGAAAATAACCATTATTTTTATCAATACCTATCCTTAAATTAACTGTTTAAGAATCTAAAATATATTTATGGAAAATATATTTAGAATATATATTTAGAATATCACAATTACAAATAAATATGAAAATGATTTCATAAGTTGTGCTTTGATTCTGAGTTTGATTCTTTATTAAGATTCTGATTTTCCATCAGAAACTGTTGAATTATTTTCAATTTTGATATTAAACTATTAAGTAGAAAATCTGTTCACATATTTATATACCCAACTAATAAAAAATTAAAAAATATGAAAAATACTCCTTTACATTTCTTTTTTTTGTATTTTTTAGTACAGAATTAAATTAAAAAAATAAAAATCAAATTTTATCGAAGAAAATATCAAACTAAACTAAGAAAGTGATTTCATACCTTGCATAATACTTTTTCATCTTAATCATAATTTTAGAAACTTTCTATTTTTACAAAATGTTATTTTAATGAAAATTTAATTAGCTAAATATTTTAATATTGATATCAAATAAAGTATTGTAATAAACTAATAAGTTTAAAACTGCTTTTAAGCATTGACGAGTCTACGATAATACCAATGAAGCCGCCGGACTTGAACATTCATAAACTTTGCCGAACGCACTCGTATTCAAATAATTTTGATGCAGACATCATCCAAATGAAGGAAGATTATGCGGTTCTTTTATCGGAACTGAGTAACACCTGCGAGGAGAAACAGAATTGGGTGCGAGTGTATATGATTGATTTCGCTCACGTCTTTCCGGCTGATAATGGCGACCTGGACAATAACTACTTGGAGGGTATCGAAAACCTTATCAAGATTCTTGAGAAATTTCTTGTGTGATATACCCTTGTTGGAAAAAAAGAAGTTATGAATTATTTTAAATCTAATAATTTGAACTAATTATTGTGAAATAAGAATGCAAATTTTTAACATTTATATCATACATGGTTTGATATTATCTAAAAATTTATTTTCTGGATTAGTTATAAAAATTCGGAATGAGTGTTATTCTGTTCATTTTCATTCTTAAAATATTTTCAACATATTAAATTTATAACGTTTATACTAGTACAATTAATTTAGTATTTTCTAGTATAAATAGTGGATTTATATTACAAATAGCTTTTATCAATAAAAATATTTAAAAAATTCTATAAAATCTTCTAAAATAATTTTCACAAATGAAACTTGTTTGTTTACATTAAATTGATATCAAATTCTATTTAAATTATTTTAGATTGTATTTAATTTTTAATATGATGATCATTGCTGGATATTCACTTGACTATTTAATTAGCAACTTATTAATTAGTATTAATTTATTATTATTATTTAATTATTATTAATTAATTATTAATTAATTCTTAGTGCGCTTTATTAGCTTATTTTTAATATGATTAATTACTGAGTATAAACTATAATTTTAATAAGTATTAAATGTAATACTAGGAAATAATTTAATGTATTATACCTGATTAGCATTCTGAAATATAGTTATCTGTTAACAAAATATGTTTTTTAAGAAATTATTGTAATTTTTCACTGTTGCTATACTCATACACGTATATGAATGATTATACAATTGTGTTTTATTTTTCTATAAATATCCTATCAACATTATTTTAATAGGTAAGTTATTAAGTTCAATTAGATAAAAATTTATTAAAAGTTTTAAATATAGAAAGTTATAATAAAATTTCTTTTCATAAAATATTGACATACAATAATAATTAATAATAAATTTATCAATAATGTCTTTGAAATTTATTTATTAATTAATTTTAAAAAGTTAAATAATGTTTAACTGACCATTTCTTAGATGCATGAATATTTAAAACTAAAAGAAAGTTAAATTAAATAAAAAAATTAAATTAAAAATAAAAATATTTATATATTATCATATACATTTGCTTTTATCATTACTATATATAAATATTTATACAAATTATGACGGTATTTCTATATATTTTTTACATGCAAAAAGAATACTGAGAAAATGTAGTAATAATTAACGAATACGATTTATATCAACGAAAGTTGCATTGTATGCAAATAGAATTTGTATGAATTGTTAATTATTTAATTAAAATAAGTACAATAATAAAAGTATTGGTGTATATTTAATATTTTATATGCATAGCACGTGTAATTATGCATATATGTAAATTTCAATAAGTTAATTCAATTATTAATAAATATATTAAATTATTCATTATTGACTTTCATTATATATAGAAAAAGTATAATTTACTTATAATTTTGGTAATTTCTCAGTAGTTTTTAACAAATATTTTAGTCGATGATTATTTACAGATGTATTAAATAAATTATCAATATCTTCAAAAAATTAATTTATAAACTTCAAACAGTTTTATGTGAAAATATAATTATTGATAAATAAGACGATAATACATTGTATAATATTTTATTTGATTTATTATTTCTTAACAAATAATTTTCGTTTCTTTTATTATAAAGGTTCGTTTAGTATAATGATATTATAATACAAGAACCGTTGCCTAACAACAATTTGTTCCTTTCCTTAGATTCTGTTAACATTTATTATAATAATGAATTCATTGTTTACATGTAACTAGTTTAATAATTAACTCAGTTACTTGTAACGTAAGCAATATCGATTCAAAATATATTAAATTTCTCTTTCTCTCTCTCTCTCTTTCTCTTAATAGGTTATTTATTTATTGGAATATAGTTTAAAAATATTAAATTTTCTGTTATATGAATAAAAAATAAATTTGTTGTTAAATATGATACTGGTGATAATAATAAATTTAATGTAACATATGAATTATATATTTTTTTATTGCTTTATTTTTGTTGAATCATTTACAATTAATAAAAATAAAATGATATTGACATTAATTATTCATAAATAATAATGTATAATATATTTTTCGAAAGTTGTAATACAATTTATACGTAGAAGCAATTTTATGAAATTATGTTTTTGTGTTATAAAAAATATCTTTATTAAAATAATAAAATTTTATTAACTGCAAATTTATACAAATATTTATATCACTTGAATTATGAAATTAATACATCTTTCTATGCATTTATAATTGTCTGAATTATATGTTATTTATTGATTACAAATTTGGTTTAAATTTTATGAAATTTTTGAAAATTTATAAAAGTCCATGTTAAATAATTTACAACATACTGTATACATTAAACACTAAATAATGTATAATCATTGTCATCTAAATTTTTATATTTAAAAAATATATAAATTCTTCATTAATTTAATTATATAATATATAACATATTTATTGATTTAAAAAATGGCTAATATAACCGAATATTATAATTAAGTAGCTTAATATAACAAATGGTTATTTATTTTTATAATTAATTTATGCATATGTATTTTATTATTATATATCTCTAAATACTAATATAATATTATAAATAAAAAATATACTTGTATTTATATATTGCATTGATTTTTAAAGACATCAAATTATAATTAGAAATTAAGTTATAGCAAATTTTTACAATATATGAATTTACAATATGAAAATTGCATTTTACAATACAAAATCAATTGATATTCTTGTTTATACTAATAAGTATTTTAAAAATGTTACAAATAATAATATATATAAAATACAAATAATATAGCTCTTTTAATTATCTTTTTTATAAAGGAAAATTTTACACCCAATATTATTATTAATTGAAAATTAAACATATAATTATATAGTCGGCGAATTAGTACAAGGTGTTATTTTAATGAAGTAAATTTTTTTAATAATTTTTATGTTACGTTACCCTTTTTTTTGTTACAAAGCGGATTGATAATTAAAGTATTGATAATTGAATAGTATAGCTTTTTCAAATCTAAATTAAATAATTGAAATTAAATGTGTGATACGATAGTTGCTTACCTACTTCGGCCCAGTAAAGTGGTATTATCTTTATTCTAAGCGCTTGTATACAAGAATTTTGCACAAAAACTGACAAATAAAATGACACACTGTTTCGTATCTACATATTTATTGATCAACCAACAATTACTTTATAACTAAAAAATAATGAATAAAAGATTAATTTTTTTTTTCAACGGGAGCTTGATTCAAAGAAAAAGTGAGTCAATCTATGTGGCTCTTATTAAAAATGAAGAAATATTCATATGAATGGGCACGTGTGCACATACAAATTAATGTATGAGAAAGAGAAACTAATTAAACAGTTTGGAAACAATCAGTAGTTGAGATATAAAAACTTGCTTCAATAATTCCATCCTCCAATTAGATACCATTTAAAGATTTTTTTTACATTTAAAAATTTAAACATATATATTTATAAAATAAGTAGTATTATCAAAAGAACTGATAAAACATAATATATTTTATTATTTGTGTTATTGTAAATTATCTTCAAGATCTTAATTAAAATATCTTATTTGTGATAATGATTAATGTGTGTAAAATATATTATTACAATTCAAGTGAAAGTAAATAATATATATTATATCTGTGCGCTGAAGAAAATTTAAATATATTTTTATATTTTTTAGATCGAAAATTTGCAAAAATGATCAGAGCTTTAAAGTTTGCATCCCATTAAAATTGATTTTCTATCGATTTTGTTATTATAATAATTTATAATACTTATTATGGATATACTTGCATATGTTAAAAGTAAGAACAAATAAATGAAATTATATGTTACAAGCAGTAAAAAATATACGATTGTATTGTGAATGATTATTTAAATACCTAAAATTCTATTCGTTTACTAATAAAGTTAATTTCGAATTTTAATAATTATTAAATAAAAAAAAAATTTTTTAATTTAACATCAACTATTAAAAAAACATTATAATATAAAATATTTTTGAAATATTTAAACTGTAAACAAAATTAAGCCTTGAATTATGTTTTATATCATTTCAATCAACTAAACTATATCATATAAAATGATTGCTTGTTTTATTGTGTTGCGAAAATTTTTCTATATGAACTCCAAAAATTGATTTTTATAAATATAAATTAAATTTTATTTAAAAAAATATTGTAGTGAATGTAAAATCAGTTTTTTATAACTTCTATAAATAGTAAAGATATCACTTTTATTATTTACCAACCGATTAATACACCTGATATGCGAACCTTCGAGTAGGCGACTCTCCTTGCCCTCTATATTCCAGTTAGATTATCGGTTAGATTGCAATTCAGCTCTGATATAATTAATTCTTAACGATCAAATGACCCATCTTTACGTCTTTCCCTCTTCGTCATCCATTTAGCTATTATTATCGTAGTGATGAAAGCTCTTGTCGCATTGACGAAGACCTTTATATTTTAAATTTGATTCATTTAAGAGTCAAGCCATTAATTTTATCAATTGTTTGAATAAGAAATAACCATCTGGAGTTAAGTCTTCACTTTTATCTTTTTATATTTTTGAACTAGAATGTAGTTTTGATGCGTCATTTTAAAACTTAATAATTTTGTGCAAATTCCAAAGAATATTTATTTATGACCGACGAATTTTTTATTTATTCACATGTTATTTATTTAACAATCGTTTCGAGTTGTAGGCTTCTGTTTTTATACAACTTAAAGCGTTTAGAAAGAGCAAATTGACTGAGTTATAGGAAAGAAAAAATTGATGCATAAAACAGTTTATTTATGCTTACGGGTATACAAAGCATCTTTATTATACGATAAGTATAATTTTTGGTATTGAAAGAACAATTTTTTATAACTTTATATTTTTTTTCATTTTTCCAGCACAAAACAGTATACTTTTGGTAATATATATACAGTAGCTATTGTTTTACGTAATATGCACGATATTATATCATAACTTCAAACTATAAAACTAAACTAAGAAAATCAGTCAAAGGCAAAAATGCTCTTTTTATATCTATTTCAATGTCTATGACAGAGATATTGTTTAGAAAATTAGAATATATCAGTCATTTTAATTGATAATTGCTAAGAAAAAATTATAGATAATTAATGCTGCTTTATAAAGAGTTCAAATTTTAGTGTCAAATGTATTCTTGGTTGCATAAAGTATAAGTATAATTTTTTAATTTGATATTAACGCACAAAAAAAGTTTTAATTATTGATTACATTTACATGAATATTTGTATATGTATTATTGATAAGCTATCCTTCAACCATACACTTAGTAGCTTGACCTAGTATTTTACAAAAAAATTAAAATATATACGAACACAAAGATTAGTTTACAATTGTAAATATATTATAAATTTTAAAATACATTTTTAAATATTCATATTTTTATATCTAAAATAATATATAAAAAGATCATTTTCTTCTAGATTGATAAAATTACTTTAAAAAGTATTCATGATATAATATTTTCAATTAGTTAAGTTTTTAAAAGTTAATAAATATTCTATATAGTTATTGTATAATTCTTAAATACAAAAATTTCAAAAAAACATACAAAATTTATATTCTTCCATTATAGAATTGAAATAATAACTTGTAGTATTAATTTTTATGGTATATTTTATCAATTATTAAATGCAAGTGAATATTTATTCGAATATACAACACTAAATTAATTAATTAGTGTTTTAAAAATATTTCATTACAGCCAATTAAATAATTATTAAATTATACTAATTTTTTTTTCGCAAAATTTCGTTGGATATATAATTTTAAATGTTTACAAATACTATAATGTACAAGTGTTCTTTTCATATTTAACGTTACATAAAATTGTTTCTCAAATTTAACGAGAGTTTTTCAGAAAGGAAGCTTAGGAATCAAATTATAAACAATTTGTATTTTTCACATACGTATATCTATTCTCGTTAGTTAACTTAGTTTAATATGCCGTCTCATGTCCGTACAGTTAAACCGCTGTCACAGCTCATCCACAATCTCACATTTTCGTTCCTCATCGTGCAGTCAAGACACGATTTCGGTGTTTATTTATTTTTCATTTTAATTTAAAAATCATATAATCCACTCAAAGATATGATATATAACACAGTTGCTCGAGTTTTTCTCTTTTACGTACATCATTCATTGTTACAATTAATTATTTCATACCGCCTCATTCACGAAGGTCAATACAGATAACACTGTAGCTGTACTATTTAACTATGTAATAATTATATAATTATTTATAATATATATATATATCATGCATTCTCTTATTTACAATACATCATAGCTCAATTTCTTTGCTCTAGATCAATTTTTCTCGTATATTAGTCTATTTTTCATACGTACATTCTCGATTCAAATTATGCTAAATATACGATTAGCTGATTCGAATTTTCGTTTTAAAAAAGGTAATAAAAATAAAAGACGAGAAAAAATAAATCAGGTTACATAAATAAATCTTTTATTTTAAATCCCTACACTCCCAATCTTGCGATTGACTTTAACGCAAGAAGCTCATTCGTGCAGTACACAATATTTGTGATTATAAAAAAAAAATTATGAAGAACAAAAAAAATAAGCACGCAAATATATTTAAGGGCAAAGTTTATTGGTGATACGTCAAGCGTGTTCCAAAACTTTTTTTAAAGGCACTAATCCTCTTTGCGAAAATCAAGAAATTTATATAAAATGAACTCAGGATATCGCCGGTTGGCATCGAAATTGGACGTTTAAAAATACATCTGAGATATTCAAATATTAACTTTTTAGGTTTAAAATTTATATTTAAAATTTTTTTTCTTGTTATTTTTGACTAAATTATTCGATTATACATATTTTTTTCGAATGTGACGCTAAATAAATTTTATAATAATTTAAGAAATTAATTATGAGGATCATTGGAATACTTAGTATTTTAAGTGAGCATAGATCTCTGATTTTTTATTAAGAGTATAAGATATAGTCGAATTTTCTTGATATTTAAATCTTAGATTTAATAAAAATATCTTTTTATACATACATAATTTAATAATCAATCGAACAAATGAATGAAAATTGTATTAAATCTATACAACTTCTAAAACGTAGCATTACATATATTTTTCATCAAGTTTGTGAGATTTATAAATTAGAATAATTTTAAACAAAAATAATTTCATTACATTATGATATTCAATAAACAAGGGAAAATCTGTATTATATTTACAAATGTTTTTCCTCGTAGCAAGAAAATATTTAAACTCATGAACTTGAGAGCTCAAAATGTAATGACCACTAAATTCTACTCAATTTTCAGCAAACAATTCCTTGTATTACGTTATAATACATTATACTTAATTCCGAAGTTTAATCTAATCAACATGAAAAGCATTATAATATTTGATGAAAATAAAAAGTGACAACTTATAAAAAATCTTTTATAACTAGAAAACTCTAGCGTTATATTTGTATGAAAACTTAAAACCTATATTTGAATGTACTATTCTCGTTAAACCCACAAAGTTTCGAAGCTTTCCATCTTGTCTAATATTGGATGTTAGTTTAGTTGGATAGAATTTATCTTGAAAATCCCAAGACATCGAGAAGAAATCGTTTTTATGCCCTAATAATTGCTCGTTGTTCCTCACTGTTTTATAAATTTTTCCTACATCATTGGTATATAGATTTTGTCCGCCAAAACGTGTTTTGAAGAATATTAATTGTTTCATTAAACGTTATTTATGATAATTGAAGCATGAATACAATCCAACCATTCCAAATTTGTATTAACTAATTCAAAGGAGTATCGTGTTTAATTTCGTCTCAGAAATAATTATCGGTGTAGTTACAATGTCAAACAGGAGGAATTTGAAGCTAGACAGTCATGTACTATCTTGAAGATGTAATAATCGCAATATACAAAAAATACTCTTGCGATTCGATGCTCAAAATGCTTTTTCTGTATTACGCACACAACTACTTATATTACTCGTTGTCGGATCAGTAGCAGAATTATCGCTACATTATTTCATGGAAACAAGTCTTCAAAGTAAGCAAAGCGATCGAAATTCAAAGAAATCAAAAGCGTGGTGACAAGGTGAAAGTCTTGCAAAAGTCTCGTTGAAATACAACGAAAGAGTAAGAGCGCCTGCGCCTCATGGAACATCAAACGAGCCCGCGCTTATTCCTATTGGCATCGCGTGTACGCGCATACTCACACACATACTCACACACAAAATCGTACCCTCTACCTTGACTACGTGGTCATAGGGCTACGTTGTCGACAAGACAAATTCACAAGCGCAAATACGAGCGGACACAGCAAAGCTCGAGCTTCCACTTTGTGGATGGACATTTTTCTCATCTTTCCAATTTATTTATGACTTTTACGTTTTATTTTATCCTTATTTTTTCATTATCCGTCGGAGTAAAAGTCCATTGTTTACACATATTTTTTACAGTAACTTGTGTCAAATACGCTTATATTTTTATTATTATCGTTGAATTACTGTCTTTTACCTATTAATGACAACTTGCCTAGTATTTATATATAAGAGAATAAGAGTGAGAAAATTAAAATAAAATTACCAAACAATCAATTTTTTAAAACATTTATACAAATAAAATTTAGTATTCGAGAACAACCATTTGAAGATTTTAAATTCCAGTGAGAAAAAAAGATTCAAATAGTTGGAATTTATCTAAAAAATTTGAACTTTGAAATATTATGTTGTTTATCTCTTCGTATAGTATAAAAAATGAATTTAAAAAAATAATAATAAAAGATATACTATTCAAAATTACAATTTTAAAATATTTTTTATTGCAACATTGTTAAGCTTATAATTGAATACTTGGCAATTTTACAACATCATAAATAATAATAATAATAAAGAATATGTTATAGGAAGACATTAAATATTTATTTATACGTATGACCTGGTTACTTTTCGCGTGTCCGCTCGCATCATTTCGTAAAATAGAAGGTATTTAAAAAAAATAATAATAATAGTTATAACTATAATAAAAAAGAGAGGAAATTAAATAAAATAAAATAGGAGAGAGAACGCATCACATGAAACTCGAGCAGAAAAGAAGACGAACATTAAAGTGAAACACTAATGCAGTAAAAAAATTTTCGTATATGATATTATTTTTCCTTTTAACCCACTTCTTTCCACCTTCGCCTGATAAATTGCACAATTATAGAAATCCAAATTCTCCCCGCCTTTTATTTTCTCCCCTTTAACAATAATTATTAGTTTCATTGTCAGCTCCTTTACGGGAACTCAAGCGAAGAATAATCTTTCATCTCCTGATGTCCTCTCCTAATCCTCTCCTAGAACAGGTTCTTCCATTTCTTTCTTTTTCCAGTTATTGTTCGAAATTCACGAGCCTTGGCCTTGTATTTCCGCGCTCTCTTAATCGTTGGTCCTTGTTGGCACGTGTCATTTCGGTCCTTTTCCCCGTATATCTCTCTCTTTTTTTCTTTTCTTCAGGCCATCATCATGGACGCTGCCTTCACGCGAACTAATGATTTGCAGTAGTGGTGTATCGTTGGTTAGGCTCGCTGGAGACAAAGTACACGTCCGGTTAAACGCGGATGAGCGCTTGACCGCCAAGGATGAGAAGTGCCGACAACAGGAGGCGCAATTCGGATACGGGTTTCGTCTCAGAACTCATTGGCTCTGAGTCGTTGTCAGTCGGCTGGATTGCATCTGGAAAAATAAGCAACAACAATTGCCATTAATATAATTATTTATTTTTTCACAGTTTCGATGGTTTTTTAATTTTACTACTCGTTACTATCTTATTTTTAGTTTTATCCTTTTAATTACGCAAAGAATATCACTCTAGACTTTATCTTCAATATTTATCTATAAAAATCTTAATTAATAATAAAATTTAATTCCATATTATAAATAATATTTTATTAATATGGACTTAGATTACTTTATGGAATTTTATAATTATTTTATCATTACTATGAAAAGAATATTATTTATCCAATTTTTGCAGTTAAATTTTAAACGATCGTCAAATTTATTTACATAATTTATCGAATTACATTAAAATTTAACGTATTTATCTAATAGTAACAATATATTACTCAATATAGTTTTTTTTTTACAATGAATATTTAAATTATAAGACTAATTATTTAATATAATTATATATTGCAAAACTGTATTTTTTTTAGTTGTTAAATTTTCTAAATCATCTTAATTATGCTATATATGTAAACATCAAACTGCTCGAAAATGAAAAAAACATATAAATGTATATTTATTACGATAATTTCATTAAAAAGAGATATATTTTATTGGTTTATTTCGTGATTCGAATGTTTGGAAGAAATTTTATTTGATTTTTAATTATGTAATTAATTTCAAAGTAGAAGAAAAACGTATTAAATACAATAAGACGATTTATAGCTAGGAAAAGAAATCAGTCCAGTAAATAGAACATGCTAATTATCATTTCTGATAAATGATTCTAACTCGCTTAACTGTAATTAATGAACGTTATAAGATAAATCAGAAACAATTTTCTCTTTTACTTCTTTTGCTCAAATCGCATATATATTAGATGCATTAGTAATGATTCATAAGATAAACGGAATAATCTAGAACATCAGGACTAAATCAAGTTGAAGGGTTGGCTGACCTATGACAGACGGTCCTTGACCCGATCCAGATGCCTCGTCATCATCATGCTCACCATCTGCGTCCTCGTCATCATTATCAGCGTCATCGAGATCATGGCCGGGATGCCTTCCCCAGAGAGATCTGTCCCCGCTTCCGGAACCCTCAAGCGCTTCGTCAGCAAGAAGCGCCCCGCTGTCCGGAGCCATCGTCAGTTGCAATAGCACCATCTGCAAACATAAAAACCCGAATTGGTCTTAATGCCAATCACGGTGCATTTTACGTCCTTCATATTACAACGATCTGTGAGAAGTATGTAACATCTTTCGTTGTTGGATAGTTTCCCTTATACTATGTCAAATACTAATATCAATCAGTGTTTAGAAGATATTTTTGCACCAAGTTAAAATCTATTATGCAGCAAGAACATATCTTTGGATATTCACCCTACACTACATTAATATTCGCATACATTTTTTATTCAATTTTATTTTAGAAAAAGCCATTAATTATTATATTTTGAATTTATATACAAAATAATTGTTTTATAAAAAGTAATAAATATTTTAAATTATTAATTTTGATAAATGTTGGCTTGTATGATCTTAAGTCTAAAGTATTCTTTAAGCTGGCATTAGTAATATGATTAATTTTAGGTATTTATTTATTTATCGTAATAAATAATACGATATTAAAATGTATAGCATTCTTTAATATTAAGTACCGTAAAATAACGTTTATTTGAAAATAAATGTCTTGTAAAACGATAAATTAAAATCCATAGAGTATCCATAGTTTCATAATATATCCCTTTTTGTATTTGATTTTTCTAAGAAGGTTTACTAGATATAAAGTAAGAATTATGAAAACATTAGACTTTGTAGACTTAATAATTGTAATGGAAATGAATTAGAGGTTCAGACTAGAACGATTACAGAAATTATTACTTGTGCATAGTGTCAAGGCTATATTTTTAATTTAGTTATATCACGATTTAAGGACTAAATTATTGTATAATATTTTTATGTTTAAGATTTTATAAATGTATTTTATAAAATATATTTACACGAAATTAAAAACTTTTAGAATATTTTATAAATGCATTACTATTAAACTTTCTAATTTTTTTTAATCTTTAGTTATTTAAAAAATTTTTATGAATAAATTTAAAGAAAACAAGCTTTTTATATTAAAATAGATGGATAAAATAATATTATTTAAAAAATTTTTTAAATACTAGAGTATATATTATATTTATTATTATCGAGTATTTACATTTATTAATATATAATTAATAAAATTGTAATATAAATTATATATCACAAGAGATCTACACACGTAAAAAGAAATACAAAGTAATATAGAAAAAATACGTAAATTTTGTTAAAAATTATTATAAGATAATTTTTAAAATTAAATATATTATTCGATTAAAATTGAATTTCAAATTTTTACTTTCATTCTTTTGATATATATATACATATATATATATATATATATATATATATGTACATTTAGATTTATTTGAAGTAGGTGTATATATATTGTTTTGATTAAATTCTTTAATTTTGAAATCAAAGTTTTTTATGTTTTTTTAATGACATAATTTATTATATTTTGTAGATATATACCGAAAGTATTTAACTGATACAGAGGAAAAGACCTTATTCTTAATTATTATTAATTAATATTACATTATATATTTAACGAATGGCATTTCTATAGTAATTTCAAAATTCGAATCTCAGAAAATGTTTACAGTTCAGTAATGTACAGTAACAATGTTTATTGCTCGTCTTAGTTCGATATACTCACAACTGAGATTTACCTGAAATAATTAACCTCACGAATTCGCTACAGGTAGTAATTTATATTTCTACATTAAATATAGAAATATAAAAGTTTTATTTTTAAATATTAATAAATTTGTAAAAAATTAAGGAAAGCAATTTACTTGAATATTATAATCCCATACTTTTAAAATCTATGTAACAATAAGTTATTTAAAATAAAGAATCGAAAATTAGTGTAAAATAAAGGATTAAAGAAAAGGAATCAGTGGTATTCATAAATTATATTCATTTATATTTTATTTATTAGTTTTGCAATTTGATTTTTTTCAATATCTCTTTTATATGTTATTAATTGGAGTTACTTAAATATTGAAGATTAATGTTAGTTAATTTTTTTTGACATTGAAATAATATAATATAAGTATATACTTTCAGAAAAAATGAAGCATAAGCAGCATTAAAATTTAAAAGTATCCGTTCGTTTCTAATTTTTATCTACCATGTACATGATAAGTCAATGTAAATTAATTTTTTCTACGTATTATATAAGTTTATAAATTAGTAATGGCAAAGAAAAGATCTTGTAAGATCCTACATGTACAAATTAAGCACGTTTCAAATGGTTGTTATATTGCAGTGATGACCACCTATACAGAACTTGAACTACATGAAACATCTAACTTTTTAACCAAATCCTCATCAGAGAGAAAGAGATAAAGATAGATCAGTGAAGGAATAACGAGCAAATAAGCGAAAATGTACAAAGAAAAAAAATGATAGAAAACATCGAGACGAGTTGTCTTTCAAAATGAAGAGATAAATCTAAAAGAAAAGAACGCGATCGTATCATATTCGCTTCTACAGTGTAAACCATTCGATTCAATCATCCCATACGTGGCGCGAATTCTCATCTTTTTAGAATACAAAAGTCATTGATATCAATGTAGTCGTCACGAATGAATATCAGAAAGACTCTGATAAATCTTTACACATAACCATTTTGTCAAATTACGGTAAATAGCATAACAAAATATGATGCACAAATCGTCTTTCAATTTGAATCAGGATTGACTGAACTTTAATGGACACACTCAAATACAAGTGCAGAGTAACAAAATATAGAGATTCTTTCAAGTTTTAGATTTTTATTTTTTGAATTGTATTACAAAAAAATAAATACATCAAAGTAAGTATGAACAAGTTAAAAGCCTTAAAAAATGAAATCTCTACAAAAAGACAGAATCAAATATTTTTTTTTACCATATTTTGATCGTAAAAATCTGATTTTGTTATTATTAAATCAAAAATTTAGATTTATTTAAATAAATAAATCAATGAGCTTATCCATTTTTGTTAAAAATTTATTTATAAATATTTGGTAATACTTGGCTACTATGATGTATTAATATATATTTAATATTTGACGCATAATTTCAAATACTGTAAATATTTGATATTATTGATTTAATAATACTTCTATAATTATAAAAATAAATTAAATATTTTATTGCACCTTAATTTAAATATTTTTATAATTATAAAATCTTCGTACGAGAATAAAAAAAAGCTTCCGAAGTGTAAATCTAGTAGATTATTCTCTTAAAAATATATTAAAAATATTATAAAAATTAATTTTTGAGATATTTGAGCATCGTAATACATAAATTTATATATTGATCAAACTTTCGTATATTAATTCTTTAATAATACAAACTTAATCATTCCTATTAAACGCTCGTTTTTAAGCATGTTTGAATCATACTTAAAAAAACTCAAATCAAATCAAATAACATTCTAGTACATTTAGATTTTATATAAATTCATGTAAATAAAATAGACGTAAAAATTAAGCTAAGAATCTAAAGTACATTTTTAAATAAAAATTATGAAAATTAATAAAACGGCGAAAACTTTTTCGTACAAAAGAACTAGCGAAAGTTTTTTCTCTTTAGAATCTCGCATAATACTGATCCAAAATTAATTTAAATTACATTAAAACTACTTATCGTATGACATACATGTATATATCTAATTGAGTCTTTTCTCTACTCGGGGATTCGGAGTATGATTAGTTATTAGATTATTTTTATAAATTATTCTGATTTTTAATATTTATTGTATAGATTCACTGTGGAAAAGAATTAGTTTATGGTCTTATTCATTTATTAATATTATTTAACCGGTTTATTTATTTTTGAAACTGTTATTGAGTGTAACTTTATTTATTTATTTTGAAGCAACGAAAGTACATCTCCATTTTTATGTTTTATTATGTTTCATTGTGTTTTAATAGTACACGTTTTATATTGAATTATATTTAATTATATTAATAACCTGCTGTACTTGTAAAATTACTTAGTTTATGCGTTATTTATAAATTTATGTTAGATTTATAAATAATCTATTAAATATATTACCACATTACTTTTGTAACATTAATTATTACGTAAAATAAATCTTAATTGGTATTAAAAATTGTATTAAATTTATTGAAAGATTCAATAACTCACCTGATCAATATGTCGTAATTGGTCGATAAGAACGCTGGTGTTTGCGTTGGTGAAATCCTTATTTTCTGCATTTGGATCTGACATTAAAAACGTAAACTCTGGATTATATCTTTGCGAGATTAAACTAGAATCAACTACCGTTTTGGCGTATCTATAATAGAAATAGAATTCAAATAATTAAAAATAATTTTTATTAAAAATTTTCTTATAATTTATAAAATAAAATAAATATAAATAAATTTATTTTACTACAAATATTTTCTGTTAACATTTTCTTAAATTAAATCTTGTTTTTAGAAACTAATAAATCATTTATTCAATTTATGTTATAAATAATATTTATTTAAAATTCTTAAAAAATATTTAATTTATAATAATTAAATATGGATGAAAAACGAAAAAATTGAATAAAAATAATTTTATTCCACATATATTACTATTGGTTTTAAAATTAATAAAATTTCATAATATATAATTAGAAATATTTTCAAATAAAACGTTTCAAATATAAAACTACGTGTATTAATAAAAAATATAAACGTACCATGAAATTTTGTAATATTTCATAAAAAGTTTTATCGTGACATAATCTTAGAAATACTGAAAGTTAATTTAAATAGACAATATCGAATTTTTATAAACGAAAAGACGATTATTTTAATATTTTCTTTTGTATTAAATATTATTTATATATTTAAACCCAATAAAAACAATCTATTTTTTTTACAATCATAATAAACCAATGATTTATAAAATATATTGCTTACGATTAATTCGCTGCTACTCACAGCGAACGCAGTTTTACAGGTTATATATATATTTTTTTAATCAATATTTTCTTTCTTTTTTTGTTTGTGAAACTTTTTTATAGAAGAACAAATTGTTTGTTAACATTTTTTTAAGTGTGGATATGGGAGAGAAAACATAAACGTTGTAATAAACATGGGAAATTAAGAATTTCTATTTATTTACATATGAATATATTCAATTATAAAAATTTTAAACATATCTAAAGATTAATTACAAAGTCGTTTAATTTATGAGTTTTATTTTTTTAAATATATAATTATCAATTATTATTTGTTTGTAATATATCTACTGATTCACTATTTTTTATCCTTGTTATTATATAGCTGTGTAAGCCATTATTATTTTTTCGTATTTTTTCAGTGTTTCTCTTTTTCATCTCTTTGTGATATATCCATATTGTATCTTCATAAAAAGTTTTTATCACTGCTAGTTAAGTTTGCTTCGTAATTGATTTTTGTATTAAGTCTTTTTCTATTTATGTGATAAATAATTAGTATGTTGTTTTTATCTTATACCTATTGATTATTATCTAGAAATGTAAATTTTCTAGAGGGATAAATCCTGTCTTTAAATATTTTGAGAAGTACATTGGGTTTGGATATATTGTGTTCGAAATTAGACTATTTTCTGTGATGTCGTATAATTTTGAATAATAGTTTCTATTTAATTTTAATATGTGACAATCGATTCTTTGTAAATTTGATTTATTGTATAATATGTTTTTTTTACATAGTTTTTATAAGAGCTTGCTTCAGTTCTGTACAATTTAAGACAGGCTCTTATACATTTTCTTTCGAAAATTCTTATTTTTCCATTTGATGTACCGTTATATTGTACCAAATGAGGCAAGCGTATGTCAGGATTGGTCGAATAAGTTATTGATGATAGCACAATACTTTTATTCTACTATTTAAATGCTTTGAATAAAATAATTTTCTGTATCGCCAAAATGCTGCTTTTGCTTTTTTCAATTGTGTTTTAATATGATAATTATATTTTAATTTTGTTTGTAGATGTAATTCTAAATATTTGACCATTTGTTTATGGAGAATTGCCTGTTTTTTTGGGATAAGTTATTTCATAATAAAATAGTTTCACATTTATTTATATTAATTTTTAATTTTCATGAGTTATAATAATCATTTATTTTGTTGAACGATTCTTGTAATCATGATTCCAATTTTTTGGAATTTTTACCAGATACTTAAATTATTAAGTCGTCTACAAAAGATATCAATTGTTTTTGTAATGATTTGTTAAAATCAAATAAATAATAAATATCACTATTGTATATATAAAGAGTATCGGAGTACTTTACTGTTTCTTGTTGTAAATTGTTTTATATTGTGAATTATAGGCTTAATTTGTTATTTCCTTCTACTGTAATAAATAACTTGTCCGTGATCATATTCCATATCAATTTTATTAGGTATTTAGGAATTTTTCTTTTATTAATTTATAAATTATGCCTTCGGTTCAAGTGCTTCAATGCTTTTTCTATGTCGATTAGCAAGCTGCTACTCTTCGGCTGTCGTTTAGTACCCAGCATATATCCGATGTTAATTTATTAATTGCATGCATCGTCGATTGTTTATGTTTAAATCGAAATTGGTTTTCTGGTATTATGTTAATTTTATTAAGGTTCGATTAACTATTTTTACATATTTTTTTTATACATATATTTGGTAGAAGGCTTATAGGGTGAAAATTGGCTAGCGTTGTATTGTTTTTATTATTTTTTCAATTTGATAATACTTTCGCTTTTTTTCATTTTTTTGGAAAGAATATATTATTTAATGGATTGTTAAATAATATTGTGTAATAATGGTTGATTTATTTGAGAATATGTTTCAGTACTATATTTGGATTGTTGTATTTTATTAAAAATATTATTTACCTGAGTGTTATTAATAAAGTAATCAATTTCTTTATTAGGTTGGTTTGGATTATCCGATGTCTTTTTTGTTGAGAAAATTGTTATTGTATTATTTTGTGTTTTATCATTGTTTAATTCTTCTTTTAATTTATGATTTGCTTCCATAATTATATTATTGAATCTTGGTTTAGAAAGTATATAGTTTTGTTTTTGAATTTCAGAATAATGTTTGCCTTATATATTGCATATGAGATGCATAATAACGTGGTTGAATCGCTGATTTGCATATATTAATAACATAATTTATCATGTATTAATTACATATATTAATAACCTATAAGCATACATATATGGTTTTAAAATATATCATTTGCTGTCAAATTAAACAATGATAAGCAAATTCAGTATTAAATTATTATTCAATAAAATATTTGTAGTTTATAATTTTTTTTTCTCGTGATAATATGATGTATATAAAAATAATGGCATCATTTTATTGATTACGCTTTAGAGAATATTTTAATAAAATATTATACAACATATTATTTATTGATTAAAAAATTTAATTCTAAATTAAATTTAATGATAATTTAAATTATATAATAATTATTTTATTTTTCAAACTATATATGAATTTAATCGTTTATAATTTTTTAGTATTTTAATTAAATATATAAACGATTTAAATCAAAATTATGCATCTTACATTATGAAATAGTACATCTTTTATATAAATTTAAAAATTTCAAATATTTTTTTATATTATAATTAAAAATATATATTATTGAATTTATAATTCTTTATTTTTTAAATAACTATAAGCATGATTTACTAAATTTTAATTACTAGGAATATTAAAAACTTATACAAACACTCTTAATACTATTATAACATTATCTATATATATTGTTCAAAGACGCTATCTAACAAAATTTGAAACAGATTTGTAAATATAAATTATATGAAAATAAAATAATTTAGATTAAATTCAAACTCATTATTCTATGCAATGAAAAATTTATAAAATTTCATCCTGCTTTTCAAATTTTAAAGTGATTTTTCAAATTTTATAATTTTTCTATAGTGTACATACTACAATCGACACTTGTATTGAAAATATTATTAAATTATTATATTTGTGTATTTATGTCGTATAGAAGGAATTAAATTTATATATTTATTTGAAAATATTTTGCGATTTATAATAATAGTAATATATAATGAATTTTGTATAAGGATAGAAATTTATATCAATCAACTAGCAATTAGTTTCATTGTTTAAATAAAATAATGCATTTCACATATGTTATGTAGTAAAAGATAAAATATAATTTTATTATGAAAAAATAAACGTTATTAATTCGCTATAGCATAATTGCAAAAACAAATTATAGATAATAACCGATACATTCATTTTGTGTAAAACCTTTAAAAAAATTTATATCTACGATATTATAAGAAATATTAATATATTACTAGTTTGTGAATAAAGCAAAATAGAGATCTTATTTACATAATTAAAATTTTATGAAATTTCATGAGTTAGTCGTTATTCAAGTATTCATATCTTTCACGTATTAAATTATTTATCTTGAAGCGACTTTGAATAGATCTGAGTTATTTTGTGTTCTTTTAGTATATAAATTTTAAAATACTTCATTTTTTACGATGAAAATATATATTCGTGAAAGTATAAAGTAATTTTTATTTAAATAATAAATATAATATTTAATTTTAAAACTTTTTAGTAAAAAATTCTAGTAATATATCAGAATTAATCAAAATCCAATAATAAAAGAATAATATATCAAAATAATTAGTTTTTAGTTTTTTAAATGTAATACTATAAAATGAATTTACCCGTTACAATATAAGATATGAAAAGACAATATTTAGTAAAATATAACCATGTTAATATAGACACAGTAATCCATAATTATCTACATTATATTAATTCATTGTAAGCATAATTCTTCGAATTTTTAATTAAAAATCTGCAGATCAAAGAATTATTTCTGTTAATAATTATATGAAAATTCTCGTATAGATAACAAAATATCATATAGATAAAAATATTTACCCAAAGGAATTTTTCAATTAAGACTGCATTGAATAATTGATTTAAGAAACTAGAATAAATTTAAATTTCAAGTTTTCTAAATCTTATGGATATTTATAGCAACTTTATAAATTAATTTTTATTCAACTTTTTTTTATATCAAAAAATTAAATTTTATTTATTTTCATTAGTAAAATATTCTGTAATTAGTTATATTTACAGAATGTCATGTGAATCATTTTATAAAATTTTTCATGAATGGTTTTGATTGAGCAGCTATATTTTAATATATAGGAAGAAAAATTATATTAGTCGTATTCATTTAAAATTTTGTATTAATATTATTTATTTAATTACAATTTAATTTATAACAGTGAACCTAAAATTAATTATAAAGCAATTATATTAAGCTGTATAATTTACATTGTACAAATTATAAGATATCCAAGTTTTGCATCAACAAGTACAGATGAAGTCAAGAAGTAATAGAATAGTAATAAATACAATATAACAAAGCATTAGTAATATTATTATTTCATATTTTGATAATTAAGCACTTAATGCACAAATGTCTATGACATCAGTAAAATGGAATACTAGAATACAATAATAGTAGTGGGTACATTGTCCGTTACCATGTTAAGATAAAACTAACCCTATCGTCAGGCACGCTTGATACTGATTTTTTAACTTAACATAACGTATTTTCCCAAAGAAACATAGAACATAGAATTTAGATTTCATTAAATTAGTTGTTTGTCACTTTTTGTTCCTTCCAAAAGTACCGAGGCGAACAGTTTTTTAATCATTATACTTTTACATCGAGTTTTTCCAAATATTGAAACTATGTGAGAACTCTTAATAATCGTACATTGTTTTTGGATTCTATTTCTTTCTACACTCATATTACACAAGAGCTTTCGATACAACTGCACATTACTTATTACTGTTGAGAAGTACAATTCATGTATCCAAATGCAAACATACAAATTGTTTTTTGGTACATGTATGGTTTTTATTATTAAAGGCTCCGATTATTGTTTAAGAGTAATTTTTCACTTTCATTTAAAAATTATTACGATTAAAAACTATTGTTTACATTTAAATCACTTAAGTTTTAACTTAAATTTGGAACTTGTTACAATGAATATTTAATCGCTATTAAGAACATTGTAACATTAATTTTACAAAATATAATATTCTTTGGTAAATACTTAAGAATAAGCTAAATTATTTTACGTTACAATGAATTATTTTGTAAAAAATTATTTTAAACTAAGACTGTACTTTATAGTTGCAATGACAATAAACTACTGGTTAAATCTATGTAAGTTACATGCTACATCTACCTGTACCTTGTTCAATTTTTTTCCTATTAAAATTTTTTGTTAATTGAAGTTAAGTATTTTTAAGACTTATTATTAATTTACAATAACTTTTTAAAAATAATATTCTATAAATATTTTAAACGTATAATATATTTTTCCATACATTATTTCGTTTCTTAAAATTTGTTTTGATCTTGAAATTCATAAAACTTTATTTTTGATATAACATATGAATTTTTTTTATATTGCTAAAATGTTCAATAGTATATTTAACATCTATCCATTGATTCAAAGAGTCGTTGGATTCAAAGATTTCCAACATGTACTTTTACTTTTATTGGTTTTATTTTATTCAACATCTTTTTCATTTTAACTAGTTCAACATTTAAATTAAATACTTAATCTTTATGTACCAATATTTTCATGTCATAAATCATTTATCATTCAAAATATTTGTTGTAATACATTATATATTCGAAAATAAATAATAAAATACATTTTAAATGCATCCATTATTATTTTAATTTATATTCAAATCAATTTTTTAAACTGCAAAACACACATTTAATTATCCAAAATTTTGAAACAGAATATATAAAGTATTAATAAGTATTTCAAAAAACTATATTGGAAGTTTTATTAACAATAATTAAAATATTCTATTTTTAAATTATTAATCAATTTTTGATATTATCATACAATAAAGAAAAGTATAACTTTATATTAATTAATAATTAATTGAATTGATAATTATTTTTTTATTCAATATGATAAATTATCCTATGCAAAAATTATTTATTTAAAAAATTAGAACAAAAATTTATTATCGCAAAATATAATAACTATTATTCTTAAAAATTGTATTATAGAAAAAATCGTAAATTATTTTAAAAAATCTTATAATTACAAAAAATAATGATAAATTGAAAATGCTACATTGTACTTGAATATTTTATTAGTTTATAGTGCCAAATATGATAGTATATAAATATTGTTATGAATACAAATAATAAGTAAAAATGATGAATAATTATATTATTTACGTTTTATGAAAGATTTAAAAATAAATCTTTGAAGATTTTTGTAGTGAAACAGAAATCAATTTAATTATAATTTTTCTTTCATCTTGCTTTAATTTTGAAAATAAAATTTTATTGTAATATCTTTTATATCATTTTGAAATACGAAATTATTTTCATGAGAATTCTCAATCCAGAAGTAATAAACCTCTTAAAATATAGACCGATTATCGTTAAAGTACGAGGATAAAATACGAAAATTGAAGATTTCATTCGTAACGTCAAAACTCTGTCAAAATACAGATTCGCTTTGTTACATTCACAGTCCTTCAAAATTCTTATCATAAGTTTAATCATTATATTTTCAAACAAGGAGTATTTAAATCATGCGAATCGTTTGGGTGGTGTTATTATAGCCATCTTCTACTTAAAAGAAGATCAAATCTAATTATTTGTTTCCATACTCATAGTTTGTTGTTAACGAT
Organism: Dolichoris vasculosae; assembly: GCA_018907195.1. NCBI lineage: Eukaryota > Metazoa > Arthropoda > Insecta > Hymenoptera > Agaonidae > Dolichoris > Dolichoris vasculosae. The sequence goes on along the minus strand of JACCHY010000014.1, from coordinate 4,429,105 downwards.
CTCATACACCGATACACCGCTTAAAAAATAAACTTTGCTAATAAAAAAATACGTTGATGTTATAAATGTAGATTTTCTTTAATAAGTAAACTCGTTAACTAAAATAAAATATATCAATGCTACAAAAAGTAAATAACACTTTATTTAAAAACGATCATTTTTAAGGCAAAAAAATTAACAAAATATCTCCGCAAACTATTTAAATTAGAAATAATGATAAGTTTAATAACATAATTGAAATAATTTATTTAAAAATTTAGAAGCACTGTTCTTTACTATATTGAGAATTTTAAATTTCAGGATCTATTCCCGTTATTTTATAAAATTGTTAAGTAAACCTCTATTGATTTTAAAGCTTAACTAAATTATAATAAAAACATTGGCTTTAGCAAAAGGATTTTAAACTAGTAATCTGTTAATACTGGGGGAGTATAATAGTTTAAAGTATATGAATTCTTCTATCTTTTGGTTTAAAATATGTATAAAAGCATAAAGATGTGAAATTCTTACAAGCATTTATGCTATGTAAGTAGTGAAAGTATACCTCAACTGACTCGCTAGTAAACTGCAAAAATTACCAGTTCTTCGTATTAATATATAAGTTATATATGCAATTTTTCTAAAAATAATAATAGATAAATATATTTAATTTAATAATTTAATCATTTTAAAGTGTATATTATTTAGTAAATTACCTTGTTTATTAAATAAAGTAAGATAAAAAAATTAAATATATATGAAGCATATTTTTAATTAACTTTTATTTTAAAAACACTTGTTTATCTCTGAAGAATAGTTTAAATTATTCCAATACACTTTTGCTTATAAAATTAATTTTTTTTATAAATTTTCTAATACATGACTATATTAAATTGTTAAAGAATAAAGATATTTCTACATAATATTTATTTTTAATTTTTTTAAATATCTAAACATTTTAATTTAATCAAATTCTTTTATAAATTAAAAAATTTAAAGGTTGACATAAAATTAATGCATATTAATGATACTTCTTTAAATTTAATATATGATTTAATAAAATAGAATCAGTAATGAATGTAAAAATCCAATATTTTTTATATTAAGAGTTTCGTTTATTTTAAGTATACAAAAATTGCACGATAGATATAATTCTTTATTTTTTCAAAATTATAAAATAAAATTTTGTTAATATTTTAAAATAAAAATTATTAAATTTAATTCTTATTCATTATCACATTCAAGAAATTAAAATGCTCAATTTACTAAAGAACAATGTTTGTAAGCTTTTTAATAACTAACTATATTTAATTTTTCCTTTTATTATATTGACTTAACATACCTTAAGAAAACTAGGCAGTCCAGTAAATAATTTTCACACAGAATTTATATTAATTATTTTATCCTTATTTATATTTTATTCTAGTATAAAAACAGTTTTCTTTATGTTGAAATTTTGAATAATCATAAAATGAAATATAGCTTTTTTTAATATAACTATGATTAATTAATCACTAAAGTATCTAAAAAAGTATTATCAAAATATAAAGGCATCTTTTTCAAATTAATACGTAAGATTTATGATTGACTAATTAATATATTTCTTTTGTCAATTATTTTTTAAATAATTTATTAAATAAAATTTCTGAATCAATTTTACAAAATTTATCTATTTATAATAATAATATAAGATAAATTTTTAAATAAAGAATATATACACTTTCGATATAATATAATTAATGTATACGGTATATTTCCCTTTTATAAGATGAAAAAATAGATTTACTTTATATATCAATTAAATGATACAATTTAATGATTATATTTTTATAATTAGTTAAAGTAAAATTTATATTTAAATACATTCATACTTTAAATAAACTTATACGATGTATTAATACAATTCTTAATAAAGTATTAAATTATTGATAATGTTACATGGCATGCATTTTTGTGCAAATATATCAATATTTATAAACGTTATTTTAAAAAACTATTGAAACCTTAATTCTATATACTTTTTATATACCAATTTAATATAACCTCTTTTTGAACTTTTCAAATTTTTGTTATGATGTAAAGAATCAAGGGAATTCAGAAATACAGTATTCAGTGCTAATTCTAGAACAATTATAAGTATAAAATTAAAACATGATTTTCGACATATGTATAACTTTTCTCATTGATAAGTAATTTAATACAGTGAATTCATACGTTTATCATAAAAATTATAGCAAAATAATATGTGTAGTATTTTATAAAGATGGAATCTGGAATTACAATAAAAGGTTTATTTTATAGTTGTTTAAAATTTCAGATTTTATTAGCAAAGAAAAGTGCGTTTCATAAAAGATTTCTGTATCAAACATCAAAATATTAAAATACTTATTAAAATAACTGCAATTATATTTACTTTTTTAATTCTATTACGAATTTTTAAATTATGAGGTATTAAAACATATATTTCTTTACAAAATTATTTTCTATAACATGACGATGTATATTTAAAAACGTAAATAACTAAATATCTAAATTTGCTACTAATTTATAATTTGTCAAAGAATTCATGTTTTCAGATATTTTTCAAAATCCATATTCTTAGAAATATTTCAAAAATATATTAATTTAAAAATATCTACTATAATAATTAAATAGAAAGAAATAATTAATAATTAAGTAAAAATGAGTTTTTCTGTATGTAAAAAGATAGATTTTCCATAAAATGGTAGTTAGAATATTCAGTTGATTGCTTATCTGGTTTCTAATTTTCATTAAGATATCCAATTTAAAGATTTAATTGGATTAAATTTAATTCTAATGTATTATCATTTAACGAGATTATATATCTATTTTATATATTAAAATTTTGGAATTAAGTTATAAATAAAAAATTACATTTATAATTTTTTCATCGGTATATTTTATAGAAATATTTGTATTTAAACCAAAATTAATTTATATTATAAAATTTTAATTAATAAATTATTTATTTAGCTTAAAAAACATCAAAATTATATACCAAAGATAAAATGATAATTTGAAACAAATAAATCGAATTATAATTTCAAAGCTCTCTCTTTTAATAAATACACGTTTATTGTTTGTATTTGTCTTTTTATATTTTCATATACACCTAAGTAATATTTGTACGAGAAAAATATATAAAAATAAAACATAATATTTATAATTCATTTATCATTATTTACAGTAACTACGTTTAAATTTTTTTTTTTAATCATAGTAAAAATTTATTAATATTAATAAATGACTAGATATCAATTTGCTTTCTGTTTTTAAATAAACTATGAAAAATATGGAAACATATTCTTACTAATAAATAATTACCTACTTCCCAACAATATACAACCTAGTAAAAACAAACGAAAGCAGAATTCATACTTCTTATATTATTTTTCTATTAACTACAAACTTCTCTTTTCTTCAAAATTTTCTCTTGTTTTATCCTCCGATATCTTTGGTATAAAAAATTAGAGATCTAAATTTAAAATAAATCCTTGAAAGACGGTATAAAATTTTTTCTTCGTACCATGTGATAAAACTTCATCTTAGAGTAGACCACCACCTACAAAATTGTCTTTTCGGCTGTCACTATGAATAATAATATAAAATATCGCAGCTGAACAGCGTACAATAATCTAAGCAATATTCATGGTTCTATTTATTCCGTATTTAATTGGTAAAGATATTAAGTCGAGAGTATACACTCATTCATCCTTTTAATCTATATAAAGGGTGAATCACAGTAGGCGTTGACAAAAATATTTAATAATAAAAATACTTCAAATTGTATAGACAGATAGTTTCTTGGTATTCTACAATCGATTAGCTTTCTTGAAAAAAGTACAAATGTGCATGAATGCACTTGACAACCATACTTTTAAATAATATTTTAGAGTACTAATAGAATTTTATATTTTATCATCATTTTTCTTAGGCTAATTTAAAATTTGTAACTTTAATTAAAGACTTTCTTTAACATTAAATTAAATTATAGAAATTGTGTTATGTATATTTAGGTAAATTGTAACTATATTTTAATGTATAGATGTAATCAAAGATTTAATAATAAATTATAAAAGGCTTAAATTAAATAGAAAAAATGTCAGAATATTGTATATAAGCATAAACAAATTTAATTACATGGATTTATAATTTACATAGATTTTTTCTTTAACGGCTATATTCAAGTAGGATTAGTTTTATTTTAAGGGTGGTAATCTCAATAATTAAATTCTATTGACTTTTCAAGTATAATTTTAAAAGTTTCACTTCATATTAATTAATATTATATTAATGTATAGTGTTATTTTTAGTGTTTATTTTATATTTTTCTTTTAGTAATAAAAAGGAGACAAATTTTAAAGTTTTATTACTATTATAGATAAAATTTTAATATAAATATAATAACTAAATACATGTTTCACCTTCATTTTGTATCGACTATTTCTAATAATTATTAGAAAATTTATTAAAAACACTAATATATTCAATTATTCATAATATTTAATTATTAATATTTATTTATAATATATATATATATAAATTGAAGCAACCGATAGAATTTAAAAAATGAAGAATATATTTCTGTATATATAATTTCTTATATAAATCCACCTATAAAATATTTTCTGACAAACTTAAATAATTTAAAATATTAATATTAGTAGTTTGAATTACATTACTTAATTAACAATAATTATGTAAAAATAATTGATTAAATATAATTTAATATACGAAACATTTACTTTTAAGACAAAAAATATATTTACATACATTATTTGGGATAAATAATTTAAAATAAGAATAAAGAAATATAATTTTATTACTTCATACGTAGAATATATAGCATAAATATATTATAATATAAATTAACGTATATACGAAGATGATTCACTGTAAAACATCGAACTCATACAAATTTTAATTGAATGAATTTTCCATTAAACTTTGTACAAATGATTACTCAGAAACAAATGATTACTAAGAAGTAAAAACAATAGAAAAATATGACCTATTTTTCCAGAGACTTGAATCACAGATTATACTGAAAAAAATAGAATTTGTAGTATACAAAATTACATATAATTACTTTAATGCAAATCGACTAAAATAATGAACACTTTTTTAAAATTGTGGTATATATTCGCAATAATTTCGTATTTTCTTACATATTGTCCAGTAAATATGATATATTTAACATACAACTTTTAACAGAATAACTATAGATCGACAAGAACTTTTAATATTTTTTATTCTCTATATGTTTTTTTAAATATTCTTACAGATACATTTTTTATTTGAAGCATCTATACTACTAATAAAAAATAGTATTTTCAAAAAAGAATTTGTAAAACCTGTATAACTTTTAAAATGAATTATTCAGTAGGTTTTTTTGGCTCAATTAATTAATAAAAGTATATTTTTTTCCCCCACTTTTTAATCATATCTAAAAAATTTAACAAGTTATTAAAATAGATTAATAAATAAATTTAAGATTATTAAACAATTAAAACATATGAATTTCATTTATCATTTTATATTTGAATTAGAGATGAAATACCACTTATAATTACATTTCTTTTTTAGTATTATTCTTTAAGAAACGTATTCCATCAATTTTTTAAATTGATATTTACATTCTTATTCAATTTAATGTTAAAATAAAATACGGTTGTTATATTATGCAGAAAAATATTCAAAAGAAGATTGGATATTTTTATATTGCATATAAATTTATAGACAAAATTACGAAAACGAAAAACAAACTCATGAATCTCAGCAATTCAGAAAAGAGATAAGTAAAAATCACGCAAAAGATGTGATTGGTATCATAACTGTTCAACAGCTATCACTTTGCAATCATTGATCCAGGCCTTTCGGGGCGAAAAGAAATTTGTGGCAATGGTAAATCAATTTAGAATCTGACTTTTTTACAGAAATATATGCTGCAGATGCTCATATTAAAAACAACGAAGTAAGATTAATATTATCTGTTGTCCACACAAAGATGGCAAAACTAGAGCACTAAGGTAGAAATTTTACTTCTCACAAGTAGCACTAAGTTAAATACAAATATAAATAATGACTTTATCCCTCCAAATTAAGAAAAATTAGATATAATAACTTATTGTCTGTTATCAAATATTATCACTTTCAAATTATTTGAAATATAATGAGGCAGAAACATTCGGCTCGTTTAACTCAACTTTAATATTATTTAAAACATATTCATTTGTTTAATGGGTATAAGATCGTTCCCTCAATTCATAGTGATTTTATTAAAGATTTTAAATAAAAATCATCTGCTAAATTTTTAATTTATATTGAAATAAAAATATTTTGTAAATATTCAAGTCCATACGCTATTTACAACTACTGTAGGTAGAGATTAATAATACCTTATTTTGATTATTATATAGTACTATTAAGAATAAATTTATTTTTTTAAATTCAAAAAAATCATACAATGATGTATTTTGTCAATTTATATTATTAAAAAATAAATAAAAGTTTAATTTACATAACATATGATTTAATTGCTATTGAACTTTTATGCTCAAATTATTTGAATTTTAGTTGATTTGTAAAATTATCTAGTTTTGAAAAATGATATTTAATTTTCTAAATTAAATATTATATTATGTTTTTAATAAGAAAACTATAAACACTTCAATATAAAATTCAATTTCATATATAACAGTATATTTAGGATATTTTAAGATTGATGTTAGCATATTACGGAATTAAGTATCATGAAATTGATTATACATATTATTAGTATAATAAATATATACGATTAAAAGTTTTTATCGGTTAATTTTAAGATTTAATTCTATGCTAATGCGCATTGTAGCGATTTCGATAAAAATTAAATGTATCAACAAAATTGATATTGTTATATTTAAAGCAAACCTCGATGAATAAATTATTGATTGGAGAAATATAATATTCTATAATATACAAGAGATTATTTTAAAGAAATAATTTACTTCTTAATTTTCACTACAAAATAATTTGTTAAAAACATCTCAAACACTAGTTAATTAAATATAAATATTGATTCAAAATGTCATCTTCAGAAAATTAATATAGATATGATATAATAATAAAATATATTATTATTATTCTTTATAATAAAGTAAAAATTAAATTAACGACCTACAAAAGATTTTGTAATATGCAATGTAAAATTTATGGAAAAAAACCATATCTTTCATATAATTTATTTAATTACATAAAAATATTAAAAATATATGTTTAAAAAAGTTAAGTCTTCTAAACAGAGATTCTTAGATATTTATATATAATACTATAGCACATAATGTTTTATATCCAATATATTACATGCAATATACACATCATTAAAGTGTAACCTATTAATTTGATATATATACTATTTATACAATTTTTTTAGACTAACTATAATAATATACTTATAAATATTCCTGATGTGAACCAAAGAAAAATTAAATCGATTACCATTCTGAATAATGAAAAATTTTTTTCTAATTTTTTTATTTCACTCAAACTAAAACATCCAAAAATAACGTAGCAAAAAATGATTCCAAGGATTATAACTTTCATAACATTACTGTTGAATATCGTTTATTGTAATATTCAAAAATTCATATTGATACATGATACGTATCCATTCTATAAGATACTCAAAATCGAGAGCAATTCAAAGTTGCGAATCATAGTACATGGGAGAATAGTTGACCAAGTTACGCCAATAACATTTGTCATTCTACTTGAATAACTAAAACTGTGTATATGGTATGTTTATAAAAATTGTGTATACAGTATTATTATAATTATTGTGTATATGGTATTATTATCAACCAAAACATAACGTGTAGAAAAAATCATTTACTTAATATACAATCACAAAAATAAATTCAAATGTCCACAAAAATTCTAAACAATATATTCATTCTATAATAAAATATTATAAAACTATAACTAAAAACTAACAATAATTTACTTTATTATTGCATATATTAAACATAATAAAATATATTTATTTAATTATAAATCCGAGAAAAAACAAGAAAACATTCATCGCTTTTTACAGAGTAATATAAAAATTAATTATGTAAAAAAAATTAATAATAATCTTCTCAGTTTATTACAACAGTAAACAAATAAATATTGTGATCATGATTTCATATTTTTCTTTCATAATTTTCTTTAAAATTCTTTGATTATAAATTTCAATCAACATTCTTAATATATCTTTATTATGTAATAAGATAAAATAATTTATATGATATTCAAATTAAAAAATGTTAGTATAAATAAATATTCAATTTAATAAATATTTAAAAAAATAAATACACTATTATTAAATTTTTACAAAAATATAAAAAATTGAAATACAATGCTATTAAACACTAAATTAATATCTTCAGATTTTAAAGTGTCAATCAGTTATAAAACATTATAATATAAATTAGGAACATTAATTTATTCATCTCTTTGACAATATAATATAAAATTTATAATTTTATATACCGATAATTTTTTACTAAAATATCTCTTATATATTTTATTTACTTAAAAAACCAAAACATATATAAATTTTAGAATATTCAATTGAAAAAGTATTAAAAAATGATTTTTATAAATCATAAATAAAATGCCTAAGAATACATTTTTTTAATATATTAATTTTTAAGTATATTATCATAGTTTTTTAGATTCTTAAAACTTTATACTTTCGTCATGTCTATACTTTTTTCAATGATTTATTTAATAATAATAAAATAAAGAAATGAATACGAAAATTAATTAATCTTACCCTTACAAGTTAATATTTAAGTTATAAATAGTTTCAAAATTAGAAAACTCAAATTTGACAAATTTTAAGTTTTAATTAATTCATTATATTATTTACCCTTTTATATTCAAATATTAATTTTACTTAAAATAATAAAAATGTGAAAATACTACATTATTTTGAATAAGTTCATTATAATTTCAGATGACTAAAATTGTAATGAATAAATATTAATGTTAAGAATAATAATTTAATAACTTCGTTAGAATAATTAAATTTTATTATTAACATTTTATAATTTACTACATTATTATTGTATAATTAAAGAATTTCTTATCTGTACTTTTGTGACTTACTATTCAGAAGATAAATATTATTCAATATAATCTAAAATTATTTGACGTCATATTTAATTATTGTTTAAATTAAAAAAATAACAAAAAATTATATGGACTGTTATAGTATTAATAATAATGAATTTTATTATTATATTTAAACAAAAATTAATATCCTTGTCAAATAATAAATGATTGGTTTATTTTATTCATATAAGTAATTATGTAATTAATACTAAAAGTAACAAAATAATAGATTATTCTAATCAAGTATATGACTAAAATATCATTAATATAATATCTTTAAGCTATATAATTTAAAGCATTATTTACAATTATTGTTTTATTATATTATTGTAGAATATTAATCGGTTACATTTTAATAATAATTCTTTACTAGAAGTACTTGTGGTTATGAGTCAATTAGAAAGATAGTTTTCCACTATAATTTTTTGTTAAATATCAATAGTATATTCAAGAAATCTCTTTCTCATATTAAAATTTATTACTATTAATAACGTAATACAGCTAACAATAAGATGAGCCACAGAATATTGATATTTAACATCAAATTAGCCAACCCCAGAATATTGTACAATAACCCATTCATTTCGTAATTCACATAAATACATTATTTTTTATATTAATCTAAATATAAAAAAATACCATTGGCTCATAAAATATAAAAGATCCATAAACTTATCTATTAAAAAAATGTTACATACATGAATAAATGCATATACTTAGAAATGCATACGAGAGTGTAATCATTTAGACTATAGGAAGAGAATACCATGCGTAAGATTCAGGATGTTGCAGGAACATGAGAAAAAAAATTAAAAATGAGAGTTCAAAATTTCAAAATAGTTTTACATTAACAAGTAGAGAAGTTAAGTTTCTGTTATGCGAAGCAATGTAATTTGGTTTGGCCTTACATTACTTCTATACCTCGTATATAAGCCTCAAAATGGCACATACAAGTATTTTAGAGGCTACAGGAATTGGGTGTTACGTATATGAGCAATTGGTAAAACAAAAGAGGTCTGGAACCTCGTTGACATTACTGCTAGCTATTTTGTCTGCAGATTGAAAGCTATAACATACTTTAATTTGCACTTGTTATCGCATATACATACTGTTTTATGATAATTTATACTACTACAATAAAAATCAATTACGTTTTTAAACGGGAGAATTGAAAAGAAATTTTCTAACTTAATAAGTATTTAGAAATATTGTATGTAAAAACATCCATTGCAATAATTATACTATATTAGCAAAATATTATTTTAAAAAGATTAGTTTTTTATGCCTATTCATATAGATTCTAAATAGGTATCTCGAACAGTAAGTTTATAATATATTAATTAAATTTTTAAAAAGAAAAATAATTATAAATATAGATAATATTAAAAAATTGTTATATGTTTCGGTAATATAATCAAATTTTTATTCTGCTTAATTTATCTAAAATAAACAAATTTTATTAGATTATAGCTAAATCAAGATATCTTGAATAAATAATATAATTAATTGATAAAATAAATTTGAACTTAGAATAAATTAAATTACGTTAAGTGTGTCACATTGAACATAACGTTAGAACATCGGAGTTCAAAATTATTAATTATTCATTTTACAGTTACGTCAATAAAACAGATACAAGAATTTTTGTGTAATTTATATCGATGGAACTTATTAAATAAAACAGAAACGGTTATAGAGTAATAATATCATTACATAATACAAAAGATAACAATGTAAAAAATTTGAATTATGGAAAAATTTTAGTTTTATTCACTTTTTACGGAAATTTTTATTAACATCGAAAAATTTTTATGCAAATAATATATAATTTATAAAATTAAAATATTTGAAGTTGAAGAAGTCTTTATTATGACATTCACAAGTGATGATTCTAAACTTAATAACCATTAAACATTTTTAAAACAATTTATTACTATTATCTTATTTATTATCTTATGATATCTAAATCGTAATATAAACATCCAGCGTAAATAAAGGACATCCATGAAATAAAAAGTAACTTACAGGTAAACAGATATAAAGATTAATATTTTAATGAATCATCTTGATAAACGTAGTCTACTGTTTAATCGAAAGGATAAAAAGTGGATAAAAAGTAGAGAAAGTAGTCGAAAATCATTCCAAGTGATTTTTGCTTTTGAGATGCGACAGCGTTATTTCGATTGTCGAGTGCGAACAAAATAATATAAAAAAATAAAGCACAAATATTACGTCGGTCTATACAATGTTTTACGTACTTGAAGAATCACTCTATGCACCCGCTCACTAACAGTTTCCCTCTCTTGTTCTTTCATTCTTTTACGTACTTTTTTTCATTCTGTTTGCGTTTATCATAGCAGTTCTACCTAGTTTTTCTTTCATTGTTCGTAATCGTGCATGCGAAGAACAAAAAAGTAAATTTTTCAATTTTTATGATTCATCATTTATTAAAACATTTCTTGTTAACTTCACATATTAAGGAAGGTTGCGTCGTTGAAAACTGAGGAACCGTTGAATGACGCACAATTTAGAAGTCGTAGAGGTCCGGGTAATTCCTTAACAGAAAAACAATAAAACAATAATCGCCTTGTCGGGGCTCAGTTCCTCGAAGAAAACAAACGAAAGGAAAAAGTTTGAAAGGGACGAGAGGGAATAAAGCTATAAATATATGTACGTAGCGGACCACAGCAGATTTTCTTCTGACTCGAGCGACAACACTGAGTTGACGAACGCAGACCTTTATCGGAAATAAATGATTATATACGATTGATTAAGTACCAATTGAGTTATAAATATCCATTGAGAATAAACATTGTATGTGTCATCGTCAATTATTGTATACGTCTAACTAATTATTTGTTAAAGTACAAATACATTGTAAACAAAATAAATATTGATAAAAAACAACAGTGCTGATATTTTGAAACCCCAAAACACACATTTAATAAAATTATAATAGTTAATATTTAAGACAAATTAATGTTAATTTACGTATATAGGTTTTATCATATTTAAGTAAAATATAATTTTATAAATCGTAAAAATTATTTATGTTTATACATTTTTAATTGTATATTGAAAATAAAAAGGCATAATTAATACAAATAATGATAAAAGTAATTTTAAGAATTCAAATAATTATATTACAAAAAATATTTCATGTTTAAAGTTTAGTTTTATTATATCAAAATTATCTTAATAAGTTACTCTTGAACTTATTGTAATTGCAATTTCTCTGATCCAGATTTTTATTTCTATATATTTTTTTCATATTATGTTATGATTATTGATCTTATATCTATAATTAAAGATTTTTTTAATTATAATTGTAATTTTATAATACAAAAGAAAACTTATTAAAAAAATTTTTTGTAAATGCAAACCATATTTATAGATAAAAAGGATAAATTTTTTATTTTAAAAGTAACTGTGTTAATAATAATTTTTTTATAATTAATATATCTATTTAAAAATAGTAAAAAGATGATTGAATAGATAACGTCATTTCAAAATTGAATTATATATATATAAGAATTATCGATTGACATAGTTTGCTGTTGCGAGAGGAACAATGAGCCTTTAAATAAGAAACCTATTTCGGTATATTTTTCAGATATTTGTTCCCTTATTTATCATAGATTTTATCTATATTTAATATATTTTTCTGTAATTAATTAAATAAAATCATAACTTTTTTTCTTTCAATCTTTTCTCTTTCATGTCTTGAAATACCGTCACATTATGATTAAAAAAAATGATATTTGGTTACAGTGAAATTATTGAATTTCAGAAGTAGAAGACGCTTAAGTAAATATTCATGTAAAAGCTCACCGAAAAACTTTGTAATATCGCTTTTTCTTGTTACAAATGTGAAATTTATCTTGATAAATGGTCACACGTATTTATTGATTTACAAGTGCATAAATTTGGTAAAAAATAAATACATTGCATTTATCATACTTTTTAAAAATCTTTAATGGAGTAACTTTTGAATAATCACTACTATAAAAACACGTACGTATAAATAATTAAAAAAAGGAAAAACCAGATGAGGTGTACTCAGTTAATACATTAATGATGAAGATAATTGATATATAAAAAAATGACCAGGTATACATAAAGATATGGCTTTATAACCTTTAATAATAATAAGGAATTTTTATTTTTAAATGTATATAATTGAATTTTTAAATTATTTTTTATTTAATAAATATATTTAAAACTTTTTGTATCTAATATTTTTCCAACCACGATTTTCTAATATTCAATGTAAATAATATTAAGTCTGAATATAATTTCAGGCTTAAGATTATAGCGATAAGTTTAATACAATATTTATGTCATTTAATAGCATATAATCAATGATAATGATACAATAAAATTAAAACATTAAATAAAATTTTCACTTATAAATCAGTTTTATATATCCATCAAATTTAATTAGTATTGTAAAAGTTTATGATCTCTTTTTTTAATTTTCACGGATTATAAAATTGCGTTAATTCGATTTTATCTTCTTTATTTACCGCAAATTAAGTCAATATAACTAATTTTGATAATTATCAATAGTACGTACGTAAATATTGTGTATTTAACGAATTTACATAAGTACAAGTTTTTATCTTGTATGTATTATTTTAAATGTTTAAAATATACAGGTATTAAACAATAAAAATACAGAATTTTATATTCTTTTATATTATTTTATATTTTATAGTTACAAGCATGATATATAAAACCTATCATAAATATTTTCAAATTTCCATACATTTTATTAAGATGATGCTTCTTTTATCTTTGGTAATTTCTTGTTCAACCATAGGTAAAATCACATGTTATTAAAAATACTAGGAAAGCATGGAATAGTATTGAATTATATGGATTTTGATTATTTCAGTTAATTAATTTTTTGAATATTATAATTTAATATCGAAAAAATATTAAAATATTAGGTTATAAAGTCTAAATAATTTTGCCCTACATTTGTGTTTTATTTTGATACTTCGAAATCTCAACAGTGTTTTGCACATATGGGCAAAAAATAAATTTTTATTTAATTAAAAATACTAATATTTCTGCAATAACTATCGGATGCCAATCTTCTCCAATTAAGAGGATCCTTGTTTAAAAATTAGCATATTAATATGAAGTACAAAGTCTCAAGCACATTTTGTCTTATTGTGAAAATTAAGCTGAGATATACAGCAGCAATATTTATTGAGAAACTTGCAGGGATCTTTCTTCTTTTTTTTCCCTTATATTTTTGTTTCTCTTTTTTTACCTAGTCTTCCTTCCACTCGATATCTGTCTTTACGTAGCGCGTGTATGTGCCTAGGATTATAAGAATCAAATTTTGTGAAAATTACAACAATGGATCAAGCCACTGCCGGAGAATGTTTCCTTTTTCTCAGATACTAATTTTGCAACCTTTGTTTTAAAAAATTCTGCTGTTCTTAGATTTATTTTTTTTATTTTGTTTGTTGTACGCAAGTCAGATATATGATTTCTCGTACAGCAGGATCTAACCGTCATCATAAGCGAACGCATAGAAACGTGAGACGATAGGAACATGACTCTCTGTATAAATCAAATGGTATTTCTTGTACAGGATTTATAATAGTTTGATAATGGTTTTTATAATTGTATTAGTTTTTTATGCATTGCGTATAATTATAAAAACTTTGTTTCTTGTAAAAAATTGATATTTTAGAGTTTTCTCTTTCAATGATTAATTAATTTAGAAGTAAAAATATGCAATAGAAATAAGTAACAAAGTTAAAAATTTTTTAATGATTCTTTATTCATTTTTATTAAATATTTCTTCATTTGAAATGAGCAAAAATTCAATAATTTTTTTTATTTTTATTTAAAGTAAATTATTAAAAAAGAATAAATAGTAAAATATAAAATTAGTAAAATATTCTTAGAAACGTTATTAAATAGAAAATGTAATAAAAAATAATATCAATTCTTTATAATAATTAGAAATAACTAAATACTACAATTTAAAATATACCAAAAAACTAATTTTTAAGCTCCTATATAAAATGTTATTTGGGAAAAATTAAAAATAGGAAAATTAAGAATCAGATAATTCATGAGTTATAATATATAAACAAATTTTTTGTCTAATTTTACATTATATAATAGGATATTTTCAATATTTAAATAAGTTAAAGATAATTTCGATAACATCGACAGAAATATAAATATTGATCTATAAAAAAAATGTATTTTTTTGATACTTTATTTTTATTAAAATTATTATGCATCAGAAATATAAATTGTAACTAATTTTACATTTTAAAATAGGTCTTTCTTTAAATTTAATTGACTAATAAAAAATATCGATGTTATATTAAACAGAAAGGCAGTTACATAAGTACCAGCTCTTACCGTGAAATTCATAATTATATTAATAGTATTTATTTTAAAAAATTAGCGTAAGAAAATTAATTATAGATAATATTTACTTCTTCTTTATTGAATTAGTAACATAATATAAAAAATAGTTAAAAATTATAACGTTCCTACAAACCATTTAATTTATTTAAAAATACGAATAGACAACGATTTATTTATTGAAATTATTTCCTAAAATAAATCAGCAAAAATATTTCTATTACAACAAATAATATACATGAAAGACACTTACCCATGTAATTAAAAAAAATATCAGTTGTCAACTGACCGTTGAAACATCAACATCGGAACGCTGTTAGCACAAATATAAAGTTACAAAAGTGAAAATTCTAAATCGCACATTAATAACTAATTATTATATTAAGTGTTAAATTATAGTAATAACAAAAATTTACAATTAAAAAAAAAATTTTTAATATCAGCAAAATAGTGTTGTTAATTAATAATAAATAGTTTAAAAAAGATAATAAAAATAAATAATAATCTATTACATAGTATTAACAAGTGGATTACAACAAAAAAGAATATCTCAAAAAAGAAAAAGTTCAAAAATATCACTATCACCAAATAATAATAAAATGATTCAAGAAATTGATAGTCCTCAAGAGGAAATAACAAATGCAAGGTATTATGAAAATATTATTAAAAATTTGAAGGATGAGAATAGTGAATTAAAATTATTAATGAATGAAAATAAAAAACTAATAATAACAATAATAAGACAGAATTGAACAAATAAATAATATACCTATTAAATTTGCAATATCGCAAACTGAGGACTTAGAAACTGAAACAAATGATATCAAATAAAAAATATTAGATGAAATAAGAAATAAAAATGTAAACAGAAACAAAATTAAAGAAAAAAATAAGAACCGCCGAAACTAATAATACAAATAAACAAATCTCCAAGAAGTTAAACAATAGTAAACAAAACAACAATAAAGCCCCACCTACAGATATAGTATTTCAAGATTCAAAAGCACGATAAAACTTTTACAATCCAACACATATAAATGATTATAGCATAAAACCCATTTGAAGATTTTAACAACATATAAAAATATTAAAAAATACTAACACAAATTACTACACATTCACACCAAAATCGGAAAAAAATCATATTTGTTTACTAAAAGGATTAAATAAGCATTACAGTTACATGAAATAGAAATTTTACATGAATTGAAGAAATACAATTCATTAAAGTAAAATGATTTAAAACAAATAATTCAATAAAAAATAATATTTTACTACCGATTTTTATAGTACAAATTTTACTAAACAATAAAATAAATAAACTACAAAATATAAAAAATATTCAATATCACTAAATAAAATGGGAAAAAATAAGTAAATAAAATATAATTCAATGCCATAATTGTCAACTTCTGGGCCACACGTCACAAAATTGCAAATGTGTTAAATGCATTCACCATCACGATCCTGGTGAATATAAAATAAATAAAGAAACAAAAATATACAATAAAGAATTATATTGTGTTAATTGTAAAAATTTTTGTCACTCTGCTTCATATATGGGTTGTTTAAAAATAATAGACATTTAAAATAAAATAAAAACAAAAAATCATGAAAAAAAAAAACATAAATAATAGAATCAGTGAACAAACCAATACAGTTTTACCATCAATATCTTACGCCGATATAATAAAAAAAAGTGAAATAACAAACATATCTAACAAACAACAAAAAAATATTGATAGATCGATAAACAAAAATACTCTCACAAATATTGATAATTACCAAACAATCAATAATATAATGCAAGCAATACAAGAACTAAAAGAAAATGAAAATAATACCCTAAATAAAAAACAACTACAAATAAAGAAAATTAAAGAAGATCAAAAAAGTTATAAAGAAAACTTGTTAGCAATATTCACATTATTAAAATCTAAAAAATAAAAGAATGCACAACACAATATTATACAATCATAAAAAACGTATTGACAACTCAGATAAAAAAATATTAAAAATACTTAAGATTATATCAATAAACATAAACTCACTAATATTAAATAAAAAAAAAATATAACTTATTAAACCTAATAAAGAAAAAAAACTATATATAATATTAGTATCTGAAACTAAACTAACACAAAAAATAGAATTTAAAAACTATAATATTATTAGAAATGATACACCAAACTCAAATCAAAGACGAGGAGGAACCGTATTAATAAAAAATAAATACAATACAACATAATCTCCAATAATGAAATAATCAACTTCAAAATATTAGAAACATCAATAATAAAAATACAAATAAATAATAAAAATAATCTATTCATAATATCAGCATACGTAAAAAAAAGTAATAAATTAAACACAGAATTCAAAAAGTTATTCCAAAAATTAGAACTAGACAAAGAAGAAAACTATTATGTAATAGCAGAATATGCAAAAAATGTAATAAATTAAACACAGAATTCAAAAAGTTATTCCAAAAATTTGAACTAGACAAAGAATAAAAATATTATGTAATAGCAGGTGAACTGAATGCAAAACATGTTGTCTGAAAAAACAACAAAAATAATACAAGAGGCTATTTATAAAAAAAATGGCTAAATGACGATAACAAAATATACAAAACAAAATTGTACAGTTCGGACTACCCGTCTTATCTCATGAACAATCATATATAGTCTTATGTTTAATAAATGCTAGAATTAAAATAAATAACAAATATAAAAAAAATACAATCAATATAATAGATATGATAGTGATCATAATGCACTTCTTATAGAAGTAAAATTATCAATACAAAACTTAACTAATATAATAACGTATATTATAAATTTAATTTAAAAAAACAGACTCGAATAAATTTAAGAAAATTTTAACAAAAAATTATCAACTGGATATACAAATCAACAAAAATTTAACAAATAACGAATTCGATAACAACATCGAACAAATAGACAAGCACATAAATCCAATCATCAACAAGTTAGTACCAAAATAACAAAAAAAACTAGTGAATACTAAATAAACAAAAAAATAAAAAAACTACAAAAAAATAAAAGATATATACTATCGCTAATAAACAGAACACAACAAAATTACAACGCTAGTAAAAAAAGAACTAGCATATATAAATACTTACTCTATCACTTAAAAAACATAAGGAACAATAATTTACAGAATCAATAACTGATTTCTGGAATTACAGAATAAAAAACATCCCAATAAATGATTCAACAATAATGTTTCCCAAAATTAATTCAATTTTTAAAACAAAAGAAGATATGAATATTCCTCCACTAACAATACCAGATAATAATATCACAACACTGAGAAAAACTGGAATAGATATAACAAATACAAATACAAAAAACAGCAATAATAACTATATGATAACAAACATCAAAGCCAAACTCAATTTGATAGGATTACATTATTCTGAAATACATAAACAAAACTCTACACTTGGTAAACTGAGACTCAACCAAATAATTATGGAAGAAACTAATAAATTAAAAAAAGCAATAAAAAATGATAAAACACAAAATATAAAAATAAAAACTTTAATAATAATATTTTACACAATAATATTTAACAATCCATTAAATAATATATTCTTTCCAAAAAAATGAAAAAAAGCGAAAGTATTATCAAATTGAAAAAATAGTAAAAACAATACAACGCTAGCCAATTTTCGCCCTATAAGCCTTCTACCAAATATATGTATAAAAAAAATATGTAAAAATAGTTAATCGAACCTTAATAAAATTAACATAATACCAGAAAACCAATTTCGATTTAAACATAAACAATCGACGATGCATGCAATTAATAAATTAACATCGGATATATGCTGGGTACTAAACGACAGCCGAAGAGTAGCAGCTTGCTAATCGACATAGAAAAAGCATTGAAGCACTTGAACCGAAGGCATAATTTATAAATTAATAAAAGAAAAATTCCTAAATACCTAATAAAATTGATATGGAATATGATCACGGACAAGTTATTTATTACAATAGAAGGAAATAACAAATTAAGCCTATAATTCACAATATAAAACAATTTACAACAAGAAACAGTAAAGTACTCCGATACTCTTTATATATACAATAGTGATATTTATTATTTATTTGATTTTAACAAATCATTACAAAAACAATTGATATCTTTTGTAGACGACTTAATAATTTAAGTATCTGGTAAAAATTCCAAAAAATTGGAATCATGATTACAAGAATCGTTCAACAAAATAAATGATTATTATAACTCATGAAAATTAAAAATTAATATAAATAAATGTGAAACTATTTTATTATGAAATAACTTATCCCAAAAAAACAGGCAATTCTCCATAAACAAATGGTCAAATATTTAGAATTACATCTACAAACAAAATTAAAATATAATTATCATATTAAAACACAATTGAAAAAAGCAAAAGCAGCATTTTGGCGATACAGAAAATTATTTTATTCAAAGCATTTAAATAGTAGAATAAAAGTATTGTGCTATCATCAATAACTTATTCGACCAATCCTGACATACGCTTGCCTCATTTGGTACAATATAACGGTACATCAAATGGAAAAATAAGAATTTTCGAAAGAAAATGTATAAGAGCCTGTCTTAAATTGTACAGAACTGAAGCAAGCTCTTATAAAAACTATGTAAAAAAAACATATTATACAATAAATCAAATTTACAAAGAATCGATTGTCACATATTAAAATTAAATAGAAACTATTATTCAAAATTATACGACATCACAGAAAATAGTCTAATTTCGAACACAATATATCCAAACCCAATGTACTTCTCAAAATATTTAAAGACAGGATTTATCCCTCTAGAAAATTTACATTTCTAGATAATAATCAATAGGTATAAGATAAAAACAACATACTAATTATTTATCACATAAATAGAAAAAGACTTAATACAAAAATCAATTACGAAGCAAACTTAACTAGCAGTGATAAAAACTTTTTATGAAGATACAATATGGATATATCACAAAGAGATGAAAAAGAGAAACACTGAAAAAATACGAAAAAATAATAACGGCTTACACAGCTATATAATAACAAGGATAAAAAATAGTGAATCAGTAGATATATTACAAACAAATAATAATTGATAATTATATATTTAAAAAAATAAAACTCATAAATTAAACGACTTTGTAATTAATCTTTAGATATGTTTAAAATTTTTATAATTGAATATATTCATATGTAAATAAATAGAAATTCTTAATTTCCCATGTTTATTACAACGTTTATGTTTTCTCTCCCATATCCACACTTAAAAAAATGTTAACAAACAATTTGTTCTTCTATAAAAAAGTTTCACAAACAAAAAAAGAAAGAAAATATTGATTAAAAAAATATATATATAACCTGTAAAACTGCGTTCGCTGTGAGTAGCAGCGAATTAATCGTAAGCAATATATTTTATAAATCATTGGTTTATTATGATTGTAAAAAAAATAGATTGTTTTTATTGGGTTAAAATATACAAACAATATTTCATTTATTTGAAAAATTAAATATAACTTGAATATTTGAAAGGACTTTTTAATCCTATGTTGTAATTCTTTTTTAACAGATAAAAAATTAAGATTAGATTGATATAATAGGATTGACAAGTTATGATAACTCCATTAATGTGTTTAATAGAATAATCATTTAGATAGCTAAATATTTAAAATGTTTAATTAAGCTTTAAATTTTCTGATTTTACAAAATATATTTGGTACCAAATATTATTATTAACTAGTTTTTTATGTTTCCATACATAAATTAAAATACAAATTTTAAATATTTAATTAAACTTTGAATATAAAACGAATTTAATAAAAATATTTATTTGAGCTTTTAAAAAAGTCTTGTATTAAAATATAAGCTGCGTAGTATTGATCAGAAATCTTAAATAATATTATTATTAATTAATTCCAAGCAAAAAGGAAAGAATCTAGTAGCTTATCTATTAGAAACATTAGACGAATGCGTAAAAAATTCAGAATAAGTATAAATTTAAATAGCGTATGTACTCACTCTCCGACGCGTTCCCCGTTCCAACAGATTTTGTCGGGGTATTCCTCGCAAATAGTGTCAGCAAGAGTACCGTAGAACGTCCTTGATCTGACAACACTCGCAAGAAAATTGCCGAGTTGCGCATGCAGCTGGTTCGGGGCTTTTGCACCTTGGATAGCCGAAGGCGGATGTACCGAGGTGTCAAGGGTCTGGCCGTCGAGCCCAAGAATTGGGCCCCCAGCACCACTGGCTTTGGTAGATATCGTCAGACTTAATGGGAGTAATAGTTGCGAACCTTTCGTTGATGACTCTAATTCCGGACTACCACATACCTTCCTTACCTAAAATCAATATCAGAACATTTCCATAATGAATTAAATACACATCTTCATTTATGATAGATCTATAAATTATAATAGTTATAAGTTTATTACTTAAGTGAATTAATTGCTAAAAATGCATTCTATCCTTACACTTTGTTTTAATACACTTAATTAGTGATATTCATTATAATTCTTTAAAAATTAATTTGTGAAAATAGTTTACAATATATTTCCTTACACTAAAGCTCTGTAGTATATTATACTTGATATCAGACATACTAAATTATAAATATTTTATAGAATAACTTTACTTAATATTTAATAACATTGATTTTATTTATTAAATATTAAATGATTCAATTTTTTTTTTGAAATTATTTTTCATTTACACTTAAAATAAGAAAAATAAAAATGAACATTTAAAAATAAATACATAAATTTAACTTTATCTTTTCCATTTTAAAGCTAATTTATCAATAAATTAATAAAATTTAATTATTTAGTTTTTAGTATACCTGAAAAAAATTAATGAAACATCTGAGTTCTCATGACTACTTATTTCTTCAGTTAATAACGAAAAGTTCCAATAGAATAAAAACCTAAAATATAACTTAAATTTAAATGTAATTGATAGCAATTTTGTAAATAAAAGTTCTATAAAATTATCTACATTTATAAAGCATAAATAAGTATGATAAATTTAAACTAATATTAAAAGATAAATATTCATGTCATTGATTTCAAAATATTTGTATTTTATTTTATAAATATTTATATACATTATTTAGTGTTAATATATTTTAGATACACTATTCATAATTTTTAATTAAATTTTATAGGAAAAGAAAATAAAATATTTTAATCCATAACTTATATTTTTTTAAATTTTATATTTCTAATGGGCTTGCTTATATTTGTCACTAAAATTTGATGAAGACATTCACAAAATAATATTGACACTTTGAAATGTTAATATATGTTTATCTTATTAAAGTAAATAATTTTATAATTATTTTTATAATTTAATAATAGCAATTTAATATTTTTTCAGATATATAAAATTTAAACTAATATATAGAATTTAAATCGTTTACTTAAATAATATTAACAACATTAATAATATATACAATTAGTTATTATAGAGTTATTATTAGATTTTATGAATTTAAAATATGCTCGTTATTATAAAGTTACACACAATGATAAAAAGCTTTTATTTGTATTACAATTTTATTTGTATTATAATATATTTTATTTATATTATCCATACAAATTTCTTTTCATAATAAAATTGATTTTAAAAAATGGGTAATAATAAATATTTAACATTATCTTAAAATAAAAAAATTTTTTTGATTTTTGTAATGGAAAAATATGCCGTTCAATAAAAGCAGTAATAATTTAGAATTTTCTATGATAAACAATAATTTTTTCATATTTTAAATTCTATCATATATATCTCAAAATTGGCATGTTAAACTCTTAATACTAATCTAATAAAAACTTATAATTATTTTCATAAAAAATCATATTAAGGTTTCATCTATAAAACTTATTATCACTCAACGATGTTATTTTTCAACATCTCTTACATAACAAGTATTGTTCTATTAACATACTATTATATTAATATACATTTGAAATCACCATATATTTGTACGTATTATAAATTCAATTATAAATTTCGTTCAAATTTCTTATTATTCCAAAATAAATTTATAGGGGCATTTAAATATTTATTGTCGGCTATATATGTCACATATTATAGGGTTATAAAAATAACTAATTTAAGTGAGAGTATAGTAATGTAAACTGTCATATATCCGGACGCATCATTTCACATCCTTAAATTGATATATAAGAGGAACGTCGGAATCGCACCTTTAGAATCGTTCATATCTCTCTTCGTTCCTTCCTATCTCTATCCATTTCTCTCTTAGCCTTTCTTTTTTTTCAATTTATTTTTCTTGTGCTTTTCTTATGTACACTCAGTTAAATAAAATATTCGATTTGAAGTTAGTTTAGAATTTCATTTTTAATATTTATTAAATTATGTATTATACTATATTAATTATAACATTTAAAATATATTCTACTATAATATTAAATACTTATTAAAAAGTTAAAATATTAAAAAGTGCACGCAAAAAAAGAAAAATATTTATTATCGAAATTTTTGTTTGCTATATTTTAAAAAACTTTTTATTATGTAATTATGTAATATATTCTATTTTTATAAATTCATTAAAAATATGATTTAGAAAAAAAACATGTATGTTATGATAATAAATAAACGTAAAATATGGATAAATAATTGAAAAAATGGAATAATATTTGAATTAAATTATAATTCTTATTATTATTAAAATTTTGAACATAATTTACGTATAAACCACAGATAAATTTCAAAAATTTTTTAAATTTTAAACTCTTAAACCAAAATAAATAAATTACTGTAATACTGTTAACAATATATTTTTTATAAATTTTGACAAGGAAGCTTTAAAAAATCATAAAATTTAATGATATAAAATTTTAATTTATCTTATAA
The DNA here is from genome assembly GCA_018907195.1 of Dolichoris vasculosae. Taxonomy (NCBI): domain Eukaryota; kingdom Metazoa; phylum Arthropoda; class Insecta; order Hymenoptera; family Agaonidae; genus Dolichoris; species Dolichoris vasculosae. The sequence goes on along the minus strand of JACCHY010000014.1, from coordinate 4,404,644 downwards.
TAATATAAAACTAGAAATTATATATCATTTATATAATTATATAAAAATATATCATTGGAAATTTTTTAAAATTAATATATATATATATCCATCTTTACACTCAAAATATATCACTACGTAATAAAGTTTTGGAATATATATTCTATTTATAGCTCAATTGTGCTTAATTCTTTCTAATTAATATAGTTTAATAATTAAGAGATTTTTTAATAACAAATTTATTAATAATATTTTAAAGATATAATTAGTAATGAATTTATTTCTGTCGTAGCTTCTGATCACTTAGAAAAAAAAGAAAAAAAGAAATATTAAATAACAAATCAGAATAAAAATTGAATAAAAATTGAATAAAATATTTTTAAAAAATTTAACCAATTATTAAATAATTATTAAATAATTCTTAAATCAACGATTCTTTCTTGTGTTGTTTTGTGCATTATTTACGTGCTCGTCACAGCTTTTTTGTTATTGAATCTATTTATATCACTGTATTTTTTGATATATTTATCGTTTGCCGAATCAAAAAATTTTTAACTAACTGATACATAAACCTTCAATAAATTACAACTTGTTCTTAAATAAGTATTTTTGCTTCAGCAGTGTAATATTATGATAATGTTTGGATTACAGCTTAAACATTCAAATATATTTTATACATATTTTTTCAGCATTTGCTGCATAAAAAATCCATTTCAAATGAATTATAAATAAATCATAGAATATTAAACAAATAAAAATAATATATTATATGACTTCAATGTCAATTGCTTCTACAAAAGCTGCCTTAAATATAATTTCAATAATAGCATTTTTAAATATTTTAAACTAAGCGTTTGAAATGATAATATATATTATAATAAAATTTTACACTTATTACAGTTATTAATATTTTTATTTATTCAATGTCACAGTTTTCACTTCGGAAAAATTTGTGCCGTATAATTACATGTTTCAAAAAAATTTAGAAGATTATTAAATAGTATTGAATTAAATATTAAAATGTAAATTAATTTTCTAATAAATAAAACTAATTGTACTTTTGTAAATTTAATATTGGCTATCAAAACTCAATAAAAATGACAGTTGAATTATTGTCTTGAATAAAAAATTTTAATTTTTTTTCAATCTTCGAAAACAAAATTTAAAAAATCCATTTTTCTATTAATTATTGAAATGATTTTTTTAAAGAAAATTAAAATTATTTATATAATGAAAGATTAATTCGATTTAAAAAAAATAAATAAATCATTAGCTCCAAAAATCAAAAAATGTTATGAAAGCGATTATGATAAACAATTATATCTCTCTTCCTCTCGATTCGCAGAATAATAACAAAAGCATATTAACACATTAAGAAACTTATGTTATCTAAATCGATATTTCATTCTTACGTGTAGGAATAAAAGCCATAATTTATATCCGATGTGGAATCGAAATCAGTTCTAACTTTTTTCTCGCTCACTACGTATATCTGTTGCCTCTGTTGTGTAGCAATGAGTAACTCGTGAAAATTGCTTTACTAGCCGATATATAGATGAGTAATAAAAATAGATTTAGAAAAAAAAATTTTATAAACGAGCGCGAATCGGCGTCACCGTAATTATAATAATGAATAAGGCAGAAAATCAAGTGAGGAGTTAATTATTTGAAATATTTTATTTTGAAAAACTAAATAATATTTGACTTGTATGTTATTTTTATACTAATTTAAATTAATAGTTCAATGACATTCAATAATAAAAAAATTGCGATTTGTATAATATCAGTAATAAAGGTTATAGATATTCAGGTTATAAATATAAGGTTGAAGAGACTAATTGTTGTTTTAATTTATATTTTCTGAAATTTACATGCTAATGCTGTTAAAATAGAATTCAGAAAATTTACCAGGAGTATATATAAAAATACAAGAAACCTTTAAATAAACCATGTGCTTTTTATTTTAAAATCCTAAATATTATAAGTCTAAAATTAATCATTTTTATTTATATTTAGGGTAATTAATATGATTACAATAAAAAAATCGCATTTTCAAAATTGTTAATTATATTTAAATAAAAGCATTACAATAAAATTCTTGAATAAATTTACTTTGAATTTATTAAATAAATAATTAAAGAAGATAAACAATGTTGATCAGAGCGTTCGCGTCACTATCCATCTATGAGTGAGATTGCGTCAGCCTCGCAGTGGTTTGGTCAAACTAAGGCATCTTGCCGATGTATTTTAAGCTTACCGTAACTTCATAGCTACTCATTAAATACGAAAACACAATTAAAAACTACAATGACTTCCTTTGTGATACATTCATGACACATGTTTTCTTGGCCAGGAGGTACGTCCCTTGGTAATGATCAAGTGATAAATTGTTTGACTTTGTTTTAAAAGAGCGAAACACAATTACCAATGGAGAGATGACTTATCTCAGCTTATTCTAGAACTCGTTTCATCTATTACTTGACGAACTTAGATAACTTATATATTTTTAGAACAAACTCAACCCTTCAAAGATATTTTGAATAAATCCCCATAATGCTGTCACTCAATATATCCATATTTAATGTTTCCTTTTTTATTCAGCTTATATAGACACTACTTATAGTATTGATTAAACAGATTCAATATACATTATTAACATGTATTATTAAATACAGAATATATTTAACAACAATTAAAATCAAATCTGAACTATGATGTAAAAATCAGTTGAATGATATAATTAATAAAAATTATATTTAGTTATTGAATCATTCATCAATTAAATAATTAAATAATTTATTTACATCATAGATAGTAAGAACATCTTTATAATTATGAAATCTTCGAATTATTAATTTTATTAATTATTTATTTTATATTATTAAAATTTTAAAACACTAAATTTATTTATCTGTTTCTTGACTGTACAGAAATCTTGAATACTATTTTATTTTGGAAATATTAAGAACGTTATACTAACTTTTGATGTCTTCAAGGTTTATCATTTTTTTATCTTTGGTTTGAGTATTACGCAATAAGCTGCACCAGTAAAATGTTAATGTAAAATATATAAAATCTTAAATAAGAAATAAGTGAAATAAAAAAATTTTAATTGGATAAATCAAATTAGTTACAATAAAATACAATAATATAATTTAATTTTATCAATAAAAGAAATTAAGATAAGGAAAGTTATATACTTTAGTTTTGTGAAAGTAGATTATTAAATTTATTTAATCAATGCATCATGTGTAATTAAAAATAATCACAAAATACCATATATTAAAAAATTCTAAGTTCTTTATATTTTATTTTCTTAAACTGGCCAAAATATACAATTATTTAATTAAAAATAAATAATAAATTTGAATTTTTCTATTTAATCGAGACTATAGTTATATTTCTGCTACATTTTTCTGATATAAACAGCTTTAAATATACTGATTAAATATTTAAAATGAAAAGGAAAAAATTCATTTTATAACAAATAAAAAGATTTTAATCAATTACTGTCAACTATATCAAGAAGAATATAATATATTCAAGTTATTAAACTCATAATGAATTACTGGAATACGATATAAAAAGTTTAAACTCCTTATTATAAATGTTAAAATGGTATAATATTATATATATCCAACCGATTAGAGTAAAAGAAGTCCTACAATAGATAAAAGACTACTCTAAACACGTTCCACTTGTTGCCATCAAATTGCACTCTTCCTTTTTTCGAGGAACATGAAGGACAATTTCAATAATTGCTGAGACCGAAAACGTAAATTTTCGATTACCAATGGCAATCTCTAGTATTTTCAACTTACGCAACCAAGCCTCTGGTGGTCTTTTGTCTTTTTTTCTTTTTCTTATCTGAATCACTTATGACAGAGCGAACAACGAACGAATATTCTCTATACCGATTGTTACCTTATTTCACTCCTGTTACAAGAAATAATCAACTGATTCAATCATTCTTATGAAAAAATTTATAATCTCTAAGATCATTGTACAGTCTATGTTTTTTATTCCGTTTCTGGTGCACATTAAAAATAATGTTCTTGTCATACAAAATAGACTTACGGAATAGCTTTAAACAATTAGAATCAACCTAATGTGATTTTATTAGATATTATTCGATTCTTGTATATAATATTTGTTACAACCAAGATCAGTTACAAAAATTAAAAACTTAAATTTGAAATAATTGCTAAACCTTTTTAACAAGATTTATCTGATTTTGAAAATTGTAAATTGTAAATATCTATTCATTATATAAATTCGATATCTCAATACGGATGTATAGACTGACTACTCACTATATAAAGCTTTATACAGATCCCTACATAATCTATATTTTTGAGTTCATTAGTCGCTCGACAAAACAACATTACAAATCGAATATCCTACACGAATAAAATTCAAACATCATCATCTTTCCGCTGGTTTTCGTTCCTTGGCAAATATTATTGCTATTTTTATTTGATAGTAGGCATATAAAATTGATTGATATCAATTCTATATCTCTGAAATAAATCAAATTATTACGCTTGATTTTAATTTTAATTTATCATTTCCCTGATGTAGTTTTTCCTTATTGAAATACTTAATTTCTTAATAATTTTTTAAATATTATTATATGATTTCTTGAATTAAAATAGAATTTTACTTTTCACATACTATTGATGAATTCAAATTATTTTCTAATAAAAACAAATATTTTAAACAATGTTCTCACGTCAGCTAAAATAAGAAAGAAAAAGATTTCATTCCAATGGTCTCCTAATTTTCAATTCTCTCGAAGAAGAAAAAAAACTTGACGAAAAAATGTAAGCGGCACCTCTTGTCTTTTTAATAATTCAATATCTAGTTTACCATCAATAAGACAGTATCAGAACTCTATCCATGCTCTTTTCTCTTTAGAGTTAAAGTTAATTTTGTGAAGTAATTAAAGGTGCTTAACAATAAAGAAAAAAAACATGATTCCATTTTGAGAAGCCATTTGTACTTTTTGAAAAATGAAGGTAGACAAAAAATTGACATCCCAACTCAGTAAAGAGGAAAAAAAGCTTGTATAGAAAAAAGTTTAGTAAATGTGACAATGGGAATGTGATTAAAAAGAAAGTTGAATACATTATCTATGGTAGCGCAAAATAATTAATATTTATATATAGCATGTATTAAAAGTTTTTAATTGCAGATTTTACTATTACAATTGATTCAATAATTTTAAGAAATCATTTTCTTAAAATAAAAATATACATATACTTGGAATTCTAATTCACTTACATAGAAAACTGATTTTTTTTTACTGTAAGCTTGAATTAATCTAAGATTTTTATTTAAATAATAGGACCATTAATTCGAGTGATACTATTATTACTAGTTTATAATTAGTACTTTTCACATTATTAATCATTTTTATCTTTTTTCACTGTATTTTAGGAAATATATTATATGGACGATTGTAATAAATAAAAAATAATTAATTGAATCATGTCTTTAATTATAACATATAGTATAATATTTCATAATCAAAAGATTCAATTAAATCATGAGAATTATATGAAAAAAAGGAAAATAAAAATAAAATGAAAAGAAAAATAAATCACAGCTTTATGGACAATACGAGCAAAGAATCAAAATTTAAAAAAAAAAAAATACATAGAAAAGTTTACATTATCTCATAACTGCATGAAAATTATGATCGTTGCTAGAATCATTGTAGAAAAAGAAATACGATAGATAAGAGAACAATGAAGAATCGGAGAAATGTAGAACGAGCGAGGATAGTATACCATAATAAAACTTGCGATGCTGCAAGAGGCGATTATTGGCACAAATTTTTAGAAGGAAGAAGGAAACAGTTAAAAGTCTTACTCAAACCTTAGATGAATATAAAATCCGAATTTCCATCTAGAAAAGACCATCTGGTAAAAAGACTTTTTTACTTTACGTCCAAGAAAGCTGCTAAATGTATCTTCAGTGAGGGTGAATTTAGACTACCCCAGAAAAAAAAGAATGTTACTTGTAAAGTTGATTACAGGACATTGAATGAAGTTAAAATTACTAGCTATATGAATTGTCTTTTAGCATTGCTGCTTATTTTCAAGAATTACATATATAAGCAACAAAATGAAAAATAATTTAGTAAATAATTATTTCTTTATTTTTTTAATCGTTCAAACTAAGAATATAAATTTATGAACAAATATTTTTAATCGACTAAAAATTAATATTTTATAATAATTATAGAAAATCATAAAATATATTTATATATATTTTGTATGTATTCATATTTTATGTTTATATATAGTTCGAACAAAGTTAGATAATAAAACATAATTATAAAAATAATAAAATTATCTATAAAAATTTAATCAATATTTCTTATTAAACATTAAAAAAATATATTTTCTTTGTCTTCAAACTTAAATTTTATTCTACACTAATAATAAATAATAAGAAAGTATTCAGATTTAAATATTTATTTATAGAATATATAAACTTGAATATTTAAAGCCATTGGAAACTCTTTTTATTTTTAAAATACCATTTTACTTGTTAATATATTAAATTTTCGATTAAATAATTAAATTTATACATATCATTTTTGTTTTTATCGATATAAATATGATTACATATATTTCAAAGTATAACATCTGATTACTAAAGCTACTTGTTAAATATGGTTATTTAATTTCAGATAAATATATATTTAAGCTTATATAAGTAGTTTCAGAATATATATATAACACCATCGTAAGATCTTTTAACTTAAAAGCAAAAATGTGAGATTATGATTTAAAAAAAAACATACTTGAAAAAGGAAGATTTCAAATTATCGGAAACATAAGACGGTAAGATAATTAAATACCCTCAAAGCCGACAACCAATGACATAGCAACACTAATCGGTATATTATAATAATGTAACTTGCCGGCGAAATTGTTATGACCTTGGTTACAAACGAGGAAAACTTACCACAACTTCCTTTCCTTCTCTGAATTTATATAATAAAAGTTGAAAAAATTAAAATCGGAGATTAATATTGAAAAATAGAGTTATAATTATATCAAAATCAAATTTAAAAAGCAACATGTAATAAAATAATACGTATTAAAAATATTTTTAACAATTAGACAAATTAAAAAATTGAAACAAAATTATTTCTATATCTCATTCTAACGAGTAGAAACTATGATGCAAATTGTCTTTGAATAATAATTGTAGTTCATCAAGAATTAAAATGATGTTTTATAGGGTAATACAAATAATATTTAAAATTATCTTAGTTGTTTACTATAATGCTACCTAATTACTTACACGTGAACTAATAAAATTTATTTTATTATTAAATTGTCTATGGTATATTATACTTTTATCACTTATATTTATCTAGATTAGTTACATTAAAAATGATAGTAATAATTAATTTTACGACTATTAAGATACAAATAGTAATATATTATTAGTAAGTGATAAGTTATTGATAAATATCAATATTTAATTAGTATTAATTTAATTATAGTTACCTTTATAATCTGATCGACCTTATTCGCTATTTTTCATGATTTTCTGTTATCAAAAAAATTGGAAAAAACCATGAAAGGCTTTAATAGTTGTATTGAATATTTGAAATTGATTTATTCATAATTAAGCAAATTTAAAGAGCTAATATAATGTTATAAAAAGAAAGGAAGACAAAGAAAGATAAAACAAACAAAAGGTGAAGTGGAAGAATGTAAAAAACTAAAGAGAGTGAGAGAGAGGGAGTGAGAAAGAAACGAAACGAAGGGTGCAAGGGAGAGAATGCACCACCCTGCGGCGCGCCCATCACATTCCTTGCATCCTTTGCCCGGTTTCTGCCTGCTTTGACTCGCCGCAAACCGGACGAGAAGAGGATAAGACCCGGCAAGCGAACAAGAAAGAGATGAAGAATGAAACTTGCTTTCTATAGATTGCAGGTATTTTCGGTTTCAACTTGAGCCCCGTGTTGTTCTGGCTTCCGCTCTTCTCGTCACACACGAATTCTCTTCATCTCTTGCATTCACTTTCGATTTCCTCCTTCGCTTCTCACTCTCAATCTTGTTCACTAGCCGCTTATATACTTTTGTCTCTTTTCTATAAGAATTTTAAGTACCTCTTCATTTCATCTTTATCTTATTTTCTCGTCGATATAGTTTATATAAACCAAAACTATTCAATACATGTAATTGAAGAAAATTCCTCGTTCATTGTCGTTTTCATATTGCTCTAGTTTTTCTTTGAATATTGTATTCAATAATTCGAATTTAACTGAGAACCACTGAAAGCTCTGAATATAAAAGCGGATTACCGATATTATTTTGATTCAACAAAATATAATGCAAATTAATCCGATGCTTGTCCAAATTGGAAAAATTTTAAGGAAAAGTAGGTATTAGTTAGATTGAATAGAAAGATCTTTAGAAAAAAGTATTTGTATTGATATTGATGATTTTTTTGAGAAATCATAATCTTGATTTTACACCAGAAATTATTTACAAAATCTGTAATGAATTTTGTATAGAGTATGAATTTCGATACAAAATCAGAAACAATATTACCATAATGTATTTACGTCATTTCACATATATTGTAAATATAACTTTTATTTATTTTTAGACTTAATACATTAACAAAAAGCATTACTTTTTTTTACTATTTATCTTGTATGGGTCGGACATCAACGTAACGAGAATTTTATACCTATAAAAGAGATATAAAACGATCCAGCGAATAATCAAATAGAAGAGAAAAGAATTGAACAGTTACTACTTTAGAGATCTTCTTGTTTTAGCATTCTCGGTGTTTGGATCCAGAATTTCTCTCCCTTTCACCTCCCATTATCTAAGCCCTCAAAAAAGTTCCTAATTAAAAAGCGAAGGAGCATTTCTACCAACCTCTCTCTCTCTCTCTCTCTCTGTATTTTTATATACATATTTTTTTCTACGATTGATATCAGATTTCGAAATTAGAAAATTTCGAAATTATGTAAGTACAAATATTATGTATGATCTATATGTGCAAATATTTAATGAAGTAACGATTCAATAGATGGCTAGGTAGAAACAAAACAGGTATATTTTAATTATACGATCCTACTTTTTAGGTGCTTCAGGAAAATTTACAGCTACAATCTGACAACAATTTATATTTGACATATAATATTTTACAATTCTTTGATAAATTGCATAATTTTTATTACATAACTTATTTTTTTATATGATTATATAAATGAACTAAATTCGTTAATATTTATTTTATAATTTAGTTTTTTTTTAAAAATTTAAGTACAAATTATATTATTTTTCATAAAAATTTGTATATTTTTTAATTTGTTAACGCTTTTCTTTTTTTTGCATTAATTCTACGTGCGTATGCATATAATTAATACAAGATTTTTTAAGTTAAATTTCGAATTTGCAATATTTTTTTACAAAAGAAGCCTATTATAAAGTATATTTAATAAAGTTCTATAACCTACTTACATCGTTACTGTGTTCAATATTTCAAATTTAATAAATATATAATTTAAGATTTTTAATTATAATGCCATTTTAGTTTGGATCTAAAAAGAATGGATTTATTCGGTAATTTTTACATATATTTATGTATTGTACTAATTTATTATTAAACGAAAATCCATTTATCATTATCAATACAAAATATGTTTTATATTAATTAAAATATATAATGTTTATAAAAAATTAACATGAAAATGAAAGTTAAAAATAAAATAAAATAATACCAATAGAAAGTTTTCCTCATTTTATAAAAATTACATTAAAAAGCTGTGTCAAAACACAAAGTTTTTAGTAACTAAAAATTTAGAGTAAAATGCTTTAAAAACTGTTCACCTACATCGCTGACACTATAAACAATTTCTTACCAAATGATATTAGATTTTTAATGATCAAAATTGAATTTTAAGAGTACACGGAAAATCACTTTCATATTGATGTCTAATAAGGGACGAAAATCATCCATGTATGATTTCCTCTCATAAGCTATGGTTGCCAAGTTCTTCGCTTCATCATGCAGCTTTATCTAATATAAATTTCATCATTAGTAGGCGATTCTTAACGACAGAGTTCAAAATGTTATTACGAAGATAAATGTTAAGAAAATTTTAAGTTTAAAACACAATTAAAAATCATTAAATTTTAAGAATCCTTTAAACTATATACACAATACTTTAATCTAATTCTATTTTTCTTTAAATAATTTTTTAAATTATATATTTGCGATTAATTATGCAAGATTTTATTATTTCTATTATCAAACATCCTAGAAAATATTCATAGACTATACAAGAAATAATCTCAAATAATATCTAAGTTGGAATTTATTTACAAAATTATATTAATAATTGAGTTGATTTTCATTTCTAATTCTATTTTAAATATAATTATTCAAAATTATTTTCTTTTCATCTATATTTTATTTAATTACTCAAATTATAAATATAATGACTTATATTTGTAGTAACTTCATAAATACTATTTTAAATATATGAAAACTTTTAAATCACTTGAGAATATGGAATAAATACTTATCTCAATTCAATATCTTTTACATAATAAAATATTTTAATTATTCCTATATATTTTTATCTGTCATATTTTTAAATTAAATTATCATTTTTAATCATAAGTTTTCAATATTTATTTAATTTCATTTATTCGTAATTTATCAATTTTTTAAATTATGATAATTAATAAATAAATTTCAATAAAAATATTTTTTTATTCATTTTTTAAAAATCTTTTATGAAAAATATAAGAACTTTACTTAACTAGCTCGAAAAATGAAATAAAATAAAAATAAAATATAAACAGACTTTTTTGTCGTACACCCGTGATCGTTTCACTACTTGCTTTTGCTGAAATGCCGTTATTTTTATAAGCGAGAAAAAACAAACGCAATATATTTTAAAAGAAAAAAAAAGAAAATGTGAGTTAAAAAAAATTGTGTAAAATTTCTTACAGCAGAAAAATTTTCAAACCTTTTATAACAAGTGCATATTTCTTAAAACATAAACATAGAGAACATACACATGTTATACGTTTCCTTTTACAATTACGGGATTGTATATTCTTTGTAAAAAAACTTTACTTGCTTAAAAACCGCAAACTTTGACATACGTGCGCTAATATAAAATCCTTTTTTTAAGACAGATGCTTTATTTGAACTGAAATAGATTGACTTTTATCAGAAATATGATTGGTCGTACCATTGATATTATTCTATCAGTATTTCGTAAAATATCCTTGTAAATGAAAATCATTGTAACAGATAGAAAGGAATTTAGCGTACCATATTGTTTGAATTGTTAAAAATTATGGCTGGAAATGTCCGTAAAAGTTGCAATATTATATGCTAAGAAAAAGAGTTATTAAGTGAATTTATAATGGTGTAGAATAGAACTGGGATTATAATTACTAATATCTTGTAATAAGAAGCATAAAATATTTCTCTACTAAGTATATTACAAATTTGAATAAAATACGCCTGTTTGTGTGCAGTTAAGGGGAAAAATATTGATTAATTAAATTTGTTTTTATTTTTGTATATTAAATTCAATTTTGATACACCAGTATGAAAATATTTTTAAGAAAAATTTCTTTAGTGTATTAAGATTTTTATTCTTTAGATTTTTATGAATTTGAAGAAAATTAAAAAATTTTAATTATAATTTCATTAAAACAAAATATAAAATTAAAACTAATAAATAAATGATATAATAAAATTTGAATTTTTGAACTGAAAAAACTTATGGTTCGTCATATTAATATTTATTTCACTTTCTTAAAATGATAAATGAAAATTTCATTATAACCAAATATTGATTTATTGTTTTATAAAAAAATAGTGTTTTGACCAATAAAACACATTTTATACATGATTGATCTGTTGTATTTCTGTATAATTAAAAAATTATATAGTTTTTTTTCAAATACAATAATTTTTGTTAAATGTATTTAAAACAAAGGAAAAAGTAAACTTTCAAAATATCCAGTGTTATTTTTGAAAAATTAAAATAATGTTTTTAAATATATTATTCGCAATAAAAAATCATGTTGACACTACTTTCAGATTTATATTACATGTAGGGAAGAACTGTAATAAATCCAAATTTATTAATATTTTAGCTATAAAAAGTAGCAACATCGATATCAGGGTCCTCCGCCGATCTACTATCTTACAAAGATGAAAAATATGAAAAAATCATACATTTTTCTATAAATTGGACTGCGTAATACATTAATTAGGTCATATAGTTTTTTGGTTCTGATTGTGCGAAATTTCTCGGGTATCTGAGGGATTCAACATTATCGTATCGAGAATTTATGTGCTTTTCTCCAATGCCACCCTCTGCTGATATCTCTCTGATGACACATGGATTTGTTTACGAATTTTCCAATTTAAAGTTTAAGTTTAAGCTAAATTTAAATGAGAATAAATAATATATCGTATCTATGTCATAATTTCGATAAAACACAAAAGTATCGCCACGAGGTCTGGGCGACAAACTAATGGAAATTGAAAAAGAAACATCGTTGGCGTGATAAAATAACGATAATTTTGGTTGTTTTTACTAGTACTTTTACTACAACGATTAATAGAAATCATAATAAAAATAAAAAATGAATTGAAACCAAATTTTGGAGTTTATATGTTTAATCGGATTTTCAAATTATGAGGTGGACAGAAGTTAAGGTGACGGGTGGCTTGTTTATATGGATTTAATTCAGGCTGAATGTTTTTGGTGTGTATTAAGTGTTACTACAATCTAGGCTAGAAATGTTTTTATGATTTATTAAAAATTATTGGTTTTTTTGTTTTCACTATTTAAGTTGCTTCGGCTTGTTTAATTTTATGTAAAATGAATTCAAACTGAATTCATATAATTTTTGTTATACCATTTGAAATAATTTCAAATAAAATTTTATAAAAATGTAAATATTTTTTACTTGCAATCCAAATACAATAAGAAGAAATATCAATTTTACTAAAATTATTTATAAAAATGAGTTTCTTTTACAGAATAAATAAAAATATTTCTTCTGTCAATTTCATAATAAGAGTAAATTTAATAAATATTTAAAATCTAAGATTTTAATGATAACGTCAATATATTTCCTTTAAATATATATTTTTCGATTGTTACTGGATCGAGATGTAAAGAAAAAAATACCCCCATTATCGAGTTAAAAATATTTTTAGGATGTTGAATATCGTTTAAAGTTCTAAAATAAATGAGTTAAAAAATTCAATCTTATTAACATTTTTAAATTTTTAAAATCTTATCTTCAGCATTTTTAGAGTAACATTATTTCAACTTACAAATCAAAATAAGCAGAAACTAATTAAAAAAATTGAATTATTTTTGGAAATGGAAAGTGTATGTCAATACAGTCTTATATATTAAAGCTTTTGTAGTCAATACAATTGAGCTATCGTGATATAAATATTCATGTAATAAAATGATAATTTATCATCGTTAGTATTATTTTCTTGACGATTCTTTATTCTTACATTAAATTTACAATTTAAAAGTGGCCGTAAATAATCGAAAGCCACAGAGAAAGAAAAATTCGCAAGAATTGGAAGTAGTATGTAAATTGGAGTGAATAAGTGCATAGAGTATTACTTTAAGTAGATTTTTCTGAAGGTCATCGTAATATTTTTCAAGATTTCTAATATAAAAAAATCCCTCTTCTCTATTCAGAAAGAGATGCAACTCATCGACTTTAATGTGATGCATAGTATTCGCTCTTTCTTTGTCGCCCCTGCGATTTTTACTCTGTTCTTTCCATTTCGTTATACACTGCTAAGGAGATAGAGATAGAAAAGCTATTTCGAGAAGTAGATGAGAGCCGCATCACGCACTCATCGAGGCCAACTAATTTGCGTCTCATCTTTGCATGCATTTCAACTGTTCACAGAATTATTCGTTGCCTACCCAACTAAAGCAACATTCGCGTACCGAGACTATAAAGTGGTTCTGAACATCGATAACTGTATGGTTAAGACCCCAGTTTTCTTCATCGTCGATTTGACTTAAATGTCTAGAATTACATATTTTTCGAGTATTTTGATGAGATAAAATTTTTTATTGTTAATACTAAAAAATATAGCTTATTTTCTAGGCCATAACTAAAATCGGACGCTTCTGTACGAAGCAAAAGTTCATAATGCAAAATATTACCTTCTTTAAAATGGTTTCCAGAAAACCTAAGTTATGCTTTTTCTTCATATTTGGAAAAAATTATTTTCAATGAAATTGTAAATCTAGTAAGAGTGTTAATCTACGTATTAAAGTAGTATAATAAAAAATTATTGTTTACTTAAATTCTTCTACAAAAGCTAAATAATAGTTTTAATAATAAATACAGAATATTACTAGAATTATTTATTTATTTTAACTCTCATTATACAACAAGGGTAAAAAAACTTAAATTTTGATCTACTTAATTATTACTTTCTACTTTTATTTTAATTTTAGTATTATGATTCTTATATAATATATATTCTTATATAATATTATATTCTTGTACGTATGTACTTATGCCGATACAATATCTATTTTTTTCAATAATCGATATTGTATAATTCTTTTTATAAAATACAGCTAATATTATAATAAATCATAGATAAGTTGTAACTAGTATAACCAATGAAAATGATGACTGTTAAAAATTTATTATATATTTTTATATAGTTAAGCATCATTTATTAGTTTCATTATTTACTCAAAAGTAAGTGAAAAAGTTACTTTTCTATATTCTCTATTTATATATCTATTTATATATAATATCAATATTGTAAGGAATTATCGATAAATATTAGCTATTTAATACAATATTTTTTAAAACATTTTCGGGAGAAGAATAAATATCTGATAAATCTTCGAATTTCTATGTAAGATTATAAGCGTTGAATAAAAAAATTTACATAAAAATAGCTACAAAAAATTAATTTGTACCACGCATTCATACGTGATTTTTCTACGTATTTATTTTTATCACATTATTTTTATAGCGATAGTCTAGTAAGACTTATGATCGAAATTCCCAAAGAGGTCAGTAAAAAGCAAACGAATCGCAGACGAGGCGCAAAAGCGCGAAATGGCAACTCCGGGAGATAAGCGGCCTCGCGGAAATAAGATGCGACACGCACGCACGCACGCATACAATGCATAGTCAACCAATGTCGTACACGGTGCGCGCGCACGGAATAGCCTTTATGCACACAGCCGTGAATGGGATATATGTAGGTATACCTCGTTGCGCAGCACATGGCAACAACAATCTGACCAACTTGTACGCTCACGCTTGTTCCTCGCTTAACCCCTCATTCGTCATTTTTTTACCCCTTCTCTCTTCATTTAATATTTTACCGTTATCACCACTAACGATCTATATTTCCGATTGCTGCTTTCCTATATCAAACGAATTCAAGAGAAAATATTTGTCCCTTTTGGAATACACAAGTATTTAATGAGATAGACTCCTAGTAGAAGTGTAAAAATTGTTGTAATTTTCTCAAATATTTGAAGTAAATGTAAAATTAATGATTATTGAAAACTGAATTTTATCGTTATACGCGTATTGATCTTTTGATCTAAATGGTTAATTTCTATATAAATTTATTTGATGACATTATTAATTAGTAACATAACTAATGTAAATACATTTATCTTGAGCTTAGATAAAGAGAATATTTTTAATTGTATATTAGAATGATTATATTATAGAAATAATTTAATTCCAAGCCAGAAGCATAAACAAATTTAAAATTTTCAATTTTTTCTAATAATAAATGATATATATACATGAATAAGTAAAAGGAAATAATGTTGTAATTATTCACTCTTACATTTGCTTCATTATAAGTAGCCATTGCTCATCACGAACGATTCAATATACACTACAAGGTTAATAAACCTGTACAATGGTATTTTTGGTGGAATAACTATTTCTCTTATGTACACAAAGAGACATGCGTATACACAATAAATATTTTACAATTTCTATTCTAGAATGTTACACTTATATCTTAAACAATGTACAATATTTGAAGACCCAATATTAGTTATTAAATTTTATATAATTTTATTAGAAATAAAGAAGAAATATGAAAGAAGGTAGATAAAAGAGAAAAAATAAAGACTGTTGCCCAAACGAAGATAAAACATAAGACTGATACTAGTCCTTGTACATAATGTAAAGTAAAAGAAGGAAAGAATGAAGAAAAAACCAAGAATGTATTGGCCGTACAGTCCTTCTCAAAATAAGTTGACAAGAAAGCAAAATTTTTTTTGAGTAGTAGTAATATTTAATATAAAAATTTTATTTAAAAATATAATTGTAAAAAAATTTTATTCTTAAATCAAGATACAAATTTTATTAATCATATTATTATTAACTTAGAAAATAAAATATAAATTTAGTAATCTTTATACTGAAAATAATTATACAGCCACAATGGATTTAGAAAATTTTTTTAAGATTTGATGTTTTATAAATTAAATCATAGAGGAACAACTGCAATCTCTGCTATTTGAAACACAAAATTGTGACATTTTTCAAAAATACATATTATATAATTTTATATTATTAAACTGATGAATATTTTATAAATATAAAATTAATATTCAGACAATCAAACATTTAGTATTATGATAGAATTTTTAACTTATTCGTTTCATATACATTTTATTTTATTTGTTCTTAAAAAATTTGCATTTTTTAAATAAAATAATTAGTATTTTAAACAAAATGAAAAATAGATTTTATTTTTTATCATAAAAATTAGTTACAAAATTATTTACGAAATTTTTATTTTTAATTTTTAATGTGAGACAGAATTTAGAATAAAGTTGATTTATTTTAATAAAAGTGTAAAATAATTTTATTTCTATGTATTTTTAAAATGTGACTTTCATATTAATAAATATAATAGTTAAGATTTTAAGTAAGTTTACTTAAATTAAGAATTTTATTTATTAAAGATCTATATTAAAAAAGTAAAATGAGAATAACGGTAAATATTTATCTATTATAAGATATATCTGTGCCCGTCTAGTTTTACGTTACAGAATTATATAATTTAACAAGTATAAAAGTTTGTTTAAATTACAATTATTTTTATGATTATATTATTTTGAATAATATTTATTTTTTAAATATATTTTCTATAATTAGGTATTTTGATATTTACATAGAATTTATAATTGATAAAATCACTGTTCTTTTTAATGTGTTTATAAAAAATATTTCATTGGTATTATTTCAAAAATAAAAATGAATAAATTTATATTATCTGAGAGTTTTAACATAAAATATAATATATTGAAAATGTATTATTTATAATCTAGTACATATAATACATTTACTTAAAAATTTAATTGTATTTAACAAAAAGCAAAAAAATATTGTAATTGATTGGTATGAAAAAATTATTATTGAAGAATAGTGCGAAGGTAAATTTTATTGTAGTTGTTTAGTTTAATCAAGATACCAATTTAATTTTAATAAGTTAAATACGAAGAATAAATATGTGCATAATTTGAATCCCGTCATAAATGAATGTTTGTTTAATATCACAATATTATATATCGATAATGACTGTCTCTTTCAAGAATTCCAACACGACCTCTTTTTCTCTTTCCTTCCTTTCCGCGCTTGCAAAGTGTTTGCCAAGACTGTAGTCAATACATCCTTAAAAGACGCGCCAAAGTATAGAGAGAGAGAGAGAGAGAGAGATAGAGAGAGAGAGCGGCAGTACGAGGAGGAACTACTCGATCTTCGAGATGCGTGCGAGGTTCGTGCAGGTATAACAGGTTCAGCCAGGGGCTCCTTTTCAAGAGAGAACTCCTTCTCGCTGTCTCGCTCGCATACGTCCGCCCTCGCGTGCCAACGTCAGTCCGCATGTGTGCCACGATATTCTCTCTCTTGCTCATGCTCTATAGGTATACGCACTTTTCAGGGTGTTACGGCAGTTCGCTATTACCGCCGCTACAACTTTTCGGAGGAATTCTTCATCGCTATTCTCCGGTCCTCTCTTCTAGCCTCTCCCGAGAGTGTATGTAGGAGGCACGCAAATCGATGTCGAGACCGCGCTGACGCTGCTCTCCAATTAAGTGACATGCGCCGATGTGATTTTCACTGGGAAATAAATGGTTGGGAGACAGCAGAAATTGAGAGGTGACAAGAGCGCGTAATAGTTGAATTAAGGAAAAAAACCAAAAAAAATTATTCTTTCAAATAAAGATGAGGAAAATGTGTACAATATTTCAGATGTTCGATAGCTCTCGAATTCTTTTTACTCTTCTTGTGATTGCATTTTTTCGCTTTAGACTTTATTGTTTTTGTTAATGCTTTTAACAATTTAAAAAATTTTAGGTGACTTTGTAAGTAAAATTACTAATTTTTTTTTATGTAGAATGGTTGGTAATTAATTTAACGTTATTTTATTATAATTGAATAAGCCTAATAAAAATGATGAAGAACGAGAATAATACGAAATATATGTATTAATAGAAAGTTGGAAATCAGAGAGAGAGAGAGAGAGAGAGAGAGAGAGAGAGAGAGAGAGAGAGAGAAGAAATGCACAACATATTTTAAGTTATGAGCATTGATTTGCACCGAATTAAGAAGGAATCGATGCAATTTTCAGATTAAAACTTCGTATTTTTGACCTTTAATGTCTGATATATTATAGTATATTAACAATAAAAAAATTAAATATTTCAAAACATAAATTTCTGTATATGTTTAAGTAAAATATTATAATCTTGTCATTGCTGTAATTGCCTAGTAACTGAATTTATAATATATAATGTTATTTAGATCAATTTAGAATAAATTGATACAAATAATATTAAATTGAAAAAAATTAATATAAAATTCATGAAACTCTATTTTATAATTAATATTAAATTTTAGCTATAAGACAACATTATAGGAACAAATTAAAAAAGTTTACTGTTGTTGTGTTTAGTATTGACTATTTTAACCATTATTTACAACCATTCTACAAAACTTTAACAAAACTTTATAAAAATTTTTGCGTAAAAATTTCTTTTGATACATTATTCTTCGATTCTTTACGACTTTATGTATAGCACAATTTTCATTACGGTAACGTAAAATCAATTTACGTTAAGAAAATTGTACAAAAGTTTTAATAACTAAATCAAATCCATTTGAGTTAAAAAAAATTACATTTTCAATAATATTCCACCAATTCTTATAATAAATCTAATATTGTATTTAAAAAGACATGTAATAGACTTAGCTTTGAGGCGCGAAAAGGTCATAATAATAAAAACAAGGAATCTATCTCTTCTAATTTCATGATCAAAAGAAAAAACTGAAATGGAGTTTAAGGATATGTCGTTAGATATAACCGTCGGAATAAAAAAATCGAGTATGTGTTTAATAGACCGTGAGAAGAATATACGTGCTAACGATTCAACCATAATACGAAATACATCATTCTTTTTTCTCTCTTCCTCACCTTAAAATATGTGTACAAACTTCATTTCCCTTAAACGTTGATCATTTCATTTGGTCCTCATCTGTCGTAGTTTGAGTTCCGCGGTAAAACTCTTCTTCCTACACGAGCGAATCATAGGTAAAGAATGAATGAAAATAATAGCGCTTTAAAACCCTAAACTTGATGTAAAAAATGATTTTGATAAAAATAAATATATTATTATTGTGTAATTAATGCTCGATAATAACTTCAATTTATTGTCAAATGTTGGAAATAACTTTATGACTTAATTTTGGCTATTATAAATTGTTTAGCCGATTAATTATTTGAATAAAGATGTTTCGGATTAATGGTCAGCTTGAAATCAGTTAGATTATTAGTTAGATTTTAATATGATTTTTGATAAATTAACTTGACATTTCAGTAAAGACTTTGTAATAGTTATGCAGTTTGTTAAATATTTGAATAATTATTTATCTATGGATGCATACGATATCATAATTTATGGTAAGGTTATTTAAAATTGACTTGAATTTACATTAATAGGAGTTATGATGTAAAGAAAAGGAAGAAAAAATAAAAATAGATAAATGAAAAATTAAATTTATTAACTCAAAATGATTCATAAATTTAAAATTATAATACTTTCCCAAGAAAAAAATTAAGTGCAAATTAATGAAAATAAGTAGGTTTGCACTTAATTGATTCGTAAAGGCAAATTTTATACTATATTACACCTTTGGTATTTAAATTTGACGTTGCTATTATAATAAATGACTTATAAGATGACAATATTAGTTTATCTAAATAATTTAAAATGTAATTTTCTCTTCAAACATTTTAAAAACATTTTAACAATATTAAAAAATGAGTAAAGCTTGCGAATACTTGTTTTAAAATTCATCTATCGCATGACCGAAGAAAAAATCTACAATGAAATGATATCACCTTGAAAACGTTGTTATAAATATTTCTTTTAAATCTTATATAAATATAAATTTGTATAGTTTAGATTTTAAATATTAGATCTATTTCAATTTGTTACTCACTTTGAATGCTTGGAACTTGAGTATTGAAAAATATTTTAAAAAATATACTTCATAATTATGAAATCTTAATTATTTAATTATTTAAATTATTTTTTTATATATAATTCATTTTACCTCTTATTTCAATAGTATTTCCGAATACTACATTTCCATACCTTGAATTTCCATTTTGAAAAAAATACTTTTAAATCATCTTTCTGGTAAACAATCGAAAGCTCTTTTCACTATTTTCAAACGTATAACATAAAGTGGTTAAAAATTAGAGACTTATCCATTGAAATCCACACGCGAAATATGTTCGAAGGCGTGTAGATAGTGGAGAATGAAATAGTAAAAAGTAAAGGAATGAGAAATTAAGAAAAAATGGATGTAGAAGTAGAAGAACAAAAGGAGAAGAAAGATAAAGAGTAGTAGTAAGCAGCACGAAGTTTAAAAGCAAAGAAGGCCGTCTTCATACCCTGGTGTGGCAGACCATCAGGCGACTACATCGCTCTCTCTTTATCTTTCTCTCTCCCTGTCTTTCAGTTTGTTCCCTTCGGTGCCAAGGAATGCGCCGCACCGAAATATCGGCTCTGGCTTTGCTCACTCGGGCGCGTATAAATTACACCACGCTCGCTTAGCAGCAACTACCAAAGAACACATGAGAGAGAAAGAGGGGGGAAGGAAGAGAAAGAAAGAGCGGGAAAGAAAGAGAGAGAAAGAGAGAGAGAACACACTGATGGACCTCGCTGATTTTGCCAATTCCTGCGATGCAGCTACGGAAAAAGATGCATTATATATGTGCATAGAATGCCTATTGCACTGATTTTTCATCACTATTCTCAATGTACGTTTACGTATATCATTTATTCTCCAATGCTATTTTATTTTGCGTGTGTGCTTCACCTAGATATTTTTACTAACCAAGAATTTTTATTTTTTTCTCCGAACGTAGATTTTGCTGAATGTTTTAGCGAATATTTAATTCCGTTTTTAACATAATTAATGTTTTTGACATGTGCACTTTGTTCCGGCATTATGCTAAATCAAGATAAGATAAACATAATAGAATTTAAAGAATAATCTAAAAGTTTAAGTTTAAATTTTTAATGTTTTGTAACTACTAAATACATTCACCTTTATTTAGAAACTTAATAAATTTTTTAAAAGTGGATTTTGCATGAAATTTATTATCCCTTTTCCATTACGCTATTTATTTATGGAAAAATGTATTATTTTACAATTACATTCCTAAATACATTTATATTTGCATTATATAGTTGATATTTCACCAATAATTTTATATTATGACTAATTTATTTTTATTTAAATATAAAAACTATTTTTAAGATATAGTAAATAATATTAAAAATTTTCGTTTACACTTACAAAATTGTATCGAAAATCTCTTTAGAAGAAAATGATAAATATACCCGAAACAATGAAATGTAAATATTAAAATTATTCATTATTGTCAAGAATATTATGATTAAATTATATTAATTACATATTATTGGTAATTAATAATTAGTTCATTTGTACTCTTACGAAATAACGTACAGTAATAAAATGTGTTTCAATTTTTATTTTTAAATATTTGTTTAATTCCTGTTATTGTTAAAATTACTCTTATTTAATTTATGTAAGTTAATTTAATTCAATAATTAAGTTGGAAAATATTGACTTTTGTAAATAGAATATTCTTCGTTAATTATAATAGATTAACATTATGGATGCTATTGCTTAATAATCTAATTCATTATCAGTATAGGCAATAATGCTGATATAGCTTTATTGATAATAGATGGTACGTGCACGCTAACCATAACTAATGCTACGATACTATATTTAAAAATAAAAAGTGAATGTAACTATTGACTTATATCATTAACATTACAATAAATAATTTATTGTACTAAATGTCGAGAACAAAAACACCATGCGATTATGTATCTATCCATATCAAATTATTATGAAATCGAGAAAGAAAATGACTACAAGTCGAAAATTGTTCTATATTTATTATCATCATATCTTGTAACTCATTAACGAACAATTTAAAGTCGAGTTAAGTTCTACACCGAAATACCGAAAGTGCGGTGCAGGTCATTGATTCCCAAGAGAGTAAGACGGCAGCGTGCCAATGCTTGCGCGGTATGTTGTTCTGCTATCTCTCTTTTTTTCTTCTCATGCATTTTCTTTAATACTTCCTTCCATTCTTCTCTTTCTCTGGCACTCGTTACTCTTTTTTATTCGCCCTATCTTTCTCTATTTTTCTTTTTATTACCAATTTTGCAATATCCGGTTATTTCTTTTATTTTAGCCGTTTATTACTTTCTGTGTAATTTCTTTATATTTATTATCACTAATTAAAAATGAATCGTTTACGAGATCGAAATAATTTTACTGGAATACAAATGAAAGAAAAATTATTTTCTCGCATTATCTTAACTGTTACGAAGAATATTATTTATTTTTTGTTTTAATTTAAAAAATAGAATCTTTTAGTAGAATATTTCTAGATTCATGTACATTTCAAATATTGTATTTATCAAAAAAATAGGTTAATTTTTTAAGATATTTCAAATTCATTTTGAGCATTATATTATTTTATATAGTTTTTAATATTTCCAATAATTCTTAAATTGTATTATCTATATATCTTATTATTTTATTATATCTATTCGATCATTATTTTTAATCTTTTTAAGCTTTAAGCGTTGATTTAAATTAATTTAAAATTATTTTAAATTACTTTAAATTTATTTTAAATTACTTTAAATTTATTTTAAATTACTTTAAATTTATTTTAAAATTACCTTCATTTATATATATAAATACAGTGTGACTTGTTTTTATTTTATTATGATTACTAAATGGAAATGTTTTATATAATTTTTAAACTCTTTAATTTATCCTTAAACATAAGAAATCTGATTCAAATTTTTTTTAAATTGATTGTACCTTAGTATTTGATCAATATATAATTGAGTATTATAATTTATGAAATTTTTTTACAGATATTGCTTTACATTTTATTTATTTAAGTAATTAATATTTATTTTAAGTAGTTTAATATTCATAGTTCTTTAAAACTTAATACAATTTATAAATTGTAAACGACAAAAAAGGTATGAATTTATATAATAACTATGCACATGTAGGAGCTTTATTTAATAAACAAATGTGTATCAAATTAAAAAAAGAAGTATCCTATATATATTTTAATACGTTAGAACTCTCAATAATTTTAACAGTGATCACATGCTCAATCCTTTATGTTTTTTTACTGGTATTTTTATTTAATTTGTACAGTAAATATCAAAAGCGATTATCCATTAAATTACCATGCATAAACAGAGCTTAAAAAATATCCATGCAACGTTTTATATCTCCTTGTCCCTTCAAATAATCGAGTTCGAACATGCCGTAATTTCGTAGCTGACGTAATTATATCATTTGACCTATGAGATAAGAATCGAGGAAAATGATTAAAATGAAAAAAGAAAAGGTAAACATAGTATTATTTTATCGACAGTTGGAATACAGCCAAAAGTCATTGCTAAGTCGGTAGTGCACGTACGTTGTATTTGCATTCCGTTTTTTTTCTTTCTATTTCTTCTTTGTCTGTCATTTTTCTTTCTCCTTAGATCTACTATTAGCTTCCTATCTTTGCCTAACTAATAATAATGCAATGGGTGGTGAGATGCTACTACCAAACCGTCAAAGCAAATCGAGGTTTCTAGTTGCCAACTATAATAGCACAGAGTAAAAAATAGCAGATAGAAAGAAGGGAAGATTGATATAGAATTTACATATAGCTTATGATATCTTGATTCCTTCGGTAATATATTGATATAAGTGCAATTGAATGACTAGTTAAGATAATTTGACTTGTACTACATGGCATTTCGAAATACTAATTTTAGTTTCGCTTTTTTAATAGAAATATTTTGTTAATTAATGTATAATCGTGTTTCAATTTTATACTTATTATTAATTTTGTTTATTTCAACTATAATTCAATTCCTGTATATATATTATGATGAAAATAAGTTTCTGTTAATCTTCGAGTTAGTTTATTGAATCACTTGTAATTTTTATTTAATTAAAATTATAAGTATAAGTATTGTAATTATTTCTGTACTACACCGATCCAATAAAATGGCAAAATAATATAAAAATATTTGCCATATCCAAAAAATATGGAATCCAATTTAATATTTTATTAAAGATTATGATTATGAAGTGTTATTAATTACCCGTAAAATAATTGTCGAAAAACAAATTTCGAATCATACAAACTGTGTGATGTTAAATAAAGAACTTTTAAAGAACAAGAAAAAGAAAAAGAATCCGTATATAACTATCACATGAATTTATTTTCTGTAGTGAATTAATTTGAAACTTTTCTTTATAATCGAAAAATTTTGCTTATAGCTCTATCTTTTGCCCTAAAATTAATAAAGTTTCTCTAGCAAGTTATCCTCATTCTTACATGAAATCCTCCAACATGCGAACAAAGCATTTTCGATAACCTAATCGTACAAATTGTTTAAATTATTTAAACAACAAAGTTACAAATGCCTGTTTATTTTATTACGCCAACGATTCTGTTTGATAATTACTTCTCTCTCTCTCTCTCTCTCTCTCTCTCTCTCTCTCTCTCTCTCTCTCTCATTATTAGAAAAGAAAACCGGTCTTAGGGTGTATTCATATGAGCCTTTTGATAAAAACGAGCAATAAGAAAACATGTCATTTTACCAAGCCAGTAAAACTACGATCATCCTTGTCGACTTTCTTACTATTCGATACTTCCAAACTTCTTTCTTTTTATTTTTCCTATATGCTTTTACGATTTGAGAGTGAGAAGGAGAGAGAAAAAAGAGAGAGAGACACCGTAGCAAACCATTTGGCGATTTAGAAATGCAAATTTTGTACAAACCTTGAAACTAAGACAGTTAGTATATACTAGCGTGAAAGAAAAAGAGTAGATTAAAGTAGTGGAAAGCCAAATGAGAGAGGAAGAGGCAAATAATGGGTGAAAACAGAAAATAAAAGTTGAGAATTTATAGCGACGTTTTACGAGCTTCTGCTCGAACTGATCGTAAACGGCAAGAACAGGGAAAAGAGAGATAGAAGTAGAGAAAGAGAAACTGTAAAGGCGTACTGTTGAAGATTCCGATCAAGAGATTAGAAACATGCGAAGAGGCCTCCCTTTTCGCTTCTCTTTCAGCAACGTGTATCCCTGTATAAATATATATGTTCATGTGCGCGTGTATATATGAGGAAAAAGGATAAGAAAAAGAGAAGAGCATCGAGTTTGAGAATGAGAATCGCGGTCGCCACAACAGCAGTACCATGACGACTATGCCCCGAATTCTTCGGCATAACTTTATTGAGGTCCCTGACACGCAAAGTGCGTATCTGTTTGTATTCTAAGAACACGAGCGCAAAAATTTCTTTTTTCAAATTCATTAAAGAAATATGTTTTTAAATCTCCGGATACAGAAGGCATTTTGATTGGGCGTAAACTCGAATTTATACATCTATCAATAATTAAATTAATAAACTTTTAACTATGAAAAACATGGTAATTAAGGTAATGAAGCACGTGTTTAATATAACGCAACAATATTACTGTATCGGCCATTTTTTAAAAGTAATTAATTTTGGCTAATGATCATGATCATCCGATTTATTATTAACTGCAATCACATTGAAAACTAATGTAAAGCTGACTTTATTCAATTTATTTCATTACGAATAACAATTTTTTTATTTAAAATATCCAGATAATAGTATTTGTAATTGCATATTCAAATTATTTGCAAATAATAAAATGAGGAATTATATTTAAAAATAAAGGATTCATCGATTAAAAAACTTGTAGGTAAAAGAAAGATATTGTGTAGACCACACAGTTTCCTTGACTTTACACAGTAGGTTATAAACCAATAATGTTTCTAAATTATTTTTATTATAAAATTTAAAGAGTGTAAAAATAAATTAGATAGAATATATTTGGTTTATTCTTTTGGAGTTTATCCAATTTCTATGTGTATTATTCAAACCTGAAATTTTTTTAAGATTTGAGAAACTAGAATTTTTATGAATCGTACAAAATGTTATTTTAAATAATTTCATAATAATCATTTTTAATAATAAGTCAAAATATGTAAGTTAATTTATGTAAAAATATTGGATGAATTTATCCTTGGAGAAAATTCAAAAGTACATTTTTAAATTTTTACATTAAATAAAATAGATTAATTCAAATTAGAATATACGTGCTGTAATATAATTTCATAGACTGCTTTATCCGTATTTTTTCTATTTTTCGACGCCCAGGAGTGACAAATTTTATTTTAAAGTTGGACTATTGTTACTTTACCTAAATTTGTATATCTTGTGAATTTATCTTTTCGAACAAAACGAGCACACGTCTACTCCCAAGTGCAACTCGCTGACGTCCCAATTTGAAAGAAATGAAAGATCTTTCTCTTCACTGTAATAAAAAATTAAGTAATGGAAATTTTTAGTAAAAATCCCATTTTTATAAGGTATAGATAAAGATCTGGAAAATTGCGGATCTGAAGGTCTGTGAAAATAAGCGCAATTGTTCGACTACCAGTGAAATATAAAAAAGGTTTCAATCAAATATTTGTACAAAGTGCCACTTGCGCTCTAATCTTTCAATATAGTGTTCCGTGAAAAAATGATAACAATGCAAAGAAAGTACGTCGTAGCCAAATTCAATTTTGGACTACTGTTGTAGCCGAGAAACAAATGAAAGCTTTTATGCACGTGTTTTAACACGTGCTCTTTACTTCTCGACCGTATCAGTACAACTATTTTATTTCATTTTTTCGATTTTTTATTCTTTCGCTCATTCCTTGAGCTATTCTTGTATTACGAATGTCGGTTATGACTACAATTCCCGTCTTTTTTCCGTTCAACGCGGTCGAGATGACGCAATAAGATGAAGTTCATATACATTTCTATGCATTCCTTGGTACACTTTTCGAACTTCATCATTAACAAGAAGATTAATTATTTCGATTTTTTTCATTTTGCCTCCAATAGGTACTCAATAGCTGACAATTGGTTTTTAGATTTACTTTTACTTTGTGCTACAACGCTACAAAAACAGTGGTTTTTGTAAGGGATTTAATCAAAATAAGTAATGCCGCTCGTGTCTGATTGATCATTCGAAATTTCCAATTACATTTTTATTATTATTTATTTATTAATATTTCATTGTAATAAAAAGGCTTTTAAATATAATTCTTTTATATTATATATTTTATCTACTAATTTAAAATTCAACAATTTTGTTTCTATTATCTCAAAATTTTATTAGTAATTTTTTACTTTCTTATAAAATAAAAAATTGATTTTATTGAAGGAAATGTATTTTACTTTATTTCGTTACTTTGTCTTTTTGTTTTTATATCTGTTATTGTTGTTTTAATTGAAATACGTGGCCAAAGATAAACAATTGTATCAATATTTTACGAATACAAAGAAATCAAAATATGTGTACTCATATTATTGAAACATATCTACGGAATACATATTGAATGATATTGTGAATACATTATTGCAATGTTAATTGAACTTAAGTTAATCTGAACATAAGGAATGTAAATTTATTTCCAAAGAATAAAAGTATGAGTTAAACTACCGTTTAAAATATTATAATAATTGAAGGAACTATTATGAGTATAAAATTCTTGATCAGTACATAGGTTAATTTAAAATTCTAATCTTTTATTTCATTCATTTAATCTTCTTTTTAATTTATATCTCTCCCTGACTTCTTATCATACTAAGCGTACAATATCAAAAGCATGATACGAATCATTTTCACATTTTTTTTTTTACAAAAAATAACTATTTAATTCGTATTATATGTAACTTTCATACCGATCCATTTTTAGGTATTAAATTACTACTTACGAAGTAGAGATAATATAATAAAAATAATAATTATGTTCCATCACTCATTCATCCAACGCTCTTAAAAATTATTGTTTACGTATGAACATCCCAAAACATCTTATTATTTCAAAGAAACCTTATTCATTTTTATCCTTTTTTTATCCTACACACGACAATCTTCTATTTCTAGTCCTGTATTCATTTTTATATCGTTCAACCATTATTCACTCTTCAAGATAGATTATACTCTGAATAGCTTAAGACATTATCGCATTACAAATTATTAACAATCATTGTATATTAGCTATTCTATTTTTTCATTGAAATTTGCTCAAAAATTGGTAGAATTGCATATTTTCAATGAAATTACATGAAAAATTTATTAGGACTGTTTAAAGATAACATTTCTTTTTCGTGCATATTTAACAATAATGAAGCATGATTCTTAAGAATAATATAAGAGATACTTTAAAATAATCAAGCGTCAACGACTTAAGTACTTTAGGCTTAAATCATTTTGGTTTGGGCATTTATTACAGGTAGATAATATCAATGCTACAAAACCATTTCAAAGAGGTTTACACAAGTTTATCTTAAAATTTTATTGGAATTTCTCTTTTGATCTACTTTCTTTATGACTTTTTTTCGCAAATATTTAAATGCAACCTTTAAATAATTGATAACCCTAGTATGTATACGATTACATCTTAACTTATTATCCTCGTTTTAATAAACCCACTTCTTCCCTACGTTTTTATCTCGGTTCAGAATTTTTTTTCAATATGAAATCGTAACTCGTGCATCGTCCGCGTTGTACTGTATTACAAATCATTCACGCTTAAGTAGCGTTCTCATCTGACTTCATTAAGCACTCAAGAATTACACGCCAAAATACTTGTTAAATTTAATTTGGAGCAGGAATTACCACGAAAGCGAAATACGAAAAAACCGTAACGTCGTCTGAACTATTATGAAAATAGTATCTTGGAATCTTCTTGAGCTACTTCACGGAGGTAACAGTATTGAGAATATATCCTTCGTCGTATTGTGCTCCGAGAAACCCGTATGAATGACGATTGCGCTACCATCGTCTTTTGTGCCAGTATTCTTTCAGGCTAGGACAACCTCATACACGCGCGAAAAGCTAAATGCCCTGTGAAAAATTACTAAGAAACTTTGATTTTTACAAACGGGAAAAATAATATTTATTTTTATTCTTCGCTTCATACTTTTTTAACTTATTTCTAGTTATTTAATTTAAGAACAACAGAGTGGTAGACAAATATATATACATGTGTGTATGTATGCGCATGCAAGAGTGTTTGTGTGTGTGTGATTCGTGGTATAACAATAGATATTTTTTGGTACATTTGAAAAACTAGCTTTTTTTAATAAATCTAAAATTGTATTTATTTATTATTTTTAAATATTTTAGAAGAACAAGATTACTTCGAAGAAGTAATTTAAATGTAAAAAGTGAAAATACGCAAATATATTCAATAAAACATTAATATCAATAACTTTATAAACATTTAAACATAATTTATTTGACAATAAATTTTATAAATGAAAAATATTTCGAAAGAGATAACGTTTATTTTGTATAGTAATTATAATTTATTGAACAATTATATGAATTTAAATTTAATGTATAAATTAAAAATTATACAGCATATATAAAATATTATTATCATTCAAATTTTTTCTACACTTGTTTAATTAATGAATATTAAATAAATATTATAATCAAATAACCATTATAATGTATACATTAATTAGAGGTATTAACCATTTTAATTAAGCGAATAACGTTTTAAAGACAAAAAATCATTTAAAAAATTAATATACATTCATTGCTCTTTTCGATTTTAAATAATTATAATGTATTCTAATCATTTTTACTTTTAAAATGTCTATTATAATAATATGATCCGCACTATAATGAAAAAATTTAGTTATAAATCGCGCCCAATTTATACCTTCTAATTTAATTTTGATGCTTTAAAGAACTATCAGGGAATTTCACAACTCATTACCGGACATTAATGCAATAATTTTCAGTCGCGTCAAGGCCTTATAAAAAATCCATTACACCCTCTAAATATCCCTGTTTTTTTCGGACAAGTGTTTGCTTGTAGTATCTCAAAAAATCGTGAAGAAAAGATTAAATTTTTAATTAACCGATGTTAATTAAGAATTATTTTCATAAATTTATTTCAGATATAATATTAAAAATTAAATTCTTTATATATAAAATTAAAATGTGTACAATTAAGTACTTTACATAAAGTATGAATGTGATTTCAAATTCCTAAACATGTAATGACATGCGTTTTAAGTATTTTTATATTTTTCATTAATATAACGATATACTTATAATATTTATTGTATAAAAAAAATTAAAAGAGAGCGAGAATGAAATTATTTGAATTTTAAAGAAATCTTATCGTCGTTATTTGTTGTAGAATTTAATTGAATAGAGATAAATCGCAAAAATCATTTCATTACATGTTCTGGAAATAATTAATTTTTTCGTATTTAAGAGATATAATTATTAGAAATTGCAGAAAAACTAAATTCAACGTTCAACGCATATAAAATGATTAACGGAGTCTTATAATTTTGCTACGTAAAAATTGCAATTTTTTCTTGTAACTCGATAAAACTATAATTGTTTTTTGTTTTTAATAAAAAAGCTGACTAATGGAAAATGAGTCATTATGTATTACGCAAATAAATTGAAAGTGTATTTCATTTTTCTTATTTATCGCTAAACAGTTATTATACAAAATACAATAAATATAAAAATATAAAATTATTACATATTAGATTGCGATGGTTCTTTTAGTTTTTTTATATTCTAATTATTTAAAAATGGAAAAAATGTTAATATTATTAAACGAACATCAAAGTCATATGAAAAATTAATTGAATAATAATTGATGGATGTTATATCTCTTTATAACTAGAATTTGTTATAAATAAATAAATAAATAAATACATAAACGAAGGCTTTTATAGATATCATTTTAAAAACAATTTTGCAACATGTAACTGAAAAAATATTTAAAATAAATTAGTAATTCAACAGTGAATTGTAATAAACACTTATGCATTTTAATTACTTGAAAGTGTTTTCGTTTGAAAAGTTTGTATATTAAAATAATAATCATCTATTATGTAATTAGATGCAATGACTAAAGTCTTATTAAATTGAAAACAGATCGTGCATTTATTTTCTTTAATCGCTATAAGTTTTAAAAGTACGTTCATTTAATGTATAAAATACCAGGTTACGTTAATAATCGCACAGATTTCATAGGCAGGAAAATGAGGGTTGGAAGAGGACGAAGCATACGCAGAATATATATATATATTCGCGTAAGGGATTTCGTTTCTCTTTTCCCTCTACCGACTACGAGAGTAGTTTCCTTTTTCGTCTACAAACTTTTTTAAACAAATATGATTAATAAAAATGATGCTAAATTAGCGATTTTCGTGCAAAAATCTAACTTTCACAAAAGTATTGTAAACATATTCTCGAGAATCTTCCCTGTAGTCAACTAAATATTTTTCTGTCTTCATTACCTTAGGATGAATTAAATAATATTATAATATTTTAGTGAGCAATTTTATTTTTATTTTATAACGTATAATTAAATTTAAAAAAATTTGCTATACATCCAAAGATGAATGCTACTTTTACACAATTATTGAAATAATTAATTAAATAATTAATATCTTTCACGTTAAATTTGTATCTTCTGATTTCCCGTAATAAATATAATAAATATTTATAATAAATATATTGTCTCATAATTCTAAGAGCATCGATCAACCTTATTCTATGTAAATAATTATAAGTTGAAAAAGTTCTATATATAATATTCAGTGGATAATTTTTCTAATACATGAAAAATTGAATTAATGGAAAAAATTTATAGATTTATTAAAAAACATAACTTGTTTATTTTTTTTTTGTAATTTAAGTAAGACCGATGAATGCGTAAATGTACTTATGTTGGGCATAAATTAAATTGTAACATGTTACGAATAAATTCAAAGTTAATTTAATTATCATATAATTTTATATCAATATAGTTTTTGAATCGATTCAAAATATATAAGAATTAGAGTTATTTTTTCGCCCTGAACTTGTTTTAGATATTGTATAATAATCTAGATTGATTGTCTTCTTTTTTTACTTAAAAAATCTTGTTTTGAATTCACATTACAATGAAACTTAAATAATGCAGTTTATGAAAGAATTCTTTGCATTGTAAAATTAAAAAAAGAACAGGAACATATTTTGATATCGTATTTTGACAATCATTTAAATGGAAGCTCATAGATATTTAGTGTAAATAAGACGAATACAATATCTCAAATAAAAGCGCAATAATAAGCCAAAAATCTTGTCTTAGCAAAGAAAGATAATTAAATCTAGTAAACAAAAAAAAATCACAAGGTAGCATAGAAGAAAAAAGAAAAAAAAATCACTTTGCACAATATTAGCACAATAGTAAGTTAAGTTAACATGTACTTTGCTCACCTTTCGCATCGTGAAATTAAAAGTATGCGCAAACTTTACCAAACATATTTTATACGAACGAGATAAAAAATATAATCAAAAAGAGGAAAAGCAAAACCACTATTAAATTATCGATTTTGCAGTTGTATTGCAAAAAGAGTAGCATCAGTCGTGTATGCTCGTAGCAATATTCCTTCAAGATACGTCGAGAAATCTTGGCTATCGACTGATTAATCGGAAGATCTTGGTAAATGAGCGTTTCAAAACTCATGTTTTAAAAAAAGCGATGAATGGTACTAGGTGGCGTGTATAAATATACAAAAAAAAGAAAAGAACAAAACTTTTTGAAAGGTCCGAAGTATGCCATCTCTCGAAACGAAGTATATTGTTTGTGGATTTAATCCAAAGATGAAGTAATAACATTCAACCCCTCATGCATGATTCACATCAAGTTGATTAATTCTTGGTAAGTTATAAAAAAGAGCGCTTTTTTTTAATCTTTTGTCACAGAGTTAGCTTTTACATATCGAATTGTTACGAAATGAAATATATGGAAGGAGCCAATAGTTTCTTTATCTATTTGGAAACGATGAAAGTTTAACGTGAAATATTTAATAATAATCTATTAGCAAAGAAAAAATACAAAATCATCAAAGATATTATTGAGAAACTATTAAAAAATAATATTACTGGTATTGAAATACTTTATAATTCCGAAAGATGTTTTAATTTATCAAATCTGTAGCTTCTAAAAAGTTTTATTGTATTATATTGTATGGTAGTTTGAACATATCATTTAAATTAAATATTCAATTTATAATCGTATTATATTTCAAATACTTTTGTAAAAGTAGATTGTAATTGTTACAATATTTAATAGCATATTTTTTTAAATACAAATTTGGTCGCTTACAACATTAAATGTTGAACGATTTCTGTCAGAGATGATTTTAATTTTTTTGAAATTGCTAATTTAATAGTTCTTACATATTGTAATAAATTAAAAACCACTAATTTATAATACAATATGTACTATATAATAAAACATACTAATTATTTGTGTATGTAATAATGTATCCACCAATTCGTTTAATTAAATAATTATTATTTATTTTATTGTAATTGACTGTTATTGTTCACTTATAATTACATAAAAATGTGACTCTAGTATATAGATTTGGGAGAAGTAATAATTTGATCAATGCATATTTATTATTAATATCATAAATGTATCGATAAGTTTGAATAGAAAATAAGTTCGCAAGAAAATAAACTAAATGGGATATGAGTAGAAGAAAAATAAAATAGGGTTATATTTTTTAAAAGAGAATTAACTAACCTTCTCATCAAGGGTCGGGCC
This sequence comes from Dolichoris vasculosae, assembly GCA_018907195.1. NCBI lineage: Eukaryota > Metazoa > Arthropoda > Insecta > Hymenoptera > Agaonidae > Dolichoris > Dolichoris vasculosae. Next base: position 4,370,278 of record JACCHY010000014.1, on the reverse strand, counting down.
CTTTTCCATCGCGTGCATAACTGCATCCGAAATGCGGCTGTCCAAATGTCTGACCGCCTTCTCAACGTTCAGGGCCAGGGGATTGTTGTGTCCATCGACTGCTACAACTAGTCGCTCCACTGTCTCTACGTAGTCCGACCAGGCAAAATCTAACTCTGAAGCTGGTTCCATCAAACAACCCCTATGTACAATTAATTTTTACTATACTTTATATACTCTAGAAATCTATTTTCAAATGATATACTAAATTTAATTGATTAGAATATTCATGAATCACACAATTAGTTTTATTTTAATATTGACATGAATGTTAAACACATAAGTGTGTTTTTATCCCTAAACAAATGATACACTTTGGTCGCGTACAACGAGTTAGTACTAAATTTGTCTAAATATTATTTTTTTTTATAAAAAATGAAAATATATAATAGATACATGTAATAAAAATCTATTTTTTGTGTGTTTGGCATTTTTATTCTTATTCAAAATCTTTTAATAGAAATAATGTTTTTATTATTAATCTTAATAAAAAAGGCTTTAATAGCAAATTTATGGTACTCACAGTCTTTGCTATCAAAAATTAATAACCGTAGTCAATAATATCCACTATTGTTTATAAAGCTAAAAATATTCAATATCTAATCAAAATTCATTTAAAAATTAAGAAACAACAGAAAAAAATGTATTTTAGAAAAATACAATGAATGTGTTTATTAATTTAATAATAGATTATAGAATAATTTAAAAATAGATATTTTTAGAAAGACATACGCTAATAATAGCTTATTGTATTTAAAAAAAATAACATCCTACCTTGAAAAGCTATCTATACGGAAAAAAGTATTTTAAAATAAATAAGTATAATTTATACTTAATAATACCCATATCAGTAATAATACAACTGTTGAATAAATTATTTTACCATGTAAATGGTACGAAATATAAGATAAAGTAACTATTTCATTAAAAACTATAATTTGCATTACAGAGAATAATGTTTGATAATTGACGTTGAAATAAATTGAAAAAACTTTTATTGTATATATCAATTAAAATATAAACTTTGATCACATACCTCATGACATTAGTACAGAATCCTCGACAGGGCATAACATCATACGCGACAGCCCTGCATTTGGGGCAGTGGGTCATTCTGAGTAGAGCCTTATAACAAGTTTCTTGTTGTGCGCTTATTCCCGAAAACAGAAGATCATCCGACTTTTCTAGTACGCTTTTACCCAAAGTTAAGGCTTGTATCAGGACCCTTGTCGCTTCGAGGCTCTTACTAAGTGAGTGCCCAATTTGCTTCGGAATATCACCAAATGGCTCGATCTCATCCATCGTCTTATACAAACAATTCTTAAACTTTTCAGTGAAGTCTTCTTGACCTTGGATAGGATTCACTGCCCGATGGTAAGCGATTGGGAAGAGACGAGTAAAGAACTCAGTGAAGCGCTCGTGTAACATATCCTGACTCAAGGGCTGCTGTAGGCTTTCAGCCGTATTCGAGGTTGAAACATAATCTACGATTGTCTGGTACAGGTTGGAGATGGATGATTTGCTCTGGGAAGCCATTGCTCGGTATACTTGATTGAATAACGTTAATGTCTTATTCTCCGATTGGCGGGTCAGGATTGTCACCGTTTCTGTAAGTATAATTAAACACATTAGACATTATTCAGAAGATACGAGATTACGAGCTGCTTAAAAAAATATGCGAATAATAAAGTAATAATAATACGTTAATAAAAAGGTATATTGATATTTTAAAAAATATTTAATTGATAATAATTATAGCGATATTTAAATTTCATATTATTCGATAAATTAATACAATGAAATTTCATTATATAAGACAAATTATTAAATGTATAGGATTAAAAACTTTTATAATTATTATTTAAATATAATTTTAATTTTATATTCAAAATAAAATTTTTTATAAAATTAATAGTAAATATCATTGGTTGATATTAATATAACTATTAAACATAAATTTATAATCAATTTTCTTTGTTATATAGTAATATATTTGAGTGTAATATATTTTAGGCATTAACTTTAATATTAGTAATAGAATACTTAGATAAACAATTGCTTGTAATTTAAAAGCAAAGAAATTATGAATATTATTAACATTATTCTACTATAGTTATAAAAACTATTGTTCAAATGTAAAAACATGAGACTTTTTATATTAAAATTTACTTTAAAATGAAAGTTAAATTACAAATACATAAAATCCCATTAGTTTGTTTTTTTTGTTTTTTCTTATTTTCTTAAAAATTTATAATAATAAAATAAATTTACTTTTTGTAAAATGAAAATTAATTTGCAAACTTTATAAACGATGAAAGCTTAACTACTTTTAAAGTTACAATAAGAAATAATAAATAATCAAAAAAGAAAACAAGAATAGCAATAAGTCATTGAATGGAGTTTATAAAAAGAATAATTTTTGTGATCGATGTCGATAATTAATTATGAATTATGTGTGTATGATGCAATTTCAAAATTACAAACTGTTTTACGATATTAATAACATTTGGAGGTCTCACAAAGAATTGAGTTTAAAAAAATGAAACATTAAGTAATTGAAAAATTATTTTCTTATTAAAGTATTATTCTTATAAATTAATTAGAAACTTTCAAATTAAATAGTCCTAATAAAAGGTAAGCGTTGTATATAACATACAAAATAATAGTAGGAAATAGGAACTTTCCTATTAGAAAGATTATCAAAAAATAATTTATTTGAATCAAGAATTTTATTATTTGAGGCAAAAAATAAAAAATCTGGATGGCAAAATTAATTAATTATTAAATCTTTTTTTTACATAAGAAAAGCTCAATGTACATACGAATATAGAGTAGGAATAATTAAAAAAACAATAAGTAACTGTCATTAAACTTTCAACAAATTATTTCAATATATTATATACTTTTTCTATCAAAGACCTTGAGTCAATTCATGGTAAATTTCTGATGAAAACTATATCAAGCATTGATTCGATTTCACTCAAGAAGGTATGATACAACTCTGGCAATCAACGACGTTAATGGCAACGGCGACAGTGTGTGATCGGTAACTCGAATTCCTCAGTTCATTGATTCTCGCCTGAAAGGGTAAGTAAGTAAACGAATAAATGAGCGAAAGAGAATGAGAAAAAACAAAATACTGTTTAAGGATCCTCGCTCCTAAGTGCTTCAATGAAGCTCTATCGAGAGTTTGATTAGCTTTCATTCCTTCGAAACTAAGAATTTATATCGGCGATTTAATTACTCGGTGGATTTCGAGAAAAAAACGAGAAGGATAAAAAGAAAAAATTCACGCATTGAAAACGTGTTAATCTGTGAATGCAAGAGTGTATAATCTACCGGCAACGATTATTCACGCTAAACTGAACTTTCCAGGATGACTTGAATGACATGATGCCGTTAGAGCAAGAATCGATCCTATCAAAACCGGTTAACACTTGAACTGCGATTAGAGATTTCTTTTTTTGATTTTCTACGAATTATTCATTTTTTAAAATTTGAATTTAATATTATTATAACAGTGTAATTCTGGTATAATTCGGGTCTGTTATGTAGCTCTTTATCTAATGAAATTTAATTTCACTTGCATTGAGCCACTGAATTGATTAAAAAAATATATGTCAAATAAGTCTTATTCTTTTTCTGAACAATTGAATTGTTAGAAACATTTTCTTTTTATATACTGTTATTAATTAAAAATCAATACTTTTAACTATTCATTCAAATTAATATAAAATTTAATTAATGTGATTGTGTCTATTAATTTTTTGATTGATTTCTTAAATAAAATTCTTTCAACTTCTTCATAATTATTAAATTTCTGATTTATAATAGTAAATATTATAAATAAATATTTTACCTTGTAAAGTAAAATATAATAATAAAAATATAATAAACAATTACATATACATTTTCTTTTTTATACAGTCTATTCAAACTATTTATAAACCAATAAATTTTATAATTATGTTGATAAATGAATCTAAATATAAATAAAATTTTTTCTAGCAATAGTCTTTTATTATAATTTATTTTCAGATATACATAATTGCGAGTAACTAATTAATTTAAACGAATAATGTAAATAAAGACAGATAAAATAATGTTTGTTTAAATCTATAAGGATAAAACACATTGTTGCACATATAAATTTTATAATATAAAGTTCAAATTGTATATTTGTTGCAAAACAAACGTACCGATAGATGCAGGTGGTTGATAAAATTCTGCCTTGTTGTCATGATTAGTTTTATATATATTTTACTTTGCAGTTCTGCGTGCTTTATTTCGATCCTTTAAATGATAAAGAAATACGCCTTAACATTTACTAGTTTCACACATTTTCAAAACCGCGTAATCTTTTGACGAAGAATTATATCAGGTGAAATTCACCATTAAAAGAGAATTTTTCATCATTCCACCGTGAAAGTAATTTCTTCTATTTTGATGATGAAAAAATACAGCAAAAAACTTTCCTTGATGATACAGAAATATCATTGTAAATTTTATTTTAATAAAACGCGTTGGATCTAACACGTAACATTTAAAATCTTGAAATATCATATTATTAAATTTTTATATTGTTGTATAATATGCATTGAATAAAATATTTTAAACAAAATTAATTCTATTTATATATAATCAAAGAGTAAATTTAATAATTTTTTTAAATGTTCGTTACAATATAGAAAAATATTAATTAATTTTGAAATATGAATATTGGAATGTATATTATTTACAATATCTTATTAAATCTTTATGAATTTTTTGTTAATAATAAAATGATTTATAAAATACTTATTTTAATATTTCTACTTTAACAGGTAATCAAATATAAATAACATATTAATACAATAAACTATGTTTATCGATAAAGGTACTCGACAAAGGAATCCACTAAAATCGAGAGTTCACTATAGAAATGATAAAGAAGAAAAGAAATAAGACCATATGTTCTCAATCGATTTCGCACCGCATTATGGCAGAAAATATTTTAAAGAACGAAGCAGACATCGTCAGTGTTCAACGGTCCAGCCTGACCTGGGACTCTCCTTTCTCTCTCCCTCTCACTAACGCTCTATTGAAATACCAAATTAAACGCCTACGAGATAGAAACAAAGAGAGAAAGAGAGAGAGAGCCATGGTTTCGTGTACATCACCACCATTATTACCATTTCCTCTTTCTCTTTCATTTCTTGCTGTACAACTCTTTCTATCTCTCTTTCACTTTTTCTTTCTCACCATGTTTTATAAAGTTTTATCTTTTTTCTTCTGTTCCCATTTTTATTTTCTTCTTCTTTATTTTTATTCAATACATTTTCTTTGATATTCACAGATTTTGTCCATTTTATTCTATTTTTCCTTTTAAAAAATAAATTTATTCAAATGTATCATTTAGACTTTAATTAAAAGAAACTTGCTTTTTTAAAATACTGTTTATAATCAAAAATCATTTTCTTTAATAGCTTTATTACTTAAATTATACAATTATACATAATCATATTATAAAATTATAATTATACTTTAATAAGTACATAATATTAATCTTACAATATAATTCTTACTATTTCAAAAATATGGATTTATAAATTTAAAAAATTGGCTTATCGAATTATAAATTTTAAATTATTTAGATTATATATAATTATCTTAATTAAAGCACATTAAGTTACGTATGAATACATTTTTTTTATAATTATATAAATATTAAACAGTAAATTTAAACATAAATTTTTATTCAAATTATGAAAATTTTAATCATCTAATTTTTGAAAGAATTTTCTAAAGATTAAATATTTTACATCAAAGAGTATTTATTAAAAATCAATCATACATTTCATGGAATACTTTTCTATTTCAATTCTCAAGGTATTACAATAATCTAATAAATTAAAACTCTCTAACACTTATGTTTTAACTTATAAACATATAAAACATAGTTTTACTAAAATAAAGTATACAATTATACAATAATTTAGATGAATACTTCATTCACAGCGATGTGAAAATAATAAGCTTTGGAACTAAATAACAAAGAAAGGAACGATCATTAGAAATAAAAATTGTCCAGGAATATATCAACCAAAAACTACTTGGCGATTTTGCTCGAATACTTCTTTGTTCCAGCGTAGTAACTTTTTTTCTGATTTTGACTAGAGAACAGTGTTTACAATGTATTTTGTTTTTTTCCGGCATGTGCGCTCGAATAAATGTGTGTAGACGAAGGTACCTGCGTGCGCGTGCGCTGACGCGAATGCACGTAATATATATTCACATACCAACTACGGCATCTCTTTCTTTTTATACTTTACCAGTCTGTATAAAGCCCATCTTTCTCACTCTCTCTCACTCCTTCTTTCTCATTCTGTCTGGTACCGTGGCCTGGAGTTGCTTCAACATTTCACTCTGGTCATTTTATTTTAACGCCACCGTGTGTGGGAGAGATCCAAGGAGCGGTTCTTCTTATTTTTCTTCTGCATCGAAACGGATGTGCGTTTGTACATGAACAAGCGAAATGGTAAGAAAAAGAAATATATAAATCAAATGTTTAGTTTTTTGTATGTTTACATACACTATCCATTCGTTTTCATTTTTACAAATAATTTTAAAAACCGAAAATATTGTAGCTAAATTCCTTTTTATATTTCACTAATTGTGAAAGTTTCGAGGTGATTATATTACATAATGATGAGTATTAAGAAAAAATATATAAATAATTAATTTCATTAAAAAATAACAATATTATTCTAAATGAATAATTATAAACAACTTTTATATTTACAATATGATTTAAATAACTATGGAAATCTATACGGTGTATTAAGTAAGATTCTTTTCAATCATTATATTCTTACGGAATAATAATAATATTTAAAAATTTTTAAAATGTTTAGTATTTTTTCTTATAAAGTAAACTATTTACTATCAAACTTATTCTAATACAAAATAAGTGTACAGTTTAAAATTTAGCAGCATTTGTATCATGCCGCTTGAAGCTCCATAACGTTATAACGCATATATTTTTCTACTATAACGAATATAAAATATAGCTTGTAATGTATACCAAATCTATATAAGTATAATTTAATATTTTACATTATAATTTAAACAAATAGTTTCTATGTAAAATTGAATCGCTTAATTGTAAAATTTTTTAGATTAATCTTATTTAAAATATAAATTCAAGTAACATTTTAACTATTAAAATTTTAGAACAAATTATATCATAGTCTTATTTGAAACTGTAGTCTAAATGTAAAATAAACATTTTACTTTGTCCATAACAACTTAATGTTTTACAATTGTGGTTAGTTGATGTTGAATGTATGAAAACAAAATCAAATAATGTTACATATTTGCCTTTAAGTAGAAAACTGAGTTAAATCAACAACAAATTATCATTCCATAACATATTCTCTTTCTATAAAATATAATTCTTTGAAAATAGTTTAAACGATGATTTAAATCAATGTTTTTATAAAAAATTATAAAGTTTATTTCTGCTTTCTAATAAATATTATGAAGTAATTTCTAATAAATTCTGTCTAATATTTTTACTTACACATAACGTAAAATAAAAAGTTTTAAATAATAAAAGTCTAAAATTTATATAACTATTCACGTTGAATATGACTGATATTATGTTCTAGGAATTAAATTTGATAAACAATGAGATTTCTAACAATTATTTGTCTATTATATGATAATAAATAAATTTTTTATCTAAAATTAAAAATAGTTCACTTATATATTACTGAAATATTATTGTCTTCTTAGACGTGTAAACCGATTCTAAGATATTTAAATTACATAAAAAATAAAGACTTTGAAATTTTATTCCACCACCTTTTATATTATTCTAAAAATATACATAAATCGAAAGTAGCTTGAATCTCGTAAGTAATCAAGTCATATGTACTTAATTCTTGCGCAAATAGCTTCTGCTCGAATATATATATATATATATATGAACAAACACATGCATTTGTGTTTGCATGAATTCATTGTTCAAAAGAAACAAACCATAGTAAGAGAGGAAGATTGGAAGAGAGAGAGAGAGAGAGAGAGAGAGAGAGAGAGAGAGAGAGAGAACGAGAAAGTAGTTAGTGGTCAGACATGGTGAAGGCAGAAGGGTACTGCACATGTAAAGCGAGAAAAGGAGAAGTCAAATGACTTGGAAGGAGGTGAGGAGAGGAAAGAATCTCGAGAGGGGTGTAAAAGGTACGTGGGAACTGTACCAAAACGTAGAACTGCAGCTTTGCATTCTTGAACCTCTCCCCTCGATCACTGGTGAAAAAGCATGGATTACACGGGCTACTTTGAGATTAGTTTCTCTCTCTCCATCTATCTATCTATCTATCTATCTATCTATCTATCTGTCTATCTATCTATCTATCTATCGCATTTTGGAGAGAAAGAAAAAAAAAGAAATCTAATGCGTAGAATAAATTGAGGATCGATTGTAGTGGCTGCTGGACGTTGTTTCGTCCGAGTTTTAGATATTGGAGAAAGCCACTTACTTGTGCTTGTGCACAGAGGAATAAAATTATTTAATGAAATAAAAGACTTTAATGGTTTCAATTATAAATTTGTGGTTACTGTTATTGCTGTTGGAAATGAACATCGTTTTCTTTTATAAATTTGAAAAATTTATGTAAACGTTTGATTGTGACTTGTTATTCATACTATTATGTGGAATCGTATGATCGAAGCCTTAAACGCGTAAAGCATCGATATAATTCTGGATGATCGTATCTGCGTAATTGTGAGCGAGAAAGTTATAATACAGACAATATTTCATTTAATTTGAGCGATTCAAATTTTTAATTTAAAACAATAAAACTTTATATCATAATAATTGATTAAATAGGCTTAAGGAATTAAATAACTTTAATAGAATACTTATTCATTTTTTCTAGAATTTCTCGAAACAAACAACTTTTAAAAAGTAATAATAGTTGAAAAAATTATTTTAAATTCTTTCAGTAATTCTTATAATATTTTAAGCTTATTTCAAATTCATTTTCACCCACACGTGTTTACGTCATTAACTTAAGTTCTTAAATTTCCCTTTTGACGTTCTCCAAATTATATTTGTCTCTTACTAAAAGTTAACACGTAAAAGAGCGACATGCAACTTGCTTACGTTCCATCTATGTGAATTATGATTCGATATACATAGAATACAATTTTTGATGAAATATATTTCTAGTGCCCATGCTAGTAAACATATACTTTCATTTAAACAAGATTCTAAAAAAAATTCTAATTTGTATTTGGAAAGGGAAAGACACTAATAAAAGCGAACAAGTGCTGCTTCTTTATTAACTGTTTTTTACTTTAATTAAATAATTAATTAAATAAATTATATTAGTAATGGAAATATCTGCTTTATTTCTTTTGTAATAACTTATTGCTAATTATATTGAGAAATTGTTAATCTAATTTTATATTTCTTATTAATTATATTCGATTTAATGTTTAACCTAATAATAATTTAATAAGCCTTCAATAATTTGCTTTAACCATAATTAAAAAATATCTAACACGACATATTATCAATAATATAATTAAATTTAAATATAAATAATTTGATCAGACACTTCTATTTTCACTGCATATCTGTCTTGTCGAAATAAACTTATGTAAATGCTAGTAATTCTTTCATGCTACATTTCTCGAATTATCAAAATATTTTATTCTGTATTTAATTTATTTTATGTTTATCTCCATAGAACTGCATATCTATTACGAATATAAAATCCATAATTTATGCTGCATTTTTCGGAATAAGATAAGAAGGCAGTTCCATCTACATTTTAATATTATAAAAGGTATTAGCGTAACAAATAACTTTTCTCGTATTCATGGTACTAGATATCTTAGATTTATGAAAATAAATATGTATTAACATAATTTCTGTTTATTTTATTCAATCATTTATTTACGTATTATAAATAATATCCACTATATCAATAGTAAAGACTATCGCCAAAATAGTTTGAGTAATATCTTCACAAGCTAATTGAGCAAGTTTTTATAATTGAAAACTCCCAAATGACCTTTTTATGCATATAAGAATAACATTCAAGAAAGTTGATCGCATATAAAACCTCTAAGTTAATTTTTCGTATTTTTGGCTGAATTTTTACTAACTGATTTCTTGCAGTTTTTCTCTTATTCTGAATAAGAATGATTTAAAACAAGGCTCGATAGCATGGATATACAAGCTGATTCGACTTCGTTTCTTAATAAAAAAACAAGTGCACTTGTTCTTTATTGTTTTTTTTTATTTTTAATTTAGCTTTACAGTAAGTACATAACACAAAAATTTTAAACATTCAATTATAAGTCATAATTTTTTATATCAATTGAAACTTTCATACAAAGTCAATGGCGTCATAAATGTGATTAACTTATCGCTTGAACAGCGCTCAATATAGTTATTAAATGGAACCAACTCACATTCTTGACCGATTTTTACCTGGGTTTCTACTATTTGAACTTATAAAGTTTAATTAGAAAAGAATAAGAGAAGACAAGTGAAATCACCAGCTCATTGATTGTTGAACAAATGAATTAATTGGCCTAATACAATTTGGCTATTAAATATGGTTTACCTACTATATCATAAATTATACAAAACCTAATAATTATATGATTTACGAATACAAAGTTTAATATTAGTGACAATTATATTTGTAAATTTTTTAACAATTTTTTTAAAATAAATGTAGATAGCATTAAATTTTGGTTGTTAAATAGTTATTTTTTTTAATTAATCCTGTATGAAGACTTACCCTTTTTTTAAGTTTAATCATTATTTAAGAAATGATTCTGAATCTTATAGTGTGTATGAAAAAATATATAAAGTATTACTATTTAATACAGTAACAATGATGTATAATCATATCATAAAAAATCTTCGATAGATGTACTCATAATTAATTTCAATTAAAATAATTATTATCCAAACTGATTAGAAATTTTAATTATCATACATAAAATATTATTAATTAATGATAGCATATTTTTTTCTTTATTTTATGAAAATATATTGAGAAAAATTTATTTTTAAGGAAAAAACTTGTTACCGTTAAAATACATATTCAAGTTATTTAAAAATATTAGTTTTATTTGAATTATTGTATCGATAACATCGTTGATTCGTTCTGTGATGAAGGTAGAAAGTAGCTCATGACTAGGTCAATTTTTTGTCAACTCTAAATTTTTCTACTCTTCTTTTATTGATATGATTATCATTAAACAACGGGTGTCATATTCAAACATAGTAAGCTATACACTCTATTACTATATATTGAAATTATCAATCCTTCAGTACTAAACTTGATGTTTTCATATGTAAATAATAATAAACTATTGGATTCCATGTTTTTAATTTTCTACTAACATATATTCTAGGAAAATATAAAAAATGATTCTATCATAAATATTTGTATTTATTTTTACATTTCTAATTTTATTACTATAATATAATATATATTTTACATGTTTACGAAAAACTTTTATTTAAGAAAATATCATCTAAAATCGTACTTTATTCATTTTAATTATTGCGCAATTAAATATAAATAAATATAAAAACAATGAAAATATACTACAAAAATTTTTTATTTTATTCTAAACACAATATAGACGGTATTTGTGTTTGTGTAAATGTAAGCATTAAATAATGAATTATAGATATAAAGAATTAAAATAGAGAATTCAATAAAATATATCTTAAACTAATAATATTTATGTTTCAACCATTTAAATGGCAGAAGAACAGTTCTATCGTTAACGGTATTATCAAAATTCATTTTCCATTTATAATATAACATATATCTAAGCATCATGTTAAAAATTAAATGCTTCGTTTGTGCCCAAAAACTCAAAATAAAAGTAAAAAATTAGACATTCGTTAATAAATAATGATCGTATGACAATGCGATCTATTTTATTACGAAATCACTTATCCTAAATAAGTGTTTCAGAAAGAAAAATCTCTAAAAATTTTTAAATAATGAGCAGTTCCATAACAAAAGAGGAAATTTCTCACAAAAAAATAGTCAAATATTTAGAATTAAATCTAAACAAAAAATTAAAATATAATTATCACATAAAATCTCAACCAGAAAAAAGAAAAACAGTATTTTGGCGATTCAAAAAATTATTTTATTCAAAGTACTTAAACAGTAGAATAAAAGTATTATCTTACGAAAGACTTATCAGAAAAAATAAGAATTTTCGAAATAAAATGTATAAGAGCCTATCTTAAATTGTACAGAACTGCGACAAGCTTTTATAAAAAAACATGTAAAAACGAAAATATTATACAATGAAGCAAATTTACAAAGAATCGATTGCTATGTATTAAAATAAAGTAGAAATCATTATATAAAATAACACCATAAAAAAAAGTTTAATTTCCAATACCATATATTCAAACCCAAATTATTTCTCAAAATATTTAAAAGCAGGTTTTATCCCTCCAAAAACATTCATATTTTTAGATAATAAACAATACTTACAAGATAAAAACAGCATTTCAATTATATACCATATCAATATAAAAGGATTTAATACATAATTAACTTATGAAGCAAATTTAAATAGCAAAGATAAAACTTTTTATGGAGATACAATATAAATATATATTGTAATATTATTTGTATACAAAAAAAAATAAAAAAGAAAAAAACCGAAATATATGAAAAAATATTGGTGGCTTATATAAGTATATAATATTAAGGATACATAAAAAAATATATATATAAACAAATAAATAAAAAACTCCTGAATAAATAGACAAATAACAAACAAAAATTAATAGATAATAATTAACAGATTATTTACTTATAAATACAATATTTACTTAAAATAAAGTTTCTGTTAGAAAAAATAAGCTCATTTTATAAGACATAGTTCTATACAAGTGTAAAAAGTTAGTAGGCACCTACAATTCGTATATTTAAAAGTTAGATTTATATCTAGTTAACTTCATTATCACATAAAATTTTACTTATAGAATATATATATATTTAATTATTATTTATTTGTATAATATATATTTTACTATAATATACTTAATATTTTAACATTTTTAATACAATAAAGATATATGTTTATAATAAAAAATGTCGATTTTAACTACGTACAATTCAACTCGAAAATAATGAAAAGCCATTGAGAAATTTTATTTATCAAAATTCCAATTCTTCTGAATACTCGTATGAAATATGTCGTATGAAATATTTTGCATGAAATTCACAAATGATTCAATCTCACTAATCAGTTACAAAAATAAAAAAAGAATAAAATTAACTTTAAAAAAGGAATAACATAAATATAGTTTTATAGCTCGAAGAATAAAAAAAGAAGTATACGAGACAATGAGTTCTCTTATCCTGCTATCGCCTCGCACACATTTTTTGGAAAAACAAGTATCACAGATATCACAGCAGTGAAAGTGAAAAAAAAGGGAAGAAAAAAGAAATGCTTTTGCACATCATCACTAGATCGGTTGAATTAAGACGAGAATACTTCTGACGATAGTAACTGCAATGCTCTTACAATGATTCAAGTATACAAAGTATACAAAGTTAAACATAGGTTCTAAAAGTAAAAACTACAAAAGCTATATTATTTATCTTTTTTTCTATTCCAGTTTTTTTCATATGTAACAATTGTTTTGTTAGGATCATTTTTCACTTTTTTCAAAATCTCCAAGTAGGCTGGTGAAGTTTCCTCGTTAAAAAAGGGATTTCTTTTAAATATAAAATATATGAAAGAACTCCTCCTTTGAAAGAAGGGAATTAGTTTATAAATGATAATATTATACTTTTATATAAAAATATAAAAAATATTCTTATTTATAAGAATAACCTAATTTATTTTTATAACACAGAATATGTAGTGATAAACTCGATATCAGAAATGTCTTATTTCATCTCAGTTTCAAGATGTACTTCAATGTTATAAATTTACATTATGATTATAACACTTTTTGTACTTAAAATTAATGAACAGCTTTATTATGTTTATCAATTTATTTAACTTATCATTTTATCTACGACTGACTATGAACATTTAATATATTCATTACTATATTTTCAAGTTTATTGCTGCTGATGTATAAATTAAATTATTTCCTATACTTATATATATATATATATATTTATTTATTAAGTTAATTTATTACATGAAAAGACAAAGTAACTTAAATAAACCTGATAAAATTAATGTTTCTTTATGATTTCGTACGATGTACTTTAATTAATATAATTGCACATGTACGTTTAAAATAAAGAGAATATTTATTATAATAGAAAATATTTTAAAATAAATATGTAAATAACGATATTAAAGTACATAATTGATTTTTTTACTTTGTTATTTTAACCTCTTACACTAATAAATGCGTATAGAAAAATCTTCTCGGAACAAAAGAAAAAAAATGTGCACTATCAATTTAAATTAATTAAAATAATAAAATATCATTTTTTGTGCGGAAGAATTTGGTTACAATAAATATATTTTTGGCCGTATTTCAATGAATGCATTCGAATTTTTCATGCTTGTAATTTTAAATTATGTAAGAAGCTTTTTTTTAGTATTATAATATGTAATTTTACTATAAAAACTACTAGAAATCATGATCAAGTAATTTATTTTTAAAAGTTTAGTGCATCAAAATTTAGGAATAACCTTTAGAAGTTAGAATTCACAATTAATAGTGAAAATATTTTTACTAAATACATTTTCTAATTGTCTGAAGTAATAAAAGTATTATATTTTTAAGACATTACTTTAAGAAATTTAATTAAAATAATTTTGTATTTTTTTGAGTACAGGTAAAACTAATAAATTTATATATACTAATTTAAAAATAAGAAAGCTTCAATTTCTGAATGCGTAAACTAAATAACTAGCGCTACGAAAACAAAATTCTATAAAATCTGAACATGTAATTCGATTGATTTTAACGAATAATCAAGTATTAAAATAACAAAGAGATAGTTCAAAAAAAAAATCCATTGCATGCATTTCCAATTTTTCTGGTATTTATAAGTCAGTAGTTTAAAACATAAGTAAAGTTATGTTGCATATAATTCAACATTATCGCAATAAAACCAGTAATAGCATACCACAAACGAGGAAAATTGTAAAAAAAAATGAAAAAAAGAACCCAAACGAGCTGTCTAATGTATTATGCGAAGCTTACCGATCTATTTCAATTTAAAATTTTTTTCTGTTTTCTTAGAAAATTAATATTTTTATATTTCCCACAAATTAAACTTTTCTTGTATCTAATTCATTTTATTTTTCTGCTGTTTTAATGTGTATTTAATATTATTTTCATTTTAATTATTAATAAGATTTATTTTAAGTATGTTATTGGTAAAATATTTATCAAATAATTAAAAATAGTAATTGCATTCTTGGATAAAAATTGTAAATAAATTATTCTTATTACTAAATAATAGAATTATTAATTTGTCTTATTTTTTATACTTTAATTATAATAATATAAATATAAATGAGATACCGGAACAGAATTAAATATATTTTAGCGCGTTATTGAAACCAATTTGAACTTTGAAAAATGAAATTTGTATTTCATAAATATGTGTGTTTAATTGGTCGTTATACAATAATGTAAAATTATACAAAATGTATAAAAAATTGTAAAGAGATAACATTCTATGTTAAATCCTATACTGATTAAACTATTCAAAACTATATTTCACTAAAAAATATGCGATTTGTAACCGGCATAAAATTTTTAATCTAGCTTTCGTAAACGACTTAAGAATGATGTTAAAACTTATTTTATTCTCCAAATATGTTAAACTGATGTGTCATACATAATAAGGAATTCATTAACGAACAAGGTGTTAATGTAATAATATTAATAATAGTTAGGTTGATTTATCTAAACTATTCTGCTTATTTATTTTTACAATTTTTATACATTAATTGTAATTTAATAAAAAAATGTGAAGTAAAAATATTTATTATACAAATCATTTTATATATTAAAAACAAATACACTTATTCATGAATACAAATATTGGTATATATATAAATTTATGATTTTATAATATTTATACTAAAACGCATTAAAAATTCGGCATTTATAAAAGGATAAATATAAAATTATAAAAGACAACATGTTTGATACTAAGCATTATTGAGAATTAATATTAATTGAGAATGAAACTCTGATAAACATCTTGTTGCGATAATTCTATGTATGTTTCATTATACAGTAAATTATAATAGTTTAGATTAGAGGCATATCTTACTACTTGATACTTAATATTTTGAGAGGGAATTTTATTTTATTATTATATAATATATAATATAGAATAATATTGCTATATTTCCATAAATTTTATAATGAATTGGGTCTATATATAAACAATGCTAATATTTCTTAATATAAAGCAATATATAATTAAATTAAGCATAATTTGTAATAAATAATATTTTTAAAACACACGAACTTATGCGTTCAAAATTAAACTTTTGAATAAATTTGAGTGATCATAAATAAGAGTATAAGTTTTATTTTTTTCATAATTTTTAAACATCATAAATAAAACTCAAATATTATTAATTTCAAATAATATTTGAAACAATTATACGGTTGAAAAAAATTATTTTTCAATTATACCGATGAAATAAATATTAATAAATGTATGCACATGTTTTATTGTATTACACAAATAAAGTATATTTTCCATAAAATTTATATATAGAAGATAAGTTTATAAATCCAATATTATAATAAAATTATATATTTTTAAATTTTATTAAAGAGCATATTTTACGTATTCATATTCTTGTTTTAAAAACAAAAATAATCACAGTTTACAGAAATTAACTTGAAATTTAAAACATAGAATTTTAAATTAACAATTAACTTTAAAATAATATATATTCAAATCATTATTTTGAATATTATTATCTAAAATATTTAACAAATTTATTGATTTTATCTTTGGTATGTACTATACAACGATAATAATTTTTAACTTACATATGGTACGTTTACTAAATTTGGTACGTAAAATGATAAACTAAACTTATTTATCTGACAATATTAATACATGAAATTATGATGTTTAATAGCTTACACGCTATAAACACAAAGAAAAAAATCATTAGATTAGAATTGAATTACAGCAAACTAAACAACAAAGGTAATATTTTTGACGAGGAGAAATATTGCCAATTTTTATCGCTATATCGATGATTTTTTTATTTCTTTTTTTAGATAGATAGCTCATCAAAATCTACAATATCGTCCCAAACATAAAGTTATTATTGAGCGATATTTATTCTCTCACTTTATCTGTAACTTATTATTTCTCTTTCTCTTTCTCAATACTATCTTTCCTCGATCATTCAACCACTATAAAGATTTTCAAAACAAATCGTGCATTATTAAATTCTCTATATTAATCATATAAAATTTTATGCTGTTTCATATTATAGCAAATAAATATATTTGAGAACATTTACTTAATAAATATAATATTATAAGAAGTATGTCTTTAACAACAGGTTAAAAGTAATTTAAAAAATTTGGTATGAATATTTCTTATTACTAAAGTAATATTGAGACGATAAATAACTAAGAAAATATAAAAATACTAATAAATAATTTTTTTTTAAATTTAATTAAATTTTTTTTAATTTAATTTTATAACTTAAAATATCATATTAAATTTATAAAAAAAAAACATTAAAAAATTATTAAAAGTTGCTATAACAAATAATAATACATATTTGTAATTCATTAGTAATAGGAAAACAATACCTAAAATCATACCTCTATTAAAGTTAGAGAATTTCCTTTCCGCTTATTCATTACATAATTTTCATTTATTTTTAAAATAATATAATAAAATAATAAAATAAACTGCATACGATAATATTCTCATAAGCTTATATTGAGTTACTTTTCTAAAATAATTATAAAATATTCACTAAAAAGTTATAAAATTTTATATAAATGATAAAAAAAAATATTAAATAATAATGAAAATTCTTATAAAATAGAAAATCTGAAATAGCATATTTGTTATTAAAGAATAATATTTTCATAACTATGTTTAAATTATTGACAATTTTTTTTCTTTCTTTTACATGTTGAAATATATATACGACAACATTAAAAGTTTGTACATAAATCTAAACATATAAAATAAATTAATACTAGTTCTACCAACCATAAAATACGTTGCATAATTGCGGTATACACCGTCGACATTTTTATGCTTATCTCCCGCATATGCCTGGTATGGGTGAACGAATTCAATCAGTATTGTCGCTCTTCGACCACGACGAAACGTGATTTCTGGAGACAATTCTTTTCTCTATTATACACATACAATCCAACATAAAATTCGCGTTCGCACATTAGTTACGATTTTCTGTATTGATAGGAGTAAAGTTGGATATCTATCTCATATACATATGGAAGCAACAATTTGCTATTCGGACTATGTAGCTTGTTTAATACCATCCGAGAAAAAAGCAAGAACTACACAATCTAATAACTAAGGCATACATATACATACATATGAAAAATCTTTTATTGAATTTGATAAAATTTAAGAATATTATATATACCAATAAAAGCAACATAACTTCATATCTATTTTTATATTAAATAATTTAAATTTAGTTTACTATATTCTTTCTTTCTTTTCATATATTACCAAAGTTATTAGAAAAACAAGATAATATCTTAAGAACTTTTCCAATAAAATTTTTATACCCTTGTTGCTTTAAAATTGAAAAATAGCGATTAAAATAAAAAATTTGCTGAAATATAGTCAATTCAAATTTTTATATATATATTACTTATATATATATATAAATTATATATTATAATTTGAAAGAAAATTTTATAAGTCAATCATATATAGGATATAAAACTCAAAAAATCTGTAAAATAAAATATATTTTCATTTTGTAATAACACAAAGTATTTTCCGTTATTTCGTTACCTCTAATAGTAACAATATATTAAATAAATTATATTTCACTTTCATGAAACAAGAACGTTACTATTTATAAAAAAAAACTACTTTTCATTTAAGATGTATGTGCTAATACAAAAGAAATTTCAAAAGAAAACCAAGACAATAGGATCCATTTGTGTAAATAAAATCCTTCTTGCAAAAAATTTCATTAAATTACTATAACGATAATTGGCGTTTTATTGTTAATTTTCCAGCAAAAAAATTAATTTCTTAATTAATAAAATGCAATCATACAAAAAATGAATTTTACAGAAAGCGTAAATAAGCAATCCGTACATTTAAAGATAGTTAAATATTATTTCTGACCCTTATTTATCGATTATTTATATCCATTGAATTTTACAACGATAAAATGTACATATAATCCAATTTCTTGAAATTTCGTCGAATAATAAATGTTTATTTATTTGTCGATGTCGGTTTCGATCTATTTTTGCTCAGCGCAATTATGTGTCTTCTCAAAATTAAATATTGACTGTGGCTAGAAATTAAAATAAATATTCCACAAATAATCATTATTTATTACGGTAACAATAACTTTGTTTAAATTAAATTTTATTTTCGGAAATATGTACAGTATGCTTAAAAAATTTTCTCTCATATAAATTTGATAGTTTATAATTTTTTCTTTACAAATTAATTATCATATTATAGTATTACTATTTATATTTAAAAAACCTTTAGAAATATAATTAGTACAATTAATTTGATGAACATGAAGGTAAAGAAGTTTTCAGTACGTTATGAGAAATCGAATAGTTTAATTTATATTTAATAGGAAATTGTTTACATTGTTTAACTGACCAATACATCACATGACTATTCAACATAACTCAAAACAATGGTAATTTAGCTATCATACATGTATTATTTATATTTATTATACAATAATATAATCATTTTGTTCACTTTCTTTTACTTACTCAGCCTCTAGCTACCTTTACTTACAATATATTTCTAAACGTTCCTAAACAAAATGCAAAAATACAGAATAAAGCATCTATGTAAAAGAGATACTTAAGCCCAAGATTTTTCCTTTAATAAAATTAATTCCATTCACTGCTTATTTAGCCAAGAAGGAAGAAAAAAAATAAGAATAAAAAAAATAAATAGCAACAAGAAAAGGTAGAATGCTCTTGCACTTTATAGTACGTTGGCATTTTTTACTTTGTTGCACACGAGGACAATTTAATTTTGCATTTCTATGTAGTATATTTCTTCGAGGCTTTTCGCGTAGTAACTTTGCTTCAACGACTGCCGAATTAAAATAAAATGGATAGACAAAAAAATGAAGAGTAAAATAAAAATTCTTTCCGGAAGGAAGATTAAAAATAAAAACGGAAATATGTAATAAGGGCGAAGACATAAAAGTTAATAAGAGGAACAAGTAGTTGGGGAAAAAAGGAATTACCTCTTTTTGACATAAGATACTCTCAATCCAGTTTAACTGGAAAACGTTATCGAATACTCCGAACTTCCCTGATTCTTACTTCCAAGCTTCTTTCTACATTTTTATTCATATTTACTGACTGTATACTGACTAATAGGTTGGATTGTCACGTTAATTTTATAAAATAACATACTATTTTGATTAAACTCTGAATTGAGTGTGCAAGTGCTTTTTATATTCTATGTAAACAACTATATATACCTCCTAAGAAGCTAATATTAAAAATATTGATTCGTATAGATAATATTTTATAAATTAAGCTCATTGATATTTTAAAGTTTTTTTTTAATAATTAAGAATTTCTATTTATTTAATAGACTAAACGAAAAATTATAAGTTGGTTTAATTTTCAAACCGACTAAGTTTAAAATCAATTTATAAAATTAGTTTTCTTCAAATTTTTTAAAAAATTGTATTAAAACTTTATTAAAAAAAGAATTTTATAATGATTGAATAATATGTATATTTTTTATAACATTTATAAATTTTTTTAAGATTTGTACAAGGGTTGCAAATATATTGCTATACATATAATTAAATTATATATTAATCCATTCTAATGTAATAATATATAACAAACAAAAATGTATCGAAGATACATTTATACATTCATACTTATAAGTAGTAAAGAAACAATATAAATAAATAATATAAATAGCGTAGAACGAATTATAAGTACCAATTTTTTCTGATACTACAAAAAAAAATTAATTAAATGACATAGATGAAAATGAATAAGAAAATTTATTATTATTACAATATAATATTTTTAATTTTGAACGATTAATTTATAATAAATAATTAAGAAGTATCAATATATTTTTCTCAGATACTGAAATATATATTAATATTAATCTTTGCTAATTCTAATTCATATGTAAACAGAAATTAGTTACTTAAAATTATATCTGCATAAAATTAAACTATTTGTATAATCCTGCATATTTTAGTATATTTTATGGATCATTTTTATTATGCATTTAAAAAATTTATATTTTCAATATTATTTGTATTATTGAAGTATTAAGTATTTAAACAATTGTTTTATTAAAAATCAATAGGCGATACAATTAATATTTTAATGATTCATTCAAAGTTAAAAATATTATGATGATAATCATTATTTATTTCAATAAATGTTTAGAAAGGATTTAGAATTAAAAAAATACTTTAAAATTTAAATAAAATTTTATAATAAGATTTTACAAATTATATACATTAAAACAAGAGTATTTTTAACACTTATTTTTACATTTGAAAAAACATAAAATAGTTATTTTATTCATAATTACCGATATTTGAAGTCGTATACATCTTCATCAGAAATATTACAATTCAAAGCTGTTGCTTAATCGTTAAAACATGAAAACTACTTTTATGAAAAGACGAATTTATCATTTATGGATATTATTATTTATATTAAGAATTTTATTTAATTATTCACTAAACGTCATAATAAAAATCATTTACTTATTTACTCTATTTATACTCATTCGAATATTCAAACACTAAAATTTTAAACACATATAAACAAAATAAATAAAACTTTCTATAAAATTCAATTTAATAGTGATACAACACAAATTAACGTTTTCTAATTTTTCCTATATTTAGCAAAATGATATAATCAAAAATAAATTGTATAAATTGTATAAATTTAAAGAAATTTTGTTAAAAAAATAAATATTAAATGATATTTTTTATTTTTATTTCTATAAATGTAAATTTTTTTAAATTATGGTTTTAAAAAATAAATTTTATATCAATTTATCGTATTGATAAAAGTAATACAAAAAGTAATGAATAAAAATTATCGTTAAAACATTTTTATCATATATCTTTATCATACATGATATATTGCACTAATAATAAGTATAAAGAAATTATAAAAACATCCTTTTTCGTAATTTAAAAATGTTCTGAATCTTGATAGAAATTTATTTCGTGATAAATTTCTTTATTTTGATATTATAATTGATAAGAAATTACTATTAAATAAGGAGATTGAAAAAAAATACAAATTTAAGTATTTGCACGTTTACCATAAATTCATATAATATTTCGTCTTGCTGTATTTATAACAGTGATGCGTGTGATGATATCCTATAAAACTTTTTATAGAAAGTGCTGAAAGTGCTACTACTACTTACCTCTGAGGGCATCTGCGGTAGTTGCTAAGAGACCGAGAAGACTTCTACTATGGTGATGAATTTGGTTATGAAAGTCTTCTTTGGCCTGCTGTCGCAAATGTTCCTCCATCTCTTTGTCACAGCAGTATCCATCACAGATCGCTAGCAAAAGCAAATAGAATAACATTTATTATCAAAAATGTCTATGATCTTTTGATAATTCGTAAATTTTTTCTATTTAAAACTTTATAAATAAAGAATTTCATTTTAAAGAACTTATTTATGGTTGAAAATACTATAATCTAATGATACCCAAAAAAAATCACTTGTTGAAAAAAATGTATTTAAAAATTATTTTTTAAAAATGAACTATAATACAATTATGATTGCTATATAGTTGTATAGTACGTTGAAAAAAGTGCGTAACTAACCAAGTATAAAATTTGTCGATATAATAGTCTAGAAAACATAATCTTGGAAAATAAATTTAAACATATAATTAGTTATAATGATTTTTTTCTTTCATGTATAATTAATCTTTATATAAAATATTTAGTTAACTTCACCATAAAACTATGGTTTTTATAATTTATCATTCATTTTTAATTAAGCTCTAAATAAAAACTATAAATCAAATATTTTCCAAATTTATGTAAACTTTATATCAAACATCTTTGTCTCATACATTATATGATATTAAATTTAATATTCATTTTTTTCAAATTCGTCAAGTTCATTACTTTGTCTTCTTCTTTCTTTCTCTTAATTTTTCTCATTTTAAATCGACGAAATTAATTAGAGATATACTTTCTATAGTCTTTAAACCACTTAGTAATAAATAGCTTTATATTCTATTATCAATTATCTTCTTTTATCAATCCTCCCGTATTCATTCCTCGTTCACATAACCTTTGCTTCTACACCTCTTCATTTCTTTCGTAAAAATAATTGATTGCACTGAAAAAAGAATGTGGGGCAATTACAATTA
The DNA here is from genome assembly GCA_018907195.1 of Dolichoris vasculosae. Taxonomy (NCBI): domain Eukaryota; kingdom Metazoa; phylum Arthropoda; class Insecta; order Hymenoptera; family Agaonidae; genus Dolichoris; species Dolichoris vasculosae. The sequence continues at coordinate 4,346,611 of JACCHY010000014.1, read as the reverse complement.
TACTTAACAAATAAAAAGAAGAAAAATAACAAAAATAAGCATAGAACTTCCATCTGTTAGAATTTATATATATATATATATATATAGAGAGAGAGAGAGAGAGAGAGACTCGTGCGCTCACACGTGTACAAATGTATTTCCTCTTAGAAATATCAAGATTTGTTACATTAGTGTGATTAGATATATGAAAGATATCATGAGTATAGTATATTTTTGTCGGTGTCATTTTATAGTGAATTAACTCAAAGCAATATTAAAATTAATTAAAAGACAATCTTTATCTATTTTGATTACAATTTAACTAATCAATTTAAATAACTTTTCTATCTATTTAACTAATTCTTCCAGATTTTCATACATGGCATTGTTAAAAAAGGAATACAATCTATATGTTTATAAATTTAAATATTTACCTACATTATATGCAATAGTTCTAATTTAGTTTTACTATTTGCATGATATTTTTTTTGCATATTTATCTAAGATTAAATGAAAGAAATTAAGAAAAAGAAAAAAATTAGCAAGCTTCGATTCATTTTAAATTATGGTCATTAAATATTCAAACTTGATTAATATCTTTTCAGAAATATAATTGTAAATGTAATAATTCTATGATCGTATATAATTTTTTTGCACAAAAAATAAAAATTGATGCTTTTAAAACAGCAATAGGGAAAAACAACGAATAGATAATAGAATTTTTCAAAAATCTTTGTATCTCATTTTTTTGAATCCAAAAATAAATCATCGCAGAAATCTTTTCACAGGTAGTAATGCTCGTATCGTTTATTATATATAATTAAATAATGAAAAAATGCGTACTTCCGATTACGATCAGCGAGAATACCGAATTGTAAAGTCTAAAGCGGCCCTTGAATAATTATTCTACGCATCATATCACAAAGTTATCATGTTAGATCTTTGATCTTGACTTTATCTCATGGGCCATATCAAAGTTCTCTCTCAGGGGCTAAAAGTCTATTTGTAGGAGAAAACTAAACGGAGATACCAAGAAAAAAGACACGAACTTGCATATAAACACTTTTTCTTTTCTTCTTTATCTAACTCTCAATCTTCGCATGTATATCAATACTTCTTTGTATTATAAGTCCTATTCAACAGTAATACCTTTTGTTTTTTGTTCTTATTATAAATTCTTTATTTTGAAGTCATATTATGGAAAAAAAAACAAAACAGGATAGTATAAGATTCAAGGAAATCAACAAGGTTAACTGCTTTGAGGTTGAAAAAGGAAATTTCATTTTTACATTTATAATTTATTATACGTAATATGTTTTGTATCCGAATAGCCAACCAATTAATTGAGAAAAAAATAAGTGTTTATTTTATATACACCTATCTACTTTAAATTAAAGGTAATTTAATACATTGTTCTAATGATGAAATAAAATTTAAAAAATTAAAGATTTATTTAAATTAAGTTTAATATAGTTAGTTATTAATCAGAAATTTTTTAAATATTAAATAATATTTAATGAATATTTAAAAATAAATTTAATTAAAAATTTTCCACAGAATTGATTTTACAATTAAGATATGCTGATTTATAACAATTGTATGAGAAATCTAATAATTAAGAAATTGAGTTTTATAAAATATATTTAATCATAAAACATTTTATTAGAGTCTATAATTATTTAAATAAATTAACATTTTAAAAAATATATCACGCGTCTTTCATATATTATGAAGCAGATATTTAATCTTTATTCTACAAAATATTTAACCTTGTGCTACAAATAAACACTTCAATTGTTTAAATAACAATGAAATACTTTTATCGATTTATTAAATTAGAGGAAAAAAATTAAAAAAAAAAATTTATTAAGCTTCGTATTTACATCATTTAATCTAAGTATAAAATTATTAAAACAAATTTATTTGGATACCTTTTTTTAATCTTATTACATTATATATAAACAAATTCTGATTATATTTGAAACATTAAATTTGATTTTTTTTACGTAAAATATATACTTACTGTATCATAATTTACTTGTCAAAAAGTATAGAGGATTTTTATAATAGTATAATCTTGTAAGAAAGAAATTTGATCATCATTGGAGATATTTTATACGTACTACGAATGTCTAATGTAAATTCGCTGTGTAATTGATTTCAACTATCATTTAACATTTTCCCATTAAAAAAATTTTTTTCAATAAAATTTAGATGAATTTTTTAATTTATAATTAATATTTAATTCTTTTTATGAAAATTTTATAAGTAAATAGTTGAAATGTAGGCGTAAATGCATAAACAAAAATTAAAAAAAACTTTTTTGATAATATTAATTTTATAAACTTAAAACGATTATATGTCGATTAAAATTTAACTTCAATAAAAATTGATGATAACAGCTTAAAGTCATCTACGTAATAATGCAAAAATGCAATCTTTTGATAATCTTAGAGTCGAAAAAAAAAAAAATATTCTAATAAAAACATTCTTAATAGCCACTGGATTTCTTGTAGCCCTTACTCATATAAAAATACTAATAAGAGTGCTACATGTGACAGAAAGAGAGAGAGAGAGAGAGAGAAATATAGAGACAAAGGAGAAAGATTTCAGTAAAAAATTGGAGAAGCAGCTTTGAAAATAAAGCAACATATGGTAAGGCAGGTAGAACATCTGTCAATGTTCCCAAATAATAGAGTGAAAAGTTCGTTTGGTTTTTCATTCATGATTTAAGATAAAGTAGTTTTACTCTCCTGCATTTCCTTTCAAATAGAAACGACAATTTTTGAAATCTAGTATCTATCGATATTTATTTTTTTCCTTTGTTTCACTACGTTCTAATATTTCTTTATTCACCTTTTATACTAAACTAATAATGTAATGCGAATTAAATATTATCACATAATATACAATTATCAATTATCATGTCTATTACTTGGACCTATTTAATTTTTATAATATGTTATTGATATATTTTTAAAATTATAGATTTAAAAAAATTCTATATAATATATTAAATATATTAAAATACTTTAAATTGAAATTTTTAAAAATCAATGAAAATGTTGAGTTTTTATGTATTGTTAACTAATTAATAATAATGGCTACAGTTAATAAATGTTTTTTAATATATCATAAGATGATAAAAGTTTTAAAACATATAGCAATAAACGAGTATTAAAAGTTTTAGTTTAAGAAATTTTTTTCATAAAAATATTTTTTAATTATAATACGTTTTTAAAAAATACTTTAGAATAAAATTCTGGATATAATCATTACTTATAATTAAAAAATAAAAATTACTCAAAATTACTATAAAAAAAATAATTTTATTCGGATGTAATTATCATAAGTTTTATATTATACTTAAGAAATTATTAAATTTGAAATTACATATAAATATTAAAAGTCATAAATATAAAAAACGCAAAAAAATAAAAATTTAAATACTATAAAATATTTCCTAAGTTCTTTAAAATTTTTAAAAAATTTCTATGACAACTTTATATATTAGATAAAAACATATTTTTGTTCCTAACAACTAAATTTAACTTAATAAAATTAATTTTTTTTTAAATATATCTAACAATAATCAAAAAATTATTGCCAATATTTTCTATTAAAATAAGGTTACTAAAGAAAATAAATGAATTTTTTAATAATTACTTAAAATATTACATTATCTGAAAGATTATTTTAAATAATGGATGAAACTTTGTTGTATTTATATTAGACCCACTTCACTTCAATATAAACAAGAAATAAGAATTACAATAATATTATAAATAAATCAGTCATGAAAATAATAATACTATAGAGTTTCGAGCTCCTGATATTGTCCCTTTCAACATATCCAATTTTATTATCAGTGAATTTTGATTTCGGTGCGGAAAAAAATATTACATTTGTTAAGTTTGATGATCGGTTCAGTTGATAATAAATAAACCATTTCGAAGTTTAATGGATGATGTTTTAATATCTTTGTAGAGTGTAATAATCATGCAGGTCTTTTAATATACAAAACTACGTAAATGTTCTGACCTGCAAAAAACTTATGGCTCCGTCATACTTGATTAGGCTACAGTAACTAATGCTTTTGCAAATGTATGATTTATAAATATTCAATGCTTTTAAAATTTTTTTTATTCTTAAATTTATATGTTGAACTGTAAACTAGATAAAAGAAAGCAATATCTTAAGAAAAAAGCTAAAACAATATATTTTATTTATTTAACATCACAAGAATGATGCAACTATATTAACAATTATTTTTAATAAAATTTTGTTAAGTACATAATGTAATAATGAATTTTATCCAAAATTCATTAAACATATTTTGCTAAAATAAGAATGTTGAAATGAAATTAAACGAAGTAGAATAGAATAACCACCCTGAAAGTTATTTTTTTATAATCGTTTATACTCAAATTTTCATTCCTTTGCAGTAAATTCAAATAAGTAGCTGAAAACAACTTTGCAAGGTTTTCCTAGAAATGAAATTTTGCAGTATTCCATCGATAAAAAGACATCGGTAAAATGAAGCTTATACAATCGTTAGTAATATAGGATAAAAAATGATTCTTTTGATTCATTATAACAAGTCACCGAAGATCTGAGTAACCATCGATTTATCTCAAGTTTATGCGCAATGCTTTTTCCCCTTCTAAATAACCATTAAACGATTATTTAAAAGTTGACTGAGACTCGCTTACGAAATCGCTGCAATAATAATGTCCCGTCACCTTTTCACCCGTAGCTTCATCAATCAGCAAAGGCAGAGAACAGAACAACAACAAAGAGAAAGAGAGAGAGAGAGACAGTTCAATTCGCAGTTTAATTCGTACGCATAGGCCTGAGTAGCTGGTACAAAGCATCCTCCCCTTAACATCTCTTTAAGCATATTTTTTTTATTCTTTTTTAATTCAAGACTCCATTGATCTTTCAATTTGTCTTAACACAATATAATTCACTTTAACGAGTGACTATGAATAGAGAAGAAAAGACGTTGACACTCCTAGATTAACGCACAAAGCGTTAATTGCGCGATTTCCTTCGACTTGTACCTACAACCTTTATTATCAAACGTAACTAAGATAAACAGCTGAGTTACAGCCATGCTATGTTGCGATCTCTTAACTCATTCTACTCAATATCGCCACCGACACCTTAATGGAGCTAGATCATACTCGCACGCAACCAAAGAATGTTTATATATTTTTAAAACGTTTCCACCTTAAATTGAGTGAAAAATTGATCTAACGTAAGAAAAGACCTTGTACTATTACATTTTGACATTATCTTTAATAAAAATCTTGTATTATTTTGTTTATTTCAACGCAAATATTTAGCGTTTCCAAATATAATTTTTATTTCTATGATTTGAAATTTCAGAATCAGCGATTTTTTTATATTCATAACAATGAAATTGAATTTACTAATTACTTTAATATTGTACTTAAGATAAACAGCTTTAAATTATTCGCATGCTTTATTGAAAATACAGAATTTCTTGTAAACATGTGAGTATTTATATTAACAATACTCATACAAATTTTTTTTTAAATGAAAGTGAATTATTACATTTTCAATTTTTTCATTTGAATAATTTTTGATAATTTTACAAATATTTGAATTTGTGTAGAACAAAAATTTAATTCTTCATTTTATTATTCCAAATTTAATTTAAATGTTATTATTATTGTTATTATTATTGTTATTGATATTTAGATATTATAGATAGCTTATTAACAAGTATTGTTACTCAAATACATGTAAGTTGGAATTAAATAAGTCGGATTTTAATATTATGTGGAGTATTTTTATAAAAAAAAATGCAATCAATTTGGAGTTGAAAATCACCGAAAATATTAAAAAAGTTTTAAAAACTATTGAATATTTTTCTGATTTAACTATAAATACAAATATTTATAGCCATTATCAAATTACTTCTTTAACGCTTTTCACAAATGTTAGTAAATATCAAAAAAATTTACTAAAAAAAGCTCTAATTTTACTAAGTTAATACTTGTTTAAAAAAAATAAAGCTAAACTATACCGTATATATATTTTTCATTATCAATAAATGTATAGTTATTCTATATATCAAATTTACAATTTATTAAAAGTTACCAATAATGTATTTGTGAAATTTGTGAAAAATACTCAGGCATCGTGTAATTGTATTTCTATATAAATATCTAATAATAAATACAAAGAATTAATGAATGTTTTAAAAAATATATAATCATTTTACTAAAAATTTCCACTAACCTAGTTATTATTGTAAAAAGATAATTACGCAAAAGAAATACTTTAGATTTATTTTTATAAAATCTAAGTATCATATACATTTAATTTTATCTCTTTAAAATCCATGTATGTAGCTTTCCTAAAGGAAAATCAAATCGGCTATACCTTCCCATATCTCATTCGTATAACCATGTGCTACGATCATTGAATAAAATGTATTAACTATGTACAAGAAAAAATTCCTTTCGAGAGGTTTGGGTCTGTAAATCCAGTTTGCGCTAGCGAATAAACATGAAATTTTTACAAAACAAAGGGTGAACAACAAAAGATCGTATGAAAAAGGGAAAAGAAAAAATTTAAAGAGAAAGGAATCCAAGAATATAAAAGCCTCTTATACGCTTATAGGTGCATGATAGATGTCTCTGGTATATTCAAAATATAGAAAATTATTAAATATTACATAGTTTTTATTCAAATAGTTTAATTTAAACTGCGTATTCTGTCGAAATTAACTCATCTTAAACTTTGTTAAATTTTTTATATACTTAGTTGGGTTACATATCAATTGGGTCTACATTTTGCTCATATAAAAATTTAAATTTTCATCTCTTGTACCAAAAAATTAATGTAGATTATATATTTTGTAAAAAATTTTATAATACACAATGATTAGTTTAATTCACCATAACTCTAAATTAATTTTTTAAATCGCCCAGAAAATATTTATGAAGATTGATTGGCGAATTAATTTCATCTATAAAATAATTATTGTGTTTTTTTAATAATCTCTTAGCTTATTAAATACTGTATATAATGAGCAATTTATAAAACTTTATTTTTATTTGATTTAATTATTATTTAACATCGTATTTTAGTTAAAAAATAATTTCTGTATTACAAATATTGAATGTTATAAACCAATTTTATTGTAAATTTTTTAAAAAGTAATGACAAAATCAGGAACAAGTCTTTTAAAAATGTACGACTCTTACTAAATATATATTATCTCAATATAAAATATTTTTTTAATTACAGCTATAAATTATTGATAAATTAGAATAAAAACTTTGCTTGTTCTTTAGCATATATCATTTTTAAAATTTCAAAATCATTATGAAATAAAAGTCACATTTATATACCTAAAATTCTTATTTATTTTTAAAGCAGAAAAATATATCTATATAATAGATCAAAATTGGTTTGAAGCAAATTTTTGAGAACGAAAGTTCTTGCACATACTCGATTCAATGCACGTAAGTTCGCACATACTAACTGGTGTAGCTAAAAAAAAATCGAGCCTTGATTCATTCTATCCTAAAGAATTCTAAAGTCAAATCTACATCTTTTTTATAAAATTTATTCTAAAATTAATAAACCATGATTGAACAATTGGAATTCTTATCGTTTATTTTAAGATAACAGGTTTTATAAATTTTACTTAGTATTTAATTTAATTAATTTTGTGCCTGATGTATTTACAAAAAATTTCATTTATTTAAAGTTAAATATTAGATATTAATTGGTGTTTTTAAACTATTAAGTAATATATCCTTTTGTACGCATTACTTTTTTTGAACTATCGTAAATCTTGTGAAATTCAAGTATAAAATTTTGCTAATATTTTCGTTATTCTTATAACTCGAGTCACATTCGATTAAATTCTGTTAATCTTAGATGATCAAACACCAGCGGTGTTATTTTCGCGTAAAAATTTGTACACAAAAGAGAGAGCCTTGATGATATTGTATTCATCCTACATAGAAATAAAATTAGGGCCAAACAACATGCGGATATCGGTGGCACCTTTCGCCACCTCTTATGAATCAACCGCATGCCACGACTTTTATCCTCGATCGTCTTCTAAGAGGATTGCTCGTACGCACGATCAATGAAAAGTAAGTTTGGGCTTACTTTCCTTTTTAAATACCAGTAAAGTCAAAAAATGCCGCAATGTTTCTGCTGAGCCTGAATGAGCGAACGCTCATGCCACAAAGTCGATGTATTGTATACCCGCGACCATCTGGTATCTAACAACTTACTTTATTTGTTCAAGATCACGATTCGTCATCTTGTAATAGTCATCGATCGAGACCATTATTATATTCAGTAGAAGCAAATTATGCGAGAAATTGTAAAATCTCTTTAAAAGCAATGTCGATTGTCCTTTTGCTTTTGAAAATTAGTTTTTTTATAATCTGTCTACCTCGTTTTTCTCTCTAAAATTTTTTTCTTGACTAATGACAGTAATGGTAAATTTCAATTGAATCGACCTTATTACCTGCCTATTTTATAATACATTTTTATTTAATTTAATCGTAAATCATTTGGTAATAATTATTTTTATACAATAATTATTTAACTGATGACATTTACAAGATCACGAATGTAGATGTACGAATAATCTATATGAAAAAATTCATTTGGTAATAAAAGTTGGTTGTAAAAAAATTGAAATTGAAAGTTATTCTATTTTTATTTCATCCATATTAGTGAAAGTAATTTAATAAAAATTTCGTTGTTATTATATTATATTATTGATTCGATCATGAAATTTCAACTGGTCTGAATATTCTTTTAATAATTCTTAACAGCTGTAAGAAAATTATAAATGTTCTGATAAATCTATATTTCTTGCACAAATAAACGCCTTTTATTTTATAAAAATAATAATTATTATGAAAATTTTTTTGTTTTATATCTTAAATTTAATATTAAAAGATAAATTTCAATATGTTTTTACGACGACGTTACCACGAGAATAGATTGCATAAAGATACGGTCAAAAAATGTATATTAATAATATTAATAAATATACAATATATTTTCATCTTTGTTAATAATATCTATCTTTTATTCTTAATATACATTTTAATATATTATACCATGGTTACTATTGCCAATCTAAAATTTATTTATGTGAGTGATATATTTTTATAACCCTTTTAAAGATAGAAAAAATATTATGAAAAATATATGTTTAAAAAGTATTCTCAAATGTAATTTAAAGATATATTAAATAGTCATTGTTCGAATTTTCAGTTCTTGAGTACAACGTAAATACTTACTAAACCTCAAAATTTTATCAATTTATTATAAAAAGAATCAGAATTATAAAAAGCAAAATGTTAAAAGAAAGTGTTCAGAGAATTACTGAATGAAGCGCATTCAAAGCTTCATAGATATTTCATAGGAAGCTGGAAAGGAAAAAAGAAAATGGCGTGGATCACCAAAAAAACTGAGCAATATTGCATCCTGTATCATACACATGAAATCAAACATTCCGTAGACATAGAGAACGCAGTAACAGTTTCAAAAGTAAGGGATGCAATGTCCACGATAGAGTGGAAATTTCGCAAATCCGCGAGAGTTACTCTGCATATTTTTTCCGCTGTTAAAGTTGCTGGTGAATAAATGCGCATTGTCTGTGAAGATTTTTGTAAAGGTTCCAGCATATATATAGAATTACCGATAAACAAAGAAACGCACTAATAGAGTTAAAAATGTATGAAGTTCATATAATTATTATTTGAGTAAAGTAAATTTATTAGTTTAATACCGAAGACTAATAAATTAAAATCGCGGGCATATCCCGATCATCCTCACTAAACTCAAGATACTATAATATATATTATTACGAAAGAGAGAATCAATTTTTCAAAATTTAATGTTAATATACAGTAGAGCATATGATTTAACAATTTTGAATTATTTTGAGATTTTTAATATTCTACTTTGATTTAAATGATAATTTCTTTTAAGAAGTCCATGTTTTCCTTTTCTTTACTCTCTTCTTTATTTACATGACTATGCTGGCTATTTTCATAGAAATATCAATTATCTTAGAATGTTCTTTCGAGCGAACTAAGAAATTCGTATGTCTTTGCTATTCAATAAAAATATCGGATTATCATAATTATTTAAATCGAGACAAATTCAAGTCTTCGTAAAATAAATGCATCTTTGTTTCATAATTGTTTACATTTTTATTTATTAAATATTAAATTATAAATATATTTTATATCACCAAACAAATAGCAAATGTAATAAATATTATGAATTTTATAATATTTTTTGCACCATGTAATTATAATTATCATGTACGATTTAACATCTATAACACAATCACATTAGATATCATTATATTTATAATAATATATATTATACAGTCAGATTGTATTCTTATAAAATAATTTTTAAAAAGAATTTCGTTGACTTTTATAAACTTTATAATTGATACCACAAATCATAAAAAATTACCAAGTTATTTTTGGATATTTCTTACATAGCCAGGTATTCCTAGGTTAACAGTCTAGCATAATTAGCTAAGAAATTCATGCGAATAAAAAATATTTGAGAAATGTAAAAATATTGTAAAACAATTTAGAAACCACAGAAAAGATGAGCTTAAAGAGGTCAAAAGTGAAGCAGCACATATTCTCCGAGCACGAGTCTTGCGTATACAAATCCTTAGGCTTTTCGGATCGCCGAATAATAATGCTTTCTTGAGCGCGCCAACTGAAACGTACTCCATATGCACACACATAAATAAACATTTCACTCTGTTCATAAAAACTTGAAAAAAAACATAGAGGAGGTTCTACATCACCTTCAAAGGTGTGTACCTCTAGTGTATGTACTTGCATGAATGTGTGCTCTAGAACGAGTACTTATTTATGTATGAATGCATGTCGGCAAAGCGGACAACACTTGGTCTTTTCTCACGCTGCACTTAACAGACTTTACTGTGGCTTTGCGATTATTCCTATGAGGAGAGAGCAACAGTAGTAAAGGTAGGAGTGAAAGATACACTGATAATAATAAATATACAATGATCTCAGATAATACGACTCTAATTATTTTTCAACAAAAATCTTTATGTTCATCTCTTATATTTTTATAAATATTCAACATTTAATGCATCATACTTTATTTTTGCGTTAGAATTCATTTTATATTGCAATTTTTTCCTTTATGTCACCTATAACCTTTTTACCTCTGAACTTCTTGCATTACATTTCTATATATTTTTCAATGGAAAAATTAATCTTTAATTGAGAGTTTTTTTTCGAAGATTAAAATTATAGCTTGACTATCTTAATGATAAATATCTATCTACTGTGCAATATATAATATTCAATAACTTTTTTATATTCAATAGAGTTTTATTATATTTTACAATAAAGTTTTGAAAAACTTATGTTGCGAGGCGTTTTATTGAATAGGTTTTTAAATGATGATCAAATTAAAATTCTAAAACTTTATTTTATTAAAAAGATTTCAGCATCAAAACTTAATCATTTATTAATTAAAATATAGTCTTATCATAAATTATACTTTAATAATTTGAATAGTGTTTTATTCATTAATATAAAAAGAAAATATAAAAAATTATAAATAAATAAAAAAAATTGTAAATCAATATTAATTTCAACATTAGTAATATATTTTTTTAGTTTTTAATAAAGGTTATTCAAATATTTGATAAATAATGTTTACTTTGCTAATTAATAAATGTAATGAAAAAATTCTTTTTAATTATGCTGTATAAACTTTATAGGAAATATATAAACTTAAAAATTTTATATTATACAATTATCAATAATTTGGAAATTAGTTTGATTAATATATATTTAGATAATTGTACATAAACATTAAATCGTATCTAAATAATAATATAATAGCTTGTATAATGGTATCAAAATTTAATGAAAAAAAATTATTATTTTAAAAAATAGAGATGCGTTAATATATTACGTCTTCTGCTCCACTAAATAGATTTTATGGATGAGAAAACTGTATATGTGCATTATTTTTCTCTTAGAAACTGAAACAATGTAACAAGGACAAATTGACATTATAAACTTGTACCTTTTTCTTGAATTCATTTATATGAAATAAACATCTTCCTAACAGAATGCAACTCATACCTTTAATAATAATATCTTCACCACAATTCGGCGCATAAAGGAGAAACGCGCTATTGATCTCCAACTGATTTTACGCACTTAACACGTACTGATTTTATTCACTCCACACAAGTTTACCATCCAAAAACATCTTTTCTCTCTTTTCATTTCTATTTTTTTATTTTAAAGAAATTTTATTGCGAATGCGCGATTAACATGAAATATTTAACAGCAAAGTAATTGAATTCTCATAATTTATTATTAAATATTTATAGCCATAAATTCAGTCGAATTTTTATTTTTCATCGATAACAACTTTGTAACGCTTAGTTTTGAGATTTTAATGTACCCTACTTTATAAAATCAAATTCTCTAATCGATTTATGATCAAAGCATATAAATTAGAAAAATGGCTGCACAGTTATCTTAAATGTTGAAGAAATGATTAAACGAACCGAGTAAAAGCTTGTTCACATCTGCTTCGCGAAAATGAAAAGCAGCCCTTTAAAAATAAAATATCGTCCATAAACGTTACATAAGAAGAGGTAAAATTATCTTATCGTGAGAAACTTGGCAAAATTAATCTGGCGGCCCGAGAGAACGAAGTAGCAGAAAACACAACGAAATGAAAATACATGAGTTAATGTCTGAGAGAGGAGGAAAAGAAATACAAAAAGAAACATCACACAAAAAAAAAGAAAGTAATTTATACATTTCTATTTTTTCTAATTTGATAAGGTTTGTTCTTTTGATTATTTTCTTCTTAATTTTTAAGTATGACAAAAGTTTTCGTGGTTACTGTTGTGGATTTTATTAAGTAAGCAATTGATCATACGTACTAATTATAAAGCCTTCGAGCATTATCATTTATTTTAATTAAATTGTTGAATTGTATTTTTCAGCTGAACTGATATTATGTATATTTTACGAAAATTATCGATTAAATATTTCTTCTTAATGAAAAAAAAATAAATATACCGATTTTAAAAAATCCCTTAAAAAATACTTTAAAAGACTTTACAAAATCAATCGCACAATATGGAAAAAGACATATTTTTCGGTTTATAAATTACGCTGACGCAAGTCTTCGATGACTTATCACTTGTCCAAAAGAAAAAAATATTGTTCATAGCGACCAAATATCAAATAAAAGCATACATGATATTTGAGTCATCGATCATATTTCGGTGTCATCTGCTTCCTTTTTTCACAAGAACAAAAGAGATATCTTAATAATACGCTCATAATGTATTTATGTATGCACTATTGCTTAAACAGAACTGCAACTACAAAAAAGTGATAGCTAAAACAAGTAAGATAAAAACGTAATAAACCGACGAATTGATTTTACCTCTGCTTCATGGAAGCAAAAGAGTAATATACAAGCTAGCATCGGCCAAAGGGTAAGCAAACCTAATTACCGACATTCCAAGGATTTTTAGCTTGTTGTTACAAATTTCTATGGCTTAGATAACTTGATATCCCATAATAGCCGAATAAAGCAACGTTGAAAGATACTTGCATCGATTTGTAACAGGTAAGGAAAAAGATTGGCGGGATTCCTAAGGTGAAACCGACCGAATTCGCAATAGTGACTTTAATTGAAGACGGTGAATGGTTGAATATGGAATAACGTATATAACTAACATTATACGCGTACGTACTAAAACAGCTAATGGATAGAACATCTCGCGAGTTTCTTAATTCTTTATTTGTTGTCGAGTAAATACACAATATGTTGTGTATAAAATTGTGTAAAAACACAATGCTTGCCTTGCATTATAATATTCTGTAAATATATTGCAGAGGTGAATGTCTTGGCGGCATCACAAAAAATAATAATAAGCATCTATTTCATTATTTTTATACGACCTCGGGAAGCGATGCTATATGATCACAAATCATGGAAAGTTCAAATGCAATATTTGCATCCGTTTCATGCAAGTAATTATTAACTCTAATCGAAATGAAAGTTACTCTAATTTGACTAGAAATAAATTAATTAAAGCACAGTGAGTTGTTAATAATTTAGCAATAAGAATAAAAATTGATATATAAAACATTCAATGATCAAATGCGAGATATAAAATATGAATATCTATTACATTTTATTAGTTACTATTTTTTTGAAACAATATAACATAAGTATCCGTAATTAAACGAATTTCTGCTTAAATAATTTATGCTTAAATTTGGTACAGATTAAAAAACTTAATTATTGTTATCTAAGTAAATATGAATTTCAATTCGATTTTTATACGTTTTTATATTCTGTTGCATATTTATAAACACATGAATTATTGCATAATAATATTATTGTATAAATATATTATTGTATATTTAGTAATTATCATTATTAATATAATTAATTCGATTTTCAAATAATAAATTATCTTCAATATATTTAAAGATTTATATATATTTAATGATTTAATACTTGGAAACCATAATAAATTTAAATTACTTAATTTACAGACTCAATTGACTTATAACACAATAAATATATATTTTTAAATCTCTTCGGATAATAACTTGATTGTTAAAATAATACACATGAAACAATTTTAAAAGGAAGAAAAAGCGATATTCATCGTCGTGTATAAGATTTTTAATCTCGAACTAATTAAAATATCAAGCGTAATGTCACTATGTCCAGCAAAGGGTAATGAGATGTAAAGCAAACGAGCCTAGGAAGACTTATTGTGCTTCCGCTAAAACTTTGCGTTGTTTTTAATTTTGCAAACTCAATAAGTTTTGCCGAACAGTGATCTGAGTCCGCAATAAGAGAACCAGCCCGATAAAAACAGTTGACAGATCGATGCGCGACAAAATGTCGGTACAACCTGAAAGAAAAACACGTAGCATAGTTTGCACAACAAAAACCTTAAAAAACCTCCCGCCGACCCTAAAATCATATTATGTTCGTAAGATATTTTTTATACGATAATTTGTTTTTAAAAAATGTTATCAATTATCACTTAGAGATAGTAACTGCAAGTCGTATTGAATTGTTTTTTAATCGATAGCTTTGGAGATGATTTAGTAATAAATATTCCTTCGTTGATCATGTATTTTAGATGAAAATACATCTTATTTGTCTTTTGAAAATTACACTTGTTTGAAATAATATTTAAAAATCACGGATATAGCAGCACCTATCTTAAAAGTTCAAATAACTTTATACAACATTAAATTTTTCAAAATTTATTTCCCTGAGTAAGTTTTAAACTGATGGGAATATAAATCCGAAATACGTAAAATTTATATTGAAAATATAATTTTAATCACACTGATTTCTGATAAAGATTTTACAACAATTACCTTTTGCTATTAATAAATTCGATTTATTCAAAACATTACATTAATTAAAAATTATAATTTTACAGACCTCATTATAATCAATGATTTACAAGGATTCATAAAATTCGAATACTGTGTATAAATAAACATTATATAACATTATTTTATCTTATAGAATTATACGTATAAATTAAATATAAAACTTGTACAAAATTTATATAAATGTAGAATCAACGATTTTAAAGCTAAATTTTTAATAAATTTATCCAATTTAAAAAAGAAAGATTAAAAAATAAAATTCAACATATTCTTTTTGCTTTTAATTATAATAAAATTTTTTTTCAATATATCTTTTATAATTGACGATATAAAATTCAATAAAAAAAACCATAATCATAATAAAACCCATAAAGTTAATATGTAAAAATTTCTAATATTATCCATTTTATAATTTTTATAAAATTTATGTGTAATATAATTTATATATGATTTTACATAATGATATTTATAATGAAATTTATATAACAGACTTTAACTAACCATGGTTGAAATTTATATTTATAAATCTATAAAAACTAATAATAATTAATAGAATCTTCGAATTAAACAAAATTAAGTTTAAAATTATGGCAAAAAGAAAATTCAAAATATATTTCATTGGTGCGAAAACTTTTAAATTACTATTATATTGTTATTTGGTATTTTAAGAAGATTCTAAATTATCAGGCATCCTCTATTTTCAGATTATTTTATTCCTTGATTTAAACAAAATGATACTACAAAGTTCATTTTTTTTAATTTCATTGTCGAAATCAAGTTGTAAATTAGTTACTCGACCGATTATCTCAATTGCATTCTGCTTTATAAAAAAGTGAATATCATAAAAATGTATTTTTAAGGCGATTATAATCATATGTAAAACTCATTTGTTTCTCACAATAAAAAAACGAATAACAAATAAAAGATCTTATTGATTTTATTTATTATAGAAAAATATCTTGTTCAAACGAAAGTATTTTTATACAATAAATGGTTTTTTTATTAGGTAGAAAGCAACTAAATAATTACAATTACTCTATTTAAAACCTAGCCAAGTTCAGTCACAGATAATTTTTTTTTAAATTCGCTTTTCAGTCACATAATCATAAAAATATTCTCTAATCTAAAAGTATAGGGATGATCAATGTAGGGAAATGCAAACGTATTCCTTTTGTTGATACTTAAAAAGAAATTTTATAATTTATTAATCATTTATGTA
This sequence comes from Dolichoris vasculosae, assembly GCA_018907195.1. Taxonomy (NCBI): domain Eukaryota; kingdom Metazoa; phylum Arthropoda; class Insecta; order Hymenoptera; family Agaonidae; genus Dolichoris; species Dolichoris vasculosae. The sequence continues at coordinate 4,329,919 of JACCHY010000014.1, read as the reverse complement.
ATCATATATTTAGAAAATAATATTATTAGTGATAAAAAAACTATTTCTTCATTTTAATTATCAAATTTTACTGCTTCAAATGAATAAAAGATTACCAAGTTCGATAAAGTAAAATATTTGATTATGAATATAAAATATTGGCTTACATTTTTATAAGTAAGAAGATGAATTAAATTATAGTACAATTTGTGTAATTAACTAATTTTAAAATATACACAAGATAATTTCTATATCAAAAAGTAATTTTGTTTTTTGTATTAAATTTAATTAATAAAGTATTAAAAAGCAAATACAGCCGTTTATTTCCAGTTATTACTGTTTTTAATGTTTTGAAATGTCGATTCAATAACAGTTCAAATGCAATTGGAATAAAAAATTTTAAAAATTAATTTAACTATGAATATTTATTTTAAAGTATTAAATTTTTAACAAATAAAAATCATTACAAACAATGAAAATTCAAATTTTAAATTAAAAACTTTGAAACTTATATATTATCGATCACATATAAATATTCAAAATAACTTTAATAGGTAGTTTTTAAAAAATATCCATCGTTCATAAATCTTTACCAGTAGATATTCAAAATAAATGCATTAATATTATTTCTTTTATTAAACGATTTGAATAAAGATTTATTTAAGGTTTCAGAATAAATACTTAAAGCTTAAAAATTTTCATTTCCATAAATGATTAAAATGTCTTGTAAAAATTAAATATTAAAATTTTTATCCTAAAAAATAAACCTAGGCCGCCAAATAATTACCAGATATTTTAAATATATTTAAATAGTTTTATAACCATAAAAATTAATAATTTAGTAACATAAATTGACATACATCAATGCAATATAAGAAATTTACAGTTTTTAGTAAATTTACAATGCAGTATTTGCAACATAGTAGTTATTTTTAAATGATAAGTGTTTTCAGTTTATCGATTCTGAAGAATTTTCAAAAATAAATTCTTAAATTGACATTTATTCAATTGAACTTTAAAAGCGCTTCTCAAAAAAAAGTTGAGTACATTGCTCAGAATAGGTGTAAATGTAGGTAGCGAAAACCACTAAATTTATCTTATATCAACTGTGAAATAGCTTGTGTTAAAGAATATACTATTATTGAAGCATAAAGGGCAAAGAAAGGGATTTTTTTATACTACATATTTTTTAAATTTCGGAAATCGGTAGAAAGAAAAAGGTTCTGTCCCACCATATACAAAAGTGAATTTCAAAGTTCTTAAATGAAAACCCGAAGGGAAGGGAAAGCGGCAGTGGCGATGGCGACAACGATAACAATGATAACGACACAAGCACGACGGGAACTCACTGTTAGGTTCTGCAAGTTCAGATTCTGAATCATCCTCTGAGCCGCTTAGAAACTCATCGGGTATCTCGTCGCTCGCGTTTTGATGCTCGAGGAACCGCTTCAGAACTTCGCAAAGAGGCCTCGCAGCCGTTTTGAGTCTAGGCCTGGCTACCAATCCACCAACTTCGTTGCACACAAGTGCGCAGCCGAGAGCGACGAATGCGATCGCGCAGGCCAGCCTTCTCCGGGCCGTCATCGCACGACCTTCCGTAGCTCTCGCTCTTCTCTCGTTAACTCTTTCCTCACTCCTCTAAAAACGGGCTCGTAAGTCTGGACCAAGAATCAACGCACCCGTCCCCGCGACACCGGCTTCTTCGGGGATGACGCACTAACACTCAAGAAAACACTGCACACGAACACAAGGTTAGCGCGAACGCTGAGCACACGAAGTGTGTCCCACGAATGACTCGTTGCTACTGAGTGGTCGTGGTGACTGAGCGCCGAGATCCCAAGAGAGTCAAACTTACCGACCGTGGTCTCTCGCCCTCTCCCTCCCTGTCTTTCTCTCTTATTTTCTCTTTCACTCTCTTGTCTCAGTCGTACACGCTTCTCTTATTCGCGGTCATCATATCTCAGGAGAGGGACAGAAGAGTGAACCAGACAATACTCCCTAGCTCTTTGCGAATATCAAGTGTCTACCTGCTATGTTGGTTGCTTCGTGTCTCTTAGGCTCGCAAACATGCATTTTTTCAGGCCTCTTTCCAGACGACACGCTTTTCTTTGCTATTTATTCAAGTGTTTCGCTATAAAGTTTTTTTTACAGGATAACCGCTTGGCTCAACCTTTAAATTTAAACATAAACTGACTACCTCGTCGCTGTTTACGCTTCTTTCATACTTAAAACACATTTTTTTCGACCAATTTGCTTACAAGAAAGGAAATGACGAAAGATAATTTCGGTACTCGTTTTTATTCTCTATTTCATAATTTTTCCTCTTTCTACTCGCTCCTTCTTTTTCTTGACTTCTTAATTTTTCTATTGGAAAATTTTTTTTACCAATTTCGAGCAATAAGTGTAATTTAATTTTTTCAGATTTTTATCTTCATTTTTATTAACGAATCTTATATAACAAATTATTAAATTACTAATTCTAATTAAGCATTGTTAAAACCGAATAAATCACTCTTTATGCCACTGCCTTTTCGTGTTATATTTTATTCAAAAAATACAAATAATCTCCATAAATATACAGTTTTATTTTTAATTTTATTATAGCTGCTCTAGATTTTATTTTAGTTTTACATAAATTTTTTCGCTGTATATTTCTTACTTTGGCGTTTCCGTATTTTTCTTTTATACAAAATCGTATTCAACTATATTAGGTATACATTACTTTTAAGTATTTATACAGTTTTTAATTTATATTTTAACGCTCAACGCGCAATTTCCAACGGACACAATCGTTCGGTCTTTTAGATGTTTTATTTTTCCAAAACAATGTATATTTTTATTTTCAAAACTTCCTACCTCACTCGATACTTGGATCATGATCAATTAAATTAAATTTAACGCATATATATATATATATATTTTTAAATAAAGCATTTTAAATAATTAATCTATTTTGGAAAAAAGCACATTCTTTAAATAAATTATCGCATAAATTACGAGTAAAATAAATGTAAATTATATTTTAATTTTTTTATTGTTACTTTATTATCCTTCCTTATTTACTGTTTGCCTAATTATTTTATAAGATAGCTTATTTTCACAAGCATTCATACTTTTCTACAAGCTTCATTTTATTAAATTTTTCCGTGAAAACTTAAAATACCTCAAAAGAGGATTAAATAAATCTCAAAAAACCTACATCTCAAATTCGTTCAATTAACTTAAAACTATACAAAATTATTAACACGAGAAAGTCCCTTTGTATTTTGTGAATTTCATTAAAGGCTACAATGCTTTTCTTGCCTAAAACTCCATGAAATTTAAATAATTTTTATTAAACACACTATGAGCAGCCTCAATGAACTATTCAGGATACAAGTACTCTCGAACTACAGTACTGCTCATGTTAAAAATTTTAGAGTTAAATTTCAGTCAACTCAAAGTATAATTCAACTTTAATTAAAGAAATGAAGGAATAAGTAAAATAAATTAACAAGAAACACATTTTAAATTATAATGTTGTTAAATTCTCATTTTATATATTATATTAATACCACTTACTTGAACTTTAATTATATTTCAGTTCATATTTTAAATATAATTTAGTCAATTATTATATAACAATAATAAATTTAATTAAATTTCTAAATTATAAATAAGTGATTAATAGATCATGCAATATCTAATTCATAATTAATAATAATTTTTGTCAATAATCTGAACAATTTATATATAAAAAACAAAATTAGCATTTCTTGATCTATTTTTATTTTTTTTAAAATACCAAAAATAATTAATTGACTATTAATTTAGTTAATAATCGTGAATTAAAATTTAACATGAATAGTTTATCACTTTTTGAATTCAAATATATTCGAATAAATTACATTGCACATAGTATTAAAAATTTAAATAATAATAAATAACCATTTGATCAAATATTTAATTTGACGGATATGTTATTATATGTATTTTATATATATTATATATATTATTTATGAATGATAAAATAAAATAATCATTTATTTAAAAAACTATAAAGAATTCTATAAAATTTATATTTGTAATTTAATTATGACAATAATAATGTTAATATATTTTTATCAATTATGCAAGAACTATTATATATATATTAGATACAGTAATATAAAATTCATCTATTTATTTAATGAATAAAAATATTGAAAATTATATTATTAATTAATGATATAAATAATATGTAATTTACTAATATAAGTTAAAGTGTATTATTTATTTTAAATTTCATGCTTTAAATTTTTCAAATTTTAAATAATAAATCGTAACTTTCAAAAAAAATTTATTTCATTATATATTTTTACTGTTAAAATAATAAAGAATTACATAATACATACTTTCTGCCGTAATTTTCACTAATAAAAAAAGAAACGTATTATTATAAGCATTTTTATACCCGTTAAAACGTTTTATAATAATATCTACTCATATATTAGTGAACTTTTATACAAATTGAAAAAAATTTAGGTTTTTTCTAAAATATAAAAAGGTATTATTTTTTAATTTGAATAATAATCTTAATTTAAAATACATATTTTGCTACATATTTTCTTTTCATTATAACTAACAACAAAATAATATTATCCATATTTAATAGACTAGATAATTAAAATACATATAAAAGTAAGAACATCGTTTTGATTTTATTTCTATTGATACTTCATATATATATTAACAGCGAAAAATTAAAATAATTAAAAATAACTTTATAAAAAAATATTTTTATTAATTATATTATAACTTAATAATATACTATAATATTATAATTTAGTAAATATTGAATTACTCAAATATTTTTTTCTCGCAAGTACATTTTTATATAAAGTTAAGTTCCACGAATATTATTGCACAATATTCTTCAAAATATATATATTAACACTATTATTATTTGAATCGACCATTCTCTTTTTTTATTTTTAACGCATGCATAATTTTCTGTTTTATAACATACTATAATCTAGAAAGGCAAATAAAAATTAAATTATTAATGCATCAGGTGTAATTTTTTTTAGTAAAAATTAAATTTATGTTGCTCGAACATAAACTTACATTTACGTTAACTCGATTATGTTAGCTATATGTATGTTATGTACTGATTAAGTAAAAATGTAAAATACATATTTACAATTTTTTTGTCAATCAAAATAGCTTGATATTGCTAAAAAATTATTCTATAAACAATATATTAAGCATAATGATTATTATTATTGTTCTTTTCGTATAAAGAGTATTTATTAATCATATGTAACAAATTAATTGTCATCGATTCATGTAAAACAATTTAAATTTACGACTGTTATTATTAAAGTAAATGGTGCAAGAACATTTATCAAAAATATACACTTGCAAACTGCTCTCGATTTAATAAAACGAAAACCAGCAAAGTTCATTCTTATATCGATCAGTTCTTACCCTGACTCTTATTTTAATTTCTCTTCTAACATGTCTAACAATTTATTTGAGTAATAAACAAATATGCTAACCAAAAGATCACAACTACTATAGTCTAAACTAGGCTATGAAATTATGCCCTGCCGATAAACTACTTTTAATACCTCGCCCTTCAATCCTTAAATCTACTTACAACCCACCGATTACTAACCCCTTCGCTTCTTTTACATGCATTTGAAAAGGAGGATTCAGCAGCATGCATACTCCTTCTGTATACTCCTCAAAAAATGTATTTTCACGGAAGAATACGTAGAATCTTAATAATAAATTACGTAATATTTTATGATCTTGTTTTCTTTTATTTTACGTTAACACAATTATTTTTAAAATATGCAGAATGATTTCTTTGTAGCTTTCAACTTTATATTTCACTATTCATATTCCAAATTTTTACTACTCAATGAAAATAAATGATAACTTTCAAAGGCTGAATATATAAAACCAGATTTTCGTAATAACGAATGATATTTTGATGAACATCTAAATTAAAGGTATTTAGTAATAATTATATATAATTAAATGTATATTCTTAAATAAAAACGGAGAGAAAAACATGTCTAATATTAATAAAATGTAATATATAATATATTCAAGAATCCAATCCAACAATTTCAATTTTTATAAATTATTTCAAATACGAAAAGTAATAAATCTGATTTTTATCGATAACGTGCTAAATGTAAAATACTTCTACGTAATTATTATAAATTAATGTATGCATACAATATCTAATGATCAGCTTATAATTAGTACAATATTCTGATATTAATTCCTAATAATTTCTGAACTTTCCAGCACCAATTAAACAATAATAACAATGATAATACTGGCTAAGTTTAATAATGTATTATTAAAATATTTTTATGAAAATTATACTCAAGCTAATTACTCATTGTTAACTACAATGCGGTTTGTACAAGTGGTTTTAGAAACATTATTTTAAATAAAGTTTTTGTTAAAATCAAAAGATATATTTTTTTTATGTATCTAATTCTCGTAAACAGTAATTTATACAATGCTTGAAGTGAAAGTAGAAAGTAGATTTATGTGCGATTGGTAAGATATCCGTTGTAAGAACTATAATTACCACCAAGTTAGATCAATCAAAACCAATAAGACTTAATGGAGCTCGTTTATCTGTATACACAAATAATTATCCGATATTATTAATTAGAATATTAAAAACATTAGGCTTAATACTCAAAATATGCAGCTACTCTTTAAAGCAAAATATGGATATACAAAATAATATTTTTAGGTTATTTACTTACCATTCAATATACAACAAAATTTTTTAAAGAACCTTGATTGATAACTTTGTAATTATTTATCTTTAATATGGATAAAGTTTTACAAAGTTTTTTTTCTGCATGTAACTCACAGAAATCTGACTTTGAGAGGCTGTGCATCTTTATACATAAAAAGTAAGCATTAACATAAATGTATATTATACAAATATTTATTTATTATTGTATTATTATATTAATATGTGTACACGGTATAAATTTTTTAAAACCATTTAATATAAATATTTAAAAATCCAATATTTTGAAATGAGAGATTTAGATAAAATTTTATTGAACTGAAAGAAAGTATTTTTCTTTTTGAAACATATTTAATTTAACTTGAAGATTTGTACAAATTATGAATAATACATAAAATTATTAAAATTATATAAGATCCTTGCTTTAAGTTGCTTTAAGTTGCAAATACAATAATTAAAATAATTTTGGTATTTATTATAATTTAGAAACAATTATGTGTTGAAATTTTAATAAATTTAATTCGTATTTATATTTGAAGTAATTCAATATATTACTAGTTTAAGTCATTTAATCTATCAAGTACAAAAAATTAATCGCATATTTCATAAATTAATAAAATTTGAAAATTAACTTTGAAACTTTTTTAAACAGATTTATTATAATCCTAAAAACACAATATAAAGAATGTTATAAAAAATTTAAATCATTACGTTTTATGTGTTAATAGTCAAAACAGTAAATATTTTTTAAAAATGACAATGTACCATTATATTTCAACCTAAAACGTTTCAATATAATGTATTAACTGTATTAATATTATTTCAAATTCGTAATATTTATATAAATAAATTTAATATTCATATTTTAGTAATACAGTATTATTTAAATAAATGAATAAATAATTTAAAAAATTCCTATTTTATTCAGGTAAAACATTATGCTCTATCGAAATATTAGTAAATAAGAAAAATCGATAATTTGTTAGAAAATACGAAATTTTTAAAGAAAAATTTTGAATATTTTTTATTTTATGATGCTTAAAAAATAGTTTTATCGATTTCGTTCAAAAATTGAACCTTCAAACTTTTTGTAAAATCGATTGAAAACAAAACAAACAAGTTTATTAAAAATGTATGTAATTTAGCGTTACTTATAAAATATGAGCTTAAGAAAAATAATATTAGAATAATACAAAATTGGCGCATCCAAAATCAATAAATGAAAATGTCTTGCTATATGGAAGTAGTACTAGTTATTTTTTTAACAATGAGAGATAAACTAGTAAAACATTAAACAAGTGTAATCATTGTTCTAGCCTGATTGACTTGCCACACATTAAGCTCTTCATATTCTTCTATCAAGTCGTTGATCTCATTAGGTTTGAAACCCTTTCCGATACAACGTTCAAGTATATCATGGACCTTGACAACTTTACCTTCACCCGCTAGTTCCCTTATAATCGCGTACATTTTGCTCCCCCTCTGGTTGACACTCGAGGTTATCTTCACATCCGAATAATTAATAGAATGCTTCGACATCTCAATTAATCTGTTAGCTTCCTTTACGTCATATTTATCGACTTGATCACACAAACGAAGACGAGCGAGAGCTGTGGCTAATCGCAACACGCCGAGCAAATTACGTGCAGAGGTAAAGGTCTGGTCTCGATTATTGCGGGCTTCTCTCCTCATCTCTACATAAGTATCTGTAAATTCAATAAATGGTAAATGAGTAATCGTTATTCACTTGATTTTTAACCAATCACCTATTTCTCATACTTTTTTTTCGAAACAATAACATTACAAAGTAAAGTACTTTACTCATCCTGGTACGTTATACCCTCCACAATAATAAATTATATCTTTATACATCTTGAGATTCTTAAAAGTAAACTCAAAAAAATTTTGAAATATATTCTAATATAAGGAAGTAAAATTCAATAAGTGTATCCCATGTTATTTTGCTTATGCTCCAGTTTCTAAACGCCTATTCTATCAATTTTTTAAATCAAATATCCAACACTAATACACAATACTTATGCGCTAAAGTATAAGCATCTTTAAGTAAAGTATAAAATAGAAAAATAAAAACGAAAATATAATTTAGAATTTGTAAGTAATTTGTTTATTTACTAAAAAGCTAGATGCAAATTTATATAATTGCTAAAGCTCATACATTATTCATTTTAATTTTGTATTGGCATTTCTTATAATGTTAAAAATTTTTAAACAATATTATGTATTATAACGAAATTTTATTTGATTATATTTATATAAATATATTATATACGAAATTCGATTAAATCGAAATTTTTCGAACAGTACATATAGAAAAATTAATACAAACATAATTTTTCAATGCAAGAAAATAAATCACTACTTAAAATTCTTTATGAATGGTACAATAATTAATTATATAATAATTAATGAGTTGAATTATTGATTTTAGTATATTTACTTTTAATCAATATTTTTTTCTTTTACTTTTGATAATAAGTCAACTTTTAATCATTCTAAATTTGATTTCTAATTGATTTCTGTGATATATTTATGTCTTAACAATATATTATATAGATATCTTTAAACTTTTTTCAATAATAATCAAGTATTAGAAATTAATAATGTGTTTTTAATGCCAATCAGCCAACTATTATTATTATAAGCAACTATAATTATAGTTAAAACAAAATAAACTTACCAACAACATAATCCGTTAATTCTTCTGGTATGTAAGGATCTTTAGACTTGCACATTTGAATATACTTTCTCATTAAAGTCATATTCAAAGCTTCAGTTTCAGTAGGTGGTTGCTGTCCATGTTGGTGAACATATGTGATATGTTGAGCTAATCTGAAAATTTTTTATTTGTTTATATTATTAATATTATAAATAATTCACATAATAAACTAAACATTTTCTTAATAAAAAATAATTTTTAGCGAATAAACTTTGCATTTTTAACATAGTAATGTTCAACAATATTGAATTTACATTTGTATTATAATTATTTGTATGCACTTTAAATATTCATCATCAGGTCTTAAAGTATGAATATATTTATAAGTAAATCAATCATAATTAAAATGTAATAAAGTAAATTAAAACAAAATATAAATGGTTAAATATAAGTAGGTAACTTATGAAATTTTTTGATTAAATTATATTTTATTTGTTCTTGTAAATAAATAAGTTTGATTTATATACCTAACAATTATTTAATAAACTTGACATTCTTTAATATTTGTACTATAAAAATGTAAAATATTTTATGTTTACAAGCAATTTTCTAATAATTTAAAAAAAAAAAAAAAATTGTTTTTATACTTCTTGTACTTTGTTAATAATAGCAATTTATTAATCTATTATAAATTTATAAAATAGAAAAGATCGATCTTACTTTAAATCATTTTCTCGATCTGCTCTATCCTGTATTAACCAAAGTAAATCAAATCTAGATAAAAGAGCAGCTGGTAATTGAATGTTCTGCTCTACCGTTCTTCTCGGATTATAGCGTCCATAAGCTGGATTAGCAGCAGCAAGAATGGAGACCCTAGCGTTCAGACGCGCCATGATGCCGGCTTTGGCAATGGAAATAGTCTGCTGTTCCATAACCTCGTGAATGGCTGTACGATCGGTCTCAGCCATTTTATCAAATTCATCTATGCAACAAATACCTTGATCAGCGAGGACAAGAGCACCACCCTCAAGAATCATCTGCCCTGTTAGTGGATCTTTCATGACGGCTGCAGTAAGACCAACCCCGGATGACCCTCGACCGGTTGTATATTGTGAACGTGGACACAGACGCGTGATAAACGATAGGAGCTGAGATTTCGCAACACCCGGGTCACCCATTAAACAAATATTGATGTTTCCTATAGAATAATAATTCTTGCATCACTTAGGATAACAGTAAAAAATTTAAATATAAATTAAATTCACTAAATTAAATAGAATATTAATTCATAAGGTTATGCTTTTTTCAATAAAATTGCTTCATTAACTTTTAAACAAATTTTTTTAATAAAATTAGTTTTTATATGACCTTAATCTAATAATCGATCATTTTTAGCCTTACTAATAATATATCCAATTCAATAGCAGAACTTTATTTAAAATTTGTAAGAATTATGCATTGTTTAAAACTAATTTACTGAAAATCCAAAATTTACTACAATAACATAATAAATAATACATAATAATTAAAACAAATACATGAGTTTTCCACTTCCAGAATTATTTAAACAAAATTTTTTTTATATTAAAAAAATATATTAATAGAATTATATTAAATATTGGAAGTGAATTTACAAAAAAGAATTATCAGACAAATTTAAAGAATAAAAATATTTTCTTTGTGAATTTCCTCTGACATAAAATTAATTCTATTAATCTGCATCCTAATATTACTAATACTAATGCTAAAGTACATAAACAAGAAAATTAAAATACATCTCTGATATTTAATTAAAATATAATATTAAAGGAAACTGAGAATTATATATTATTTTCTTGTATTATAAAAAATTTAAATGAAATAGAATAAATAAATGGAATTCCTTATTATTGGTATATTATTTAGACTGTAACACCTATCCAAAAGTTCATTAGAACATTTTATAACTAGATTATTCCTGAATATTGTGCAGAACTCTATAAATAAGTTCTGCCTTTGTTAGATATTACTTAAATCAATGAAGGATAGAACATGCAAAAAATAATCTAAGAAATAAATAGATTTTTAAAAGAAGTTGGTTGGATTACCTACTCTTGTTAATAAAAAAAGTTCAAAAAACTTACATATATTATTGTTACATTATGATTTCTCATTCTGAAAATTTTAAAATATTGCATTTTAACTTATTCAAGCACCAGATAGTATAAGAATTCTGAATGGTTTAAGCAATATTTTTTTAATATTGCATGCACCAGTACATGATACCTTGATATAATATGAATTTTTATTGTCCAAACATCAAAGAATTTAAAAAGGTTTAGAATTTAAATATCATGATTTTAATCTATTCGTAAAAAAATTTTGAAAAAAATTTAAAAAATTCACATAGAAAAGAAATAAAACTTGTTTAGTTTAAATATTATATAAATTAGATAATCTAGTTCAGTTTATACAAATTACATTAGAGAACCTATTGTGATAAGACAAAATATTTCTAGAACTTTCATAATAAAATCAACATAGTAACAAAGTTTTTGAAATTTAATAAAATATTGATAAAGAATCTGAATGTTGATTAATCTTGAAATATATAAACAAAAAAACTGTCTCTCAAAATTTATTTTATAATATTGGTTATAAATAAGTGTAATATAAGGTAACTTCTAGGCAACAGTAACTTATTAGAACAAAATGCTCAATACCTATTGCGATAAATTCAGATTAAACATAACTGGTAATATTTACCGGAAAATATAGATAATAAATATTAAACTTTTTGACACCAAGTAGATTTACTGAAATCTTTCTTTACATTAAATTGTTCTTAAAATATTAATAAAATAATTAAGTCATATTAACTATATGAACGGTAGATACAAATTATTTAATCTAAGCAATTTTTCTTTTTCTAAAAGAGCAAAATTAAATTTCAATTTTAACCAAAATCTAAAATCTTAAGGAATATATAAAATAGTAGAATAATAATAACTAAGCTTTATTTATTTAAGCTATTTTTATTTAAATATATATTTATATTGATTTCAAAGAAAACATATTAGAAATAATAACAAGAAACTATCATGGTGTACTTTTTAATGTTTTTAAATTTATTTATCAATTATTTTTATATTCACTTATGAACATATTATCAAATAAACCATATTTTATTTTAATTTGACTGTTCAATGATGGTTTAAAATTTTTTATTTATAATTTGATAGTTTAAAAATAATTGATTCATTAAAAATATTTTAATAATCTTTTACAATATTTCATTTTATAATTTCGATGCTTTTTTAAAAATATACCAAATTTTAAAGAAAAAAATCAATTTATAATTAATATTTAACTAAAATTATTAACAAAATTTACTTCCCAGTACTAAATAAAATACTACATTTACTAATATATTTAGAATTTAAACACAATTAACTATATATTTTGATAAGATTATATAAACCTATATATTTTTTAAATTTTTTAATGATTCAATAATAATAAAAAATATGTAATAACTCTTTGATAAAATATTTAATTTTAAAAGCATATAATATAAAATTTATACTTTTTATTTCATTATAAAATATATAATTTTAAACATATTGTTCATTTACAAAGAAATTATATTTCAAAATAATAAATAAATAAAAATAATTTTATATAAGAAATTGTTTATTTCTTATAATAGTGAGTTTATTACCAAATTTATTATCTACACATAATTTTTAAAAATGATTGAATTCATTATTTATATTCTTAAAAAAATGCTAAATCAATAATTTATTTCATTATTGATATTTTTTATTGTATAGAAATGTAACTTACCTCTAATTTTAATATCACCCTTTTTCTTGTCTGTTCCACCAACTAAAAGTAACAAAAGAGCCTTTTTAACATCTTCCAAACCATATATTTCAGGTGCAATAGAACTAGCTAATTTTGAGTAAAAATCCTCTCCAGTTAGTTCATTCATTTCCTCTTCTGTTAAATCATTAACAGTATTTTCATCTTGTGTTAGACTTAGATTCTCTATTATCTAAAATAAATCAAAATTATAAATATAAAACAATTGATTATAAATAATAATAAAGAAAGCTCAATTTATAATAATATTATAAACTAATTAAGGAAATTATACATATTTATACTTTTTAATTTTGAAATCCATGTATATTTTATGAAAAATTGATGTAATTATAAATGTAATCTTACATGTGCATCCATAAACGTATCACATAAAAGACCTGCTGATTCTCTAGCATTGAAGCCTGTTTTTAACAAAGGTAAAAAAATCCCAGTTAGCACAATGTGATCACCTGGTTGACATTGTCTAGTCAATTCTCCTCGACAATATAATGTTAAAGATCTTGGAATATGTCCAACAGGTACTTGATCACTCTTCATAAAAAATAAAATTAGTTGATAACTTAATTGATACATAAGCACAATTTACTCTATGAATAAGAAAACTTTAATATTAAAATAAATGCAACTTACATGTTCTTGAACTTTTATTTCTTGAAATTTAATAAATTTAGAGCCTTTAGTTTGCTGATATAATCTACCACCTGATTTATTAACCCGGCAATCATCACTAGGACAACTTTGTAATGGCATAAAACTCATGGACTGTACTGTTTGATATGTTTCTGCACCACATTGATCACAAGTATAAGTGGCAACAACCATTAAAGGCTTTACTTCTGTACATCTAGTAACAATACCACGAACAGTAACCAACTGTCCTACATGAACTGCTTTAATATCTCTGACTGACATTTGTTTTGCATCATTGAAATTTTCAAAGTATATTTCACTATAAATTATAAAATAGGATACAAATTATTATATTTTTGTATCAATCTTTTGTTAAAATTATCAAATATTAAATTCCTACAAGCGTCTCATAAGTTCTGGAGCATATTTATTTCTAGGATCTCTTTGCTCTCCTGGATGTTGATTGCGAGCTTCCATCATCATACGATGCTCAATATAAATATCTAAAGCATCTTTAACAGTTATTGTTTTTTCTTTAAAATCAGGTAAAATTTCTTGTATAAGCTGTAATTAAAACTTTGACAAATTTTTTTGAACAATTAATGTTATTTTAAAACTTTAGACTTACATTTAAAAGTAAATTAACATAACGCCTAGTATTAATTGAAATTAATTCAGCAAGTTCATCGTCAAAATCTTTAACATCGTCTAAATTAATGACTAAAGCAACTTGTTCTCGATGTGCTAATTTTGTCAATTGCTCACGATATTTGAAACACTTGTTACCTGTTTTTTCATCCATTTTTGAATACTCAGTAAGAAACAATTTAAGTTGATCTAAAATAAAACATTTTTAAACACATTTAAAATATTACTTTTTTTATACAGATTTAATTTTTTCATTTTGATTTTTAACCATAACTTTTTGTCTTACCTCGGTCTTTATTATAATCTCTTGAAAGTTTTGGAGGCATGATTAAAAAGTTTGTAATACTCTTTAAAGTTTATATCAATTAAATATTAATATTTAAATAAAAAATTTATAATTGATTGGAATAAAAATTAAAAGAATGTTAATTCCAAGTCGCTACAAATACTACGATCGTTCACTGTTTTCTATGTTTTCCCGCGTAAATCTATCGATACATATATCCAAAGTGGCGGTTATAAAATTCTTTCAATATTTGTGTCTTTAACTTCAAAATAATATATATCCTTTAAATACATTAAAAACATTTAAATTCAAGATTAAACAAAATTTTTTAAAATATTTTTCAGGATAAATGTAATAATATATTCGTGTATTTTTTATGTATTACAAAACTTAAAAAAGACAAATTTTGACATCAAAATACGTCACATATATAATATGTAAATATATATATATATATATTTTAAATATGATTTTCAAGATGTAAAAAAAATTTGTTAACTGTTAAGATTTTTTACAAAGAAAAATATTTTACATTATACACGAAAAAAACGAAACAGACATAGATTAAGAAAAAACAAATTTACAGTCCGTTCATAGTGTGATGGACAATAAAAAAATCAGATTTGGATAAAATTCTTAATTGTAATTTTATCTTTGAGATTCTTATAATATAACATAGAATAATAAATCATAAAAATAATGGTAATTTCTTTTTGCAATAAAAATTTTAAAAGCCCACTCTTCCCATTATGTACAATATAAGTCGGTAAAGTAGGGTAATAATATATTTCATAAAAACAATATAGATTACCTCACGTGCTTCTTAGGTTCATAAACAATAATTAGGCAATTCGTATTTAAAATATGGGCAAAGCTAAAAAATCAAAAATATCGAAAGCCAAAATAAGTTTACCTAAATTGAACTTGGCTGATCAAATTGAAAAAGAAAAGATGGTAAAAATGAAAACTCGACAGAAAAAACGAGTGCGTGCTGAAGATGAAGAGGTTAGTCTTGTTAATAATTAAAATATTTTAATTTTAAACTTGATAAATATGTTAAAAACATTAATTTTCAGTTTGTAGATACTAAAATATCGCAAAAAATTTTAATTCAAGCTAGACAACAGCAGCAAGAAATAGAAGAAGAAGAAACAAATAAATTAGGAGCATTGATATCTAAAAGAAAACCAATGACAAAATTAGGAGATGATTTTAGTGACGATGAGTCATCTAATGATGAAGAAATGATAGGAAATGAATATTATGAAGATATTAAAATAAGTGAAGAAGATGAAAGAGCTCTAGCAATGTTTATGAACATGGATCAACCACCTACACGAACTTTGGCTGATGTAATAATGGAAAAATTAGTAGAAAAAAAAACCGAGATAGAAACTCAATTTTCAGATGTTGGCTCTATTCATATGCAAGATATTAATCCAAGGATAAAAGCCATGTATGAAGGAGTAAGAGATGTTTTAACAAAGTACCGTACTGGGAAATTACCAAAGGCTTTTAAAATTATACCTAGTTTAAGAAATTGGGAGCAAATATTGTATATAACAGACCCCACAGGATGGTCAGCTGCTGCAATGTATCAAGCAACTAGAATATTTGCTTCCAATTTAAAAGAAAAAATGGCTCAAAGATTTTACAATCTTGTCCTTTTACCACGTATTAGAGATGATTTAGCTGAATTCAAAAGATTAAATTTTCATTTATATCAAGCTTTAAGAAAGGCATTATTTAAACCTGGTGGTTTTATGAAAGGTATAATACTACCTCTTCTTGAATCAGGAACATGCACCTTAAGGGAAGCTGTTATTATTGGATCTGTGGTTGCAAAAAACTCAATACCTATCTTACACTCCTCAGCAGTGTTATTAAAAATTGCTGAAATGGATTATACTGGAGCCAATAGTATTTTTATGAGAATATTACTTGATAAGAAATATGCTTTACCATATAGAGTTATAGACGGAATTGTATTTCATTTTTTGAGGTATGAAATTATTTTTTATCTACAATATTATAAAATAAAAATTGTAAAAATTACAGGTTTGAAAGAGATAGAAGAGAATTACCTGTTCTATGGCATCAAGCTTTTCTAACATTTGTTCAAAGATATAAAAGTGATATAAGTTCGGAACAGAAAGAAGCATTATTAGAATTATTAAAAAAGAAATCACATCATATTTTATCACCAGAAATTCGCAGAGAATTACATGCAGCCAAGTGTAGAGATATCGAATTGACTGAACCTAAAAGTGAACCTATAAGGGAACCAATTACATTAATGGAAGATTCTATAAAAGAATCAATTACATGTATGGAAGAAATCGACAATAAACCATTTACATATATGGATTCAAATTAATTATTTGTACAATAATTTTATATAAAATAGTGATAAGAAATTATATACCTTGTTACTTTTATTTTTATGTTTTATGTTAAGGGCATATTATATAACTTAATATATACAATAAAATACATTGCATTTGTTATATTATTTAATTTCATATTTTTTTCCCTATATTTGGTTTTCATATAAAGTATTAGCTAATGTAAATTTAATCAATAAATTGTAAATTAACGAATTTTTTAATACTCACATTTGAGATTTAAATTTTATATACAAAAACTAAAAAATAAAAAATCTAATATATATATGGCTTAACTCATATATTACATAATAATTTGTATTATTGATATCAGAATTTGAAATAACAATAGTAATGAAAACGAATTTGATTGCTGAT
The DNA here is from genome assembly GCA_018907195.1 of Dolichoris vasculosae. Taxonomy (NCBI): domain Eukaryota; kingdom Metazoa; phylum Arthropoda; class Insecta; order Hymenoptera; family Agaonidae; genus Dolichoris; species Dolichoris vasculosae. The sequence goes on along the minus strand of JACCHY010000014.1, from coordinate 4,312,319 downwards.
TAAATAGTAAATATTAAAAAATTTTCTTATATTAAATACACAAGATATATTCCGTTATTTATTATAAAAAAATGTACTATTTACACAGAAATGATGAATGTCATCTTAAAATAGCCACATTCTGTTTTACAGAATCACAGAATTAAATTAATATTTATATACCTGCATAATTAACAGTCTTATTTAAAAAATTTGTAATTAAAAAAAGAACTGCAAAAATAACTTCAACCATTTGTGAGCAATCATTGAGTTATGTATACATACAAGAAATAGTCTCAAACAACATATTAGATAGAGACTCCGTCATTAAAATACAGATTTAATATCTGCAATTTGTAATATTAGTTGTATAATATTGGTTCGATACTACACAATCAATTTTAATATCAGAAATCTCTAAAGTGTAAATGTTTCTATATTGACGTTTACGTAACAACATTTATAGGAACAGATTCCAAAATTGTTTTAATTCGACGGACCAATTTTTTTTAAGTGGTAAGTTACTATGTCTGAAATAATATGCTGAAAGTTTTCACTTTTTCTTGAAAAAGCTAGTTATACTTTTAGATCCAGCAGCAGCTTTTTGCCTAGCTAATTCTTTCTTTGAAACAGTAGGCATTTTCACAAGCTATAAATATTTATGAATGAATAAGATATTTTTAAATATTAATTTTGAACCAATATAATTTTTATGTAAAAAAATTAAAACAAAATTTTTCTTAACAAACCTTTTCTGATTTACTTAGATCGAGTGCTCCATTTCGTGGAGATTCTTCTTGTATATCTTTTTTAGGCCTTTTTTCATCAGTTGCATCTTTTGGATAATGAAGCTTACGTTTTTTTTGTTCCATATCATCCGATAAGTTAAGGTAGTGTAGTAGTTTTTTAGATAAATCTTCTGCAAGGTATTCAGAAACTATACCATGAGCATATTTCATATATTCTAAAAGATGTAAATGTAATTTTAATTTTAATCATATATCTCAAAATTATTATCACTATATTATAAATTTTAATGTGAGTATGACCTGCTTCAGTTCCACCATCGTATTTACTACTTTTTAAATAATTAGCACTAATAGCACCTTGAGAAACATGAATTCCTTTTTGTCTTACAATTTCAGACACTCTTTCTACTTTTTTGCATAACCAACTCAACGTTTTTTCTTCATTGTATTTAAAAGCTTGTAAGGATTCATCTCCTTTTCGGTCAGCTACTAAAAAAAGTTTTAAATTCTGGCATCTTACAAGGCGAGTAGTTTCAGGATAATCTTCATCACGCAGACACTGATCTAATGGCATTACTTGCTGAGACTAATAAATTAAATATAAAAATTATTATTAAAAAAAATATCTCATTAAACACATATAATTTACTTTTCTTAAATATGGGAGAACCAAAAAAATTGGATCAATAGGTGTTGAAAGATGCATTTTTCCATCTGATCTAACATTGTCATCTATAAACCAAGATCTTTTATTTTCATCAAATGTCATAACTTCTTGAATTGTCAAATCTCCAGGGCTAAAAACAAACATTGCAGCTTGATTCGAAGCTGGGTGTCGAAGCTTTACCATGTCAGGATGAACACCTTCCATACTCTCTAAGCTATCTCCTGAATTCAAAAACAAAGATGGTTAAGATCAAAATAAATTTAATTATAAAAAATACTACAATATAATATATAATCCATTAAGATTAGTTTTAAAAAAGTTTCTTTTAAATTCACTTTGTATTAAAAATATCTATTTTTACCTTGGTTAATATTTCACAGCTTTCTTTCGTATAGTAAAATATTGAAAAACAAAAGATAATATTTTATTTTTGATATTGAAGGGAAAATATTCGTAAAATCTATTAAAATTTATTATAGACACAATAAAAAATAAATAAGACCTAGTATTCGTATTAACATATTTAAAAAATCAATGTAGTAATTGTACACAAAATGAAATAAAAAATGAAATCTATTTACCTTTCATAAGGAATACCCATGTATTCGTGTTAGCCTGGGATCCCGTTTTGACGAATTTCTTTGGAGACCCTTTGACGCGCGGCATCGTGTGAATTTTTATAATGAAGTAATAAAGCACGTAGTCTGTACGCGCCACCACTTTTATAACCTTTAAAAAATCGATGACGCGCAACAAGAACGTAGAAAGAATGGCAAGTAGCTCACTACGTAATATCTCCACTAATTATCCAAGCCGTAAACAAAACAAAACAATACAAAAAACAAAGTAACGATCGTGCACTCAGTTGTCTTTGGCGTTGTTTTTCCCACTTTCTCTTACTTTAAAGGGTCGGCCATATTTTTTGTCCAAGAAGAAATCCGATCGGCCTCGCGCGCGATACTCCAGAAAATTGTCGCTATTTCCGTTCTATCCGTAGCTCCGCGGACTCAAGTTGCCGGACGCGAAGGTGTGCTTCATTTTCCCAGAAGCAATCAAGGCTGATGATAAATAATGGTAAATATCTGCAAAGAAGCACCACGGGAATTTACCGGGGTGCTCGATTACGATTTTTATCGCAACACAGAGAAGTGGGCCATCTTATAGGATGAATCGTACCATGGCTGCATATAGATATATTAATATGTATTTTATTAACATTAGGTATTCGTTACGCGGAACTCTGGCGTAAAAAAAGCTAACTAGGTTTGCGGTGTGAATGTACATCGACCTTTATTTTTTCCCCGCACCTTGTGAAAATTTAACGAAATTACTAAATATATTTTTCCCTTAAGATTCAACATTTTAATATCCGAATTCTTAGCACTAACAAAACAAATATTTTCAAAATGAAAGATTATGTAATACAGGTAGCAACAGATTTTTTTTGTACACGTCGATTATAAAATTGCTGTCAAGTTTTTTGCTTAACTTTGAGTAGCTGTCTTTCACTTCAAATATTTATAAGATATGTTAAGATGTTAAACTATAATTATATATACATTTATTTTCGTTTTAAGACTGTCTCTATTATACGATAAACGTTACTTTCAACACTAGATAGCAATTTTATTCCTTAAACAGTTTAATAATAAACTTTACATTCTCTGTTTAAGGCATCTGTCTTGAACGTAAAAAAATTGTCTATTTTCTCTTATTTTACTATTGTTCGATGTTCGATACAAAACGTTCGAGTCTTTCCCCATTTTCTGCAATAACAATATGTAAACTACATATCGAGTCAATCTTGTTTTATAATTAAAAATTTTGTTACAATGAATACAAAATTAGCATTTTATTGCGAGTACGACTTCAATAATAACCCATTAACTTTTTGTTGAACACTACGTCACACTTAGTCCAGTTTCTAATAATATCATATAAAAATTCAATATTCCAAACTTTTAATTGAACTTAGAAGTTATAAAAGCATTTATTAACAAAAACTTACTTATAGTAGATATAATAGTCGTATTGGTTTCTTATATGGAATTGTTACTAAATATTACGATTACGGTCAAATTTATATACAAAATAAACTTTGCTTGCAGTTTTTTTAAATATAAATTATAAATCAAAATCTTGCAATTGTATTAAAAATTTCGAATACTTGACAAAATTTCAATTTCAATATCTATATATTTACATATAAAATATTAATTTTATTTTTATTATAAAATATTAAATAAGATATTGATTTAGACTTAATAAGTATTATATTCATTATTTGAAAGAGCTGAATATTCAAAAATGAATGTTTAGAAAATGAATATTTAAAAAATATTTATAGATTCGAGTAACCTTTTTTATAGACATTCTTTAATTTAAATTTTCTTTGAAAGTAGAGTGAAATTTATATTTATACATTGGAATGCCATTAGCATTATGTTTACGTACATATTTATAATAAAAATCTCTATCTAAAATTTAAAAAATTAATCATTACACCTTTTTAACTAATTTTCGAACTTATTAGTAAATATTCAAATATATTACATATAGAAAAAACAAAACTAAAAATACATTAAACAACAGAATAATGAAATAAAACCAAGTACATATCTATTTTCGAATTTCACACAAATAAAAATATTAGCTATAATGTATAATTTTATATCGAAATTTCTATTTTTTTATGCGAATAAAGCCTATAAATTTGATTGTATTATAAAAATGGTAATGTAAATATTGATTCTTTTTAATGACTAAAATGTAATTATATAAGAAACTTATGTAAAGAATTTGAATATTACAATACACAAATTGTTATATTAAAATTCTTTAAAACAAAATTAATTTGTTCGCGGCCTTTAAAACGTAAGGTTCTTACACTAGTTTAGATAAAAGGCAATAAAGGCAAAGAAAAGCTTTTAGAAATCTCAAAATTATTGTGTTACGCGTTTAAGATGAATTCAAATATTTTTTATTTTTTATTTTTCAAATTAAATTCAAACTAATATATTTTGTTTTCTTTTTTTTTGAAGCATGTATTAAAACATTTAAAATATAGGTATAAGATAATATAATATTAAAATTAAACAATACTTGTAATATTATATTGCATTGATTAAATTATTTTTTATAAATCAAAATTAATTTAAGTTATAAATATTACAAATTCAATTTGTAATTTTACTAATATTCTATTATTGAGTATAATGATTTATTTTTTATACTTGATAAAATAAAAAAAAATAATTTAAAGGGAGAGGGAAACAACTGAAGCTTAAACAACGTTTAATCAAAGTATCAAACATGTGTGCGCGCGTGTACACACACACAAACATAATCATAGAGAAAACTAGACAATCGACAGGACAGGAGATATTTATGCGGTTTTTTATTACTATTTAGTTCTCTCTTCTCTTTCTCTCAAAAATTTATACACATTCATACTCACTTTAATTTTTTAATTTTGTCGCTCAGCTTGTATTTCTACGGCTCGTTAGTTTTTAATTAATCTCTTTTCTTATTTATTTTTATATATATCTTAAATTTTATGTATTCTATAATCTGTATTTTATTTTTCAAACTACATCTTGATTATTGTACAAAAATGACAAGTTAAAAAAATCCTCTAATTCATCAGTAAAAAATGTACGAAAGCTCATATAAGTTGCAGACACGAGTCGTACTATTGTATTACTATTTATATAATTAATGCTATATTATATATTTCTTAATTATTTAGTGACACGCACTGTACACGAAAAAGTTTTTGTTATTTCTTTTCATCTTCTCATTTTATTTTTTTCTATTTTTGTTTTATTTTTAGTGAAAGTTTTGACAACTTTTATTTACAAATCAAGGCAATTTCATTTATAATTATAATACCGTTTTCTACAATCGCAAATTTGCGCGTGCAAGCGCACTCATACGCATGTGTGTATATAACTATTTTCATAGCGCTTGCTTAGTGTATACACATAATTGTATGCGTACGTTCTAATTTATACACTCGTATTAATAAGTGTATCTTTATTTGCATATTATATTATAAATTTCATGTTTACTTTTTTAAAAAAATTGTAAATCGTTTAATTTTTATTTTTTTTTATTCGTCATTTATTTGTGACGATACTTCCATTTGTACAATATATGAATATCCTCCATGATGCGATCTCGATTTAACAAATTTATCTACCTTATCTCTTTAATCCCTCACATTTTCTTTCTCTCTTATTACCACACTTACATTAACTTATTTAGTTGTTTTCTTCAGTTATTTATTCACTTAGTCAATAATTAAATTGGTTAAATTTTGTAAAATAGTTTGACTTTTCTTTTTCAAATTTGTAACGTACGTATTAATCAAAGCACCTATTATAAATGGTAGTACCACTGATGCTCTATTCATTTTTCTTTCACTCATTCATTTGCTTTCTTTCTCTTTCTTTCTGTTTCTATATTTTAAAATATGTTTTTTACAATTTGAGCATTGATAAATATTAACACAGAACTTCATCGATCCATCCTCACAAATGAGAAATAGAGATGGAAAAAAGTTTAGCTGTCGATTTTGTAATATTTAAAATTTATAAAAAAGTGTTCAATTCGTTTTTCTTCATTTTTAATATTTGCTTAATGAAAATCGAGCAGACTTGATTCTTCTAGATACCATTTAGGTATAAAAACCATATTTTTTTAACAAAATTTTTCAACTTTGCTTTTAAATGATTTAACAACTAATGAAAATTAATAGTTCAAGTTCTAAGGTTGTTAAAAAATATAAAATGTTGAATACATTAAAACAATTCTATATATAATCTTTTATTTATTAACAATGTACTTCGTTTAGATAATAAAAAAGTATTAGTTATAATAATAAAATTTTTTAAAATAATAAAATATATATTTATTTTCGTTATTACATATATCATTTAAAGGATGTCTCAGAATCATTGAGATTTATTGTTTATTTTTCATGACTTTTGACTTTAATATTTTTATTGTAGTTTTAATAATTATTATAAATGCAATGGATAGATTGCAGTATAGAAATAATCTTCAATACATTTTTTTATTTTATTCATTTTGAAATATAATCAATGATAGAATACTTATTTTATGTTCAGGTTATTAGTATTTTAACACAGCCTGATTGTAATTTTTTTTAATTGCACGTGAATCTCTAGTTTTTAATCAGCTACATGATTCAATTATAACAAGTAAATTCTGCTCGATTTCCTTCGCAAATGTTTATACTATCCTCTTTTAAAATCCGCGCGCACACACGCACGCACACGTTACACGCGCACGCGCTCACACTCTCATTCTTCTGCACACAAAATTGTACGTATCAATAAATGAAAATAACGATAACGAAGAATTTTCATTTAATACACTTCATATGCTTCTATGTTAATTTTTATCGCAATAAATCTCACTATCGTATGTATGCATATATAGAACATATTGAGAATAATAACAATTACAATTTACTTACATATCCACCCTCTCACATACTGTTTCACTTACTCATTTACACTCTGTTTCTCTTTTTCTCTTTCTCAAGCTTACTTTCTCTTTTGACAAACAAGGCGTCACGTCACATTTTGTAGCTGAAGCGCGATGTATATACTATTATAGTACGAGGCTATAAGCTATAAATACTTTCCAAGTTTTTATGTTTAATAAGTGCATAAAAGCCTCACAGAAGCGTTTTTATTTATAATGATGAACTAATTACTTGTTGCTCAACATGATTATAGTTGACTTAATTTAAATTTTTAAATTAAAAAAATTCTGCTTTTAACTATAATAGTTAAAAATAAAATTTTAATAAACTTAAAATTATTCATAAGTTTTGATATTTGAACATCGTAAGTTTATTTTTTCAAATTAATATTACAAAAACTACAGCTTTAATTTTAAAATTGATGTCTAAAAATACTTATTATAAATTAATTAAAAATTTTGTATAAAAGCCCGACTTTCGTGAAAGGCACATAGATCATTTTCTTTTTTTTCACAATATATTGATATACAATTTTTAACTAAATCGTTATAGTCTTAAGTTGCAGATTTTTATTTTTGAGTTTTTTTTCCATAGTATTAGAAATTACTTGTCAGTAATATGCATAAAATAAATATGTTTGTGCATTATGTAATACTTTTATTCCTTATATAAATGCTTTTGCGAATCTATAATAATAGTAATAATAATAAAAGATATTTTAAAAGATAAATCCGTTAATATCCATTTAATGTGTGCTAACATCATAAGACGTTTTGGAATCAGCTATTTGAATACATATATAGTGGTAATTATATTATATATATAATAATAGATCATTAGTGCTAATTATTTACTAATTTTAATATTAAAGTATAGGAGAATATAATAATATACTTAACGTTACAATTCATAAAATAGTTTTTAAAAAATATCGAAAATGAATTTAGAATTTATTTTAATCATTACAATTAAATAAGTAGATTATGATTGTATAGTATATTTGATTCCTACCTTTAAACGTTAAATAATAAAAAGAGAGAAAAATCTATGGTAAATATATACAAGTAGAAAATATATCTGTCAGGTAGCTAGGAAGAGAAAAATTATTTTAAATTTTTGACGAAAAGAAGCATGATACTGTATTATTAAAAAATCAATTAAAGCAAAAATATAAGTATCAATAAATATATAAAAAGAAAAAGGGAAACATACGCAGTTATTAATGCTTTCTCTCTAAATCTAAATTTATAAATGATAAAGTACATTCCTTTTTTAATAGATACATAACATATAATAAAATATTTTTTTATTAAGTTGAACAGTGTAAAGATCTTATATACTTTTGAAATTTCAAATCTAAACTATTTCATAATCACTATATGTAACTGTATATACAAATATACTTTACTGATTTTTTAAATTATAATATGTTTGAATGTAACACCTTGCAATACAGAATACTAAACATTTCGCACGCACCTATGGCAGAATATATTGAATTTTACAAGTACTAAGCTAAAAGGAAGCCAATTAGTGTCAGTTAAGTGCATAAAATGAGGAACTATTTAGAGCAACAAGTAAATACATGCTTATGTAGTGTAAAACACTCCTGATTTTTTAAATCATACTATATATTGATAATTTTTTATTTTTAATTAATTTTTATTCTAAATTGAAACAAGGTTTTTTGTGGAAGACGTACACCTTGTTTGCTTTTTATCCATTTAAATTTATCATACATTCATAAAAATTTGCTCAAATTCATCAATAGTAATCTTAATAAAAATAAAGTACTCTTTAAGAATCATTTCAATGAAAATAAAACGATAAGTAAAATTCGTGTTATTGCGACTTTTCTTTTTTACATAATCGATTGTAAAAAGTATACACTTTTCCTAATTTTGAAAGATTTTACTTTCTGAAAATTCGATTCAGCTTACCTGACTGAGATTATACTAATCATCATTTAGTTTTTCGCGAATTTTGGATAATATTTAAAGTTCTGATTATTTAATTTGTTGTGTTAGTTCTAATAGACTTCATAATTCCATTCAATCAAAGTGTAATTAAACTTATATCCTATACTTAGTCATATTGTTACTAAACAACTACTCTCATCCATCTTGCCTTCAAAATGACAATAACATTGTATAGATTTAAATTAAAAATACCACTGTGGTCGAAGATTAAAAGGCCCCCGAAGCTTTTTTACTACCTACTTTACCGGTACTTCAATTTGCATAATTTGCTCAATTAATAACTGCTTTCTAAGAAATCTGTAGTTGTTTTACAATCTTTAGATTATAACAAACAATTATCTATGAAGAAAATAATTCTCTTTGATACATTTTGCAATTTAAATTAAATTAAATTTTTATTATTAAGTAACTTTTAATTTTTTAAGCTAATGATACTACTGTCAATGTAACATTATTATAAAAAAAGCAAATTAATTTAATTACATCGTTTTTTAGTCGAAAAGTAAAAGTACGCATTATCATGAATTCATTATTTTTCAATCCATTTAAAAATAATTTCATCAAGTCGAACTATCTTGTATAACTTATTATCATAATTTATTATAAATTTTACAATGTAAATGGGTTTAAAACATTAATTTAAAATATTTTTTTTGTGAGTGAAATACTATTACTTGAGCAAAATGCAAAAATCGAATAAAGTTCATCAGTAGATTTGGGTACTACAGAATTTTTCCTATAACCAGAAACTCATTCGGGTATACATTTTGCAATTTATTTTTTATACGTGTTTCATCTTAGAATGTGTTACTTCGTCATTTAGTACAATGAGTAACTACAAGCTATTTTGCAGAGATCCACAAAGACCCTTTTGAGTTTGCACTGAAGATTAATTACACTGACCAAAAGATGGTCAGAATTCCAGTGGGGCTAGGAATTACCTAGAGAGCCTGAGCCTGGACTGTGGTTGCTTTTACCTGACGTGGAGATTTCATTGTACGGATGATTACTGTTGCACAACACTGTGTAGATATTTTCTACATTGCTCAGCTTTTCAAAGAATGGTATCAGATCAAGTAATTCTGAGTCCGTCATATCATCAAACCAAGAAGCTACTGGCACCTGTAAAGGAACATTTTAATTTTTAACAAATAAACTATAGTTCAGTTATGAAAGTTACATAATAACTAATAATAATAGTATTATTTTTTAATTATAATATTTATGATATCACTCATTTTCTAGATTTGAATAAATTTTCTACAAAATATAATAAGATTTATTTTATTTTTTTCATGAAACATATATTGTTAGTATATGTTAATGATTGAATTTTATTATTAAAAATAGACCATGCATAATTATTCTCTTATATAAAAAATACATTTAAATAATTTTTTTTAATAAAATTTATATTATTATTAACTTATACCTAATTATAAATCAATATAAAATTGAAATATTTATTTTGGTAATGTATGTTATATTTAAATACAACTAAACGTGAAAATTAATGTTTCATTAATAATTTGTCATTCATACTGTAGAATTAAATTGAGAAACCACCTTTTATTTAAATGATTTCAATGTTGTTCTCCACGATTCTTAACAATTAATAATTTTATTGATTAAAATATATAAATCACGTTAATAAAAATATATAAAATAAATAACTATAATGAAGAAGAAATTGCAAATGTTTAAAAAAAAAGTGTGAAATATAAATTCTTATTTAATAAAAATAAAAATTAAAGAACAGTACCAAATTTGATAATAAAATAGAATTTACATAAATCTTATGTACAAATTCAGAATCAAACAGAGAAAATAAAATTTATGTTGTATTAAGATAATAAATTAATTGATTCAAAATATTATCTATATAGTAGTTCTAATAATTAAAAAAAATTATAAAAACAAATAAAAAATTCAAACTTACAGCATTATCTGGATGAAAAATGTAACTGGCAGGACTATTATCGACGATAATAATTTGTTGCAAATCCCGGCCTAATTTATTTAAATCTTTAACATAATTACCCCTGTGAAAAACGCAAGATTCACGAAATAATCTTGCTCTAAATACACCCCATCTATCAAGGAGGTCTGCTACTGGATCAGCATACTATAAAAAAGAATTAAATTCAATTATTTAATATTTTATTAAAGCTTTTTTTATACATAAAAGTATTTTTATTACTCATAAAACATTATATAAAAATAAAAAGCAGCAGTGCATGAGTCATCTAATGTATAATCACTAAGAGAAAACTCCTATACTAAAAGATTTATAAAATATAAACAAGAAAATATCAATTAATAATTTATTTACCGAAAGGCTAGAATTTTAGAACTATTAATATTTTTATACTTAATTAATTACAAAAACTTAAAGATAATAAAATAAATAAAAGTAATTTTAAATTTCCACGTCAATTAGTACTAATTACTAAGCATTATTTATCAAAAACTTTCTACTTAAATTTATCAAATCAGTTAACAAGCAGTTATATTATTAATTATATAAACAAATAATAAAAATTAACCTTTGGCAAGCTTGCAGTAAATAGTATACACTCATATAGTTCACCCATTCTTTGCAAAAACTCATCTACATAAGGCCTCTTGAGAACATAAACTTGATGCACTGTACCATCTATCTCTACTGGCACCACAAAGTCAGCATTGTTGATAGGCTTAAATGAGCTATGAACTAAGGTCTCATCAAGATCTATCACCATACACTTTTTGTGGATATCCTGATGACGCACTGGTGGTAACAGGAAACGCGGTGAACCAGTGCTAGGTGGAGGTGAGCCTCTACCTTCACCCTGGAGTGAACTAGCTTTTGAACTTTTGGAACTACTGCCACGGCCCCGACCCAAGCAGCAAAGAAGAGAATGTAGAAAGCCCCGACCTCGTGGTTTTTTATCACTTTGAGTCGAACTATTGATACTTGTTTCATTGTCTCTTGGTAATTGTGCTGAAATTTTATTTATTTATATGATAAATACTACAAACTATTTTAAAATAATAATAATAATTTATTTTACTAAAATATAACTTTGAAACAAATAAATTATTATGTATATACATACATTCAAGTTAATTAAAACCAATAGTTCATTGGTGTACTTTGCTATATAGTAAGCTTTTTTCAATATAAACAAGAAAATGTAAAAAATTATAATTAAGCATGATCATTATTATTTAATAAAATAAAAGAAAATTCAAATAAAGTATCTGATACTTATAAATATTATACATAATAACTCAAAATTATGATATATAAACTTTGAAATAAAACTAATTACATTAATTAGTAAACATTTACAATGATAAGCTTTAGCAATAGGGATACTTTTATTTTTATTTTTTTAAAAAATTATTTTAAAATAAAAATAAATATTATATTTTCATCGACATTTCAGAATAAAAAACTATTTACATACATCAGAGTTTATTTTCAAATATTTCAAATCATAAAAAATTTATATTATAATTAGTTTAAAAATCTTTTGATTGTATTTGAAAAATATATTTCAATATTAATATCTATTATCGTAATATTTTATTACACCTTATTGTAATATTTAATTTATATCTAAACTAATTATCTTAATTTATTTTTCTAATCTATGTGACATTTCTAGTTATTATAAAATAAAATATATCTTTTAATATCGATCGAGGATTAATATTTGGGACAAATAATCATTATTGGCTTAATAGTTAATTTAAATAATATTTTTAAAAATAATATAGTTTATAATTATTAGTAAGGATTATATATTTTTTAATTACCTGAATAAGATTAATTTGATTGTACAAAACAAAAAATTCAAAATTTAAGACTTTTTTGAAATTTTAAACTTATAAAGAAAGACTCTGGTATCCGAAACAATTTAATAGTTAAGCAACATAAATTGTATTACTTAAATAATATCGACAATTATATTAAACATAAAATTTTGTTAGAACTTTAAAAATTATAATTTTTTTTTTCTATTAGTGTCAATTAATAGTAATACTTCAGATATTGAAATCATTAACAAAGCAAAGAAAGGTAAAATTTAAAACATAGAAAAATATATGAATGTAAAACAATAAAACAGTTAAAAAGCGAAAATTAATAAAAAAAAATACAATCTTGTAGACTTCATCTTTCAATACAGGGTGAATAAAAAGAAAAATACTGATACAAGGTTTATCATAAATACATTATGAATAAAAGCATTGCATATAAAAGCATAGCTAAATAAAAGAGCAGCAACAGAAATGAAAAAAGAGAGAAAGAAAAAGAATTCATCAAGGTAAAAGGAATAAAAAAGCAAGTGCACGTAACTATGCATCTATTATCCACGAAATATATTAAACATGAATTCTTTGGTTTTAGAGAATGGTTTTAAAGTAAAAAAACAGAAATATCGTGCATATAAATAATTTAAATAAAAAAGCAGGAAAAGAAAAAAGAAAAAAGAACCTAACCTTTCTGCTGATAGGATTTCAACCAAATTTCGCGTACACAAGTTCTAGTGCAGTTAGCTCGCAAAAGTCCGGAAAAAGACATAACTTTAAGGTCGGACACACGAAGTATAATGGCGATAAAGGGATAATAAAATACTTGGTAACAGGTGTACCGTGAATCACAGTATACACAGCATCTGGAGCAAAATAAATCCGTTTTAAAACAAACCAAGGCAATCAATAGTCAAAGCACCTTTTGGAATTAGATTAAAAATGAAAGAGGGAACAGCTACAGAGGAAACGATAAAAGATTAGTCGCTGCTCAGTGCATATAAAGAAAGGCGCACGCACACATGACGGTTCATTAGCAGGGGGAAAGGGGAGGCGAGAGATGGGAGCCTATGCGCCAAGAAGTCCGTCTACATACATACAACGATACCTTTTTCGTTGAATTGTCCTAGCTCGTCATCTCGCGACACTTGGGTGATAATGGACGATGCGTCCATTTAAACATTTGTCGGAATACTCCGCTCGTCTTCGTTTTCGTGCAGTGTGTAGCGGTGTCCCGTCACGCGTGAGCCCAATGCTCCGCTACTTTTGCGCGTGAATCCTCGGAAGCCCTCTTGCCTCGAGCGCGCACACCAACGCACGCCCTCGAGCTCCACACCGTGGTCCACCGAACGAAAGAGGTAGACGAGGACGGTACCACAGCAACAGCAGCAGCAGCAGCAGCAACAGCAACAACAGCAGCAGCAGCAGTAGCAGCACCACCACCACCACTACCAGCACCAGCACCAGCACCAGCACCAGCACCAGCACCAGTACCAGCACCAGCACCAGCACTAGCACTAGCACCAGCACCAGCACTAGCACTAGCACCAGTACCACCAGTACCACCAAGCACGAGAGACGCAGCAACACGGAAAACGAACTCCAAATATATTCAGTGGGCTGGTCTTGCTCCACGAAGCTTCACGAGACGCGTAAGCGGTTTTCGTTGCTTGACGGCCGTCGCCTCGTAGCTGCTACTCCACCCGATAGCATCATCACCATTCCGTAATAAATAGAAAAGCCTTGACTCTGGCGCGCGCGCGCTTACTGCACCACCACTGCCGTCGGATCCGCGAGCATGCGGAGAGCACCGTGTGTGTTTCTCGGAAAAATAAAACTGCTGCTGCAACTGCTGCTGCTGCGGCGATGACGGCAACTCTGTCTCTCTCTCTCTCTCTCTCTCTCGCTCCTGACTGGAATTGCTCGCTCGCACGCTTATATCTTCTTCTGTCTCGTACAGCGACGACGTAGGCATGCAACGCTGCCCGTATCTCGCTATCTCTGATTCCTTCTCCTTCCACCGGCGAAGATCCGACCACCAGTCGCGGCTGCATTGAAAATAGTCGGTAGTTGAATACTGTGGCTCTAGTGGCAGGTATCGCTATTAACATACCCAACTGTATGATTCCCGCTCGTTTCCAAAATTTGCGCGCTTGATTGCACCCTGGAACCGTCGCAACTATACGTATAATTATCGGAAGTCTCGAAATGGTGCCTCATGCCTATTCGGTCTTTCAAACTTTTCCAGCTCCGAATTAAGACTGCTTTTAATTCGCTGTTACTCTTATTTTACTCAACTTTCCTAGCTAAGAAGGGGTACGACTCTGACCCCGCTATTTTTCCCAATATTTTTACTCTTTTCCGTTTTTCGTGACAAATAATACTTCTGTATCCGTTTCCCTCCTGGTCTCTTTTCCCACGATCGAACACTGCGTTATAATAATCTTACTTGCATTCAGCGATTCTTCTTTTCTTTCTCCTTTCTCTCGAGTGAATAACACCTGTTATGCCAGAGGTAGTTCCGGACGTTGAGCTTCTGGATCATAGGAGTGTGGAAAACACGTTTCCTTCGCGTTTGCCTTTCGTCATAGTTTCGATCTTCAACGCTTGGTACTAAGAATGGATCCTGTTTCTACGTGGATTATCTTATATATAAACGTGATGAAACTCGCGGTAATTTTGTTCTATTTTCAAAATGTACAGTGCGTTTTCGCAGTAGAATTCGAGCAAATAGTGATTCGTCGGAATGAAAACTTTAATTACAAACGATTTTACTAAATAAAAATAACAAACTTTATGTCATCATGTAATTATATGCTTTTTTTTTAAATAGAAACTATTCTATTTTGGAAATATTCAATCGTTTTGTTAAATTTTGTTTAATCCAATATTTGCTGTAATTACTTCAATAATGTAGAATTTGAATGAAATCTGATAAATGCTACATGTTCGTGGATATCGACTATTTTATGAAATTGTATCAACGTTTTAAATTAAGTTTTTTTAACTGAAAAGAATACTATAAAAAATGATGATACTAGTTCAAAAATAAATAAAAAATATATTTTTAACGTCCACACAAAATTCTTTCTTAACAAAGTATCAATTGATTTCAACACCCAAGTACTTTGTTTATGTGTAAAGATTTTATTGTTTATAAAATGTATCAAGAATTTAAATATATATCATTAGAATCTATATTAGGAAAAACTCCTTGAAAATAAAACATAAATTTAATAGTATCTTTGTAATAGATTATCATGTAATCAACTGTAAATTTTTGTATATCTTATAATTTAGTTCACTTGATTTAATTATAGGTTTTGCTAAATAATGTAAATAATTTAAATATTTGAAAAGATGCTTTGATTGCTTACTTTATTACCTTCCGTAATATTATTTATATTAAAAATAAAAAGTAATTGCGATAATTTATAGTCTGAATAAAATTTTTATGTTTAAATAACTGTCTTCAACTTGTGTATTTCCAAAACGTTCATTCTACATAATCGATACAATAAACCAAAGTGTAAGATGGTGTTTAGTGTAAAGAATTGAGGGATACACTCGAGCTTTATTCGCGGCTCTTCTTGTATATGATCCTTTTCTCTTTTTGATCTCATCGCTTTGTCTTTGTTGATGCGTCACGCGGCCCCTGACATTTTTTCAAGCATCCGTATTCTACGTTTACCACAATATTATCTTTTCATCATGCCACATGTTTTACCTCCTCTCCCACCATGGCGAAAAACAACCTGAAGATATTATATCATGATTATGATTAATAATAATGAAAAGCTAATGATGAATTTTTTCTTGAAGCTCGTTAAATTCGTCTATCGAGTTATAATTACCTTTTAAACCATGCACGATTGATTGTGCTACTTGGGAATGATTTTACAATCGTCGATTCTTCATTTAATTTCAATAACCGTGTGATGAGTCATACGAAAATATTCATTACTGTTATAAATATTATTTTTAACAAATATTCGTTATTTGAATATATTATTAAAATTTTCATAAAAATATTCTTCGTTGCATATTTTTTTTTCAATACGATATTATGAAATGTAAAACAAAACTCAATATTTTATTTTATATTCTTTTTTTAAATATTTCTTATTAACGTTATTGAAAACATTATTGCTTTCTACAATATTATATAAGTATAATTTAAAAGAAAATTTAATTTATTTTTAAATAACTTAAATTTTCTTCTGTTTTAGCCATATTAAGTTCTTTGTTATTTCTACTTTTTTCTTAACTAGATTTATATATTCAGAAAAATTAAGTTTCTTTTTGTATTTAAACTTGTATTTTAGAAATTGTTAAAAGAAGAAAATTATTTTTAGTTTAAAGAAAAATCAATCTTTTCTACTTAATTTAATCTTTCTCCATATAAAATATTTATACAATATTTAACAAAATTCAAGAAAAATGTATGAAGTCAATATTTTTTTCATAATACAACTACTTTCAGTCTTGGAGTACATTAATATCAACACGTACGATTAATTTACTTACGTTGGATTTTTCAAATTTAAACTTTTTGTTTCGATCTACATTTTATAAAATTTAAAATACACTAGATTTTAACTTTAATTATTAATTGCTTAAAAAACAAATTATTTTAACAATGCCAAAATTTTCAAGTTATTAATCGTAATGTTTTAAATTTATTAATTATTACGTAATTTAATAATGATGAATTATATTTGTATATAAATGTAATGTATTCAAATATAAATTATCAATTGTTTAATAATAGTCAGTTTTAATAACTTTAAATAAAATTAAAATATCCTACAAATATATCAATGTTATCATTAAATTTTAACTGTCTTTATTTATGACTATACTCGTTTATAAATATTTTTATATAACTGTACCAATTATCGATTACGCATGAAATATATTTTCCAAATGTTTTAAAACCGTAATTATTTTCAGTTAATATTCAAAAGATTTCGTTATAAAAGTTTGAAACTAGCGATTATGCAATGGCGTTTAACATTATAAAAAATATAGCGTGACAGTTCCATAACATTCTTCTTATTTATAAATTGTAATGAAAACCGTATACACATATATACATTGGAATTATTATAACACGTTGAGCAAGAAATTTTACTCAAGCCTAGCTTCCTTTTTAAAAATTACAACACCGTATAAATTTATTGAGTTCGAGTACGTGTATTCGCTCGATTCGTTTATTTTTTTTTAATTATGTTCATGATTGGATAAAAATTGGGAGACGTATAATTTATAAATTAATTATATCATATAAGACAATTTTTATTATACACATTTGATATCACAATATTATTATTTTTGTTTCATTTTGTTATAAAAAAGTTTATCTGCTTAATAAATAGTCAGTGTATATTTCTTTTTTTTTCTTTTTTCTAATCTAACCCATTCCTATTAATTTCTTTGTTTATAATAATTCTATAATAATAATTTACATTAACTTTATACAAAAATCTTATTACGAGTTTTGCAGCTTACACATTGGACGACAATACGTATAAATTAATATAATAAAAAATCTTTTAATATTTTTTCTTACACTTACGATTTAAATACTTATGATCGAATTTGTTTTGAATTCTTGATTTTTAATGTTTTAAAAAGAGGTGAAAAATTGCGATTATTTTTATTTAATTTCTTCTTGTTACTTTGATATGTTAGAATTCAAAATAAATCTTCACAAATTGCAAGACTTGCTTACGCGTAAGGATTGTAACTGCATAACACTTCATGTATTTCATTTTAACTTTTTCTACGAATTCGCATTTTTCCGATCATTTGTTTTTCATCATCATTGGTCGACGTGATACACGTCCACAAGACAAACCGATAATGAAAATAAATCCAATCGCGGTAAAAGCGAGGATAAAAAAATATCGCTTCGCTGGAGAACGATTCACTGATTCATACAGTTCTTCGATTGTTTTCGGAGCAACCAACTGAAAAAAAAGATCAACAATAATTAATATCAATTTGTTACAAATAATCGTTTTTTATTAATATACGATAGATATAACATATGTTACTGATGAAAGATGCTATTGTACATTTCTGTAATATGTAGTGTGCTATTTTATTTTTGTCAACAGTATATTCGTACATATTATGCTAATTTATTAAAAATTTATTTAAATTTTTGTAAGTTTTAAAAATAAATATGATACAGTAATACGCAATGTAAATAATTTATCTATGCTACATATATTTAAGATTTCAATTTTAAAAGTAATTACTTTTCTTTTTAAGATTATGATTAAAAGTATGTTTTAAATCATCCTTGTATTGGATTATTTATTTTTTAGTACTAAATTATAGTAAAATATAATAAAAATATACTGTTTATGTTAAAGCTAACTAATTTTTAAAACATTAGTGTTTAAGGTCTAGATAATATTTTTAAATTATACTTGATACACAAGTTCATAATTTACATTCTTTCTTGAATAATTAAATTTCAGTTAAGTTAGTTAATAACATCTTACCTTCTCGGCATTTTTAAACATTTCGATCCTACTAGTTAACATTTTATAACAGTCTGCTTCCAAAGATCTTTTTTTATCTTGTAAAACATTTTGCAGACACTTAATATCTAAAGAATAGAATATATTTATACATTATTTATAAATATATTAACAATTTGTTACAGTAATAATTTTTAATTAATATGATATGTACGTCTTCCAGCTCCTTGTGGTATCATGTTGCAATATTTACTGACGTCCACAGCACAAGCTTTTTGCAGAAGTGGATCAAAGTTAATATCTGCTTTAGATTCCTCAATCATTTCTGCCACCTGCATACGGCATGCTTCCTTCATATCCTTATTGTCAAGTGTAAACTGATTCTTTAAACACTCTTCAACTTTACCTGGAGGACTATTCTCATCTGGTTTACATATTTTGTCGATCTATAAACATACTTATATTAAAGCCTTAAAGTTATGAAATTATATTTTTACAATATAATTCCAAATTAAACCTTTTTAATCTTAATAAAAATATTTTTCTACTTATTAATTATAATATTTAAAAAACTTATATACCAAATTAATTTTACTTTATTACAAAGCATAAGTATTTAATAATATTATCAGCTGATGTATCAGTACAAATCAAAGACGTTTTTCTTTTAAAAGATGCGATAGTCTTTTTAGTCTTTTAATATAACAATATTTATAAAATTTAATTACCTCATCAGCACATAATGCCACAATTAAAGGATTAAGATGATAATTTAAGGCTGCTTCTCTTAATATATTAGCCATTTGATGCTCACACTTAAGTGTTAGCTTTGATTCTTTAAATTTAATTTTTAAGCATGCTATAACTTTACCTTCTAATTCTTTATTAGCAGGTTGGTTCAGTATTTGCTAAATAAAAAAAAATAAATTTAATTTTAATACGTTTTACATATTTGATTACACGAAAAAATTCTTTAAAATTAAATAAGTACAATAATTTTGAAATTTGAATATTTTGTAATAAATTAAAAACAAAAAATAATTAATTTTAATAATGACATTTATGTTAATTTAAACTTACTTGTTTACAGTGCCTGTTAATATCTAATGAACAAGCAGATTGTAGAGCTGCATTAAATCTATAATCAGTATTTTGTTCTGCCATCCTATTTATAACAAAAGTTCTGCATTTATCATCAAACATAGGTTCATCTTTATATCTTTTTAAGCAATCTAAAGCCTTTGATCGATCAACATCGTAGCAAAATTGTCTAACCATAGAATGACAAGCATTTAGAAGAGCAAAATCACTTGAACTATCTAGAAATTCTTGTTTCCGTACTTTAAATATTTGTGAATGACAATCTTCTCCTAATTTTGGTTTGTTGGATGCCAAACATTCTAATACCTAAATACATAACATTTTATAAATCAAATTATACTTTTCAAAATTAGTATATATATTATAAATTTTATTAAATACCTGTGAATTTCCAGGTTCAACATTAAAACAAAATTGCCTAATTTCTTCTGCACACATTTTATGCAATTTAGGATCAAATTTAATATTTTCTCTACGTTGATACAATTGAGCTTTCAGCTGTTGTCTACATTCTTTTGAAATTCTAGCCTGAGCATCTTGTATTATATCCTTTTGTACAATATCGCTCAAACAATTAATTACTGTGGATTTAGTATTTGCTCTTGAAAAAATATATCAAATAATAACATATTTAATAAATATAAAAACATCGATAGTTATAAAGATAAAAATTAATTTACTGTGAACACCATCTTGAGACCATTGAATGACAAGCTTCCTTAAATTTAAATGTAAAATGATAGTTTTTAAGCGATATCAATTGAAAATGCTCGACTGCAGCTTTGCATTTACTATCCGTATGAGTATCTAAATCATTTTTATGTTCAATCAAGCACTCCATTACGTCTCCTTCATCTTTACCATATTTCAGAACATCCTATTAGTATTAATAATTCATAATTAATAAGTAAATAAAATTTTTTAGTAAAAACTAAAATTTTTATTAATAATTACTTCACAATGTCTTTCCATAACATGCCGACAAGCGGTTGTAATAATCGGATTCAGTTCCACTCTTTCAGCTTGTTCTTCAGTAAAGTTTCCTACAGCTAATTTACAGTTTTGGTGTAAACTATAAAAAAATTATTTATACATTAAGATAATTTTAATTAAGATAATTATTTTTTATAAATCAATGATAATAAATTATATACCTATCAAATTTATCTTGTAAACATAAAATCTCCTCCCCTTTTGCAGTCTTATCAAAACAGAACAATGCTAAATCGTCCAAACAGAGCTCTTCAATTTCAGGTTGTAAATCGACATTTACTGCCCTCTGCCTCATTACTCTTCTTATTTCATTCAAACATTCTTTTTTTAGCTGTAAACAATTTTTTTTATTGTAAATTTTTAACTTTGATAATCATTATAAAAATATTAAAAGATAATATTTGTTTAATATAAAAAAAACAATGATTAAATCAACAATTTTAATATATTATAATAAATTTATAAACGTTTTTTAGCATATACAAAATCAGCTATTTATTTTTAACGTGAAATAAATTTTAATTAAATAATTCAATCAAACATTAAATTACATTTTATGTGAAGCTTATAATTTTTTCAAGATTTTTTATTTTACTCAAATGATAACTTTTTATGAGTTTCGTACATACATTTATCTGGTGCTTTGTGCATTAGTTGTAAAATAAAGGAATCATGTAGACCTAAAATTTAATTTTGAAACGAAGAAAATATTATAAACCCTAAACGAAATTAAAATTAAAAACTTACATTCAAGGACGAATTCGTAATGATGATTGATTTTATATTTGAATAGCAAAATTATTGAAAAATCAAAGTTATGTAAGTTGTTATTTTTCAAACTCTATCTGATTTTTAATTTATGATTATTTACAATAAAGTTGAGACTATTATTAAACATAATAAATTGGTAAAAAATATTACTGTCATATTTTTTTGTGGATGATATGCGTATCTGTACAAACAAGGAAGGACAAGTGGACCTCTTTCTACATCCATTTGAGTACCATCACTAGCCCATGCATTTTTAGCATGACAGAAATGTACTGCATCTGTTTTGCAAGCTCTGTACAATAAAGGATCTAATTTATAATCTCTGGCAATAAAATATTGAATTTGAACAAGAGCTGTTTCACATGATTCTGTCATTCGATCAGTTGCCAATTTATCCATTAAACAAGATATTATTCTTGCATTTCCTCCTTGAACCTACATTACATTTTAAATAGATAAAAAATCAAATTATATAAAAATTAAAAATAGAAACTTCATTGTATTTACTTACATTTTTACAAGCTACATCTACAACAGACTGACAGGCTTCTCTTAAAATTGGATCTATTCTCCAATCTTCACCAGCATCAGTTTCTTTTATTAAATCTTCTAACTATAAAAAATACTTTATTGCAAAACATTGAACTTTTAAATATTACTTTATAATTACGTTTTTATAAATTTGAACTAGAAATTTATTAAATTAAAATAATTTTTAAACTTACAGCTCTTTGGCATATAGGAGAAACTCTAGCCTTTCTTTTTCGCACTCTAGTAGATTCCATTAAACAATGAATTGTGGCTCCACCAACTTCTAAATTATTACAAAAAGTTTGTATCTCATTTGCACAATGATTGACTATTTCAGGTGATAGTCTGTAATCTTCCATTAATATTTTTCTATGATCAAACATCTCAACTTGGCATTCAGAAGCCACTTTACTACCATTTTTAACAGCTGATTCCAAACATAACAAAATTTGTGCCAGTCTTATATTTTTATCTTCAGACACATTTCTACGACAACGATAAGTTTTTATATCTTCTTTACAAGCTTTTACCAAACCTCTACTAATTCTATAATCAGAAGCAATTAATTTTTCTCTTCTAACTAATTGTTCTTGACAAGCTTTTGTCATCAATCTGTCCATTTTATGTTGTATCAAACATTTGTAAACTTGACCACTACCTAGTCGTAAATTTGAACAGAACTTTTTATGGTCTTGTGCACAAGCAAAATACAACTGACGATCTAATTTAACATTATCAGCCTGTATTTCGGTAACACGAAGGATTTGCTTCTTACATGCTGTTTCTAATCTATTAATATGTAGTTGCAAACAGGCTAAGGTTTGTCCTTGTAATATATCTTTATATGGTTGAATTCTACCACATTGGAATTTATCAACATCATTCTGACATTCAGGAATGAATGAAGCAATAATAATTTGAAAATCATTGACTACCCAGTCAAGTCGTTGAATATAGTCCGAACACTGAATATTGCTTATTTTATCTTTTTTATTAACTAGACATAATAAATATGAACCTGAATTTGTTAATGGACATCTTAATAAATTTAACTCATCATTACATTCTATTCTTGTCATAATTTGAATATTTTCATTTGAAGTCACTTCTCTAATATAATTATATATAGAATTTTGACATTGGTCTTCAATAGTAGAAATTTCATTGGGCTAAAAGAACAAAATTAAAATTAAATAAAGTGATTTTTGCTTAAAAATATCATAAATGTAAAATTTATACATTTTAAAAACATTTAAAATATAATACTAAAGATAGCTTACCAAATAATTTTATAAGAAAAGATTTTATAAAAATAATGTATTAACAGTTTTATCATTAAAAATACACTTATCAATTTAAATTTATTTATTATACAAGTTTGTTAAGGAATTACACAAATGATAGTCTATATCTTTTTAATAAACTTATTAATATAAATTTACAATAAAATATAGGATAAGTTTATTTATATACAAAAAGATTTTTAAACTTCTTAAATATATTTATATATTTACTCATACATTTTCCGATTCAATAAATTACAAATCAGGTAAGCAAATATTTCATAATTTCAATATCAAAGTTAAAGCAAAACATATCATTGAACAAATATAAACTTACTTTTAACGTTTGAATACATTCTAAAATAAATAGATTGTCCATCTCTTTATCCAAGATTTCACATAGTCTTTTTAACTTTTCTTGGCAAGTATCTGGCTGAATATTATTAAAAAGTACTTTTGTGCTACTTCCAATGGAATTTTCCAAATTCAAGGATTGCTTGAGATTCCTCTTTCTTCTTACCAAGTGATTATCATCAACCTCGTTATCTTTCTCTTGCACGAGCCATCTGATTTCTGGCGTATTCTCGACTTCCATGTACATGATGTCGCCTCCTGTAACGTACGAGGCAGACGTCTTTTTTAAGACTCCCAGAGCTAAGCAGCCTACAAGAAGAAGTCCACGAATATAGTGCGCCATCGTCCGACACTCGATTACAATGCTACAGTAGTCGTCGAGGTTGCTGTTGTTGTCCTCGTCGTGTCCTGGAAGGCAGGAAGGTAGCAGTCTCCCCTCCCCCGTGACAATGAGTAGAGCGAAGCTAATTGCCGCAAAGCAATGACAACTCTTTACCAAATTCAGCACGATATCCGGCTGTCATGATGATACTCAGTTCTGCGACTGAATGCGATGACTAGAGAGTGATGAAAGCCACGAGTACCAAATATTAGTCACGTACCTACGAGCTCTACGTCGACAATGGGTAAACAATCGAATCGTGCTAGTTGTGCGATTTATGAACTGCTTTAGTCACCCGTGCAAGCAGGCGTTTGTTGCGCGTCTGCGCTTGTTCGTTCTTCGTGCAATGGCGTAAAACCGGCTGTTTTACATATACACGTACTATTGTTATTTTACTAATCAAAGAAGTCGTGTTACACGTTCCAAACAACTCATCGTATTTGGAAATACTTGAGTAATATTACTAAATATGTATATACATGTACTTATTCTACACTCAATTGTGAAATTCGGACGAAAAGAATAGCAAAGTATACGAATTCGCATTTTCATTTAAATGTTTATATCCGATGTACTTATGTTTTTTTCTGCAAATATTCTTTTTATTTTTCTTCTTTGTGATATTGTTGATATTTTTTATCTTTTTTGTGAATTTGAAAATAAATCAAAAAATTGATATGCTGTAGCTGTTCTTCAGCTGGACGTAATTGCAGTTCTCCGTTTTATACGACAAATATATAGTTTGTGTCGGCGTCCACAAAAGAAAAATTATTTAAGGAATCGGTAAAACAGTTCTCTTATAAGATGTTCACGTAAAAAAATTAAAATTGGTAAACGAATAAGGCTACTGATTTTAAATCACTCACAGCGATTTGTCGAGTGAATAACTCCAAAGAGTGAAAAATCGGTAGGTCCAAGTGAGGTGTTTTGTACAAATATTAAGTAATCCTTACAATCCACTTTGTACCTTGTATTTATATAAAAATATGAATGAATAATTTTTAATAAGAAAGAAAAAGTCGACGGTAGTAGAATAGAATCATGACCCAATTTTATTAATTTATCCATCTTAACGAGTGACTTAGACAATTAAAAGAACCTTCCAAAAATATTTTGGATTTACTCTTCAAGGTATGAGTAAACAATTAAATACAATTCTATTGATTTTTATCTTTTTCAGCACTTTGAAAGATGCTCGTTCTTATTTCTCT
Source organism: Dolichoris vasculosae (assembly GCA_018907195.1). NCBI lineage: Eukaryota > Metazoa > Arthropoda > Insecta > Hymenoptera > Agaonidae > Dolichoris > Dolichoris vasculosae. Next base: position 4,286,512 of record JACCHY010000014.1, on the reverse strand, counting down.
ATATCGAAACAAAATTAGACTTTACTTACCAAGTTTATTTCATGCTTTACCGTGTATTTTTCATTGTGTAGATTTCAAATAAAAATCAATTTTATATTACACTAAATTTTTTAATAACTCATATACGGATAAAGTTTCGTATTATCAAAGTTTTAGGATTATTTGAAACGAGAAAACTACTTATTTTTCAATAGAATTTTTAGTAGTGAATTTCCTTTTTTCGTCTCATCTAATTTATAGTTAATAAAAATGTATTGTAATATAAAATTTAAATATTTTTAATTGGATTTGAAATATTCTTTAAAAATGAATATTTTTAATATTCAATATCACGATAAACGAAATATTATATTCTTAACAACCTAGTTGTTACTTTTAGTGCGTTATCTACATTTTAATTATAAATAATTTATTTCAATAAATAAACTTTTATAAAATATCTATTTTTCACAATGTAAAATATTATTAATTGCATTATATAATTGAGATAAATTATATTTATAAAATAATTAAAATTTTAAAGTTTATTATTTAATAATAAACGATAATATTATTATGTTCTTAAACTTAATTTTATGAAATACTTTCTAAAGTATCACAGGATTTCATTTTATTTTATATTATTTATTTTGACCGTTAATAATCTACTCTGTCACATAAATTACTTGAAAATCTAAATGTCAAGATTATACATAAGAAATTTTAAATAACAATGGTTGCTTTTAACTTATAAACAGAATTTGAACTTGTCTAATATATTGATCAATTTATTATATATTATAATAAATAACAAATAATTTTCGATGTTATTTTAAAAAATTAATAATTAAAATAATTAATTAAATTAATATAATGTTGAAGTGATATATAAATAAAGTTTGATAGAGATTTATGGTTATAATATAATATTCTATCAATGATATTTTATTTATTTATTAATGTTTATTTATTTTAACCCAATAAATACAATATTTATACAATATATTGCTTTTCTCAATCATAATAAACAATGATTTTACATATAATAATTATTTATGACTAATATGCTGTTATATATAGCAATCGCCATTTTACAGGTTATTTGTTTTGTTTTTTTTAACTAAGATTTTTTTTATTGTTTGTGAGAATTTGATAAAGGAGAACAAATTATTTTATAAAATTTTTGGCATTTTTATTTATATACAGAAAAAGGGTAATATAAAAAAACTATACATTCGGTTTTATCAATGATAAAATTATTATATATGATCTTTTGATAACACGTTAATTGGTATTTACAACTTAATATTATATTATTTCGTAATAACACTATAATCTCTTTATTACATTTTTAGAATCAGTAAAGGCTTCTATAAATAAATTAACTTTTTTCTTACAAATTCTAGTAATTATAACAAATATTATTGTAATTATTATTATTTTTATAACTATAATAATTTTTATTTGATCATGTAAGACATACGATTTTATTTGCTGATTGATATACAGGATATGTTCTAGCATCTCTTTAAATTAATAAACTTATTCTTTTTATTAAAATTATTTTTTAAAAATTTAACTTTTTATATTCCGTATTTCATAATAAAATGATGTTTATAGCATAATAAGTTTATAGACATTTTTAAACTTGACGCTTTTTTCAAAACTCTATTTTTTAAAACACACGTAGTAAGACAAAATCAATGTAATTTTTATAATTTTTAAAAATAACAAATGTTTATATAAAAATACATACTTATATACAAAATGTATTAAATATAATGTATCTTAATAGTAAATCATGAAGGTAAAAGTAATAAAGTAAAAGCATGGTCAAATTTATTCTAAGTGAGATCGATAGAAGTAATTGAAAGCTTACGTAGTTATAAGTACAATACCTTGTAAAATAAAAAATATGTATGTTAATTTGTATAGTACATGTTCTTTTTTACACGTTTATTATTTGAACTAGATATAAATGATTTTTTAATTTAATATCAATATATTAAATATATTATTTTTATTTTTATTTTAAAAAAGAAACTTTAAATATTTAATTGCATTTTTTAAATAATTCGCTAGATTAAAAAAAAGACTAAAGTATGAGCATTATATAAAAGATTCGCTACAAAATGAATCGATAAGTTTTGTTTTCATCATAGAGATTTATAAGCCTTGAAGGTCTCATCAACAGTCGCATGTAGAACGAATAAGATTTTAAGAAATAGTAACGGTGTGATAATTCCCCTTATTATTAACTATTATAAGTATGCTTATATTTAATTTTTCTACAAATTATCGGAAAGACTCTTATTGTATTCGTTTACTACTCTAAGCAATCAGTTTTACAAATTCTGATTTCATTATTTGAATATAGCTCGTGTATTACTATTAAGCGCTAAATGAAAACTAAAAGGTTTAAGTGCAGATTATATTTTTATCGAGCAATGGAAAAATTCGGTTAAAATTTGATATTTATATAAATGTTTCTTTAAAATAATTTCTGTGCTAATATTGTTTCGCAATCGAAGCTATAGAAATAAAGATACACTATTGTATTGAAATAGGTCAAGGTTAGTAAATTGACACGTAATAAGATCATTCGGAAATATAGTATATTTAAATTCACATTATTGTAATCGTTCCAACAAACATTTGTCCACATTCAAAAAATTAATTTAAAGAGAAAAAAGTAAACGTACCTTAATAATTACATACTCGGATTTCCTACTGTAATAGGTTACCACGACGTTATCGACCGAGTTATTTAGAAATCTTTCATTTTTCAAAATACTTTAAGATGGCGTTTGAATTCGATGAAACAAATTCTATGTAAAGTACGATTCGAGAAATTACAAAATATCGTTGCTAAAATACTATTATTAACAATTATGAGATAGGATAAGGGATACGTAAAAATATTTGATCTGTTTAAATAAAAGACATTGAATTTCTATGATTGAACGTATGCTGAAATATATTTGAGATAAATGTTAATATTTTCAACCCTTATTTTCGATAAATGTTGAAATTTCATTACAAAATATTTCGTTAGAAAATGCAACTTTTATTCTAGTACGAATTTATTTTATGGAAGAATAAATTACATTATATAAAAATCCGTGCAAACGGAGGCTGATTCTGAAACAAAAAGGTCAAATATATAAAGGCTAATCACGCGAGAATCCCTTAAACACTACAACGTAAATCAGTCTTATATCACTACTTGTAAAAGTCGTACTAATTTGTCCTATAATACTCTTTGTTCTCATTAGATAGTGAAAAAGACAGAAAAGAAAGAATTGGTAGGAAAAATTAAAAGTGAGAGAGAGGATCAAGTCAGCTATTCTATGCTGGAAAAATAAGATTCGCGCACAAACACAAATCTTGTAGTTTAATTAAAATCTCATTTACAGCGGTCGTTGTATATCAACACAATTCGATGGTTTTCAATCTATTCTAGGCAGTCATAGGGTTAACTTCTTAAAATGATAAAAGAAATCCGAAGAAGGGCTCGTTGGAGCGACGCAGTATAAAAATACAAATGAATTTTTTTTATGTAATGTAGATGTCTACTAGTAAGTCGACGTTGAACGAGAGAAAAGAAATATTAAAAATTGGGAATCTATATGGAAAAATCTGGATTGACTCAGCGGTTTTTTAGATATGGAGTATAATTTTCTAGTTTATTTCTAATTCTCAAAAAAGGACGGATTAGAATTAATTATTCTGTTTTTTATTGTGAAAATGCTGATTATTCGAATTATTTGGATATGTAAACAATGAAGTTAGTAAACTGGAAATGCAAATATACATTAATATGTTAGGGATCGGTTGTTTTATTTCTTTAGTTTCTGACGAGTAATTTTACAGACTTCCTTTTAACTTTATAAGCGCTTGCCAGTTTTCGACTTTTGCAAAGGAGGACGCGGCGAAAGTATAACGGGAAGAAAGGGGCGTTTTATGCAGCTCTCTTCGTCCCTCGCTCTTTCTCACTCCTCTCGATCCGCACGAAAATAGGATCCTCTCTCGTACACCAACCAAGCAGGGAAAACAGGAGAAAGAGAGAGAGTGTTTTATCTCTCTCTGTGTCTTCTTATACTTCGTTCCTACCTCGAAGCGACATTCTGTAAAAATTACTGAGATATTAGAGGCGTCGCTACTGGCGATAAGAGATCCAGAGAATATTATAGACTTAAAATTCTATTAGATTATTATTTCGAGTGCTTACGTCACGGATTTTTATGACTTTTATGCTTTATACTACAAAGTGGATGCTTTTGTATATCTTCTGCGTAGGGTTTTCGTTTTCTATCCTCCCCAATTCAATTTATTTTTAATTTTGATTTAATTCTCCAAAAATTACATTTTTATTCAATGAAATCTACAATTTTTATTGCTATATTGATTCATTTTTTAATAATAAGTAGTAATAAGTCGAAATATTCAGACTAATGTACAATACTATTGCAAATAATAAACATTTTTTATGATAATTTGGGTAAGTGATCATAACTTTCTTTAAAAACTTCATGCTTAATGACTTAATTAAAGTTATTAATTAAAGTAACTTCCATTTTATAATTTTTTGCTGTAAATTAGAATTCTAAATTAGAATTCGTTCTTAAGTTTTTCTTTCAACAAACCATTATTTTTTATATCTTATTTGTTATTAATTTGTAATATTACTATTTTAATATTTTAATATTTTTAATACTTTATTACAAATAAAATAAAATCATTGGTAAAATAAGAAAAATTTTAAAAATAGGTGCAATACTAGATTTTCTTAGTTTATCGAATTGGTCCGAGTTTACATATATTATATTTATCTTTAATATACAATGAACGTTTGACTAGTAGTATATACTTTCAATTTGGAATATATTGTCTTCGAATATTTAGAATAATCTTGTGGCATACTTATTTACTGCATACTATGAAGTTCGTTGAACTTTGAAATGATTATTATTGAGGTAACTTGGAAACACATTAATAGATTCGATAAAATTCTTATTTTTCTTTATGAAATGATAATAATATGTAGAAATTGAAATACTTTCTTCGAAAAAAGTATATACTAATAAATTGAATATTTATTTAATTTAAAAATTTAAAAAATAATTTAAACTTAATCAGAATTTGTAAGTTAATTTAAGGTTCATAATATTGAATATCATAATAGAATTGGATAAAATAAAAATTATAGTAAGTATCTTAAAACTCTTGTTTTATTATTTTGCGAGGATCAATCCATCGATTTAAAAGATCAAGCATATAAATGACAATGACTAAGTAGTTGATTTAAAGTAAAATATATAACTGAAAAACAAGTGTTTAATTATTCACGATTAAAAATGAGCGTGAGTGATGTTGCAGGAGTAAGTTACTGCATTTGCGTATTTAAGTTTTTTTTGTCGCTTTTTTACATAAGCGTCATCATCGACGAGCCGCGATTAGGCGGGAGAAAATTCCAGGCTGCAGCTACATTCACGAGGAGAGAATGGGGTCGATGTGTATTTAACTCGCCTAATCCTCCAGTACACCCGAAAATGAGTCGCATTATGTGTTTTTATTATGACTGCGTTATAACGGGATATGATGCTCGATTTTTTCCTGTTTTTATCTTACATTGCCTCCTTTCTTCTTTAGCTTATTTCTTAATACAAGAAGGGGGGTGCAACTAAAAGTTTGTGTCAATCTGTTTGTACACAAGACATGTGATGAGATTTGAGTTGCGAACTACGAGCACTGGTCCTGAACTCTTATGCAACAAGCGATATCAGGGCAAGTCGACGAAAGGCGAAAGGAGACACGGTGCGCTGCTTTACTCCTTTGGTTGAAGAATACGCATAGAAGTACTTTCAAAGTCTTCACCAACGAATTGCTTCTTGCGTCACTTTTTGATGTCGCCATCAATGTTGTCTCTCCCATATCTATTCCTCAAGCCTAAGGGCTATGTACTCTTATAGAAAAGATGATGAGATCCCGTGAGATCCTACTAATTTTCGAACAAATGAAATGATCCCGTTAGGAACAAAAACTGTCTGGTAAGTTCGTCTGTATCTACTGTTATACGCGTTCACGAGATATTTTCACTAATTTTTAAAGACGGCCTTACTCTTAGATTTTACACGATTCGAAGTTCTTGTTGTAAATATCCTTTAGATTTTCAATTTTTGCTCGCATATCACTACAAGGCCTATTAAATAATTCTCAATATTTTTTAATTTGTAACAAAAATCGTTTTTTATATTTAATAAAAGAAGCTAAATAACGCTAAGTACGTTATTATCTTAAATAGTTACAGGGTGTAAATACTGTAATATGGTGACCTAATAAATGGTGACAAATTTAAAAGAATAAACATTTATTTTAATTTACAAATTTTTATATGATTGTATATAACTACAAATATAACATTAAAATATGTAACGTTAGCTAGACAGTATCAAAAATAATATAAACTCCTGTTTACAAAAGCGATTAATATCATAATACTAACGCGTTCGAATATCATGACACAATGTTGTCGCTGATCAGTAAAATTTACTTCTTTGAAAATCAATGATCTTCGTATTCTCCATATAACTCTATCAAATTAAATACAGCATTTTAAGAATGTAATATTATATGTCATTTTATTGTAAAAATGTATTCAGTATATCAAAGACATTTTTAATTAACAATGCATAATTTTGTAACTTCCATGAATTTGATCTTTGATCGTGACCGAGAAACATAAATAATTCAATTGGTTTTTGACTAGGATAAGAGTAGAAGCTCCTACGTAATTATTAATTGTTATTATCAGGCGAAACATATGTGATAGGTCTGCATAAAGATGTTAACTCAATGGTAAAGTATTTTCATCCAGTAACGCAAGTTGCTTCTGGTTTTACGAAATTTTCCGAGGTATACACGTATAAATTGTACAAGCGAAAGCTGATTTCTTCGGAATTTAGCTCAGCAAAAAAGAAGATGGCAGTACTTAAAGCGACGATATGGAAGAACGAAATCAAGCGAATATAAGTGGTGGGATCCAGAACAAAGTACTTTAATAAAGAGACCAAGAGGAACGATATATCCTCCTCTTTCTTATAAGGTCGTAGGCCGATGCACTCTTGAGACATCTTTAATTGATGTCGTTCTTCTGAACGCAACCTCCCGCAGTTAAAATACTATGATGCTGTTTTCAAATTTTTCTTCCTTTCTTCCTTACCATCCTTGTATAATAAAAAACGTCAATTTGTAAACGAAGGGTCAAATGTTGGTCATTGACCGGGGTACGAGGGCTACCGAAAGGAAAGTCGAAAACTGAAATTTGAGTAGGAGAGAGCGTGAAACATGTAATGGGGTTGACGCTTCATTCGAGGAATGACTTTTTCCCGCGAAGGTTATCGAGAGTCGCAGGAACGTGCACTCGCAGGAAAAATAATGCAGTGCCAAAATTACGATTTTTAGCTTGAATCTGAATTCGATTTTTGAGCATTCGATTGTACAACAAACAATTTTGCATTCCATGTGTCTGAGCGATGGACTTCGTCTGGAAGTCACTAAAGGCCAACGTACAGCGCGAGTTTATACTAGTCCATAAATTTATTTAAGACTACTAGATTGAGAGAACAATAAAATAATCTTATGCGTGGAAGCATAAACAACGACGACGCGCTACCAATTGGAGACTCAAAAAACGCGTAATCCGTATTCATTTATATTCGCGCATAACTAGATATACGTGAGCATGCGCTGGCGTTACCCTATTCGCTCAAACCTCAGTTCAGCTCCTCGAGAACACCGAATTTGCGTGTAGGTAAATATTCGCTTTACGCTTCTGTAATTATCGTGAACGAATGCAACAGGGGCATAAGAAGGAGCGCCTCGCGCATAAAAATGACTGTAAACTCGCCTCTGGCTAAAAATAAGTCCGGGCGGTGTACCCTCGCTCTCGGACACCTTCTTCTTGTCATGCGACGAACTCCTCCTCGAAGTGTAGAAGGGGCACGTTCGCAAGGAAAGGCCGCACGGCGCTTCGAGTGGGGGTGGGGGGTCCCTGCGTCCGGAAAAGGGGACGCTGGCCGAGCAGTGAGCTCCTTACAGTGCATTGCCTTTTGTGCCATCGCTGGGAGTTGCCCCCTTGGCTTCCTCGTCGCACACCGTACCCTGAATGCCTTTGCGGAGAGATCCAAATCGCCGAGCGAACGAGAGAGAGCTGCGATAAGAACAGACGCGAACGGTGCGACCCAAATCACCGTCTCTCTCTCTCTCTCTCTTTCATCCTCTACAACAAGTAGACACGCAATGTAAAAGATTACGCATGGAATTTCTAGTCGTGCGAGCTCGTGGGCCAAGGGTCGCGTTCTGTCGCTGTTTTTATAACATTGCGCTTCAAGATTTACCATCTTCGCATATTAGATCGGGCACTTGTAAGATTTTGTACATGCGTTGGTGTCTATTTTTACAACTAACAAATGGTAACCATTCACCAATTATAGCATTATTGTTTTTATTTCGCTTCTTGTTATACTCAGCGCTTTAATGATTGAAACGTTCAGCTTCCCGAGTTTAACCTCAAAGCGATTATAGACCTGTCTGTTTTGAATTATTCACCTTGATATTGCGGCGATATGTTTCAATTAGATTTTAAAGCGATCGTATTATGCTTTGCTATCTAGTTATAAAATAAAGAGTTTGAAAAATATTACTGTCTGTTTATTCAGTCGAAATGAGTAAACCTAACCTCAAAATAATCAAAGAACGAAAATTTATTTTGAGTAAGCAGACAATATGAAAACTACATAAATAATATATATCGATGATATAATTGATATAAATTATATTTAAAATACAATCTTAAAATATTTAGAACATTTGTAGAAGTTACAACGAAATAAAATTTCTGAGCGATTAAATACCGAAGAGTACGATTTTCAACAGTTGAATGTTGGATTTTTAACAAGTCTTGCATGCTATTAAAATGTTCCTGTTTACTGAGTTAAAAACGCAGTTTTTGATAACTATTTTTCATAATGATTCACTCTTTTACCGTTTATTTGTTTTTCTCAAAACCTACGCTGATTCCTCGTGTCAAATGTAAGTAATATTGAATATCGCCCTTAAAACATTGCAAGGTAAATGCAGTCGAATATAGAATATCGAATATTGAAAGTTGAATAGTTGTGTTCGGAAAATGCTTTAATATTAAGTGCGCATATACGAAGCAAAATTAGAAAATTCTGTTTGTATTGCTTATATAATCGTTGAGTTATTTTTCATTGTGCCCTCTCTCCCTCTTCCTTTTCTTTTCTTCTCGTCTTCATCTCCCACTTATTCTCTACTTCTCTTTCTGATTTTCCTTCATACTACTAGGATACTTCTCTTTCTGATTTTCCTTCATACTACTAGGATACTTCTCTTTCTGATTTTCCTTCATACTACTAGGATACTTCTCTTTCTGATTTTCCTTCATACTACTAGGATTATTATTGTAAGTTTTTTAACGAATCGTTATGCTACTTCATTTGGTATAACGAATTAGTAGCTAAAATTAGTAGCAAGAAGATAGTGACTTTCTGGAACTGAAAGTAGGTGATCCTTGAATTTAGTTTCTAAAAACGTAGAAATGACACATTACCAATTTCGAGTTCCATTCTGCTTCAAATTTTCTATTACAATATTAAACGGTATAATAAAAATCATTACACAACTAATTTAATTGATCTATTTAATATTTTATAAAAATGTAGGTTATTATTGCATTTTCATTTATTAATGATGACATTGTTCGATTTCTATGACAGTATAAGTTCTATCAGTTTTTTTTCTTTTTCTCCAAATTTACCCCTAATTTTAATATATTTCATTGTATAGTTTGTTATGATAGTGAATATTTTTCAGTTTTTAAGATATAATTATATAATCTTATGATATTTAATGTGATGTATGACTAAAATATTAAGCAAATAATTAAATTTACCAAGTAATTATGTTATAGTATAAAAACATTTTATTTTTATGAATGAATTTTATTTTTATTTTTATGAATGTAAATATAGTATAGTATAATAATTTTAATGAATATTTAGAACAAAATTCGTATATATTACACAATATTAACATTTTAATTATAATTATATTGTAAATACATATGAATTAGTTTTAATCATATCAAAATTTTATAACGTTAAGGCACCAACAAATTTAGAAAAGACCTTCTTTAAGAAGAGAATATAATAATATTTTTTGTTTTTACAAAGAAATAAGTTATTTTGAGCGAGTATGTAAATTTTTTTAATTTTAAGAATTATTAACTTGTGAATAATATCTTAAAAAATGTTAGTCAAAAATAAACAAATGTTTACTAATGACATACTGAAATGTTTAACATTTTTATTTAAAATTTTTTTAATTAATTTCAATTTTAATTATAGTTGTAATAAAATGCGAAATTCTATTAGATCAATATATATTCGTTTAATACGAAAATTTTGTAAAGTCATACAAATTCAATTTTTTGTAAATTATTTTGTTGAAATTTATTATTTTCTTAATTATTTATGTGTTAAAAATACTTGAAACGATTCTTAGTATTTAAAATTTAAATAAATTAGCATTAATTATATCCATAAGTATTTTATCCATATTTTATTTTAGATATAAACTATTTTTGAGATTTTAACCATCCTTATTTTCAAGGATGATAAATTTTTTTTGAGGTAAAAAAAGCATATATTTTTAGGTGATCTGATTAGAATAGAACGATTATTCGGTTATATCCTAAAATTTAATTTTTTTTTATGTATTAAAAACTAGATGATATCAATAAGATATTTGTTTTTAATTAAGCATCAACGTTCTAGAGTGATTTATTAAATTCAATTAGAGATACTCCCAAATTAGAAATGGCCTTCTAATCAATATAACACAGAGTATAAAAACAAACATCCGTCAGAAATTCCATAAGAATTGATCAATTATTTTTTACTCTGACATATGATTTTCTATTAATGGCCTTTCTTTGTTCTAAAGCTGGTGGAAGGCAACTAAAAGTATTGTCAACATAGTTCTATGATTGGTTGCACCTCAGGTCCACATCCTCTTAGAAGCACCCATAAATCATAAGAAACGCGAGGGACGAAAAGGAATTGGAAATCACATTGTTAAAGATGGTGTGGCTCCCGGCCAAGTATTTGTACGCCACGTACGCTCGCGAGGAAAGATCGGAGGGCAAGGACACGTTAATTTATTCATCGGAAAACGGAATCAGATAACACATGAATACCTCCACCATTACAAGCTCAAATCATGAATATCGTGAATAGAGATGTAAAAGAACATGTAATTAGACAGTTGACTTTTTTGAGCAGGAATTCGTGAATAAGGATCAAACGACAGTATTACCTGACAATTAAATCCAATTGAATTTTTTATCGTTGGTACTCGTAATAAGCACCTTATTTTGGTTTGAAACTCACACGTGTCTTGAGTTATTTGTAAATTTTTTCCCTAAATATACTACTTAAAAGAATTGATTTGACTGACTTTTTTTATTTGAGTATTTTTTGTCATACTTTAATGAATGTAAAATTTCATTTTAATTTAAACAATCCTCATAATTTTTTATTTTAATGTATTATTGTAATTATAAAAATGATTTTAAATTTTAATCCATAAACTATTAATACTCTGAAGTAATATTAAATAATTATATTATTGTATCTGTTGATGCGTGCACAAACATGTCTTACCTTTCTTGTTATTGCTCGACACTATTTTAACAGGAAGAAATTTTTTATTTTCTTTATGTTTGAACGATAATAAATCAAAAAGTAGAATTTCTTAAATGTAGTCAAAGATTTTAATTTACTTAAATTAAATCCGAAATCTCATGGTGTTTAACAATAGATAAGAACATGTAATAAAAATTTAGAAAATGACACTATAATAGTTTTTGATTCTGTTTAATCGATAAATTAATTACAGCTTAAAACTCAACGTTTTTAATAATAGAGAGAAAGACGTAAGATTGGAAAACATTGATTAAAATTATGTCTACATAGAAGGCTTTTCTCGTTTTCATCTGTCTTATACTGTAGATAGATTAAATGAATTTTGAGCGGTTAATATCACTTTTCTTTTTTACATTATAACTTATGAGTTTTATAAAATTTTTTAAATATTTAAAAAAATCAACATAAAAAGTTAGTCGTCATTATTTTAATGATAAATAAAGTCAGGATAATCTAAAGATGTAATGTTACATCGAAGTAATTTCAATTCCAGTAATAAATAAATAAGCCAGTGTTAAACTAAAATTTCTTATTTTTATTTATCACTTATATTTCTTATTGAAATTCGATGTATACATAAAAAATGCTGCAGTTTAAGAAGCAGAAAAGCTTAAATTACAATGAAAACTACGAGTATCGAATTAAAGATCGTGCAGCGAACCTACAACAGTCATCTAGAGAACGTGATCTACTGCCTATTAGATATTGCATGTGAGGAAGGACTATAGGTTGCTTGTGAAATGCGTTTCCCAATTAGAGAGCGCCCTTATCTACAAAGTTTCCAATAAAGAACGCGACAGTGATGACGGCTGGTGTTGTTGATTTGCTTGAACACGTGAATGGTGACGATCGTAATGGAGAATAGCTTTTTATCTTATTTGCACTCACATCGAACATCACTCATGAATCTTGCAATATTGTGAAAAAAAATTCCAATCTTCATTTAATTAAATGATTATCCAATCAGTTTTGTTATATAGAGACCATGTTTAAAATAAAATTTTAAACCAGTCGTTCATTTAATGAAGTGAATTCATTTATTTAAAAGTCATTCGATTTACATTTTTTAAAATTAATATGAGATTCGTCTATATCTCAATTAAAATTTACTTAATTTCAATAATCTGTTATTTTTAATTGAATTACACCTATTATATATTTCTCAAAGTTTATTTTTACGGCTTTCTTAAAAAATCTATAAAAATAAAAATATATTTTACAATTTTCCATTTATGTTAATTATTAAATTTTATAGCTGTATATTGTTAGGATTATTTTTTAATATCGGCTTTTAATGGATTCAATAAAAGTTCACATCGACAATAGATTATTAATATTTATTTAAAACATATTGATCTTACTCTTTTATTAAATGACAATATTATTATTATTTGTAAATCAAAATTGCTTAAAAATTATCGTCGAATGATATAATTAATTTTATATAAACATCACTGAAAAGTTCATTTTAATGTGAAGAAAATAAATTATTGCTACTAATTAGAAGAATCTTAATCTGAATTTATAGTTCATATCGTTTATTGCAAAATAATTGAAAACCAGTAATAAAAATTTCAAAAAGAATATAAATAACATAATTAGTTGCAACTAAAATATTCAGATAATAATAACTTATTTATTATAAATGTTCTTGTATTCGTAAATCATATTTCAAGTCAAAGTTATCACTTCAATGAAATGAACTATCAACATGCATCGTGCAATAATTTTTTACTTTAGCAGTATTTATTCAATTAAAGTTTCTCTGAAAATTATTCACAAAATTTTGGAACTCCATATTTTGAAATTCTACAAGGTGTACTCATACCAGAAAAGTCTAATTAAGATAATTGAAAAGGAGGTAATATTCTCCTTTTTGTCTCGTAAGCTCAGATAGATCTTGAAAAAATAGACTTGTATCCACGAAGGAAGAAGATCAAGTCAATACTTGCATCAACCCTGTATTTACGGGAGGAAAGCGTGCTTTCTCTCTTATTTCTTTTTCCCTCTCATTGTATTTATTTCTCTATGATTCTCATTCTTAAGCTATATATCTATTTCTCATGCGATGCAAAATACTTTTCCCTCACTTTTCTTACCTTTCTTTTTGATTTTTATTTCCAACCCTATCTTTTTGATTTCTTTTTTTCTTCGTTTGTTAAGAGAAGCATCAATGAAATATTTTCTGACGTTTTCATATTTCCGAAGCATTACTAATTATTTCATTTCTATATTTCTAATTCATAGATCAAATACACGTCTTCACCTTCTAGAGTATTGCTTGAAATTTTTTATTTTCTTGCATTTTTTATTAATTCTCTAAAAAGAAATATTTGTGTCTTATAACTTCATCTTTATTAATTAAAGCATAAATCGAGCACATATTTTCCAATAATTTTTTATTAATTTTATCTTTATTTTATTTACAGCGTTGATTTTGTTAAAACTCTTCTTATACTTGTACTTAACGTACATCATAAAAATTGGTTTTTATTAAATTTCATCTTCATGTTATAATTTCAAGAGCTATTATTCGATCGCTCATATTTAAATAAAAAAAGACATTTAATTTAAAGAACATATAATTATTAGATATAATTTTTTATCATTCTATGATTTTTTTGGTAAAATTCATATTAAATGTTACTTTAAAACGTAATATTATCGTTTAAAAAGTCGATACTTTTCTTTTACAGCTGCAATACTTTTTATTCTTCTTTCTTTTCTTTACTCACTCATTTCCTTTTAAAAATTATTCTTTGTTTCTTCACCATTTCTTCTTATCTCATTTGTATGCTTCGTATTATTATACTTCTTTTTCTGTTTTCTTTTTGCCCTTTCCCATATACATTCATACGTATACAAATCTTATCAAGAATAATACTAGTAAAAGATGAATATATGTAGGAAAGGTGTGTCATTCCCTTCTTTTAAAAATTTCTTTTACGAGGACGCACGTTTTTGATGATGTAGGCAAAAGTAGTCTCATAAAAACATTTCCTTTTTATATTTATTCGGAATAAACTGTACACTAAATTGACTGAATAAAACTTTTGATTAGAATTAATAAATTTCATATTATTATGATTGTTTAAATATATACATTGATTTTTTCATGTATAATAAATAAATAAAGATAAATTATAATACTCAATCTACCAAAAATTCTAAATTTATATATTATTAATTTTTTTACAGTAATTTTAAGATCTTTGTACTTATCTTTTTTTACTGCATGTTGTTAAGAAGATATTCAGAGCACTGATAAGAACAATAGTAATAATAATATGATAATAGTAGAAAATTCTGCGTTTCATAAATAAATTGAAATTAATCAGTATAAAAAATGCAGTTAATAGCTTGAAAAATAAAAAATAATCAATGTAGTATCTGAGTTAACTAATGACACCATAAGTAGTACATTAATAAGATAATAATAATGGCTCTAACTATTTTTATCAATATACTCTTCTACAGTAACTATATAAATATTAAACAAATATGTTAGTAATTCCAGAGTAAATATAGTCAGGTCATTTATCATATGTACCATTAGATGGCGAACTTTATAAGCATCAGCAGAAGCATCGATATCAACATCATTCGAGATTAGTTGTATGATCGAGCCTTAATTGAGTCGCAACTCTTTATACTTTACTTACGAACTAAATTTTTTACCAAGCAAACAAAATCCTTATGATGTCCTATAATTAATAAAGCATGTTATTTTAATCTTTTGTATTTAATATTTGTTTCAGAATTTATTCATAATTATTTTATTCAAAATTCCTCTTTAAATTTTTTATTTGAAGATTTTTTACGTCTTAAAAATTTGTTTCAATTTTAAACAAAAATTTTATTTAAATAAAATTATTTTAAATAATAATTAATCTTAGAAAAGTAATAAAAAAAGTTTTCCTCTCTATAACTCTTTTGTCTCTATTTACTTAATATAAATATTACTTTATTTTCTGAAAATAGCAATTATGAATTATGAAATACATCTCGTTTTTCGTGTTTTTACTAATTTAGTAACAGTATTATAATTATACCCGCAGTAAAATAAAGAAGAAGCATCCTAAAAAGATTAATACAAGTTATTTTGACTTTTGAACTAATCTACTTCGATGTTGTAATTATAGAAGATTTCTATATTTCAGGTTAATATATAACAAAGAAAGTCAAACGTATTTTCTTTTTTTTTTCAAATTACTGCAATCGAAATCATGCATTGTAAAATATTGAATAAAAATTCTAATAAAATATCAAATAACATATACTTAATAATTATTAGCACAAAATAAAAATAAATAATTCTTAAATAATATTAACTAATATTATATTGCGTTACCTTTTTTTACAATGTTATTTGTAATTAAGATTTTGATAAATACTAATAAAACATGTTTATAATATTTAAATTAAAGGTTTTTTTTAATTTTTAAATAAAGAGATATCTGGTAAACTATTAATACTAATCATTTACAGTGGTAAGATTAATTTTTAGAATTAAAAAAAATCAATAAATATATTAGAAAAATAATATGAAATAATGTAATAATTATTGAAAATATTAAATTCATGTTTATATTTTTTTTAAAAATTCTAATATTATATTACATAAATTTAATATTACATAAAATAAATAATTTATTAAAAATAATTAATATAAAAGAGAAACATAAAAGAAATAAGCTACCAAAAAACACTAATTTTGTAATTAAATTTAAAACATAAAGTTTTAAGTTAATCAGTTTTTCAAGTTAGATATATAAGTATTATTTTCATAATTTATGTTAAGTAAATGAAATTATAATAAAATAAACAAATAAATTTATTTATACACGCATAATTTCTGATTGAAATCTAGGGTTCACTAATTTTGAAAAATCCAACATACTCCTGGGAAAAAACGTCTTCACGTACCGGTAACTTTAAATTTAACAGAAGTTATAAAAAACATATCGTGTTCGGAGTCATTGATTACAGCCTCGGGTAAAAGAAAATTGTGCGGCTTCTTAAAATGTGTGGTATTTAAGCAGGGCCATATAATTTTTTGAATTGATATTTTCAGCGTATCGTAACTTCTCTCATTACGTTACAACTTACATAAAATTGAAATTTGTACTTCTTATGTAGAAATCGCATACGACTAACCGTAATGGTTTAGCGCCCCGTCAACGGGGTAAAGCAGTCACCATTGTCGATATTGTCGTTGTTTTCGACAAGGGCGACTATCTTCTGCACGACTTTTACGATGCCAAAGAAGGTAATATTGAAGGCAAAAGATTAACACAGCCTCCTCATCGTACTCTCTTGAAGCAATCCTCTCGAGGATGAAAGTAGGTAGGTAGGTAGATAGGTGGGTAGCCGGAAGTCACTTTAACGGTAACGAGCGCTCACTCGTACATAACGTACCGCTGCGCAAGTAACGCACATAGCGATCTCTCTTTCTCTCTTTCTACCTGCGTGGGTTGCGTATATATTCATGTAAGAAAATCCTGGCCTGTGCCACCAGCTCTTTCTCTCTTTTTAGGCTGCGTTTCTTCTTCTCGAGAAGAAAAGACCCTGTGTCCTAATCTGAGTTTTTGATTGATTTTATAACTATGCGCACTAAATGGAATGGAATGCGCAAGAGCTGTGCATGGACGAATTTGTGTACGTGGACATACGTAACTGATTGTAATAGTGTTGAATAATACTAATACCATTATGGTAAATCCTTATACGATTCCTAATTTTACCATTAATTTATTAATCTCTTTTGTGTATTTACTTAATTTAGATATTTCTCGTTATTTTTATAATGATAAATATTTTCAGCATAAAAACATTCTTAAGTATTTAGATTTTTTAGTTTCATAAGCGATTATTAGAAATATTTATATACTACTTGACAAAAATTTAATAATATTTTAACAATTAATAGCACAATAGATTAAGATGTAAAAATATTTTTTAACATTTGAGATTAAAGAAATTGTTGAACAATTCATAAATTCTTCGTTAAATTTCCTTCTTTAATTATATAATACTGATTTGTAAGAAAAAAATAGAAAATGTATTTAGAGTGATATAATAACTTTTAAGTTGAGCACAAAGACATTCAGAGGCCTTTTTTTTAATATTTAAGACACTTTACAAATAAATTGATATAATATAAACATATAGATGAGTTAAATTGATCTTAAAAGAAAAATAAATTATATGATTTATATAATTTAAATTGTGTTTTAAAATTAAAAAATTCATTTCGTCTTTTACCATATTGGACATTTCTAATAATTTACGATATAGTACTTAAGAATATATCTTGAGGAATGAAACAAGTGTTATAAATTTTTCGATAAGCAATACCTTTTCAATTCTTTATGTGTACACATATTATTACATGAAACAAATTGTTACGTAATGTATAATTTAAATTTACATTTAATTACGTAATTAATTTCTTGTTTTGTCATGTTTTAATTTTGAAGAAATTAAAACGCACGTTAAAATTTTTATTTTAATAACTTCTACTAAATACATTTTTATGCTGAAGCAGATAAATAATTAATTAATTATAAATACTAAATACACATTATGCTGATATAATATAGAAAAATCATTGTATATATTTTTTCATTTGAATATTTAAAGATAGTGATAATATGAGTAAATAACAGCAGTTTAGTAAAATATATTTATAAAAATGGAATAACTTTCAAAATATTAAAGTTTTGAGCATAGTTGAGCCTCGGTTTAACATTAATGGCAATTATATCAATCGAAAAATCATCCAAGAATTAAAATAATTTCAGAAAAATAAATCCACGAGTCATAGCTAATGAAAGTTATTCGTGTTCGTTTACTCGCAAAGGCAATATGAGTGATGGTAAAATAAAGACAAGAAAAAGATGGACTCTGACCCATTAGAGTAGCTCAAGGGACTAAACAGAAGAAACTTGCAGCTTTCTCGTACTTCGTACTTTCTTTCATGTGTCGATGAATTCCTCTCGACATAACATAATGGAAGGCAATATTAACTTTGCTTTTACTAGCGTTTAAAATCAAATCTTGATCGAACCACCCTTTCACCGCATGACACAACTCTCAGAGAATATGAATGACATATCTACGTGCTGTTGTTCTCGCTGATACAACTTCAGGATAGAAGTGCTGAATAGAAGAAGGGTTCATGAAAATATTGTTAGGTAGATTTTTGTATAAAAATCTCTTCGCGTATCATTGTTACTAAATAGCAATCGTTTTAATTAAATTCTTTAAGGTTAAGTTATTCAAATTATTATGATGACCAACAAACATTATTTTTATTTTTACCTAATTTTAAACGGAATTATATAACTTTACATTTAGTACAAAAGTGTATATTATTTTAGACAAATACCTTTTAAAACTTAACAAAATATATCTAACACAATGATTCTTTGATAATAGAGATTCTTATTATCCCAGACATTTTGGTTATATCTTTTTTCATAGAAAAATATTTCTCTGGTACTATACGATCTTATAAATTACAACCATATCAAAACATGAAGATTAATAAAGATCATTTGTAATATTTAATAAAAAGTAAAACACTTTGTAATAGTTAATGATAAAATCACCGAACGTTCATAAACAGGCTTTATATCTAATAACATTAAGCCTAATCTTGGTCACTTAAGTCACAATCTGTATTAAGGTCAAAACCCTGACCTTTTAATATTAATACTTATTATTTAATAAAATTGTAAATCAGAAGAAAAACGTAGCATAGATCATACGACTGTTTCATTAGGAATTACGAGACAATATCACGAATAATTAGGAAAAAATGATTGCTGTTTTTTAGTAAGTATCCCAAAATAGTATGTTCACGTGAACATAGGTTCTTTAAGCATCGTAAGTAGGTGATATGTTCACATTTATAAATTACGAACAAACAAAGCATCGGTCGCCTTTTCTTAAAACTCACAAAAATTTCGTTTTCCCCTCTTAATATTCCACATTCTTATACCTCAATATACATATTCTGTGTAAACGGAGAAACTTTTTAACCAAAAGAGACAAGAAAAAGTGTAAAAATGAAGATATTTTCGTCGTCGTAAATCCAAAACAAGAAATAGCCCCAAGAAAAATTCTAGTGCGCACCAAAAATCCTTCAATTAACGTAGGGTAGCTCATATCTCTCTCTCTCTCTCTCTCTCTCTCTCTCTCTCTCTCTCTCTCTCTCTCTATCTCTATCTTTGTAGTCTCTTTTTCTCGTGACTTAAACAATGGTAGTGTGTCCGTGGCTAAGCAGTGCGGGTTCAGTGAACCCTCGAGACGTTGAACGCCATGCCGCTCCCATATCTCGCTTTTACGTCAAGGCTTTACTCTCAACAAGAGAAAGAAATATAGAGAAAGACAGACAGGCAGTCAAACAGACAGGGAGAGTCTTGCTTATCTTCTCTCCCTTTTGCTCAAGCATGCAGGCGGTTCACGCTTCGTCTAAGTCGTCGCTGTCATCGCCAGTCTTGACTTTACGGATTTTTAAAGGAGACGCAAACAGGGTTGATTATTGCTTGCTAAATAACACGTGAACTTAGGGTGCTTGACTCATAACGCCTGTCGAGCTTTTCACTTTATCAACTTCTTTATTTTTATTCTCTCTTTCTTCTCGAACTCTAAGGTATTTTTTTCTTTCAGTGCCTACTTTCTGCTAATATTAATACCTATTTTATTCATGTTTGAGACCGAAAGAAAATAGATAATGAGAAATGAAAATGAGTTTGCGAAATTTTCTAAATTACTAATTAACAAACGCTACTATTAAATATTTTGCATTTAGTTTATGTAAAGTGCAGACACATTTCAGTCATGTTTAGTTATTATATATACGAAAAATAATTATTTATATAATCTTAAATTATTGCATATTTTTTATGCATTATTATATTTTTTTATACTATGTAAATCATTAGTATAATAATTATAAATCATTAGTATAATCTTTATAAATCTTTAAAAATATTTAAAATATAAACGTCGATGATATTTAATTTATTTTCTATGTTATTAAAATGTATCTAGATTAAACAATTTTTTATCGTAATTGGTAACAGTAAAAATATTGGAAAACGTAAACAATACTATCAAAATTATAAAACGTTAATTATTGTGTAAATTAAAACAAAATTTAATTTTTAATTGTAAAAAATAAATTTCTAATAAATACATAGAAATAGCAGGTAAACAATTTGAAAATTGAAATCTATTAATAATAGACTTTTAATAATTTATAAATAAATATTCAATTATACTTATATATTTTGTTTACTGATATTTCAATGCCAGTATTTGTTAAATGAATTTATTGTTCACGAGTTGCAATTTACAATTTAAAAAGCAATTTCAATTCTCGCTTTTGTAATATATTATTATTTCCATATTATTATGTGAATAAAAAAGAATTCCAGAAAACAATAATTTCCTGTTGTGTTAACTTTGTAAGTTTGTATTAAGTTCCGTACCATCCAGGGATGAGTAAACACGTTTAGCTAAATTTTCTGATTTAAGGGACTACGTTGGATACACCGATCTACTATGTATGTACAGGTGTTTTTCTGATTTGAGGGGATTTGAAAGTCATCTGACAGCAATTCAAGTGCAACACAAAACCGTCTAGGAATATTTCTTTTTTTTTATATAATAAACAGGTTGCATTTTAAGTGCGTGTATGCGACAGCTTGCCGATGAATTAGAAATATAAACATGATAATATATTCATTGTAAATTCAAATTTAATTTGGGGATAATTTTATTTTTTATTTTACTATCCAAATGATTATTTCATATGATCAGTGAAATATTTAAAATAGTAGAAAAAGCTTATTTTATCGTATAAAATTTGATGATCAAATGTATAAAATATAAAATATAATTTTTATAACAAAATCTTTTAGATATAATGATACAGTTGCACGTACAAGTATATGATAAAGTTTTCTTTAAAATTTTGCAATTCAATTATAACTTTTAATTTATGCAATTTTGATAAAGCGATAACTTTAATTTAAATAAATTTAATTAAATAACTTTAATTTAAATATTGAATACATTCTTATTACATTTTTTAACTAATGTGAATATAATTTAAATTGTTGAATGCAAGTAATCATTTTCGTAAAAAAATATCTTATCTATTTTTAAGGAATTCATTCCACTTGTATCTATAATTTTATAACTATTAAAATATTTTATTTATAATAAAATTTTTTAAAAATTTTTATACAAAAATTTGAAAATATTATAAACTAAACATTAATTTAGATTTTGGTATAAAAATCTAAAGTTTTCAAAACATAGTACATAAATAAGCAAATTATACCGTTGTAAGGAAAAAAGTTATGAAATTCAGCGATCGATTTTCTAAACAGGCACATACATGTACAAGTGCCGGAAAGTAATGTTGGTATATATGGGACAGGAAAACCAGGAGCGATAAGAGGCGCAGCTTCATACTTCAATTTACCCGCGTGTGTTTTTCAAGTGCTTATTCTTAAAAACATGCAAGCTGATAAGGTTAGCGTATGAGTGGAGTAGTACGTGCTTTGGAGAATTATATTGCCATTTACTGAGCTAGAAATCACAGATGTTTTTCGGTCACCGACATCTATTTCCTGACTGATCGGTAAAAGAGTTTCGCTTCCAAGTTGAAACCAACCAAAAAAGGAAAAGTGATAGAGCGAGATTGACTACCAAATGTTGCTGTTGAACTTCAGTTTTATTCGAATTTAAGTACATCTACTAGTATGAGCTTTGAAAAAATGAAATACATTAAACTATTTTCTGATTAAAATAAAATTTATTAATGGGAAAATTTTATTTATGTAATACATCTACAAGAATTATCATTTATAAATGTTTATTAATGAAACGTTTAATAAAGTAGTGATATTGAATATTAAAATATTAAAAAACATTAAAAAATTTAAATATTTATTTTAATAATAATAGATGCTACTTACAAAAGAGAAGAAACATAAAAAGTATTTTTCCGAAATAACTAAAAATTTTTTTTTCACATACTCAATTTTTTAGTTTCATTGTATGAAATATTTATGAAGAAGCAGATGCAATGGAATTTTATTGATAACTCAAGTGCAAATATGAATCAGTAGACAAAAAATTTGTAATAAAAATGTCGAAATAATAGCTAAAATAATTCACAAATTTATTATAAATTCTGCTATAAAGTGAATTTTGACCATTTTATTAAAAACTTTAAAATTGAGATTAACTAGATGGCTTTTTGGAAAACTACTGTAACTTATCTAATATAGACTTTTCCAATATTTAAATACTAGAGAGTTACAAGACGAAGAGAAAAATAAAATAGAAGAACTTTTCATTGGTATCGCACATGTATAAAGATTTTTTTAATGACTCACAACAGTCGTATCCGGTGTGACCCTCTTATCTTGAGGGAGAATTAGGGGGACAGATGCCTACGCTCACCCTTAATCTCTTCATCCTTGAACGTTGTTGTGAAACAATAGCCGAAATTCAATGTACTCTTTTATTTCCGAAGCTTGTGTACAACCTATTTTTTTATCTGTTTCAAAGTTTCTAAATCAACAAATATTGAAAAATAACAAAACTTTATCAACGTAGAATTATCTTATAAAAGCTATCTAAATCTATACACTATAAAAAGTAAATTCCGTTGATTTTTAATCTTATCATACTTCATTACATTATCAATTATACTTTATTATTACTTACAGTGCATGTACGAATTTACTTACGCATTACTAAAAAATACGTGGATAAACGTTTGTCCAATAATTATTTATCTTGTAAATCGTGGTTTCTCAGTTCTTATTTCAATATTGTTTCCAATCGAGATTTATTAGATTTAGAAGTATGCATTGATTTCGTATGATATTAAATGCTTCGCTGGATTTCACTAAATGATCGGATATGCACCAGACTAAATATTATTTATAAAGCCAAAACGTTTTTCTAAAAGTTGCTTTTCCAGGTTGAATCTTCAGACGACAAATTCCATGTCATAAGGATAATATTCTTAAAGAAGCGAGGGAAAAGCAAATGATAAAAATTTCCATCAGAAGAACAAGGCGCGCGCCCTTCAAAATCGTCTACATTCCCCTCTATGCCCTCAACAGGATATGCCTTGGACCGTGTGGAAGAAGCATACGGATACCGGTCATTATTGCCATATCTGTGGAACACGTGCAGCACGAAAAAGGGGCGCGAGTCCTTTATACGTACCAGCCGACGGAAGAGAAAAAGGAATTTCGACCGTACCTCAACCTGTTGCAACCCTCTTACCCTCGATGAGCACACCCATTATTATACATAGTCAATGTAAATTGGTGATCGCTTCACTTTTTATTTTTAGGCTTCTCTTCCTTCCCTCGAGGAACGAAGGCGGTGACCAAACTTTGAATTTCCTCTGCTAAGCATGTGCGCACGTAGCAAAGACTATAATATTCGGGTATTCCATGACATCGAATCATTTTTTATTCATACGCTGAGTCTCGAATTTCTTTTTTACAGCTCGCTCGATATGATATTAACCTTGATGATATGCCACTTGTTTATAGTCTCTTGACCGCTATGCAAAGCTACTTCATTCGTATATTCATTTCAAAGAGCGAAGAGAAAATAAAATCGTGAGGCTTCTTTATCTTTAGCATGTTAAACATCAAAGAAACGGTTTGGTCTTATATTTAACTTTACTAGTTTAATATAAAAGTTCAATGATTCAATTAATAATAATCTCTGTAGTTAAGAATAATCTGAATTCTTTCTTTAAAATAATTATTAAAAAAAGAATTATTGTATTAAATCAATTTTTCTTAGTCATCGTATATTTATTTTTAATAGAATCAAATTACATTATATAAATGAGCTACCATTTACTTTTACACATTTTTAAAATATTAAGATTATTTTAAATTAACAATTATTATTGTAATAAAAAAAATATTTGTAGTACTTATCTAAGGTTTTTAAAATAAATATTTATAGAAATAAAATGAAATGCATTTATTTAATTGTTTTAAAAATACTAATTTAAAATTTAATCTTAAAATTTTAGAAACTTTATAAAATAGTTAAATTTAAAAAAATTTTTTTATCTGAAAAAAATTATTTTATTTTATAAACTTAATTGATTTCACGTTATCCTCGATATATATTGATTAAAGTTAAAATTAGTTAAAATTAAAATTAATTAACATTAAAAATCAAAAAATATTTAATGATACAAATTAACGTACATATTTGTATACCCGTGGATTTTAATGTGTAAATTTACTTACAACATTGTTCAATATAATTATTTTTTTCATTCCTACATAATATGAAACTTAATATTTATAAAAAATTGTGCAACATCGATGTTTAAAATATTAAATCAGTTATCAATGGATAGTTTTTATTCGGAAATTGTATCATTTTTCAAGATTAATTAATTATACAAATTCTAAAGATTATAAAAAAGATATAATTCTTATTACCAAGTATTAAATGACTAGAGAATTAACTATATTTCTGTGAAAGCAGATATTTTTCTATGTTCATTAATAGGAAAAAATACAACGTGAATATCATACTATAGGGTTCTACTCTAATTTGAATTTTCTTCTCTTGTGTAGTGAATAATAGCTCATTTGAATCTCCAGAGTACTGATGAAATAGAAATCATGAAGGTCCCGCACTGATTCATAAGGAAGTCGATTACGAAAGTTTACAAACTTGAAAGAGCAGAGAAGAATACTATATTAGATATATATATATATAAGACAGTAGAAACGTGCAAGAGCAATAGTGAAGTTGTCGATTTCATAACTTGACGAGAAGAATAGAAAGATCATTGGAGGAAATCGAAGCGCTTAGAGCTTTCAAGGCTTTAAGTTTAAGTGCAAGTTAATAGTCGAAAATAAGAGAGAGCGACAGACATGTCAACTATGATGAAGAAGCGAAGTACAACTGTACCCTTAGTATTTATTAGAACTAGTGAATAAGAAGTAAAGACAAGGTAAGGAGTAAGAGTTGTGCGTTAGAAAGAAGTTTTCATTTTATAAAAATGTGGAAATAGAAAAATTTACTTTCTATGGATTGTACCAAATAATTTCATATGTAGAAATAACTTTGACGATTACCTACTAACATTTGTTATTTAAAATTGTTCATGCTTCTGTTTTTAATATTTTGATCCTTGTCAAACCTAAGCTAATGAATTAAATCACAGTTACAATAACAAATGTAAAGCTAATTATACAAGAATGTAAAATTTTTATTAAAGGGTATAGTCCTAGACATTTCTTAGAATAAGAATCGCGTTAATCTAAATCTAGTAATTTAAATTTTTTTATATTAGCAATAAAATCATAGAGTATTATATTGTTTTGTTGACGGTAAATTTGATAATAAGAAGCATATATTTTTTTGAGAATATAATTAATGTTATTTAAACAAGTCTTACACACACAAACACATAAATTATGTAAAAACTATAATATATTAAACAAAATATTAAAATAATTTTGTCTCGATAATTCGATTCATAAATAACTTATCCTTTTCTTATATTATGAATTAAATGAGAATTGTGTATTATTAAGTATTTAATACTGTAATATAGAATCTTTTTTGGTTATATATTTTTAAATACT
This sequence comes from Dolichoris vasculosae, assembly GCA_018907195.1. Classification (NCBI taxonomy): domain Eukaryota; kingdom Metazoa; phylum Arthropoda; class Insecta; order Hymenoptera; family Agaonidae; genus Dolichoris; species Dolichoris vasculosae. The sequence goes on along the minus strand of JACCHY010000014.1, from coordinate 4,260,069 downwards.
TTTGATAAAAATTTTTTAAAACTTATTTAATAAGTAATCCATGAAATATAATTAATTTAATCATATTGATTTTGTAGATTAATTATATGACTTTAAATTAGCTAATATAATAAGAAGCTGATCATTTAAAGAATGCATCTATTTTGATTATATTTATTGTTAATCTATAACCTAATTATAATATGAAAATACTAGAGAAATTATTATAAATATAAGAAATATATATAGACAGTATAATTTCAGTTTATCCAAAAATTATTACCTATAATCTTTTTACAAGGGTTTTCGTAATTCTTTTTTTTTAAAAAGGAATGATTTCTGAAAATGTTGACAAAATGAAAAGAATATTTAAGTTTCTTCTCAACTGTTTACCTATATATAATTAATAGTTTAATCAAAGAAGTAAGGAAATTATTTTAAAATAAACGAATAATTACTTTAATATAAAAAATTAATTTTTTTACTGTAAAAGATTAGTAATACAAAGAAGAAAAATATTTAGCATAGTCAGCTATTAAAAATAGAAATAAAAGAATAAAAATCCGCTTATGACAGAAGAAGAAGAAAAAAATGTAAAAACAATTGGGGAGTAAAAGAAGGAAGGCAAAAAGAGAAGGAACAATAAAAAAAGTATACAGGACAAGCAAATGAAAAGCGGAGACACAACTCGAAATCGACCCTCTATCCGATAGAACAAGAAGAAAGAGGTGACGGCTGCGGGAGGAGAATATATAAGAGAACAAACCAACCTACCTGTTCCTCTATGTGAACCTGCTGCTGCTATTCCTACTCTAATATACCAGGAGAATGGAGTCTTTATAAAAATAATAATATCCGAATAGAGGGGTCCTTCTATTGGAGTCCCTCACCTCTCTCTTCTCTTGTTTTCTCATTCTCATTTTTTTCTATCGTTCTTGAATCTTTGCTTCCCCCAATCAACAAAAGAGCCTGCACCATGAACGGGCAGAGAGAAAAATGATCGTGCGTCATCGTCGTCTCATTTTATGCTTCGACTGAAGGGATCCCGCTAAAAGAGGCATGAGGCAGAGAGGGTAGAGAGGCCCCTGAACAAAGGACGTATTCATGCATCGCACGAAGTCACTACGGCATAACTTTGGGCTAAGGTGTCCACATGGCTATTTATGTTCTCTTTCTCTTTTCTCCCCTCTTTTCCACCCTTTCCCCTTCGCCCTTCCCATCCCCTTCCGCCAACACCCTTCGCAACTCCCCCTCAATCCTTCTTTTCCCCTCTCTACCTTTCTAACCAAAATTATCTTTTTCATCCTTCATAATTGCACATACAATTTTTTGAGACAAGGTATCACCCTTGATATGTTTTAGCTACTAATTTTTATTCTAGTTCATTGTTCTGAAAAATAAGAGAACTAATAGTGGTTATGCTTTCTTCATACATGGACTAATTTCATTAAACTATGGCTGTAAAAGACACTTTTTACCTTGTATAATATTTATCATGTCATTAAAAAATATCTAATTCAACTGTAACAGTCAAAGTTTTTTGCACCAATATATATACATTTATTTGTAACGTTAAACCGAGAAATTAATACATTTTAAATCTCTTCTATAGATACTAGAATAGAAATTATAGTGAGTTTTCTACAAAGAATATTAAAGTTAATATTTAATAAAAAGACTTTTTGTATTTAAATAAATATTATTCAAAAATAATTTAAAAACAAGTTAAAAAATGTTATTAATTTCTTAACCAATTGCTTTTTAAAGAATTCATTTTACAGTCCATTCTTCAAATTCTTACCTCTATCAAATGCGTTTGTGTAGAAACAATGTCTTTTTACATAATTGAAAATATGTTTTTTTTAAAGCAAGAATTTGATGATCATCATTACAAAAATTCATTAAAATAGTAGAACAAAAATTTTATTATAGGGGAATCAATTTTTCACAAACTGATAAAAACATTGGTTATTCTTTTACATTAAAGCAGTATTTTCTAACAAAAGATTACTTATTTTATAAACATAAAGGTAATAAGGAAATATATTTCTGTTTTTGTTTATTTATTTTTTATATAAAAAGTCTATAAATTACAAAGAATGAAATATGGATACTAGTTCATTCCCAGGATATATGTATTTGATAACAATACATACTTTAATTTCATTTAAATAATAACCAATTTTTTATATGGTTGGTATAATTATTAAAATTTAATTGATCGATTCTAAGAATTTCAAAGATGTTAAGTTCGTAATGGGAAGTGCTAATGAAACAGAGAATGATTTACTCGTATATTAGTTGACAGCTCTGCATGGAGCGGTGAGCAAGAGGAATCGATGCCCACGAATCAAAAATGCTTCACGGGGCTGGGAAGTACGAGCTTTCAGCATACAAGGGAAACCAAAGGCGCAACTCCAGTAAGAAACCACGTGCGTAGAAATAGCAATCGAGATAAGAGGGAGAAAACAAAGTTAAGTGAAGGAGGTACAGACGAGAAAAGGACAGGCGCCTTAGTGGGTCATCTGACGCAACAGCCGTGTAGGCGTGCGACAGCTTGCATTTTATTCTGAGCAGAGAACCTATATAAACAACTAGCTCCCTCCATTTTCCACGGCTTTATTTAACCTCTCTTCGTAGTCGCTTTACTGATGCTTTTCCCTCAAGGATACATTGGATCCGACACTGGCTTTGTCAACGGTAATACACGTTTTTTCGATGCTCTTTACAACCTTGTCACGACTTTACTGGAAGTTAGTCTTCAGTCCCATCGTGTTCTGGGAGTCGAGGGAATCGAATTTTGCTAACTGGGTCACTCGTGTTGATACTAAATTTTCCTCAAAAATACTCTTGATTACAGATGATTTTTCGAAAATTGTAGGATAATTTTACAATAATAAATTAAAAAGAAGATTAATATTGAAATTTTAAACAGTATTTTTGCCTTGATTCGCGCATTTATTAAAATAATAAACAATTATTAGATGTATATGATAATAATAAGTTTTATTAAATATTATAATAAGCGATTCGTAAATTTTATATTTTATGTAAGTTCTGGTTGATAAAGCAATATAAGTTGCAAATTCTCTTTGCATTATATCAGATTGAAATCTTTCTAAATCTTTTAGTCAATTTTAGAAATTAGTAAAATACTGTTGTAATTAACTTTTTTGATTCACAATATATATAAAAAAATATATAATTATGAAGAAAAAATATGTTTTGTAACAATATTATTTTATTCCATTTAAATTTGTTAATATAATTTTTTTGTTACCAAATCTCAAATTATTCCAGTTTATAGATGTAATATATTTTAATATACATTTAAATAGATTTTATTTAAAAAAAATGACGATTCATTTTTAATTAATCCTAATGTGCAAAAAATATATTATATTTAATTTTTATAATTTGTTCTTTAAATTGTATAAATCTATGTAAATTAAATACATATGTACATGTATATACTTTTTTTATAATATAGATACTCTTTTCTTATAAAGTAACCATTTAAGATCAATGTCTACGTAGAATATTTCTTTTAAAAAGTTAATATTACAGGAATTATTTTTTGACACCCTCAAACATGCTGGACATTTTCTCATTTAATCCTTACGTACTTTAATAAGATATATACATGAGCACATATTAGACGTTTTATTTGAATAATTAAAACTAAATTTTATGTATAAAGAATAATATATTACAAATAGAATCGCATGTTCGTTTCAATACTTGCAAACAATAGCTTACATGGATGCATATGACGAAATACTCATCGGAGAAATTGTTACATTTGTTCATTACCAAAACCTTCACTTTCCAAGATACACAATTCGATGGCATAAGATAACAGGCAATATGTTTTTTGACTCAAAAGGTTGTATCAATTCGGTAAAAATGAAGTGCGTTTTACTAAATATTCTAAGCTATTTAAGCTAGAGTGAACAGTCAACAGATCTAAAATTTACGTAATTTATTATAGCATTCCGAGTAATTTCGCCAATCATTTGTCAAAATAATATCAAAAAATTAATTTACTATAAGTAAATAATAAACAATAGAAATATTTACATATATATATTTTTATATTAAAATAATTGCGTAATATTATTAACACTAATAAAATATTTTGCTTAAAATTGCTTAAATCAAATACAACGTATTAAACAATAAATTAATTTAAATATTTTAGAAATAACTGTTATAAAAATATTTGAATATTATTTTTAGTATATTACATTTATTCACTTAATATTTTAGTATACCAAGTCTGGAATGAAAAATATATAATAAAAAATAAACAATTTATTGGTTATTTACTTTAGTACATAAAATTATTAGAATAATTCTAATAGTTATACGTTTCTCTTTTTATGTACATATTTACGATAGTAGTAAATCATACAAATCGTGTAATAAAATGTATTTATACGAAGACCATTTAAAATTTATTTTAATGATATATGATTTACTTAATGAATAATTTTTAAAATATAAAGTAGATTTTGAATAATTTTCTTAAAATTCTCAAGTAATTCAAAAAAAAAGAAAAATAAACAACAAATTTCAGTAAAATTGGAAGAAGACGAAAGATCTGGAGAATAGTAGATTATAAGATAGGAACATTATTTAAAGGGATGGAACAATCGCCGAACGTGAACGTGCTCAAGGGCAATTCACTCTCGTTTGGTAATGTGATGGTTCACATTTTTTTCAACTTTTTCATTATACTCGGCTCTCTTTTGTTAGTCCTTACCGATGGATTTATTTTTTAAAGCCTAGTACTGTGGTTTAGCCTCATTACAGCTGGTATGCAATTGATATAAAAGCCAAAAGAGCATGGCTATCTAACACTCGTAAAAGCTGCCCTTTTACCAATTGACGTAACATTTCTTTGTCACAAAGTCGATTAATTAGAGTAAATGTAGCGGATCGTGAGAAGATTCTTAAAAAATCAGGAAGATGTATACAATGCTAGGTAGTCCAATTCTAACGCGTGGCTTTTTATCGTGAGGTGATTCATTTTTGTTTCACTCCTGCAACGCACATATGCGTACCCGAAACCATTCAAAACAACATTTTTGCCGCTCGTCGAAGTTGACTCATCCCCCGGCGAGGCATCTTTAGTGGCCTTGTGTCTGCGCGCGTCTTTTTATTCGAGCGTCTTTTACAGCAAGTCAGGCGAGATTTCGGGAAGCACGATATCGTCGGTGGACGAGGCAAGAGCAAAAAATACGCAATTTCGTAGAGTTGCTTTTTTTTATTTATTTTTTTGGGTTCGAAGAAAAACAACTCGATGAAAAAGGCGAAAACATTTCAAGCGAGAGCCTTAATTTTAGTTCACAACTTTGTCCACCAAGTGGACAATTTTATAATAGAGTTATGACTGTTACAAAATTATGCTAATTCAAGTAAGTAGCGGAGCTCGTTTGCCTTTGTAGAAAAAAGGTGAATACACAGTAAGCTCTTTATGTGCATATTTGCATATTTATGTACTTTTATATTTATATTTATATTTATTCATTTTTTTATATTAAGAATGTTTATTTTTTCTTTTTTTTACAAGCATTTTCTTTCCATACCTACTTTTTTTAAATCAATTTTTTTGCAAGTAAAATTTTCATGAAATATAATAAAATAATTTAAACGTTACAAAAATTATTAATTATTAATTTATTGACTTGTATTTATTTCTTTTAGATTAAAACTAATAGATTTTATCTTTTTTTTATTTACATAGACTGATATTCCGAATTCGAGATCTAAACTTATGTGCACATATTGGTTTTCCACAATACTTCTAATTGAATATAATTATGAGTAAAACACAATTAAGATATTTATTAAAATTTTAACTAAACAATATACATGCATTTCAAAAATATACGGTTCTACAAACTCTCAAGTGCAAATCGATAAGTTGTATCTTGAAGCCCGTATAGTAATACTGATACTATTTAGATCAACAATGACTTATACCTTCAAATGATTGTTAAAAATGTGTTTATAAAACCAATTTGGATGTTCAAATTATTTGTAATTAACTAGATTTGAAGATTTGAAATTTAAACCTAAATTTTATTTTAAGCGAATGTTGTTAAAAATTTTCAATATTTCATTTTTTGAATGTGTCAAAATTATTTTCACTTTTTCAGAGTTTATTAAGGTCGATAAATTTATGATAAGTCCTTATAAGCATTTTTTCAGGGTATCACGTAATATAACCTTATCTTCTGCATAGGAATAATGGACAGATATCGCGATAGATTTTTGTCTCCAAATATTCATTAATAAGTTTAACTGTATGAGATTGCGTCACGTGTTAGAACGCGAAAAAATAAAAAAGCCGTAAAACGACGACGGGTGACTAATACTCCTGGAATACTCATTAGGGCTCTCTTAAGGAGTAAGTACAGTCTATGTTCATATCGCGTTTTTTAAATTGATGCTGGTGAATTACATAGCTTGCATAAACACGATTAGAAAATTTGAGGCAGTATTTTTATTGAAATTTATTTAATTGCGAGTATCGACTAATATCACATACATTTAAATCGTCGATTAATGCAGTCTCTATGAAATCTCTGCCTACATTTAGAAGCATAAATTTGTATAAATTTAGAAGCAATAATGAATAAATTTGTAATTATATAATTGAATAAATTCTCTTATGTATTTATAACCTTGCTGTTTTTAAATATAGTATTTGTTTAAATTTTACATTAAAGAATTAAGTGATTTTCTTATCCAACTTCATTAAAGTAACGACATTCGACAAATTTCGTTTTAAATGTTCGTTTAAATTGCACTATTTCGTTAAGTTGCAGTAGCTTATTCTTTTCCAGTTCGCTGATCAAAAATGCAACAGTAATAATAATTAAAAACGGAATTCTAATTGAAGATGTGTTAATTTAGAGCAATAACTGGAACGGTGTTCGTGACAAATTGCACTAATCGAAAGATATAGAAATCAATAAGTAAACATTCTAAGTGAGTAAAAACTCTCTTTTTATTCCCACATGTTGACTTATCAATATTAAGGACTTAAACGCGAGTTTTATCTTCAACCCCAGATTTGACCTTGACTGTCTCATCCTGTTCATTTGAGATCTCTGTGCATGCTGTGAAAGATATAAAAAATTGATCGTGACTAAGTCTGGTAGGCCGTAAAATCCTCTAATAAAATCACTTCATTACTATTATACGCTACTATTAAATGCTCTTGAATATTCCACCGAACGATATGTTTTCAGTTTTAAAAAGTACAATAAACGATAACGAGACTAAAAAAGCCTGCAAAATAAACTAGGATGTCAATCGGTGATCGAGGTAGTCATGGGAGGTTGCCTCAATGTGTTTATCATTGTTGGTGGTAAAGATATATCGACGACAGAAGCAAGGTCGTTGTCATTGGGGAGAAGAGATCAACGAACCCTCAAAGAGGGATGTCTCATTTAATTTCACCACTGCTCCCTTGTTCGCCGTCGACTCTCAGCAGAAACGAAAGAGAAGAAGAAAACTCGCCTTACATCACTCCACTTACAGTATAGGCTTTTTTTAGTGAATCTAAACGTCGGGTCATTCGGTGATTGAATCCAAGGTGACAACTGAAAAACTTTTCTTGCAATGTTCATCTTGGATTACAGGTTTAATATTAAATATTTTAGCGGATGAAGTGATCGATGCTTAGTTGTACTATGTACAAATTCTGTTACTTGCAAAAAATATTATAAATACGGATATTATGGAAAGGTTGAGGTATTCGATAAATTGTGGTTTTTGAGTATCGGTTAAGATTAACGATAGGCGATAATTCTTTTTACCGCACAGCTTTTTTTCGATGTTTGTACGAGCGTTAAGCTTTCGTACGCAGCGTTCTGTAATAAACCGTCGCGTATGTTTCATAGAATCACTATGGCATTTGGCTTGTTTCGTATTCTAAAATCGGGACCTTGATCGAGCTTGTTGACATTGCTTTTGATGTAAAATTAGAATCCGCTTAAATCGCGGCTCATCCAGGGTATATAATGTTCTTATTTCAAGGAAACAATATCAGGATCGTGTCCTCGATAGCGTGTGACGTGGGTTAACTCTTATGCACCCGGAATACTACTTGGAGAACCATCTGTTGTAAATCGTGAGACGCTCAACTTTATTTTGAGCAACCCCGCAGGATGTTCGAAATTGACTTAAATGATGAAGCCTTTCCGTGATTTAAAATATCCGCTACCAGCTAATGACCCTATCAAATTAGGACTAAGAGCGCAAACTATTCTGCGTGCTCGTGTGAGTTGTATAAGAGCTCAGGGATGTTTCCATTCGAGAAATTTTGTTTCCGAGATGTTTTTAAGATGCGAAACATTCAGGTATCTATTTCCTTAGACACGAAGCTTTCTCAGGAAAGAGCTTTATCGGGAGATATGAGATGCCTTTGCTTCTCTTAAAATTTTTATCGTCGATGATTATACCGTTCCGTTCTGTTCAAAGCACAACTTTTTTTTGTGAAAATCGCAGTATTAACAAATATGACTGATGGCTATATTTTCATTAATACAATTTTAAAAGCATTTTTATTACTTTTTTATATTTTCTTTTTGTAAAGATCGAATTGATCAACATAATAAATAGTAATAAACATAATGTCTTCAAATTTTATAAGAACTTTACATGTTAGGAATTTCAATCAGATAAATTAATATAAAAATTTAATTTTTAATTATATCACAATAAATTTCTTGTTTATATTCATATTATAACTTAATTATTTTAATTGTAATTATTCATGAAATACATTGTCAAAAATTGAAACAGATCAAAAACAAAAATTTTACTTTATATATTTTATTATTTAAATCGTTTACAATCGGAAAAATGTTTCTGAAAAAAAATTAATGTAACTAATATATATGAATTTAGTATTTCCATCATCTGATGTGAATTTTCACTTAAATCTAATAAAAAAATTACTAACAAAAATAAAGAAGATAATAAATACTTTCCCAACTTTTTAGAATAGTATTTCTATTGAAATTGATAAAAATACAAAGTAAATATTTGAATAATGGTGAATGAAAATATATTATTTATTCAAACAAATATAAAATAGCGGAATTTTCCACTGAAAGCGAATAATGTCAATTATATTTAAAATTTATAATATAAGTAAATCTAAAAAATTAAAAAATAAAATCGTTAGGTATTTAATTAATTATTTGATGTGAATGTTTTCATAGCTGATATGACAGTCTCTCAGACATTTCATAACAAAATTATCTCTGAATTTGCGCTAACAATACTTAACGATTAAAATAAACAAAGTCGTTAGTCTTATGCACACTTTTATTAGCGGCTGTATTTCTGTAGGTAGTTGAAACTCGAAATAGCTTTTGTTTCCTTACATTATAACAATAAATTTATTTTTAAAAGTAAATAATAGTAGTAAAATATTGATCGTACATATTAGTTATGGTTAAATGCATATCCGAGATTAAGGAAAGAATTTTCCGGTGAGTTACAAAACAATAAAAAATAAAGTAATTTCGTGTACCGAAAATTAAAATTAAAGCAGCATTAGTGGCAATTGAAATCGAAGTCCTTTTTCATTTAGATTTGTATTTGTTTTAGCATCAAAGCTAAGTAAAAAGCGAAGGAACTCAGCTTTAGCATAAGCGATCAGGGATCGGCTTCTGGGAGAGCGCAAGTCACATTAAAAACCGTTCAACCCGGAGCAAAAACCCTCGTTCTTTCACGAGGCAGAAAAACGCCGGAATTCCTGTTTTATTCATGCGCTGTTAGCCCCTACTCCTGTGCCCCCCTCGTCCCGAAAAATTGAGAAAAAATTTTTAAGTGTCTCTCATTTTTTCTCTTTCTTTTTCTTTCATGAGCTCACGCACTTCCACTATCACGGTGCTCGTCTCGTCTTTGCTTGCCTCGCTTCGCCTCGGCTCGCCCGCGATCGAGGTTGGGAGCAATGTCCTTGGCCGAAGTCTCTCTCTCTCTCTCTCTCTTAGCGCGTCTCTTTCCACCCTCTTCGTTCGCAGGCACGCGGGGCTGCCGTTACTTGTGGCCAGGCCGCTTACGGTCGTGCGCGTCCGTCCCCGTCGTGCAACTTCTTTTTTCGCTCGGTAGCGGGATAGACGCAACTGCCCGCGGCGCCTATGAAAAGCACCACAAGACTTGAACCCTCTAAACTTCGCTGGTGACGATCGACTTTTCCGAGTTGGATTCTTTCTCTCTAGACGGTTTCCTGATAAACTAACGGAACTTATTGCGCAGACGTTGAAAGACTTACCATTTTCCGATGTGGAGTCACGTTGAACGCGAGCACAGTAAATTCGAATTTTTTAATCAATCCAAGTCGAAGATAATGTGATTCAAAAGAAATAATTACTATGATCCAAGGGGTTTACATGTTCGAATACAGTTACATTAAGACGCGTAGCCGAAATATCCTCCATCAAAGCTAAGAATTTTATTAATTGTTGTCGAGTACAACAAGCTTTAACTACTTAATTTACATTTCTAATTCATGCAGACTATAAATTGTATGACTGTTTGTTCAGGTGGTATACAGTCCGTTGAACGAATTAGAATAATTAGTCGTTTTGTATTAACTTCTTTTTTTATCATTGAAATTTTTTGTCGATTGTTCATCATTATTACAATACTTACATAAAACTGACAAAAAATATTAAAAAAAAAAATTTTATTTGAAATTTGCAAATACAAAAATAAATAAAAAAGCTGATTTTAAATAAATAAATATTCTATATTAACGTGGATTCATATTTATACGAAATGATGGAATTAAAACTTTTACAGTTTCGAATACAAATTTACACTAGCCATATAAATCTATAACGAAGGTAACTCAAAAAAGCGATTCTATCAATAATAATTTTAAAAAAATTTATAAATTGAAAATTTTATGAAAAATAATGTGTAACTCATTACATAAAGAACCACCAATCAGTAATAGCTAAAGTTAATATTTCAATAAATTCCTCTCATCAAACTGTTTATTCAACGATTAAAACTAAAAGATAATTGAAAAATACTAATAAATAAATTTTCTGGTATAACATTATAATCGAAATATAAATTTATTCTTAATATACTAAAAACTATTAAAACTTATTTGAAAAATATAATTGTCAAGGAATGTTGAAGTTGTTTATAAATAAATAATGGATTCATAAAAAAATTACCAACATGAAATAATTGTTTTGGTACAACTATATTGGAAAATTTATTGATGAAATTGTTTTATTCGTATTGATTAGTTGTTAATTTTTATAAAAAAAGAAAAGAACTGTTATTAAATCATGAACTTATCATATAAAATATCTGTAATCAACGTATTTTTTATATAAAAAATATTTTAAGAAATGATATATAAAATAATTAAAAATCTCTATACAAACTATCTCATAAAATTAGTAGTCATAAAACTTTTAATCTTCTGTAAATTGTTAATTGTAACCGTGAGAAACTTCATTGATTCTCGGAGTATTAACATAACAGAGTCCCAAAGTAGCTTAAAATTACATATATCAAGAGCAACTTTAAGAATTATTTTATACTTACAGCGAAAATCATCGGAATGCTACATTAAATAAATAATATAAAAATTCATATTTAACAATAATTTTCATCCACAAGAAGTACTATGTAACATATAACTGTGGAGAAACTTATATAATATTTCCCATTTCAATTAGCTTGTCAGAGAATACAAGTATCAATCTCTTAAGCCATTTTATAATCTAAAGAAATTAAAAAGAATCATCTCTGCACGGATGAATTGTTCGAAGAAATGAAAATCGCGACTCTAAATATTGTTTCGATTTATATTATATACTTGAATTTCTGGATTGTACGTAAAAAGCTCTTTCTTATCTTATCTGTGTTGGCTGTACCTCAAACTAAAAGGTATAAGATAACGAGATAATACAGGTTTTACTGATAAAAGTAGCAACAGTAAAGCTTTTTCAGTCTTTTTCTCTCTTTATTTCTTTTTGTAAGACTTTTCTTTTATCGTCTGTTTTTTTATACTTTTGCAAAGTTTCATTTTACAGTTTTCAGGTCGAAAAAAATAAATGTATATCTATATAAAAATTAATTTGGGTGCTGATAATTGCTTTACCGATCCTTGAGAAATCTATGATATTTCTCTATTTCTCATCGACTTATCTCTTTCTCTTTTTAACAACCGTATGAAATGATAACGGAAAATATTTTTTGTATCTCGAGACATTTTTATGTATCCTGATTCTTTTCAATTTATTTTACCACAAGAACAAATATTTTGGTTAATTTATTATGTACTTCATATTATTATCTATATATTGAAATTTATGGTTTTCACGCATATAAATGAATTAGTCGTCACGTCAAAAACAAAATCGCATTTTTTCATTTGCTTATTTGCAGACGATAATTGATTTACATAAGATAAATTGAAAATAATTTGAAAATACATACAAGTTTAATTAAAAACTCTGATATTGATCACTAGATATTAAAAAAACTTCTAAATGGTATAAACTACTTTGTTAAATGATGTTTACAATTGAAGCCATTGTATAAACATAAGGGTTAGATTTCATCATCTTACATTACATTTGTGATACATCAAATATTACTTTCAATTTTTGTAAAATCTATACCTGTATTTTAAACTAAAATTTGATAATGTTCCTATACATTAACGTGAAAGTCCTTACTCAAATCATAATCATTCATTCAAGCTGAAAACTTATTTAATATTACATGGTGATCTACCACGAATATTCGCCAGAGGACATCCTTACATCCCGCTTGGCAACCGCAAAAGAATATTTCAGAAAACCGCAAATGACGAAGAACGATTCTACACTTTTTTATATTTGCATTCAACTAAGCACATTTAAGTCCTACTAAAAGTATTTCTCGTTTTTCTTTTTTTTTATTTCACCGCATGACGAATTAAACTTTTATTTTTACTTACTAAACATTCATAAACAGTTTCATAAAAATTTGTTTTGCATTGATTTCTTAAATAATTATAAATTCAAAGACTTTTTTGCATGTATAATGAGTGTGCAGTTTCAAGAAAATGTAATAAATTTATGAAAATACATTATAATTATGTACTTAAAGTACAGCATTCCTTATTTTGCTATGCATTAAAGACTTGTCTTTACGAAAAGATGCTTAAATTGTTAAATGCATTTGAAAACAATAATAATATAGAAAATAACAATAGTGAATAAAGTCTAGTATGAATAATAATAAATGTTACATAAAAAAGTCATATAAATATATAAAGTACAACTTATAAATTCGATTTTTATTCAAATATCTGTATATAATCTATTTTAATTTAATGTGCATTTATAAATAAATTTAATTTTGATACCGAATTTCATTAAATATGAAACTATTCTTTTATTTAATTATTAAAGTTAGATAAATTGATAATAAAATAAAATACATTTATAAACTAAAGTAAAATAAATAATTGATGTAAAATAAGATAAAATATAGATTTATTTTATTAATGTACTTTAATTCCAAATAATTTTTCTTTATTCTAAACGAAAAATTAAGTATTATCAACAAAATTCTCTCAATTTTATAAGTATTATAGTAAATACGGTTGATTAAATTTATGATTTAAAATATAATAAATTTATTATGTTTTTGAAAATACATTTTTATTTTAAAAAAATGAGTACAATAATGGAACTTTGTCATTAAATTTCAAGAAACTGTACCCTAAAAATATTTAACAATTGAATATTATTTTTCAATTATAACCTTGAATATTTATTATACTGGAGTATACTATTTGAGAATCAAACTTAGACTATTTTTTTATATTGAGAATGTACTGGTATAAATATGCATAAATATATCGTGTTATATTAAAATTACATTCGAAAATGTATAATAAAATTTGGAGATCTTAATGATGAAATAATCACAATTAAGTATAATTATTTATCATTATAAAGTATCATACAAAAGATTGGTTTAGTACATTTATAATTTTTACTTTATTATTATATAAAAATACAATTCAAGCTACATATGCTTTCAATGTAATTACAATTTACAACTGTGTCTATCAAAACATATACACAATGGAAAAATCGATATTTTTTTGTGACTATAAATATGATTACAATTTTGTTTATATATTTGAGGTAATTTTTCTTTCGCAATTAAAGTTAATATACTTATATGTGTTGATATGGTCGTGACATAAAAAGCTATCATACCTCTGAATTTTACTTCTAGCAACAACAGGACTTGTAACATGAACGCTAAATTGAATTATATAGTTAACATTATAGTTAATAGTTATAAACAGTACTGCAGTTACTTGTAGTTACTTGTAGATACCTTTACACTATAAATTCTGTAAAATATAAACTTTGTAATCAGGTCAATCACAAACTATATATTTTTATAATTACTTTTTTAGAAACAATGCTACAAATGAAATTAAAATGAAAAATATAGTATATAAAATTAAAAAACTATTTTGACGATTGTTTCAAAATTTGCATAGAAATAATTACTGAAAATATTAATGTTATACCAACAATAAAATAAGAAATGAATGTAAAAAATTACAATTCTTTATAAAGAAATAATTATATGAAGTTAAATTATAATTTCTATTTACTTATTTTATTTTATGAATAGTAAAAATATATTAATCAATTTTACATTTAGATCAGCTGTATGACCTTTTTTGAATAAAAATAATTATTTTTATATATAAGCTATAATATAAAAAAATATTACAGACGCTACATTAATGATAAACTAATAATAAAACCTAGTTTTGAATGCGAAAACAAAATAACATTATTTTGATAAAATGCAAACGTTCGTTTCGGCCATAGAAGTACTATTATTGGCAGTGACTCAAGAGCCTGCAAAGTATTTAATAAATGCATACGCATATGAGAAGTATTTATGCAGATTATGGACAATTTAAATGCATATAAATGCATGGACTCTTTTACCATGTATACATAAAAGTTCATTTAGAAATATACCAGTACTGAAATTGGAAACATAAATACAAGAAAGTAATTAAATATGCTTTTTCGCGTGATGTGCTTATCTGTTAAACAGCTGAAAAAACAGAGAGCCTTTTGAATAATTTTTTTTTCAATGAAAAAGGTTTAAATTTTTAATTTAATTATAAGTTCGTTTAAAATCTTTTTATACCAAACCTTTTTTAAACCAATAAATATAAAATCACAATCATCTAATAAATCTTAAAAATTATTATTTCTTTTCTTCTTTTTTAATCTTATTATTAATTAAGTATTAATAGATTATAAACAGAATAGAGAGAATTATAGAATATACTTTAAAGTTCCAATAAATGTACAATTACGCAATAAAGACAGTGAAATAACTCGTAACTACGTTCATTAATCCAAATTTCAGATTTATACGTCATTCAAAAAATGATTCGAACCACCTCAAAGATATAATTAATAATATTTTATTCATATCAAGCTAAGAGACGAAATGTAGTGAAGATTAAAAAGAGAGAGAGGGAGCAGTAAAAAAACTATCAGCGTATTATAAAAGCATACTAATGAACGCTTGCCACTTGAGTTAAAGGGTTAAGTATAATTATTTATTATTCACTTTCCTCGTTATTCCCTGTCTTCATCTTTATGTATATACTCTATTCAATGTACGCTCTTCTCAGATTTTTTCGAAGCAATAACATAGGCGATGCACACGTGGGCGCTTTGGCGATCTTGCTCAAAAAGATCCTACTTGAATGAAAATTAATACTTATCGACGGAACTGTGAAATATCTTTACGTTTCTATAATCAAATTTACGCTTATTTGGAATCATAGTATTATCCCAGAGTATAATTTCAAATAATTCCATCATTGCTATAATAACAGTACACATTATTGATATTTTGTACTAGGTACTTTTTTGAAGTTGTTTTAATAGTAACTGTACTAGTACACATAGCCCTATTATTGTAAATACTCTCTTACTATTGCTTACGTACTTATTATACTTTTATTAGATATACGCTTAGATATATATCAATGTGAAAGCTGATGTGATCGTTGCCGTCTATATGTAAACCTTCGATATCTCTCTCTCGCTATATCTAACGTATGTTTCAGTTTTCCAGTGGCAAACAGCTCATGTATTGATTATCTTATGCGCGCATTGATTTAATGCGGTCTTGCTTTATCACAGCTTTTGTTTCGACTTTTTTTACAGATCTTGAATGGCTTGATTAATTAAATCGTTAAATAAGCGCATAGCTACAATATCTGAAAAATTTCAGTCTACGTCGACATCATTTCAGTTTTTTAAGTCGCGAGATAAAAAATTCTATTAATGATAAAATGCGTTGTTTTCAATATTCTTACGTTTTATAAACAGTGTAATTTTTAAAATTCTTTTAAATGAAGTATCGACAAAATAAAAGCATTGTTCTAATGTTCGCTTGAGTTTTAACGATAAATTAGGTTATACATTTATAAAATGTGACATTACATTAAAATATGTATGTTTGCTTGTTAGGCACATGTTCATTAAGAATATGGTTTTATCGGTGCCATAGATAAGCATTTATTTACATTAAATTTTCAAATTTTTCCATTTAAAATTCTAATTAAGAATTAAAATTTAAACTTAAATTAAGAATATTTTAAGAAATAGAAAAAATTAGCATTATTATATCTTTCTCATTTTTTATTGATTAAAAATTTATCCGCATAAAATTTTAATTTAAAATATAATTTAATTAAGTCAATAAAATGCTAGTTCTAATTATTTGAATAATAATATATAGGTAATAACTATTAAATCTTAAAATTAGCGAAAATAATATATTTTTATTTCTTATTCATGACTTAGAATATCTTAAATTCCAAAATCGTGTTTATTATTTGTTCCTCAAATATATTTCCTCATATAGAATCATATCTAGCTTATATTATGTTATGCTCTAAATTAACATCTTTGCATATGAAAATAAAAAGGTAACTAAAGCAAAAATATTATAATTTCTACTCTTATACGTTATATACTTAATTAATTTAAAAAATTTAATTTGACATTTTTATTTCACGTTAAATATTCAATCACCAATGTAAAATTATATTAATATTTTGTTTAAATAATACAGATGTTTATGTTTTTAATTTATATTATTTCATTTATAAATAATAATATAAATAAAATCAAATACATAATTATTAAACGATTGTTTATCTATGTATATAGATAAAATATTTATGTAATCAAAGATTAAGCATATTAAACTTGAATGTAATATAATTAATTATTGATTTATAATTTTTCTCAAACTTAATATAGCTACATGTAAATTTGTGCAATATTATAGTATAACTTTATACAATTATTATTAATACTATAACGTCGATAAATTCTAAGATTTCAATTTCATATGATGAATTAGTTATCATTGAAAGTAACATGAAAGATAAATGTAGATATTTTAAATATAGTTATAATTTATTTATCACCGAAAT
Source organism: Dolichoris vasculosae (assembly GCA_018907195.1). NCBI lineage: Eukaryota > Metazoa > Arthropoda > Insecta > Hymenoptera > Agaonidae > Dolichoris > Dolichoris vasculosae. The sequence goes on along the minus strand of JACCHY010000014.1, from coordinate 4,242,536 downwards.
TATTCAGCATTGATTCAATAAAAGAGCATTAATGTATAATAAGTGTTTGTTCTTTTAAAAGTCATGTTCGTAAGAATTTTGAACAAAGAAATATCGCTTTAACTTCTTAACGGTACATCGATAACGAGTTTGGCCCTCAGCTTGAACGGATTGACGACAAGATGGTAACTATTCGAACGTATTTTATTCGTCACTATTGTTAAAGCTTAAACTGTATTCATTCAGCTCAATTTCAAATTGCGAAAAGAGAGAAAAAGAAAGAATACGAAGGTTCCGTGCCCGACTAGACGAGCAGTAGGATCGAAGAATGTAATGACTTAAGAATTGGATTTTACCATTCTCAGAGTCTCTATCAACACTTCGATACCACGCCAAAATAAAAAAAAAAGAAATCAAATCTTCAATAGTAGAATAAAAAGAAATGATAGCTCTATCACAGTGGAAATTCCGAAATAGTTTTTATTCGGATAAGAGTTTGCCGACATGATCACAGTCACGATTTAAGCATTTAAGGTAAAAGTCACCTAGTGAACTCTTCGAATTTTTCAAAATAAGCGATAGACTGCATTTACTAGTTTTCTTGATGGTAAAACTCGTTCATATATGACACGAACTTATTTGAAACACGTTAGGCTGTCTACCAAGAAAATTTAAGACAGTAATAGTGCTTTTTATTATTTTCGCATAGGACCTTAGAATATATAATATATAAAACTTTGGAGTTAAAGTGCGCTAATAAGAAAACATTGTAAAATCTTCATTTAGCTTATTATATTCCTCTTATTGAAGTGGAATTCAACTTCAGACAAATGTTAGTTACATAATTCACTCCTAGATGAAAAATGTCAGTGTTGCTTTCGAAGTCGATCTTTAATATACTTTGTCATATTTTCATTTTGTAAAAATATAATAGATCGTCGCTTAAATTTATTTATTTTAATAGTACCGATCATTTTATTGATTTTCAACTTTCTGTTATTAATCTTGATTAATAATGGATATTTAGCCATAATACTGATTTTTTGAAAATATAATGTATGTCGAATTGAACCGAGTAGGCCATCATTAAAAACAAGTCGATTTATAATTTTCCAAAACCATGAAAAAAAAATATTCACGATTGAACATAAATGTTATAAAATTTCAGTATCAATCATAAATAAATAAAATAAATAATTTACTCTTCTTGATAAGATATACATGTAAATAAAATTAAAATTCGTATCGACACACTTTACATATCACGTATACCAGCGTTTACTTAGGATAATGAAAAATAATTTTTAAAAGTTCTTTGAAAGTAGTCATTTCTTGCGTCGTTCAGACATTATCTTTTGTCCATTATACTCATACTAACTTCGAGAACGTTAGAATCTCCTTAGTGGTGGCACCGAAAGCGCGTCAAGGTTTCTACCAATAGAAAAAGAGACCGAGTAAAGACGAAAGAAGGACCAAGCGAACGTTTCTCAACCCTTCGCCGGTTACGTGACGTGTAAAAGCTATTTGGGGTCAACACCCCGTGCTACAATGACACGTGTAGTTCAACTCCTTTCTCTCTCTAGTTCCCTCTACATAAGCAATCGCATTCCCTTGTCCTCTACTTTCATAATACTACTACCACTCCTCCTTCTCCTCGTTTTCCTAGTTTAACTATGGAGTTAGTTGCGGCGATCACCGTGGTTTACCAGTAAGGGGGCAACGAAGAGGCTGAAGATAGAGAGAGAAGGAGAGATAGGGAGCGAGAAATAGAAAGAAAGAGAGAAATATACAAGGAGAACTGGATAAATAAAGAGAAAAACCGTGCTGAGATATAGGATAGAGTGAACTAGATGTACAGATATAATGATCTTAATAAATAAACGAAAAGGTGAGATAACGAAGTACATTTGCACATAAGAGTTATCTTTTGATTATGAATTATTGTATTTTAAATTACGTTTTGTTTTCAAAGATACATACATTTTAAAATTTTTATTAAACAGATATAATATGATCTTGTTATGCATGGATATTAATATATCGGTATTGTGTATACAGTTCTGTAGGTAAAAGTTTTTCCTGTTATAAGACTAAAAGAAGTATAGATTAAAAATTTTGTCGCTAAAAGAAAGCCCAAATATTATGCGAAAAACAGAAAATTTCTTTTACAAGGAATCGAATATATTAAAAAGATGAAATTGATTAATGCTAACAGTCGTGCGATTGTGTCGGAAAAATTTATATTAATCATTAAAATATCACAATTAAATTTTACAAAATAATTCCGATTTTTGGTTTTTTTCTTTTACAGCGCAAACGTATTATTATTAAATAAATTATTAATCTCAGTTTGTCGACGAATTTAAGACGATGAAAATATTTTAAAGTTAAAGACATTGCTACAAAATTTTCAACAAGAGGAAATGATATCAGTTGATAAGTGCCTACTAAATTATAGAAAGAAAAGTAGCAAACAGAAATATAGAGAGGGAACGGAAAAAATAAAAAAAAAGCTAATAGTCAGCAGTAGTAAAGTAGTAAAGCCTGTGAAACAGTCAGAGAAAGATAGCATTAATAGCGATAAGCTAAGGAGACGAATCAAGAAAACCTCGAAGCGAGGCACTCTTCGAGAAAAAGGGTGGGGGAAAGAGAGAAGAGATTTAGCTCTTCTCCTAGAAATATCCCTCCTCCTTCTACACTTTAAGTCCCCTTCGCGCTACTATCTTCACTCTTCCGTTCTGTTTTCTGAAATGCTCGAGTCTTCGTTACTCTCCTCTCTCTTATACTCTCCCCCTTTTTCTCAGTCATCTTAACGGATATTCTGTCGCTGACTCGCCCCGAATACTCACTGATACGGGATAGTTCTAAATGCATTTATAGCAATAATGTCTCTGCTTAAATTCTTCACACTTTTCTCTATTTGCTTTTTAAGTCAGACATTGAAAGGAGGTGTGTTGATTGGACTTCTCTTTTTCTCTTTCAGTTGTTTCAAAATTTTCTAAGCTTAGAGAGAAGAGATGTCGAGACTAAATGTAGTGGTAGCAAGATTCAGGATACAAAATGTAATGTTCACGGATCACCGTGTGCTATACGTCATCGCAATTCAATAGTTCGTCCAGAACATTTTATATGTATAAGTACTAAGAAATAAGTTAGAAGCGATTACATAAATATTTGAATTTTATTTTAATTTGAATATAATTATTTAATTAATAAGGGATATTTTTCTAAACGATTTTCAAACGAATTAAAATGTTAGAACTTTTAGAATAACTATAACGCTAATAAATGTATATGAATCCATCTTGTTTGTTTCAAGAATTTCACAATTTGATAGTGTGGAAAATATTCTTCATCCTTTAAAATTTAAAATAAATTACAAAAAATATAAAATTCCATACAGTTCGTAATCTCATGACACCCATTCTTTTCTTCGAACATTGGTTCCAAAAATAGCGGTTGAACCGTTAAGATAAGAAGAATCAAATCTTTGCATAAAGATGGATGAAGAATGTGAACGAAGGAGGTTCATAGATATTTTTCAAGAGAGCATTCATTGTTCCACCACTAACGTTTTCTTTCTTTGCAAAACTAATAATCTTATATTTCTCGTTTAAATAAGAAAAAGAGACATTTATAAAAATCTTTAATGATCAAAATAGGTGGGGGATAAGGAGATAAGTCAGCTGCTCGTTATTAAATCCACTAATGAGTTACTTATTCTATTCTATGATATCTATATATTCTAAAAAAACACCCCGTAAATTACACAAACAAAAGATCCTTTTTGGATTAGGATTGTTTCTATTATGGAAACAGTAGAAAGCACTTGGTTTCAAAACCTAGGACTTACTTTTCTCAATTTACATGCAAGCCAAGAAAGTACTTCAGTTTCTTTTGGTTTTTTGATTTCTAAGCGGAAAAATAGGATTTCCAATGTTCAATCAACCATTCTATAAGCTGACTACTAAGTTATAGAATGTTATGAGGTAAAAATGAGGTTGGAGTATTTATTAGAAAAAGGAATAACTGGTGACCAATTCTGCATGGCTATAATTGCTTCATGGAATAATACCGCAAGGTTTATGAGTACAAAAAATATGATACAAAAAATAGATAAAGTAATATAAATTTACGCTGGTATTTTCTTTTTTATTTTAATGTGATAATTCCAATATTCATCAAAATATACACATAAATTCTTTGACTGTTCTTATTCTCATAAATTGTTAAAATATATGTAACAATATAAAATCAATTATTTAAGTTACAATTCCATATATAACAGAATCTCGAATTTTGATAAAATACATAAATAAATAATTTTGATTCCAAATATTATTGTCATATAATTCCATTTGAATTTCACTGTTTAGAATTTATTATTTATCTACATTATTACTAATTAAAGTTTTCATTCATTAAAATGAAATTGAACATTGTTATTATAAAAATAAAATACAGAAATCACCACATCAATGATGATAAATATCACGCATACATAAATTTAAATATATTAAATGCATAAATATACTTATAAACGCATTCTTTCGCAACATCAGAGCATGAAAATTTATATACATTTTTTATAAAAATTTTGATACTTATAACCAATAAAATTCTTAATAATATATATGAAATACAATAATGAAACATTGATTTATATGAGAATTTTCTAATTTTCTAATGCATTTTTAATTATTGTAGAAATTTTAAAACTCATTTTTTAAGTAATTTTAATTGACATATATTTGAAATTTATAGAAAATAATTTCCTGAAAATATATTTATACTAATAAACTGCATATTACTACTTAACATTAGTTATATTATCATATATCAACTTTGAAAATTTATGATAAAAAGAAAATTAAAGTTCAGTTGTAAATGATATGGTACAGATCACTTCAAAGAAAGATAACAATTTTATAATATCCTAATACTGAAAACTTGCATAACCAATGAAAAATAACCAACACTCTCTTCTTTTCTGTGTGTACGCACATATAATAAAAGTTGCTTCTTAATCGATTCTAAATTCAATTATATTCATATCTATTTTTATAAAGCAAAGCTTTTTCAATTTTATTTAAAAAAGAAAAAATTAATTATATACAAATTTTAATTTATTCAATTCTAAAGTGTCTTTTATTCTTGTTTACGAAATATATTTTACATTAAAATTATACGGAAGGTTTTTGGTAAATGATTTAACAATGACAAGTAATTTGTAGTGTTATTTTATTTGAAACTATGAAATAGTTTAAGGAAATTACTTTAGTTTACCAACTATCAAAAATACTAAATTTAGACATACAGATATAAATAATATCGATATACTTTAAAAATTAAGATTTAACAATTTATAATAATAAGATATAATTATCATCATATAATAAGAATGAATATTTTAAGCGGGATCAATTCTCGATAAACTTAGGTAAAGAAACAAAGTAATTTCGCGCGCATCAAAGCGTAATAAAACGTGTTTACTCGATGAACTATATCCTCTCATCTTCATAGGAAGAATGGCCATTTTTAGTACGAATTAGATAACGTGTTTCTCTAAAGAAAAGATGAGAGATATAAAAACGATGGAGAAAAAGAAACATGAGACATTAATTAGATATTTTTCCTCTTGATCGTGATATTACCAAGTTTAAAGTTATCCAATACACATTGTTTATAATATGTAGAGACATAATTAATATTGCAAAGTTTAAATAAATAATTTTTTTGACACGAAGATATGTTATTTAAATATATATATATATATACTTGCGTTAGAAATAATACGCATTATCAAATATTTAAAGAATTTTAATATTAGCATAGAAAATTAGCGATATGTACGCAATTAAAATTTTAAAATGAAATTAAAAAAAATACAATCTAAATTTAATTGATAAGGTACTTTTACTTATAATAATGATTATTTCTTTAATTATAATATGTATTTTATTTATAATAACTAGTTTAAAAAAATTAAGTTCATAGGTCAAATTTTGATTAGTTATCAAAATATCAAAAAATATATTAAAAATTGTAAGTTATAGCCTAGTAATTAGAAGGTATGATCTCTAAATGAATATTTCTTTAAATGAAAGAAATATTTAGAAAATACATATTTTACATAAATATTACTTTAAGAAAATAAATTATAATAAGAAACTGTTAAGTAAAAAATATAAGTTAATTATATGTACGAAGAAGCTATATGATAGTTATCCATATGATAGTTAGTTATGATAGTTTCGAATAGTACAAATACTTAATTTTACAATCGAAATGTTAGATTCAAAAACTAAATTATTTCCCATATTTAAAAATAAAAATAGTTTTTATTTTGAATAATCTTGTGTAACAATTCATCTATTCAATTCTAACATTTTGTTACTAGGTAAAAAACTGTCCGCCATTGATGATATCGTGGAAGACTTTCAATTAACTACATTTGACTTCCCTTTATTATTTATCTGCATACCATATTATTTACTTTCCTCTTCCATTTGTTTTTTCCAAAAGAATAATTCGCAGTTTAGAATACCACGAATGTACTGATTACATTTTGTTTTCATGAATAATTTAGAATATATTTCTTTGTATTCGACAAAATATACCAGCATTATTTAGAGTTTTTTTTTAAAAACGGTTTATATATATAAAACATAATCAAATATTTTAATATTATATGCTTAAAAAATGTTTTGTATTTTTCAAGTATTATTAATATAAAATAAATATAAAATGAATGATTTTTTGAAACTTTCGGCAAATAAATAATCTGAAAATCATTTTGTTTTGTAGTATGACCTCAAAAAAGCAAATTCATGTTTATAAAATATCATAGATCATGTTTATAAAATATCATAGATCATAGTTACAATATCAGTATAATCCACAAAATGAGCTGCAAAAAATAAAAAATTGTGATAAATGTTATAGTCTTCTTTTTGATTAAAAAAGCAGGAAATATGTAAATAATTAAAAATCTGCGTGCAAGTAATAAAAAATTACTAATATTAATATACAATTCTAGTATACATCAACAATAATGATATAAGAATTGATAAAATTATATTCATAATGAAAAAGTAATGTAACAAAAATAAAGTAAATCTCTTATTCATAACAGTGTAAATAACAAAGTATGTTATGCAGACATAACGACATCAATGTTATTTATGTTATGTATTAAAAAACGAAGAAGAAAGTAAAAAAAAAGAACTTACCTATCAAAGTATTATAAATAATCAAAAGTGGAACGAACGAGAATACGAAAGAAGGGCCGATGCAATACATGAAATTATTAAAATAATATCGGATCGTCTTATACAAAAAAGCCTTAAATAAGGTTACTGCGCGACAACGCTTGAGTTTGAATTGCACAAATCATAAAAGAGATCTTTGGTATAATTTGGAAATTTGACATATCTGGCATATTCAACAGGCTTCATCCCGATACATTATTATTTGTTTTGGCTTTTTTAAACCTGATTCATGTGCCATAAAGTCCAGATACCATATTCATCAAATAGTCGATGAAGGAATTAAGATGAAAAAGCAAATGAATTTGCTTAGATTCCAGCATACAAAATAATTTATTGGTAGATAAACTGGGAATTTATTAATAATATTTTATAAAAACAGTAAAGTAGACAATCTACCAAAGGCAATAATTATTTATTTAAATGTAATTATGAATTAAAAAGTAAATTTTGGTATGTGAGTGTGTGCGTGCATATGTACGTGCGTTTAATCAAGAGTTAGCATTATGTAGTAACTAGTGGTACATCGTTTTACATCGACTTAGGCATTAGAGCAAATAATTCATATTCCACGCTTCACAACATTTGTGTCAGCGAATTAAACGATGAATTTGAAATAAGTTCCGATGTACCGATTATCTCTTAGAGAAAATTATAATACTCGTGGAAAAATTAAGTTCTTTCGATGATGCCCTCTTGATTCTTTGTAATAAGCGAGATTGATGAGAAAAGCGAAAGTGTACGTCTGTTTCCTTCTAATTGCGCTCCACTCATTTTCTCGCATTCGCTCTTAAAATATCCAAGGTTTACTCGATAGCCATGCATACTCGCATACGAGTTGGTAACCAAATTTGCCGAGACGTCACTTACGTTGTAATTTGAAATTCCACGTGTTCTTAAAAAAGTAAAATTCACCACTATGTGTCCGTAATTTAAAAACGTTGATTTAAGTTTACCAAGCCTTGTGCATTTGTAAGACCATTGTAATTATCTAGTTAATTTCACCCGATTTAGGATTGATGTGAAAAAAACTAAAATATAATAATTTTAAATCTTTATGGAAGAAAATATTTTTACAAAATAAGAATTGTAAGATTGATTCGAGCGTATCAATTTCCACACGTAATAAATTCTTTGCTTGACAATAAAATATAGCATATATTAACAAACTTTACAACTATTCTCAAAAATATGGATTAATATCGAGTAAAAAGTTTGGATAGTATTATTAATTTTAAATTCAGAGTATGGACAAAATGCATATACTCGGCTTCAATGTAAAATACGTTTACATTTAATTTCCGGATACCGAAACGACGATTGTAATACTTTTTGCCTAATCGATCGAGAATTCGAAAAAAAATTCAAAGCATACCATGTAGAATCAACTTGCTACGAATTTCTTACAATTAACGTTCCTAAGACATAACTGGTCATAATACCGTACAAACAAACAAACTCGTGCGTATCTTACGTTGTTCGTCATTTAACCTGTTTTTATTAATTATAATGGCACTACAAAGAGATTTACAAGGAAGGGAATCTAGATCTTGAAAAATATAAGCCTCCGTGACAATTGCTAATTATCGTAAATCTATGGAACTCATATATTATTTCGTAAGCCTTGTTGACGAAGAATCGCTTTCAATATATTTGCAAATTTTACTTAAAGTAAAAATATTTTGCAATGAATACAGAAAATCATCTATTTTCAGATTTGTAAAAATTTGTTCTTACAATGTAAAGAAAAAAATGCAGTCACTCCCAAGCCATAAGTAATTGGCTTCGCTCTCTTATTTTTTCCATATATATGATTTTCACTATCATCCCGATGTACATACGTAATTTACCTACGAATTTGTTAACCCCTTTTTTCATTATGTATGCCCTTGGTGCTAAAAATAAAGAGAGTAAAAGGAAAGGTGGGATATAAAGAGAAAAAGAGATACATAGATAGAGAGTGAGTGAACGGGGGTTAGATGCTCGTGGCATACAAATGCGTGCGATACAGCACTGCGCCGATAATAAATCTCTTGCTCTTACTCAATTGCTTGCTCTATCTGTTTATGCTAGCAGCGCGCCGAGGGAGAGTTAGTCCCGATGACGTGTAGCTTCGTAGGAGTGTTACGTGAAGGTCAAACTTCTGTATCTCCATTTAGTGCGCAACGTGTATTTCTTCTACATCTTTGTCCCTCGAGAACAAAAGGGCAGTAGCTCATTTTTCGAGAAAATATTAAGCTAAAAGAAAATTTATTTTACCATTTTTTTTTGACCACCTTAAATTTTTCTCGCTTTACCTGAGTTACTTTTCTACGGGCGCTTTTCATAATAGATGCGTCAGGGTAGATTTCGAGAGAGAAACCATGGAACCGACTACGTAGTCTCAATGAGAATGTAATCTCAAAATTCAAGTATCAAGTTTAAAACAGTATTTTATTTATTGATTTTGAACAATTTTTTTATATTTATTGAACAAGATTAAGCATTTTACCAAATATTTCAAAACATGCCAAGATTATGAGCAACTTATCATTTATAGAGCAATTTATATTTTATTTTTTATTTTAAAGTTCTTTATTTAAATTTGAATGAATCTTCAAAAATGGTGTATCGGTAAACACTTGCCAATCGAGAAAATGCGAAAAATTCAATAAATGTTCAGAAGATTACTTTTTGAGGGTAATCAAAGAATAACAATCCAAAATAATAAAATTCAGGTAGATCAAATAAATATTGAAGTTGGTGGACATAGGAGTTGAACAATTGAAGCGGTCATCGCGAAGGACGATACACGGGTAAATCCGGAGTCGAAGATAATAAGATCTCGAACAGTAGCTTCACGGAAAGCCTAGAGAGTGCGCAAACTGAAAGCCAAGGACACTTGCAGAATGAACAAGAGGAACGGGTGATGACGAGGGTAGAGGGGAGACGTACCCGAGTCTACATATACCGCAGAAGAGTCAAATCATTGTGCCTCCTCTGCCCTCTCTCTCTCTCTTGGCTCCCCTAAGTTCCCTCTCCGCAGCATCGGTAGCTCATTCCTCCCTCTTCTACCCCGTTGAGTCGCCTACACGCGCGGCTGAGTAAAGCGAAGAACGAAACGACAAGGAGAACGTTACTTTTTTATCTCTCTCTCGCTCTTTATTTCTGTCTCTCTTTCGCCCTGCCTACGCCTGTTTTTTTGTCCCTCGCGCGTCCAGAGGCAACGTAGCCTTTTTATCAACCGAGAGAACCCAAACAAATCCGTGGGATCCTTTTTGCCTCCCTCTTTCACTCACTGCCCCTTCCCTTGTTTTTTTACTGCCCTTCTGCCTTTATAAACTTCTCGTTCTTTACTTCTCTATCTCGCTCCTTCAACGGTTTCCTTCCCTTTCGGTTGCTCTTTTTTCTGCATTGAACAGCCCTTCGTCTTCTCTCGGCTTTATCGGTTATATACACATTTATGCTGAAATATATATATATATGTATATGTATATATGAAGAGAGAGAGAGAGAGAGAGGTACGCCTATATGCAGTTGCACCTACATCTGTGTGGGCGTATAAGAAAAGACCGAACAAACGCGCAGATGATATTAATCCTTCGATTGTTTCTTTTTATTATAAACTGGAAGGGAACGAAGGAATTTGACCACGGGTATAGACGTAATACTGTGCTCTTTATCGGTACTTTATTGAGTAGTTATTGTAAATTAAAAAGGAAAGACGTTTGATAATATTCAGACATGCATTACTGTCTCTATACTTTAATGAGAGGCATACATCCGTATGTTCGAATAGTTATTCGATTGTTCGTATTTGTATTTTAATGAGGGTAGCAATGACTTGATAAATTTTCATATTTCCATTTTATGCGATATCTTATTATTAATTTTTTAAAACAATAAATGTTAAGTTGATGTCCATATTTGAAATTCTTTTTAGTAGTTTTTTAAATATTTTAATTCTTTTAAATAGTCTTACGGTAAATGGCTTAATGATAAAAATTTAACTTTAAATATAATATATAAAATATATATTGAGCATTAGATAGATGATAACTCAATCCAAAATTTTTATTGAATAGATTTTGATGTTTGCCTGCATTTTAAATATTTCTTTTTCGAATCTATTATTATTTATAGTAAGCATTAAATTTCAATCGACGGTCTGATCCAATGTTTAAATTAAATTTCTTAGTATAGAATCTTGTGGTGTCGAGTAAGCTTTTCAACTTTCAAGTTCATACTTTATTCGTTAAACAATAAATTATTTTAATGTATATATTAGCAGTTTTTATTAGGTATGAATGTTGAATTTTACCAATGATACGAAACTTTTTTTTCATAGTTTTTCGTGATATCGCACATTTTTATTCTGCTAAATGAACTTATCTTCTACTGATATATAATATGTTATCGATTTCTTGATAAATTACAATCAATTCTATTAGGCATTCACTTACTAATTTCATAGTTATTACAATGAAAGAACTATCTCAAGTTTATTTATATTTTAACATTTTTACGTGAAAAACATTAATATTTTTTATTTAATATAAGCAAATACATTTAGCGAGTTCCTTTTCCTATTTCATTTTTATAATTATCTAATTATGATGTTAGCATACGTTATAACCTTACGAATTGATGTCACTTGTAACTCTAAAACAATGTTTAGATATATTTTAAACGAAGTTTGAATTTTTATAATCTTCCGCAAGTTACGTTTTTTATAAATCATCATCAAAATTTTATTTGAAATATGTATTTTATATTGTTTTAGTATTTTTATTTGTTGTAATTGTATATTATTATTTATTATTTTATAGAAAAATTTTAACATATAGATTTATTCTATACGAAATAATTAAAATGAATGTAAATTTTAATTTGATATATAATATTTACACTTACCAAATAATATTTTTACAAGTATGAAGTTTCAGATATACATTTATCAGAATATTATGTTCTCTTAGATTTTCGTGCAACGCACAAATACTATACAATGAATTATCCTAATGCTTCGATAGTTTCTGAGAAAATTTCAATGAATACTAAACTCATCGCACATGAAAATCTTATACATAGATTAAAACAATCATGCATTATTATATCCAATAATTATTAGTTCAATCGAGTAAAATAAACATGACCAATCATAGCGTTATTTATTCAAGAATTTTAAAACGCTAACTCGGATATATTAAAGTACTAATCACTCCATTTTTTGTTCTCCTACGCAATCCTCGACGAATTAAGATGATTTTTTTTAAATTGTACAGAATATTACAAGGTGAGACTTACTCGATCCTCAGTTATAAGTTATAAGTTACGGAAAATTTATAAAGGTTTCTTAAAAAACGCTTAAGGATAAAAATTTTTTGTATTATATTGTTTAAATGCAAATATTGGAGCTTTATTTACAAAAATACATCGTGTAGAACATTACATATTATATAATAATTTAAATCATACATTTACTTATAAATTTAACATATACTGCTTTTTCATTACCCATATGTGTCAATTCATTTTTACTCATCTGTTTCTGACAGCAAAATCAATAATGTTTTTTAAACTACTTTTATTTTTAAAAGTATATTTGTGAATAAATGACAAATAGTATTATTACGCAGACATTGTTTTTTGTACCTAAACAGATTTCGGTTAACAAAATATAATTTTTTTTAATTGATTTCATCAATAAAAGTTGTGTGAATTCAAATTGAAAATTTACATATAAAGAATCTTCTATTAATACTTTTTAAAAATCATTTTACGCGATATTAAAAAATTATTAATATCTATTGTAACTAAAACATATACTGAAAAATTTTAATTTAGCTGAAGATGTATTTTAAAAAGTTCTATAACCATGAGAAGTTATTTTTTACTTTTATTGAAATAAAATAAAACAGCTATATAATATTCATTTTGATAGCTGCGTATTTTTTAGAAAATATTTCAAAATATATTTTCAGTACATTTTTAATTACTTCTTTTATTAATAAAATGTTGCCAAAGCTAGTTAAGATCTGTGTATAACGTTTTGTTTCTCTATCGAAGAATTATTTTATGATTAAATAATATGTAAACAAACTTTTAAGCGACCGCAGTTATTACAATTAATTCCTGTATACAAAAGAAATATATATGTATTCGAGTTCAAGTGGTAGTGTGAAGATAATATTTGATGCGTTGCTTTCTTTCGTAAGAAGTTGTCTCGACAAAAGGATCATGGAGGTGGAAAGAAAAAATAGTACATATTTCTCTGAAGCGATACAGTCAGTGATAAATAAGCAGGTATCTGCTATACTATTTGATAGCTGTGCCACAGTATTTTTCGGTACTATTTGGACAGTAGAAAAAGCCAGAGGTCGACAAGCACCGCATTCATTCAGTAGGAGAAAGTAACCGGGAAGACCGTAAGTTGTTTTTAGCGGGAGCCATGTGGACTTTGGCTCAGAGGAGGGTGTCTTATTTTTGGATCTCACCGTTCTCGATGGGGTGAGCTTTTCGTTCGCGCCAATTTATTACGCCTGGCAGCCGACGGCTTTCCAGACATTAACTATTTTTCCGTTCACTGTTGGCGCGCTCTGCTTTCGTTTTCATCGTTCCGAGGGTGTCCGTATACGCGGTTGTAACTCGAATCTTTATTCATGTCCAGAGCACTTAAATGTACCAATGTTAGGATCTTCGAAGATCTTGCACCTCCTTGATGCTTTTAACTATTTCAAGCATTTTTAAGTGATTATATGTCATGTTCAATGCAAACTATCGCTAGTTCAGGTGCCAATTTCGATCAAAATATATGATCCCTTGTAAAAAGTTCAAAAATACCTTAAGGAAATTCAAATAGTCAAGCTGCATTCGCTTTATTAAAACTATACCAAGAACGTATAACCACGTGTATAATTTTACGTTCTTTAACTAAATTAACAAAAAAATTCTTTATCTAAATCTAATGAAGTACAGTTCAATTTTGTAGTACTTTCACAAAATAATTTATCATTCATAAACATTAACTACATAGTATAAAATATTTTTAATTATTATTTATAGAAAAATAAAAGAAGAAGAAGGAGTACGGGAAGCGTATAGGGGAGAAAACGAAAATATTAAGAAGAGAAAGGAAAAAATTCAAGAAAGCGAAGAGTGATGTGTCCTTATGAGTATGTCAAGAATAAAGTGATAGTATAAGAAGAACGAAAGAAGACATATTGGGAAGGAAACAGGAGGATGAAAGGTTAAGTAATGGAGAGAAAGAGAGAAAGAAAAAGTATGGTTACGATACGAGTGAAATAGTCTATTTATTTCTAAGAAAATACACTGAAGATTATATCAAATGGGTAGCTCAATTGATTCGAAATTTGTGCTCATAGCGTATATTTTTGTCCAATATGCTTATTTAAAGAAATCTCTTATACCGTTTTGCTTACTTTTCTTTTTAAAACGAAACAAACGCTTATATATGAGCTTAAAATAAAGTAATCTATTTATCAGATCTAAAATGTTTTCTATTTTTGATATAAAAATGTGTTTAGTTATCACTTTCTTATATTTTAAATATACTTATAATAATGAAAAAATAAATTTTTTCTTTAATTTTACTAAGTTTTTAATTCTTACTTTACTTGTATATAACGTATGATTTCTTATATTAACTTAATACTTGAAGCTAATACGAATGAAAATTAACAATTTTCAAAGTATGTAATATTGTAAATTTATTTTCACACATTTTTTACAGTTCTGAAAAAATGATGCTTTGGAAAATAATTATTTTATGACTGAACAATATTATTCTAATAGCCTTTTACATTATTACTCCAATATTATCTTTTATTATTCATAATAAATTAATTATTCGTATAAAATGTTTTTCATTGGTAAACATTAATTTAATATATTTTATAAATAAAATTAAAAAAAAAGTTAGAATCAAAATCAACTGTTAGTAATAAGCAGTTTTCGAGCAATTCAAAAACCATTTTATCAAGTTATGCATTCGTAATTTCTTGAAATTTCGATCATTGAAGAAGATAATTTAACAAAACATATATAAGAGATTCATCTGGTATGGTGATGTTAAGAAAGGAAAAGAGTGACAAAAAATAAAAAGATGATTATGGGAGAGGCCATGGGGTAGGAATAGAAAAAAGAGAAGAAGACGAAAAAAAGAAACTGAAACAAGAACAAGAAGAATAAGAAAGAGAAAAAGAAAAAGAGAGATAGTAACAGAGAATGAGAATAGGTCGTAAAGGATGAAAGATACGAAAGTTCATTCGCTAAGAGACCGAGAGCCTGATATCGAAAGAAAAGGAAAGAGAGATACCAATTTGCAAGCGAGTACATGGAGTGGTTGTAAGAGTTTACAAAGAAATAAGGACCTTTTAAGAAGACTGAAAAAATTTACGAATTACATTTAGTGTAATGTGGACAGTGTATACATGCGCGTCTACGTATAAATCAATCTGTAATCAATCTGAGCTATAACAATGTTGTATGCTACAGCGGTAACAGTTTTTTATTCTTTTTTTAGTTATTAAGAAAACTCACGAAGACTTGTATATAAGGGCGAAGAAATTTGTTTTTTCTATTTTTTTTCATTCTTTTTTTCCTTCTTTAACGGGAGAATAATTATACAAGTTTGGGAATATATACGTATTCATACAAGATGGTATATATCCTACGAGCTCCCACGTTAGATATTAAGATGATGCTAAAGTATTCTCAGTAGTAAGAGCAAGAGTTATTGAAGAAACTCGTATTTGGTATTTAGTACAAGAATTAACAGTGAAAATCGTATTCAACAGCAAATATAACATAAGATATATTATCAGCTCATACATCAATCAAAATTAAAACAATATTAAATTAATAAACTATTAAGGTTTTAAAATTTGCAATTAATTCATTGAAAACAGTTGTGTGCTTGTGCTAAAATAAAAATATATATTAATAATAATAAATATTTAATTTAAACGATAATATAAATGTTATTATGATCGTGCTCAAATATAAATTTGAATATCGAATAATTATATTATTTAAAATTATATAAGTTATTGGATCAATTATAATTAGTAATTATATTTTTTTAAATGATGAAAAAATATATCTGTATGTAGTTTATTATCATAAATTAAATGTAAGCTATTCATATTTGATTAATTTTATTATAATATAATATAAATAAAAAAATTCATGTATGTAATAAAAAAATTATTTTTTTAAAATATGAATAAAGAAATGAAGTATATATATAATATATTCATAAAGTATCTTTAGCTAAAAAATTGAATCTAAAAGATTCTAATAACTTTTATAAATATTATGTAATGAATATTATATATTCACGTTATTGTGAATAAGTTATAAAATTTACCTAAATGACTAAAAAATCTTAATGCACATGTGCATGTAAACAAATAAAACGTGTATATTAAAGCAGTAAAAAATAAAATAAAGTTTAATTTACATGCATATAACTATATGAAAAATAAAGTAAAAATAAGAATAATAATATAATGATTTTATTTTTCAAAGCCAATTTTGTTGCATGGTTAGGAATATAATAACTATAATATAATAATAATATAACATAATAAATTTAATACTAACTCACAGTTATATAGTAGTTTAGTGATTCGTATGCCTCTCTTCGTAAAGAAAGAAAGCGCATCATGGCGTAGAAGAAGTTCTAAGTTACCAGCACAATGTCAATATTCGGACGATTGGTAGTGAGTTATGAAAACGAGGATAATGTCCCTATCGAAGGTACAATCACGTATTGTGCTAATAAGTGGAATAAGTACAGTTCGATAAGACGCATATGATCGACGTTGCTTACTACCGTGAAGGTTCAGGTTGGGAAAAAGGTTTTTTTCCAATGGCTTATTCTTTCGGCTCCTCGTAAAAGCAAACTAGAGACTAGACTTAAGGGTGGAGTAAAGCCCTTTGGCGAAGAGATCCAGGTAGGCGAGATCCGGCCGGGTGCATCATGAGAACCAGATGTTTTAGATATTCTTTTCTCTTTTTTCTATCTACTAGGATAAATTAACCCCAAAAAACACCACTGATGAGAGAAAAGATCAAGGATTGGGAGAGATATGCCATGATACAATACAAAGGTACTCAAACATCGTTTCCTTAGCTCGAAAATAAAATTTATTTAAACGATAATATGATAGTCGATTTGATAATATTAATGAAATTGATTTTCATGAGCGTTAGATAGTAGTTGTTTTAAGTAATTATAATATGTAACCTATAAAATTATTTATCGATTTGAAACTCATCTATTATGCATTCACAGTTTACACTAGAAAATATTATTTAAATATGAATCGTTTAGATTCGGTCATCTAGAACATGATTAGGGAGAAATAAGTAAACAAAGGAATGAGAGGAGCAAAGTTTATTCGATTATTAAAAACTGAAATCTCTTTGTGCAAAATGAGTGATTTGATGATTGGCGATAGAAATCACATTAACCCTTACGGAGGAAACATTAGAACAGTGTTTAATTTCGAAATTTAAGTATTGTTTGATTCTTTTGTATCAATCGGATGTTAAACTCCGAACAGTACTTTCCGAGAGTTCCGGCGAGAGTAAAAACGAGTAAATTTCGGCATCCATAACTAATATGAGTTTACCAAATTGCAATGGTCTAAAAAAAATATTTTTTACTTAATCATTATTTCTATGAAATATAATCCAACAAAATGAAGCTCCTTTTCCTTAAAAATTTCTAAAAGTTTCATGAAATTCTTCTAAAACTATCTATTAAAATAGAATTTTTTTATCAAGCAAACTTATTAAATACCATAATTTGTATATTTTACATCTAATTTGAATAGATAATACTGTATTGTATTATTATTTTCTATATGTGTTTAAAACTAATTTTTTTTTTTGAAAAAGAAATAGATAAAAGTTTGTGTTTTAAAATATCATAATTTTTAAAATTGTCGTTATTAACAACTGAATGAAATTTCAAACTTAAAATTGGTTATATAAATCAATTATCAATTAAATATAAATAAGTCATTTGATATATGTATCAAATAAATGCATATAAATAAATATAAAAAAATGTTTTTTGATTTTCAAAATTGTATTTTTTATTGAAATAGTTTAAAGTAAATACTAATTTTATTTGTCTCGTATATACAAATTATGTCATAGCATCGTTGAAATAAATATCAATTAGTTATGTATCAAAACATTTTTTCAATGGTCAAAAAAAAAACCCATAAAATTGCTTACAGCATTTCATTCTAACATAACATTCTTAAAGTGACGGCCAAATGCATAAATTGAAATAAAATTGATTTTTAAGAACTTAATTGTGTTATTATTTACTTACTATTTATTTTATTATTAATACTATTTCTGAAACTGTGTGTAAAAAGTATGAAGCCACTTCCAAATTGGTTGCCTTCATTTTAGGATTTTCAACTATTATAAATTATTGATAATATCATATTTTTTCTTATAGCAAGAATGCTATTATTATATAGTAAAAATACTCAATTTTAATAAAAATTTAGCAGTTCTATTTATCTTTTATTTCTAATATAATGAAGACTTATGTCAACTCTGTTGAAACGATTCAAACGATAAAGTAATTTTCAGTGACATCGTGATTTCATCAATAAATGTAAATAGAAATAAGGATTTTTACTCTTCATGATTACATAAGTAGAAAAATAGTTCAAATTAAAGTAAAATTGAAATACTATAGTTTATGCTGTTCGATAAAAATCCATACGGTAGTAACAATATATAACATTTAGAAAATTTACATAACGTATAATATGTAAACTTCATCGATTTTGGATCAACCAAATATTTAAAAGTATCTGAAATTCCGAACATTATAGTTATATAAGGATTAAAACAAGTATATCGATTACAAACAAAAATAAAATAGAAAAATTACTGAATAGAAAATAGACAAAAAAAATATCAATATAGAAAGAAGTTTCTAATTTATCAATGAACTAAGTATTTATAATAATTTGTCTAAAACATTAAATATCGACTCAACAGAGAAACAAAAAAATGAAATACAATTTCTGTATCAGATTATACCATAATATTTGTAACGATTTAATAAACGATGATCTCTTAATTTATTATTTAGGAGACTGATTAAAAACTATAATAAAAGATAAAAGATGTTTTTATGTAGTAAAAGAATTCTGGATAAATCCCATTTTTTAAATTAACACTGTTAACAATGGATTTTGAATCACAAGAATAATGACATTATTCTGTAGGCATTACTATTGGACTAATCTACTGTAATTATTGAATAGAAAGCGAGGTATTGCGAGTCAAGTAGGCTGACTGTTAGTTCACGGTCTTCGCACAATAGTCGCGCTTACCCTTCAGATCGTCTCGAAAAGAAATCAAAAATATTGCTATAGAAGGACACATAAATATACAATTTTAACAACAAAAACTGGAGATACAAAATTTAATAACTTGGAACTTTCATGTACAACTATTGACAATTTATTATTAAAATAAATTTTAATTAATGGCGATAAATTATTATATGCTATTTTCAAAATTATATTTTTTTTAATTTGCTGTAACTGATTTGCAATATTTATAAAATTTATATCACAGTTTTTCAGTACTTTTAAAACTATATTTTTTTTTACTAAAATGTAAGCGTGTAAAAAACTTTAAAATTTTCAAACTATTTAATTATTAAGTTAATTTTTATCTAAACGTGTGTTCACAATAATTAAATGCTTCTTATTTAACATAAAACAAACTATTTTTAAACTCTCCCTCGGAACATAGTAGTCACTTTTGTGTAGAATAAAAAAATTTTCTTTTGTTCTCATTTAATAATTGATTATGAAAATTAGAGAGTTATGAATCATAATTTTTTGAATAACTTCATTTTATCGAACGTACATTCGATGCAATTTCAAAATTGAATTTTTAAAACATTTTTTTTATTTTTTTATGAAAATATTTAATAATATACATACGTTGTATTTAAAATAATATTTTGCATATAATAACACTATGGAGTAATTACTTTTATTTGTAAACTATACTCTACTGCTAGAGTAGCATAAACTTACAGATTAAAAACGTACTTTGTCAAGGAATGTTAAAACCCTTGCGCATTGTGAGCAATTTTAATAAATTTTATTAAGAATCAAAATTAATTATTGAGTTTGATTTAAATTCATAAGAATATTCCGTGAATGAGATAGTAACAAGCATTAGTACTTTTCTGTTTGTTTAATCGAGTGAATTCCTATAAAACTTTCCATTTTGTATTTAAATATAAATAAATTGGAATTGATATGACTAGAGTATTAGTTGCAAATGTATAATTTTAAAAGAAAATCTAATGTAAGAAAAATATTTTAAATATGGCCCGCTTATGCGTTTCTCATGAATCTTATTTTATAAAGTAAAACGATCGAAAAAGATTGAAATAATATACTTTTGAATATATACATTATTTAAATTATTTATTCGAAAATAATTTCTATTTTTAACCGTTTAAATAATTACTTTGAATAGAAAAAATTTTAATGTTTGACATAGTCGACCATTGGCGATAGAGGTCAGGTTCGAGTCTGGCTCTTGTTCCGTCGTTTCTTTTATAATTTTTTCATATTCTTCGTGGTTCGGCTTTTCAGCGTAATGGTGGAAAAATGCTTACCTAATCTAATATAGTGTTCGATTCACGGTACGATGTGATGAGATTATTCGGTATTAATTAAAATCCCATCCCACAAGTCTTCCATTTTTCTTTGAAAAGATTACCGTTGAATTATTTTTGTTTGAATTTGTGAAAGCGTATGCTTTAAGAAAAGATGTATACGAATGGAAGCTGTACATATTGGTACTTTGAACGGTCGTGGAGTAACGTATTTGACAAGATAGCTTAAATTGAAGCGAGAAATCAGTGGTATCGATGACTCCCGTATTCATTTAACGGCTAAGTTCAGAAATAAAGTTATTCCTTTAATGAAGATAAGCTTCGGTTGATTACTGAGAAAGGAAGAGAAGAGACAGGAGAATTAAAGAAAATCTGAAAAAGAATAAAGGAAAAGTAAAAAGTTTCACGGGAGCCGACTAGGTCTGACGCAAAACGGTTGACGTCGTCGTCGTCGCTCGGTAAGGTTTACTTGCATGCTGTGGGCAAATACGTAGACGCTACAAAGAGAAGAAGGAGCGAAGAGCGTTGTACGCGCGAAGAAGGGGAAAGCGTGAACAGAGTACAGCGAAAGGGGTGGGAGTTGTGGACCCGAGCGAAAGAGAGAGAGAAAGAACGAGTGACCGTACGAATAAGGGGAGAGGAAGACTGAAGCTTCGGTGGCGAGTAGAAAGAGAGAGTGCAGATAAGGCGAGATAAAGAGGGAGCGAGCTAGGGAACGCAAACGTTGGAGGGAAGGGCCTCGCAGGTTTGTTCACGTAGCAACGCGAACGAACCGCGGACCGAGCGCAACCGAGTAAAACGGTAGACGGAAAAACGAGATTCGGTCGATCTACTTCTCTCCTTCTTTTCTTTGCTTCGCAATTCAGCCTTTTAGCTTCTGTTAAAGTTTTACGAATGGTTCAGAATAGTCGAATACCTGCGTACGTGCGCAGACTGGAGTTTGTCGGACTTGTCTGCGGATTTGGTGCGACCAATCAGCTCCTGAACGCTTCTTTTTTACTCTTCCCGTGTTTTTCATCCGCTGATGCAAGTGCCATCGGTATCGCAGGGGAGGATCGAGCGTGATACTAACGAAGATGCGTTTCACCTTCTTTCTTAGCGTTTATTCGTTAGTCTAGATTATTTTATTTCGAATGATCTTTAAATTAATTTTTACGATATTAGTCTTATCTTGGTTCTTTATTACTTCGAACTGTTAATACCCTCCAGCAGTTATTCTAAGATTGCAGGAGTTGAGAACTTTGTCGTAGTCGAGTTATATCATAAGAACTATCCCTAAAAGATAGCGACCTGCTCAAAAAGTATGTACTTCCAGTCTATTAAATCGAAGCATTAGAACTTTAAATTGTACCGAATTACATGTATAAATGTGAAAATAAAAGTATTTTCTTTCTTTTTATTATTTTTTCGTTTTACATGCAGATGTACGTTTACGGTAGTAAAGTCTTGGCTTTTAACGTACATTGCTATCGAAACTTACATATTACAGTTCGCAACAGTGTATTCGATATATAAACAAGAAATAAGCTATCGCTGAACAATGTAACAGAATGAATGTTTTATTCATAAGTTTGGATGCGCGATAGGATGTAAAGAGAGGTTAGTTTGACGCTCGGGTCAACCGATTGTACCTATGATTGCCCAAGAGTGGATTACTCGAGTAGAACGATTTAAGTGCGGCGTTCTTCGAGTGGATGGATCCAGTAAAAGAAATCAAGCGTGCTTACAAGCCTGGCCACAGCACACATTTCTCATCTTGCGCCAAGATGTCGAAAGGCCCTAAAGTTCACGAAAGCACGAGTTCGAAGAATTCGTTGTGGCGTAGGCTGATCGAGTCCGTGTAATTTACTTAGCCACCAAGCAAGCGAGTAATCGAATAATTTTGAAAACGTTGATGGAAGTAACGCTGATGAAATAAAAAGAACGCGCTATCCTCGGACACCTTAATCTCCCTCTCTCAGTTCCTTGTTCAAGGGGAAACGGTATAGGAATCAGTTGAAAAGTTAGAGGGAGTCGTGTGCATTGAAGCAAGAGACAGAGTAAGGGAGTGAGAGAGAGAGAGAGAGAGGGAGAAGAAACGGCGTAGTAGCTGTATTCTCTCGTTCGGCGCTTTACCTTGGCGGAGACGGACGGAGAGCACCTCGGCCGTTTTCGTCAACGTTCGGATCGTCTCGGCCGGAAAAGAGAGCCGAACCGAGTACGAATAAGAGGAATCGCACGAGTGGGTAGCTGAAGGAGGCGGCCAGGGGGAGGTAGGGACGTTAGAAGAGGACAAGAGGGAGTGCAGAACGAACCAAGTCGCGATAGCACAAGAGGAGCAACAGTCGGCGAGTCGGCCGTGTCGCGAAAGAAGTAAATTTTTGCGAACTTCATTTTCTCGAGCGCAAGAAGAAGCGCTCTTGCACGCACAACTCCGTACGTGCATGTGTGAATATCGCGTCACGGTCTCATCAACAAACAGAGAGAGATAGCAGCACCAGGATTTCGAATAGGAGAAAAACCAAGAAATAAAGGGTTCCCGCTTTTCCGGCTAGTAAGTGCAACGCGTGTTTTACAAACGTTGATGTTGAGGCAGAGCCCGGGCGTAGGCGAGCTTCGAACACCACCGTACGGTGGCGTAGTGCTTGCCTAACCTGTACGCACGCGAAACGAGAACACGTAGGAAGTGGCGGCAGAGGAGGAAAATTGTTATTCGTGCCTACGCGCATTTTCTGTCTATCTGAATACGCGTACACTGTGAAATACGGGCAAATGCATTGGTAGTGTTGGTGACGTCGACAACCACCGTTAACGTAACAACCGCTTTCCTTCCTCCGCGCGCTAGAGCGAACGCGCCCAGGAAAATCAAGAATTGAAAAGAGAGGGAGCAAGAGAGTAGCAAGAGGGGGGAGGGAGAAAAGAGCGCGCGCCCTCACCACGAGGGAACGAGAGGAGAGCAATAGTCGCGCTCGCTCTTAACTTTATTGCTGACGTGTGTAGCAGCGAAAGAGGGGAGCGTTAACGGAGTGCAGCGACATCCTCCCCGAAATCAACGGGGCCAGGACACGCCCGAGGAGCATGCCAAGGTAGGCGAACATCCTAGATTCTCGTGGGATAGTTTCTTATTGCGTTTATTTTGAGGTGCAGATAAGAAAAGTTTAATAATGGATTGAAAAGATTTTGCGGAAACCTGCCACCTCTACCCACCCAAAACCCTCACATTGATATCGATAACGAAGTCAATAAGAGGCATTTTATTTTTCATTCGACAGTTGAGATACGAGTTGTTTAACTTTCTTGATAGCGGAGATTTTCAAATAAGCTAATTTGCATGCGTGCGCTCAACGTTTGTATGTGTGTGTACGTACGTGCGTGCTGCATGCGCACGCGTATTTGTTTGTTTCTAGCTGCGCGATGCAACCGAGTTTCATCGGCTTTTTCGACTACTACGGAATAATTGAATGTAAAAATCATAGATATCGGCGTTACTGTGGCTATTGGTTTACTTTCGTTTCATCGAAGCAGGTGCGCAACTTCGTTGTTGCGATCACGAGTAAAAGGAGAGATTTGCTGTTTATGGTTTGGAGAGATTGTAAAGCGCAAACCTGGTGAGTTCTGAGAAACGCGTATAACAGGTGCCGTCGCTCCTTTCGTTGTTCGCCCTTTTAGTCAGTATTCGTTTACTATATCGAATGGAAAATGCCGTAGCATGAACATCTGTTACGTAGACGACCGAGCGTTGCATGAACGACTTTTCGCGTGCGATATTTATATCGTTATAATTTGAAAAGCTGGAGCTTGTTTTCGATGCTGTGCTCTATGAGTCGACGCAATGGTCGCGAAGAGAAGAATAAAAGGCTTATCAGAACTTTTTTTTTACTTTTCAGAACTCGTGCACACACGTGTTCAAACTAGCAGCACTTTCCTGCACTACGCCAGTGGCCTCGAGTTAAATAGAAAATCAATTTGTTCAGAATGCCGAGGAGAAACATGAATTGATAACGTTCCCCCCTAATGATTGCATGCTTTTTTTATTCTGCGATTATCGTGCTCGGTAGTTTAGCTTAATTACTGTTTTATGAACAATTCGCTTTAAATAAAAATGCTACACAAATAGGCAGCAATGATATTAACTACCGATGTTGCGCTCTCGCGGAATCTGACAACACTGTTTTTAAAGTGAATCAATCTATTAGCATTTGGTTTTCTCAGAAGTTATTAAACACCTCTCTTTTATATAGTATTTAACCAAATTAATTTAGAATTTTTACTTGACATTGTAGAAATTCTAAGCTGGATGATAAATTGATAAATTTGTGTTTCTTGCACATCCTCATCGTAATGATCGCCGAAAATCGTATCTTGGTCACGGGATACTGTCATAAGGATGTTTTAAAATTATTCGGATTCGAATAATCACCTTACGTTTGATTTTCCAAAGAAGGTAGTACTCGTCCATCTGGTTGCGCATGTTACAACGCTCAAGCACGTGGACCGCACGTGGACATTTTCTTTCGGAGCAGGTACTATCATTGAGCTAAGTCCTACTTATAAGCGACTTAGTCATAATATTTTCAATTATATTTATATTACTAGCTATAATGAGAAACTTATTTTCATTAAAATTATTCTTGTTTAAATTATAAATTTTTTATTCGATGTAATCGTTTTCTTTTATTTTGCTTAACAGATTATTCGTCATTTGATAATTTCAAAACTATTTTATTTAAAAGATTATTAGAAACATTTATATTGTAGTTTTGTCTGTGGTTTTATTCCCACCCCACCCACTTTACCTTCATCTCTTATTTATCTCTCTCAAACCATTACCTCTCTTACCGTTCGTTATTTGAAAAATTTTTTTAAAAATCAATATTTTTATGTAAAATCGTACTTTATTTTATGTATGTTTCAAAATTTACTATATAAAACGTATTTTACACTCATAATGTTATTTTTGAATAATTTAAAATTGAAATAATTGTTCCAATTGTACAAACCTCAATATTATGAAAATTTAAAAAAAATATTATTTTCTTATATTCAAATTACTTCTTATTC
Source organism: Dolichoris vasculosae (assembly GCA_018907195.1). Classification (NCBI taxonomy): domain Eukaryota; kingdom Metazoa; phylum Arthropoda; class Insecta; order Hymenoptera; family Agaonidae; genus Dolichoris; species Dolichoris vasculosae. Next base: position 4,216,562 of record JACCHY010000014.1, on the reverse strand, counting down.
AAATTCTTAATCAACGATCTTTATTTTTCATTTTTTATAAGTAGCTTTCATTTAAATTTAAAATTTTAAAGCGAACTACACTCTAAACAATAGATTTATTTTGTATTTATAAACGCTAAAAATGTCTTTTATTAGCAATTATTCATATTACAAAGATTGATTCCTTTTAAAATTTTTATTTATTAACAATTTTTTTTATTAGTAACTTATCTAAGATTGACAAACATTCATATTTTGTATGCAATTAAATAGGCAATTGTAGATTCATATATTTCACTGCTATGCACAATTTACAATAAAAGTTAAAGTATTTGATTTACTTCAATTAGTGTTGGTAAAACGTATTTTAAAATCTATTTTTTTTTAAGAAAATATGTATTATGTATTCATAATATGAAGAATTTAAAAATGATTAGATAGAAAAAATTATTATAGTATCTTATTAAAAATAAATTTATTTATTTAAAGTACATAGAGCTGATTTTTATGTTAAAGTAGATTAAAAGTAAAAAAACAAAGTTAATTTATTAAAGTTTTTTTCATAGATAATATATCACTAGATATAGAATGATAGTAAATTTCACATACTTGAATATATATAGTTTTCAAGAATCGATGTATTAAAAAACATGATCCAGAAATAGGGTAATCGTTTAGGATCTCAACCGGCTAATAAAAACCGTTCATCGTGAAATAGAATACATGCAAAGCAAATGATTCTTTATCAAGGGGGCATCAATTTTTATAATCAGTATTTGCTTTTATATGAGAATAACAGTAATTGAATTTGTCGAATCGACATATAATGCGCTTGGTAAATAATGAATTGGTAAAATAATTTCATACCAATTCAATGAACTTAAAAGAAAAAAGAAAATTTATTAGAATTAAAGAAATAATGTCAAGAATGGGGTGAGAAATCAAAATGAAATGTTAAAAAAGATGGTTCTATAATACATCAGCGACGTGCTAGAAGTACACGATAGTTATTATTTCCTTTCTTCCTACAAAAAGGTTATTCTACGTTCTTAGTCAGTGCATTCAAGACGCGCCTAGACGAGGATAAACGAACTAGGCTCAGGCACACACGCGCAAACGGAAAGTAAAAGAAGCGCTGAGTGAGGGAGATAGAAATAGTCGGGACTATGCCGCGGGAGGGAGTGGCGGGAGGGGGAGGGAGAGAAATGTAGGGTCGTTGGCCATTCGTGGCTGTGGCTTGTGTGCCTTGGTGCTTCCTTTGATTTAACCTACCTCGCACTCCCTCGCTCGTTCAGTCATTTGTCCACGAATCGATATTTTCTACCTCACGCATATGCAAAGCTATACCCGTAAAAAAGAAAAACAATGTGCGACGGAATTCATGGAGTAGAAGTCGAGGAGGAGTAGGGAGTTTCCGAATCTCTCAGCCGGTTTATTTTTAATCCAGGATTTCGCCGAATACCAAAGATTTTGACATTTACGCGCTTGTAACGAACTCTGTTTTTATTTTCTCAATGCTTGTATTTTGTGTTTTGTTAACGATAATTACGAGATGGTAAAATCAATTTTAATTTTTGAATATACATTGGTGTGCACAAATAATGAAAAATATAAATGAAAAAAAACGACAGCTTAATATTCATACGTGTCTGCGTAGCCGACTATGCATATCCAAGTCAATGCGGGTTTGACGCGTTACGTAATTATGCTTATCAGGCTGATGCGCGCGCTCTTGACGTATCAACGAGAGCGGAGACTCAGTGTGCTTTGAGTGTTACGGCGTTTAATCCTTATTGCCGTATCCATACTGGCAACAAAAGTAAAAATGTTTGTTCTGCAACTTTTCAAAGAACCTTGTAACCTCGATAAATAGTTTTTTGCGCTTGCAGCGTTGCTATGCGCAGTCAGTACTCCGCCTCTCCCCCGTGATTCCGCGCCGTCGCACAGACACAACAAAGAGTAGGCTTGTAGTCAGTTCGTAGGTGAGACGCATACGTGTAGCGTTCTTTTCCTGCGCAGCGTTGTTCTAAACGTTGCACCTTCGTTCGTTTCTCTCTCTAGCGAACATGTATACGCATGTAGGTGACTTAAGTAAATGGATCGTAGCAATGAAGGAAAAATCAAGCTTTATCGTTGTTTCTGAAGCTGGCTGGCCTCATTTTGCCAGAGATGTGATAATTTTCCCGAAAAACCGCTACGTAATTACCGTGGGTAATAATAACACGGTTTAAACCTTGATAAAAATTCTGTTTAACGCGAATTATGGCGAGTTTCGTTATCTAAAACCCAATAAAACATGGATTGACATTCAAGCGTGGCATGCGAGACTATTCGTTGTCCCTCCTCGTTGACGTTCGTCATCGATACTTGCTTATTTGCAATTACGTCGTAAAAAGATGCACGGAGCCTCTACTAGACAGAAAAAACACTGACGGATAGATAAAACAAAAAAAATAAATCAGAAAAGAGAAACGACGAAAGGGACTGATTGTCGCCCGGCCCATCGGGAGAGCCAGGAGGCGAAGTCAACGAATAAAAACGACGAAGAAGAAGCTAATGTATCTGACTTGTGCAAGCCAGTGCTTCGCGCTTGAAAGGGTTGCGTAAATCCTCGAGAACGGTCGCTCGCTCGGCTGGCTCTCCCCTCCCGGGTGTTTGCCCCACCCTCCTACTATTCCTCGGCCGTCCTTCGCTTCGGACGGACTTGTCGCCTCGCTCACGTATACGCACACTCACGCGCGGTCCAATGCATTGGCGTCGAGTACCTCGGGGCTCCTTTGCGTTGTGCTAGGGTGCTTTGAATGGACGTTTCTCGTTCCTGGCGTAGGATAAGAGTTAATCATGTGATCGTCGAAAATACATCTCGGATAAATAAGCGACGGCCTTGGCTTTGCGTCGCGTAACTGCGACTTATGGAAATAACAATGGATAAATACGCTACGGTTCGCGCTCGATATGCTTCATTCAATGACCGGGAAAATTATATATATTTCTATTGCATCGATTATGATAATCAATCTATCGAGTTGTTTATGTTGTATGTAATGCACTTAATAAACGGTGTTTCTTTTCGAGCACTTTTGACCTATAGGCTGTAAGGCTCTGGAAGCAGACAATATATCATATTCTATGATACGTCTAAATCGTTCATAAAGTTATTTTCAATGTCGTCAAAGTATACTTTTCGAGATCGCAATTTTGCATATGAATTTATAAGGCAAATTATTTTTTGTCTTTTAAATTTTTTCTCATAATTCCTGCGTATTATGCATAAGTGATGAGATGAACCTTATGAAGATGTAATCATAGGAATAGTCGTAATTATAAAAAAAAAACAAATTGTTCCAACTGCCAAAGAAAACTACGATTCGTTTTTAAAGTCAAGGTAGTTGCACGGAATCTCAGTATTAAATGACAGCAAGGAAATAATGAATACTCTGGTCGTACACGTGAATGTGTTTACTCGCGGCGTTTTGTAAAAGAATCGATTGAAATAAATAGCTGGAGCTCCATTCATGAGAGCAATAGAGTAAGCGGTACGTGTATGCGAGAGAAAGGGGAAGCATGCTAAACTCGACTAAACAGGGTTAGACTGTCGAGGCACTGCGCGCGGCTACGCAGGTGCACGAGCGTGACAAGGCAATGCGGGGACTCACCTGTTTACGGTACTCCTCCGGGGCCCTCGTCCACAGCTGCGGAAACGAAGGCCCACTACATATAACAGCGATGAGTTCAAAAACGTGGAGGGATTACTCGGATCTCTTTTAGTCGATGGATCCTTATGTGGGAGTTCTAACGGATTTTGATTCTTTTTCCCTTTTTTGGCAACCGTAAGCAGAGTGATTCCCTGTTCTTTTGGCACCTCAACTTATCTCGGAATGAAATTACTTTTCATATCTCCGTAAAGAGTGGGCAGATAAGCTATACACATTATATAATAGCTTTGAATCGTGAAGAAACGGGCACGTGTCGCTTGCCGTGATTAACAAACGGTGATTGACCTTCTTATTGCCAACAGTTGTGTATACCTGTTTTTTACATGTTTACTTACAGAACAGAATAGATATGAACATAGTATTATTAATTTGAAATTTTATGCGTTAGCCTTCTAGTATTTATTAAAACTTTTGATTTTCAATTACATCTTTTATAAAATTTAATTAAAGAAATTTTTTACTTTTCTCGTTCAATTGTAGTGATAATTATGATATGGTTCAGCTGTCTTTTTAACGTAGTATTACTCAAATCTAATAATGTTTTATATTAGCGATTAATAGTTATTCAACTCTATCAATATTGAAGTTCTTGATTTAAAATCTCTCTTTTATAGAAATTATAAGTTCAAATTTTTAACAAGCTACAACAAAATAAATCGGTTATCGTTTTCTACATTAGTATTCAGAAACGTGTTTTTTTTCGCTCCATCATATTAATTTTAAACAAATGTGTATACGATATTTTTGAAATAGTTGAAATACTGCTAATTGTACTGAATCTATCTCATATCATATCATACACATTGCACAAATTAATCGAATAGTTTGTTTCTACTTGTGCTATCTTATTTATTTAATGACTTACAAAAAAAGAAATTACAAAATTTGAAATTCTTCGAATTATAAATAAATTTTCAATAGATAAGTTGAAATTTTTTTACTGTATTTAATAAGGATTGAATAAATTAATTCGGTACTTATCTTTGTCTATCTCTAGATTGTTATGAGTAAAGTTTTTTTATGCTTTTTGAAAATATTTTTTCTTTAAAACATGATATATATTATAAAGTGTAAAAGTTGGTAATTAAAAAATTAAAATGCAATAAATAAAAAATAATTCCATTTCTTATTTATATTTTATTAAATTTACATTTTATATTTGTATATTATTATTATTATATTATTGACAATACAATTTTATAGTAAAAAAAAATCACTGAAAACATCTAAGAAAATTTTTAAATCAAATGCTTTCATACATTAAGATGAAAATTTAAAAAATATGTATTTAATTATTTTTGCGAAATTTATAGAATAATTCTGATGTGTCAAGTATAATGATTTTATAATTAACACTAAAATATAGAATTTACTTCATATTTAAAATTTTCTTTATCTATAAATTGTATATATGTTTTTTTATAAAGTAGTTTTTACAATAACTTACCTTATATATCATTATTTATTTTTATTTAATTTGATTTTATATCATCCTTTACGATATTATGTATTTTTTACTTTTACAAAAAGAATTTTTGTATTTTTTGATTCAAAATTAAAAAATACAAATATGAATAAATATAATTTAGAGATAATTTAATTAAAATTACAATCATGAGAGTTTAATTTTTAAATCAAAGTGATATTTTAATTTTGGGAATGAATATTTTATTATAAAATAAATATTTCAGTATTTAGCAAATTATGTATTAATTTAGATATTTAGAATAAAAATTAGACAAAAATTAGATTAATCTAACATTCGTAATAATTTTGTATTTTCTATATATAAAAATAATAATATTACAAAAGTTCATAATAATTTATCTCTCTTTCTCGCTTCTTTTTTTGACCAAATAATCTTATACTAGAAGTTATCAGATTTTCCCTCAATTACCAATTCTATTATATTATTCTTGAACTTTTTTCCTTAACCTCTAAGGTGGAAGTCAACATGTGTTAATTGTGTGCAACAATTAATTTGAAATGGTAATTTTTTGTTTTCTTAATGGTATTGATGGATTGTATTTCAATGTTAAATTAATATATACAAAGTAAAAAAAAACTGTTTAATTTTTTTTACAATGAAGAATATTTATAGCAATCAAAATTTAAGAAGAAACTTCTTTAAGCTTTTTCAATTTCGATGAAATAGATCAGTTTCTATTTAATTAATGGAATTCACATAATATTTCTAAAGAGTAGAATTTAACTATTTAATGAAATAGAATTATCATTTTTGTGATGAATAAAACAGATTGAGAAAATTTTACAATATGCTGATTAGGAAAAATCCGGATTTTTTTTGTGAATCTTTCAAAAAGAAGAATATCGAGAGACTCAAATAAAATTAGTTTCTAAATAAGAGCTTTGTCGATAATATTGCTAAATTACAAATTTTATTAAACTAAAAATTATAATATATTATAATGCATATAAATGCTTTAAACAAAAAAAATATTTTTATGAATCATATTTTAAAGAATTGTGAATTAAAGTTGACGAAAATGATTATTAAAATTAACTTGATTTAATTTTACTTGTACTATAAATTGTTTTTATGAGAGTAAATGGAAGTAATATTTTTAATCGATGTGTATCTTTGTAATATCTTGTTCAAACAATAAAAAAATTTTATGGTAAATTTAAATAACAATCTAATTACGATTGAAAAGAAAGTAGACTAAAAATAGAAATAAAATTGAAAATATAAATATCAGCATGTTCCTGCTATTATGGATAATTTCAGTTTTCAGTTTTTCATTTTTTTCTCCATTTAGTTATCTAAAATAATTATCCATTATATAATCATTTATTAAAAAAATTATCATTTTAAAAAACAGTATTGAATGAATTATACAATATCAATGAATATTAGAATATTATAAATAAACGTACATAATATTAATTAATTTTTCAAATAAAACAAAAGAAATATATGTAATAGAAGTTCTTTTCACACTTTAAAAGAATATACGTTATCGCTTTGTTAAGTCATTACATACTACCTTTTTCTTTCAATATAATCATGATTAATATGGAAAATAAAAAACTTACTGATCTGAAGGTTTCGTATCGTTCATTTTGTTTTATGACAATGTATAATCTGATACGATATATTTGGTATGTGCAAACCATAAATTATTTTTAATGAAAAGCTGCTTCACTATATATTACACTATTTTTTTATAAATCAAGTAAAATATAGTTATCATCATCATCTAAATATTTTAACAGCAATGGAAATAAAGTTTTTTCGCTTTCGATAAATTACAAGTGCTTGTAAATTATTCCATCGACTGATTTATTCAGGCATTAAAGTGAAAAAAAGTTATTTCACTACTCGAGCCTTTTAAAATATTTCTTACCAGAAAACTAGATTTTTAAATCAGAAAATTTAATATTGTTGATAATTTAAAAATAATGGTCAGCATCGCAACGTTAGATATAAATTAATATATATAAAATTCCTTTATATTAAATAATATAAAGAAGTTCTCTTACGGTGTTCAAAATAAATACTTGATCGCTATAAACAATGAATCAACCATACCCTCGAAGGATAGTACAATAACAAGGGTTAGAAAGCAAAGTATACTCGGGAATAAACGCGGGGCTTGTTTTTGCATAATAACTCTGTGACTTTTGATTCCCTCGACGAGCCATCATTACTAAATTTACACGCGACTTCCTGCGGGCATTGGGTCGTTAAATGTGTCGATGATTTTTATCTGCGCGATTGAAGGGTTGTTGTGGTTGTTATACTGACGTAATGCAGGCGGTGAATTCAAGGAAATGGAATGAATAGCCGTACCGAGGAAAAGTGGGGCAGAAAGGGGAGCGAGGAAAATGTTTGCCTTCTTCCTCGCGCTTGAGGATGAGGAGAGGAACATATCCACTTTGCCAAGTTGGTCGAATGTGGGTTAGGGGGAGTTCGGCTCCTGTCAAGAGTACATGATTAATTTATAAGTTGGCTTAGATGCGGGGCACGCTGGATACTTGTAGTTTTGTTTAGGATGCTTTTGGATCTTTCATTCGGATGTTCAAGTATTTTTAACTATCAGCTAAGAAGTAGGCATTTATCGGGTTTCAATTAGTCGATTAATCATGGATTTCATCTTTCTAATGTTGGATAAATGTTTCATCGTTTGATCCATTGCATCGTTCAATTTTAAAAACCTCAAGACTACCACTATAACTGTATAATTGAACAATTTTATAATTTTAGGAATAGAAATCTTAAAAAAACTTTTATGGATTTTATTTTTAGATTAATATACCGAAACTCCGCTAAATTAAATTAATGGAGAGTAATGGGATAACTCAATGTATTCATATTTTCACCTCTTCATATTACCAGCTTATATATTTTATATTTACAAATTTCATTCTATGTATAATATAATGTATATTATGTATACATGTTATTTGCATTCGTTAATTTTATGTAAGTTTTTTTTGCGTGCCTTAAATATGAATTTTGAGAAGACCGCATTGAGATACTCCGTATTAAATCAGAAAAGCGAGGGCGCACGACACTGGGAAAGAGAAAATTGGTTGTTTTGACGGACAAAGCTCCAAGAAAAACAAAGCGTATAGAAAAAAGGGGGAGAAGTTCAGGATATTTGGTGAAGCGCAAAGAACGTTTCTGTGTGAACTGTTCAAATTTCTGACAATTTTTCGACGCCTACATAAATAAACAGGATGGAATTATTACTTCCTTCTCATATATACTTACTTCTTTTTTTTAAATCAATTTGTTCACCTTGATACTGCATTTTCCTATAAGATTTTAATTTAATAAATTAAAAATTAATTTGTAGCCGAAAGTTTCACTGCAATATTTACTTTGTGATTATATGATTGATATGGTTCGATGACAGTATTAATTACATTTACTTTTTAATTAAAATCTCGGGCACATTATGATTGTACTTCTATAAGGAGTTATGTTAATACTGATACTAAAGTTAGAATTTGTGAAGATAGTAACATTTACATTAGTTTTGTTATCAATATTACGAGTTTTCATATAAAACAATATTTTATATTTCTAATATTTATTATGAACGAAATTATTAAATTAATATGAAAAATTATATTGTGAAAAGTATATATTTTAAACATAAAACGTACGTTACAATAAACGGTATATTTATTGAATTATATGACAAGTTCATTTGTCCATTGCATACAACATTTTCAGATTTTTAACTGTAAAATATTAATTCAAATTTATTTATAATCTATTTAAGATAACAATCGATTTTTTTATACTGTAGTAAGTAAATGACTCAAAAAAGATAAATAACGTGGTATAATAGAAAAATGAAAAAGTAAATAATATCGATATGCATTTTTTTGCTTTTAATGTGCAAGCATTTTATTATTATCCGAAGTGATTATGTTCATACAAGCTACACTAACAGTGACTTTAAAAAATGAAAAAAAAACAAAATAAAATACAGGAAGCAGTTTTTTCCTTCCAGTCACACTTTAAATCAGTTTAAAAAAGGAATTGTTCGACATTTAGCAATATTGCCACCAAAGCAATGAAATAAGAAGTGAAACTAAACCAGCAACCACTGTTACAATCGAAGCTCCACATAAATAAAAAGTAATAAAATCCCGTATCAAACTCAGACAACTTGTTAAGCGGTGAAAATCGAAGAGCGAGCGGGAACATGTGCGCGTGTGTACGTTTGAGGTGCCTTTAGTTATTGTACGTTTGTGTGAATTTATGCGGGTACTACTTAGTCACAGCACGCTCCTTTGATGAAAGTATCGACGACATTGCTGATGTTGACGATGACAGCGATGATGTGAAGGGTTACAATTATATGAACGCTTCTTCATTTCATTCTTACATTCGTTTACTCTGCCATAATGCACCGAATGAATCACTCATACATATACTTGACCCACAAAGTCGTGGTTCAACTCTCGTTGCTTCTTGTTCTATTTTATTTTTATTGGGTCTATCATTGTATGCGCATTCTAAGTTTTTGTTTTGTTTTCATGTGGGTGGAGGCGCATTATATTTTTTTTTAAAAAACTAAGTTTTTTTAATATTTTATATGAGTCACGACTAAAAGTTTTTTTATTTTTTTTATATGTTTGCGAAATAAATGTTGATTAAGATTAATCAAGATAAGGCATTATCAATGTTTGTATGGGGATTTATCATAGTATTTTTCTTGAATAGGTTCTTTTTCTTATATGGACAAGAATTTTTCTACTCAATCAACTAAACTTTTTTACTCCAACCCATTGTTCAATAGTTAAAGATACAATATTTAATCTCTTATTGTTTTATTATTAAAGATTCCATTATTTTTATAATTAAATTATGACATTTATTGTTAATTTTAATGTAGCTTCATATTAATATTTTTGCGCTTCATAGTAAATTGTTATTAGTGTAAAAAAAAGAATGTATGTTTTGAGTGCCTTATTTTTATTTTCACTTTTTTATATTGATTGTGTTTCATTATAAAAAACAAATATTTTTATGAATGAATCTATTTTGAGTCAATTACTCCAGATTGTACAAAATAATCGATTATTAAAAAGTCGTACCTATTTTAAATTTTTCGAATACGACTACGTTCTTTATATTTAAAAGAATTATTACAAATAATTGACTAAGATATTAAATTGAATAATCTAATAACGTATATTTTATTATTAAGAAATGTCTTTAAATACTTTAAATTTAAAATAAGTTTACGCTTAAATTAAAAATAATAACTATTAATATGTTTTGGAAGTTTTTAAAAATACTTAATACTTATAAATGTAAGTTTAATAATTCTATAAAATTTTATTATCTAAATGTATATCATATACGCTTTATGATGTGGATATTTAAACATTTATATACTGAGATTCCTTTTCTTTCTCTATGCATCCTTTGTACTGTACTATCGAGTTTTTTTTTAAATAAATTAACTACATACCGCATTCATATCATACCTGTACGCTATTTTAAAAGTATATAATAGTTGGTGATATTTGATCGTTGTATATTGCAAAAATTAGCTCATTTATGTATATTATTTATTTACTACAAAAGTAATTTTCATTGTTTTTTTTAATATTCATATTATGAAACTCAAATTAATATATACTTTAATTCAAGTATAGTTATACTTTAAACTAGAATACCCTAAAAAAGCATTGATTAATTTAATTATATATATAGTTTCCTAATTGTAACATTATAAGATTTATAGTAAAAGGGAAAGTGTATAAATTAAAAATATTCAAGTTTTAAAGACTAATAAACAATAATGATAATATAATATTATTAGCTTTTTTAACAGTATCTATACAGTAAAAATTATAAGTAAGTTATGAGTTTTAAAAATAATCTCTAAATGATTTTATGAAATCAAAATTGATGGTAAACTTATCAATACTCGAATTCATATAAATAGCGTTGCGCGTTTTGAAGATAATATAATTACCTTTATCGAAATACGTCCTTTTATAAATACTCTTACATCTACAAAAGATTAATGAAGCTTTACGAAAATATATCATATATCATAGTAGAAATTATTAAACAAGCATATGTATATGCAGAGAAAACGAAATCGTCTCGTCAGATTAACCTTGAATCATTGAATACAATAATTGTATATTATTGATTCAGAAAAAATTGATTTACTTGGCAGTCCATCGCTAAGTTGGCACAACGTACCTCGAGAATTATCAGTGAAATATTTGGTAGTGAGAACCAAAAGTGTTGAATTGTCAAAAAAAGAAACATTAAGCTCGGCGATATATTAATTTCTCGACATAGAGTTAGCTAAGCAAAATTTGTCAGGAAGATCGTCACTAAATTGATTGCGTTGTGTATAAGTATGCATCATATTGATTTCATAGTACATTCAACTTTAGAAATTTCGCAAGGTTAGAAAGCAAGTCTTTCTTCAACTCTTGCAGTTTTTTTAAAACTTTTTTATTCAAAAGTATTAGGGGTACGGGAAAACGATAGCATTGTCGACACAGCGGTTTACATCCTTCTGCCGATAAAAATGCTAAAATGTGCATATGGCTTATTAGTTAATAAAAATCTGTAAAAAAAAATTATCCAACGAAACTCGACTAAAATGAAGAGGTTAGGAAAAATACGTTCTAATATTGTGAGAGAGCAATAAGCACGTCATCAATCAGGCGTCGAGAAGAAGAAAATGTCACACCGCCGATCTCTTTGAGAAATATGACGTCGATGGATACCTTCATTTAGTCGCAACCGTGTGTATCATGAAAAACTATGAAAGCACTATAAATATACTTATCCGAATACATGTGCGTGCAATGCTATAATATTGTTATTGAATTGTTTATTAGTGAAAAAATGTGTATTTTCAATAGCGCAAGGCTATTTAAGTCGAGCCCGATGTGTCTAAATTCACGGGATTTTGTATGTGTTATGTTCGAGTCAATGCTTATTGAGATAATTTTTCACATATTTTCTTCCTTTTTGCCTTATATTATTATGATCATTGTGAACCGAATTTATAGTACAGGCAATGTCTTTTTGAAATTTCGAGTTCACGCATATCACCATTCGATGGGATTTTCCCTTTTTCCTTTTTTTGCCGAGCAGCTCCAGCCGAGTCTCGTTTTACATAATTATGGCGCAGATTTCTTTTTTCTTTTATATTACTTTCAATACGACGCTTGATATTTAAGAACAACACGACCACTGATTATGAGATCTCATTTAACCCGTCATTTTTTCTTTTCAAAATACTTAAAGTATTTCGATTAAAATTTTATTTCGGCCTTTCAAAAGAATAAAATAAAAATAAATGTGTAATTACGTGCAAATAATTATTCAATGAAAATTTAAAATCTCTTGTAAACTAACAACGATTCGAATTAAGTATAATAAGAAGGATGTATATCCAAAACAAACTACGATTACCGCTTTAATAAAATTATTCAATATACATAAAACGCGTGATACAAGACTTTTATTTTATTTATGTGTTCTCAAAGGTTAATTTAATTCCTAGAGTATTCTAAAATATGATTATAAAAATTTATTATCTGACTATTACAATTATTTCTTGTAACTAATTTAATGAGTAAATTTATAAAACAAGAGTAAATTTAAATTGAATTATATTGCAATTTACGTTTGGATTATTTAAAACAAAGGTAGCAAATATTGCAGGATAATGTAGTATTTAAACAACCAGAACCAAGTATTTATCATATTTAACTAGTTTAAATATATATTTTCTGTTCTTTTTATATGGTAAAATTAATTTTTAAGAAATTTTAAATAAGATATAATTCTCTGAAAAATATTAATTAATTTAAAGTTGTTTTATAAAACATTCGATATAATAAAGAATCTGAATGTATTATAAATGCTAATTAGATAAAAAGTTTATCTAAAAGCATACTTAAATATCTCTCAAAACTCATAGAAATCCGAATTTAATTTAAAATTTAATTAAAATTTAATTTAAAAAAAATATATTTATTAATATTTAATAATTTTGAAGTGCATTAGACTAATATTTTAAAGCTTTTTGCAATATTTAAATAAAATTTAAATACAGATATTATATGTCAAATATTGATATTTCTATTTTGAACATATTGCCTTCAAATGATAAACCATTAGTAAATTTTATCCCTATATATATTATTTCCAGTAAACATTTGACTAAAATTTTAAAAGATTTTTAAGAAACCGATGTTATATTAAAGCTATTGATTTTTATATTTTTTCTGATGATGAATCTTATTTACGTAATTCTAGTTCAATTAAATGCAAAAAATTATTGATGTAGTGGTAAGTTTTTATTTTTTGAAAATGAAATATATTATACTCATTAGAAAAAAATATTTTTTAAAATAGGATTTTTAAAATTTCTTTTTATTTCATAAAAAATGAACTTTATATCGATGAATTAAAAAACTTAAAGAGGCAAGATGTATGCAAAAAATTATATTATTAAATTATTAAACGCAGGAAATACTAAATAATATATTTATCAATACGGATTTATTTTAATTGATTACATCAATTAAATAAATTATCTATTAATAATTTAAATATTTCTTTAACATTTAACATATTTTCTTCCAAAAGATACTCAAAAAATGGATAATTAATATAGTAGTATAATGTAGTAAGGCTGTATGGAATCAAAAGATTAACAGATTATCATAAATTTCCAAGAGTTTCGATTGGTGATCATGACATAAAAGATTAGATTAGGATGAATAATGTGAACTTCTAGATTGTCAAATTTCTATTTTAAATTCACATTTAAAAACATATGCTTAGTTGTAATATTTTTTTATGTTACAGGTTAGTTGCTCAAAATTTTCTTCATCAAATCTCTTTACCATGTGAGTTAAAGTTTATAATTTCTAAGTTATTTTAAATATAATTATGCAAAATTATTTCAATTTGTAGTTAAATATTTCCAAACTTAGAATTTCTTTTAGATGTAAACAATAATCCTAATATGTCTTCAAATGCTGAAATACATATAAAAAATATTATAATAAGTTTACGTATCGGATCGTTGATTTATAAAAAAAATATATCAGGACAAGTTTAATATATTGTTTAACGAGAAGCTTTATGTCCAGTGCTGAGCACGTATAAGATTACGAAGAAAAATATTGATATCCAGGCTTAATTAATAACTTGAAAGTATTTATATACAGTCAGATATATATGCAACAAACAAGAACGACCTCCTCGTAACGTGACACAGGTGATACAGCTTATTTTCCTTTCAAGAGACTCATCTAATTTCACAATATTACCTTTAAAATTTTCCATAAGTACGATGATCAAGGGAGGACAGAGTACAAAAGGTGAGTGACTGAATCCTGATAATTCAATTTTTAAGAGGTTTGTCAAATCGAACCAACGTGCGCCTTTAGTCAAAAACTGTACGAAAAACGAGGTGAGAGATGAAAAATTTAAAAATAAATATTAAATGAGGAAACAGCTCTAAATTCCTTGACTTATTATCTCTCATACCCAATGCGTAGGAGCTTTTGCCCTCTAAACGCTTGTATACGTAGCGTCTTATCATATAAGCTAGCGTCTCGCGATGTCTTCGGCTTCTTGAGGCACCTTATCTCGTTAATAATCGCAGCATCGTATGTTTTCGTACGCACACGTGTGCAATAAAACGATTCCTGCGTCCGTGGAGAGTGAGGAGTGCGGAGCCTTCACTTGCACGCGCCTTGCGAGTGATATCCTCGCACTATCTCTCATTTTTTCAGAACGGAATTTTACGCCTTTTTTAGCTTTTTCGTAGATGATGCGTGATAGAGAAAGGAGGAATATCGTGAGGCAACAGAACGACGTACTCTGATACTTAAATCTATTCCAAGGAGGACGGTGATCCGATTATGAGTGGGAAAATGGGATGTTGGATGCGTCTTAGGGTAGAAATAGAGCTTTCTAAACATTGACTTAATATAAACTTATGCAACAAAAAAACAAAGTAAACCGAAATAGCACTTGCGCTTTCATAAAGCTGTCAATCGGTAAAATAATAAAAGAGTCGAAGAAAGCAGGCCGACGATAAAGTGCGGTATTTGAAAAAGGAAAAAATGTAAAAAGGTGGAATGCGGTAGCGTGGTGCGGATGGACGTGAGCGCACGCATAAGCCTCCAGGATTGTTAATCGTCGTAGCGACGACATCCATTTGCATCGTTAGGTGTATTTCGTGAAAGAGAACGACTGCGCGTGCGTTCTCTCGATTGTGCAACGTGATACAGCTCCAAACGCCATTACTCGTGAAGAGGCCAATCCCGAACGTGACGAACAGCAAAGCCGCACTTTTCCTTTATTTTCTTACGATGCATCACGGGAAGAAAGAAACAGTCCGCACAAAAAAAAAGAAAATTCATAAATGTTATAGGCAGACTCGCGAACTGCTGAAACGCGTGGGTATACATCGCGATAAGCTTTGAATATAACAGGTGTAACAAGAAGTGAAAGCGAGCATCGCAACAATTTCAGAAGGGAGGTATGAAAGAGAAAGAGATAAAACACCGAAAAGGCTTTTTTATGTAAAAAATGGAAGGTTTATAAATTAGTCGTGTAAAAATCTAAGCTCTTGTTAGGGTTTTCATAAGAAGCTTATTTTGTTTTACTTTAATTAGCTAATAAACTAGCCAATGCTTCGTAAAAGAAAACTGCTATATGGGTATTTGAAAAATATAGAAAATGAGAAGTATGTTCAGGAAATAACTTATTCGATTTTAATATAATATAATAGTCTTCACTACCTTTCTGTCCTCCCCATATCGAGGTAGCTAAATTCTTCTATTTTTCATCGTTAAAAATTGGAAATAGGATTCAATTTTGACATTTTTATTTGTTGCATTCATGATTTATTGTATTTTTTAATTTTCAACTATAAAAAATGCTCATAATAAAACAAAAATTCTGATTTTAGGATTTATTATTTCATATACTTGTTGATAAAATTATTTATTAATAAACTAAATTAATCTAATAAAATTAAAATTTGGATTTATATTTCGAATAAGTTATTTAAATCTGAATTATGCCAAATTTATTTGAAACCTAATTGAATATTTTGCTAATAGATCCCTATTAGCTTTTTGCAATGACAAATTGTTACCTAAGGATAAAGGGTATCTAATACATGTGTAAATATTCTTTTACAATCCAAAATGTTGTATTAATTTGCTTTGATGAATCGGATTCCACAATATATAACATTATCTTCTAATCACTACTATTCAACTATTGTATCTTGGGTAATGTATCTTTCACTACTATTATTATTATATAGATGATTAAAAAGTTCTTACGTGTAATAATAGTTTTTATTTATTTTCAGAATATTTTTCGTTTTTATAAGTTTTTTAAAAAAAAATTAAATAAATATAGCAGCTCAATTAATATAAATAAATATTTAGATTTGCAGTTAAATTAATAAATAAATTATCTTATAATAGAGTAAATAAATATTTTTAAACATTTATGTAAATAATATTCATTATAATAATAAGTACTTTTGAATAAACTACTTACTTGATATTATTGATAAAATAAAATATTTTTATAGATAGAATGTTTATTGCAGATAATTGAAACTATTTACAACTTTTTTATATTGTTAATAAAAAGATGAAGTTATATTTTTATCAATGAAAAAATGAATAAGTATAATAAATATTGTTATTTACCATCAAATGCGATAATTTAGTTAACTATAAATCAAGGGCAAAACAATTTTTTTTGAGTTTTCAAACAAAATTTCTATTTATACATAAATTGAAATGAACTATATATATTGTTAAGTTTATGAATCAAATTATGATAATTTTTATATTTAAAATATAATAAATATAAAAAGAAAATATAACTATATTCATGTAAATATTATTTTTGGATGTACACATTAAATATTTACATAAACTAAATAAATATCTAATTAAGATTTAAAATCTTATCTTATGCAAATTCTAAAATTAATTATAATATAAAAATAGTCTATATATTAGTTTCGTTGTCAACTAAGATCATCATTACTTTAATTTTACCTTTAGATTTGATGTTGACTGTTATGTGACTCAGTTTTTGTTATGCTTAAGGTAGTTTTAATGTTTTGTGACCTATATTCTTAAAAGTCATATATTTTGTTAGATTTATATAAAATTATTCTGTATTTTATATCATTATAACACTATTTTCTACAAACGGATACAATAACATAAATAAAAATTGACTATTTAATGCAATGATTCTATTTTTAAAAATGTCGAGAAAAATAAAAAATTGTGTATTAAAGGTTTTTTTGTAACCAATATAAATTTAAATTCTGAATGACGCATTAAAAAATATTCAATAAAAAATTTAATAAACTAAATGTATTTAAATTTTAATGTATAAATAAAATAATTTTAAATATTTTAATATTTAAAAAAATTTTATCTATATTATATAGTTTTATTAAGAATAGTCAATTTTTAGTTAAATTAGTGCATATGCATGAATAAAAAATAGCATAATTAAGATTTAAAATACTAAACATATGCATCTTTGTTATTTTTTAAAAATGTTAAATTTAACTTAGTAGTTTTGCAATTATATCATTCATTTAAAAAAGAATTTTTTATTCTTTCTTATTTTTAGTAAACTATTTAATTCAGTAATTAATTTTAATAGATATATATATATAATATGTAATTAATAATTTTGTTGACTTGCTGGTCAACACTAAAATCTAATGTACTGAATATTATCAAAAGCAGTTTATACATTTATTAAACTTGTACTTCTATTGTTTCTTTGTTTTAATTAAATCAAGAGATCAACTTACAAAGTAGCTTAACTCCTATTTAATTTTTTATATAATCTAGTTGACATATGAAAGATTATTTCAACTGTATAGGTTTGAGATAGTCATTTACTTCATTCGCGATTTGAATTTTAATGTGCAATATTCTTTAACTATAACTCTATACTCAATTTGAGTACGTATACCTGTTGGAAATTAGTTTAATATGAAAGATTAATGAAGAAAATTAAAAAGAAAACTTAATTTTAGTAATTAATTTTTATTTCTATGGACTTTTTAGATAAATTGATTATAATAAGTATGAATTAAGATAAAATTAATACACTGTTATTTCATTGAAAATATCAACATTATATAAGTACATAAATTCATATAAATTGTAATATTGTATTTTAATTATATAATTTGAATATATTTATTACTAATATTATTGTATGATTTTCCAATATCAATTTTCAAACAAATTTGAAAAAACGAAAATCATTTTCGTATGCTCGATTTTAGCTCCACCATTTTAAACATTTATATACCCTTCAGATTTCCACACTCTTATTTATTCCTGGTCAATTTATTGAAGGTTATTTCTTATCTCTACAAAGATCAAATTCTTTTAAATATCAAAAATTGCTCAAAATAATCAGAAGTATAAAGTTTAAATTAATGCTAATAAATTAGATTTTGATAAGAACTTGTACAAAATATAATTACATTTATCAAAACTTAATTCGTGCATATACAAATTATTCGAGAGTATATTGACCAGCATAATTAATTTCAGCTGCTCATTAAATCAGTAATATGTTTCTATATTTTCTAATTATGACTTTGAAAATTGCTTTAAAATCTTTTTAAAAATTATTTGACCATAAAAATATGAATTTAAATGCTAATTTAAATATTTTATTGGTATTTTAAAATGTTTTTAAAATAATGAGGAATATTTTTATAATCTAATAACATTATATAGCCTAATTCAAGATACAAAAATTTTATTATATCAATATTTTAAACATTTCTTTTCTTAAGCAGTATATTATAAACTCTGAATAGTCACAGTACTAATTATAAATGTAAATATAAATATGACATTCAAAGTTATTATAAAAAATCGTATTCTCCTAAGAATAAACAGCTTCTTCGCTATTTGTCTGTAAATATTCAGAATTTTGATTAACACGCTTGACTCCGCATTCTTTATCCTATGTAATAAATAAAAGCTGATTAGGCAATTATAGAATCCTACAGTTAGTTGCGAAGATGATTACGAGAAATTTCTAAACGAAGCTGTTTTAATTGTATTTAGTCATGTATTCTGAGCCATCCGCAGCAACAACCGAGCGATTTTCTAAACCGTTGAGCTTCTCATAGCTTTCCCCCTGCTTTCGAATCCCATTCGAATCTGCGTTTAAAGTTGAGTAAGGTATCGTTGGTGCTCACACCCTCTAACCCGTTATCAAGGAGCTTGTGGCAACTATATGAAGAGGCGAACTCTGCAATATTCCTGAAGTATTTATATCCTGTATAACGAGTGCAAACGACTTGGCAGATGGGCTTCGAGCGCCCCAATATCTTACCAGCAAGGGGAAGGCCTAGCGCTCGACAATCGCTTCGAAGTGGAGGTCGAAGGTCATTAGGTCGTTCGCACGCTTGTGTTAGAGAAATTACGCCTTTTCCAAGGGTAAACTCAGTAAATACGCTCATGGTTTTTTCTATTTTTTCTTAAATTGTGTCATTCGATAGTAAACAAATTCTACTTTGTATCTTAGTGTTAAAGCGATAAGTCAAATGAAATGAAATTTCAAAGACTGAAGTAGTCGCCCTCTACTTGAGAGTCATACAATGTTAAAATATAAGGTCGATTATAATAGTAACGAGTTATCGTATTATTCAATGGTTTCTGAAATAATCTCAAGAAAGTTTTATAAGTACTTTGCACTATTACATAATGCACTACTTACATTTTCACGCATTAGTCAAAGCTTATTCCGAAAATCATCCAGAAGAAGATTGAATAATAGATTAAAGAAAATAAACTTTGGAATAAAAAAATAGAGAATTTTGATTAAGTGAAAAGTAAGGTAAAGTACAGCTTGATTAAAAAAGAACGTAAAATCTAATGTTACGTAAAAATATGAAAAGGATATTCAGCTCGTGCTAGAGTTGACAAGCTGAAGCGACGCCAATGTGCATTTATGTTACCACAACGGTGTGCATCTACGTAACACACGCATGTATACGTGGACTTACGCTGTATAGACCGTATACATACATTCAACTGTAATCGGGAGTCGCGACTCGAGTTGGAGTAGGCGTGCAATATCGTCATTGTAGTCGTCGGGTTCCACGCGAGGGGCTGCACTACTTCTCTCTTTTGTCCCTTTACTCACTCCGACTTTGCCTTCCCTAGCCCCTCTCACTCTCTCTTTGTTTGAAGGGGGTGTCTGGCGACGAAGGAGAGTGCATAAGTATTCAAGAGAGGAAGAAAGAGGATTTAGAACACGGTATGTATGACTGTATATATGCATTTGCTGTTGGACTAATGCCGATTTTACATGTATACTTTTCTCGTCAGTAGAGTCAAAACTTGTCTTTTGTGTAGACGGAAGAGGCGAATATGTTCCCTTTTCAATGCTTTAAAAGTGAATTGTTTTGTTATTAAAGGAACCTTTGAACCTACGCAAAAAATAAATTATGCTATAGTGTTTAAAGATTTTAAACAAGATTTGGCGATATTCATTAAAATTTGAATTTATGATCTCTCCTCTGGATGTATCAAAAAACTATGATACATAAATCACTACTAAATACGTTATAAAA
Organism: Dolichoris vasculosae; assembly: GCA_018907195.1. Lineage (NCBI taxonomy): Eukaryota > Metazoa > Arthropoda > Insecta > Hymenoptera > Agaonidae > Dolichoris > Dolichoris vasculosae. Next base: position 4,195,714 of record JACCHY010000014.1, on the reverse strand, counting down.
ATCATAAAATAATAATGGCAAATTAAAAATCTGAAAAATATTAAAGATGATACAAATTTTTATTCTTATTATTGATTAAAATTAATGTAATACGATTAAAATTTTTTGCACAAAATAAATCAATAAAATTCGGCTATACGATTACATAATCAAATAGACAAAAATTAATCGATAAATATTAATAAAGAATTTCTTTTTCTTATTTAAAATGGAAAAAAACATTGTATTTTCAAAATACGAGCAATGTCTAAGTTATTGAAATTATAACTATAAAATACTTACATAAAATTTTTTTATTGTCATTAATGTTTATGATTAGATTTAATATTACGTTTTAATAATACATTCAAATATGTTTAATCTGTAAATATTTCTTATCTTTCTTTAACATATTACAATAATAGATAAAACAGAATTAATATAAAGTAAAAAATTTATTAATTATACTATAATTCACTTGTAAATTCTTAGATTTATCGAAAAATTTTCAGATTTAAAAAAAAATTAAACATATAAAAGTGTAAAATTCTCTCTCTGTAACTGCTAATCTTGATATGCGAAATAACAATACGGCAACATCACAAAAAAATTTACATCACTTAGTTACATCACTTATTGATTAATCTTATTTTTTTTTAATTTTGAAAGTTTCACAAATTTACTTTTAATTCTTGGCTAATATTGTATATTTTGATAAAAAAGGAAAAGTTATGTTCTTCTTTGTTTAGTATATTATATTTTTGTTTGCAAAAGGAAGCAGTGGATAAACGAAATAGCTAGATTTTTAAAGTTATAAAAGCAGGTTGTATGTGGAGGTATATTTTATGTATAATGTGAAAATATGTCTTGGATAAATAAAAATATAGCAACTTTAAAAAGTCGAAAATAAATTAAGTAATATATCATTAAACAACGAGTATTAAACGAAAGACTATAAACTATTAATTTAATGGCGATAACAACTTGGAAGATATTTTGAAAGTACAAATCATTTCAAAACTGAATTTAAAAGGTAAAAAATATCTAATATCCGTGAGTTTATTTTAAATCTAAGAGAAATGAATACTGAGAAAAATTAGTCTTTACGAATACGTATTTGAGGTTGGTTCATATCCAATTCAACTTACATATCTTTGTTAACGATTGTTCATAAAACATACACTTAATAAAGTTCAGTATAAGAAATATATGTGTTAGTAATTTGTGAAATCAACATGTATAAATAAATAATTTAATAGTATCATAACTGATTTTTAATGAAGGATTTTTTGAATTCATATGCGATGAGGTGTCTGATTGAATACCTTGAACAAATCAGACGATACTAATACAGCAAGACTGTTATCTATTATGCAAACAAAGTCTTCTTGTTCACATGATTTTTTTATTATAACTTTATATGAATATGAAATATAATTAAACATATAATTCATATTTATTTGTATTTTATCTTATATTTATTTATATAAACATCTAAATTTGCAAAAAGAATTGATGAGAGCACTTGAGTAAAATTATCGGCAAATGTTATTATGGCCCGGTAAAAATTTTGTTTAGAGAAGGATTAGGAAGTTATATTTTATTGCAATTTATAAGTTCTTTACGAGTTTTCTTGAAAATCTTCAAGTGTAATTAAAAGTTTGCTTTATACGAGAGAGAGAGAGAGAGAGAGAGAGAGAGAGAGAGAGAGCTATGCAATAAAACGAAGTTATCGTACAACGCAGGTTACAGGAACTAACGAATGACGATCCTCTCATCCGTTTTCGAAATGTAGGAAGAACAGAGTAAAGTAAAGATAAAAATAGAAAATTATATTTATATGGTCGTATATTAACTGCATTCGGATCATTCGAGTATCATAATTATAGGAAGGACATGCAATGAGATGAATGAAACTTGTAAGAAGATTGTCGGAGTTATAATTTTATTTTATTTGGTTAATGAAATAATTGCTCGGTGCGTGAAATAATAATAAATTTATATCGATACATTTTAGAATCATAACTGCGTTTTAAAATTATGAAACCTCTGTTTAAACATATGTGTTTTAGAAATTTTCGTAGCATATATTATTGTTTATTAAAAATTTTATTATTTCTTTATCATTATTGTATTACACCTATATTTTATTTTTAATTTAATACGATTAAATAAAACTTTCGATTATATTTATTCAATATCACATTTATCTTAAAAATTAATTTTACATCCGTTTCTTTTTCTTCTTTCTTTTCTCATAATGAGTATTTTTAATTATAAAAGTCTATCTATTACAATTATGTATTTAATAGAGATTAAATTAAATATCTGTTGGAATACAAGATCAAAATACAATAAATTACAATACATTAATCTGTTTCTAGGGTACCTTCAAACATCAAAATAAACATGAATATACTATGAAAGATTTTATTTCCTAAAATGTTACTTTAATTTACTTTTATTATCATTATTATAATTAAAATATTTAGAATAAAGAATATGAGGTAACAATGAAAAAATGAAAAATTGAGAATAATAAAAGAAATAAGCACATGGTTAAAAAAATGAGTTACAAAGGTAAATGATAAATGGACTATGATACAGAAATAAAGATTGGATTGGAAAGAAAACAATAATAAACAGAGTATGTTATGTCGAATTTCATTCAATTTTTTAAAATTGTCGAATTTTCATTTGTCAAATAAATAAGAAATTTATCTCATATCGGAATTGAAATACTATACATTTAAATAATGACTTAAAAAATTTAAAATTTCATCAAAAGCCTTCTAAATACTATTAAATGATTTGTAAAAGTTATTGCTAAGTTAAATAGTTAAAAATATTTTCACATATATTATATATTCCAATACTGATTAATATATATTAATACTACTTTCAGCGCATATTCTAATATAAATATAATTAATACTTCATAAGTTAATTTAATAAAATTCTATATAATTTCATCAATCGCAGAAGTCTTTTTCGTAATTTTACTCCTAACCTACGTCTTGTTCTTAAATGTACTTATATTAGACGACAATGAAGAGTAATGATTATTTATTCATAAGCCATAGATGTACTCCATTTGGAGTTGTGACATTTATTCGCCACGTATCGAGTGCTTCAAAATTACTCGAGATTCAATACGCATATATACGTATATGATCAGTAGTTGTAAAATATTTATCAGAGCGTGCGATTCATCCTATGCAAACAATAGTGCATTGTAATTCAGCTCTATGTAGCAAGCTTTATTTTTCTACGTTTCTTTAGGTGAACTCAAAGCTTTTATAATATTTCACATGTCGATATAATTCAGTAACAGAATGAAACGTAACAATTGTCTGCATTTAAAATTTTTACAAATTAAAATATTTTGAAATATACTCGCGGTAGACCATAATTAATAATCGATTTTTTTTCTTATTTTAGTGACCCTTTACCAAGTCATAAAATATTAACAAATCTTCATGAAATTACAAACAATCATTTTCATAATAGCTGTCAAATTTTTAAAAAATATTAACGATTGAATACATTAATTATTTACTTTTTAGGTTGATCGGTATGACATACACAATAAATTTAAAAAAAAATACGAAAGTAATAATCATAAAAATTGCAATAATTACAGATTTTTTAAAAAGAAATTAAAAAATGAAAATAAAATTCTGTATTTTTTTAAAGGTATACTTGATAAATTTTTTATATGTACGGCTTATTGTATGTTTATAAAACACATTTTTTCTGACATGTTATTAATCTTCGATACGCCTCAAATATCGATCATTACTTTAATCTTTAAACAAAGTGTCGAAGATATATTGAATATTAAAAATAATGCTATATAAAAAATAATAAACAGATAATCATAAATTAATTATGTGATTAAAATCATACGTAACAAAATTCAAACAGCTTTATAATTTTATGTAAGGTTTGCACCTTATGAATTTAAAATTTACCTAAAATTCTTTACATCTACTTCTCTCAAAAGAAAATGATAAACTCGTTACATATCAATAAAAGAAATAATTCTGTTTTCTATACCGACCGAATTTTACTTAAAGAATTATAACAATAAAGATATACAACATGGGCATTTAACCAAGAAATTTAATATTACAAATCCATCGTTTATAAACAGTTGTGATGCACACGCGTATAAGAATGATTTTGTCTGGATAAATATGTACATATGAATTCAAACGTTAAAAATATGCTACTAAACTGACCAAAAGTCTTGATACCGATTACTGCTCTTGCTTCAATGTAAAATATATTAAAAATAAGGTGCAGACACAGATTGTGGAAACCGTTATCGCGATTTGGAACCTCAAAAATAATGAATTGCGCGTGCAACCATTTTAAACACAATTTACGAAAAATCCCGTAATCTTTGAAGAAGATGAGCTGAGCGGGTTCCATCGTTAAAATGCAAGGAATCGTGTTTGAGGGATCAATTTATTCGGCGCATCGGCGATTCTCAATGGGTAAATTGGCCCCTTCTCCTCACGTGACAAGCGAAATCATCACTGCCACATTTTAATATAATGAGCGCTCTCGACTCGTGGAATGTACGGCACTCACACATATGCGTATTCACTGGGTGCCTCGAAGGAGGAAGGTGTAAGACGAGGTTGAAAGAGGAGAACACTTCGAAAATGTGGGACACGCTTGCTTCACGACGTAGCAAAGAATCATCGGTGTCGATCCGTATTTGTTGGTTCGCTTCTTCTCTCGCTCTCTCTCTTTTTCTCTGTAGTTCGTTATCTGAATCGGCTTCTACCTCCCTTGATTAATATCGTCGCGTTTGTTAATACGTGGATGCGGACAATTTTTCTTTGAAGAGGCAGTCAGTTTTATTTGGATGTATAGAATAAAATTTTACTATTTTACTAATTTTTTAGTTTTCAGTTTTATCATTTTACTAACTGCTCTCTTATATCAGTTTTTTAATCGCTTCTATTCTTCTTACAAACTTCTTTTAAACGAAACAAAAATTCCAATCGATTTAATAAGAACGCTAATACGTTTAGAATTGCATTGTGCATTTATAATCGATAACAAATGTCTAAAATGTAATTTGAGTGGTATAACAATTTGTTAATGTTATATATGAACATTACGTAATATGTAAATAGCGACCAATATCAACAAAAATTAATATTTTTTCTTTCTCGGTTCGTTAATATTTGCTTGCTAATGTTAAATTTCATTATTTTATATTCGTGTGAATCCTTTATCATTTTCGTTTTGATATTTCCAAATTTTTTTAGTCTCAAAATTAGTATCTCGTTTTACTACATGGATAATTATAAGATTATAAGATCACGTTGAATGACTTTTGTTTTTATAAAATGACCTACTTTTAATCGATTCTTGATTAAGCAGCTTGTACGATATTTTATAATTTGCTAAATAATGTTCTTTTTTTTTAATATTAGCATAGTTTTCGCATTTTAAAAGCTACGAGATTTCGGAATGTATAGGTAAGACGTTCTCGGAATTCTTTCTTACAAGAATTGGGTTCTGTTGCTGCTCAAGTGACGAATCTTTCTTTATTTTCCCTTTTCCGAGGTATTGAACGCAATGTAAGCTAAACAAATATACAAGCTTCCGTTCGACTAATTCGCAGAAGGTTTATTGTCTTTGAAAATATACGTTGCAAATTATAAGAATCTTGTTTAAAGTTCCAGTGGAGAAGATTCAATCAATCAATAATTTTTAGTTCTTATTTTTATTTAAACTATTACAAAAATAAAGCCATTCAAATAAAATAATGCTTTGAATATTGGTAAATGTATTTGAAAACCACCTAATAAATTTTTTGGGCTAATTTGCAATTCTACTGTCAAAAAACATTTTTCCTTGCACCATCAATTTAAATAATAATCAATTTAATAAAGTCTGATACAGAAATTTTTTAAAAAATAAATTGTGATGCTTTTCCTTTTTCAATATTCATTCGTAATATATTCGTAATCAATGAACATAATCGATACTATTAGTATTTCGTTAGCCCCAGCTTTACTTTGTTTTCGAATTCTGATAATTTGATTTCTCTTTATTTTGATTATATGAATATAAATATCTCTTAAAATGAATAAGAATAAATTTTCAAGTCAAATCAAGATAGAGAGGAGAGCGGATAATTCGACTAATTCGCAATAATTATGATGATGCGAATCATTGAAATTCTGTGAAGAACATATTTTCGAGTAAAATGATTAGAAAAAAGTTCTGCATATTTGGTGTGAGAGAGAGAAAGAGAGAAGCAGTTGGAGTATCAAATTCTTAGACATTTATCTGAAAACCCGGTATCCACCTTAAATCTATTAGCGAACTAAATCAGTCGTATTCTTGGCCACGTAGTAGAAACGTTAAAGAAAAGTTGTGTGGCTGAAGAGTTGCATACCTAGAAATAAGCTTAGCTATCCTTTCCTCCCCATGAAACGCTCCGTTAGTTGCGACGCGTTCCAAGAGAAGGATGAATCGCTGTACTCCTGGATAATGGAAAAAGGCGCGTGTTTGCCTGCATGCAAAACCCTTATTTCTGTATCTCTCCTCACAACAAAAAATTTACTATTTATTTTCTTATCTCGTCTGCAGCTTGCCCTCTCTTAATGAACGTGTTTTTTTCCTTTTATTGCACTATCTACACTCATTGGAAATTTTATTGGAAATGAAAGAAAAACCTTTAACCTTCTTCGTACGGCACCTTACTTTTAGCAGCTTACTTTTACTCTTCGAGCTCTAAGATCTCTGCTATTGGTAAGTCTATGAGTACATATAGTTCGTAAATCTTGTATCAAGTGCACCTAACTCACTTTCATTTATTTTACGAGCTGAAATCAGATTCCAGATTTCGTAATGGTCAAAAGATTGGGTGGCGAACGTAATTTTGAATAAATTTATAAACATTGATTTGTTTCTAAAATTTCGAAACGTTAAACAGTAAATTGTAATAAGTTAATTTACAAATCATTTTCTAATAATTTATAATAATTTTTCATTGCAATTTATATTATGTAATTCCAAAGATATTAATAAACGAATGACGCGCGCATGTATGTGCAAGTATCGAAACCAAAATACTGAGGGAACTGAGTATTGGATGACTTGCGAAGGACAATGAACCTTTGGTAAATAAATTTTGCTACATTTTTGTTCCCTTAACATGAATAACGATAAAGCGCTGGTGCGTATCTTCTCTTACTTTCTCTCTAATATGAAATACATTTTTGTTACAGGTAAACGTACTTTTCGGCGTCGTCCCTTAATTTCAACGTCACCCTTTTCCAACGAGTAAGTAGAAAGAAGCATTATTCAATATTATGCGTTATCGGGCTATGAAGCATTTATTGATTAGATAAGATTAAGTTGGGGGTATTTCATGGGATACTATTTGATACTCATTGGAATGGCGTTCGAAAATTTACTTGCGATAATTAGCACTCAATGGCGTACTTGAAATTTTAAAAGTTATTTATATGATTTATGAAAATCGTAGATAAACAAATCGCATGCGCCCTTTTATTTGGATATTTAGACCGTACATCGGAAAGAAATATCATTTATAAAATAAACAAACTAATTTTGTAAGAATATACGCATACAATTTATTTTTTTCTTCGAGTGCGCTATATATATAAATGAAGAACGTAAATATATACGGCGTAAGTGCTAGATCACACACTGAACCTGTATACTCATAATGCAATGCGTTTATCCTATGTTATTTCTGCACGTTTATGTATTATATTTATTTTAATTATGTACTACTAGAATTAAAGTATATTCAGAATATATTTTATATTTATTTAATTGTATACTTATTATAATATTAATCGTATTATATCTGTAGAATATTTATTACGAGTATATTTATACAGCGCACTCAATACAATATTCGTCGATCAAAAACTTTTTCTATTCCTAGAAGAGTTTTTGAAATTAAAATCCAGTAATCCATAATCAAGCAGTAAAAACATTTAAGATTGAGTAAAATTCAAATACCGACTCAACGGGATATTCACTCATGTTAATATTCTAACACCCTTCAAGAAGTCATTTAACTAGTAAAGAAATACATTTTTTTATTTATAAGTCTATACATAATTTAATTCATTCTAAAAGTCACTTTTATACCATGTTTTTATACGGAAATGTAATTCAATTACGATAAAAAAACTAGCTATTTTATGACTTTAATAACAGATTGAATTGACAACATCTTTGACCAATCACGTTTCTCCTGTTTATTTAAAAGACTTACTTTAGAAGGAAAGGAAAAAAATAAAATTATAAAACTTGTCCTTTCATCATCTCTCGATACGTAGATGTGTAGTAGTATGCATGGAGCGACCAATTCAATCATTTGTTTTCGTATAAAACTATGACACGAGAGCAAAGATACCTCGATCGTAGGCCTCATTCATGATTTACCATGATGACTGTAGCGGATTACCCGACTCTATCCAATGGCACAAAACCCGGCAATCCTTTTAAGAATTATCGAGAGCGAGTCATTTCTCATCTTACTCTATTAGTCGAAGGTGCACATACCTCGAATTTCTCGTTCTTTCTCGATTCACTAGAGGGGGCCTTAGACTGATCAGGGGCGACGATTACTAAACTCACTGTCAGGGTGGAGAGCAAAAGGAAGCAGCACCAGATTTTCGTCGTTGTTCCAAGCACATCCTGGCACACTTCCAGCTTCGAAAAGTGGAGTTTGCTTTTTCATTTCTATCCGTATGGGCGTTTATGAGCACATACAAAACGCGTCTGTATCTGCATACAGAAAAAATATAGAGTTCGTGTGTCTGAACAAGAGCAAGCAATACACAGTGCCAGAATTTCATTTTTAAAGAAATTTTCACTTGTGATATTCTCTGCTTAGTTTTTAAAGAATATTTGATGATAAATACTAGGATTGGGAAAAATTTTGTATCAGGAATGTATTTTCATATTCTGAATTTCACTCTTCTTTTAAAACAATGAAGATAAATCGAAATCTTTTAATGATGATATTTTCCAAGAGGTTCGAGTTTCTTCTTGTATCACCTGAAATCATGATTCGCTTTACGAAACTCAGACTCTTGTCAGTTGATTACGAAATAAGTATTAGATTTTATTAGCCTAAATAGTCGATGGGAATATGAGTAAGCTTGGCACATTTTGTTCACTGGTGCATCTTTTTAAAACGAAAAATCGATTAAAAGCCATTTCCAATCGTAAAAAATTAAGATATTCAGATGATACATCGTGAATCGTACGATTGGTATAATCGCATAATGATATCTGGAAATAAGTACAGATTTGCAGTTACATAAATACCTTGAAACAATGAACGGACAAAGGCAAATCAGTTTATCGTGAAATTGATCAAAGTACTTCACTTGACGCGCATACGAGGGATTCTGGTTGCAGAAATTTTATCGTCATACCCCCGAGAAATTTTTCATCGGCTTATAGCTAAACACAAATGGCCCATTGTATTACAATTTGCTCGCGCGACATCCTCACCTTTCTTTCTTGTATTTTTTTTCTTTCGCTTCCAGCCTTTAAAGTTTCTCCCTGAACTTCTCCATTTACCCTTTTGTACGAGGATACACTATTATTTTTTACGTTTTCTAAGCGACAAAGATAGACGTTAGACGCCAGATGAATAAGGGACAAAGAAAAAGATAAATGAAAAGAACAAGAGAGAGAGAGAGAGAGAGAAAGACTATACAGATTCGTAATACGATTTGTTTAATTTTTTCATACTAACAGTTACCGGTGCGCTTTTCACTTACCGCTGCTAAGTTATCTTCTCCCGCCTTTCTGTTACTACTGATGCTACTGATGTAGCGCGTCAGATTATACGTTTTTGTGAAAGGGTCTGCGCACGTGAGTCGTTTGGCTTTTTTCTCTTTTTTCTTGTTTTTTTTTATTTCCGTAGTATAGAAAGTGAATGCTGAAAAGAATAATTTTTAAAATATATTCCTTTGATATGGACGAGTATCGTTGTTGGGGATTTTCATTATCGTTAACCCTTTTTAAATGCTTACACGGGTTAAAAAATCTATTAAAGTTTTAATAAAGTTTGATTGTTTATGATTTTTTAATGGGTTTTTCGGCAGTATAGAAAATAGAAACGATTATGATTCTTCTTTAAACATAATATTCAATGTTAGTAGTTCGAGATTTATGAAATAATATTTTTTATATTTACGAGAGGTACTATACTATTCTATACAATAAATATTTAACAAAATATTTGAATGTTTTACAAGGTAGTTAGTGCAAAGAAAGATTCGTCTATTGCAATAAAAATGATGTTGTAATATTAAAAAATAAATTTATTTATTAATAAATAAATTTAATTACTTTATATTTGTTATATAATACAATGAAACTGATTATTTAAATCAATTCAAATTGATGTTACGTATAAAAATAAACTAGGTTTTTTATCATTTATTGTTGAAAAGAAGACTAATAAAGATTTTCGTGAAAGAAAAAATGCACTAACCACTACATAATTTATTGGATCTATTAGCTTCTCCGTTAATCAAAATTTCCAATACATACGGACCCAAGTGTTTAAAAAAATACAAGATGCTGTGTGTAGGACCTCTTCATACATACATGCATGCATAATTTTTCTATGATTATATATAAAACTATCTACTCTACAATTTTTGTGTTTATATTATATATGAACAATATACAAGTATGTCCATAAGAGTGTATTTCATCGTTTTTTTATACAGAAGGAAAAGCTGCGATTCCTTATAAGTGTATGTGTATATTTAATACAATTATGCTAGTCTCGCGTTCTACTTTTATGATTCAACAGGCATCTTTCAACTCTGTGAAGTCGATTTCCATTAATAATAAAGGGCTACTATAATTTGCACATTTATTATCATTATTATTTATCCTTGTGTATATTTGTATAAGAGAAGCTCATATAGTAATTCCGTGGATACTAAAATCTGTAACGATTATATTATAATACAAAAAAGCATTTACGTAGTTTAATGCTTGAAGGATATGCTACTGATAATAAAAAATCAATAATAGAGTAATCAAAAATAAATCCAAACTATAAATTTAAATTTGCAAGATAGAAAAGACAACTTATTGAAAAATATTATTGCAAAATACATTAAAAGTTGAATAATTAGTTGAATAATAATAACTCAAATCGAAGTATTTAGATTAAAACAGTATGTTTGAGATTATAATTACATTTAATATCAAAATCAATAGGAATAAAGAAAATATATCTCTTTCAATCAATCTAATTCTTATTATTGTAAAATATAAATTAAATTTGTGGCTGACAGATCAACTGCCATAGGAAAGACGAGAGAACGTACTTTTCTGTGAAAATGAATATGGCTAAGATATACCAGTAGCTATTTCCTTAGGAAAAGCCGACGCAATTTTTCGCTCGTCTGGTAATATAATAAAATACTGGTATAGGAATCCTTGGTTCCAAAAAATTGCAGGATAAGAGGTAAAGGAGCTATGGCTGTAGAAGTCGTTCAACCTGTATTGATGCGTTGGGTTTGAATTGATTCTTATTGCGTCGAAGCACAGAAGTTTAGTATGAGCGGCAGCAAAGGAAAAAAGAGCCCTTTTGGTTCTTCTGAGAGTCGCTTTTAAGATACTGGATATTTTCGTCGAGTTGCGAAGCATCCATGCAGCGTTGGCAAAGGCCTGCCCTTAAAATAATTTTCATCCTTCTGACTATTTCTATCTTTTTCTCCCTCCTTAGCATTCTCTAACCGTCTTTTTTTCTTCTCTCTTTATTTCTAACGCTGAATTCAACTTTATGTATCTTTCTCGCGAGTTTAACTATCAACATTTCATTGGAAACGTAAGACAGATTCAAGTTTAAAATTTAGTTTGTCTATGTGCTTTGATAGAATTTGTAATATCCTGTTAGTTAAAATTATTTCTGTATTTACTTTTTTATTTTTATTTTCCTTTAAATCTAATGACTCCAATACTTAATATTTATCTTAGCGTAATATAAACAAACTTTCTTTCAAATTACTTTCTAAATGTTTGAATTGTTATGAAGACTGCGTGTATTTTATTTAAAAGCAGATATCTAATTCTACTGACTATGAAAAGTTATTTTTAAAAGTTCAACGTTTTTTCTTTAATATTTAATTTATTTTCAAATCTTAATAACGATGTGTCAATAAATTTTAAATGCTCTGAAACAAATATATATAAAGCCTCATTGCGAAACTTATTTTTTCCACACTTATATATTAGTAGTTGTGAAAAGTGTTGAAAGTTATAAAAATTTTTTATCTATTTTAATTTAAATTAGATGATTACTAAGTTACTCCCATCACTTAAGAGGGTGCTTTAAAAGTGATATTCGTAAGTCACACATAAATTTTAAAAAATAAACGGACTTCAACATTTTTAATTTTAATTTTTTCTATTTATTTGGTCCGCTTTGTGATGACTTCGTGTGAAACATAGTGATGTGACCTCAATCAAAATTTAGTTGATCGATCTTTCTGAAGGCGATCCTCCTTGTAATTTTTCCAGAATTAAAATGCTATTCCAATTCTCTTTCTGTATTTTATATCATATCTTTTATTATCGATATATTGAATATAACACTGCTTTGCTCTCTCTTTTTTCGTAAGAAAACGATTTACTAACTGTTACAAGAATCTTTATCTCATCGTCTGCACTTGCTGTACCAGAAACTTTTATTTTTATTTATATCTTTTATTTCAATTTAAATTCATTAAGTTTTAAATTAAAAAAACAAAGTAAGTCTAATTAAAAATTGATTTTTTAATGCTTAAAAATTTTTGTATATAATAAAAAACAGTTTGCGTAAAAAAAGTAAATCAGTGTTAAGAAATGGTCAAAATCCTAATCCTAAAAATTGAACGTATTTAAAAAAGCCTCGAAATAGGGTTAAAAATTTTAATATATTAAAAACGTTAATATTCTAGTAATATTTTAATCTAATATTCAAGCAACGATGCATTAATGAATATTTGATTGGCTTCTTGTAGATTCGTTGACAGTTTTTAGGAAGAGGCTCGTGGAACTTAACTAGGGATTTCACTAGTAAAAAATTTTAGAGTTGTCGTTGTGAAAATGAAAATTCTTTAGGATGAAGATGATGACTCGCGTAGACAGAATGAAATCTCGGTTAGTATGGTGAAAGGCCTAAAAAGGTCATAAAAGAAAAAATGGTAACGTCATGCCCTGTTCAGTCGCCCACGTCGTACGCTGGGGAGTGAGCACGTGCACGTCGCGGCACAGGGACAGCGGACGAGCATAATCGTCGGTAAATCCCTTGATTGCGTCATCTGCGTATGTTCCTCTCTCCCCGACACTGTCAAGACCCCACCCAGGCGAAGACCTCGTTTTTTCTCGCTCTTTTGGAAGAGTCGCGGAAAAAAAGTCCGGAGCTACGTAACGTAAGAGGAAAGCCTCGAATTTCTTTTTTTGAATGTTCGTTATCTTTCTTGCTCTGTCCCCTTCTCACAACTCTTCCTCTCTCTCTCTTTCTCTCCATTTGGAAGGCGATGACCCCGCATATCGTACTGTCGTCGTGTAGTCGTTGTCCCTTCTCTTTCGTTCAAAAGAAATGAGTGCTTCCTCTCCCCCTTCTTGAACTCCACAATGCTGCGTGCGTGTGCGTGTACATGCACATTGTAGTCAAAAAGTTGAGAACTGCTTAGGCTGGTTCTATAACACTGAAAATAAGTACGAGAATTATAATGACTGTAAGGATGAGTGAGAGACAAACATGGTATTTCTTATTTGACCTAACCAAAAGAATCCCTGCGGTTCTAAATTTAACTTTCCCGTTATTTTTCAAAGAGTATGAATTTTAGTTAAAAAATATATTTCACTGGCTATTATTATCAAATTTTTACTATTTATAATTATTTGAAATACATTTATTGAATATTTATTATTTGAATAATAAAATATTAAAAACGATCCCAATTCGTCAAAGTATAAATATTAACAGTGTAGATCAAAATTTAATGTATGAGTTTTCATTACAAATCGCGAAAAAGATGAATTTTTATAATTTTTGTTTCCATTTTTATCTTTTAAAATTTAGTAATAAAATCGGTTTTATTAAATTTTGTCTAAAATTATATGATACATAATTTCTATAAAATAAAAAACTATTTTTGTATTTTATTTCAACAATTCATACATATAAAAAGGCATTAAAATCATCAATATTATCTTTTATATAATTTATAATTCTAATCTTTTATTATAATTCATAATGTCTAGGATACGTTTAATATCTAGTTAAATATTTAATAATGTATATTTTCATTTGGATTTGTAACAATTAATTATTATCATTATATTTTTATAAGTTTAACTATATTTATCTAAATCGAAATCACAGGAATTCAATTGACTGAATTTTGAAAAGAATTTAATTTATTTAAAATTTTATTATCAATTATGTATAACAAACTTTCAAGTTTGAAAATTTTAAATTGTTGAAATGTTATTTACAAATATGTGTATATATATAGTATAAAGTTACAATTTTTATGCAATACATACATGTAATCGAATTAAAAATATCAGAATAATTAATAAAGAACAGTATAAAAGATGAGTTATTTAAAAAAGCTTCTTTGAAGTAAAAGAGTGTTGGGAATATATGTTTGTTATGTAAAGCACATGAATAATTGATATTTCAAGAAACAAAATAAATATTATATGAAGTGTCTGTATACAAATAAATCAGTTTATTATGTTTTCATGTTAATAAAATATGTCCATGATAAATCTGTATTACTGTTATAATTTATAATACAATGGTAACGATGTTACGAAAGAAAGGATGTATGAAAAAACCAAGGAAGACGGTAATTCATTATTATCGATGCATTTAAATTTGAAAAACTTGGGAAGTTACAATTAATTACTTTTGATATTACACTAGTTTTACATAACATATTACAAATTTTGATATTATCGGATTCAAGTAAACTTGGATTTGAACTCAAATCAATTATATGAGCCACTCTTTTTAAAATGTGCAATATTTCAATATTTAGTTACAATGCAACATTTAGTTTCAATATTTAGTTAAATGAGCATCGATTCTCTAAAAGCATTTTTATGAAAAGAAGAAAGACGAAGTAGAATAATCTGTAAGGTATTTTGAATAAACACATCCTAGCTTTGAAAGATCTGGATATATGCGGGTTAGCCACAGTGAACAGTCACACAATGATAGGATGCAATAACAGTGACCGAAGGAAAGTACGGTGTGAGGGGAGGGACGATATCAGCGAAATCACGACAGAGACGCGTGTGCAAGCATAGGCATAATCATGGTGTCCGCCCCTCGAGACGCATTCTATAGAAGCATTAGCCTCCTTGCTCGTTAAATAAAGCGTCGGGGTTGTAGCAAAGCAGGAGCTTAAAGTAGTTTGAAGGAAGGAAGGTAACCAAAGTGGTTTTTCCATTGAAAAAACGGGCGTTGCCGTGTTTAGCATCCGCGAATGCGCGTCATCGTCGGTGTGCCCGTCGCGGCAGGAGTGGGGGAATGGAAAAGGCGCCTTCTTCATCGAGGCGGGTAGGCGTCTGCCGATGACACGAATATCTCGCGGCCGGGTAAAACTTGGTTTGCCGCCCGCACGATCCGAGCGCTCTGAGGAGTGCTGTTTTCTGCGCTTTTAGGGAAGAAGTCGAACATGCAAGGTTATTTGTCCCGTCGGTTAAGGCTTGTTCTCTAATTACACCTTGACGCGCAATTAGGAACAACAGTAAAATCAAATAAAATCCCAACTTCGTTCACCTTATCGCATTTCCCTATTACGAGTTTAATTTTCTTTTACTTTTGCAAGCTCCTTAATTATTATGAACCAGCGCGAAAATATTTTAAATTTCATGTTTAATACGAATGCTGAATATATTACATTATTAATGTGTTCGCACTTTCAAGCCATACACAGAATGATTCACACGTGCCACGCGATACAGGTTATGTTTGCTTGTGCTCTTTGCGGATGTTTCCAAAGGAAATAGAGACTCAGCGTTTGTGTATCCGGAATAGAATCAGGTACATCGCCACTTTTATTTTTATTTACAATATTGTAAGGTATGATTACTAGTGCTATCGATAGTAGATACGTGAAGGTATTGGATTGCAACTTATTGGACTGCTTTGCATTGTAACAGTATTTTATAATTGTGACGCGTAATATCTTAATTGTAATAATATTTTACTAAATAAAATACGTTTGAACGTTACCTGTATAAATTTTGATAAATCGGCAAGATTAATAAATGGTTAGAAAGAGAAAATATCGAAAATGGATAATATTTTGAATGGAGAAATTCATTCGAGAGAAAAGATTCTTTTAGAGGAATTTTAAGCAGCCCCTCTATTTTTCAACTATAATTTTTATATAATTAAGTAATAACGGTAGAAGCGTAATGACTAAAAATTTCATAATTCTTAATAAAGCGTCAATGGCCGAAGTATGGATAACGACGAAGGTAACAAGACATAACTTCCATTTATCGAATTTGAACCAAAAGAAAGTGTTGAAACGGCAGAAAAGTAGGTTCAAAAAACTATTAAACCCTTAAAAAACAATTCCCAAGTGTTTTCATGATCTTTGAGAACAGAGTATGAGAAACGGTAAAATTGGAGAAGCATCGAGACGAATGCCAACGTGAGGGAAGAACGTAGTGGAGATAGCAAGCAAGGAATGAAGGCGGAGCGAGAGGAACATCGTCGTTTCACTAACTTATAAACCACTTGAAGGCGAGCTTTATCATTCGTTTTCTCTCTCATTTCTTCGGGTCAGTTCACTTATTTTTTACTCACGCGAAAAGCGAGGATTCCTTGAGGTAGCTACCACATGAAGGAAAGCGCGGCGCCCCAATCGCTTTCTATAACGTTTCATCACGCGATGCCGAGGAGCTCCGGAAAGCTCACCCGATAAACGAACGCAATACGTGGCGTATGAAAGCGCTCAATTAACATTTCTTATTCAGCGACAAGTTTATATTGCGCCTTGACAAAGTAAAGAAAGATCGAGCAAGCGGAAGCTTCAAGAATTATACAATTATAATTCGTGTGATCTTCACACGAGACCTTAATTGTAATTAATGAATTGTATTACTTCCCTTGATGCTCCAGCGTTTTATTGTTGATTAAAAAAAAATAATAACATATTGACAGTTTCATCGAAATAAAAAGAGGGAAAGGATAAAAGAATACAACTATTGGGAAAGTCGGTCCGTCTTCGCATATATCTTTGTTGGTCGAGAAAAGTGCTGAGAATTGAGGAAAATGATCGATTGCACACATCTAAGAAGGACCTTACAGGTGTTGGTTGGTTGGTTGGCCTAGACATTTTTTCTTTCAGTTTTTTACAGCCAAAAGTGGCCAACGATCTCCGCCTTCCCCTGCACTGAGCCGTCAGTCAGGCGTACCTCTCACTCTCACTCTCTCTCTCTCTCTCTCTCTCTCTCTCTCTCTCTCTCTCTCTCTCTTTCTTTCTCTCCCCTCGTCCTCGACACATGCACAGAGTCGTAACGCAGAACAGCCCCCACCCTCGATAATGCTCTCGCTCGTTCGGATCGTCGGCAGCGAGGGGAAGAGACGACGTGGGGGTGCCACTCTGCTTTTACGGATTGAGACGCAGAGTGGAGGGGGCGGAAAACGACTCGCACACAGGCGTGCGAGCAAGCATGCACGACCTAAGGGGAGTAGCAGTGGGGTGGCGGGGGTGACCACGGCTCGACGGCGGTTGGGGAAGGGGGAGGGGAGAGCAAGAGAGACAGTTAGTGCGAACGAACGAACGAGGGAAGGAGGGAGAGAGGGAGCGAAAGGTCGGGGCGCGCCGAGCCGCCTGCGAGTTTCGTTCGGACTCTTCGTAAGAGCGGACGTTGGTGCGCGCGGTGACGTTCATCTCTCTCCTTTCTCGCGCCACCTCGCAACGCGTCCAGGGAGAGAGGTAATATCGCGGACAATACGACGACGAGGGGCCAGATCGACGAGCTTGGAGCGCATCGCACGCGTTCCCGTTGACGTCGCCGCCGCCTCGGTTAAGATTACGCAACGCGCGTGGCCGTGAGCCACCAGTAACACGAACGCGTGTGTGTGACGCGTGCGCGTGCATGCATGCGTGCGTGGAGCCGAACCGAATCGAGTCGAATTAAGTCGAATTAACTCGAGTCAAGTCGACACGAATCGAGTCGAGTCGAGTCGAGTCGAGTCGAGTAGAGTCGAGTAGAGTCGAGTAGAGTCGAGTAGAGTCGAGTCGAGTCGAGTCGAGTCGAGTCGAGTCGAGTCGAGTCGAGTCGAGTCGAGTCGAATCGAGTGGAATCGAGTCGAGTAGGCTTCGCAGCGAGAACGAGAGAGACGGAGTGGCCGTAGTCGACGAAAACGGTCAGAACTTATTCTCCGTGAGTTGTACCACCCCCACCCCCGTTGTGCTCTTTCTCTCTCTCACTGTCGGTAAGCTTCGCGCGCGCGCGAGTTTTCCCAAAAGTGAGGCGCCCGTGGATGGAAAAAAGCGTACAGTCTCAGGGACATGCGGCAGGCTGCGCCGCTGGCATCACCGTCATCCTCGTCGACGTCGTCATCGGTGTTGTTAGTTGCTGCGCGTAGGAGTGGAGTTACGCGCTACTTACTGGATAGAGCGCGACTCTCGACACGGTAATTCTCCCTTCTTTACTATTTGTGCCTGTGCGTATTCTCCGTCCGCCGTAGTCAAACGTTCGTAAAGATGCGCGACGCCTGATTTCGGTGGCCTTGTTGCGATTTTTTTGTCTCCGTTTCTCCTTCTCCAAGCCTATTTGATTTTTTATTTCTTTTATTCACTCGCTGCTCTGTTTCTTTGATTCGAGTCTTTGCGTGGGCGGCTCTTGAAGCGCTTTGACAATCTCCGTCCGCGTCGAATTTTTACGATGCCTAGGCGCTCTTGTCCATTTGCTGTTTCTTTTTGGTTATTTTTTTAACTTATTAGGTAAATTCATTTTTAATATACGTTGTGATTAACTTGCGAAATATAGCTTCATTTTTGTTTCGCCATACTTTTGTATCTTTTAATCCAATTATTTCCAAGATATACATATTTAAATGTATTATGGTTACAAAGTGCAATATTGTTTTCTTAAAAAGGGTACATGCGAAATATTATATCGTTTTTATTATTCATTTTTCTCGATTATCAAGACGTATTTTGCTTACGCAAGAAAAGCCTTAACTTTTAGAAAGCTAAAATGCAACCTCAGATATTGAATTTAACCGAAAAATGTTCGATATATGTTTTTTCTTTTATAGGTTTCTACAATAATTCTCTTAATTAATAATCTATTCATCGTAATTAATTAGCTTGTCCTTTCATTCCTTCTTTATTTGTTTGTTTTCCAACGTTGTAACATATTTATTGCAGAGGAACGTGTGGACGCTTTGCAAACGATTCGATCAAGATTGTTGACCGCTGCTGTTCCACCTCTTTCAAAAAAACATTCGTATCGACTAATCCTTCGATCGAAATCCTCGCACGTGCGCCGCGATTGAAAATTTGGCTGTTACGAGGATTGCGTTTCGTGAGACATACTCGTAGATATTGCGGCTGTCATAAAAAATACATGAATCACCAGGTGAATCACACTGCCCCTAACTCTCTTTAATATCAACAATCATTCCTTCCACGAAAGCCTCGGCACTGAAAATTTGCCCGAGAGTCCGTCTCTCCACTACTTCCGCCTCTATATACGAACAATAAGTGATTGAGTTGTAAGTTCGTTTTTTTGTAAATAAATACAATATCGCTACTGTATATGTGAGCGAAAACGCGAGAATTGTCAAAAGCGAAAACGCGCTTAAATTCAGATTGTAAATTCAAAGAAGCGTACCCACCTAGATTCACGTTAATCGATAAATCGCTAATAATTTGTCGGTAGAACGCGTAGCCTTCAAAATCCTGCGGTCGTGGAATGTTGCGTCGGCTATTATTCTATTTACTTTCGGCAACGAGTTTTTCTTCGTTGTTTTTTATTTGTAACTTCTAATCATTCGATATAGTTAAAGTCCCTAACCACGATAAATAAATAAAATTTTTATAACTCATTATTTTACATATATTTAAACTTATTGAATAATGTCGCAGTGTAATAGTCTACCATGTATCTAGAATGTAAGACATTTTTTCTGACACGTGCGCTTTTATGTAATGCTTTATAAACGTCATGAGACTGATTTGTTTGTGCACGCTCTGAGCATCTAAATAATATATTTAAAACGTTTTTTTATCTAATTTTATGCGGATCGTATCTTAAAAGCTCAGGATAAAAACATAAATGCGTTAGGCTAAGGAAAAAAAGGCGTGTGTCAAAGAATTAACCGTAATTTTTCTACGCCATGAAGAGTGCAGCAATACAACACACTAGCAGAATGGAGACTTATCGAGTGCCGTTTAGATTACGCCCCTATTGGGCAACGTGTCTCTCTTTCTCTCTCGCGGTCTGTCTCTTGTTACAAATTCCTATTAGGGGCGGGATAGCGATCGATTCTCTTTCTTTCAATTCCTATCTCTTATTTGCTCGTTCGTTCGCTGTTTTTTCTGATCAGTACTTATCCTACCTCGTACAACATACACGAGCATTCGTCTATTCGGACTTATATGCGATTCACGCGCACACGCATGACCACGTTCAGTCCCCGAATGAATCCAGTTTCACACATATGAGTACATAATGTAAAAGTAACAATGTGCTCATAGAGGGAACAGTGTGACACGTATCATAAAATAAAGAAGCGCTATTTGCGTTCGTTCCTTTTTTTTGATACAAACATTTCCGCGTATAAAACTTGCTAACTTTGCAATTATGGCATAATGCGCCACATTTGCTATCGTATATAACATACACTAATATGTTTGAATTTCGTTTCCCTAACAATTATCGAATGTTGTCGAATTTTCCGAGACAGCAGCATTTCTTTTCATCTTGGAACGTCTCTTGATGTCTCAGAATTCGTCGAAAGGAAAAAGATCGCGATAGCAACTACTACTCTCAACGATCGAACGGTAAATACGAGTCGGTAATCTGACGAAATACACATTAATTCCAGAATGGTGCTACCGTTGCATAAGCGATTTGATCCGATAGTCAATGGCTTCTTGTTTCTCCCCCATATAAATAAGCTTCAGACGAGACGAAATTTAAACTGGCTACCGCCGCAAATTTCTACGTGGACTGTTAATTTACTGACAATGTACATCGCATCTTGGTGCAACTTTCGACCTACGTGTCTCGTGCATTCAAGGTCCTCCTCTGCGATCCGCTGTAAGCTTCGAATACCGAGTTCGTAGTCCTCATTCGTGGGATCAGCTGTATCTGTGAACTCGGACACCACTAGAAATTGATATTCTTACGGCTTACGCATTTAGTTGTCCGTAAGCGCGGTGTAATCGCAATTTTACTATTTCGATATTATCTTATCGACAACCTCGAATTGCCGTTACGCGTGTTTACCGGCACAGATTTCTACCTTATCCGATATATGGAATCAAATTCGGAGTATACGATAAATTTCTTCTGCGAAGGGATTAAAAATTATAGAACTAGAAAATAATAGCCGGAAAATGTAACGTCAGAGCAAAGTCGCGCTCTAACGCCATAAATAAATCGATTTTTTAGGGCAGAAGTTATTCTGCAGCGTACGAGAAAACATGGCAGGAATTAACGGTCCCTCTCTCTCTATCCCTCTCTCTCTCCTTTTCTTACCCCGTCAACATTACTTACTCCTTTTCTTACCCCGTCAACATTACTTAGTCGAGTTTAGGATCGAGTGTGGCACAAGCCCCTCGTATCGTAGTTGTGACGCTTCTGTCATTCCTTTTTTTATGTCACTCCTTGGAGACTTTCATTATCGCCCGATCGCTACACTCGTTCGAAGATACGCAGTCGGCCGAGGCTATGCTACGTTCCGTGTCGGATAGAAGCAGTTAAAATGCCTATTGTGGCTGCCCTTGTCTGTCTCCTTACTTGGTTTGTTTTTTCCTCTTTTTTTTTCATTTTTCCCAACAGCGAGGTGTATGACTTTTCCAAATTTCATATTTTAAAACAACTCTTTTTTTTATTAAATTTATTAGCATCAAAATTGGTTTATCACGAATAGTTCACTACAATTTTTGGTATCATAAATTTGTCGCTTGGCACGGAGGATTCGAGCAAACTTTAAACTATCATCGTGTAGTTTTTAAGTTGAAAAAGGTAAATCGGATCGTCGTCGTTTAAAAAACTGTATACAATTTCACCTTATCGTCTCCATATCGCGTAATGCATAAATTCGAAATGAAAATAATAACGAACAGATTCATTCGGCTTTTGTGCATTATTAATTGTAAATAATTTAAAAGAATTATAAAATATAAATCGCTCAGCTTATCTTGGCTGCTATAATGCATATTATACGTTTTTGTCGTTGTTTTTATTCGAGTTCATAGCTTTAACGTACGCAAAATTATAAAAAAAATTACAAATCGCGCATACTTTTTATGACTGATTACAGAAATGTCGTAATCCTGTGGAACGACCACCGAGGACTCTTTCTTGTTAAAAAACTTTTTCTTGTTAAAAAATAAATTCTTTCTTATTGTCCTCGACTCTCTTATTCTTACATTGTTACCTATTTCGCTTTTCTCACCAGCTATTATAGTTTATACACATTTCTATACGAAAGCACACGGAGAATTCAACGAGAGGCCTCGAGAGAATTACTTTAAAACATGCAAGAAAATTCAATGTAACAAATGTTTAAAATATTTTTTTTATATAATAGATATGAATATCACCGATTCCGTGAGATTTAATTTCATCATGATTCTTTTTCACGTGAATCACGTTTTCACACTTCAAGTTTTTTTTTTGGTTACACATCTATTTGCAGAAATTTTATGGATTTTTTTATTAAAGTTTCATACTTGATAGAATAATAAATTTGCTTAATTTAGATGTCAAATGCATATTTATTTGTTTAAATGATAGGGAGGCTGGATTGTTTATTTGATGACTTCACTTTTCAAATTTCATCGAAAAATTATCTGTATCGTAATGCATACGCATATTGTTTAAATAAAAATTAATTTTATTTTTATAAAATGAAAAATCAATACTTTTACGAATAGTTGGATGGATTTGAAAAAATATAACGTGATAAAAAAAGTATAATATAATGCCGAATCGAGGACTAAAGGGAAATTCAAGAACCTAGAAGCTTTATAACACGTCTAAACCTCTCCTCTTTGAGCGAAGAGCAAAAAAAAGAACAAAACGATCAAAAAACATTTGGGATTCCTAAACTCGAGTCCTGGTATTATAATTCTCTGAAAAATCGCCAACAAGAATTAAATTTACGGAGGTAATAAATGGAACGAACTAGTGATATCCTCGAGACACGTGGCGAACATTACGTCAACCTGAACAAAATCTATTTTTCCCTCTTTGTACGGGAAATAATCGATGCTTCATATGATTTTTTTCTCAAGGTCACAAGCAAAATTGACGAGAAGATGAGAGGGGCAAAAGAGATAAGATATAATAGGTATGACGAGGTGCTTCCTTTTTCCAAGGCTCGGAAAGCAGGTGTGCGCAACTCATACATGTTGGCATTCGAGGGCTGACCATACAACTACGGTGATTGTATTTTACACGTTGCTCTGTCCTACGTTCTTCGTGAAAAAATTGAAATACAATCGAGAACGGCTCGTTTATCCGGGTCAAAATAGTCTGGTACGTAAAGAAATAATTGAATTACACTATGATTGGTGAATAAATTTTCTTTCTTGTACCCCTTACTCACTCGCTCGCTACTGCTTAAACCAAGACCTTTTCCTCGCTCGGCACCACGATGTAAACGTTCTCTCCATTCGCAATAGCAAAGTCGCTGAGCTGGTTCTTGTAATCATGTCTAGAAACGAAGTGAGCTTTGAAAATACTGGAAGACGGTGAAGTCGAAGAAACGAAGAATTGAACGATGAACGAGGCTTTAAGCTTCGTGCTAAACACGCTCCGAAACTTACGCGGTGGCAGATGCAACAGCGCCTCACGGATGTCGACATTCCGTATGCCAGTAGTAGAGCGGAGATGGATTTATGCGATCAATCAAATTGTCCTGAAGTTTGTACGGAAAGATGGGTTGAATCTGAAGAAATAGATAATGCATCCAGACTTTTACCTTGGCCTGAGTTAAAATCGAGAACAACTAAAATCGGAATGTGGTTTGAATAAAGTGTAGAAAGTATCAAGTATAACTGAACACACTTCTCGATAAGTAAGTGCAAGGCCTTTTTGATTCGTATAATTCTCCGTTTCTGGTTCTTAATTCCTTGTTTCATTAATCGTTGTACTCTACGCTTAGGAGTTCGACGTTGTGATAATAAAATAAGAGCTTACGTGAGAGAGAGCGAGCGAGCAAAACGCTTTGGTTTTCAAGTTAGCGACGCCGACGCGGCCTTTGAGCCACCTGTGCGATTCGCCGTTGTTCCAGTTCGAGGGAGTCTATCTCGCTCATGTACGCTGCTTGGGCTCTGATGGGAGAGGGATAGGAAAGAAAAAGCCAAGGCCCTGAAACCCGTTAGAAATTGTTGGCGCGTAGTTCGTTATTGGCCAAGATACTATGTCGTGGTGAACAGGGTATGGGGAAGAAAGAGCATTGTAAATATTTTCAAATAGATTGTTGTAACTTTCTTTTTTCTCTATGTCTTTGCTCAATTATTATTCATTACGGCCTTTCTGGCATACGTGTTTATTTTGAGCTCAATTTCGTTTATGATTTTTCTTTGAAATTATGAAACGCGTAATATCTTTTCGACTTGTCTGCGATTTTCAAAAAGATCGAAGAAAATATTATAACGGGAGGTTTTATGACCTTTTACGTAAAATGAATTTTTAAATTTGTTATTTTCATATGTATTTTATCTATGAATGAAAAATAGTGAAAGTCGTATGTTAGTATAGTTGTATTCAAATGGTAATTGATTCATTGATATAATCTGTTTAAGATTCGCTTAAAGATTAAATTTGATCGATTAGTTTTCAGGTATATTTGACCCTAGTTTATAACAACGTTATCACGACTAAATTACAGCAAAAATCACTCCATTTTTTCGTTTTCACTTATAATATTTGCTAAATATCAAATTAACAAGAATAAGTAAAGGTAATTATGTTTTGAAATTTAAAAAGAAAATAAGTGAAAATAAAAAAAAATAATGTGAAACGGAAAACATCGATAATAGATTAAATGCCAGAGCAGCTTCTTGCTAATATTCGCATGAGGGAGCTGTATACGAGAATTGGAGGGGGAGAGAGAGAGAGCAACTGCAGCTGCGACACCAATTTATCAATGAACTTGTTCGATGAGCATTGCATTCAACACTTTCTCTGGAATGCCATGTCTTGTACTTGGCTTTGCTCTGATATTAGCTTATATATGCCACATTTTTTTCCGTTACTGTGCTTATTTAATGATATCGATTTTGATTCATAATACTATTGTTGCCATTTATTTTTGGGAGTACATTACTTTTAAATACAGAATTAAAATATTAATAAAGATAATAATGAAAAATTAAATTATATATTATTTGATAGTGTATTTTCAATCGTTAATGTAAAATAAATAATTATATTTAGTGGAAAAATTAAATGATACTTCTACTTTTGATTTTATTAGTTTACAGATCAGAAAGTGAATTTTTAATTTATCGGTATTTTACCTTAAAATAATGCATTTTTATTAGAATAATTGAATGTATTAAAATCCGAATCAATGGAAAGAAAGAATAAACTAATTTTCCCTCTTATCACTTTTACCTCGAATGTAGATGACTAATAATGACTAATAGTACTTTGAGTGTCACTTAATTGCAATTCGCAAAATGCAATCCATTTTTACCTTTAATTATATACAAAAGTAAACGATAGAACACGTGCTACTTTTGAAATTATGATGTACTATCATTGCCTTGAAAAACGAACTTATGTTACAGTTGACTTGGTAATACGAATCAAATTTATTAAGTTTTAAACACAATATTAAAAAAAATGTTTAACTTTTTTTCGAAACATATAAAATGGGAATCTTGGAAGGAAATTTACGAAAACCACAAATTTTAACTGTTAAAAAACTTGCAAAAGTGTAAAAAATTATTACAATGAGGACTCTAAATTTTTATAATCATGTAATATTATTTTGAATGTGATCACCTGAGCATTCAATCGAAATATGTTGTACTTTTGCATACGCTTCGAGATACAAAATAAAAGGAAAAAACATAGAAAAAATTAAATAAAAAGAACGCAAACAATCGCGCGGTTCTATGCATTTATTGTAATTCGAACTAAAGAGTCATTGACCGCAAGGAATATGGACAAAAACAGATCAAAACGAGGAACAAAAAGAAAACTGTCGACATCTATGACTTATTGTTGTATTTTATACGTGAATACAAGAAAGAAAGAGATAAGTTTTGTACTGCCACTATCTCTTTTTGTATCGTATTTTATTAGCGCGAGACTGTATTTACCTTCTGCCTCGATTTTCTTCCCCTTCGCTTTTCAATATTTCTCTCATTCTCTGGTGTTCTTTTATTCTTTTCACTGTGTGTTTGTTAATTTTTTACTTTTTCGTTTTATAAAAAAAAAGACAAATTTTACTTTAGACTTACTGTATATTAGGACAATTTTTTCGAAAGGCCTCATTTTTCATTTTCCAAAATGTTGCTTTTAGGACATAATATCAAATCCATTTAGGAAGTTTGTTTTGTTTAAAAACAAAAGCATCATCCTATAGTAAAATTAGCTCATAAACTAAACTTATAATTGAGAATAAACGTGTAGAATTACATTTTTTTATTTATTTTATTAATAGAATTATTACATTGATTGTTTTGGCACTATCTTAGCTTATAATCGAATTAATCGGTTAGAAAAATACTTATTTGAGCCTTTAAAAAGTTAAACTAGATAAATAAATTCGAAATCTGTTAATATGTATAATTCCTTAAAATAAACATAATTTTATTTATCTAACATTTTTTTATTAGTTATCACTGTTATTATTTTTTAATTTATTGAGTGATAATCTGAATTTTATTATATTCCTTATTTAATATTTTTCTAATACTCTTTTTGTTAAGAAATTTATAAATTAATTGAAAAATTCTATTGTTTATAAAGTATGTACAAGTGGTACTTGTTTATTTAAAATTATTATTAATGACGGTTAATCCTATAAGCGAGCATATAAAATATTCTATATAAAAAATTATTGAATTAAATTTAAAAAACATTCCAACTTTCGTACACGTAAATTTACGATTAACAGTCCACTAATGTAGGAAATTTTATTTGTTTTCAAAAAAAGAAAATGTATCAATGACCAACTCCGAACCCATAAAATAAACGCTTCTACAATTTCAATTACATACATGAAATTTTTTTTGTACACATTATATTCGTAGGTAAAAATTTTTTGGAAAAATAAATTACGTTCTTGGCACTATATTTTCGAAGGAATGTACTTTTATCCGAGTTTTATTTATTTAGTTATAAAATAAAGTATTTGTATAATATCCGTTACATTGGATATATTCTTCAATCGAGCTTAATAATTTAACTTTATAGGATAAGCGTAGTATTACTCGAATACAGATTGTAAATATAACACGATTTTTAAAATAGGAGATAACAATGTATTAATAATATTATAAAAAACTATATTAATTTTTCTTGTGTTGCAATTTTATAGATATATAAATAAAGAAAATTGTGACTATGAGTGAATTTACTTCAATTTATAAGTAAATCATTTATCATATATTCAGAGAATGTATCAAAAACATACATTCATTTTCTAATGTATATGGCTTTATTTCTATTGAATCAAATTAAAATTGTGTTTAATCAATATTATGTAGACTAGCCATCACTTGTATATCTATTTGATGTCCCATACTTCATAATCTTTCTATTTTCAGAGAGTATAAGACAGTGTTAAAAACGTCTTCGGCATGATTAAGAGTTATCGAAAGACTGAGATAAAACAATATTATTTATTATTATTTATTATTTATGATATTTCTCTTTTTCTTTATATCTTTCTACACTGTCCGCTGAAATGGGAATTTTTCTTTCTCTCAAGAGCAGAAAGGAATATATCAGGTTAGTTAATAATTTTACTGTAGTTGGTGTTGAATTTGCTCGAGACTCGACCACTCCTTAGTTTTTCCGTTGTGAATGATATTCTATCGCAGTGCCCACAAAGTAATAAAGTGAAAAATTTCGGGAATCAATATGCATCAACCTGATTATATTCAGTAAAATAAAAAGTTCCTAGATTGCAATGAATTCATGGCGTGTTCTATCTCCCAACTGTGCTTTTTAGATTTTTTTCTCGGTCTTTGTTTTTTTTTGAAGATAGACGCATATACAATAGAGTAATGTTTTTTGCGCATAAGATGATAATTTTAATGACATTTTTGAGAATTCTGTTAACCCGCACGAACTATGAAGTTCTTCATAATCAATCTTCATACTTTAAATTTTATAAAACGTGATCGCTACATGATCTTTTTTTTAATGTTTCGTATATGAATGGCAGATGGTTTTTTAAACAAATTAATGGTTACAATTGTGAAAACCACTGATTATGAGATGATTAAGTATAAAAAATTTATATACGATTTTGTTATAATTATCAATGTTGCAAAAATCGTGAGCAAACTATCGGTGAATTTACGACTTTTTGAGATTTTTTATCTATAACACTTTATATTTATAATTATAAGAACAATAAATTACAACGATTAAAAAAGTTTGTAAAATTTTTCGAGACCGCTAAAGATAAAAGTAGATTTTGATTTTTTTTTAGTTGGTTTGCAAAAGGAAAATTCATACAGTCGTACTGAAATGCACTTTTCATCGCGATAAAATCAAGTCTTATATCTGTATACTATTTATAATGCAAGAATTTCCACGAAAAACAAAGTCGTTGGTCGCTCATCGTAATCGTTTTCTATTTTATGTCACGCCTGTAAATTTCATGATGCTAATTGGGAGAATCAAGAACTGATAATAATTGAACGATGACTCAAGACGGCTGTCAAATCAAATATTATATGTTAGTAAATAAAATAATAATGAATTTTTTTCAACCTTACATCAACTATAAGGTCCGCGAAGGTCAGGGTGAAATTATGCTACTTCGATTTATCGGAAAATTTTTTATTAGCAATGTTTTTCACTGATGCTTGCTCAATTCCGGATAATTAGAGATGTTATACGGGATTTATTGAGAGAGAAAAAAAATTTTTTTTTATTTATACAGGACATTTATTTTTTAATAAAAATTTCGAAAGTACTGCGATAAGTAAACTATGAATGCAAGTATATTGCGCTTGATAATAACAAAGTTTAAAATTAGAATAATCTTTCTGAAAGTTTGAAAATAAATTTATGCAACATATTTTTTAGTGCATTATATTTATTCACTTAAATTATCATGAATTCAATAAAATAAAAACTTATTTAGAATATCATACGGAATATTAATATTCTAACAGAGCCATTGCATATTATAAATTTATTAAGAGCTTAATATTTTTAATTTATTTAAAAAAATTCTAATAAAATTATTTTGTGTATGAGAGTGATATTAATAAAATGAATCACTAAAAGCAACAATCTGATCAATATATCTTGCTGATACTTATTTATAAATGTATTTAAATGATAAAAGTGTTGCAATATCGATTATTATGTTTAGGATAATATTCACAATAAAATTATTTGTTATTTAAAGTTGCCTAGAGTGAATAATTAAATTAAATTTTTTACTCTACACGAATGAAGGATCTTCGAATGAAATTAAAATAAGGAATAATAGGTTCTCATAACAGCTCTTTTTTAATTCCAATTTTGAATGATGAGATATTTCAATGCAACAAATATTTTCTTTAAAGGATATGATAAAATGGTGAGTCATTATACAATGATGCCTTCCAATGGAAATTCCGTTCCACATAGTCAGCAGTTTGCTCGATTCAAATATGATTTGTTGAGCCGGTTATTGCTGGAAGCGACATTCCTATTTAGACTGAAGAAAAAGAGGGTTGACTATTTTGCTTAGGTTTGCGAATGACTTCTACTTTTAGCCTCGGTGTGATATGGCTTAACGAATTTTGAGTAAATGAACTTTGTAATTATCATTCCCGCTAGATTTATGACAGAATATTCCTTACACGATTGCTCCATTATAATATAGCGAAGGAAAAAAGTTATGAAAACTTCAGGGTGCTTCTCCGCGAAACCCTAGAGCCGAAGCGGAGCGTCTACATATATCGATCTGTTGGTATCACAAGGAAATCACGCGCACATCATTATCCCTGGATATTGATTTATGCCGTAGGGGCGAAGAGCGACGCCCTCGCGACCGTCGCTTCAGCCCGAAACTTTTCATACGAGGGATTCAAATGAAAAGAAAGTAACAAGCTGCGTTGGGACGATCAATTTCGGCTTTCGCGGTGTTTCCATTATCTACATGGTTGATGTGCCTGGCAAGAATCAAGATTAATGGATATTATCCGAGCGTTTTCATACTAGCGAATTATAAAATTCCTTATGTAGTAGATACAATAAGTCCTTAGATTTGATATGTTTCACTTGTAATCGCATACGCTTTTACATATTTACCTCAATAAGTAACTGTGATTTAAAGTAAACCGAGTTAGTAATTGTTGAATAACAGTGGTTTGGTTTTTGTTTACTAGCTATATCGACTGAGAATGAATGTGAAAAAATTGTTTGGTATTCGACAATGTATCTCCTTGCAATCCGTTAACGGGAACGAGAAAAATCAGGAGTACAGATAAAGTGGAGAAAAACTCTCGACTCCTTTCTGACTTTACATACGTAATCGTGTTAGCGTGGTGGTGCATATGTGTACGCGCGAGCACATACGTGACCTTATAGAAAAGCGAAGGCGTCGTTCGTCTGCCGGTTGTCTGGTAACTCCTACACTTGCGCACGCGCAATCAAGATGCATTATTTGATGCGGAGGCTACCAGGGGGAGAAACAAGTATTTATAAGTGGATACGTAAGGAAGAGGAAGAAGCGCGACGTCTTCCCTCGGCGGCGCAATTCTTGCCTTTCTCCACTTTCGCAGAACGCACAAAGTTCGTCGGCTCTCTCTTTATCCCCACCGTCGGCAGGCTCGTTGTGGCCCTCGTACTCTTTCTCGTTTTCCTACCCATTCCCCACTCCTGACACGTACACGTATACCGTTGCTTTAGTTCCTTTTTGTTCTTCGACATAGCAGTACCAAGGGGACGAGAGAGAGAGAGAGAGAGAGAGAGAGAGAGAGAGAGAGAGAGAACATTCCCGTTACGAAATTCTTCTTCCATGAACGAGCGAATCAGTGCTCTTTCGTCCCTTTACTCCAGTCGGAGCAAGCGATTTTCGTATCACAAATCAAATCCGCTTGTCTTCAGTAGAATTATACCTTTGAGGAAAAGACAAGCACAGGACGTTCATGATACAATATTGCGTCGGGGAAAGGGATTTCCTTTAAAGCGATTGTATAATTCCGTTGTCACGAGCTTCTGTTCCACGCTTGTATGTCGTTCAAAATAACTTTTCATTTGTAATTTGGTCACTGTGGCTATGTTTTCGTGTACGATAAAAACCTCTCACACAGATCGTTGTCAACGTATTGTCGCGGCCTTGAAATTATTCCCTGTTTTTACTAACGAACGTTTTTGAAACTGAGATAAGTATATGATCAATCTCACTGGACCAATGATGGTACAATTGTTGTTGTCGGCGATCGGAATTCTCTGCGTTTTCCATTATAAAAGAAACGATAAGCCGAGCAATGCCGCTGGTCATTATGAAGTAAGCCGTGGCGCTCAAACTCATCCTTTGCATTCCTTATCCACGTCACCGTTACCCGACACGATTCTTCGTTTGTAACTCCTTATAGAGTTATTCGTAGCAGCTCTTTGAGTTTTCTGACGTAATTCCGAAAAAGAAGGGAAGAAGAGCGTCGTCAGGGAGGAGAGAGGAACCGCGATGTCATTGGCAATAATCTGCAGACAGAATGCAAAATAAAAAATTAACGCAGCGTATCACGTGGAGAAGAGAAGAAAAACATGCAGAAAGATAGTCGTATCCCTGATTGGTGGTAGGAATATACCTTTGACTGGGGGGGGAATACATAAAAGGCCAGGAGAATCAAGCGATCGACTTACCTACGTCGTCTCAGGGTTGTCGCGTGATTGCCTACAAAACTCTTGCATTAAATGTTTTGGTGTAATTTCCGCTCGATTCTGGCCTTTGTTACCCTCGATGGATGTTCGTTTTCTCAAGAATAGCTTTTCTCTGAGAAGATTTCAAGGGGAAAAGCCTTTTTCTCTTTGCTTCTTTTGGTTTATTTTTCTTTTTTCCAAGGTTGACTTTATAATTTTATGACGGAAGATAAAAACACAATTAGTTGAAGTAAATTGAGTTTTCTTTACAATTTATAATTGATACTTTATTAACTTAATAAATATGATTTAAAATCAATATCTATGGTAGCATAGTTGCGTAACAAAAAGATTAAATTTTAGGAATGAAAAACGTTGTAAGCTCATTTTTTTAAATATAACGTTTAAACATTTAAAAATCTTCAATTATAATATGATTTAAATTATAAATATAGTTCAAAATCACCTTCGCTAATAAAGTTTAAAACTGTAATTTTTTCTATAAATAAATACGGTTAATTTTTTTCGGCAAGCAGATTAATTTTTATTTTCTTCATTAATAAAATAATATGTATTATATATCTCAATAAAAAGTTGTTTCACACACATTGGCACTCAATAATGTGCTGTAGAAGAAAAATGATAAAAACGTGTACAGATTGAGCAAAAGCAACAACTTGTTGTTTTTCAATATAACTGTCATCCAGTAAAATATTCTCACCTGTTATATCGAAATTGCTGTCGATGTTTCAAAGCAATGAAATGTACGTTCTCCGTGATCTGTAATTTCAGGACACGCGAAAAATCGTACAAGAGTTTTTTGAACCCTTTCCAGTTCGAAAATTTTATGGGGAAAGAGAGAAAGTAAACAGAGACAGCTGTGTGAGGCCATCAGACTTGTACGTGCTGATAAATTCGGTGCACAGGTGCCGGAGAAAGGAATTCTAGTTTGATTCTGCCTGATACAATAGAGCCCATATTATCGACTTTAAAGAGATTGAACTTGTTTTACTTTTTTGCTGGTTGTTTTGTTTTTCTCTTGCTTTCTTAATTGCTTTTATGCATTTGTTTATGACAGTTGTAGTATCTTTTGCAGAGGATCGTTTATTCTCAAAAAGGGTGCTTTGCGATACCTAAATCGATCTTCTGCAAAAGTAGCAGCATAGCTTCGATTTAATATTACTGATACGACTATTAGTTTTTTTATTAATCTTGCTCGTGAGATTAAATTGTATTTTTATGAGGCAATATCGTTTGATTGTGTACAGATACACAATTATATGTTATGTGATAATTAACATATGTACATGAGATTAGTTATTTAAACTATTTTTTTAAATTAATAGTTAATAGGTAGATTTCCTGACACATATTAAGTTGAATATGAGCCATTATGAACAATTTATCGAAAGTTAATAATCATACATATACAATTGTTGTAAGGATGTATCTTAAATAAATAAAATAAATAGGATAAAATGTAAATTCACAATTAAAAATTATTGTATGTTTTTTATATTGCAAGACTATTGAAAATAATTTAAATGACCAATGATAGGAATTGCAAATCTCTATCAACAATAAACGCTTTAACACGAAGTGTTTTGTTGTACTCGTTTTAAAAATAATAATTTATATGTGTTTGTTATAGAGCTCTTGCAAGGAGAACGTGATAAAAGCAAACGGCTAATGAAGAAAAATGCAAGGACAACCTTGCAATTAGAAGAGTACCCAACGCATGACATAAGTTGAAGCACAGCGATTTTTTTTAAGGAGAAAGAGCGGAAAGTGAGAGAAGTGAGTGAGGAGAAAAGAAAATAAGTAAAGCGGGAGAAGCGAGAGAAGGTCCCATGTTAGCGGACATTAACGGGAACCTGGCAGATCTGAGAAGCGAAGCTGCGATGGCGTCGCAGAGGTTCTGTCTGCGTTGGAACAACCATCAGAGCAATTTGCTCTCTGTGTTTGATCAGCTACTGCATGATGAATCCTTCGTCGATGTGACGTTGGCCGTCGAAGGTCAGTTGCTCAGGGCGCACAAGATGGTACTGTCCGCATGCAGTCCCTATTTTCAGGTGAATACGTTTTTTGTCTTTACGGTTTGGATCTATATTAGTGATCAGGAATAGTTTTCAAAACTTGCATTTGCTTCGACGCGATAGTATTTTTATTACATTTTTTTATAAAAAGGTATATTTATACAATAAATTGAAAAATATATAAATAAATGAATGATAAATGGCAAATATTGATATTTTTAACAAATATTTCATTTAGAATATTGTTATTCTTGCTAAATATATCAAAATTTATATTCATGAAATAAATATAGTTGCTTATAATTTTTAAATTACTATGTTAAAAACTCATGATTAAATAACTATAAATAAAAAAAAGAATTTCAAACAATATATGATCTGTTTGAACAGTAATTGTTTTATTATACTTACATTTCTAGAACGTCAGGTAAGTTTTTATTAGAGCAATTGTTTGTAATCAACGGACGTACTGCGTATTACATAGTTATTGTGCAGCTATTGATAACAGAACATCAAATTCAAAGTTAAAATAAAAATGATAGGAGATATATAAGTTTTTTATATTTCTGTTGTGAAATACATTAACATCAAATGAATAGATGTTTTGTGATTCATTTTAGCTTAAATAAAATTTGAACTTTTACCGATCTTGACATATTATAGTAATTATATATAATAATTGTATTACCAGTAATTATAAAGTATAAAATTAAAAAAAAACAAAACTTAAAATCTTTTACAATAAATTGTTATAAAAAAGAAGGTTTACTCGACACTTTTGAAGTAAATGAATCAATGTATAATATAAATATCTCAAAATCATTCGTAGTAATCAGTTACAATATTATTTAATTTATAAAACATTTTCACAATTAATACGTTATTATCACGAATAGTAGAAAATATAATATGAAATAAGAAATAATATTGTACTTATTGAATTTGAATAAATGAAAAATTAATTACGATATATAATCCAGTTGCAATTATTAATGTATTTAAATAATTTTTACTTTATCTAAGAATAAATGAACTAAAATAACATAATTTTGTATCATATAGTTTCAATTTAAAAATTGTAAGCAGTAATTTTATATTAATTATAAGATAATTAATATAACCCTTGCTTTAATAATGCGCCTTTATACCTTTTAGTGATGAAGGTGATTGATTAGCGAGGAATAAAAAATGTCAGGAACCACGTTGGATTGCATTGTTTAGCAATATCCATATACTAAGCCTGTCGAACAAAATATCAAGAAAGAAATATTTAAAGAAATAAAAGAGTTATAAAAAAAATAAAATAGAAAGTTACCACTCTATCAACAAATGATAAATTATTTTATGTTAACCATAGGCCTTGTTTGTCGGACACCCCGATAAGCATCCAATTGTGATACTGAAGGATGTACCGTACGTGGACATGCGCAGTCTCCTTGACTTTATGTACCGCGGCGAAGTAAGTGTTGATCAGGACAGGCTCACGGCCTTCTTGCGCGTTGCTGAGTCGCTGCGCATCAAGGGCTTAACTGAGGTCAATGAAGACAAATGCGACCTGCCCAGCATCACCTCATCGCTTCTTGGTAATCAGAACACCGTACCACCGCCACCCCCTAATCTACACCGAATAAACCAGCTCGGCCAGCACCATCACATGCCCCAGAAAAGGTGCAAATAGTTATTCTGGAATATAAAAATATCATGTTTGTCTCTGTTTCCCGTAAATGATGAAAACATTACTTAGCGTCATTTATTAAAGTTTCCTTTTTGTATCACCCTTAACTCATACTTCAACATTAGCTATTATTCAACATAATGCTTTATTCAAATTATTCGTTAGATTTAACTTTAACTAAAATAAACTTGACTTAAAAAATTTATTGACTATCAACAGTATTTGCTTAGCAGTAATATATCGTATATAAATGGATTTATTATTGTGTGAGCATTAAACAGTCATAAGATACAAATAAGAAATTCATGTTTGAATTGATTAAATGTTTTTTTTTCTTATAATATAGAATATTTATTAAATTAAATTTTTATTTGCAAAGAAACGAAATGAAATTGATTAATGCAACAATAATAATTAAAGATTCTATTAATTTTTAACAATTTAAACGTTTTTATAAAGATATTTAATTAACTATTTAAATATATATTAAATATATATTGAAGAAAATTCATAAAGTAACAAGTATTTTAATTCATTTATTAGTATATTATAAAGCACTACTTTCGGTGATGTAATGTTAAAATATTGGTAATGATATCAATAAGAAATGAAAAGCTTAGAAACAATTTTAACGATTCGAAGGTTTTCTTTAAAAGTGTTTCGAAAAATATATATTTCATCAAATTTATGGTTATGAGAATGTGGTTTTAAAATTATAATTTGTAATTTTCATAATTTTATGGTAACCAAGTAGATTAAAAAAATGATTTTCGAATAATTGAACGATTCTCATAAGAGACGATAATCCAAAAAAATTTAATGATTAAAATCGAAATTCAACATTAAAATGAAACCACGTAGTGAAAATAAATTTCTTTACAGGTACCATCATATGTCCAGCCATCCATTATTGGGTTCTGCGTTGACGGCGCCTAAACGCAAGCGCGGCAGGCCGCGAAAGTTGAGCGGCTCCTCGGATACGCCAATGGACACGAGTCTTGGTCAGGAGCAGCAGTGTTCTGGAACGGATCTCGTCCAGGGTTCGCCCGAGATGATGGAGATGAAAATGGGCCTTGATTTCCAAAGTGAGGTGGCGCAGAATAGTAGCGCTGGTAGCAACGCTTCTGCCGGCTCCAACGGTAGTATCGGCGCTGCCACCGTCGGTAATGCAACAACTTCGACGAAGAAAGACGAACCCACTGAGAACGGCACAGATCAATCAGATACGATGCTTCTCGTTAGAATCAAGGGCGAACCTGAACCTACACCCAGCACCTCGGCGCAAGGTGAGCTTTGCAAATGTTACTCGTTATGAAAAAGAATATACTAATATACCGTAATTATAAAAGCTAATTTCAATCTTATTTTATATTTGGTAATTTTAAATCAAAATATGTAAATTTACATTTTCTATTTACATAATAAAAAGGATAAAGTGAATTTTTTATTTTTCAATATTTTCAAATGAAAAATAACTTCATGATATTCATAATAAAGTGCATTAGGTAATATGATTTATTATTTAATGAAATATAATGTAATTTAATAAATAATCGAGATGTTAATTGAATTTTATTTAAAAATTTTAAGTAGATATCTTTTAAATATTTTGTAAATACAAATTTTTTAAATGGCTACATTTATAGAATTATTTTATAATCTAAATCTTTGCTTGATATATGATTTATATGATGTAAATAATTTGTATCAAATTATTTTATAATTTTGATAACCTACATCTTTAGGTATTTATTAGGTGAATAGAATTATTAATTTTAATAATAATAAAATCTAAAAAAATATTTATACTTTTTTTGCATAAAATCTTAGATTTGACTGAAGATGTTAAATTTTGTAAAATGTATCTTTTTAATATTTAGTTAAATTTTCTAATATCAATAATTCTTATAAATAAGAATAAATATAATTAAAGAAATTAAAGAAATATGTATAAAGATTTGTCTATTTATTTTTCAGCTAAGGATGAATCATTCACACGGCCGCTCAGTAGACAAGGGAGTGAAAGTTTTAAACAAGGTAAGAGATACCACAAAAGCCTTATCCAGCCTAATGATTCCACACGATTTAGCGATTTCCTTTTTTGTAACCAGTAACAAATAACAAGTTTTTCAAATGCATTGCTAATCCTTATACTGCAAGGGAATAATTTTTTTACGAATTCAATCGTCAACAAATGTTAACGATGAATGATAAACGCATATTGGCGGATCTATGTATCGTCTGTCTCATTAATAAACTTTATGTACATTTTTCTTTTTTGCAAAGGAAAAAATAAAATTTTGTCAATATATTCGAATCTTAAATTTATGATTTTACGGATTATTATTCATTATAATTTATATTTTTCTTAATCAGTAGCCACGTAAACATTTTATTCGACTACAATGTTAACGAGGATCTGTTGAAGTTTGTACAATAGAAAGTGTCAGTTTGTGTAACACGGATAAATACATTTTTAAATGTGAGCATGTGATATTTACGTATGAGAAATCAACCGCCGCCGTATAATCGATCAAATTGTTAAAGTTTTAAACACGATTCTTAAAGAAGACAGATACAACAAAAATTACCGTTTTGGCATTGTTGTTTAAAAATCGCGTCTTCCGATAAAGTGCATGAAAAGTGAAAAATGAGAAAAACTCTTTAAGTCACTCAATGAATTCTATTCTTAAAATTCGGTGATTTTTCAGAACTTTAGAAAAATTACTCGATAAAAGAATAACATCGTTACTTCCATTGTGAAATTAATATAGCAAAGTGCGTCAAGGTGATGTGAAATTTGATTATTCGGTGAACGTATGTAATATATGCAATATACACGTGTATAGTGACTTTTGGGGAATATAATAAATGCTGCAAGTCAACCTCTCATGCATGGTGTGTGAAATATGGCCCTTTACTTTTTTTAGCCACGCTATACGACTACTTGAACAGAGCGAAAAATTTGTTCACTCTAATGCTTTATGTCGTTCAGTTACTGTTGCTTACATATTTTAATTAAAAAAAAATTAGTATTTCTCTTCCTCTCTTTTTTTACTATTTATTGAAATTATAAAGAAAATACAGAACTTTGTATCTTTGTACAAGAGTAAGAATTTCATTTTTGTGTATCCATTTTGGCTTTTACATGCCTAAGAATAATAATTGTATAATTTTTATCTTCATATCACAATAAAGTAAATATTGAAATTTACCAAACCATTTTCCTTATATTTATATATAACTAAGCAAATATTTTTCAAATAATATTAATTAATTTCATTAAAGTCATCTATAATTTTATAATTTGTGATATTAATTTTAAAATATTTTTCAGAGACTGTAATAAAAACAAGTGGAAACTTTGAATTTGAATAATTTAATAGTATTTATCCGTATATAATGTGTGCATTATATACTAAAATAATTATGTGACAATCATTTTTTATTATCAAATAATATAAATGCTTTTGCATAATTTTTTTTATTAATATCAAGAGATAAAAATAGATAGAAAAAGAAAGAGAAAGAGAATTCATAAAATCATGAGGAATAAAAACAATTATGACGAGCAAGATAATAAGGAAAAGACGATATAATATGAAGTACAAACTACTGAATATAAATTTATCATATTATGAATGAAAATTGAAGTAAGCCTCATAGTAAAATCACTCCCTTAAATGTTGTAGTCTCCAAATAATTTAACCCACCACCTGTATACTATATGATATATATAATAAATAAAAATTGTATATATAGCGGTGGTATACGGTTATATAAAAAACAAATACCCATGTTATATACTCACTTATTCAGTCAATGCGTAGCGCACTTCCGTTCCTATAGTATATTTTTTATCGGAATTTGTAATTACATATTTGTATTATTTTGTACTTTTATATATATCATAATAATTATTATTTTTAAACGATATATTTTTTGTTTATCTTACTGCATTCTCACTCTTTCCGCACAAGATATTGTTAAATGTGTATTTAAGATAAGTAAAAAAGAGAAGAAGAGAGAGAAAAGAGTGAGGGGGTAAAGAGAGAGAAAGAGATAAAAAGAAAATGGAAGAGAAAAAAAGAGATAGAAATATAAGTGAAAAATACGTTTCGCTGCCATTGGCCAATTTGGTTAAAGGAGGGGGTGGAGCCAGCTATGCGGTGCTTAAATTTTAAAAACGCTGGTTATACATCGTGTGTATACGTTTAGAAAACCTTTTGTTTTGTTAAAACATGTGTTTATTATTGTATTCAATAACATAACAATTTACTTCGATAATTCATACTATTCTTAATTTATTATTTTTTTTTTATATATAAATTTTTGCGTTTTTCTGGAGAGCTATGATATTGTAAATCATATTTATATAAAGAAGAAAAAATATTTTTATTATTTATAGTAATTGATAGGTTATTAGGAAAAGATTAGAGCGATTAACAGTTTGTTTCTGATGGGAAAAATCTAGAAAATACGGCAAATATATATAGACAACGAAAAAAGGGAAAAAATTAGTGTAAGAGACGTAAAAAGTGCAGATACGTCTTTCGTGTAAAAAAGAAACATCTTGATTTTTTCGTCTCAGATGAGCCTATTCGAATTTTTAATCATATAATACATGTGTTTTACAAAACCGAACATCAAGTGCATATTATATATAATGTATATATACATTTTTATATATACATATACACCAGAATAAAACTAAGCTTGATAATAAAAATCGCAGTTAAAAAATAATCATAAAAAACGTGAGTGCTCGAAGATCGAAGAATCGTTCAATGATATATCTATCTAGTGAACACGTGTTGTTATACTTTGTTCTCTTGCGCAGCAGGTGAGTTGAGAATTGAGTCAACTTTGAATTCTGACGTTACCTTTGCGCGGGGAAGCGAAGAACTAGGGAGGCCAGCCATTCAAAACATAAAACGTCCTTTTTGATCTAAAAAAAATACACAGCGAATTTCACTTTCAAAAATACTACATTTTTATTAGAGCAGAATTTGATTTTTCATTATCTCGATTGACAAAGTCGTTCGTCGTCTCGTGATACGGTTTAATTCGACGGGTGCTGAAATGTACAAATGTAAAAAAAGAAGTGAAAGATGGGATTGTTTAATTTTTTGGTTTATTGTTATTATTAATTTTAACATCCTTTCATTTGATTTATTTCGCGAGATTTTTTTATTTCTTAAGTGTGTCTGTGTGTGTCTCTCTGCACTTTTGCTTTAGCATACGTAGACAATTTCTCCTGTTATTTACTTTTTTACCCACGGTTCTTTTACTAAATCTTTGTCATTTTGAGCGTAAACTGATAAAAAAACTTAAATTATAAAATTGACTTATTAATGATTGAGAAATATCACACGCGAATTAAAAATAAAAAATTAGTCTTTCATTTAAAACGGTATTTTTCTTTTAATATTAATTTTATTGAAATGTTTATGTAAATGACAAATAAATTAATGTTTTTAATTTTTACACATAATTAAAAGAAAAAAATGGTTTGAAAATCTGTTTTTTATATACTAAATTTGTTATGAAACATTTTTGTTTTGTCTCGTGGATAATGCTTAAATGTAATAATTAAGTGAGAGAAAGAAATTTTCTACCATATTGCTCAATCAAGGTAACGCTTTGTTTTTTATACCCTTTTAAAATGTATACTGCCAAAAAGTTGTACTTCAGCATCGGCGTAACGATGTACTAAAAAAGCTCTTCTAAAATTTTCTCAGAAATGAATTTCAATTCTCGACTTCTGTTTTTATTCAGACTATGTTCAATGAAGAGGGAAGGGCAGGCCGTTTTTATTAGACAGTTGATTGATTTTCGCATGGCCTTTATTTTGGAATATGTATCAAGATAATGTTTTTCTAATTTTATCTTGAAAATAATAAGAAACGATTACATCTGTACCGATATATTAGATAGTTAGTACGATATAGGATATAATTAAATCGAGAAAGTGACAAATAGAGAGGATGTGCGAGATAGAGAGTAGAAAGTTAAAGGATAATAAGCCATTAGTGCTTCTACAGAGACACACACGCACACTCTATATAAAAAAGTTACTTCAATGAATGTGAAGAGGGGAATGTAAATTTTTATAAAATATTAAATGCTCTTGAGTATCTGAGAAAAGTGTAAAAGTATATATATATGTGTAAATTGCACAAAAAGAAAAAGAAAAATTCTAATATAAAACGACGACGATGACGATAATAACATCTGTGTAAGATTAATTTAAAAAAATAGTAGTATTAAATAAATGAAAAAATACGGCGTCTCTTTTGCTGGCTCTACCCTTCCTCTTGCTTCCCCCCACAAATGAACGCGTTTATTTTTTTTTCTTTTGAAGTATATCTCTATATTTTTCTCTAAGACTTTTTTTTTTATTATTTATGTATATATATACTCTTTACATCTATAAACTTCACTATCTTTTCTTCACATGCATTTATGACGTTCTTCCACGACAATAGCTATACATACGTGGTACTATTTTCACACGTTATTGCACAGAATCTTATGTATTTTGTCTATATGAATATGTATCACAAATAATGTGTTTATGTATGCACAGAAACACGCTGACATGTATACCCTGAAGCCAATGAAATTTACTGTACGTGAAAATTATAGCGATTAAATTGATTGTTTATTAAGTTCTTTAAGTTGATAAATATGATAATTTATCATCATAATCATCAAATTATTTCAGAGAATAAGCATTCAGATGTATGTGTACACCATGAAACTATATATACGTATCTTAAAGTATAGCAAAATATTCTTTAAATACTTAACAGAGTTTTTATTGGTGATAAAGAATATCATGTTTGCGTTTTCGTGAATTTTTTTACGGTCTATACCTTCACGACAAAACTATCACGTCAGCACAAATTCGTGTATTGAATATTATAAAAACGTAATATATTTGTCTGCTTCATAATTATTTATTATTGTAAAAATATATGCTTCTAGTGAATACATTGGAACAAATTCGCATTCGATTTTATATTTATATGTATTAATACAAATACCAAAATTGATAAATGAAAACGATTATTTAAATTATAAATTAATAATATATTTATACATGGTTTTGATTGAAGTACATATAAACACAAAAAAACTGAAAATACATATTCATCTATATGACATAAGATAGATCAAATCAATATAGAAAATTAGAAGGAAAAATTCCGACGTAGTCTTTGTCGTATGAAGAAGTACCTCATAAATCGTTTGTGAAAATAGGCCGTGTATTGCTATTCTTGTCTTACAATTGAAAAAGAAA
The DNA here is from genome assembly GCA_018907195.1 of Dolichoris vasculosae. Lineage (NCBI taxonomy): Eukaryota > Metazoa > Arthropoda > Insecta > Hymenoptera > Agaonidae > Dolichoris > Dolichoris vasculosae. Next base: position 4,152,402 of record JACCHY010000014.1, on the reverse strand, counting down.
AAAGAAAAAAAACAAGCGAACATCGTTCCAGTTGTGCCCAATTCCGTTTACAAGTACCAAATTATTAATTACAACGACAGCCGATCATTCAGTTCGAGGAAAGCACGCATATGTCAGTTTCGTACACCTTAAATTTTGCCGAGCAAAAGCGTAGTGATAACGCTCGAAGCTCGTCAATGAGACTGAAAGAAGTCGGGGAAATTAAAAAGTTGTATGTTCATAAAAGTAGGGCGCGGAGGAACTGAATGATCGGATTTAGTGGAATTGCGCACGATTGGGAGGGGCCAAGGACAAGTATAGCTGTACAAGCGCCGATGCTGTAAGGACAACCGCAGGACTAACGAACACGAGCCGTGTTTTTCCGCTCTTTCCAGACGGCGAGGATACGACGTCGAGTTGCGGCGGCAGTGGTCACTCGCCCGTGGGTAATGCCGGCCACATACGTATCAACTTCGAGAAATGTTTCCGGAAGGAGTACAACTCGATCCAGCCGAACAAGTCCGAGGAGATGGGCGAGCTGGAGGCCGATCCGCCAAAGGCGCCCAAGCAAGACAATTTAACCAGTGCCATATTCAATCTGGTCGCGGGTGGCGAATCTGAGATAAGCCAGTCCGACTTCGAGGCCTCGTACAAGTCGGGTGGGGGTGGTCCGGGCGGTCCCGTCGGTGCCGCAAATAGCGAGTCCGAGCGCACCGAGGGCTCCGTCCGCGATTTCTGCGTGAAGGAGGGTGATGTCTACAGGTGCACCGTCTGCCATCGCACCTACACCCATATCAGCAACTTCTGCCGGCACTACGTCACCTCGCACAAACCCAATGTTAAGTACTATCCCTGTCCAGTTTGCTACAAGGAATTCACGCGCAAGGACAATATGGTAGCCCACGTGAAGATCATACACAGCCTTAAGCCACACATGAGTCTTGCCGGGAGTGGAAGTGCGCCCGGAATGGGTCAGCAGCAACAGCGATAGACGAGCCCGCTTAGACGATGCCAAATATGCGTACTGGGACCACGGACCCAAACGCCTCTCTTACGTTTAACTTCTTAAAGTCGCGGACGGGGGTCTAAATGCACGTATCACTCCACCGTTCTCCATTTGAAGCTTTTCTTGGAGTGAATTTCTACAGCGATTGCTGTGAGAAAAAAAGTGTAGAAAGGGAAATGTAAGCGATTGGACAGCTCGGAGGAAGAAGCTCGGGGATGTCTTTTTAGTTTTGCGGTGAGGTACTCTCAATCAGTGGCGAGTTTTTGCTCCGTTGCGTGAGGCTAAAAAAATCTAAGTGATTCGAGAGAAATATCGTAGCTCATGAACGCCCGATCTTTTTTTTGATTTACGCCCTCTTATACTTCTTTCACCGAGGACTTTACAAAATAGCAAAAACTTGATTGCGACTGCCGTGTCACAGTACCCATTGATCTGTTGCTAAAATTATATAGACTTATACGTAAGTCTTACATTGTAAGTCAGCGAAATCATATGTTACAATGTTTGTTCATCAGACATTTTGTAAAACTGTCTCACTTGGAAGTATAAAAGTATTAACTTAATTTCTAGATATTCTGATGAATGACTCAATATAATTATATATATTGATTATATTTAAATAGCTGTATACATTCAATTTATTTTGTTTTTTTTATTTGTCAATGAATTAAATAAGTTTCTTGTTAAGCTATTTTCAGTTATTTTTAAATATTGATACGATTACTTTTTACATTTAAAAATAAAAATATTTTTATTTTATGGCCAAGTGGGACAAATAAATTTAAGGGATAAATCAACATTAAAAGTTAACTTTCAAGAATTTTCAATGTAGACCCCGGTTTTCCGAGCTGTCCGGAATTGCTTGCTTTGTAATTTGATAAAAAATTTTGAAGGATAACGTTTTTCGAATTTTTTTAAATTGTCATTTTTAAACTCTATCTACAGATCTTTATAGATCTTTTTATATACTAATGAACTATATTATAAGTCATTTGATATATAGTCTATAAAATTATATGATAAATGTTGATGTTTTAAGAATTTTATCATTTTTTTGTAACCAAGAGTTCTTATGTGGTTTTAGTGTAAATTCAACCTTTTAAATGAAAATGAGAAATTCATTTACCTTTAGGTTTAAGACTACCTTATTAAGGTTTAAAGTATAGTATGCTCATAATAAATTATTGAACATCTTCGGAAAACGTTGATCCAGAAAAAAATGTTTTACCGATCGTACAAAGTTGATGTAGACGTATTCGAGCTTAATAATAACAAACAATTAGTTTTTCACTGCAATTAATATATTAAAACGAGAAACTTCAACAGGATATCTGAGGATTGTCGAGTATATTAGATTTAGAGTTTAGATATCTGTCAATTAGTCTTTTCAGGATTTTAGATTTTGTAGGTAATAAATAATACAAAGAAAAACGCCCAGGATAGGATGTATAATAAAAAAATACGAGATAATATAGCAAAGATCGAGCCAGTTAATGTTTTATGTATATAAACTCGAAATTTGAATTATCGAGACATACGGAAATAAAAGTATATTATACACCGTTAAAAAAGTCGAAGAGAACTCCTTATACAAACTAGACGTGTTCGCGAAAATAATAAAAATAAGGCCAGGGAAAAATAGAAAAAAATAATAATACGACGTAACGCATTTCCTCGATGAGTACGCGTTGTTCTAAACTCGCAAATTAGCTCTGACATCCACGAGTCGTATTCGAGCTTTTCAATTTTTTTTCCTTTTGTTTCTTTTGCAATTCTAGTCGACGTTTGTACTCTCCGAGCTCAAGGAATCATCACCTTCTTCCCCCCCTCTTATCCTCGTCAAAAGGAAAAGGAAAAAGAAAAGAAAAAAGCATAGTGAAGTTTTTGCTCATCGAGGATACGAATAATTGTTTATAAATAAGCGAGCTATTACGGGGACTGTTACAAATTGTTCTATCGAGTGCCAAATAATGCAAATTAATAAAAAAAATTTTTAAATTAAATAAGATAAAAAACAAACTAAGTGCTCAGGGAGCATTTTTTATATTAATTGGCAAGAAGCTTCGAAATCACGTGGCACGCAATATTATATTATGCGCGTATATTCCTGTACATAAATTTGCTCAGTTTTATAAACTTTTATTGGGGTAGATTTGAATACGACTAATAAAAATCGAGATTTTTATTTTCTCTTGTTAGTTATTATGTTATTAAAGTGTTTTTAGTTATTTAATAGGATGTAATGATTTGTTGAAAATAAACAATTTTAATTAGAAAGTCTAAATATCATTAATTTGTTGAATAATAATATAGTTATCGAAACCGTGTTAGTTAAAATAATACTGAATTATATTGTAATTGAGCACCTATTATTAATCCAATTGCATTAAAAACAATATTTTGTGAAAATAATTTATTTTTGTTTATATTTAATATTATTTGTTAAATATTTAACAGTTTATTGTTCATATTTTTTATACCATAAAGTCAACTAATAAAATATAATGAACGTGTATTATTTTAATAAAAAATTAATTTTTTTAATTTAATTTATTATAATAACTATAATATTCATTTATCTAAATTAGTATATTCATATTACTCCAAAAAAACGTTTATATAAATAGAGTGTATCAATGATTAACTGGGCATTACGCGAGCAATAAAAATATAAGTTAATGGTAAAATTACAAACTCATTACATTCGTGAGATAGAAAAGGTATTTTAAAGCATTTTTAATCAATAATAATAATCAAATCAAATCAAGCTCGGCCAAATTTTCGCTATCTTATAAGATAGACGAAACATTTCTTTATCACGCATTCATTTCATACACGCGTGACTTCATTAATAGAAAAAGTGCAATTCGTATATTCTACATGGTTGACTAATATTTAGAAGAGACAAAGTAAAAAGCAAGTGTTTTAGTTTAAACTTCAAGATAATTAATTACGCTTGTCTTAAAAATTTTAGAAACATACTGTCGAAGAAAATAATATGAGGTAAAATGATAAAGAAATAAAAAATACAAAATAAATATATTTACATTAAGATAAAATTATATCAACAAGCATATATATATATAGAGAGAGACATATTATGATGCAAAAAATCAAATGCATATGCGTGCGACGCATACAGAAAGAGAAAAGCGAAACACTTAAGATAAATAACCGACACACCATTGCAATAGATTGCAAGCGAATGGATTCAGTGTGTTTTTATCATGTATAAACTGTCAGAGGTAAATCATTAAATGTAAAATAATAACGATATAATTAAGGTAACCACGTAGACTGAGTAAATGCAATATATATGTATATGACGACCGTTCGCCATTTTTTGTAAAAAAAAAAACAAAAAAAAACAGCAAATAAACTGTATGTTTTAAACAACTTTTTATGTATAATGATAAAAAAAATGAAAAAATATAAATATTAAATGATCGGGCGTGTGAAATGAATTGCATAAACATACACCGTGTCCTCAAAAAAATTCGGGACAAATTAAGAGATGGTCGAATTGATATTTGTGAAAGTGTAAAGATATAAGTTCATATGATACTGCAAAATAGCAATAAAAGCGCATATGCTTTGTCAAGAAAAGATAATTAGACATAGATAAATGGATAAGTAGAAAATGCAATTTTGAGTTTCTTAAAGACTGCAGAAAAACGGTTCAAACGACACCAAATACAAGATAGTACTGACATTGGATAGACTGAAGGCACCTTAGCAATAACTTTTAAAAAATGGGCTGAATCCTGAGACTTTTCCTCGGCCCAGTCACTAAAAATTTGTTCTGTATTTTTCAATGCTGCTCGACTTTTTGAAGATGACATCAAATCGTCAACGTTGAAGCGAGTAACAGGGTATTACCGGATTTTGAGTGTATACACATATATCTATATATAATAACAAACTTAGAGATCGTTAGTTATTTTTACAAGCGTGAAATTTTCAAAAATAAATTGTAAGCGATATATAGTTTGTAAGATTATACAAATTAGTATCTCACTGCAAAAACTACTACGTACGTTCTCATCGATTTTTCAGTCACCTTAGAGTGAAAATTCAACAATATCTTAAGTTTGTTGTTTTAACAAAACCTTATTATTCAGGCAATAATGTTGAATTTTATGATTTACTAATAAAATCTTTTACATAGTTATAACAGTGGTGCCAAAACTAAGCATTTTTAACATAATTATGGATTTTTTATTTTTTTATGTTTATTTTATATATATGTATGTACACACATATATATATTTAAATTTCCTTAATTGAGTTTTAATAAATTTTATAATTTTTATTCTAGATGAGATTCTGGATAAGAAAAACTTAATCTTATCATAGTTATAGTATAATTATTTTCTAAATAATGTTGAGTTAAAAGAAAATGGTTTTTCGTGGTAAGGAATTAACGAAACACAAAAAGCATAAAAATGTTCCAAGTTATTTGAAGAGAAAGTGTCCGAAGCAACGTAGAAAAGTCTGATGCAAACAATTTAAAAATGTTGAGTCTAAGTGAATCAAATATAAATAAACAAAAAATGGCGAGGCGTGAGTTGAAACGGTCGAGAATTAAAATGTGGTCATAGACTTAGTCGTGATAAAACAGCATTAAAAAATACGATTATAGCTTCTATTATATTTTGCACTTTAAATACTGTCACTACCCTCACTGGGGCTGTTGTTTTTTTAATTATTAACGAAGATAATTGTGTCATTTTTCGTATAACTATTATTAAAAGGAAAAAAAAATTATATACAAAAAGGCAAGTAATTACAAGTCGGTTGTAACAGTAACTTATGTAGAATGAAAACAATGTTGCCAGGTTCTGTTATTTTTTCACTTGCTGGATATAAATATGTAGAAAACTAGAGGCTATATTAATAATTAATTGATGAATTAATTAATTATTATCAATACTATTAATAATTAATTGAAATGATTATTTGATTTGTGTAAGAGCGAATTATATTGTCGTTTATCTTCTGTTTTTATAACGAAAAGACAAGGCAGAAAAAGATATAATAGCAAAAAAGACCAGTGTTTTTAGATTGTTGTTTAAAGAAATAAATTAAGAATATATTAGATATTTTAAAGTTATTGGAACAAAAAATTGAACAATAAGTCAAGCTAAAAAAGGGTTTAGTATTATAGATTCAAAAAAATTATGGTTTGGTTTTTTTTTATAATCGCGCTTCAAATTGAAATGTTTTATTTTCGTTCTTTTCTTTTACACAAAAATCAAGTAAATCAAGAAAAATCTTTTTATTTTATATTTAAGGGAGAAGAGTATGTAAGTTTCACGTTCTAAAATCTATAAAGAGGGAAAATCAATTTACTTTTATTCGGTTTCTCAAGGTTCAAATTTTTATATAATAAATATAGCATTCAGGTAGCAAAAAGTCGAGTAGTTAAATGCGTAGATTCTTGTTTATAAATATTATAAAGAGACCAGTAAGTTTTACTGTCCGGTTTCGAACGGGTAACATTTTAGGCTCTTAGGTTATTTTCTATATATACAGTTTATTTGTATTAATATTTAAAGATATGAAATAAAATGGCATCTATCCTAATAATACAAAGCAAATAGAAAGTGGGCAGCAAAAAAACAGCTTATCATCGTTTACTCTTTTTTTTAAGGAGAATAATAGTATAATAAAATAATGGAAAAAAAAATTTGATAATCACTGAGAGGCTAAGACTAACTCGACTTTTAGAATGAGGGAATGTTTCATTATAGAGATAATGAAGGGTAAATGTTGTGACTTAAAAAAATCGCATTGTCGATGGATTTATCGTCAGTGTTTGTTAATACATATTAACGAGATTTTTTATGATGACGAAATCTTTGAATGACTCGAGATAGGATTTTCTTAATTCAATGTTCTACTTTAATTAAACGTGAAACATTTTTTAGTAGAAAGAAAAAGGTAAATTTATAAATGTTGTTCTTCTTTATATTTTTTCAATTAAGATTTTAATTAATCTGTAATGAAAACTTTGTTTAGTGTTTTTACTTCTATTAAAAAAAATTTTTACATTAAACTTTTTAACAATAATTGTAGTATTAAGAAAAATTGTGCCTTTTAAACATTAATACAATTTTTTTGTAATTTAAGAATTATGCGTAAGTTTTAGATAAAAAAACATATTTTTAGAATGTTATTTCGGCATGTTTTAGGCAAAAAGTTTTTATTGTTTTTTTTACAAATCAATTCAAAAATATAGTTCTTCATATACAAATTGGAACATTTGAAAATGGAAGCCTTAGATCGAGTATTTCAAGTCGATTAAGTTAGGAAAGCAATATCAAAATAAAATCGTGATAAAGAACAGACAAAGATTGTTTGACAAGAAGCGCAGAATGAAGAAATAATAAAATAATAAAAGGCATATATAAATATATAATTATAATAACTTAAAGGGCGTCAAAGCTAAAAGTAAAAAATAAATTTTTAGACTATATATAGACATGTATACATATGTATGCACATGCGCGTGCGTATGTATGACTTGCAATGCAGGTGTGCCAGTTAAAATATCTTTATTTTATCATCATCTTCTTGTTCATCATCGCCATCATCACCTTGTTACTATTTTTATTTTTTCTTATTTTAACTGTTTCCTGTCTATAATTCCTTATGGCTCCATTTTTAAAACGGAGCAATAGTCAATATACGTGTATATCAATATTACGTACGCGTGCCTAAGAGTTTTGTCATTAGTTTTCTTTCTTCTATTTGTAATTCACCTTGCGGCACTCTTGCGGAGCGATGTCACTTTATTCCCTCTAACCCCTATTCCCCCCAGGGGTAAATTACGAGGCTTAATAAGCAGACTGTACTATCGAATAGATTATAATGGATGTGTATGTATGTCTGCACATGCATGCATATACATATTCATACGCATATACGTATATATATATATATATATATATATATATATATACGGAGAAATTTAAAGAAGCATAGTTTATTATATATTGTATTCGCACGTGAGACACAACATAGATAAAGTAAGGCCAAAATGGCAAAAGTAAGCAGCCACTAGCGTGTCCTAACATGTGCAAGGCATGAAGATTTATTACATAATACTGCGGTGATTATTTTAATGATTATCATTAATAATTATCTTTATTATTATTATTATTATTATACATTATATATAAACAAAAGTTATATCGAATATATTTTAGCTGTAGTTGGTAATTAATACCTAATATCGTCGTTGCAGAAGTTATCAGAAGAAGCAATGCGTCAGAAAACAAAGACGATTGAAAGTGGAATAAAACAAAAAATCATAACTTAATAACACAATGATGAAAAATACAAGTATGCTAATACATGTGAAGTTAAATTTTAATTTTTATATATGTATGCGCGTAAATAAGAGTGAGAATGGGCCAGAGACCAAAATGAGAATAAGAGAAAATATAGTTAAAATTATTAATAAATGAAATTTGAGAGGAATGGTTATTTCATTGTTGTATTTAAAATGACACGGTAGTTGTGATCCCCAGTTTGGTGCCTTTTCAAACAAAAATGAAAAATATAAAACTCGAAGGGATTTTAAAAGAGATAATGAAGTTTTTAAAAATGATTAAAAATTGTTATTAAATTCGACGTGCAATCCCGCGCACGATTGCAAATCCAGTGCCAAATAAGTGAGACCTTATCGTGTTTAAAGTGGGGGGAGGGGTTTAAAGTTAAAAAATATTCATTAAAACATAAATTTACAAAAACGAAAAATTTTGTAGGTATAATTTTTAGCGAGGAAAACTTAAGAATGCCTGTGAAAAATGGAGAAGAAAAAGAGAAAAAGAGACGTTAACGAGTCTTTTTCTGACGCAAGATAGAATTAGTAAATTTTATACGCACTAATTGTTTGATTATAGCTAATGATAATAAAGAGAACGGTGTTCAATAAATCATAATGTTGAAAGGTTTTTTTCTCTGTACTAAGTCTCGCTCTGCTGACCGCATTTCTTGATTATTTTTTGTTTTTACTCATTTTTTTCTTTTTTGTTTTATAAAGCATTATGTTCAAAATACAAGAATAACTGCATAAGAAAAGAAGACTAATGAAATATATATGTAACGAGGGTTAACGAGGACGTTTTTCGCGCGCTGTGTGAAAACCGTACCTCGTATATTGCGTAATTATTATTTTTTCAAGCCAAATATAATGCGTTGTCATTTTTTTGCGTACATAAGAAAGTAGTTGAAGATTATCGTACCTAGATTTATGGTTTTATTGTACTACCGAGTCATTTGTTAAATTTTTTTTCGTCATTTGTAAAAGGTGTAATCTGTACATTTTTTAGTTGTTTCTCGTTTTAGTCGACTTTATTACATGGATGTAATTTCGAAAAAACACAAAGTCACGATTAATAAAATTTATTGTAAGTTGTACATTGTGTTTTTATACATTGTGTATTCACACAGCGTGCGAAATATTTTCTCCATTTAACATGCGCGTGCTTTTTTTATTTATAACCAAATTTGTTATTAGACTATACTTTGAATTTTAGTTTTATATTCATATTATGCGTTTTTATTCAATTTTGTTTAAAACTTTTACGATGTTTTCTTTGTTTTTTATTTATACATTTGAATAGTAACGTACGCTTTTATTGTTTTAAAGTTTTTGTCTTTCTTTTCGTTTAATTGTTTACTTTTACAACGACAAAAAATGCTGCTAATGCAAAAAAGTTTTATACATGAAAGGGACGAATCACATAAGCCAGTGAGATTGCGAGACTAATGAAGCTTCTCACTAAGAAGAAACTGACTGATAACCAATCGAATATGACGCACTTAAGGTAATTAATTAAAAATAACAAATATAGTTGTTTATCTTTTTTGTATATTAGAACGAAAATTTATAGTCGCTGTTTTTATGATTTATGCATATACAAGTATAAATGTTATAACAGTAACAAAAAAAATTAATATGTCTCTGTTTCCTATCGAAATTTTTATCGTACAGAAAAATATTTATACTTTTTACTAAATTCATTATTAAAAGAATATTTTATTTAACATTGACTTACTAAATTTTTGTCATTAAAAAATTTCGACGTTAATTCGAGACTGAAAATTTGGCAGCAAATATTTTGTTTTTTTAATGTTATATTACATTCATCTCATTTACGTACGTCTATTTTTCAATGATTAACATTTTTAATTTTTTTCAAATAGTAATATCTTTGATTTATTATATTTTTTAATGAATTTCAAAATAGTTTATGTGAATATTTTTTCTTCGTTAAAATAGATTTTTTTTTAATAAACTAAAATAATTTTGTTTATTTCAATAACTATTCTAAAAAGCTTAAATTAAATTGGATTCAAAAATGTTTTTTTTGGAAAGAATTTATTATGTCCGAAGAAATTTATATTTTGAGTGTGTGAATATTTCAAGCGAGTTTCATTTTTCTTCTAATTATTGATAAAAAAAATAGTGAAAATATTACGATGTATTTTTAAGTGAAACAGTTTTTATATCGGTCTATGAAAGAAAAAAGGACGGCTCGCTCGAACTGAACAATTACGTGTCATAATATCGAGTCTTTTAGTAGTATATCTTTCATTCTTAGCCAAAAAATATGTTTAACTAGATGTCGTTTTTATTACACACACACGCACACACACATAATTTTTTATTAGATGTACGTATTTTGCGTCAGTCACTTACTAAGTTTCTGAAATTCTGATTTTGTTCATCTTTTTGAATAAATTTTTAGTTAAACCTGTACGTTAATTTTTGTGCGATTGAACAAATCGTTTATTTTATATTAAAGTCTTTTGCATTAATGCTTTTGTAAATATCATGTCTACATAGATATTTATTAACTCAATCAGAGTTTTTTGACGCTTAGTAAAATTATAAATTTATATTTTTTATAATTTAAGTTTCGTTTTGCGTTTCCTAATATATGAATTTTTTGTAAAAAAAAAAATAACAAAAAACGCAAGAAACATTATTATTATTATTATAGTATATCTTTTTGTTTTGCATGTTAATTATACGTATTGTTGATTTATAATTTCATTACTATACAGATAAATTAAAAAACAAATGTACGACGAACGGTATTGAAATATTTCTTCTCATAATGGTTGTAAATAATTCGTTTTCGTTGTATTTACATATGTTGTAAAAAAATAAAAAAGAAATGAAGAAAAAAGCTACGTTGACGTATACAAGAAAGAAAACCGATATTTGAAACGTACTGTTTGATTTATACGTAATGATCATTATTGTAAAGTTCAAAAATTTACCAATTTCAAATTTTCCAAAGTAGAAAGTTATAGTTGAATCATGGAGAACTGCTCTAATCAAATTGTTTCTATATTGAAATTTCGGAAAATTAAAAAGTACTATGAATCTGAATCGAGTTTAAATCAAGCGAATAATTTTTTAAACGAATTCGAAAACAGTTTTATTCGTTTGAAAATGTTTAATATTTGATTGACAAAAGAACTTTAATCCTTAGTTAATAAAATACTAGTTACATCTTTTTTTCTCCATAAATAAAAAAAGACATTGGATTATATGTATCTGTTCATTGTAGTACACTTATTTTATTTTTTTATTCTCATTATTTTTTCGTTTTTTTTGTAAATAAGCTATTTTATTCCTTGTGTTGATCCATCAATTTTACGACGTATTCAAATAGGTTTATGTGCATATACACATTATCGAAGTTCGCATGGTGTGTATGATGAGTACGTAAACATGATGATCCACATACGCGCACGTTGTCTCGCAATTCATTAAAGAATGGTATGATTTTAATTGGTTACTTTTCTTAATTATTTATTAGCCCTTATCCCAGTTATAATTCCTATTTGCTATTCACTATTTTCATTTAGCTTCCATGTTTATTGAATTTTTTTAGTAGAATAAGATTTTTTATTGCCATTATTATTATATTATTATTGTTGTTATTCTTATTATTATTATAAATATTATTATTGAAATTATTACGCTTGATTATTCCATAATTATATTTTTTTAATTAATTGCACAAATTTGATTTTTGGTTTGCACAAGTTGTGAAATTTAAGTGTACATTTGATAATTTAATTTATTATTTATGATATAAATTAATTTATTTCATTTTTTTAAACAGATAAATTTTTATATCATATATATTTAACTTTACATATAATATTTTTTAATACTTTTGAAAATGAATCATATTGCAGTATTAAATATTTATATTTAAAAGACAAATCAAGTATTATTAAGATTTTATTATTTACCATTATATTATATGATCATACATATTTTATTTGGTTCGCATGAGTTATACAATTTTATAATGTAACTCAGTAATTAGTTTTATAATTTATTTCTATTATAAATTAAAAATTTTATTCAACGGTCAATCTATATATGGAATTCTTATACCCAGACGTCGTACTAAAGGTTCTATAAAAAATTCAGAATTCAATTCCTGTATGTCTGCGAAGAAATCAAATTTTACTTTAATATATTCATATTTTGGTTAAATTTGATAAAAAGAATTCGAGCCTTTAGTACTCGGAGAGAAAACATCGTGTAAGAAATAAAGTTTAACAAGGTATCCGTGACGAGCAAATTCTTCCTTGTCGTGTACCTTTCAAGTCAAAGCAAAATAAGATAACTAACGCAAACCCATTTGTCTCATCACTTGCAGATTACACGCAAACATCACCTTCTGGAAGTAGTTGCAGCAACGTAAAGTCCGAATCGTCGGATAAAGTCCGGAGTCACTGTAGCCCTGATAAGACGTCCACAGGTGTTCAGCAATCGTCTGCAGGTTTAGTTGCTGCGGATGCTACCTCCCAGAACTCCTCTGTCCCCAGCAATCCCACAACGAACACTGGTGGTGGAGGTGGAGGCGGGGGTATTACCACAACGACAGCTGCCGCGGCTTCAGGTCGTTCCTCCTCGCTGCCCCGACCAGCGAGCCTTCAGCAGCAGCAACAACAACAGCAGCAGCAGCAGCAACAACAACAACAACAACAGACAACGACAACGCCACCGCAGACTCCCACGACACCGGCAAACCAGAGCCCTGGTCAAGCCGGTTCAATGAGTGCGCCCACGGGCCGCCAAGTGCCGAAACGACGTATGCGTCGTAGGGCCACTTCTCAGTCCCAGGACCCCGCCGAGCAGTTGACCGAGATGTCGGTGCGCGGTCTCAATCTCTTCCGCTATGCTTCCATTTCCGAGGGCATCTACCAATGCACCGAGTGCGCCAAAGTTGACATACAAAAGACCTTCAAAAATAAATACAGTTTCCAGCGACACGCCTTTCTCTACCACGAGGGCCACCAACGCAAAGTTTTCCCCTGTCCCGTGTGTGGCAAAGAATTCTCCAGGCCGGATAAAATGAAGAATCATATGAAAACTGTGCATGACTGCTTCATGCCTAAAGATTGCGTCATGCCCTTTGGTTTTTTCCTACCGCCTTAGGCCGATACATTCGACTTCCCCCTCTCGCTAATTGTTTGAGTTTTTTAAACAGCCCGCACGAGTATCTTCATTATCGCTCACGTGCGTAAAAGAGAGAGAAAGAGTGAGAGAGAGTCCGCAACTTACAGGGGACCGCGCATAAAGAAAGATAGAAAGATTCTTTGTTATCGGCCAAGCACTTGCTTGCATTCCATTCGTCTCAAAAGAATTTGTGTAATACATTCTAAAGATAAGTCAAAATTACTGTATATGAATGACGCTCTCTTTGTAATGCTCGGTGAGACCAGTACTTCTGTCGTTAGTCAAATTTTATCATTGATTTACGCGAAACTTATACCATATTTCAAGTATATGAAATTGTGCCGCAATATACATGCTAACTAGTTGCATCCACGTGGACCGCAAATACCAAACGCAACAGTATTTTACAGTAACTCGTCTTAATGAACATTTACATTTAAACTTATTTTGGTACATGAGTAAACCCTCTAGGAATTTAAGTTATAAAACATGCTTGATGTATATATTGTAGAATTACTAAGCTATGTAAATGCATTTTTCTAAATTACGCATTTACAAGGAGTTCAATGTTCATATTGCCTATTATTGGTATACGCACACGTTATTCTTTATGACCAATTTCATTATCTTACTTATGTGATTTAAAAATAATTAAAAAACTTTAATTTAGACGCAAGACGTATTCTTATTTCTAAAAGCCAAAAAGTTCATTCATTTTTATCCAAGGGTTATAGATCATCTAAAATTAAATAAATATCTTCATTTAAAAAAAATTGATTTCAATTATTTAATGGAATTGATACGTATATTTTAATAATATAAGTTGTACATTGTTCATAATTTTTCTTACGGTTATAAACGCCTTCTTTTTCGAGTCAATGTTAGTCATTATCCTGAACAATATATTATTTTGAAACAAGTATTTATCGAATAATAAAAAATTAGATTTTGTGAATAAATTGTACTTGAATTAGAAATAACCCCTTAATAACTGAATTCAATAATTAAAAAAGCTTAAATATTTACAGTTCAATTAATAAACGATGTAGATCGATAACAAATAATGAAAAAGTAGATTTTGTGAATAAATTGTACTTGAATTAGAAATAACCCCTTAATAACTGAATTTAATAAGTAAAAAAGCTTATACATTTACAGTACAATTAATAAACGATGTAGATCGATAACAAAGAATTTTACATAACCTTTTTGCAGTCGGAAGAATCCCGCAAATGGGAACAATTGGCGTTCACTTTGTGCCTTAAACACGAATTTCGTATAAATAATTCATCCTTTACATCTTCCATATTTCTCAAAATATATATTTGAGTGATCAAAATTCAAATTATGAGATGAATCGTAGAACAGACAGCGACACTGTGATCAGATATAAGGGACTTGACAGTATTTTTTGTTTCGTACGAATACTTTTTTTTGTAAAGCAAGTTTTTGCACGTTTCGCATCTTAGACTGTAAGCGGTAATAACGATTTCTTCAAGGTAAAAAGGAAAATAATTTTCGAGAACAGATGCAATACGTAGTATTCATATATAGCTATAAACGATGTATAAAAATAGAAATGGAAGTTTCCATTGATAAGGTTTCGTAAATGATTCCTTCCTTATCGTTTTTTGTATGTGTTTTTCCTTTTTATACTTAAAAATCGCTGATTCTTTTCTGCGAATGAAATCTCTACGTATAAAAATTGGACAATTTTTTATTTTTACCATTAGAATTTTTTTTTACAAATAGAATCGAAAATAATCTAAAAATGTGAAAAATAAATAAAGTAATTAAATACATACACTATGTTGCCTTATGAATTAAAAAAATCAAATAAAATATTGTATTTATATTCCCAAATGAATCTTTGATGAACTTTGCGAAAGAAGATTCTTGTTTATAAAATTCAGTAAATGGATTTATTATACATGCATTTTTCCCACATAAAAAGAAACACAATGGTATGCGTAAAAACCATTTATTGACGTAATAAGTATTTTAAGAATGTGTATATGTGTAGGAGCACGTGCCTGGATGTGTGCATACATTTATAGGCATTCAAATAATACATATTATATATTTCCAAAAGTTTATAATGTTTAATATGTGGAACGCGAGAGACGACGATAGGATGATTTATATAGATAGTTACGTATAGTTTTATTGATCCGTATTAACGGGCAGGTATACAAGCATATGCGAGATTTGCAAGATAAATTCTAAGGATTAAACGAAGTTATGCACAAATACATAAGAACTGACTGCATATTAGTGACCATGTATATGTGTATAGCTCCCTGAATTGAGTTTATTATAAAAAATAGTTTATTGACAATTTATTACTCCCTCTATCAATATTATTACTTACAAAATTGCTATTTTTATTGCTGCTGTTACATTTACTGCTATTATAATAATGATGATGATGATAATAGCTTATATTATTATTATCATATTATAGTTTGGGAAATATTATAGTTGTATAATTATTATTACTAATTGTTCTATAAGTGCACAGCATAAATAAATGCACATATGTATACGCGCGTGCATGTGTAAATATTTATGCATATACACATCGCGCGTGTTGATGCGCGCGCGTGTGTAATTTTTTTTAAAATAAAAAAATAAAAAAAGAATAAAATAATATAATTATACAGATGCACCCAGTCGCACACATAGAGTATTGATTAAATATGATGAAAAAATAGAGAAAAATTAATTTTGTGTGAATGTGTGTATGTGCGCGTGCGCGCGTACGTCTTCGTTTGTGTTTCTGTTTTTGACTGAAAAATCTTCCAAGTAGGTTCCTTTTTTTTATTTATCTACCAGCAATTATGTTTTTTCACGTGCTATATTTTTGTGTACTTCGTTAGAATGAAAAAGAAAAAAAGTAACGTAAAGAAAAGAATTTAACGAAGTTACATAGTTTGTTAATTTTTATTCATAATATAAATTTTTTTTGGTGTTGGGATGCACTTTTTTTTAAAGAGAATTCTAAATATTTAATTGAAAAACGAAAAGATAGTCGCGCTCGTCTCTCGAACGATTTACAAATGGTGTCCGAGTTATAATTATTTTTCGAAACGCACATTTTACGATATTGCGTTGGACAATCATTGATTTTGTCAAGCTTTCGTACATAAATCGAGCCGAAAGCAGTATTGGTCTTCCGCATTATATTGTTGCAATTGTAAAAGATTTCCGTGTACGTGTATTAAAGATATATGAGTAATAAGCATAGAAGCCGTGATTTTTATAACGAAAAATTTAGCGGTAAAATGAAAGTTCATAGAAAAATTTATTTAAGAGAGCTTATATATATATATATATATATATATATATATATATATAGAGAGAGAGAGAGAGAGAGAGAGAGAGAGAGAGAGAGAATACATATTTATGCGTACGGTTGTCTTTTATTCTTCCACAAAGTGGTTGAATTAGCCGAGCGTTTACCAACTGTAGTCGACGTCACATCAAAATTTAAAACTTGAAAACTTTGAAGGTGTGATTTTTTTTATATTTGCATTTACTTTTCTAACTTGTAAATAAGTTTACAGAAAATGGTTAAGTATTTAAATTGCGAAAGAAAAAAATATAATTATTAAGTGATTAGATATTAATTGCAAACTAATATTATTAACTGGTTTGAGTCCACTAAAATTAAATTTAAATTAAAAATCTTATTTTATTTACTCTTTATCAGTCTAAAATGTGATAAAAAGTTTTAATTATTCAGTTGTGAAATATTAAAGCTCATTTATTTTCTTACATGATTGTTAAAATGCATTTCAAATGCTACGTTTATTTCAGTGTTTCTATGAACACTTATTAAAGATATATTTATATATTGTAATTAAAAATAACAAATGTATAAAAAACTTGCATAGCTTATACTATATAGCTAGATATTATTTACTAATTTGTTACTATTTTTACACATATACAAATATTAAATATTTGTTAATTTATAATATTTCTTCTTTATTTTTTATTAAATAAATATTTAAATTATACATATCGTTAAAATTAATACAAAAAACATTAAAAATATTTTTAAAAATTAAGCAAACTATACTGTTTAAATAATTAGCTGTTTTCTGAAAAATGTTATCACTATAAAATAAAACGCGAATAATCACACTTTCAAAGTGAAATATGGACGTCATGTCATTTGGGATTATTCAGTGTCTTCCATGTGCAATCGCCAAAAATTTCGAGTCGTCGAATTAATTTGTGGAAGTTCGACTTTCATCCACAAATCGACAGTCACGAAATTGACACTGAAATTGTTACATTTCTTAATTTTATTTTGCACATAAATACAAAATTTATTTTATGTGCAGGAAAAAATTTAATACCCTTGTATTTAGATATTAATGGAAAGCTTGTAGTTTATGTCGGTGTTTTTTCTCTTCCATGTATTATTAAAATTGCGATTAATTCGCAATTACGTTGTAGTTTTATATATTAATATTATTATTATTACTTATATGTCTATTATTATTACTATTTTTATGTTTATCATCATTATCATCGTCATCATCATTGTCATTGTCATCGTCATCGTCATCGTCATCAAATAACGTTTATTACATTATTTCTATAATTTTAATAAATTTAATAAAATAAAAATTGTAACACCGGGTACTAGGTAGCGCGGTTAACTTGACAAAATAAATGCAATGTAAGGAAACACTAGTAGGCTTTAAAAGCAAATATGGAAAGAGGAGATATATTATGTATATGATTTATATTTTACCACGAGGTCTTTGTGGTCTCGTATTATGATAATTATTGTATTTTTCATGATGCACATATTTTATTTAAAACCTCGATAAAGCAAAATAAATACACACATTTAACATATAAATACGAAAAGCTGGCTATCTTCTTTTATTACTCCTCCGATGTATGAAGGAAGGAAGAAGCCCGGCGAATGATAATTCACCATTGTTATATATATACAAATAAAAAGCAACACAAGCGAACAAGATATATCGTAATAATTTCATTATCATCGGAGTAACAAAACAAACCGCAAAATGCACCAGCGCACGATTATTTTTTATTTCTTACCAATGGCATTGTAACGGTGAAATCCGACCAAGGGCTAGAAATCTTGAATGGAAAGTTTTAGTGTTTCTTTTTATTATTATCTTTTTTCTTCCTTTATTTCTTAAAATTTTTTCAGAATGACGAAATGTTAGACAGATGATTCATATTATGAGCTGTAAAATGATAAAGATATATAAATATTATATATAAATACATATATATTTAATATTATGTAGCATCTATATCATTATAGAGGCACATTAATAAAAAAATGCGTTATTATTAATAATAATATTATTATTATTTTATTATAATATTACATATTGTAATACGAGAAACAAGAATTAAAAGAAAAAACTATTAGCACAGAATGTACGGTAGAGTTCAAGCAGTTGTGTTAGTCTTCATTTTCCGTTGTACATGTTTCTGACATGTACATATGTACCTACGTTATATCATGGTGCCTGGTGACGATACAAATGAATTTAAAAGAAAAATGAAAGTTAAAACATTGATTATAATAATTGTCTTATTTGTATTCGTTTTTACTTAATTGTAGTTTCTTTGTAACTCTTTGTGATATAAATTGCAATAGTCTATCCGTCTATCCAACTAAATGATTCAATGTTGTATCAATGGCCACATCTTTCTTCAAAAAAAAATATATATGTATAGAGAGACTTAAATCCTGTATTTATATTCCTTATTTTTCACGAAACCCACACATAATTTTAACCTAATAAATTTATTTCCTTAATGAAAACTTTAATTGTATAAAAATTATTGTAGTATTATTCTTCATAATTAAAACTTTGATAATATAAACGAATTCCTTAGAAATTTTCTTGATAATTTATACGATATTGAAATGATTTCCCGAATAAAAAGTATTTTAAATACTAAACTTTTAAATTAGTTAATTTCAAAGGGTAAGTCTTTTTCCTATAGAAGGTGAACATGAGGTTTTCTGTATTAAATTGCAATATTTTGGCTTATTCTCAGTTATTAAATAAATGTTTTATTAAATTTTCATAATGTATTGAATAAATGAAGATGTACTATAAGAAATGAATTTCTTCCTCATCTTCCTCCAAATACTTTACAATAATTGAATAAGTAATATCATTCCTGAGCCATGACAAATTGACGACTAAAAACTTTAATTAGCAAAAATAATAAGTTAAAAACATTTCTAGCAAGTTTTGTTCTATATTTATTTCAATGTTTGTTAGTAAATTTCTTTTAACAATATAATTGTTGAATTTTATTTTTAAGATTGTTAATACAATCAAATATAAAAACATTGACTTTTTATCATTTTAAGAATAATTAATCTCTACGTATTGAATGATAAATTGAATGTTATAGATATTAGTTATGTATTATCAATATTGTCGATAGCTTGGTTAATTAAGTAATAAATAGATTTCTTTTATAGCAAATTATTACACACGAAGAGGATAATATTGTGCTCCTTGCTTCATCTAAATTATTTTTTATTAATAACATTACCTTTCTTTTCTTTTTAAATTTGATTGTTAATCGTGTAAAATAATTGTAAAATGTATAATATAACAAATCCGCTATTTTAGAAGAATCCTTTTGAACAAAATCATATTAAGAGCTTTGAAAATCTTAATCTACTTTTACGTAACTTTGTCTTTAAGAAATTTGTATATTATTTTTAAAAACTAGATTTTATCTATTAAATTTAAAAAATTATATTTTTTTCAAATCACGTCGTGTATAAATAAAATCAATCGTTAGATTATTATGTTATCTTTTACAAAATTTTATATTTTGTATTTAAAATCAATAAAGGCAATATAGAATAAATTATTTCATAAATACTTATTTAACTACAATAATACAATTGTACTATAATACAACTGTAATAAATGAAAACAAAATTTTTTTATTAAATTTTGATTTATGATTAAGAAAAATCAGATTAAGATTTTGTAATTCATTTGATTTAAAGGGTCTGAAAATCGTTAAAATTAATGTAAAATAAAAATGAAGACAAATATTTAAAAGAAAAATAATTCTTTGAAATCGAGTAAGAGAATTCGATTAAATTGTTCCGTAGCTTTATCACTATTTATCAGACTCGAGGTGGTTGAGGGACGGTAAACAAAAATTTATATCTATGATGGTTCTTTTGATTTTCCAGGTAGAGTACCTTGCCTGCCGAGCGATACAACCTTTGTGATATGCAATTCGTCAGCTAAGAGCGGCGTAAGCAGTCACCAGAATGAGTACAATGAGGACTTGGAAATAGATACCGACGATGATGAGGACTCGAGGTTCGGATTGGAGATGCGACCGGTGGCTCTCGGCGAGGAGGCGCGAAAGCCTTCGTCACCACTCGCGGGTGGCGGGCTGCACTTCCTCACGGACGAGCAGCCAGGGCCGTGCAAGTCGGTGGAAGGGGCCGGTAACAGGATATCAGGCCCCGAGCCCGAAATCCGCAAGCAGGTTGGTTGGCATCCAAATGCCCTAAGGACTCTGGCGAACACAGCCATCGGTCACAGGAACAGACGACCCGGAGGTGCACAGCACCGCCTGGTCACGGCCCTGGCGAGGAGTCGTGGGCGTCCTGGCGCATGTCGGGACGCCACTCGCTACCTCTACAGCGGCCGTGTAACTTCCGTCCTCAGACCAAGGATTTAGTCCACTCCCGCGGATTCTTTTTTTCCCCCAGTTTGCGCACGCTCTTCCTCTTTTAAAACGTTCTTTATTCTATCTTAACCAGGAATTTCAATGTAGCGCCTCGTTATTTTAGGCTTCTTTTCGCAGGGTTGCTGTTTTCTTGGTAAAGCTTGGCGTCACATCGACTCGTTTTCTTTTTTTTGCATCTGATGGATTCGGTCCATTCTTTCAAGTAAATCCAGATTAGGCAAATTTGAGGAATTACCAATAACCAATATATCAAAATCATACTTTATAATTAATAATTTTGCACGTTATAATTATTGAACAGAAATAACGGAACTTTAAGATAATATACAATTGTTTCGGCATCTAGAATTGTTCCAAAATAATTACAAATATTATAACTTTCTTTTAATATTATTATGTTAAAAGATAGTTGTTATGTTACTTAAATCATAAATGTATTATATTGTTTAAACATGCATTGAATCGATTAAAAATTTTCTACGTGATTTTAAAAATAAAATTTAGTGACTTATCAAGTTTATGATTAGTACTGTTGTGAATAATAAATCATATTGTTTCAATAAGAATGATCAGTGTATATTTATAATTACAATAGATTACTAATTATCAAATTAATTTTATAATTTTTATTTATAAATATATTATAAGAAATAACTTATAAACATTTGAGTGAAATTTTAAATATTTGTAAATTTAATAACTATTTCGATTAAATTCTTTTAATAAAATGTAAATAAAAGACGAAAATCAAACTTTTTAAATTCTTAATTAATTTGTATAGATGTTTGTTTCTAGACATTATTTTATTATTCAAAACTTGAATAATGATTTATTTCTAATTATTTAATTTCTAATGATTTATTTAATTGATCCGTTCGAGTGTTTTAGACGTTTTTTAAATAATTCAACCTTTTTTTATAATACTAATATTAAAATTCACAGAAACTTAGAAATATATATTTTATTATTATTTGTTTAACATTTATAACTTGTTTATCGAATACAATGTGTAGTTATTTTAATATATTAGATACAAATAATAGCAAAATCGATTAGAAAATTAATACTTTTAAATGTAATATTACTTTGATAGATCTAATAAAAAAAATTTTTATTGCATTAAATTATATAATTTTCAGTTTCTTTTAATTATTTGTATATCAATCAGTATAATTTGGGATTATAATTTATTAAATTATTGATTGATAGATTTAAGAATATCCATGGATTGTTGAGAAATTTGAATGTTGTAATAATGGTCGTGCAATTTATAAATATGAATTTTAGATTCGAATTTATATAAAAATATTTGTATTCTAAAGCATATTAAGTTATTTAAATAATGTTTAAAATTTTATGTAATAAAAAAGTTGAATAATTGTTTATATAACTAAATTTCTAAATATCAATATATTATCCTTTTTAAAGTTCATAATTACAAACTCATTCAATAAAAACAAATATTATTCTAAATATATAATTTGTCGTTTATTATTTTTTAGGTATATCTGTATTACTATTGGTTACCAAAATTATTTAGTAATATAGTATATTTTAAATTCTTAACCCTTGCTGATGTTCGTCTATTAAATACACGGTAATTTGAATGTTATAATTTGAATTAATATAATATAACTATATATACGATACAAATAATATATAATTAATATTAGCACACACAATATTTATAAAACTACTTGATTTTCTTTTTCTATTATTTGTTTAATGTTTAAAATGAATAAATTAAAATAATTTTTCGAGAGTTTGTAATTATAAATAAATATTATTGATATCTAAAATTATAAAAAATTTACGCTGTATTTGAGACTTTTCATTGTTCGAAATTTAAAAGTTTTTAAAATTTAATTTTTTCAAATTTTATTTAAAATTTTTTTTTATGAAATTAGGTTATTTTTTCGCTAATTAATAAGTAATTAAAACTTAATATAATATAATGAATAAATTAAAAAAATATTTAATTAAATATTATGCAAGAATTAAAGAATAACTTAATATGTATATAAACAGTAAAACAAATGTTTTTTAAATTTTCATTCCTCGTATCATCTTTAGAATTCGTTAAGTAAAGATTTAAAAATGGACAAAGATAGACTTTTGTCTTATTGATAGAATAAAATCGTTGTATTGTTTCTTTTTTAATTACATTGAATACACGAATAGTGTATTTTTCAATTCTTTACTTTTTAAAAATTCATAATAAATAATAAGTTTAAAACTAAAGAGTAAAGGAGAATATTTGCATCATAAAATGCGGTAATAATAAAGTTTGTTTGTTTGTTTGTTTGAGAGAGAGAGAGAGAGAGAGAGAATTTTAAAAAGATAAAAGACGGAAGAAGGAAAGAAAGAAAAAAGTCTATTTGCGCAAGCTGCTGGAATACCTGATCCAGAAGGATGGCTCAGTGGTATGCAAGTGGTGCGGAGAAGTTCTACCTTCGCGTACTCGTTGGTATCGGCACAAGTATAAACTTCACGTGACAACGCAGGTTGCCCAGCCTACGCCTATTTTCAAGTGTCACAGCTGCAATGCGTACTTCAAGTCACGCAAGGGTTATATTGGACATTTGAGCTCTCGGCACTCTCTAGACGACATGGAAAATGATGAAAATCGGGAGAAGTCACCCCCGAACAGCCAAATTCCAGCTGGGAACAACAACGGGAAATCCAGTGGTCGTAAACTCGCCGACGTAAGACTTTCTTACTGTACTCGTGCGGGAAGATCCTCGAATCTATTCTCCCCTTGTGAAACTGACTCGACCAATGCGCTACTTTACCCTCTTCATACGAATATCATCCGTTCTTCCGCCGAAAAAATCGCCTCAATGTTTAATGCGACTTTTATGTTTCCCTTATCCGAGCTCTGAATGTACAAGTTTTGGAGGCTTTTTTGAATTTTATTCTTTTCATTACTCGAACGCGATATACTACGCGATTTTCTCGTGCGGAAAAATTTCATCTATCATTTTTATAAGCTAAACAACAAGGATGCTTTTAGAGGGCTGTCGATCAAAAGCATGAAAATATATATTGGCTTTTAAATTTCTTATCCTTCAACTTTTAACGTTCCTGTATAACGCTTTTTACTTTTACTTTTGTACGAGCGTTAAGAATTATTGTAAAATTTTATTCGGCATGCTAGTTACTTATGCTAATAAAATGAAATTTTTATTATTAACTATTCTTCTCGAATTTGCATTTAAACATATTTATTGACATTAAAGTAATTCTTTTACAAGAATTATGATGTAATTGCATAAATATTCTACATAAATTCTGCCTTAAATAATACTTCTACTTCTTATCAACGGGTTCAAAAAATAAAATATATTTCAACATTACACAGTAGAATAAAAAATTTATATTCCTTGAATATGAAATGCCTCTCTGCACGTTAATAATCTCTTTTTTAATATAAGTATTATAATATTCATATTATATGTGCAATATATTTATTTTAAGATAAAAAAATGCAACTTTATTATATTATTGTTGTTCATTATACCCACATGGCTGCAAAATCATATATTTTTGCGTATGTAATGCTTATATAAAATTTTGAACATTCATTTTTACATGTTCATCGATCAAAACGTGTAATGTTTATATATTGTATAATTTTATATTTACTAGTACACCCATATTACTGTTATTGTTCTATAAGAAAGCCAGATCCTAATGAGTGAATGTGTATAATTAGATAATTGTAGCTTTATTTAAAAAATTAAATGAATAAAAATATTTGTTTGTGCTGATTTTTTAGACAATTTTCGGAATCATTGTAGAATCTGGTTTTTTAAACCTGCTATATATAATATGCATTCATTTGCTCGATGCTTATAGTTTGCAATTTGTTAATAAAATGATTTTTACAAAAAAAAATTACAGTTGTTTTGCATAAAATCCCTTTTCTTTATTTTTAGTTTTAACATCAATGCATGAGATAATAATATTTAGCAGATTTTATTATTTAGCGCACAAAATTACATATTTCAATTAGGATATTTTTCTATCAAATTATGTTGTTATTTAAACATAAAAATGCTTTTTAATATGTATTGCTGTACAACTTTGCACTATTTCAAGGATATATGGAAAAAAATTTTTATCAATTAAACTAAGACATGATTTCTTCACTATTAATATTTTAAAATAGAATTTTATATTAGTTTATTTTTTATACATAATTCTTTTTATTTTCATATATTAAATAAAGTATCCAAAATGTAAAAGTAATATCTCGTCGAATAAAAAGCCTTTTGAATATCTCATTCGTATTTAGAAATTATTTACAAAATATTAAATTAAATTTAAAAATAAGATTAGAGTCAAAAATATTATTTTATTTACAATTAATGTATTCTTTAACATTTTAAATATTGAGAATTAATACTTTCAAGATTTCTGCTGTAATTTTAATATTTGATATAGTTAAAGAGATTAAATATAAAAAAAGGCGATGTTGTATGTATTACCTATATTTAGAGTATATCTCAGTTAGCTTTAGCGTTTTCAGAATAATATTCTACAAATTGTTAATAAATAATGAATTATAATCAATCTGCATACTGAACAGGTAAGAAATTTATATTTACAATTTTTAAGATCAAAATTTTTTTGTAAACGCTTCTAAAGAAAAACAACTGAACCTAACTGAGAAACCACTCTGATCTGCAATGCTGAAAAGCAGGAAAATGTGTTCAATTGGGATTCTGGACAAGATCGCACCGAATTTAATCTGATTTTGGTTGAACTCGTTCTGGCGGTTTCTTGGAACGCGGTTCTTTTTAATCAGGGTTGGCATGTGTGTCTGAGTGCAGATCAGCAAAGGTCCGGATTGGGAGCAGCAGCGCGAGAAAGAGGAAAAACTGGTGGCGGATATAATCGACAGGGTGAAGCGGGAGTGTGAGGCGCAGGGCGAGACGGTAACGAGGCGTGGCTACTCCAGGCGCTCCACTGTTATGAACAGCTAGGTCAACTTATGCAGGACGGCATCGCAAAGATCTTCGCCCAGAAACACAAACTCTTCATCAGCCTTGCATGAGCCGTCTTTCAGATTCCGCATGTAGCAGTGGCTTCTCCTAAAGTTACATTTGCTCGATAATCTGTAACATCAAAGTTTAAGTCTTAAAATGCAAACGTATCATAAGTATTTAATACTAGAAAGTGAAACTTAAATATACTAACCATATGGTATAGCCTCTTTATATTGTCGAAATTTATTTTTATTTTTGACATTGAAAATTTCTTTTAGTTTCGTGTAAAGCAGAGTAAACACAGCACTGCCATTGATTAAATGTGAATTTTTTATATAACGAATTTCATATGGCCGATTTAGATCAATTTTCAGAAGTACAACACATTGGTTTTTATATATTGTTTACAAAAATGTTGCCAATAATGGATAAGACATTTAAAGTCATAATTCCTTTTTTCAAAGATCTAATCATTATTTTATTAACTAATATAGGATGTAATCGTTCGTAATCAGACGAAGTTTCAATAAATAGAATTCATCTTCAAAAAAGTTATTTAATTTTTTAAAATAACTTTTACTCGACTTTAGGTATCTTACTTATTGTTACATCCGCAGGTATTATCAAGAGTCAATTCCTCTATTCTACAGCTACTTTATTTACATATTGGAGCTAACGAAATAAGAGGTGAAATGAATAAGGTAATTTCGAAAAATTATTTAACTGGAAAATTATGAAAGATTACTATACAGTGATATTAATAATTTTGTCATTTTTTAGTATGGATAGTATTTTTATTTCATAAGGAAACATGTTAAAATTGTAAACATATTTCTTGTAAAAATTAGATACATAAACTGTGATAAACATATATGTTTTTTCTAATTTATTTATTATTTTTGGTACAAATTAAATATATGTACATATATAAACAAATATTTTAGCTTATGAAAAACCTAACCTTAAAAGAATAAAATAGAGTTTTTAAATTTTGTTTTCACAAATTAATATTTATTTTGTGCCAGAAATATCTCAAATTATTATTTATTAAATGTAAATTAAAATGATGTTACTCAACTTAAATATTATTTTTTATTGATAAATGTTGACAATTTTGAATTAATATTTCATGACTAAGAAAGATATTGTATTTAATAATTTTTCAATGAATTGTGTTGAAATTTTAGTGCTATCTTCAAATGTACAAATTATACCATATTTCAAACAAACTGCAATTAGTTATATGAATAAAAATATAAAAAATTAAATCAATTTACCTACACTTTATGTCAATATGTATAGCAAGTAAATTAGTGCCAAAAAAATAAACGGATATAAAATATGGATTTTGAATTTATAATATATATGTAATTAAAGTGAGTAAAATGAGAATAAAAATAGTTTTTTAAAATAATAAATGTTAAAACATTCTAATCTAATTACTCTATTTAAAAGTAACTAGTCTTCCGAATCGAACTAAATATAAAAAAATACTTTTTAATACTAATTTTGTTCTTGTGGAATATTTATACTGACCCAAGTACAAAAATTAAAATTAAACATTAAAAGAATAAAAAATATAATTTAAGTTCATGTTGCAAACTGGTATAATATTATAATGTTTTTAAGAAATAAAAAATTCTTATAATTTCAGATACTGTATTTTCTTTCGGTTACGTAAATCATCAATTTAATAATTGAATGATATAAATGGATTTCAAAACCAATTAAAAAATAAATGAAAAATAATATTAAAATTTTAATTTATTTAAATCATATATCCAAGAATAATTACAAAATAGTATCTGTATTTAAGTTACATAATATTGAATTTTCAATGAAATACTTACATTTTATTTATAAAATAAAAAAAACACAATCTAATACTTATTTCACGATTATTCGCTTTCTCAGGGAATTTTTCAATAATTAGAAAGTATAAATACTCATGTATAAATATAATTTAAAAAAATTAAATAAAATTAAAAATCAATGCAATATTTACATTATTCATAACAATTATTCGATAAGTAAATTTGATTACAATATAGCTAAATGTATTTTTTAATAATATTAATTAAATGTAGATAAATAAATTAATCTAATATTTTTCTGTAAAAGTTATAGTTTCAACAAAAGAATTTTCAAATTCTTTATTTCTAAAATTTACTAATTTTACTTAATAAAACGATATATTATTATAATAAAAAGTATTATTAATAAAATAAAAATTAGGGATATACAAAAATCCGAAATTCAATACTTTGTTTAAATTATTGTATTAAAAATGTAAAAGAAATTTAATATAAAAAAACACAATAATATAATAATCAAGTCTTAATTTAAGTTTTCTAATTGATCGCATGATTCTTAACTTGAATTTTAATAGGGTGAATTAAACTTTATATCATTGCTCATTTTTAAATTTTTATGATTCACATTTTAAAAAAGAATGTAATAAATACAAAATCATATGCTAAAAGATAGAAATTATTTATATACTGATTATATTGTAATTTCTTCAGAAATTATTATATACTAACTATATCGTAATTTCTTTAGAAATTATTTATATAATGACTATATTGTAATTTCTTTAAAAATTCGCGTAATATTTTTCTCTGTAAAATATGAAAATTTAAAAATTTAGAATTTTCAATAAATTATCATTTTTTCTATTTTAATATTGTAAATATGATATTAATTTAAATAAAATATTATTCAATTAAAATTGCAATTTTACAATCGTATTTTGTTTACATGAATTTTATTTTTATAAATTTTCGGTACAAATATCATATAATTTGATATTCGTCACAGTTATAATAAACTTTAGCATATTTGTCTCAATGTATCACCAAAAATAAATTATGTGAACAATGATAATTATAAGTTCACATAAAAAAATAAATATTGTCCAAATGGAGTATGGAACGGTGCAAAGTTCCGAAATGAAATTTTCGTTTACACATTAGAATGCGTGAATTGTATAATGCAATTATGATTGTAAGTAAAATTTCTTGATGATATGTATAAGCAATAATTATGATGATAAAGTCTCCAATTAAATAGCAATAGACCTTTACGAATATATGTAAATATGGAATATTATAATATATTATACATGTGTAAATAAATAATAATTACATACTAAA
Source organism: Dolichoris vasculosae (assembly GCA_018907195.1). Lineage (NCBI taxonomy): Eukaryota > Metazoa > Arthropoda > Insecta > Hymenoptera > Agaonidae > Dolichoris > Dolichoris vasculosae. The sequence goes on along the minus strand of JACCHY010000014.1, from coordinate 4,123,020 downwards.
AAAAAACATAATTTAAATTTAACAAATAATTACTCTGAAAAATTTATTGACAGTTATTTATTTAATTCTAACGAATTTTATACACTGCTTCAATTCATATTACTGTCATATTCAAATCATTTTACTGTCACCACATTTTATTTTGAAGTATTTTTTTGCCACTTTATTTTTGAGATTCAATTACGTTTTCCTTTTACCTTAAGAAGAAGTTATAATATATACGTTTACGAAAAAAATTTGTAAATGCAATTTAATTTTAAAATCAAAAGTAATATGAACTTTACACATGGTATTAAGTTGGGTGCTAAAATCATCTGGTATACATCTACCTATATTTTAAAAATATATATATTTACTTGATACATATTTATAAAATATTTTTGTGATTATTCTGAGATACTTAAGAAATATCAAGATAAATGTAAACTTAATTATATATTGTTGATTATTTGAGATTATTTTATATTTTAAGTGAGAATTAAAAATTCTACGTTAAAATTAAAATCATGAATATCATTATCATTAATAAATTTTGTAATAATTAAATAAGTTAATTATAATTTGTGACATAAAAAGAAATTTTCAGTGTATTATTATATTAAGTATTAATGCAAGCGTATTGATCATAATTATTATTCTAAAAAATATAATAATTTATTATTAAAATAATGAAAGATATTTTGCCAAAAATATATCTTTTAAAGTATATCTTACTGCAACGATAATAAAATATTATAAGTTCCTTTAAAGATAACACGAGCATTCTTTTAAGCTTAATAGTACAATTATTCATAAACAGTGTATAGTATTATATAAACACATATAAATCTGAAAAAATTTCATATAATTTTTATTATTTATGAGATGATAGAATCGTATACTATTAATTGAAATCGAATTAGTTTATAATCAATCTTATATGGAAAAATTCATTGAATATTCATATATTAAAGAATAAATTTTTTTAAATAAAAAAGTTAGAAATGTAAATGACTTTGCAAATAGGATTGACAGTGCTATTAAAAAACATACATTAACTGTATTCCTATTCGATTAGTAGATGGAATATTGATATGGTTATTTAAAGTTTTATCTTTAATTAAAAATACTGAAATATTAGTATTTTTAAACTTTTAAAAGTTTGTTTGTTCCTTTAAAAAAAATGGTATTATTATCTCTAAGGCAAGTTAATGTGATAATAAAATATCTATGTAATTTATATATATAAGAATATATGTTCCTTGTACTTTTAATATATTTTTTACCATATTATAAAAACTGAAAGAACGAAACAAGTATATGATGTAAATATAGTCACTTGACTAATTTGCTTTATATATAATGTAAGTCATATAATCAAATTAATATAAACAGAAAAATTTTGAATTCAATCGGCAATAAATTTATTGATTGAATTTAATGCTTTAATATTTAGTGAGTTAAAATTTATTTAATTTTATAAGTGATTTTATAAAATTTTTACTTGCATATAAAAACCTATTAAAAAATTGTGTAATTTTTATGTAAATAGATTCTAACTATTTCTTGATTTTAAATGGAATCTTTTTTTATAAAAAGTAAATAATTATTTATGTTATAAAAAATGAAAAAACTATCAATTGTCTCGATAAATTGTAAAGAAGAAAATGTAAACATGTTTTTCTCAATAAAATCTATAAATGTAAAATAAGGCATAAATAGACGTTGATAAGGCTGATGAAAATTTCTTTGTTGGAATTATTATGATACAATAAAATTTTCAGTTTATGTATACACTTGCGATATAGCTGGGAAAAATTCGTTCAGAACTATTTTCGCAATCAATAGAATAAAAAAAAATTAAAAGTAATATATAGTAATTTAAAATTTTGTTAAATGTTGTAATAAGTGATTTTACGAGGGATAAGATATTTAAGTTTTTAAATGAACGAATAATAAATTAAATAAAAATATAAATATATCGTTTTGATGAGTATTTGATTTAATTATTTATTATAAATTTATTTATTTCATTAATACTTAATTTTTTCTCTTCATCTATAAATTTCTTACAGTGGTAATTTACTTTAAACAAAGTAAAGATTCGTTTCATTAAAATTAATTTTGATTTGTTATAAAGCAAACTGTATTTAAAATAAAAATTTGCTATTTACTTATCGTCAATATTTAAATTATTAAAAAAAATACTATTGATATTAATTTACATAAGAAATAAATTTAAATGTAATGAATTTAGAATTTAGATGAAAATCTTGAAAACAAGATCTATCGCTAAAAGATATCATAAAATAGTATAATAGAATAAATAACTATTGAAAGAATAAAGAAAATCAATTGTGGTATTGAATGGAAAAAAATGGATGAATGAGCGAAAAGAAAACGGCGTTAATGTTTATAATTATGTATAATTGTACGTCAGTTGAATGAATGGAGAGAGGCAGGGAAATAATAAAATTGTAAACTAATGCTTGTTTTTCATTTTTAATATCCTACGTAATTTTTTATTTCTTATTTTCTTTATTGTTAAAAGAAATTATTGATAAACATTTTTATTTTTTTTTATAAACTTTATACTGTAGTTTAATAAATGGTCGTTTTTGTGCATGTATAGAAAATTGAACAAAGTGTACTAAATAATACTTTTGTAAATAATGCTCGATAAATAATTTGAACTCGAAGTCACCTCAGAAATCAGAATTTACGCAATCGTTTAACGTATGCGATCTACAAAGGAATCAACTAAACATACCCAGCGGATGGTAAAATAGAAAAGAAGGTTGGAACGTGATTTATTTGAGTAATTGCAGATTTTCGCGCGTGTACAAAAGCACCCTCTATCGTAAAATAGACACAGAAATGCTGTGTTCTTCCCTTGCACGCAGATATTGGAGATAGACGCGCGCGTCACGCATCTTCATTTCTCGCATCTGCGCATTGCAGCTGCAGCGCATCTTCCTCGCGGACCCTCTTTCATGTTTATGTTTACCTACACTTGCTCATAGGAGCGATTGGCCTCGCTTCTTTTTCCTCCGCGCACTAACACAAGTGTGCTCTCGTCGCTTCTCCTCCATCCTCTATCCTCCATGTTCTTTTGGCTAATGTAGACATTCACCAAATATCCATCATAAGGAGACAAGAGAGAAAAAGAGGGGAATAAAGTGCAGTCGTCGTTATCCCTCCAAAACTATAAAAATAGGGTTTCCCGTGATTTCGTGAGAAAAAAAATCTCTGATCGGCGAGTGTCCGATCGCAATTGTCTGCACTTTTGTGGCTCTTAACTACGACGATAGCGTGATCTCCGGTATTTCGATTGCAGGAAAAACGAAATGTCGCCGCATGCAAATTAGTGCTACGTGTGATATGTACTTTGCAAGAAGTCAACAAGAGCACGAACAGAAGCAATATAAATACACGATAATTAGTTCGCGACGCTTAGCGACGACCGTTGAGCCGCATCCATCGTTCGTGGAGGATCTGTGGAAGAAGCAAGGAGAGCGAGGTAAGAGATGACCAAGTTCAAGCTGGCCCTAGTTGCCCTCTGCGTCTTGGCGTTCAAGTTTTCGTGGGCTCTGACTACCAAGGACCCACTCGCGCCGCACGGGAAATGCGAACCTATCACGATAAATCTTTGCATGGATATGCCCTACAACGAGACCATAATGCCGAATCTTCTGAATCACCAGAAGCAAGAGGATGCTGGACCCGAGGTACATCAATTCTCTCCCTTGGTTAAGCTTAAGTGCAGTCCAGACCTTAAGTATTTCCTCTGCGCTATGTATGCACCAGTTTGTACTATATTAGACCAGGCACTCCCACCCTGCAGGTCCCTCTGCGAGAGTGCTAAACTTGGTTGCGAGAAGCTCATGAACAACTTTGGCTTCTATTGGCCCGAGAGTATGGATTGTTCCAAGTTTCCAGAGTATAAAGGTTCTGTTCTTTGTGTAGGCAAGAACAATTCTACTCAGTCTAAAATACCTATTATCGATGATGTAAGACTGCCTGTACCAGAATTTCATCCAGCGCTTTGGGGCAATATTCACAAACCTTATAGCTCTAATGGCTTTATGCTAGGAGCCAAGGATTATGGATTTGTCTGTCCAGTGCAGTTCAAGGTTCCCCATGGATTGGGTTATTCTTTAAAAGTGGGAAACAAAATAGAGCCTAACTGCGGAGCTCCTTGCGATGGAATGTTTTTTACGGAAAGAGAACGCAAGTTCTCTAGAGTTTGGGTTGGAACTTGGGCAACTTTATGTGCTGCTTCATGTTTTTTCACATTTTTAACTTTCCTCATCGATACAGATAGATTTAGGTCAGTAATTTATACATTAAATATATAAAATAAATATTACATATATAAATATAATTTTCAAAAATAAAATATGAATACATTTTTCTAATATACCTTTATTTATTTATATTTTTAAATCTAATCGTTAAATGATAAAAAATTATCATTGATGTAATCTTATATATTTTATATGTATATAAACTATTTTAGAATATTTAATTTTTATCAAATTAAATTAATATGTGTTTAAATATAATGTAAAGCCAAAAAAGTCAGAGTTAATCATTATAATATATTATAACATTTCAAGTTATTTGTAGTACTAATTTTATTGTATTTTTAATTGGATAAAGATTATTAAATATAACAATTGCTTTCAATAATTGAAAATATAACTAAAAAAATATTTTACTGCTTATAATTATATTTTTTATAACTGTCATTATGTCATTAATATATTATAGAGGCAAATGTCAAATTTCTATTCAAATGAAACAAAAAGGATTAAAATTACATAAATTATATGAGTTTTATTTTGTTTCATTTTGTTTAATATAAACTCATTTTTAATAGTAAATATATTTAGTTTATTATTTTGCTATTTTAGATATCCAGAAAGACCGATAATATTTTTATCAGTATGCTATTTAATGGTAGCATTGGTATATGTAGTTGGTTGGGCTGCTGGAAATTCTATATCTTGTAGAGAACCCTTTCCACCACCCTTGGACATGAGTATTCAAATGGCTTCAACCATAACTCAGGGCACCAAACATGAATTATGTACAATTTTATTCATGGTTCTTTATTTCTTTGGAATGGCTTCCAGTATCTGGTGGGTCATCTTAACTCTCACCTGGTTTTTAGCTGCTGGATTAAAATGGGGACATGAGGCTATTGAAGCCAACTCACAATATTTTCATTTAGCAGCTTGGGCTGCACCAGCAGTTAAGACTGTTTCCATTCTTGCAATGGGAAAAGTTGAAGGTATTTATTTTTAAATATTGTTTATAACAACATTCATGAGAAACAATAGATTTCATTCATATTTGTAATTGTTTACAAAATTATATTTTTTACATATCTAATAAGAATAAAACTGCTTTTACATTATCTTATTTTATATATAAAATGTGATATAAAAATGCATCTTATACTAATAAAATTTTCTTCTTATACTATAAATATTGTTTACAATAAATTATTTTCTCTTAACAAAAAATTTTACTTTTAAATGTTGATTATAAGTAAAGACAAATTAATAACTATTAAACTTAAATTTTAATCATTAATCATTACAGTTTCTACTAATTCCGAGTTATTTACTTATTTATAAATTACTTATTTACTTATAATTGTTTTTATTTATGTAAGAGATTGACTTTAAAAATTTATTATTATAAGATTCAAAGATTTATAAATATTAGAAATTTTAAATTTCATTATAAAAATCGTTATTGTATTTATTTAGAATATTACACTTTGAGAAAAGTATCAGTATTAGGATTAATTAAATAATAATTCTATGTTTTATAATAATAACTTAATCAGCAAATACAAAGTTTTTAAATAAATTTATTAATATCAATAAAAAAATCAAATAATTTTAGTAAATTAAAAAAACTATTATTAAATTGAAGAAGAAAAATAATTGACTTATTAATAATTTAAAAAATCTATAATTTCTAGTGAATTGTGAAGCACAATTACAATGCATCATTTATCTCTAATGTTACATTTATTTAAAATTCAACAGGTGACATACTATCAGGTGTGTGCTATGTTGGATTGTGGAATGTTGAGGCCTTGCGAGGTTTTGTACTTGCTCCTCTATGTGTTTACCTCGTGCTTGGTACTGCCTTTCTTCTGGCAGGCTTCGTTTCGCTCTTTCGCATCCGTACAGTGATGAAACACGATGGCACCAAAACTGATAAATTGGAGAAGCTCATGATTCGCATCGGCATATTTTCAGTTCTCTATACAGTTCCTGCTCTCATTGTCATTGCCTGTCTCTTCTATGAACAGGCTTATTTTGATAATTGGATGCTTACCTGGAACATGGAGATGTGTCTGCGTCCAGGAACTCAGAAACTTTACTCAATACCCTGTCCGGTGGGTGATAGAGCGAGAGATCTTGGTAGGAAACCAGATTTCGAAGTTTTCATGATCAAGTATTTAATGGCAATGATCGTGGGTATCACTAGCAGCTTTTGGGTTTGGTCCAGCAAGACTCTCACAAGCTGGAGGCAATTTTTTCATCATATTCAGGGAAGGCGTACAGACACGTATGTATAAGTGCCTCAGATGAGGACGAGATTCAATGATGACGATAATAATGATGCATCAAAGAATTCAAATTAATTGTTGATCATCCAACTATTTGCCTTATCACTTTCTTTTTTAACCTTTTTATTTTTATTAATAAGAATTGAAATAGAGACTCAGTATTTTATAGGGACTGAAACAATATGAAGTTGAATATTATTTTTAAACTTTATCATAATTCTATGTATTACCTTTATCTTAATAAAATGACTGAAATTTTGTTTGCATAAACAATGCAAATTAAAATCAGCTAATAAATGGAATTAATTTTAATTCTTTTAAAATACTAACAAATTTTTAATTGTATCATTATTTGATTTGTTAGTTAGAATATTATAGTGACAGATTTCTGTAATATATATTTAAAATAAAAAATTACAATTGGGGTACTGCATTTGAATAAATATGTTTTTTAATAACTAATTTACATTAAAAAGTCAATGTTATAATTATTAATTATTGAAAATAATTATTTTTTTATCCAATTCTCATTAAAGTTTTTATTATTTCTACAGATTTGTGATATTATGATTAAAATGGGATTCTAACATTTTTCTAAAGTAAGATTTGTATTGTACAAAATCGAAATGTCAAATACTTTATTTATCTGGATATGTGATTATATATATATATAGTAATTATATAAATATTTCATAAATATTTATTTGTATTAATGTTTCATTTTTATATTAAATTATTAATTAGAATAAATTTAATATTCATGTATCTATTATTAGCTTGTGTAATTAAATTAGAAACTTGTAGTCTTGGCTTACAAATTAATAAATCACATTCAAGTTTTATATTTGTAATATTATCTTCTGATAATGAAAATTATGTAAATATTAAATGAAAATATTATAGTAAATATAATATTTTCTTAACGTATTGAAATTATTCATTATTCCAATTGTGATAAGTATCATCTAATTTATTCATTATTTTTAAATTATCTAACCTTGAAGATAATATTTAATGCTGTTTCAGTTCCTTATATTTTATAATTTTCATGGTAGCTATTTAACATAAATATGTGAAGAATTAAATCATGTCAAGGAAGCTGATAAAAAATTTTTTTGAAATTTAATGACTTGTATTGAGTTAAGGTTTAAACATTTTTGTTTAAACTAATCAAATATGAACTCAAATTTTTGACATAAAAACTAACTACCATGTAGTTATGTAGTTTAATACAGTATATGATTCAGATGCGATTAATAATTGTTTTGTTAATACAATTTTAATAAAATTATTGTATCAATTTGATTAATAAAACTAAAAATAAATAAATTTAGAATTAAAAATAGATAAAAGTTATAGTAATGTTGTTGATAAAATTTCATCTTTAATAAAAAATATTTATAATCTATGTGATAGTTTGTATTTTTACCTTACAGCTGTCCATAGAATTTTAAGCATTTTATAAATATTGTAATTTCTCTTTAATAATTAATGGTTCACTAATAATTTAAAAATTTAATTTTAAATAGGCATATTCTACGTATTACTGAATTTTAATTAATAGCTTATAAGCTTTTTTTTTAATTTAAGAATTCTTTATTTTCCAAAATGGTGAGATAACTCAGTCCTAAAAGTACTTTTCACTATCATTAATTGATTTACACTGATTTTCATTATTTTGCCTAACTACAAATACACATCTAATTATTTATCAATTTATCTTTACATTTTTAACAGATTAAATATTAAAATCATTTAAATTAGGTTTATTAATTTGTTAATAAATTATATTTGCCCTTGAATGTTGCTTAATAGATGATAGGTTTTTTCAATAGCTTATATGCATCACACTTATTTTCGTTATTTTTAATATACTGTTGTAGCCTTGTTAACATAATATTAAAAAAGTATTTGAGTAATTGCAAACTTTATTACCAGAATTTTATTTGTTTATATTTTGTCTGATTTGAAATACTCCTCCATTATTTTTATTAATCATTGTATCCTTCAACTTTGTTTTAGTAATTGAATAATTCAGTAATTAGCACAGTAATTCTTATTCACTATAAAAGGTAATATCTTTCAAATTAGTATTTCAAATATATTAAGTTTGTATGGTTTCTAAAACTTTAAATAATTTTATCATATAATCTTGTTCCATACAGTGATAGTCAGTTTTCTTTTATTTCTATTTGTACAGGTAAGGAATTGCTAGACTTATTTTACATGACTGAGATATTAATTGATTTATATTATATTAAATTGAAAGACTGGAAAAACTGAAAGGTGTTTAAATAAGATTTTACATATGAGCTATGGTTTTTTGACTGACTATCAATGATACTGAATTTTTATTAAGCAAACTGATACAATAATTTTAATTGCATTTAAATTAAAAGATATTTGTTGATTTTGCGTTAAAAAATTATTACTTTCTGTGAACAAAAATAATAATAATAAGAAATATAACTAAAGTTACTCTCACTGCGTCCAAGTTCACTTATATATTTGAATTATGGATGAGCCTTGATTTTCGTGTTCCTACAGAGTTGATATGTTGGTAATAGTGATTTAAAATTAAATCTATGCTCAACACAGTGTAGGTTTCTTTATATTTTTCTTAAATAGCGAACTTTTGTGCCAATTAATTTGTTCGAATTGTAAATGTTTTATACTGAATATTACTGTATATTAGATTAAATGTATTAAATGTTGCTTTGTGTTTCATTAAATTTTTTTTTATTTTTATTTAAAGTGCGTAAGAAGCTTGAAATTTTATTTTAAGCAACTTCATATCAAAAAGTTTTTGTAGTATTTTTAAATATTATTGTGCCTGTTCATCAATTAATTAAACAAACAAATGTTCATATATAGTCTTTCATGATATAACTGAAATTCTCTTTATAAATTTTAATTTTGACGCTTTGAATATTCATGCTCGAAAAATCTAATTTGATAAGAAGTATTGTATTGTCAAAAATTTTATACTTCATTAATTGAAGTACTTAAAAATCAAACTAATTTTAATGTAATAACCCTTAGTATACATTTCTTTATTTCAATTATTTTTATATCCTCTTATTATGTGTAAAGCGTGTTTATATATAGTTTATCTATGTTTATGAATTAGTCATAAAATTTTGTTTTCTAAAATTTAAGTACTTCATGCAGAAAAGTATCAATAATATTTTATATTTTATATTTTATATTTACATAAGAATTTAATCATTGTTCTTAATAAAATATTGTCAGTAACTTTTTACACAGAAATAACTCAGTAAAAAAAAATTCATAACTAATTATAAAAAGTTCTAATAGACTGTAAAGCTTTAGTATAGTGTGTAATATAATAAGATTTTAATACTCATTGTATTCGTGTGAATATGCATGTGTGTATATATATGTGTATATACATATTGCAATTCCACGTATTTTTTAAGTAGCTCAAGTTATAAAAATGTTTATTATAATTACTCTTTTAATCTTTCAAAATCTATTAGCATTTTACTTACTTCAATTTAACTGAATTTTTTATTTAAAAATAATTTGTTTAAAAATACTGACGTGCACTAGAAATTGCAACCACCGCATAGTTTAGATATTTCGTTTGCATCTAAACAAAAATAAAACTAGATAACTGACAAAGTAAAAAAAGTAGCATGACTTTACTATGTTCAAAGATGAAAACGAACTGCCGAACTGATACTTGCCTATAGAAACCCGAGTAGGTGCAAATCCGACGGACGCGTTCATGCTTTTGCTTTACAAAAACATAAGTGAAAAAAGATTAAAAGGAGAGAGCATCGATCGTTAATTACTATGAAACGTCAAGCATAAACGAGAAAATCGCATCGGATTTACACGGCGGTATCAATCATACGAAGAAACTCCAAATCTAGGAAGAGAAAAATGACAATCGATTGGTGCTTCATCCTAGAAAATAAATACAGGCGCCTTCATTTAGAGTGAAAAACTTTAAATATTGATGAAATACAAATACATAAATATGTAAATATAGTTTTTAAATTCATTTTATATATTATATGTGCAATAATAACATTTAGATCTTTATTTTTAATAGTAAATAAATCTTTAATTTCAAATAGTAATTTTTATTTTCAGGTATTGAAAATAAATAAACATTTTTATTTCTTGACTTATTTGCAAATCAATGACATGGTAGTAAAATGCTTTACGTGTTTGATGACTAAAAATGTCAGCGTTGTTGGTTTTTATTGAATTATTTTCTAAAAAGTAATTCAAAGATTCGTCCATTGAAACTATCGAGCTTTTGTAAATGTAAATGATTGAATGTTATGCTGTATTGCAATGAAGAGTAAAATAAAATTAAATAAAACAGTGTTTAATTTTTTGCATCGATCATATACGAGGGTAGTTAGAAAATTCAGCTCGTTGTAGGATATATATTAGAAATACTAAATTATTGCAATTATTTACAAATTTAATTCTGTAAACTATATTATAAAAGTTTCACTTATTAATTCAATTTTAGTGACATAACTTAGTAACTTTTATTTTTTTTTTAATGGTCTGTACAATATTTATGAGAATTTGTACATGAAAACCATTACAGTAGATATAAATTCTGAAAAGGTATTATATGTGATTCATTTAATAAAGTTATTTTAATGAAATCTATAAACAAGAAATTAGTAACTAAGATTTATTTAATTATCTTAGAAAACTTTTTATGCATCTAAGTTTTATTTTTCATTACAAATATTTGTAATATTTTATTCGTATTAACGATGGTGTAAACAAATTTTTTTAATCAAATTCTAAACCAGAATAAAATAATCTATGATGAGTATTATGTAATATTATTAGATCAATTAAATAAACTATACAAATTTTATTTTCAAAGATAATAATTTTTTTCATTATGGTAAGGTATTTGATAATATTTTTCAAGAATATGTCCTAAAATGCGTTTTGAATTGGTTGTACGCACTGTATTAGACGAAAATAGTGTACTGATTTTTTCTATTTATAATTATAAGAAGATATATTGGAAACAAATTAAAATTAATCGATAAATAATTAAAAAAGCTACTCTTAAATTTTTCAAGAAATCTTATCAAAAGAAAAGAAACTAAAAATTAAATTAAATATATTAAGCTGAAATAAATTATGTTGATAAATTAAAACAAAATTGTTTTTAAATAAATAATGTATTTTCCTTCCTAAGCAGAATTTTTTCATACTATTTTCGTATATGTAAATAAATGTATGCGTATGAGTGTGTGTACGTGCATGTATTGAAAAGACACGCTACAATTAATGTTTCGAAAATGTGATCAAAACAAGATTATCATTTTATAAATTAATTTATATGTACATCCGTTTTATATGATGAAGATACTAATTTCTAAAGAACAAAGAGATATTGCGAAATATTGCGTGAACGATTATATATATCTTTTATATAACTAATAATTCATAATTAAAGACTAGTTAAAAAAAATGATTGACTCGTTTATAATCCAGGTTGAAATTTTCATTACTTTTAATGTAAAATAATTTTAATTGAATAAGGAAAAAAATTATTATCTAAGTTTTTTATTTGACGTCTAATAATAATTACTAATACTGCAATCATTGATTTATTGATACAATGTAAATTACAATATCAATATCTGTTTTGTATCCATTTTTAGTAATAAAAATATTATATAATTATAAATAGTGTGTTCAGTTTATTATGTCTACTTACTCATAATAAAGGTAATAACATTAAAATAAAAAACCAAAAAAGGAATTAATTTGGATGTATTTTATTTTTGTAAATAAATATATGTTGTTAAAGTTGCACAGTTTTTAATTTAATTGATTTAAAGAAATAATATTTCATTAAAAAATTTAAAATATCTAACTTTTAATTTATTGTATTCTGAAATTATTTAATATGTAAAAATATTTCTTAAACTAATATTATAAACAATGAATAATTAAATTATTATTTTTTAGATACTTAAAAATTCTTTCCAAAATTCTAATGTATTGTTTTTATATTATAAAAAGTAATATAAATTAAACATACATAAATGATGATGTTTTAGAATATACGGAACATTTTTTAAATGGTATATAATTTATTATGATTGCAAGAAGTAAATAGAAAAGTATTAAATACTTTATAAAAAAATTAAATATTTTTATATGTAATATTTATAAGCTTTATCATTTAAAAAATTTATATGCAAGTTTTCCGTAACGTTATAATTTTTCTTAGTAAATTTATTTGAACTTCTGCTAATGTTTTAGGATCACAAAACTTGTTAATTAAATAAAAGTTTTGTTTTCAATAACAACAATTTCAAAAGCATGATTTCTTAAAATTAGCAATACAAGAACAAAAATTACATATTTGAATATTTGGTTTTATTGAATTTTTTTTTGAAACAAAGAAACATGTAAAATAACGAATAAATAAAAAAATACATGCATTTAGCATATAATATTACAAAAATTGAAAATTATAGTTGCTTTTCATCATATTAACACAAAATTTACTTTTCTGAAAAATGTTTATAAAACTATCTTTATTGTTTTCAAAAAGAACCAGGAAAAGATGCGTAAATAAAGTAAGTGATGAGTAAACAAGTTGAATTGTTTTATATGGAAAAGTGGACGAATAGCTTACTTGGTCACTTTATATTGTTTAACTTTTCTTAGATATCTTGCAAGCAGTGGTGTGAAGCTGAAGATTAGCATGAGCCGAATAGGAAATAACAAGTTGTGGATTGCATAAACGGTCGAAAAAATCGAACTTTTGTTCATTATTGTGTTAACGAGTGTCTCCTCTTGTTCAGAAGATCCGTCTGTAAATTTTTTGATAAACGGCTTCAAGTCAACATCTCTGTAAATATGAAATGAACTTTTTATCCAAAAGTACTTTTATATGTTATAATGTTTTGTAAATAGTTTGTTAAAATAAATTTCCCTCAGGAAATTATTCTTTAATATCAAATATTTGCTACATTAAAATTCCATATAATTCTGATAACATTAAAATTATTTTTAACAAAAATCAGTTAATCGTGTAATATCATACATAGCGTAAAAAGTCAATATTTCACATTATACAAACTCAATTTTCAATAATTTTTTAATAATAGATAAGATTATTTGAAATAAACAATACATTTAATGTAAAAGAATTTTAAGATAAAAAAAATGAAACTAAAAATTAGTTTAATCAATTTCATTATAAAAGTAAAATATTTTTTTCGAATGATCAATTATTAAAAATTAAGACAATATAATATCGATACATGTAGAATTATAATGTAAAAATATTAATTGGTTATCTACTTTGCATTGCGCGAGCCTGTATCATAATTCTATTATAGTATAAGTCCTTTGTAATTTCAATAATTTGTTGGGAGTGTTACAGATTTATTTATTATTCATACGTGTAATAAATAATAAGGAAATTTTTAATAAATTTCAAGCTGCAAAATGTATGATAAACATGTGATATCTTGTTTAAGTTTCTTATCCTTGATTTTGGGTTTCTATTCTGCAAAATAATTAATTTTTACTGAGGTGAATATGAAATCGAGGGTAATGCAAAACTTGAGATTCAGATCTTTTTTTCTTGTATTATCTTTGGTATTTCAAGAATTTAACACATGTTACATTGTTTAGTCAGATCTGTATTACAATATTTATTCATTTGTATTTTTTACCCGTATTGCCAACGTATTCATTGTTACACATACTGTTAATAACTTTGATAATTTATATTTTGATTTTTTAATTCATTTGAATTGAATATGAAATAATATACTTTACATTATTATCTTATTAAATCGATTTTTGTTCAATATATTTGAATGTTATGTAAAAAGTTTAATCACAATATTGTTTATCAATACATTAGACTGATTTTTATTCATCGTTAATCGAAACATTCTTTATACATAGGTAAATAAGGGTTGATAAAAGGAATTTTCCATTTTGATATGATTTTGTTACAAGTAATTACTTTTTTATTAATTCCAAAGTGGTTGTATATGACTAACCTTTGAAGTAGTATGTACAAAATACTCATTGTTATCAACGAAATGCCAATGTACAAACAGATAATGATCTTGCCGTACATATTTGCAATTATCTTTAGCCTCTCCTTCTTGGTTAGGACGATACGGTTTGCTTTTGAATTAGTAGTCGTAGAGTAGGGACAAAGACCTGGATGAAAAATGAGAAGTTATATTATTTTGCATTTTTTTATGTTTATGCGTACCTAAACTGCTATTTTTACTTGAGTCTTTATGAATAAATATAATAAATCTCTTCCTTCTATAAAAAGTATCGAAAAAAACTCTTGTCATGTCATGAGTATTTAGATTAGTAGTATTTAGCCGATATCGTAATTTCAAACGTATAATTAAAGGATCTTAAATTTCATGATTGTCTGTACTTAGCAATTCTTAACTTATATATATATATATATATATATATATATATATATATTCTATATTTATGCAATCTTTCCATTATATGCGAAGCATTTGAACAAAAAACTAATCAATCTTGAGACATTTTTTTAAATTTTGGCGTAAATATTTAAAAAAAAAAAACTACAATTCTCACTGTTTTATTATAAGAAAATAATAATAAACTAATATTACTAGACTAAGTTTTCAATTTTTAGAAGATAAGTAACAATACATTTATGAAATACAATCAAATATATAATTTTCTTTAAAAGTCTATACAAAAAATAATATTTTTAACGCTATTTTACTCTATACAATGATGAGCTCATATAAAGAGCTAATAAATGAAGTAATTGCCGATATAAGTCGAAGTGAGAAAGATAGATTTCGAACGAATAAGTATTTGCGAAGATCAGCGTCCTTAAGGAGAAGAATGGTAAATATCTTGTGAGGCAGTTAAGCCATGGAAGTTTGGAAAAAATATTACGCGAGAGTATTTTTAAAATTATATATAATAATGTGTTATATTAATTGCTTATTTCGCCCACTTCTATTTTTGTAGGCATCGATGGTAATATATATATATATATATATATATATATATATATATATATATAGAAAGAGAGAGAGAATAATAAAATATTTATTATAAATTCTACAATTTGTTTGAACTTATTTTATTTATATGCTATTATTAAATTACTAAACTTATTAGACATGAATGATAAACATTTAAATTAATTATTACTTTTAAATTTTACATTTTTTAAATGTAAGTAATATTTAAATTTATTCAACTAATATAATAAAATATTAAACAATTATACGTGATTTTTAGTACCTACTTATATACCAAGAATTAAAAGGTTACTTTTAATTTTACTAGGTGTAGATTATTGGAATTCTTTTCGTGACATAGTTATTTTATGAATGCTACATTTATTTTATTAACTAAACACATAATAATAAATGGTTATAATAATTCACATTATTTAAATAACATTAATATGAATTGGATACAATTTTTAAGGTGCACAATTTTAAATATAAAACGATAGATTTTTCAAATACTGAGATTTCTGATAAGCCAATAAAATAAGTTCATTTCGTGTTTTATGTATATTTTTATATAGATTTTTAGATAGATTGTTTTATATAACAATCTAGTAAATCATATTTTTAATAAATTAAACAACAAAAAATCATCATGATTTGACAATATACCAAATACAGTATTGTAACATACTCCAAAACAAATTAAATATTATTACACAATAGTATTTAACAACGCACTAAATAATATATATTTTCCAATAATGGAAAAACTAAAAGTAATATAAATTCAGAAAAAAAAATAAAAACAATACATCACTATCTAATTTTTGTTCTATAAGCCTTCTACCAAATATAGGCAAAATATATGGAAGAATAATTAATCGTACCTTAATAAAATACTATAATAAAAATAACATAATATCAGCAAACCAATTCGGATTTAAACATAAGCACTCAACAATATATACAATTAATAAACTAACATCGGATATATGCTGGGCACTAAACGATAACCAAAGAATAGCAGCTTGCTTAATCAACATAGAAAAAGCATTCGACACCACTTGAACTGAAGACATAATTTATAAATTAATAAAAACAAAATTTCCTATATATCTAATAAAATTAATATAGAACATGATCACAGATAAGTCATTTATGTAATAGAAAGAAATAACAAATCAAGCCTAGAATTCATAGTAGAAAACGGTTTACAACAATATACAATAGTGATACTCATAATATTTTTTATCTTAACAAATCATTACAAAAACAATCGATATCATTTGCAGACGATTTAATAGTTTATATTTCTGGAAAAAACTAAAAAATTGGAATCACAATTACAAGAATTATTCAACAAAATTAACGATTATTATAATTGAAATTTAAAATTAATATAAATAAATGCGCTACTATAAAAAAGAAAGAAAAATTTGTAAAACTTCAAATATCGGACAGTTTCACCAAGAAATACGCAATTCCTCACAAACAACTAGTCAAATATTTAGGATTACATCCAGATATAAAATTAAAATATAATTATCATATTAAAACTCAATTAGAAAATGCAAAAACAGAATTTTGACATACGCTTGCCTCATCTGGTACAATGTAATGGCACATGAAATGGAAAAAATAAGAATTTCGAAAGAACATGCATAAGAGCCTGTCTTAAATTGTACAGAACCGAGTAAGCTCTTATAAAAAATATGTAACAAACAATATATTATATAATAAATCAAATTTATAAAGAAGCGATTGTCACATTAGAATTTAATAGAATCCATTTTTCAAAATTATACCGTATCACAGAAAATAGTCTGATTTCAAACATAATATATTCAAACCCAATGTACTTCTCAAAACAATACACCAATTATTTACCACATACATAGAAAAAGACTTGATACAAAAATAATTAATGAAATAAACTTAACTGGCAATAATAAAATCTTTTTATGGAAAAACAATATGGTTATATCACAAAGAGATAAAAAAGAAAAACACCGAAAAAATACGAAAAGATATTGGTAGCTTACATAACTATCTAATATTAAGAATATAAACAAAAAACTACTGAATCAATAACAAAATGAAACTCATAAATTAAACGACTTCGTAAAATTTTTAATAATGGAATGTATTCATATGTAAATAAATGTAAATAAATATATATTCCTAATTTCCCATGATACCGTTTCCTCTTCCGCACCTACACACACATCATAAAAATTCAAAAGCAAATAGAATGTACAGTTTTTTTAGATTACCCATTTTCTGTATATAAATAAAACTGTAAAAAAATGTTATCAACAATTTGTTCTTTCATAACAAATTTTCACAAAGAAAAATTGATCAAAAAAATATATAATCTGTAAGACTGCGTTCGCTGTATATGGCAGCGTTTAGTCATAAGCAATATATTATATAAATCATTAGTCTATTATGATTGTAAAAAAACAATATATTGTATTTATTGGGTATAAAGAAACATTATTTGAATAAAAATATAAATTATATCAAAACTTACTATTTTCGAATATAATAACGGAAACGGGTTGATGGTGTACAAATGAGTTACTTATTTTTAATATAATTTAATAATAGTAATTTATTTATTAATATAAATTATATATTAAAGATACAATGAGTTGGTATTGAAATAGTAACGTTGTAACGTATATTTAGTATGGTGCTTTTATTTTCTGTTCTGAATACAAGATGTTTATTTAAATATTGAGGGGTACAAGAGAGTTGCATAAAGTAAGACATATATGATGTATTCATTACATCATCTCGCTAAACTACACTCTCTCTAAACGATAGTTATTTACTATTATCAAGAGGCGATGCTTATTCAAGTATTGAGGGATACATTAGATAACTTACGTAGTGGATTTAACTTTTATAAAATTAAAAAAATTGTTAATAAAAAACTGCTAATACAACATAAAAATAATAAAAATTTAACAAATAATCATATTCACAATTATATAGACGAAATAGATAATCACTTTAATTGCATTATAAACATAACAATTGTATTTCAAAATTATATTTTATAAATTTTTACATATAATTTATATAATTTACAAATTTCTAAATTTTATAATCTGGTACCTAAATAATAAAGAAAAGCTGATTTGAATGCTGTATTAATAAAAATGTTTTAAAATTACAAAAAGACAAAAGCTGTATATTATCACACATAAACTACAACTAAACAATAACAAAATGGAAGATTAAAATTTTATAAATACCACTCAACAAATAAAAAACAATTCAAATAAAAATTTTTTATATTAATTAATACATACTGCAAAAACAAAATAAAAAACGTACTAAAAAATGATCCGACAATAATTTTTGCAAAGTAAATTCTTTATTTAGAACAAAAACAAATACAAACATTCAATTGCATCATAAACATTACCATTTACGGATACCACAACTTTAAGAAAAATACGAATAGATATAATAAATCTAAATAAAGATAAGAATAGTAATTTTATAATATATATATATAATTTTATAATATTTTATAATAATAAGATCCTTAAACAAACTTATTCTTTTAGGATTGTATTTGGTCTAATTTAGAAGATTCAACAATATAATTCGAAAATTATTATAAAACACTTAAGCACGTTAATGATTTATATTCACGAACAGATGAACTCAGTGTATTATTCATGCTTTAAGTAATATCAAGATAACTATTGTCGATCTTGGTTTGAAATATTATCATTTGAAATAGATTTGAGATTTCTATAATTTATTATGGAATTATTTATCAATTACTTTTCAAGATATATTTGAAGGTACGACAAAGTTCTATACTTGAAAGAGGATTTTGCACTTGCATTGGCATTTTCGAAGTAAGTAATCGTTGAATTTCATATTTTCTTTGCAACTAACCTTTCAAAATTCCGACTGCTATAGGTTTTCGATGCAGGAGAACGTGCGAGTACTTCAATCGCTCGGTCACGTACTTGCTGTCCCATTTCCATTGTCCATTTATCATGTATAGGTAGATGGACCTGTTTACGAGAAAGTGCTTTGGCGCGACCCCGAAGTAATCGTAGGAGTCGTGGCACGAATCCAGCTGACGTTGTTCGCGAGTACTCTCGCTGCGATGAAGGAGGAGAGGCGCACTCATATTAAGGGTTTGCTCCAGCTCGATGTGACTCGTATCGGTACTAAAGATTCTAGAAATGTTGGAGTGGAACTGTAACTGAAGTATTTTTGAAAAGTATTGACCTTTTCTAACGCGCATTTGCTCCATGCTCTGGTATGCTTTACTCGGACAGCCTGTTGAAATTCTTACTCATATATATTATACGTTTTAAGAAAGTCGAATGCAATTCAATGCAATTATAATTTACGAAAATTTGTTATTCAAAAGAATAAAATATTTTAATTTTGGAAATTATATCAATTCTTAAAAAATATTATCTTTCTCAATTAATTTTAAGTAAGAAAACTTTTTGTAAATTTCATTTCAATACATAAACAAATGTGCCAAATTAAATCATTCTAATTTCAATTCAACGAAAAGAATGTTAACTATTTATTTTAGTGGAATTAATTTAAACTATAAGGAAATTATATATCCATGATATTGTTAAAATTTAAATCAGAATGATATTATTAAAAGTATTATATCAAGTAAAGTTAATATTTTTTATTTTAATTTTACAATTTTAGTTTTTTAATATAATCAAAAACTTTACTATGAAAATTATTAAAAACTTTGCTTTTATTATTCAATTGTTGTATATTTAAGTACTAACTACCTCTAACTGATCATCTATTTCATTTACGATTATAAAGTTGTTAGTTAAACAAAATTTACAAAATAAACAATTTACTATATATGGGTTCATTTTTTCTTAATATCAAAACAGAAAACATAACCTGTAATTAAGGAGATTTTTATTTTAAACTTTTAAAAATAATATAATTATTTATACATTCAATAGTATATTATTTAAAATTTTTAATACTGATTTAAGAAATATTGCAAAACATTTTTTATAATGATAAAAATTTAAATAAATGTAATCCATATTTTATTATTATTATTCTTAAATTTGAATTTATTCGAATAAAGGTATTAAAATTAATATTTAAATATTTACACAATAATATGTAATGCAGAAGCATACGTTTTTAGGTTAGTTTTGTAAGTAGAAGCTTATAAAACAAAATAAAATTTTTATATTAATCTTACCTGTAAAAAAAGATTTTATAGGAAAATTTACAAGATTGGACGAAAAAACAATGCGCGAAAATGTCATATTTCAGTTACAATACAGTTACAGTTACAAACTTCGTAGTAATTTGTCGATCTTACAGTTGAATTTGTTAAAAATTTACTAAATAACGATTTTGAGATTGAAATATTACTTGACAATTCGTTAACAGTGAAATATAAAACATGATTTTTTACTCAATATTTTATATCGTTCTAAGAATTTCTTAAAGATTGTAGAAACATGTATAAAATTAGCTTTCATGATTGTATTACAAATATAATTCAATTATATTATTAATACATACGTAGTCCGTAATCTCGCTATTCGATTTTCTATAAAATTATATTGTAAAATCAATTGAGGTAAAAAAACTATGCGGATTTTTAAAAGATTTTATATTTGATTTTAAGTCTGATAGAAGAATATTTAAGATGGCTATACTTTTCTTTTATAAATTCAAAAATATAAATATAATTTATTTAGAATTTATTTGCAAAGAAAATTATTTATTATTTGATTTAATCCTGATATCTGGAATTTTTACATATGCACTAATTTGAAAATACAAAGGAGTTGTCTTAATATTTGAATATGAAATATATAAATTCTTGCAAGTTTGGATGAATATAAAAGCAAACAAAATGAAAAATTACGTTGAAAATAAATTCAGTAACTAATTACGGTTTTGAAAAATCTTTAATTTTAATACTGGAATTATTACTCAGTTTTAATAAAACTTTAAAAAACATAGTATCATTAAATTCTTATTGATGCAGCATTTATTTTGGAAAAGTAAAATTACATGTTAAAATAAAAGTTCTTATAATATTTGATATATTTATATGTGATAATAAAAAAATATTAGATACTAGATATATTTATTTATATAATTAAAATATTTATAATTATTGAACATTTGAAATACTGTTGATGTAGCAAAAACATAGCAATAATATAGATAATGGGACAACCAATTGTAAATAAAGAACGTCGATGCAGATAACCGTAATTATGAATATATCACCAAACCCATCGGTCCAGCAGGCATAGACTTAAACCAACAAAACAAATTAAGCTAACTAAACTGGAATATATATAGTGTATTTAGATTCCAAAGACAGCATTAATAAATGTTTGAAAATGAAATTATATAGATATTCACACATAAAAACTTTAAACATAAAAATGAATTAATTTAATAATTATCTTTGAATAGCGTCTTATTATTCTTTATTTATACTTCAAAAAAAATTATTCCTTTTTTACAAATTCTGTATTAATAAATTTTATAGGGTATTTATATAATAAATTTATTTAACTAAAAATCAATTTTTTAATTTCTATGATTATGGAAACGTATATAATATTTAATTCCAAGTAATTCTATTATATATTTTAAAAATATTTAATATTATTTATATTATTTATATATATTTTTTAAATATATAAATAATAGTTCAATGATATTAGAAAATACGTATTATAGTTAATCAAGATTTATTAAGCCATTGATACTATAGTAGAATTGATATTTCTAGTTATGTGATCATTATCATGATTTTACTACGTAAATAAGCATGAAAGATTTTTTACAACGTAATAATGATAAATGTTAATCTTTTTTATAGTAAAAAGAATGATAATAAATAAAAAAATAAAGTTATAAAAATTTTATATAACGTAAGTATTTAATACTTTTTTAAATATTCTTTTAATTTTGCGAATGAGTTATAATAATAAAAAAATTTAATTTTAAAAGTTTATTTGTATCTTATTAAAAATTTACATTTATTATTTTTAAACATAATTTATCTTACGTGGCTTGTTTGTTAATCGCATTTAATGAATCAGAAGTATTAGAATTTTTATATTAGTATTATTATAATGCGTGTAAGTGCTTTTTTAATTAAAAAATAATAAAAAGTTAAAAAGTTTGTAATATTAGTCTTTTAATATTTTAATTCAATAATTAAAATTTTTATATTTTATCAAAAAAATAATTTATGAATAAAATTTTATAATTTGAAATTAATTGTGAAATGTTTTTGCTACGAAAGTACTGTGAACGGTACGTTACAGCAATGGAATGTTTTGTTCAGGAGGGAAAGAAGAAGAAATATATACGGTTTTACACATGCATATTATGTTCAACTAACAATTATTTGGAGATAGCAAGATAGAATTAATCGTGGCTGAACTGAAAAGCTAACACAGACGACTATCTCAGTTTTCATTATTCCACTATTTCAGTTCGTGTTTATTGATACAGAATCGAAATATTTTAATCGTAGCAGTGTAGTATACAACTTTATAGAATTCTAAATCAACGTAGATAGATACAAAAACAAGTTTTTCATCTTTTAAACATTTTTATTTTTCAATAAAAAATATTTTTTGAAAAAACAAGATAATCATGGCCCAGGGCGTAAAATTCGTTAATAATTTACGGCTAAGGTAAGTTTGACCTATAATTGCCTTCCAATGTATAAAAGCATTTTTTTTGTAGATTTTATTTTGAAATTTTCTAACACATAAATTAAATATTTATAATAAATAATATTTTTATGTATATATTATTTTTTAAAAATATACTTAAATTTAAAGGGGAATGAATCAATTAAAAAATGATTTTATGATTTTAATATTTAAAAGACAATTTATTTAAGTTCTTTAATACCAATTACATACATAATTGACTCTGAATTTAATAATAACCATGCAATAATAAGAACAATAATATTCGCCAATACTCATTGGGTTGACTATTTATATTAAGTTAATTTTTAATTAAAAATTTACATGTATGGTAAATAATTTTTAAATGTAACTCTTCGTTAAAATATTTGTAATCTTATTAATAAAAATGTGGTTTCCATTTAGTTTTCATATAGAAATAACCATGAAAAAATTTTTATGATATAATATAAAAACATTAATTTTTTATATACTTCTTTGAATTGGTAAATAAGTTATAATATTGAAAAATATTAAGTTTTAAGATACTTAAAAATATATTTTTAAATTTTATTTTTAAATATAATTTATGTTATATGATTTTTTTAATAATTTTATTTAATGAATTAGAATGAATAGTATCTTTATATTTAATGTATCATATGTATTGTAATAACTAAGTGCTTTTGTATTTCAATAATATTGAAAAGTTTTTGTTATTAGTTTTTTAATTTTTTAATTAAATATTTGTTTACACGAAAAAATTATTTAAATAATTTAATTAAGTAGTATAGTTTTACAGTAAAGGAATAAAATTAATTTTCTTAAATAAAAAAAATTTTTTCTAACCTAATCTTCATAGTTATTTCAATTTGAATAGTTAGCAAATCTAAAATTTTTTTTACATATTTATATAAAATTACTTTTTTACATAAGATTAACATTTCATAAAAGTGTTTAAAGTAATAAATAACTATTTATTTTTTATAAGACAATATTAAAGATTTTATACTATTAAAATTTTTGTTTTATTTTAATATAAAATTTATTAATAAGTAATGCAATATTAAGTACTACTTAAATTAAGAAAGTATATTGATATCAATATTTGTTTCTATAATATAGTTACTTAAATATTAAAAAAATTATTATTTTATTCGGAAAACTAAACATTTTAATTTAAATTAAAAATAATAATATGTATTCATTATACATAATTATTATGTAAAGTTATAATATGATTAATTTCAGATAATTAAATATTAATTTAGTCGTATATATTTGTGTAAAGTTGTATTCATTTTATTTTAAATAACTTCTTTTTAATTTTTAAATATTATGTATATTATTTAAAATATATCAAATTGATCTTTTATTTTTTTAATTTCTATAATTTTTAATAAATTTATATTTTATTTATCTTTGACAATGTTTCTATTAGCTTTATTATTATATTTTTTATTTCTTTTATATTTTAACCTTATGAATAATTTTTATAAATATTATGATTTTGTTTTATCAAAACTTTGATGTATACCTAATATTTTAATTGTTTGATTCCTTTTATATTTTTTTATCTTTAAATTCTTTAGTATACATATATATTATAATTTACTGGTTTGTTTCCTATTATCAAGTTTTTCAATAATTTTTTATTTCTGTATATTTTTAAATCTACCAATTACTATCAAGCTGATTAAGAATCAATGTTTAACTTTTTTATAATTTTCTATTAATCTTTTTTATATACTTTATATTTTTTATTTATGCTTTTATTTTGTTTATTGTATTTTGAGTATTTTCATGTAACAATCATAATTATATTTTTCTTATTATACAAATTATTTCTATTTTTAAATACATAAATTATATTGTTTTTATTGACTGTACTTATGATTTATACAAGTCTCTCATTGAGTACTCTTGCATATATTTTATATGTAATTATTGGTCAAACCAATCTTTATTTTTTGTCAATCTGATTTAATAAATACTTTTTTAGTGATTTTATATTTTTCAATCTATTTAAAACTCTTAAAGTTTATGAAAAATATTATTTACAATTACTATTACATAATTCTATATTTTGTTTCTTCATAGTATTTTTTCTAATACAAATTTTTTTTGAAGTGATGTTTATTTATTTGTTTAATGAAAAAATATGTTTATTAAAGTTAAAAATAAAATTATAATTATTTTATGTACTATCTTTTTAATAATTAATATAAATTTTTATATTATGTGAAATTAATTAAAATTTAATATTTTGCAGTTCTTGGTGGTCTACTGTTCCCATGGGTCCACCTGATGCTATTCTTGGTATAACGGAAGCATTTAAGAAAGATACAAATTTAAAGAAAATTAATCTTGGTGTTGGAGCATATAGAGATGATAATGGTAAACCGTTTATATTACCAAGTGTATTAGAGGTATAATTTTTTAACATTAACATATTTTCTTATAATAATTTAAATATGTATTTTACAAAATATAATTTTAATTTGTAGGCATCATCAAATATTTTTAGGAAAAATTTAGATAAAGAGTACTCACCAATTTCTGGAAGTGAGGAATTTTGTAGAGAATCTATTAGTTTAGCACTTGGACATAATAATGTGGTCATTAAAAATAACTTTGTTAGTATTTTATTTCAAAATATATGCTATTCATTTATTAAAATATTGATAATTTTGTAATTACTATTAGAATTCAACTGTGCAAAGTATTTCTGGTACAGGATCTCTTTATGTTGGTGCTAATTTTTTATCTCGATTTTTTCCGGGAAATAAAATAATATATCTTCCTATACCATCATGGGGAAATCATGCACCATTATTTAATTTAGCTGGATTAACTGTAAAATCATATCGATATTATGATCCTAAAACATGTGGCCTTGATTTTCAAGGTGCCTTAGATGATATTAATGTGAGTAATTTTATTAAATTCAAATATAAGAACGCATAAACAGTAATATTTATTATTATCTTGCAATATTAATATATTTTATTTATTTCCTTAAGAAAATTAATTTTAATAAATATTTTATTTTAGCAAATACCTGAAAAATCTATAATTTTATTTCATGCATGTGCTCACAATCCAACTGGTGTAGATCCTAAACCAGAAGAATGGTTTGAATTATCTTCACTTTGTAAAAAAAAGAGATTATTTTGTTTCTTTGATATGGCTTATCAAGGTTTTGCATCAGGTAAATAGTTATTTATTCATGACATATTATAAAAATAATAAATTTAATTATTATAAATATTATTTTTATACAGGTGATATAAATAAAGACTCTTTAGCAGTAAAATTATTTATTAAAGAAGGTCATGAAATTGCATTAGCTCAATCTTTTTCAAAAAATATGGGTTTGTACGGTAAGTGTTATTTTTATAATATTTTTATGTAAGATATATTATTAAAATTATTTGCTAACTTTTTTGTTAGGTGAACGAGTTGGAGCCTTATCATTGATCAATTCTGACCGAAATGAAGCAGCTCATGTAATGTCTCAATTAAAAATTTTAATTAGATCAATGTATTCTAATCCACCAATTAACGGTGCTAGAATAGTTACTGAAATTCTCAGTAATCCAATATTAAAAAAGAAATGGTTGGCTGATGTTAAGGGAATGGCTGATCGAATTATCTCAATTCGTAAGCAACTCAAACAGAATTTGGAGAGTAATGGTAGTATTCATAATTGGTCTCATATTACTGATCAGATTGGAATGTTTTGTTACACTGGACTAAAATCCGATGAAGTAATTATTAGTTTTTATTTATTTATTACTTTTTATACATATCAAAGAATATTACTAGTACTTTTTTTTTGCATTTGAATTATATCTAAGACAAAAAATCGAGTTAATTAAAGTGATATTTTTATCAGGTTGAAAAGCTTTCTACAAAATTTAGTATATATCTCACCAAAGATGGACGAATCTCAATGGCAGGAGTGACATCAAAAAATGTAGAATATCTTGCCAATGCCATTCATAAAGTTACTAAGTAATTTCTTTCATCAAAACAAACTAAAGTTCAAATTCTTTCTGAAGCCAGGAAAATAATGTTCTATTATATCTGTATGTACCAAAATAACACAAACACCTCAACTGTGTGATATACAGAGATGAACTAAATTTTATAAGACAAGAGAAATCAAGGAAAAGGAAATAAAAATATAGCACATTTACTTCTATTTATTATATTTTTTATAAATTACTGCTGGCAATGTAGTGAATGCGAGTTTCTTTATTTTCTGTTTTTAACATTACTATTTAAGCATTTTTGATTTGCTACACTAAAATTTTATTAGAATGTATTATTTTAAAAGATATATACAATACTTTATATTTTTCTAGATATATGTCTAGTCTTTTACATAAATATTTTTGTCAAAAGCCTTTCCTGTTGTTAACCATTATTTAAGAAAGTTAAGAAATACATAATTATTTTAAAAAAAATATTGTTTTGATTAAACACCAACATTTAATTGATTTTAAATTTTTATCCTCAAAATCTTAATTTTAGTTATAATAAATAAATATACATTATGTATATAATTTGACATGATTTATTGTCATTTACATAATCACATATAGTGATGTTAGTTTTTTGTACTAATAGATTGATATCATTTTATATTTTTTAAATATTTAAAAAAATCAACAGTTGATTTAAAATTAATTTTGTTATAATAAAACAAAGTTGTAATTTAAATAAAGCGAAGTTTTTTTATTGGAATAGAAAATGATTGAAAAATCGAATTAGTTTATGTATATACTAAAATTTATTGATATGATAGGTTTAGTTATATTTTGTTAAACTGTTGCTATGGAATTAAATTATACTTCAAAGGTTTGTGATTATAAGCTGTTATATACACAAAAGTTGGAAATACAGTTAATTGAATCTGTATACAAGTGATTTTCATATTGAAACACCTATTTTTTTAAATTTAAGAGTATTCAATGAAATAACAGTCACAATTTGAAAATGGTGACTGGTATAGAAGACATTTTGAATGATTTGGGATGGAATGAGGGTTTCCGGATTCCGATTGCAAATGCAGAAAATAAACGATTGGAAGAAGAGGTATTGATTGTGCTGTAATTTATATTAGTTGATTTTTAATTTCTAAAAAATAGAATATTTTTAAATTGATTTATTTAAGAATTTCCTCTAACAACAATAATAACAATAATAACAATATTTGTAATAATTTTTTGTAGTAATAACAAGTTATGTTTTTAGTGTATAAATACAAATGTAATTTAACATTTTTTAATTATTTTCTAATAAATTGATAAAATAATTAAAATATATGTTTATATTACCGATAAAATAATTAGTCAATCTAATAAATAAATTATTAATCGGTAATTTATTTTAGGAATTATTAGGTAATTATGATTTTAGGAAATTTATAAATTATGTTGAAAAAATTGTTTTTATATTATGAGATTTATGTGATTTGAAGCTAAAAAATGTTTAAGCGCAGTATATTTTTCAAAAATTCAGATTTTTAAATTAATATATAATTTTAAGTATTTTATAGTATAAAATTATTACCATATAAACGGTAACAATTTAAAATAAAGATTATGAAATTATTGTATCCTATATATTATAATATATAGGAATATCTATGTTTAAATATTTTCAGATTTATTTTAAAGCAGGAATTAGAATATTATTATAGAAAGTGTGTCTAAATATTTTATTTGGAATAGAGTCCGAGTAATATATATAAAGGCAATAGCTAAAAGTTATATCTATAAAAATGCATTGTATTTCACGTGTACAGGTTGAACGTAAAAATCGGTTCCGTACTTCATTGAAGTCTCAGCTAGAAAATACACTCGAACGCATCCAGGACATTCGTAAACATGCCACCGATATACGTCAGGAGCAGAGTCAAAACCAGCGTCTTCTGGGGGTGCATTCGGCACAACTTGAGACAGAAAAGCAGTTATACCTGGCAGCCCAGGCTGAAGAATCAAGGCTCAATCACGAAACGAAGCAGTGTGAACGCCTGGTGCATGATACCTCTTCGAGGATCAATGTGTTAGAACAGACCATTGCCAAAGTAACAAAGAAGCTTCAGAGTTCAAAAAAGAGCATACAATTGGACACGGATAAGCTCCTCAATTGGGAGGAAAGGCTTAACAAGAAAGAGGAAAAAAATATTATTATCGAGCAATTTGTAAAGTCTGATGAGAAAATCTTTAAGGTATGATAATATGATGAATATTAATTGTTATCTTATTAAAATTAGTTATTAGAAGTATCTATTTTTATGAAAACCTTGTTTTTTTATCTTGATTAATCTATTTTTATTAAAATAGTCTATGTTGCATATCGTTGTGTATTATATTATCATTTACATTTTATAATTTGTACAAAATTTTTAAATAAAAATATATTGATGTTGGGCTATATCTATTTAAAATAAATTTTAGCGTTGAAACGTAAATAAATCATCTTGTTTGATTATCAGTACATTTTATTATATAAGTTTTATAAAGTAATTAAATTTTAATTTATAACTTTTTGTAAAGATTTAATATAATTTTACTATCTAGATATAAGTTTCATATTCTCTAAATTAATAAAATTTTTATGTTGTACATTTAAAAAAGTTAGCTTTTCTTTTATTAAATGGTTGAAAAAAATGTTATATCTTATTAATTATGAGATTTTATTTTTCCTATTACAAAAAACATTATTTATTATTTTTTTAAACAAAGAAATATGATTAAAGATTAATTATTGCATGATTAAAGTTTCACATAATTATATTAAAAAGTTAAAATAGTATTTAAAATGTTAAAGTATTGATTAATTATAATTTGAGTAAGAATACTGAGTTTTCTATATTTTTTAATTAATATGTATAACATTATTTTTATACCGTCAACCTTTAAAAAATTGTTTATTTTAAAATAAAATATATTTATTATTTTTTTGATTGAAATGAATTTGAAGTTATTGTTATAAATTTTAGAAAATAAGAAGAAATCATAAATATTAAAATAAAATGTTGGATGATTATAACATTTAATATTATACTTTCATATAAATATAAATTAACACATATATAAATGAGTACAAGTTACAAGAAAGATATATTTTAAAAATTTATTCCAATACGCATTTATTATATTTTTACAGTTTTTAATATAAGTTTTTTTAAGGTAAAAGAATTAGAACGACAAATTCTTAGTGAGAAAGCAGAATTATATCGTCAATCCGTAGTGAAAGCTGTTGGAGATGCTCATGAATTAGGTAATTTTTTTAGTAATACTTTTAAAAATTCTTTACACCTTATTATTTATACCATTTATTAAACAAAAATTTATATTTAAAAATGAGAGTTCAAAAGATCAAATATAATATTTGTGTTAAAAATTACATTAGAAGTGGCATTGGATAGAACAGCACAACTTTATAGTCAACGCATGAAAGATCGTCGCCAATTAATGAATCAGTGGTCTCAGAGTGTTCACGTACTTAATGAAAGGGATAAATCTATTTACAAAGCTCTTCAAGTAAGTTCTTTTTATAAACACACTTTTGTATTTATTTAAATGCACAATTTTATTATTATAATATATCAATATTAAATTTTTTTTAGGAAATTAATTCACTTCGCGAAGTTGCAAAAGAGAAAATGGATGTCTTTCAGGAAGCAGAGCGTTTCTTACATATTCAAGAAATTGAAAATAGAGAGATAGAGTATAATATGAAACAATTAGAAAGAAAACTTATTCAATATAGAGAAGGACGCCAAAAACAATTGGAAGCTATTGAGACATTCTATATGGAGGTATAAGTTTCGAAAAATGAATTTATTATTTATGAGATTACGCCAGACATATTGATTTTAAATATTGAAATAATTGAAATGTTACTAAATTTTTTTATAAGAAATATATTAACAATTATTTTTTAGTTTCTTGAACTTTTTTCAACTGGATTTGTAGTATAAACAAATGTTTGTAGGTTCATATTCAACAGAAATTATTTCAAGACTTAGCTCGACGTATAGAAGATACTCGAACAAATATGAAGCGTAAAAAAGGTGAAATAGTGGATAAAAAGATGAAGTTAGAAGACTATAATCGAATGATTAATGACTTAAAGGAAACATTGAAGAATGTTGATGGACAAACAATGAATATCGAAGAAAGAATAATGAAACTAAAAGACATGCTTGAGGTAAAATAAAAGATTTAAATAGAATCTTTACAATTTTTAGATAATATATTTGAATTTACTTATTTATTAAAAACACCATTATAAATTAATGCTACTATAAATTCTAGAAAGAAGAAAAACGCAAAGCAGATATCATCAAAGCTATACAACAACAGCAATCTTTGATTTTACGTGGAACAACTAGAATTAATGAACTTGAGGGCGAATGTAAAATTATTGAACTGCGCCAACAAGCAGAATCTAAGAGATGGGAACAACTAGTGGTTGAATGTACTAGATTACAAAAAATTTTAAAGGAAAAAAGAGATTGTAGATACCAGATGGATATCGAGCTGCAGAAGTGTGAGATCCGCTTGCAGAATATACTTGGGCAGGGCAAAAATAAGGATGAAATAGAGACAAAACAGAATAAGCTTAAACAACTACAGAATACCTATAAAGAGAAGTCAGAAATGTTTAAAAGTTTACAAGTCCAAGTAGCTCAAGTTGAGGTGCAGTTCTTTTCATTATTCTTGTTTATTATTTTTGTATTTATTTAATAAAAATATTTCAGTTATATTGATTTTATCGTTTTTTAAATACAATTATATTTCTAATAAGTTTCCTTTTCTAGAATGATGTTAGAAAAATAACAGCTTTGATTACAAATAGTAAAGAAGAGTTACAACGTTTAAAAGACAAACAGCAGGAGTTGCTTGTATCAATAGAGGGAGGTGAAAAACAATTAAAATTAGTTCAGTCTAAATATGAAGAGAAGATGGTAGATGAGAATATATTAGAGCTACGGGTAAATGAAGCTGAAAAAATTGTATTGAAAGTGGATGATAAATTATATGATTTAGAAAAATTTGCTTATCATATGGAAGCTGTAAGTAATTCTTAATACATTTTATTATATATCTTTTAGTTATTTTTTAAAAATAATTTCGGGTATACACATTTCTTTTTAGTATTTTTTATGTTTTATAAAAAGACCTACATCTTCTGTTATTTCATCATTTTATTAAAATTAAAATGAATATGTAGTTTTATAAACATGTACAATTTTATTTTATTGAATTTATTTGTATATATAGATACATTTTTTTTACAATGATTAGGTGTTTTAGATATTGAAACATTAATTTCGATATAGTTGCTTAATTTTTTGTTTAATAAATTAGCAAATTAATAACTACATAATTATATCGATATTATCAATATTAAAGCTTAGTCAATATTTTATTATTTATTTAATATTGAAAATATAAATTTTTAATGATTTAATTTAATTATTTTAAAGATGATAAAAGAGAAAAAATAAAGATAAAAGGAATATATGGTTTTGTATTGTATATAGGTGCTATTTATATACAAAGCAATTGTATAATAGGTGTGTATTTATATGTTGTATAGGCAATGCAAGAGAGACGATCAGAAATTAAGTTGCAGAAAGATAGTATGAACCTGCAAAGGCGTATCATCCTTAACGAATGTACGGAGTTAAGAAATATGATAACTGAACGCAAATCGCGAGTGCAGCAGCTTCAAACGCGCTATGATCTTGCAATGTCCATTCTTGGTACAAATCCAGAGGATGGAACTCCTATTACTGCAGCCTATATCATGATTCAGACTGACCAGGTATATAGGTGCACTAAATCTTTAAAATCAACTATTGCATGTTTATTATTGTGTGTATACATCAATATGATATGTATTTCTATGAAAAATTAAGTTTATACTTTGAAAATGATAAAAAGCGTTGATAAGCGTTAACATTTTTGTTCTGTTATATACCAACTTAATTTTATAATTTGTAAAATAATATTATATTAAAATTTTGAACAAATCTTAAAAATTTGTTTACTTATGAAAAAATTTTTTTACAGATTGATTTCGAAGTTATAAAAATATAAATTACAGAAATATTAAAAATCAATATTTTTATTATAAATTAAAATTTTATAAACAATAATTGACTAAAAAAATAAATAAAATAAAATAAAAAATAAATTATACATTTCTTAAATAAACGATTATCAGAAAAAATGATTTAATAAACATAATCTTGTAATTACGTCGATAGGAACGATATTTACTACAAGAACGGGGCGATCGACTTGATTACGCTATTCGTAAGGTTGAACAAGAAATTCGTAGCATGGAGAATACTTTAAAACTGGTAAATTTTTGTAATGATAAATATAAATCAAATTTATCGATGGTTGATGACAATGAACCAGAAAAAATCGAATACCGACAACTCGAAAAAGAATTATATAGTGTTTTAGAAATGCTTAAACAAAAACGTCAAAAATTTCAAAACGTTCAAGAGAATTTCGAGGTAATTTTTCGTTTTGTTGGTTTTATATTTATTTTATTCTGAATTTTATTTTAAACATAAATTTCACTAATATTTAAATACATGTATGTTAATAACTTTACAATAATTAAATATTATTAGTGAATGCACAATGTGCACATGCTAAAATTTAAAGCAAATTTTTGGTTTGGAAACTTAAAAATTTTAATTATATTTATATATAAAATTAAAAACTTTTTATTGTATAATTTTTTTAATATGGTAAAATTATAGATTCTATTGAAACATTTTGAAACTGCAGTTTAAATTTTTATAAAAGAGAACGAAATTGATTAAATTAATTTGAAACAAAAAGGTGAAAGATATTTTTAATTTAATACTTATTAAATAATTTTATAGGTAGAATATATTTTCATCTTACTTACTGAATTTTTATAACTCATAGAAAATTCTTCATGCTTTTCATTTCAAAAATTTTAAAATGTCATCGGTATTTATTTTCCTTTTTAATGTAATAAATACAGATATTGTTGTATTATTAAATTATCAATTTTGCATAATTGATTGAAGCTAAACTGCTTTTTTCTCTAAGAATCATCATTCAACCTGTTAATAACTCTTTTTAGGATGTGCATATTTTTTCTAATTAATAATTTTAATGTTTCCTTTAAACAACAATGTAAATATGATGTATTGCTTTATTGTAAATTGATCTTGTTATTTCTTAGCATAGGTTTATGACATAGTAAAATGTATTTATACTTTTTTATTTAATACCAATTCATTTAATAAAAAATACAAGTCTTATGTTTATTTTGTATTTAAAATTAGCAGTATAGCTATGAGGATTATTACTCAAATTGATTCTAATCAGATTTTTAAGAATAAATAAGACAAATATTTTAATATATATAGTTATAAAATATTATCTGTAGTATATAAATAATTATTGTTAAATAAAAATTTGTTAAAAAATATTTTAGCGAATGCAAGATAATTGTGAAAAACTTAAAAAAGATATCGAAAAAATCAACGAAGAAAAAGAAATACAACGTCAGCTTGTAATTAATTTTGAAGTACAAATAACTGAACAGAAAGATAAAACTTATAGAGCTGATAAGAATCTTAGAAAAATTTTAAAAGAAATTCAGAATAAATGCATCTGCACTTCTGATGAAACTATTTTATTACAAGAAGTATTCAAAAAACTTTTTCTATTTGTTTTCATAGTGTTTGTTATTTAAAGACTTTTTTTACAGAGAGATATAGCGGTAAGAGAATTGCAAGAACAAAACATGTTGGCCCAGCAACGCATTATAGAGTTTATGATCCGCCATTTGGAAGCTGAAATTTATGTAAAGAAATTATTGAATGAATTTAACATTGAATTACCCTGTGCATATTATTTGAAGCAACCATTGACACCAACAAACACAAGTATAGTTGAAAGTATAACAACTTCTCATATGACCAAAAGCTCTAGCAAGAGTGACAGTATTATGACTTCTCCCACGGATAAAAACTCGATTAGGAGTGACAGTATTACAAGTACCCAAATAGATAAGAATTCTAGCAAATTCAGCCAAGGTCAAATATCATCTACAAAAGATAACATTATAGTTAGCACATCACTTATATATTTTGAACCTAATTTTTCAGGTATTTAGTATTACATAGTGTTATAGTTTAAAAAATTATTATTGGTTTAGAATATTTTAAAATGCAATACTTTTACAAGCTGAGCATTGTATTCAATTTTTTAAATTAAAAAATATATAAATGTAGTAGCAGAGGAAAAATATATTTTATTGTTATATATATAGAAGTTATGGAATGAAAATAATAGTTTATATGATTCTTGTAATCTATTATAAGTATACATATATGTGAATGTATATATTTTCAAAATTTTTAAATTGTTACATTGGAAAGAATGAATTTCTGAACTTTTCAATTATAAATTAACTTTTTAAAATTAAAAATTATGATTATAATTTATAAGTTATTTAATATTTTATTAGAATTTAAATTTGCCTGATTTATATATAACATAGTATGGTATTTTTCCTAAAAACTAAAAAATTAAAAGATTAATAAATGGAATAGTTAACAAAAGATATAATAAGTTAAATTCAATTAAATTAGTATTATTACATCCATTTTTAATTG
Source organism: Dolichoris vasculosae (assembly GCA_018907195.1). Lineage (NCBI taxonomy): Eukaryota > Metazoa > Arthropoda > Insecta > Hymenoptera > Agaonidae > Dolichoris > Dolichoris vasculosae. Next base: position 4,087,008 of record JACCHY010000014.1, on the reverse strand, counting down.
TGCTTTTTATAAAATTTTTCAAATTTGATGATATTTGCATAATTAGAATATTTGCCATAAGAAATTTTTTAAATATTTTTTAATTATTTTGATAGTATATAACATTTTTTATTTAATTTATTTACTTATTTAATTTTGTCATTTATATTATAGATGTGAGTCCCAAAAGAAAATCAACTACAAAAGCTCTGCAAAAATAGTTTAAAAAAAAAAATAACATTTATATTTGTAATGATTAAATGCAGTTATTTTTTAAATTTTACTCTGATGTATTCAAATGTTCAAATTGTTATAAAAATTATGATTTTATTGTACTTTTATTTTGTCTGTAAAAAATTTTTGTTTATTGTATTATTATTTAATATTAAGTAATGTAAGTAATATATTTCAATGAATACATGTTATTTATTTATAAAAAATACAGAACGTTAAAAAATGTATTAGTAAATAAATATTGCATGGAGTAAAAACGTATAATTTTATGAATTATAAAATAAAATTTTTTTATAAATCAATACAAATTGATTAATAATTTAATTTTAGATATCTTATGTTGTTATTTTAATTTTTGATACATTATTTAGTAATATAATTTATTTTTAAATCAAAAAAAGAAAATACTAAGAAACACTTGTTATAATGCCTTAATTTGTCCTTGTACATTATTAAAAAATATTGAATATTTTTTTATTTTGAAAAATACAATCTTATATAATATTTTAACTGTAAGATATAACCACAGAATAATTTTATTTAGTGAATAAATATAACGTAAAGATAAATCAATTCTCTCGATAATTAACGAAATAAGATGTTTGTCAATTATACCAACATTAATTTCTTGGAATATTCATAACTGTTTTGTATTCTAAGTTTATCGATTAGGGGAATCTTATTAATTTTAAAATTACTGTAAATTACAATACTGTCTTGAATTAATTGTACTAGATTATGCTAGGTTGTATGTGACCGTGGAAAACATAATCTGACGGTCTCCTAACATTTCACGAGCTAGAAATTTTTTACGGCGATGTCTGTCGGAAAGTGATTTATAATTTTGATATACTTAATTTATTATTTTTTAATTTTATTTTAGAGATAAATATTTTTATCGTGTAAATAAAAATGTCAGAGATCACTATAGTATCGACCAACAGAAGTTTTGGTGGGTGGCAGACCATCTACTCACACGAAAGGTATAGTTATACTATTAATCGATCAGTTTTTAATACCTAGGTAAATTTATGTACTAATAAATATCTTCACATAAAATAATGTAAAACATTTATGATTATTAAAGATTATGGTTAGAACTATTACAACAATTTTATTAAATTATTGAATGTTTTACTTTTACTACTGTTGAATAATATTGAAAAAATTTAAATAAAAATTTATCAAAGAACAACAATTTTGTGTATTTTGTAATTTAATGTTTTTACTGATTATAGTAATATTTTTAATCTTTTAGCTATGAATTGAAATGCAGAATGAACTTTGGAGTTTATTTTCCTCCTCAAGTTGAAGAAGGCTCAGTACCTGTTATTTATTGGCTATCAGGATTAACATGTACAGAAGCTAATTTTATTTTAAAAGCTGGTGCTCAAAAATATGCTGCAGAACATGGAGTTATGGTTGTTGTACCAGATACTAGTCCTAGAGGAATTAATATTTCTGGTGAAGATGATTCATGGGATTTTGGATCCAGCGCTGGATTTTATGTAGATGCTACTGAAGAGCCATGGAAGACTAATTATAGAATGTTTAGTTATGTAACAAGTGAATTACCTGCTTTAATTAATAAGAAATTTCCAACAATACCAGATAAACAGTCAATAATGGGTCACAGGTAAGTATGGTAATTATAATATTCTATTAATTATTTACATATAAATGAATTAGATAAAATAAATTAAACAATAAAATCAATGTAACAGGTTTACTTTAAATTATAACTTAAATTATTAACAAAAAAGTTTAATGCAACAGTATTTTTGTACAATTGAAATTGAATAGTTTAAAATCAGTTTTTCTTGAAATATAATAAATCATAGAGAAATTAAAATTTGAAATTAAGCAATACAATTTTTAGTATATCAATAATAAACAATAATTATTAATTATAAACTAAATTACAATTATTTTTATAATTTGAATGAATAAAATATAGTACTTCGATTGAAAATATAGTAATTAAATTAAATTTATACTAACTAAACTAATATTGTAATTTAATCTAACAAAGTAAATTTTTGAGTAAATTTTTTTTTTAGCATGGGTGGACATGGGGCCTTAATTTGTGCATTAAAATGCCATGGCCAGTATAAATCAGTCTCTGCATTTGCACCTATATGTAATCCTATAAATTGTGGTTGGGGTCAAAAAGCTTTTTCTGGTTATTTAGGTGGAAAAGAAGGTACTCAGCATTGGAAAGAATGGGATACTACAGAATTAATTAAAATTTATAACGGGCCACCACTTGATATTCTTGTTGATCAGGTACATATTTGTATCAAAATATTTAATTATTAAAATACTTCTTCTAAATTACTTAATCACTACTATTTTAGTTTAATGTTAATTTAATAGTTGTATAAATAATAGTGTTTTCTATATTCAATTCTATAATTAATTATTTGTAATATACACTCATTATTAAATAATGAATGTACAACTAAATAAAAATATAAAATGATAAAAAACATTTTTTGGAAAAGTTAGTTATCTATCGATAGAAAATAAAACTGTAATATTTTAGGGTGAAGAAGATAGTTTTATAAAAGAACTTCACATTGAAAGTCTTATCGCAGCAGCAAAAGATACACCATCAATACATGTTGTTGTAAGAATGCAAGAAGATTATGATCATAGCTATTTTTTCATTGCAACATTTATTGAAGATCATATTAAACATCATGTTAAATATCTGAAAAGTTAAGGTAAATAGATTATTAGTGAATTAATTGTGTTTTAAATCAATATTGATGATTTGTTCAATTTTAGTAATTCCTTATATATATGCATATATCAAATACATAATATATTAAATATGTTTAAATTATTATTTTTTACTATTATAAAATTAAATTTAATAAATTACCTAAGTGATAATATTTTGTCAATGAGATTTTGGTGGATCTCGAAATGCATGCCAATACATTACAATATTTGTACGTTTTCTCCAAATATTTTCAATGCCCCAATAATACCAAAACCTATTCAATAAAATATTAAAATGGTTTAAATTAAAAAATTTAATTTATAATTAGATTTTAATAATAATTAAAATAATTAAAATAGATTTAGTGAAGGTATTTAGAAAAAAATAAATGTTTAAAAAAAGAATATTGAAAACTGATAAAGATTAATATTTTTTTAGTATAAAATATAAAATACAATAAATAAATTTAATTTTAAAATTAACTTTCGCAAATTAATATAAATTTTTTTCAGTATAAAATGTAAAATAAAGATGTATGGCTTACATTCCAAACAAGGCACCACTTAAATGTGCAGCATGATCAATGTATCTCCATTTCAATAAACAACCAGTTGTTTCTATCGCGAGTAATGATTTCAAAGCCTAAAAGGTTACTTATATAAATTAATTATTTAAATTACTCGCAGTTAATAATGTATCTTACAGTATCTGCATCAAGTGAAATAAATGGAAAAAAGATAATGCTAAGTCTTATGTCTGGAAATTGACTGCAAAAAAAACCTATAATTCCCATCACAGCTCCAGACTAAAAAAGTAGAATTATGAATATATATAATTTAAATTATAAGTTCATAATATTAATTGTAAATATATCAATTGTAAAATGTATAAAGAAGAATTTAAAGATTTTATAATATAAGCTTAATAATGATATTAAAGTATTTATTTTTAAATAAAATAAAATGTATATAACTATATTTTATGTAGTTATATAATATATAATGAAGATAATTACTTACAGCTCCTAAAGAGCAAATACATTGATTTGTAAGTATTTTATATGCATTACTGAAGACATTTGCAATAACTCCACTTGTTAAATAAAGTACAGTAAAATGTTCTCGCCCTAAGTATGGAATTGTTGACATGCTAAAACTATACAGAGCATACATATTTCCAAACAAATGATATATATTAGAATGTGAAAACATAGACAATACAATTGATAAATAAGGTACATCTAAAATTAATAACAACATTAATATTTATTTTATTTTTAATATATTATTTTAATGTTATTAAAAAAATTAATTTTCTTACTGGAAGCTGGATGATTGGTAAAATATTTAATCATAAATGGTTGAAGTGCTGGTACTTTCCATGCTAAAAATACAAGTATATTGACCCAAAACAATGAGTAAAATATTTTTTCAGCATCACTTAAATTATTCGATAGATTTTTTATTTGTGATAGCAATCCTGTAATCTAAGAAAAAAATTAATGTATATTTTTATAAAATAAGAGCACTTTGACATATCTTTTAAATATCAGAGTTGTATTTTTATCAAATTAAAACATTAAGAAAGTCATACATTAGAATTACTGTTATAATTTAGAATAATAGATGTAAAATTCATTCTTTAATGTATCAAAAATAATTTTGTTGGTGTTTAGAATCTATAATAATGTATGAATTTTGAATTAAACAAATTTTTTAAATTCTTTTAAAATAGAGTATTAAGTTATCATAAGTAAACTTTGTTATAGTATTAAGATATTTATTAAAAGATTGAATTATACAATAACGAATAATAATAATTTACTGAATATTTTTTGCACTATAAAAATGTAAAACTTAATAGATAGAATAGGCAATTATACTATGAAGTTTTTTGTGATTAAATGTATTAAAATATCGTAAACAATTAGGAGTGTAATATGTTAAACTACATTGAAGAATATTTAAGAAACTAAAAGAAAATACAATTGTGTTAAGTTTTTAATAAAAAATAATTCCCATATTTGAATCTACTAAACAATTAAATTATAAATTATTAAAACAAGTAACAGATTTTTATTGATATATTATAGGATACTTTGGAGTCTAGAATTTTCATAAATGTTTTAGTAAAATTAATATTGCAAACAACTATAGAATAAGTATAGATTAAGTTAGGAAACACTGCGTTATACCATGTTTCGTAACATAAGGAAAATAATTTTATGATTTTATTATAGAAAAAATAGATTCTTATAAATTTCAGAATAACTAAATTAAATGTATTGATAAACACAGGTAATAATTAAAAAATAATATAGAAATATAATGAAATTCTAAACAATTTAAAAATAATTGTATTAAAACTATTATATTTCACAATTTAATATTTAAAAACTAAGTACTTAATTTTTAAATGTAGAAAATTTAATATTACTAGTAACTTAATTTGATTGGATGTTAAAAAATAGATTTAACAATAAAAAACAATAGTTTGTATTAACTTAAATTGTTATGATGCAATATTAAAATAATGGTTATATTTTATAAATAGTTACACTTGTTTTATTATATCTCCATCGTATTCCATTAAGTTTATTTTTAATTGCTCGTATTCGTTCATATTCCAAAATTGTTGCACCTACATATGTGACACCACTGAACTGTAATTTTATATTTTATTAAATATTAAAATTATTATTACATTAAATTACAAATAATAAAATATTTTTTAAATTAAGTTTTTAAACAAAAACGCCGTTTATATTTTAAATTAAATTTTCACTCTATACACACCGTAATCGCAAAAACGACTGATTTCCAAAATTTTTTGTTATATCCTTGTCCAAAGTTTTTTAATATATATTTATTCGAATTTATTTGTTTTGATAAAAAATGTGGTCGAAATTCTATTGGACTAAAGTTTTTTTTTAACACATTTTGAGCTTGAAACTTTATCCGATGAAATTGTATATTTGAAAAAATACTGTAAAATTATAGAAATAAAAAATAAAATTATTCTTATACCAGATAACCTCAATATAAAAAATTTATATATTACCATCTATTCATTGTATTATTTAAAAATAATTTTACAAAAATCTATTTAAAACTAGTAATTTATTGAAATTTTTATAATATCATTTAAAATCAACTTAATTTAAAATTTCAAAACTAAAAACTCAAATTTATAATCAACACAATTCTTGTCAACCTCTAGTAAAATCTAAATTCACTAGTAAATTTTCAAAATGGTTGCTCTAATATGATTGGAGAAAAATTGTAGACTATTTACGTAAATACCTGGGTAGGATTTAGCCCCCTTTATAAATATATTTTATGTATCTGGTATAACATTATGTAATTAATCCTGTAATTGATATTTGTAGTTACGCCAAATTGTAATAGAAATCATTAAGTAAACGTCGTAAAAATATAATAAATTATTATCATATTAATTTACCTTAATTTAGTTTTAAAAAAAATTACCATGAAAAATGTTTTTTCTTCAAAAATTGAAAAAGAAATATCTAAGTTGTTATTATTTCTATTAATTAATTTAAACATGAACAAATTTCCAATTAGTTAAATTTTTTTCATTATAAACTAATAACAACAATTTTCATTAGTAAAAACATCTTGATTAGAACATTAGGTATATATTATCTACGCATGCGTAAATAGTTTGAATTATATACATTGGATAGTAAACTAATCATTTTTCTAAACTTTTAAAAAAAAATTGATATCTTTTTATATAATATTTTAAGTATATACAATGGTATTACTTAAAGCTAGTTCACACATTTATTTACTTAAAAACATTGAAAAATATCAAATTATAATCTACTGCCTTTAAAAAAGTACATTTAGTGAGTTAATTAAAATTAACTTAAATAAAGATTTCGTTAAATATATATTTAACTAGTTTAATTAATCAATTTTAAAATAAAATGACAGATGATTGAAAGTATAATATTTTTTATATAATAAATAGCCATTTATAATTTATAATATTGAAAATTTTCACGAAATAAAAATTTAAATCATAAAAATTAGATTTTTATATATTAATTTAAAATGTAATATTTTAAAAGGTTCTTTTTAGCAATTGAAAAAATTCAATTCGTAAATTTAAAAAATATTTATTTAAAATTTTGTAAGGTTCTTAACTTATATAATATTTATAAATTGATATTTATAAATTTCTAAGTTTAAATGATATAAAATAAATATATTCGTTATTTTATTAGTTAAAATTAGGTAATTGAATTTTAAATTAGTATAATAAAATATATAATTATTTCAATTAGTTTCATTTAGTTTAGATTAAAAAATATTTGTTGTTTACGAATTAAAACATTTTTTTGAATAAATAATTATAAATTTTATTACTAAGAAAATACAGACATTGTTGATATATCAATCTTATTTGGTTTATTGTAAGATTCTGAAAATATTTAATCATATAATACTATTAATAAAAAACTTTCTGTTGTAGTTACAAAGTATTTACTTGCAATTGATGCTTTTGAAAGGTATAGAAAGTAAAAAAGTTATTTTTTTAATTTCTGCGAATATGTAGAAAATTATATATATTTTTCAAACAGCATAATATATTAAAAATAGTTATATGTAAATTTTAAAAATAAAAATTGTTTTTATTAATAAAAACATATACGGGTAAGAACAATATAGTTCTATTTGTTAAATAATAATTTAATATTGTAATAATTATTAAAGATATAAAAATTAAGTAAAGGGAAGTAATAAAATTATTACGATATTATTATTTTATGAAGAATATATTGTGAATTATTTCTTTTTAATTATAATGTAGATTAATTTAATTATAAGTTGATTACTTAAATCTTTATTATGAAAAATATTTTAATATATTGATAAAATAATATTACCAAATTATTTTTAAAAATTTTCGAAAATCAAAATAATTTAAACATTTATTTACAGAAAGTTTATATAGTGTAAATTATTGAAAATATATTATTGTCGAACGTAAAATTTCGATTATAGTTAAATTTTATATTTAATATGACAATTAATCTTACTTAATTATATCATCAACACTTATAATTTATGTTTTATTTATAATTAATTATTTATATAAATCTAAATATAAATTAAATGTATTCTTTATTTTCATTGAATTTTTTTATTTTATTTTTAATATGTAACAAAATTTTAAGAGATATTAATTAAATTCAAGATTTTACAGTTTATTTTTTAATCTTGTATACTTATTTCTAAGATACAAAATTAATAATTTTTAAATATACATATATAAAATGATGCAATATAATGCAAACTTTCTATTAAAAGTCTTATCACGTAATTTTAATAAAAAATTTGAAATAATACAAATAAATATTTAGCATTAATAGATTCATATCAAATTGATTATTTTTTTTATTATTATAAATAATCATATGATAAAAATATAAAACAATATTTGAATAAAATTTCTTCTATGAGTAAATTAAAGGAGTGAAATTATAATTTAAATTCGTAATATGATAAAGTATTATAATCTTGCATTATATACAAGTAGAAATAAAATAAAGTGATATAAAAATAAGTATAATGAAAATTAAACACATAATAGTAAATTGTTTTAATTAATTATTTAATATCAACTATTAAATATATTTATGATATTATTGTGGATACAGAGATTTTTTTGTAATTTATTCTAGTTGGAATCATTACTACCAAATAATTGATCAGAATTTGATAATTAATGCCATTGAATTTTTTTCAATTAAGATCAATATCATTTTTCTCTTTACAGTCTATTTTTTAATCTCTATTTAAATTTAGTCTTTAGTTCTTACTCAATAAACCATGCATCCTGACTAGTATTACTCACTTTTTTAGAAGCATATTATAGAAGTTCTGCCACATATTCAAAATAAAACACTATTCAATTAGCACAATATATGATAATAATTTTTATCATTGCAATTAATAATTCTTAATCATCAAAACAATACATATTAATTATATCTACGATTTTTTAATGCATATTAGTTATAGTGATTCAACATTTATTGTTCATCTCATCCCTTATAAGTATTAATTAAATAATATTGTAATATACTTCAGTTTACAAGCTATTGGAACTTGTTTTAGACATTAATAATTAATTATAATAAAATCTCAAGTATGTAAAACTACTGTTTTATTTATGACGAGTGGTTGACTTTTATGAATTATAATAAAACTATATTTAAAATTATTTAATAATTTAGGCTTAAATTTTCAAACTGTATAAAAATAATATAGATATAAATATATATGATTATCATATGCAAGTTTTAAGATAATTTCATATTAAACATCATCTTATTAAAATAGTGATTTAATTTAGTTTATTTAAATTAGTCTTTACTAGATGTTTTTAAATTTTAGTATTTAATTGACAAATATAAAAAGAATATATTATTTTTATTATAAAATATATGATCATATATTATAATTAAGTTTGGAAGAACATTATTGAGAGATATTATTGTATCATGGTTGTTAAAAGAAAAGGTGTATTATTCTTTGAATTAAAAATTGTTGAGAGTTTTGATTTTTCCAGTGATTTGAAATACACAAATGTATTTTCATATTTAAAAGCCTTATGGCGTATTATAAGTATTATCAAATTATTTGTTTTACAACCATTGCATGGTTAACTGAATAATGCTTGAATATCTTGGAGTAGCTTTTCCGACATTTAAATTTTCTTACATATTACCTCTACTATGAATTTTTTTCACAGTCGTTAAAATCCCATAGATGATGTTTTACGGCTAAGAATGGGGGAGTTACTACTGAGGTTACCGTTTGACGTGTAGCGTGAGGAGTACCGCGCTATTACAGTGCAGCCTTTTCCCAGTCGAGTGGTATTATCAATCTTTGCTCAAGAAAGTGAGGGACTCTCTTGGATAAGGTAAACCACTAGGGCCTGGTGCGCGCGGGCGGAAAACTCTAGTCTGAGTCAAAATTAAATAAAGAAATTAAAAAATTTAAAATCTTTTCGTGGTAGCTGATTTTTTAATTACGAAATTTTTTATTAAATAAAATATTGCTATTATTACTATTTTAATATATTTTGTCTCTACAATTTTTGTTCTTAAACAATTTACATTATTTATTTTTATATACTTAGAATATTCACAATGGTTGTATTTATTATTTCATTTCGGTTTAGTCTCAATTGTTTGATTTACTTTTATGCAATACATTTAAATTATCTATCTTTATGCACATGAATTATTTCAAGTTTTATAAAAACCAATATCTTTATTTTATTGTTGTCGTTATTGTGATTACTGTCGAAGATGTATTTCATTCAATTCAGATACATACATAAAATATATAAATTTCTATTTCAAAAATTAATTGTAATATATTTATCTAAATTAATGTTATTAAAATTATCGTTAATTATAAGCAACGAAGAGTGAAAATAAATCTCTAATCATACTTTGTAAACTTTCGTACGGTATTTAAAGGTTTTTTAAGAATACTGTAATCATTTTTAATTTACAATAAAAAAAAAACTTTTGTTTTCAAAAATAAATATAGATGTTTTTAATAAATTAAGTAGAAATATATAAAAATTACTATTATAATTTTGATAAATTTTATTGGTTTTCGTTTTATTTGGCATATCAAGAATAATTAATGTATAATTATGATCTAAAAATATTTATTATCAATGAATTTTGCAAAAAGGAAACTTAATTTAAATTCTTGATACTTATTTAATAATTAAAAATTAATTTTAATTAATCTAAGTTATCTATCATATTAAATCAATGTTATCATATTAAAATTTTAATATTAGGTAAGTAATATTAGTAAATTTATGTTGAGTTATTGTTTTATTTAAATAATAATCTTTTTACATAAAAAGTAATATTTAATTAGTATCAATTTAAAAAAAAGACATTATATGTTTTAAATAACTTAAAATAATATTAGTTAATACAATTTTCATATCTTACAGACTTTTCAACAACCAGAAGATAAAATTACATATTAAAAAACCTTCACAGATATTTATAAATATGCATGAAATAAGTAATTGATCAATGTGTTATTTAAAAATTTATTTGTAATAATAATGTATTCTTTTTTCATATTTTAATTTATATTAATTATAGTATAACCAAGTGAACTATTATTTTTTATTTATCTTTTGTTTTATGCTTAACAGAATAAAGAATCTTATCTAATAATCTTACTTATTAATATTTAAATTTTATTATTTCAATTAATAAATTTGATTAAAAATATAATTATCAAAGGCGAATAATGGTAAAATTAATTTGTATAAAATAAATATATGAATAATAAAGTGGGAAAGTATTTTATTATCTTAATTATATTTTGAGTATATTTGCTTGAAATTAATTAAGAGTGATTTCTTAAGGATGATTGAATGAACTAAAAATTAGGGAGGTCCAATTTACAGAAATATCTTAGCAACTTCTTAACACTTTTGTTGGTAGAAAAATAATTCAGATTATTAATTTTAATGTCAGTATCGCGTGAAAAATATTCTAAGAAGTTTTTATTGTATTACCGACAAAAAATTTTTTCAATGTAGATTTTTTAATTGCTTTTTGTAAGATGATTTCTTTGAATGCAAATTTTTATATACTTGAACTTAAAACATTCTTGAGTTTTATTTAAAATATTCCATAATTTGTTTATCAAAATTTGACCTTCCCAAGTTCTTCTGTTAAACATATTGTAATGATACATACCATAACAAAAAAGATGTTTATATTACTCTCTATAGTTTTCTCACAAACTGATTATTTTTTTTATATAAAAGTGTATAAACGCAAATGTGATTAAATGAAATGTAGAAAATATAATATAAATCATTAAAACTTTTATATTTTTGATATATATTTTTGATTATATTTTTGATTTTATTTCTTTCTGTTATTGGTTTAATCAAGATCGTTTTTTTATAAATTGTTTTTTCAAGTTAATTCAAGTCAATGAATTTTAAGTTTCTTTTATTTATATTACAATTTATTTATCATATTTAAAAAATTATTATACAAATACGTATTAAATATATAGAAAATTTAATGAAAGAAATAATTAAAAGAAAATGAAATATAAAAGCAGTATTAGCTTACGGGTTCAAGTTAATTAAATTAAACTTACATGTTATTTCATGTTAATATAATTTATACATTACCTTAAACTGATAACGCAACTTGAAGTATAATATTTTGTTGATAAATTAACTTTAAATTAAAATGGTACTGAATAATGGATGTTTCAATGTAAAAGCTATATAATATTTAAAAAAGTTTGTTATTTTAACTTTTTCTTCGAATTAAACGTTTTTTAATGCTAAAAACCTAAGGAATGTATAAATTTTTTAAGTAATTATAGTAGAAATGCATTTAATAAATATTTATTTAAATGAATTATCAATCTGTAACTATTTAAGATTTTCCTACTATTTTTCAGAAACTTAAAACCAGTTAAACATAGAATATATTTGAAATTTTACACTTGGTAATAAGGTAAGACAAAATAAAAAAAATTTGGAACGGCTCTGTTGAAAATACTAAGAGATCTTTGGGAAATAGTTCAATGCGCTAGAATATGCAACATATTTTCGAAAGCAGTAATTAATTTCTTGCTATCAAAGTTAGAGCAAAACGCATGTACGAAGAAGATCAATGAAATGTTAAAGGGATTCCTAACATGTAAATTTGTAATAATGTGCTTTATATTCGCTATAAAAATATTTTTATTGAGGCTGTCTTTTTTCCATAATATATTACTTTGTATTTTGTAGTTTTATTATTTCATTATTTTTTGGATTCATAATTGATAGTATATATAAAAGTAAATAAAATACTATGATTTATTTGTAATAAAATTGATATTATGTTATTTTTATTTATTTATAATTATTTTTTTGAATTTACAAGATACATCAATTATTTAAATTATTAAGTTTGATTGTATTTCATTTATATATCATTAAAAATATTATTATAAATAAATTTTTTATAGACATTTAAATTTCGATAAATAATATTGTATAAACTTAGGTTATGCATGCACAATATATGATAATTATTCTCCAATATTTCTTTATCCTTTTCCGTTTTGTCAGTTTTATAAAAATCAATATTATAAACTGTAATATTTATATAAATACATCAATAATTTTATACAAAGAAATAAATTGAAAGATAGTTTCATTTCAGTTTGAATTTTATTTTTATAAAGTAATAATTTTCAATATATTTATTAAAAGTAAGTAGTCGATATGCGAGTAAATCATTTTTTGAAACCAAATACGTGTATTTCAAATTTATCATTTGCAGGAACAGCAAATATTTTCTAATTTATTTGTAAAAAGTAACGTTTAAAAATAGAATCTTCTGTTACAAATAAGTTTTACAAAAAAAAAACAAACGTTTAAACGAAATTAATTTTTAAATGAGTGTTCTTATGGTTTTATAGATTTAATTAGATTTTAAAAATAATTTATTATAATTTAAAAAATACTTTTTTCTACTTTTATTTTTAAATAAAACATTAATTGAAATATTTACATCTATTTATGAAAGTTTTTATAACTGTTTTAAGAAGCTACGTCACTTTTTATCTTTAAAATTTGAGAGGATGAAATTTAATTTTAGACTAAGTCTTTTGCGAGAATATTTAAAGTAATAGAAACTTCTTATGAAATAAAAATATAAAATTTTTAAACATATTCTTAAACTCATAAAAATTGTCTAAATAATTTATCTAAATAATGAAATATTAATTTTAATATATAAGCTATTCTATTGGTCACACACATTCCATTATAGATATAAATTTGAATTTAATGCAGTTTTAATTAAAAGTAATCGAACACATTTTAGATTAAATTTATTTGTAACAAAATAAAGGTTTTGATAATAATCGTAATAAAGATAATAAAAAATATTAAAAATAATTTTTTTTAAATTAAACATTTTAATATTGTATTATTGATGATACAATAATTTTTATTTTAAATTCAAATTATCACAATAATTATATATTTAATAGATTAAAATTTTCTTAATAATTTTTTTTATTAGATAATTTTATATATTCTGAAAAATCCATATTTTCAGAATTATGCGATTTTAATGCTAAGATATTATAAATTATAATGTTGTTTTTCAAAGTTGACATAATAATTTAAAATTTTTATATTTCCAAAATAGGTTTTTTTTCTCTAATTTAAAATATAAATCAGTTAGATCTATATTACAGTAAAATATTTATTTTAAGTAATTTTTTTTCCATCTCCTATGAGTTAGCAAAAAAATAAAATAACAAGAAATGTTCGATAATGTGAAGGCTGAGTATCCGATGAACTTACGTGGAGTTCCAGACGACCTTCCTTATACAGTAGTTCAATGGGCAGTGCAGTAATTTCAAAGCCCGAATGTCTTTCCTGGTTCATTATCTTTGTTCATTTTATACGTACTTTTGTCTTATGCATTACCTTAATTTTATGTCTCGTAATGTTATGTCTTATCGGTTATCTTGGTATCGTCAGTACTGTATTGTAATTGTACATCCAGGTGTTTGGAGTCACTTACGAATATTTACGGAGTTTTGTAAAATCTTGTATCTATGAAAATATTTAGAAATTTCTTAAGTGCTTTTTATATGAAATTACAGTATATTTAATTCAATTTCAAAATAGCATTTATTTTGAAATAAAAACTTAAAAAATATTTTATCGAATATTAGATTGTGTTTATAATTATTTTGAATTATGGTAGAATTTTATTATTTTCCTTGTAATTTAATGATAAAATATTAAATTTAAATCAATTAAAATAATATATGTAAAAATATTCTTGTATTAGTTTTAAATAAAGTAACTGAAAAATTAATTTATAAAGTTATAAGTATTATTTTAAAATATAGCTAGTCGATAAGTTACAATACCTTTTGTATAAAAATATTTTAATACAGTTTAATTATTCAAAAAATAATATTTTATAAATTAAGTATCAAGAATGAGAATTTGTAGAATAATCTTTACAGTTTTATAGACGTCTGCATAAGAATTACATTTTTCTGACTTTGTATAGTCAAGCACTAATGAGTTTAAAATTATTTTTTTCAAATAACTAAATATATCAATTGTTATTAACATTCACAATAGTTATTATTAATTATTAATAACATTAATTATCATTAGAAATTTCTTTTCATTTAAAATATTAACTATATAATTTAAAAATATAATTCGATATACACATATCTATTTAAATTTTATTATACGTACATATTTTTTAAAATACAACTAAATAGTTCAATATGATTTATATGAAATATAGTAAGATAGTATGATAAAAAAACTTATATAGAAAGATTTATTAAAAGTGTAATAAACAAAGTAATAAACACTTCATTCGGTATTCACCAAAGTAAAATTTATAACTTAACTTACTACATATTAGTTAGTAAAAAATAAGTTGTCAAAAAAATTATCTACAAAACCGAATAAAATTTACATTATATATTTAAAGTTTCTATTATTTTTTTTCACATAATATTATAAAGATAAATTACAAACAGATTTTCAAGAATATCAAAATATAGAAAATTGCCGTAATGAAATATTTTTTTATTTATCATCCAATTGATTCATGTGAATATACATATTTTATTTATAAAAGGATAGGTTTAAAAGAAACTAAAATGAAATGAGAAATAAAAAAGAAAGAAAAAAATTTGGTTACATAATATATGAGCGAAAATATATGCATTGCCATTGTTCCTTTTTCGATTGGCGTTCGTAATAGAGATTCGGTTCAAAACATATTTCAGCTTTTATCTTATTTATACGTATTTGTATTGATGTAGGTACTTACCTAATATACTGATTTTTGAACTAATCAAAAACAGGTGGAAATATTTAATAAAATAAATTTTTTTGAATAATTTTTTATGTATATTTATCAGAATAAATATAAACCAATTTTATAATTAATTTATTTATCTGTTTATGATATATTTAGTTATTAAAGGTTGAATATAAAATATTATTTATAAATTATTTTATTAATTTATATTCTCAATGAAATTTATCATTTTATTTACAATTAGAAAATAACTTATTTATATTTATTATTTTCAGAGAATTAAAATTATTTATTATCATTATTCATTGCATGAATAGATTTTTTTAATTCTTACGTAAATTTTTAATATTCTTTAATATTAAATAATACAAATATAATATATCTAAGTATAGACTTGAAGAATAAGATTATTAATACAAAATAAAAGAAAAAAATAAATAATGACTAATTTTTTTGAAATTAAACGCATTTAAAATTTTGTTATAATAAAAAGAAAACTACAATATTTCTTAAAAGATATATAAATAGTTTACAATATCCATATAAAGTTTGATTAATATGAATAAACATAATGAATTATATAAAAATATCAATAATAAATGGTTATATAATTAATATATTTAATACATCGAGGAAAATGATTAAAAGTTTTAAATTAATATAGTGTGACAGATTGTTATGAGTATATATAACAATATTTAATATATATTCTTAATTTTTATAAATTATGGTAATTTAAATTTATAAATTATTTACAACTATATAATCAACAAAGAAATAAAGAAACCTCTGTTTGAAATATAAAATTAAAATTTTTAAAATTGATAAGTATATTATCCAGTATAAAAATAATAACGTTACATAATAACAATAAATAATCTATTTCTTTTAACAAAACAAACATTTTAAAAAAAAAATATTATATCATTTTAAAAATTTATTTATTTATAGATTTATAGATTTAAAAATTTGTATTTTAAAAAAGTTGTTAAAATATATATAATTGATTATGTGAGATAAAATTTAATTACAATTAATACTGACACAGAAGTGTATTTAACATACATTGCATTAAATTATTAATCAGTGTCGTGACATACTATATATTGTTATTCTCAATAATATGATACAGATAGATTATATATAAAATTTGCTTACTTAATAATGTCATCTTTATTAATTAATTACATATATAATAATTATTATTTTTAACTTTTTTATAATCTTCTTGAAATAGTTAATTATTATGTTTATATGAAATTAATACAAGTTTGAATATAGATAATTTTATAAAGTTAATTAATTAAATTGCACAAAATTAAATTGATTATATAGCACAAAAATTTTTAATTTACTTGGACTTGTTTTAGTTTTAAAGAATAATTAATATGCATAAATTATTTAGATAATACTTTACATACTTTAATATATTAAAGTAGGCAATAGTTCAAATTATAGTTAAAAGAAATTTTATGAAAGTCTTATAAAAAATGCACTCATATGTCAACATAAATGTACAAAAATTAGTAAAATATTTGAATACTTATGAATGATTAATTTTTTAATATGAACTAATTTCACGAAATTGCGTTTAAATATAAAAACAATATCTTATCTTGTCGTAAGTAAATTCTTAATATGGTAGTGTAACGAGTAAAAGAAAAGTTTTTTAAGATTCAATGATATAGTTTAAAATATATTCATATTATATAATATTTAATTTATAAATAATAATGTTTTTATATTGTAATTGAATATTCATAATCTAATTCGTATATGCCGAAGCTGTATTGATGTATATAAAATAAGTCGACAGACTACTATAATTAGTTTTTCTTATATAAAAAAATTATTATTGTATATTTTATACTAATATTTATATTTGTATCGTTTTTTAATCGATTTTTTTTCAATGATTGATTAATATTAATAATAGTTTTAATTTATATTAGTTTGCTTATATAAATAATTTATAGACCATTGTTCATGACATACAAGCTTATAAGTATAAAGACAATAATATTAATATTAGAAAGCATAGTAATTGAGTAAATAGTTTCTAGAGGTAGTAATAAAAAAATCTAATAACGGAAATCGTTCAGTGATAAAGATTTATAAAATTGTATTATGAGCTCTCGTGCATGTAATATGAATGCTTATTTTAATTATTCTTTTTTCAAATAGAATTATGTTTTTTTTTATTTTTTTTCCTTTTCAGTTTCTATTTATTTTTTTTAATTTATTTTTTCGATTATAAGATATATTTTTTCATATTAGGTGATGTATGAAACATATTTTAAGAGGTTTTATAAATCTATATCGATATTCATCATTTTATTCAGTTGGTAGTCAGAATTTTTTTGAATGTAAAAATGTATACCAAATATACTGTATACAATGTTCTTATATCTTTTATACTTTTTAAAATTCTATTTCTTGAACTAAAGATTAAGAAAAGTAAGTTATACAAGATGTTTAAAAATTTTATGATGATAAAATAAGAAATAATAAAATAAAAAATAAAGATGAATTACGAATAAATTATTTATTTTACTTATTTAGGTTCAAATTAGGTAAATGATAAATAAAATAATTTAATTTTTTATTTAAACTGTAGAGTGACTAGCATATTTAGAAAAATATATTATTCAAATATACTGTAAATTAAAAAAATTATATAATAATCAATAGAGAAAAAGACACATTTTTAAAGATTGATCTACGTTTAATTATTTAATGATTTAATTCTGATTTTACTATTATACGTTGTAAATATTTTACGAAGTCCAATAAAGATAATCAATACAATAAAAATAAATGAATTTATTTTATAGTATCTGTATAAGAATTGAAAAAAGCAAAAACCTTATTAAATAACAGTAATATTAAAATAAAAAAAAATAGAAACATAAAGACTTACAGATAGTAATAAATAGATAGTAGGAAGATAGAAAAGTTTTTGTTTCAATATTGAGATTTTGATGCTTTTCCTTTTATTATTTGATATTTTATATGCACCAAATTTACTACATTTTCACTATAATGTTTTTTTTTATATTTAATAAGTAAAAGTAATAATTTAGCTTGTATACTTTAAGTAAAATAATATTACTAATATTTAAAAATTGTATTTAACAATGTTGACACCTAGAGGAGAGTATCCAGGCTCGCTGACGCGTACAATATTTTGTTTATCGTGATTGGTTAACAGTAGGTTTGTTCGATGCGTGACAAGTCTCGCGCCCACGGAATGATAGTTAATGTTAGAATAGTTATGAAGTGCGATGATCGTCGATTCGGTGTCGTTTATCGTGTCTAAAGAAAGTTTGGTGCGACCCGACGTGCAAACGTATATATCCGTGTTCCCTCCTTGTCTTAACGTATTTTCTTTTGTTCTTTGATTATTGTTTACGATCTTGATGGCTCGTTTTTCGGTCCTTCATCAGAATATGGGCCCCTTTACCGGTTCCCTGACTTCTCTGATCAAATCTTGGTCATTAGCGTCGGGTTTCTTGTTGCATTAGGTGTCATTAACTGGACACATTTTTCACATGCGACAATTGAGTTACTCGCCACCTCCCCTTGAAGCAGTTCTCGCGATTCATCTCGTCCTTACCTCCTTCGTAGAAGGCACGCACATTCCTTGAGAGGCCACATGGCGACGCGCACGAGGCTAGCATTGCGCCTCGCCGCTGGGGTCCCCGCAAGAAATTTTTATCATTCTACCACACCTCTCTGAACTCTGAAAAGCGAGGTTTGTTTATACGATATCGCACGGACTACGGGCGTCCCCGCGCCACATGTTCGAGGTCTGGAAGTGAGATCTTACTCGTGCTGACTACGGTTGCTTTCTTATCTTGTCGCTGCTCGAAGCCATTTTTCACCTGATCCAACCTCCCCGGGCTTTCTGATCGCAATATGACTAATATACATATAATTAGTTTACATTTATCTATAATATATAATTAGTAACAATTAGTAATATAATGTATAATTAAGGAAAATATTTTTATAATATGTATTTAGTTATATGTTATTAATTATTTAAAAATTCGAAGTAATTAAAAATTTATATTTAAAAAATAAAATTATTTTATATAGATTGAATACATTTAAATCTATTTTTTAAATTATCATGTTATCATCGAATTTTTAGCTAGTGTAAAATGGTTTAAGAATCAGATATTTTCTCGTGCCTTTACTTCTTGAGAATCTGTAATCGTTTTTGCATACAAACTATATATGTACCATATTAAAGTGATGTTAGAGCACTTTACTTTTATTCCAAAGTTATACGAACTTTCATGGCAGATGCAAAACTAGCGAGTTTGCGACGTTGAAACACATAATAATACTTTTAAGAACTAACGCATTGCTACTGGGGGTGGTTTATAGTTTTCCCCGATGTTAGCGTAAAATTTTTCGTTGAAGAATTTTTATGAATCGTAAAGTTTTCCTTTTTGTTATTTAATTTTCAAGTATACAAGATTAATTATTTTGTGGTGATTGTGAATTAAACAGTAATGTTTTATGGTTAAAAAATTAATGATAACAGTAAAATATTTTTATTGATTAATAATACTAACAATTTATTCATTAAAATTTTTCAAAAAAGTATTTAAATAGACCTAATTAAAAATAAAAGAATTATAATAGAATAAATAATTTTTTGATCCATACTAAAATTACCCACACACACATATACATATAACATATATATGTTATATAATTTAATTAATTTGTATTGCACCAAATTAATTTATTAAATAGATCTTTTGAAAGTAATAAAAGTAAATGTATTGAGCATAATAATTTTTACCAAGAGTATGTATTTACTGAAATTTATTATACATTAAGTTATAATTAATTAATAATTAATTAATAATTAATTGTGATATTCAATAAGAATAGAATATAAAAACTTTATTTATTTTTATTAAAATGTATTATATTTAAGCAATTAAATTATAACAATTGAAAATATCAAATTATTTTAATGGGATCTCATTTTGAAAAATAAATAGAACTGAATAATATCCACATAAAATTGTGTAAATATTTAAAAACAGCATTAAAAATTATATGAGTACTCAAAAAGAATACGCTTGAATTCACGTATTTTCTTGAAGTGATTTGCTATAAATATAAAGAAAGAAATTCTATAAAATAAAGTTTAACTGATTTAACAGCCGATCATATGGATACGTAGATTAGTAACATCACTTTGTCACTTTTTTAACAGAGTTGTATGCATATATGAGAAAGAAATAAAGATATAAATGTAAGTTTTGGTGTTAATTTGGGAGATAATATTTTTTTGAATGACAGAAGATAAATTATGAAAGACAAAGAAAAGGCAACCAGTGAGTGAACTTAATTGTTGAGTATATATTCAATTTGAATAATGAATAAATACATGACATTTTTCAGTATTAGAATTATGTATATTTTCATAAGTTCATTGATTTTTAAATAATTTATTGTGTTATGTATTCTAAATTATATTGATTTTATGCTATCTAGGTAAATTATTGAGCATCTCTTACAATTCGAATTTAGAAAATTTTGTGTATTTTTCATTCAATTATATATATATATATATATATATATATATTACTTAATATGAATTATATAATCATAGAAAAAATATTTATTATACATAAAGTGATAGCTAAATTTTAATATTCGTTGTTTCTATGAGTAAATTACTTTTGGGCAAGTCACAAAGTTTTTCTATTTTTATTTTAATGAGGTAGGTATATAGAGAATATGTGTTTGAATCCGAAAATATACATCATTGTAAGAATATTATTGTAAATGACTGCAATACATTATTTAAATATTTTAATTTATAATTAATAGTAAAATATTTCATAAGTGATATTAAACTTAATTTGATGGAGTATAATTATAATATTTATATTAAGTTTTTAAATGGTAAAATGATGGATTAAGTTTAGATCCTCAAACAATTTTTCATAAAACTAATTCGATATGATTAAACTTTGTAACATTTTTATTTTATTCACAAATAACTTGAAAACAATCAATTGAGCTTCTTTATAGCCATAAACTTGTTACGGAGACCTAAAATAATCTTTTTGTAAATGAAATATTTTATCTAGAATCGATTCTGATAAATTCTACAAAATTTTTAGTATTTATATTCATAAGGAGATTTAGTTGTATTAATGGAAAAAAGTATATATAGTAGACGGCTTTTTACATCATTATATGTGTTGAAATAGTTCTTGGTATCGAAGAAGAAAATAATTACTGCAACAATGTCTAAAGAGAAAAGTAAGAATTTATTATTTTTCAAATACCATCGGATTATTGAAATATTTGAGTCGAAAATTTTTCCGATCATAAAATTTATTTTGTTTAAAAATAGAAGAATCATCAAATATAAGGTGAGCAAGAAGGGTTTAACTGAAAAGAGGAAAGTAGTGGGAGATTTGCCCCTGCGAGCTCGGCTCGTGTACCTGGGATATGAGGTTGTAATCAATACCGTGGAGCATGTGCTACGCCGCAGCAGCGTTGTTGGCGTTCGTCTCCTATGACCACACCACATAACGATCTTTTTGTGTATTCAGTCACCAGTCATTTCGTTTCTCTTGCCTCTGTGAAATAACACCCCATGATATCGCAGTATTTTTTATAATTATGAATATTTGTAGAAGTTGTCTCGATTTTTTTCATCTTTTTCTTCATTCGCTAACTCGTTAACAGTCTCTTTAGAGGTCTTTGATCCATGGGAATATTTACTCAGATATTACTTATTTTTATTACATGTTATTGAATTTTCCTTTATAATAATATAAATTAATTTGCATGGCGCAATTAGCTCTAAAGTTCACATTTTGTCAAAATTTTGTATAAAATACAACCTTATGCTTAACTAAGATTAGAGAATATTACACGTATTTTGTTTATAAAATTGATTATATTTCATTTAGATATTTCATTATCTTACTTTCTAAGTAAATATTTTTTTTGAATTTTTTACTAATATAATAAAAATTTCAATATTTTTATACATTTATAGGAAAATTTTATTGTAGGAAAATATTTCTGTTACATATAGTTCAAATATATCGTATTTAGATTTTTCAAAAATTTATATTATTCTAATGTTTAACAAAAATATTAAAAGAAACTTTTAACATGAACGAATATATTCAATAGTATAAGTGTTATAAAATATTTTTTCTTCATACATAAACTATTGTTATGATTAAAACTTTTAAGATGATTTATATAACAGCAACTAAAAATCTGTTTTCTAAGTTTGAAATTTCATGATATTTATTTTTAAAAAAAAATGTTTTAAATATTTCAGATTACTAAATTGCTATTAGATATTTAAATTAGTATATGAATATCAAAAACAAAATTTTTTAATGTGTTTTTTATTAAGAGGAAATATTGCACAGTTTTAGAATAATAAAATGTTTTAAAATATCAAGAGATGTTTTCTATTAAAAGTAATAAAATTGAGCTGCAATAAAATATTTCTTTTTATTTAAATATTAATAAATATAATAGATTTTATGTTAATATATTTACTTAAAAAGTATATTTATATGTTTTAAATATTTAATTAAAAGGTGAAATTAACTTAGGGTGAGTTATATTTTTAAAATTAATATCGTAAAAAGGTTCGAAAGAAGAATTTTCATAAATTCAAAGATAAAAAAACTATCTATTACTTGAATAAACTAGTCTTATACTATTAAAAGAATTCAAATTCTCACTTTGTAACGCTAAAAGATTTTCGAAAATATTTAAAAATAAACAATTTTTGAAATTGTAAGTAAAAATTTACTGAAAAATTTTAAATTAAAAATATAATCTAAAAATCTAAAATACAAATTCTAAAAATATTTTGATTCCATCTATATCAATATTTGAATAGAAATTTTTTAAACGTATTTTTTTATATTTCAATAAAACATCTTTTTTTATTTAACAATATGAATTCTATTGAACATGAAAAGCGTAAAATTTATAAGAAATTATATTTCAATTTCAGGTTTTTTAACTAAAATTTTTCATGAAATTTTAAAAATATTTTGTACAGATTATTTATGAAAATATTAATGATTAAAGTTTAGATACTTTAAATACGAAGCATATCTACTTTTAATTTAATGTCTGGATTAATATGTAGTAGATACTTTAATTATCGTACTTCTAACGTTAAATTTATTAAACCTAATCTAAAATGAGTCCACATTAACCTTGCGTGAACTGGAATTAAATGCAATATTTTTTTCGTAGGCTTTATACTAGTTACAATTTTTCTTTAAATTTACGTTTATGTTGCAATATTATTTAGATTTATAAAATGATAAATTAAAAAAATTATGATAAATATTTAATAGAATTTAAGATATATTATGATCTATATATACAATTGTTAAATATTTTATGAAATTAAATAAGTGAAATTAAAAATATAATATTGATGAAATTTTAGATTTAATATATAAATAAAACTTTGTAAAAAATCTAATTTTGTACCTAAATGTAATCTTAAATATCAGACTATTTGTTTGTGAGGAATTGGCTGTTTCTTGGAGGGATTGCTCATTATATGAACATTTTTACACATTTTTTTCTGATACATTTATCTGGGATAAATTTTTTCGAAATAAAATAGTTTGGTATTTATTTATATTAACTTTTAGTTTCTATGTATTATAATAATCATTTATTTTGTTGAATAATTCTCGGAATTGTATTTTTAATTTTTTGCTGTTTTTACCAGATACGCAAATTATTAAATCATGTGCAAAACATATCGATTGTTTTTGTAATGTTTTGTTCAAATCAAATAAACGATAAATATTATTATTGTATATATTATAAAGTATCGAAGAATTTACTGTGCCTTGTTCTAAGCCATTTTCTACTGTGAATTTTAGGCTTGATTTATTGTTTTCTTCTAGTATATTAAATGTCTTATCCATTTGCATGTGTTTGATACTGTAATCGTTTAGGTTTATGCTAGATTGTAAGAGTGTGTTTTTTAAACTATTTATTATTATTTTCTAACAAAATTGTTATGAAAGAACAAATTGTTGATAACATTTTTTTACAGTTTTATTTATATACAGAAAATGGGTAATCTAAAAAAACTGTACATTCTATTTGCTTTTGAATTTTTATGATGTGTGTGTAGGTGCGGAAGAGGAAACGGTATCATGGGAAATTAGGAATATATATTTATTTACATTTATTTACATATGAATACATTCCATTATTAAAAATTTTACGAAGTCGTTTAATTTATGAGTTTCATTTTGTTATTGATTCAGTAGTTTTTTGTTTATATTCTTAATATTAGATAGTTATGTAAGCTACCAATATCTTTTCGTATTTTTTCGGTGTTTTTCTTTTTTATCTCTTTGTGATATAACCATATTGTTTTTCCATAAAGAGATTTTATTATTGCCAGTTAAGTTTATTTCATTAATTATTTTTGTATTAAGTCTTTTTCTATGTATGTGGTAAATAATTGGTGTATTGTTTTGAGAAGTACATTGGGTTTGAATATATTATGTTTGAAATCAGACTATTTTCTGTGATACGGTATAATTTTGAAAAATGGATTCTATTAAATTCTAATGTGACAATCGCTTCTTTATAAATTTGATTTATTATATAATATATTGTTTGTTACATATTTTTTATAAGAGCTTACTCGGTTCTGTACAATTTAAGACAGGCTCTTATGCATGTTCTTTCGAAATTCTTATTTTTTCCATTTCATGTGCCATTACATTGTACCAGATGAGGCAAGCGTATGTCAAAATTCTGTTTTTGCATTTTCTAATTGAGTTTTAATATGATAATTATATTTTAATTTTATATCTGGATGTAATCCTAAATATTTGACTAGTTGTTTGTGAGGAATTGCGTATTTCTTGGTGAAACTGTCCGATATTTGAAGTTTCACAAATTTTTCTTTCTTTTTTATAGTAGCGCATTTATTTATATTAATTTTAAATTTCAATTATAATAATCGTTAATTTTGTTGAATAATTCTTGTAATTGTGATTCCAATTTTTTAGTTTTTTCCAGAAATATAAACTATTAAATCGTCTGCAAATGATATCGATTGTTTTTGTAATGATTTGTTAAGATAAAAAATATTATGAATATCACTATTGTATATTGTTGTAAACCGTTTTCTACTATGAATTCTAGGCTTGATTTGTTATTTTTTTCTATTTAATAAGAAAGTTGCTATTGTTATATTTTGTGTTTTATCTTTTTTTATTTCTTTTTTTAGTTTATTAGTTTCTTCCATAATTATGTTATTTTGATTTTGTTTTCCAACAGTGGTTTTTTGATTATGTACTTTAGCATAATGTAATCCTAGCAGATTGAGTTTGTCTTTGATGTTCGTGATTATATAGTTGTTATTACTGTCTTAATTTGTATTTGTTATATCTATTTCAGCTTGATCTAGTGTTGTGATATTATTATATGATATTATTAGCGGAGGGATATTCATATCTTTTTTTGTTGTAAAAATTGAATTAATTTTGGGCAACATTATTGGTAGATCATTTTTGGGCATATTTTTTATTTTGTTACTCCAGTAATTATTTATTGATTCTGAAAATTATTTATCTATTAAGTTTATTATCGATAGTATATATCTTTTATCTTTTTGTAGTTTTATTACGTATTTGTTTAGTTTGTTTAGTATATCGGTTTTTTTGTTTTTTTTGGTACTCAGTTGTTGATGGTTTGGTTTTTGATTGTCTATTTGTTCGATGTAGTTATCGATTTCGTTATTTGTTAAATTTTTGTTGTATTGTATATCCAGTTGACAGTTTTTCTTAAAACTCTCTAAAATTTATTCCAGTTTTTTTTTTTATAATTAAATTTATAGTACACGTTATTAAATTCATCGTTGGTTAAGTTTTGTAATGATAATTTTACTTATATAAGTAGTGAATTATGATTGCTATCATTATCTATTGTATCGATTGCATTTTTTGTACATTTGTTATTTATTTCAATTCTAGCGTCTATTTAGCATAAATCTATATATGATTGTTCATTGGGATATGACTGTTATTCCGAACTGTACAATTTTGTTTTGTATATTGTGTCATGGTTATTTAGTCAATTTTTTATAAACGATCCTGTCGTATTATTTTTGTTATTTTTCTAGTCAACATGTTTTGCATTCAGATCAGCATACTATTGTTGCGTATGCTGATATTATGAATGAATTAGTTTTATTATTCCTTTTTATTTTTATTATTGATGTTTCTAAAATTTTGAAGTTGGTTATTTCATTATTGGAGATTATGTTGTACTTATATTTATTTTTTATTAATATGGTTGTTCCTCCTCTTTGAATTGAGTTTGGTCTGTCATTTCTATTAATATTATAATTTTTAAATTCTATTTTGTGTTCTTTGTTTCAGTTACTAATATTATATCTGGTTTTTGTTTTTGTGTAAGCTGATCTTTATTGATATAATCTTAAGTATTTCTAATGTTTTTTAATCTGAGTTGTCAATACGTTTTTTTTTATGATTGTACAATCTTGTGTTGTGCATTTTTTTATTTTTTGGATTCTAATAATTTGAATGTAGCTATAAATGTTACTTCATAACTTTTTGAACTTCTTTAATTTCGTTTATTTGTAGTTGTTGTTGTTGTTGAATATTATTTACATTTTATTTTAGTTTTTATATTGCTTCCATTATAATATTTAGTGTTTGGTTATTATCAATATTTATGTGTGTATTTTTGTATATTAATTTATTAATATTTTGTTGTTGTTTGTTGGATATGTTTGTTATTTCACTTTTTTTTTATTATATCGGCATAAGATATTGATGGTAACAATTTATTGGTTATTTCATTGATTTTATTATTTTTGTTGTTTTTTGTTTCATGATTTTTTGTTTCTATTTTATTTTTAATTTCTATTATTTTTGAACAATCCATATACGAAGTAGGGTGTTCTAAATTTTTACAATTAACAGAATATATTCTTTATTGTCTAGTTTTGTTTATTTATTTATTTTACATTTACCAGGATTTTGATGATGAATATATTTAACACATTTGTATTGCATATTGCAATTTTGTGACTGTGGCCCAGAAATTGATAATTATGGCATTGAATTATATTTTCTTTCATTATTTTTTCCCATTTTATTTTGTGATATTGAATATATTTTATATTTTGCAGTTTATTTATTTTACTATTTGGTGAAATTTGTACTATAAAAATCGGTAGTAAAATATTATTTTTTATTGAATTATTTGTTATAAATCTTTTTACTTTAATGAATTGTATTTTTTCTATTTGTAAGTTATTCAATTCATTAAAAATTTCCGTTTCATTTTAATGTTTATTTAATCTTTTTAGCAAATAAGTATGATTTTTTCCAATTTTGGTGTGAATATGTAATAATTTGTTTTTGTGTTATTTAATATTTTTATAGTGTTGTCAAAGTCTTCGATTGATTTAAGATATAAAATATGTATGTTATTATGAATATATTTTTTATGCTATAATCATTTATATTTGTGTTAGATTGTAAAAGTTTTACCGTATTTTTTGAGTCTTGGAACACTATATTTATAGGTGGGGGTTTATTATTATTTCGTTAACTGTTGGTTAACTCGCTCAAATTAACCGTTATTGCGGTGCTCTTTTCAATTTCCATGAATAATGGCTTTTTGGACCTTTGTTTATTTGTATCATTAGATTCGGCGGTTTTTATTCTTCAATTTTAATATTTTGTATTTGAAATCATTTATTTCAGTTTCTAAATTCACAGTTTATAATATTGCTAATTTATTTTTAATAGATACATTGTGTATTTGTTCAGCTACTTTTTTATTATTGTTATTTTTTTTGTTTTCATTAATTAATATTTTTAATTTACTATTTTCATCCTTCAAATTTTTAATAATATTTTCATAATATCCTGAATTGTTATTTCCTCTTGAGGACTATAAATTTCTTGGAACATTTTATTATTATTTGATGATAGTACTATTTTTGATCTTTTTCTTTTTTGTAATATACTTTTTTGTTGTGATCCATTTGTTGATGCTATGAGGGTTTGTATTTTATCATTTGTATGTAGTAGATTATTATTTATTTTGATTAACTTTTTTTAACTATTATTATTAATTACCAATAACATCTTGCTGATATTAAAAAACCTTTTTTTTATTTATTTATAAATTTTGTTATTTCTATAATTTAATATTTAAGATAATATATTCATGTGCTATTTAGAATTTTCACTTTTCGAAATTTGTACTAACAACGTTCCGATGTTTATAGTACGACGGTCAGTTGACGACTGATTTCTTATAACTAATAAGATAAAGATAGATGTATAATTATTTATGAACTTACACTAACAATTTGGATTTATAACATGTATAACTGAATGATCACCAATTTAACGAAATACGTGTTTAGTGATTTTTTTGGTATTTCGTTATTATTATTCACTTTATGCTCAATATTGTTTATTTTTTCTTAATTCATAATATGTCAATGTTAAAAATATATTATCATACTATTTTTTTGTTTTTCTCGTATTTTTTGAGTTTATTTATTTTCATCCTTAAACTTATTACTTTTCAAATTATTCTCTCTTTATTTCTGAATTTTAGTATGAATTCGGTTCTTAATAATATTAGAATTAAAATTATTAATATTTACGTAATTGTGGTTGAATATATATTTTTATGTCTAAGCAGAACTGTTTACCTTTTTTAAACAATTTATCTTTTTCTTAAGTATTTTGTTTTTTATAGTTATGCTTATAGTTTTATTCTAATCAACTCAAAATTATTTCATACAATTTTCTCTAATTTCTTTATCTAATATATATTTTATTTTTATTTATTATAGTAAATAGACGTCTACTTATTTATTCAAATTTTTTATTTTTATTTTACAACAATTTATATCTTTGATGTCTCCAGTCACTTAAAAATTGTTTTTGCAGATTATTTATATTATTTCTTTTATTAATTCTCTATTTGTGTATGCAATAAATTTATTTTTTTCTGTTTTTATGGTGAATGTATTATTCTCTATGATATATAATTTTGTTTTCAAGAAGCATGAAAATAGGTGATATATTAATTTGTTACCTTATAATACTATATTTATTTTCGATATTTTCAATAGTACCATGCACGATAAGTTTCTATTTGCAGATGTTCATACGCGTTTGTTATCTTTTATATGTCATCGATTATATTGTGTTACATATTTTTGTTAGTGAATTTTAGGTATATTAGGTCTTTCGTAGCTATTAATAATAGTTTTGCTATCATTTGTGTGTTTCTTGAATGAATAAGTATTTATTTTGTTAGTTATCTATCATTATGTTTAAACTCCGTATATTGTTAGTTCGAATATGTTGATTGTTTGTAATAAATTTTTCTATCTTGGTTAGTTTCAATTTTAAGTTAATTAATATTCATTCCCTCCGTATTTTTAATTAAAAGTTCTGCTAGTTTTTCTGTTTCTTTACTATCAGTTCTTATTATTTCTCTTAAATTAAATTCACTTTTTTTATCCATGGTTTTGAAGAAGTCTTTCCTTATATTTCCTATTATTGGTATCATCGATCTTTTTGTTTAAACCATTTCATTATTTCATCATTTTTAATAAATATTTTCAAATTTGCTCTATCTTGAATGTTTCCTTTTATTTCCTCGCATATGCTATATATTATCGCATATGGACAATGCAACAAAAAATTGATCTTTATGCTTTATAAAATTATTACTTTTAACATTAAAATATTTTAATATTAAAATTACTAAATATAAGAAAATAAGAACATAGAATTAATCAACATAAAGTTTTAGTCGTGTAGAGTGTCTGTAGAAAATTAAAAATCAAGCAATTAAATATGTTTGAAGACATTATTATAAAAGAAATGGAATTTTATACTGGATTGTTACAAAATTATATTTAATTTTTAGTTATTTTTATAAGAATGCGTGTTTTTAAAAACATTGATATTAAAATAAGTTTTATATTAAAATATATATTCTATAATTATTC
This sequence comes from Dolichoris vasculosae, assembly GCA_018907195.1. Lineage (NCBI taxonomy): Eukaryota > Metazoa > Arthropoda > Insecta > Hymenoptera > Agaonidae > Dolichoris > Dolichoris vasculosae. The sequence goes on along the minus strand of JACCHY010000014.1, from coordinate 4,056,063 downwards.
GAGTGAAATATAATAATTACATATTTTATTAAACGTATATAATAGTTAAGAAAGAATATCACGTGAAATAATTTGGAAAAATATTTATAATATCGCAGATTTTACATATATACAAATAGTAGAGAAACGAATGAATATGAATTCACAATAATTTATAAAATTAGATTTAAACTTTTAAATTATTATATATTAATTGTATATAAGAACAATTTTGAAGTGTCATGAATTTTAAAAATGTTTAAATGATTTAAGAGTAATAATCGTTTTAATCAATTATGAGTATTAAATAACATGAATATTTGAAAAATGCCAAGATAAATATTTTTTAACTAGTATTTTGTATCTTAACTTTATAGGTCAAAATTTAAAATAATGTTCAAATTTTATTATATAAAAAGAAATTAATTGATTTTTTATAAAAATTAAAATTATGAAATGATCAATTATGTAAATGAGAATAGATAGAATATCTGTGTGTATTTTATGCTCTTCTATTGTACTTGCTATCTTTAAAAATACATTTGCAGGATTTTTCTTCTTAAATAAATATATTTTAAATGTATTTTATCTACTATAATAATTGAAAATTTAATTTAAAAGAAAACCTGTAGATTAAACAAGAACTAAAAATTAACAAAAATAAGAATATGTTGCGGGGACGCTTGTAATCCGTGTAAAATCGTATGGATAAAGTCGCAATTCTGCGCTCGGAAAAGCGAGTTTGAAACCAAAGGTTACTTGCGAAATTCTTCTCACGACGGCACGCAATGCTAACTCAGAGCGAGTCACCGTGGGGAGAATTTCTCAAGAAGAATGTGAAAATTTCACAAAGAAAGTGGTGAATAACAGAATCGCGAGAAGATAAAGTTCATGGATAAGAAATAATTGAAATGATGTGAGTAATTCGGTAATGTATGGAATATAGTCCGGTGGAATGATGTTCCAAGCGGACTTCTACCAGTAACGAGATAAAGTACCGCCATGCCTAGTGTGCAATGTATGAGCTATGTTGCGAACGACCTGGAAATATCACCAATGAATCGTATGGACGGCTCGTATCCACGGATAAGAAAGAAATCGCTAAATTCAGACAAACGCCGTACTATGACAACGTTGGTTATAAATTAAAATAGACGTACGTATGATTAATGAAGGACTTGTTTGTTTAGGATACGTGAGGCTACGCGTGCATTAAATCCATGGAGCAGCCGGATAGCTTTCCTGTCAGTAGATAAAGTGTCTAGTGGCGGATTCACCTGCTGAGGATGGGGAGGTCGTGAGCACATGGAACCGGAGAAAGATCAAGAAAGTTCGCGACTTAAATACGAAATTTAATGAATACTTTGTAGTAGTTTGATACTTTTCGAAAAGAAACATAAAATGAATTGTGAATAATTAATTGAGCAAAGATTTGCAAAAAATCGATAAACGCATACACAATTGAAGGTAATATAATTTTATAACATACAGTATGTTTTCAAGTAGAGGCTGATCTGATCCCCTCTTTACTTATATTTGTTATATTATTTAATTTATTATTTTCAAAAATTGTTATTATTCTAATTAAATATTTTATTATTTATTTATATATCTACATATATTTTATATAATGTGATATAAAATACAGAAAAAAATGTTTTTATTATTGTAATGAAATGATATAAAAAATTAAATTTTTTTATAATTGATAAATAATCATGATATATTTTTTAAATTATTATCTTTTCAATTACTTTATTTTATGAATTATATTTATGATTAAATATTTTTTTATTAAATTATTTTTTTTATAAAAAATAAATTTTTTAATAACTAAAAGAAAAGATTATGATATTTTGTATAAAATTTTATATATACTAATTATACCTAGATATTTTGTTAACTTTTCTATTTAATTAGAATTTTATGACTATTAAGTTAAAATTATTTTATTTTGTTTATTAAAATATCATTTAATTATTTAATCTTTATTTATTATTGACTTATTGACTTACAGATACTAATTCTTAAAGTTCTTATATATTAATAATTTATGTATCTGTAATTTTCATACTTGAATTATGTAAATTTAATATTAGTTTTATATCACTTTATGTTCTTTTTGCTATTTTTCTATTATTTTTATTTTTTTTTAATATATCTAAAACACTATTTTATTCGCTTATAAATATTTATAAATTTATTATATTTTTCAAATTTTAGAATACATTAATTTATTTAAATTTAAATTTAGTATACACTATTTTATGCAAAAACGTATTTATGATTTATTTTTATATTTATTTTTTTTGTACAAATTTATTTTTCTTATTTGTGGCCTGTATTTTTAATTATATTACTATTATTTTCTAATAAGATTTAAAATAAATTATAATTTTATAAATTTGATAATAAAAATTAACGTTTTTCTTTACAAATATTATTTATTTCGTAATTTAAACATTTTGAATTTCTTTTTTAAATGATTCTATTAAATTAAATGATAAAGCTATTAAAGATAAATTATGTTTATAATTTTATGATTTGTATTAACTGAATTTATTATATTTTTATGTTTTTACCAATATCAGTTATTTTATTAATTATTTCAAATTATATACATATGTAAGATATAGTTGGTTTATATTAGATAAAATAGTCGATAAAGATATTAAACAAAAAGTGTAAATTTAGATTTATATAAATCAAATTGCATAAATGTATAAGAAATTAAAAAAATATATTATTAAAAATTGATAAAAGGTGATTTTATTGAAAATTAGAATTATTTTTTTTATATTTTTAGAAAGCTACTTCAGTTTATAATGTTTTATATAAGAAATGTATTTAGTTACAAGGTGTAATTATCTATGAAATATTACTTATCCAATAAGATATATGTTTTATTTATGGATACTATATATATTATATCTTTTTCAAATTATTTCAGAAAACATTTTAAATTCAGTTTTAAATTAAGTTTAGTTTTATGAACAATTCTTTATGTCCAGTTCTTGAGGTTAAATAAATTAATTAAACAAATAAAAAATATTATTTAACAGGTTTTAAATAGAAATTTTACTTTATTTAAAAGAAAGCATTAAATTTTTTATATATATTTCAAATATTTCTATATATATGTATTTCAATATATAGTTTAAAATTATAAATATTTTATTTAAATTAAAACTGTGACATAAAAATTATAAAATATATTTCTTTTGTCTGTTATAGCAGAAAGAATCTTTTTTAACATTAGATTATGAAGTGAATTTATATTATCAATTTTAAACATATAAAATAATAGAAAAAAATAATTTGAATTTCATATATACTAATAAAGACCATAATGAAATTATCCATTATTTATATATAAAACACTACTTGTGTTATTTATGAACAAAATTTGTATAAATTGAATACTAAGAAATATCATACATTTTAATTATTTACAGATACAGTATATTTATTTATAGATTAAATGGAAATTCATTTAACTAGAAATTTCCATTCATATTTTTCATTATGTTAATTTAAAATTTTAATTAAGTTGTTATAATTAGAATATAAATTTGTTTTAATCAATGGAATCCTGTTTTATTTTAACTAATAAAAGAATCCATTGAATAAAAAGTTATAAATTATTCTTTTATCCTTTATTGATATCTGTTAAACCGTAAATAGTCTCCTACGATTTTTTATATTGTACTTAAAAAATCAATAAAAATCGAAATCATAGGTTTTTATTGTATTTTCAAACAAATATCAGTTCTCCAAAAAAATAAAGAATTAGAATATGTTACGAAAGTTTTTTTTGAACACAGAGTAAAAGTGTACGTTTATTTACTTGGTCTACTATTGTTGAGTTGACAATCTAATATGTAGGGCATTTTTAAAACGAGCAAGCCTCGGGCATGAACAGAAGTACGAGTCGGAGATAGAGGTGAAGTTGGAGGAGTTTCACCAATGCCACTGCCTGGTTGTAATTATTTTGCGTTGTATCTTTAATGATACTCACCTCGAAAAATTTTTTTTGTACTTTTTCTGTCTATATATTGAAGGATTTTTCTTCCCCGTTTGCTTAAAGCATAAATAAAGTAGCTCGAATTTAGGGTACTTCTGCATGCGACAGCCCGACTGGTACAAATTAAAATTTTAAATAGAATAATCTAATAAAATTTATATTTTAGAAAATTTATAGAATATTTTAAAATTTTTCATTTAGTGTATTTATATATAATAATTAAAAAGATATATACGCATATATATACTTATTAGCAAAAATAATTAATTTTAAAGTTGCCATTTTTAAAGATACATATATTGTCAAGAATTTTAAGTAATATTTATAATGTTCGCTTTATAACATTAACAGATAATATTAAATATACAGTGATCAAACTTTCATGTATATTATAATTTTAAACTATAATTTGAGTTTCAATTTTTAAAGATATATAAATGTTTTAGAGTATGATACAGTATTCTTAAATAAATTTTAATAAAAAGGCTTATAGTGTAAAAAAATTTTGTATTAGATTTATTTATTATTTCGTATTGCATTGGTGTTAAAATATAGTTTTTAATAATCACGTATTCAAACAAGTTAAGTATTTTATAAAGATATTTAGTAGTGAAAACTTCAAATTATATCAAAATATTTTGAAAGTATAAATCGATGAATATCTTATGAATATATAGAACCCGATAAAAAATAAAACTTATTACGGGGATTCATGGTATTACTATATAAACAGCGATGGAAAGAAAAAATGAGCAAGTGATGTGTATATTTAAGCGTGTACTTGCGGTACACTGCAATTCGCTAGTGTTCATAAAGCGATAATTCAATTTTCACTACCAAGTTGAAAACTGCACTAGTACATTAGGTTTTGATGAGCACTTTTACGAGGAATGGAGAGAGGTCGGAAAGGTTAATTCAAATACAGCTGGAACTAGTGTACGGTGACGTGGTTGTTATTGCTGCTGTTTGATGGAGAGATCGATGCATCCAGAAATATGGTCTGCATGCTCAGCTCTTTACAGTCTTAATAAAAAGATAGAGAAAAACTTTTTCTACAAAATTCAAATGGCTATTATGAAAACTTATTTTAATTTAACAAATCAAATTTTTCTTGAATCTTCAAGTAAAAATTAATCTTTAACATAATAATTTATTTTCTAATTTAATTAGTAGTTTGTATATACATTTTATTATTAAATTTAATATAACAATACTTCATTATTTTTAATTATTAATTAATTCATAATTTAATATAAATAACTTTTTTTAAAGTTTTAAATATTATTTACATATTACATAATATAGCATGTTAATACAAATTATAAATGAACATCTATGTCAATATATTATACTTTGTATATTTATTTTTAAATAAATTGTATTATATTTGTAATTATTATTTAGATAACTTATAATTTTAATTATCAAATAATTTTATAATTTTTATTTTATTATTATTATAAACAGCGATTTTTAATTTATAATTATCTTGCAATAGTTTTGTATTTTATATTATGTACCGAATATAGATAAATTAAAGCAGTTAAAGTTACACATTAATTGTTTTATACTTATATTCTTCTTTTAGATTATTATTATTATTAAATGTATTATTTTATATTCTTTTAATCTAACTTATTGATTGTTAATGAAAAAATTTATTAAAATAGCTTAATAATTCTAATTAATGTTCAATAAACAAAGATCTATAATTTAAAAGTTATATGCGATCAATAAATTTCAGTAAATTTTTTATAGATATGGTATTTTATTAAATTATACTTGTTTACTAAGAAGAAAAATTTTGTTTATAAATATACTCAACAAAATTATTAATGAATGATAATAAATTATCGATTACACAATTATTAAATTTTTATATTAAAACAACATGTATATATTTTTAAAAATTGAGGAAAAAACCATCAAGTATATCAATTCATTTGATTTTAAAAGCCAAGTAATAATTTTTCAAAATTGAATAATTAGAATCCGATGAACTGAATACTTTTGGAATTTTATAAACTATCCTACTATTATCTTTCTATCTCATATTTTTTTTCTTTTTTATTACTTTTTACTCTTCCAGTTCGTTGTTTTTTAATCTATGTACATGTATTATGTTATATTAAGGAATATATTAAGCCATATTATATTAAGGAATTTAATTTAATTTCGTGTTCAGTACTTTTAAATTTGTAAATACTATCTTAGTTACAGAGATATATTACATAAGCTTTAAAATAGTTGGTCGAGCTTGTTTTTTCATTATTATTATAATAATGTGAAAATAATCTTACACGTGGTTTCGTAATGTAACTACTTCTAGGATAAAATGATGTTAGATTAGTCGATATCGATTCAATAGTTTATACTTAAAAAGTAATGTTTGCGACTTTAGAAAATTTTATTCAATGTTGATTTAAAGTTGAATTTTAATATTTTTGATATCTTAAATTGTATCGTTTATCTAATCTTTAATTATCAATGATTAATTCACTATAAATTTTCATATTTAAAATTTTTATTATAAATTTTATTCCATTCTTAATATTATTTTTAAAATAATTCAATAAAACTCATGTTTAATATAATAAATATATATAAAAACTATCTTTATAAAATATTTATAAATTATATATACTACTTATCAAAGTAAATATACAAATATAAAAATTAGTAAACTAAAAATTTTAAATATGAAAATATATTGCACTATTGGTTTTCATGTTGTTTACAATATATTTTTATTTTGTTCTCACTTTGATTAAAAAGTTTGTACAATTTCTATATCTTATAAAGTGAATCTTTCTTGATTTTTATTACAATTTTTCATTTTTTATAATAGTTTTCAATTTATTTACTTTTTCAATAATTATGTTATTATCATTTTATATATCACTAATAATTTTATTATTAATGTCTAATTTGTATAAAAATATCTGCAATAACTTTTTATAACTGAGTATATTTATTACCATGATAATGTCATATATTTGAATATTATTATTCATTTATTCTAATAATTATACAAATTTTTACATTTTAATTAATTTTATGATTATTCATAAAAATAATAAAAGTATTGTATTGAATCTATATTTTCTTCAATCTTGATCAAATAGTAAGTTTTTTAATTCGTTAGATTTTTAATATAATCTTTTAATTATAATAATAGTAATTATAATAGTAAAAAAATGTATGAACACTATAAAATATTACTTTTTAACACTTTTTTAATCATATTGTAATACTATAAGAACAATAATTTTTCTGTTCCTATTGCTTTATTTTTTATTTTCATAATATTATCAGTTTTTTTATGATTTTTTTTATATTTAATGTGCTAAAAGTTTTTAGAATTGTTTTTAACATGCAATGGTAGATAATTTTAATACAATACATATTTTTTATGTAATCATTCATAAGTGAGTATTTTTAATAACTTTTTTATATTTAGAATTTTTAAGAGCATATGAAGAGTGTAAGTATAAAATAAGTTCTGAAAAACGATATTCTTTTATTTATTTATTGATAAATATTAATACGCATTTACAAAAATATACAAAAATTTAATGTTAAATATATTTTTAATTTATAAAATTTATTTGTTTCAATTTTAAAATTTTTTAAATTTATAATGATTTTATTTAAGGTAACTTTTACATTATAGAATTCTTCTATATATAGAATTTTTATTTTAGATTTCTATAATTTCTGTGAATCGTGAAAGATGTTGTATAGTAAAATATTAGTAAATGAGATTATTTACTATTGTTTTTTTGTAATTAAATTAATTATTAATCATTATTTATTAATAAATAAATTGTAATAATGAAAAATACAAATTAAAAAACACTGTTTTAAATATTGATATAAATGCCTTTAAAATATTAAATTATATATATTATATTAATTATTATATATAGGAATTTAAAAACGAAGTTTTTGCTTACCAAAAAATATTTTGTGTTATTATGTTTTTTAAATTAATTATAAATAAATGTTTTCTAATCATACAAAAAATTTAATTCTTATTAATTATAAATACTTCTCAAATATTAATTAAAAAAACTATTTCAATGGTTCTTGTATATTTTTCGTTTACGCATTTACACGTACCTAGAACAGATGTTGAAAGCACTTGTATGTATAAGATAAATGAGCCGATGTTGCGACATTTGTGTCTGGCAGCAATGGCACTTTCACTACTTGTGATCGTGTAAAAAAGTAATATTACTAATGAATGTCGGTAGAGAACAAAATTGACAGATAAGTAAGCATAAGATATTTTTTAATGGTCGACGGAGATTTAATGAATTTGTAAATTGTTTCAGTATTAATGATGCAGTATGTTTATTGAATACATTGTTTATACAATACTTTTTATTATACTGATTTAAGACAAATTAATTATTACAAAAATTTTAAGAAATTTTTTTATATATATATCATACAGAGATTCATATTTATTAATATATACGAGCATATTTTATTTATGCGTGTCTTTTTTTATATTTTATGTATCAATATATATATTTCAAAGTATTTACAAGTCATCCTTTTAATGTAGCAAAAGATTTTTTATTACGCAAAGTAAGAATAATTAACAATTTTTTTTTAGAACAGTAATACAAATTATAATATTTTGAAAAATATAATTATAATTTTTATATGATATTATAAACAATATATCGTTTCATTAAATATTGAAATTTTTTGTAAGATTCAAAGACATTTTCGAATCTAGTTTTATTAAATTGAGTTGATTGATTACTCATAATTTCTTATATTAATAATAAAAATAATAAGTTTAAAAATGAAAAATAATACATTTTTTAATAATTTCTAGTCTTAGTATATAATTTATTTAGTTTTAAGAAAAGGAATAACTTGAATTAGTTCAATTTTATACAAATTGAATTTGTTTATGAATTCATTCATGTTATTGTCGAGAGATGACCTGGACAATTGGTGTATTGTTTATTGATCTCTGAGTTTGATACGTTTTCGTACGAATACGTCATGAAACTTCATATAAAACTATGAAACTACAATAAAAGATAAAAAAAAGGGTAGAGGGATGCTCAAAACGAAAAATTAAAGTTTCAAAAAGTTATATGTAAAAGAAACAATGAAAAATAGAAGGGTAGGATTTTGAAATTTCTTCAGTAATTAAGTAATAAATTGAATCACTACGATTATCTGAAGATAAATAATAAAATAAAAAATTAAATTTATATATTTTATAATAATATTGTACTTCAAAATAAAACCACAATTAAAAATTTAAATAAGTACATATTTATTTATAATTTGGAACTCTACACAAATAAACGAGTGAAGATAAATGAAGAATTTTGTGAAATATTTTGTTTATTAAAGGTGACAGTATAATTAAAAATAATATTCTTCATCGACTTTTCATTCTATCATCAATCATTTTATTTTCATCAAATCCATTATACTTTGAATGCGTATATATCAACGAGCATTTTTGTTGTTTTAAATGCATCATTTATTTACATATAAATGTATGTATAATTAGTAAATTTCTTGAATTTATGTCTACTTGGGAATGAAGCTTGTGTTTTTGCTAATTCTTTTGTAAAGTTTTCACATATTTTGTGCTTGATATGGATAATAGTAAGTATATGAATAATATTACTCGTATTTCTGTGACTCTATCTCCTCTCTTTCTCATTATCTCACCTCACTTTTTACACGTTGACTGCTTCCTTCTTTAAAGAATTGAAAGAATTTCTTTAAATTTCTTTTACATAAAATTTTAATGAAATATTTCATAATCATATTAAATACTTTAAATATAATGATGAAATATTAAAAACTAAAATTAAAAATGTAGATATTTCTGAAAAAATAAATTTTTTTAATATAATTATAATAATTCTTTTTCATTTGATGGACAATAATCAAGAATTATAATAGAAAAAGTAAAAATTCGTGTTAGAATATAGTTCACAACTATTTTAAAACTTGAATAAATATTTTGTTTTATATTTAGAACATAAAGGCATTGTTTTAGCATTTTTAAAATTCATTTTGCTAATAGATTAAAATGCGTTAGTAATTAAATATAATTACATATGTCACTGTTCAACATATAGAATTCTGCGTTATAGTTATGATAAGATCATAATTCAAATTAGGTGCACAGCTATGATTAGCTTAATACAAAGAATTTTTAGCATATTATAAAATTTTTAAAAAGATCATCAAACAATTTTAATTATCAATGATATAAACAGAATTAGAATTTTTAAATATATTTAGATAAAAAGCAGTTAAAGGATTTGATAAAGGAAAAGTATTTACTTGAATTTTATCCTTTTTTTAAAAAACGTTGATTTTTATAGTACAGTAAAAATTTATATATAATTAAAACAATTGTTTTTTAAATGATTTTTTGTATTTTTATAAAATAATTTTCAAAATGTATATTAAAAATTTAAAAATCCTTTATAATAATTTGAATGTGTATATTTTTTTAATAAAACATTTCTACAAGTAAGTAAATATTCATTGTTTATTTCATATAACTATAATTATATTATATTTTATAAAAATACTATCAAAGAGAGAAGTTTAAAAAACCAATGTATTGAGAAACACTAATAATAAAAGAGTAACTATTGAGAAATTTGTCTAAGTAACAGATATTTTTCTTAATACTTTGAGCAAAAGTTTATAAGTTCAAAGTTTAATTTTCATGCAAAGCAGTTGAATTTGCTCCATTGACTGTAGTTTGGACAGGTACATGACACTTTGCTAAAATGTAAACACCAATATTAATGTCGACGTGAATATATACTTGATAAACTGCACTTCGCGGCGAAGAATACAAGTAAGCAAATTTGAATTTGTAAAAGATTCTCATAGGAATAAAAGTCAAATCCATGTTTATATTGAAAGTAATTTTTTTTCGTAAGTTCATTTTTTTAGAGATAATTTTGAAAAGAGAAAATTAATTAGGACATCAATGAAAATATTTATCTATTATAGCTAAAAATATTTCTCTAGAAATATTAGAATTCTTATTTTTGTAGTTAGAAAATGTATTTATAAATGTAATGAAATAAGTTTGAAATATGAAATAAAAATTACTTTTATTTAAAAAAAGCTCTTTAAAAATAAGAGAATTAGAAAAGAAATGTATTTTTTCTTTAATTTGATATGTTTGTAGTATTATTTATTTAATGTGTTAAATAATTAAAAACAAATAGGATAATAACAAATGTTAAAGGATAATAACAAAATAAAAACATATTTAAAATAAATTATATTTATAATTAAAATTTTTTGATAGAAAATTCATCTATTTTATTCAAATAGTATATTTAGATGAATTTTTATGAATTCTTTTTTTCGTAATTAAAAATTAAAGAAATTTTATCTTTATTTAAACTTTTTTATGTTAATAGAATTGTATAAATCTTTAAGTATAATTTCTTGTTTATTAGATTATCTTATTTTACATTTTTTTCTTTTAATAAAGTATACAATTTTTATAAATAAGTTTAATTATAAATATGCATTAAAAAATAAACTGTTTACGTATAAAAAAAGTATAAACAATAAAAATAAACAGTAAAGACAATACAAATTTTAGTAAAAGCATCAATTGACGTAAAAATTCGCAGAACAATATATCATTTATATTGAAATTTCAATAATTTTGTTAATCTACTATCTTTTGTTTATTGGTTATGTTTTTTGCTATTTATTTGGTTCAAACTATGTTACCATCGATAACACATTAGAGTTCTTTTTTTTTCATTTACTTTTTGGTTGTACACTGACTAGGTTGTAATTCAGTTGACAATAAATGCGAATACAATTATTATCCTTAATACGGTTAAGGTACACGATACGCTATAATATTTATTCTGATATTAGTACATTAACGATTACATGTGGATCTTTTTGTCCCTTCGAGTTTAAGTTTTCTACGTGAGTCGTTGATTCTTTATACGTAATTTAATATTAATTTCTTATTTTCTTTAATACTTTTTTACACGATATACGGGTTTTCCCATAACATTCGATTGACTGCATACGGTGATAGGTTTTTTTAATGAAAATACAAACATATCTAGATCTTTGATTGTATTTTTTCTTTTTCAACAATAAAAAATCGATTTTATAAAAAATTCTAGCCACGGCATATTAATTTACTATTTAAAGGAAATATTTATATGAAATGTAAATTATGTTTTAAATTGTTTTCTTGGTAGATAATCAAAGATTTAGATTTATATAATATTGATCATAGATTCACTTGTAATAATAATTTTTAATATGAAAATGCTTCTGAATTAAGAATGAAGTTTACAATGACAATATTAATATGCGATGTAGCAATAATAATAGATGTTGCTTTTTTATAAAAATAATTTAACTAAAATGTTATATTGAATTTTATTGTTTTATAATATACGCCAACTTACATCCTTTTTAATTTCGTTTAAGTACATATTTACATATTTGCGAAATTTAACTTACCGATTTTCATTTAAACGAATGATTTTCGATCTATAGCCTAGAAAGAAAAAATACTGTATTTAGTTGATATGCGAATAAATTTTTGATTTACGCTGAAATTGAAACGTTTCACTGTAACAAGTATACATTTTAGTAAAGTAACAAATTTTTCAACGATATTTTCTATTTAGAAAATTACATTTTCATATTTGCAAAAATTTATATTAAATATCAGTAAATTGATTTAGTTCATAAAAAAACTTCAAATGCTTATTATTAAAAATAAATGTAATTTTATATGATAAGATTATAGAGTTTTATTTTTTTACATTTCTAAAATTGTAATACATTTATTATAAGATTCTATAGTTTTCTAAGTAGAAATTTAGCTTTTTTCGTTCCAAAAAAATATTTTCTCATTATTTTAAATTAGTAGATTTTATTACAAAATCTATACATTCTGATTAAATATTCAAAATTGAGTAAATAATTTTTTTTCAAATATTATTCCACAAAGTATTTTTAAATCTTATTTATTATTTTAAAAAATATTAAGAATAAATTCATTTTTTAAATCTATTATTATAACTTAATGATTAACAAAATAAAATTTTGAATCACAAAAATATATTTTTGTAAGAATAATATTAACGATAATACATGAATTTGAAATTTAAATAAAAAAGTTCTTTTCTTCTTTTATAACTAATATTTAATAACTATTTAATCACTAAGATTTTATAAACAATATATTATTTTATAAAATATTTTATTTCATATAGAATTCTAATATAAATTCCAAATTACAATTTTAAACATAAATATTATTTTATATTTAAAAAATTTCACTAATTTATTATATAATTTAAGGGAACGTTTACGGAAAAAATATATTTTTATGTAAACAATATAAATATTTATAATGAAAATTCTACTAGAAAAAATTTTTTATTTGATACTGATACATTTTAATTATGAACAAAAATATTATTTAAAGAATTGTATATTTAAAGCTAATATATTTTAAAATAGTGATTACATGCGAGAGTTTATATACATTTCTTAATACATTTATATTAAACTAAAAAGAAAATTACTGATATTAATGAAATCTCGACTATTCATTCTGCTTTTCTTTATTTTTTATGAAATGATCTATGATTAAAAATCCAAATTTGACTGCTTTTCCCTTGATAATAGAACAATAAACTAAAAAAAAAGCAATCAAAATTTGTATAATGCAAAAATCTATATTTTTTACTTATTAGTAAATAATATCAATGAGATCAAAACAATTATTTATATGAAACTTTTTATTATATTCAGAATTAATTATTAAAATTAATGCTTGAATTTAATCAGATATAATTTATTATTTTAATAATTTAAAAAAAATTTATTTTTAAACTTTTAGAGTTAGTGAAAAGAATTAAGTTGTTATTTACAAATTAATTTATTTCAGTTTACCTATAAATAAAAATAATAAATAACAATCTTATTTTTCTTAGTTGGCGAGATAAGGCAATAATAAAAAAGATTGATAAATAGAATGTATTCAATCTATTTAGATATATATAAATATAGTTTGAACTACAGTTGTTGTGTAATATTTTCAAAATTATTAAAAAATAATAAAATAAAATATTTTTAATATTTCTACAAAATGTGTAAAAATTCAAAGTATTAATTTCACCAATTAATGAATTAAATATGTTACATAATATTTAACTTTATATAATTATCAATAAATAAATATGTATAATTACTTATATAATATTCATTGTATATAACATGATTTTAAATCTTTTTGAGTTTAAATTTTGTATTAAATTCTAAAAATGATAAATAATTTAATTTTGGTGAATTTTTAAAAATTTAATTAATAATTAATTTAATAATAAAAATAAATCCACATTATATGGGTAAAATTTATGTTTACAATTTAAAATATTTAAGAGAATTTTGTATTATTTAATGTAATAATTTGCTTAATGAATTGAATATTATAGATTTAAAAGTATTTGAAATATTTACGTTGCTTTAAATTTAAAAAAAAAAAAAAAAAAAGAAACAAAAAAGAAACAAAAAAAGGAAAAACATTGAAATAATTTTTAGTTTTAAAAATCATATTTTTCGTTGGATCGATAGTTGAAAATGAAATATATGTGCTGGAAATACAATATGGTAATTGGTATTGCGTTTAAATTAAAACATAGAATTAAGATAGAATATATTAATTTTATAAGAATTTATTAGAATTATCGAGTCAAAATTTTTTACAAATATGTTTTTATAACTTATAAAGTAATCATTATTATAAAATCAATTCCAAATATTTAAAACTTATCTTGACGATTACTTTTAATATATTTTGTTAAAAATTCATATAAAATTTATTTATGTATAGAAAATAGAAAATGGAAAAAGAAAATTGATAATTGAAAAAGAAAATAGAATATTGAAAAAGAAAATAGAAAATTTTAATTTAATTTTTTAGTAATTTTTCAAAAAGATTTTTAATTTTTATTCTTTATTAGTAAAACGTTATTTTAACATTAAGATATATTTTATAGTGATATATTTATTATAAGTATTCTAGTAAAATAATTATAAAACAAGGATACCTTTGAAAAAAGTTTCGTATATATTATATTTTGGAATAATATTGATAATTTCAAAATTTATTTAGATTTATACAAATAAATATAAACTATTGATTTATAATTTAAATTAAAAAAAAATATTTAAATAGAAAAAATAGAATCGTTATTCAACTGCAATCTTTCTAGAGTAAATTAAAAATTGCATTTATTTATATGGAGGTATAAAATAAAAATTGAATTGAAGATTAAAATAAGATGAAATATAAATAAAATTTTTATGAAACAAGTGGTTTTTAATCATGCGAAAGCATATAATGCCGATTACAATTCATTCGTCGTCTCTACATCGATTGTTCTACACAACTGCTCTTCTGATGCCGTTTTCTCTTTCTTTTTCACTGTTGATAAATATTTGCGTATAACTCCTTTATTTTCCGTAACTAAGAGAGAAATTTTTGAAAGGCTTGTGCTTCGTCTGATACTTGCATGTAATTTCGATAACAAATCAAAATTACATAGTGACTGCTATGCTAAATCATGCAATAAAAGCTTTTTTTTCTTTTGTAGATGTTCGCTATTTTCTTAATACTTAAGAATATAGTTTTTTAAAATATGGAATTTGAAGTTATAATGTAGTTTAATTTATGATTAATAAAGATTAACTTGAATATAAAATTTTTCATTTTCAATAATTCTTTATAAAACTATGTTTCTAAAGTCAAATATAATTTTGATATTTGAAATTCGTTCAATTTATAAGTCTTCTGTATATCACATACTTTTAGTAGCAAATCATTTAAAATCATAAATTTTTAAAGATTTTGCAATAATACAAGGACATAATTTTAACTAATTTCATGATTCACAAAAATTACAAATATTCTAATATACTATATCATTAAATAGAAATTTGGTATTTTCTTCAGTAATATAATTTTCTGAATTAATAATATGAAATCAAGAATAAAATCTATCAATTTTTAGTAGTGGAAATTATTCAAAACTATGCAAAATTTATATAATATAAATTATAAGTATTAAAAAATTGTATATTTTAAAAATACAATAATAAATATAAAAGATTTGTAAATATAGATTATTTTTCTATTTCAAAAATTTAATTAAAATCATTTATTATTAATAATATTGCAATAACTAAATTAAAAATTTATATCTTATAAATACTAAATTTTTGAAAGTTTTGTAAAAAAAAATTAAATTTCAAATGCTTTACGCATATTAAATATTTTTTAATATGTTATTAAATTAATTTATTTTTAATTAAGTTGAGATTTCATTAAAAAGCAAGTACGTTGATATTTATATTGTAAGAATATATTCACTATAGAATATTATTTTTCATTTTTTATTTTTCTCTTAATTATTTTATAATGTATTATATCAAACTTATTTAAAATAAGTTACTACATTTTATTAAAATTCATAAATTATAACAAACGATTTTTTTAAAAAATTAATCTAGTTAGCGCTTATTATCAATGGTTATCATCTTATACAAATATTAAAATATATATAAGTGAAAAAAGTTTAAAAAATCATTCGCTTTATATAAAAAATATATATAATAAATGATAAAATGAGTATTATGAAAAATATTAAATGTAACTATGATTTTGTATAATGTTACAGTAGACATTTTGCTGTTATTAAATATGTAAAGTCGATTTATTTTCACAACCATGTACAGCATATTATATTGAAAGAAATTAAATTAAGTTTTATATTAATAACGCTCCCTGAGATATATTATACATTCTGAAATCTTTATAAGAGTCTTGATAAATAGATTTTTTATTATATATCAGTATCAATTTTAAACTTTCATTTTTCTTTTTAGAATTAGTTGGAATCATTTTTTTCGAATTCATTTTGATTAATTTTTATCAATAAAATTGCAAACAATTTTTATTCTCTTTTATTTTATTCTTAATATAAATTAATCGATTTCTCCAATTATTAAATAATTTTTGCTTAAATGTTAAGATTAATAAAAACATTTTTTAATGGAAATGTTGGAAAAATATTCCGAATAATATATTTATAAAATGATATAATATGAATTCATATAACATGAATTCTATAAAAATGTAAAATAAAATTATTTATTTCAAAATAATATAATTTGGCTATGACAACAGTATTAAATATATTTCTTTTATAAAAATCATTAACAAAATTAACAAATTTACAAAATTATAGTTTCTTAACAGTAAAAATAGTTCATAAATCACTGCGTCTTTTCTTCAAGTCTTAAAAATATCTCAAAGTTTTATAATTGATGTTTCATCGATTTCGTTAGAAAATAAAATAGTTTTATTTTGCTTTAATTACCGAGTTAAAATATATTTTATACTTATAGACACAATGAAGCATTGTTGAATTATAAAATTTACACATATTATTTATTATTATTATCCATATATAGTACATAGAGTTAAATATTATTTATTAAAATATATTTGTATTAATAATAGCTAAGGAAGTAAACTGCGAATTTAATTAAATTGGAATGAAGTAAATTTTAGTAAATTTAATCATCATATTTTTATTTAATTTAAATTGATGTTTTTCGGATTTATAGAATATTATTTTATTTAGTCCTTATTTATAAACAATTGTACATAGTACTTTCAGCAATAACTAAATAATTCAAAATTTTTTATGCTAAATTTTTATATTTTTGTTCTTATTAAAATGATATTATACTTATATATAATAAAAAACAATGATAATTTATGAATGTATATTGCGATTACACTATTGATTATTTTTTCTAGATTTTAAACATATCTTATGAAAATTTTATACACAAAATGTTGTATAAAATTTATCGAAAAATTACATAAATATAGCAAATCCTGGAATTGAATATATATCATATACGCATGCGTGCATGTACACAAACATAAACTCTTGCACACATAAATATACATATTTTATAGAAAAATTAATTTATACATTATCCCTATTTCTCATAAAATCTTTAAGAATGTAAAGTCCTTGAATGGTAATATTTAAAAATGAGTAATGTTACATAGTGTCTAAAGTCATCTCGGTAATTAATGCCCAATAATGAATCGTTGAACTCTCTTCCATTATATCATTATATAGAACCATATGCAATAAAAACGAGTACATTTATTTTTCTCATCGTCAAGAATATCGCTTAATCATTTTTATTATATTACCTTCATTATTTTATGGATTTCAGATTAATATAATATAATCATTATTTGTATTATTCATTCTATTCGATCTTTGTTTTACTTTTATTTTATTTATTTTATTTTTTTTTCGTGATGAAAAGAAGTATTGTTAATTTTTCTTTGCAAAAAGACAAAAAGAGCCAGAAAAAAAGAGAGATTTAGAGATAGAGAGAGAAAGTCACGAGAAAGTCGTCGTCCCGCGACGCGCCTTCGTCATCTCTTGCTTTATTTCCTTTATATTACTTTCTTCTTTTATAAAGTATACGCATCTATGCGTATCTTTTTCTTAGCCTTCTGATTCATATTCTTTTTTAATAAAGCAATAAACAGAGACAAAGCAGTAGGGAGTAGAGTCTGGGTTGATGCGCCTGGCCGCCGTGCTGCATTGCCGCAGGATACTCTCCTGAAACAAGGGGTCACACTTAAGTCTTCCTAAATTATGAAGAAATTTACTATAAATATATATGCAGAAATTTTAAGAAAACCTACCAATAAAATTTCGGTTAAGCCAATCATAGAATTTGATTGGTAATTGTATTTATTTGATAAAGGGTGTTTAACATTTTAATATTTTAATTAAATCTAAGAAAATATTGAAAAATGTTTTACCGTTATATATTTAAAATTATATTGTATATATAAATTATAATGCTGTGGGAATTAATAATTTTATTTGCATATTTTAATTAAATCTTATGAAATAATTGATAAATTTTTCACTACTTATAAATTATGATATTACATACTTAAAATTTTTATTATTTTTTCGATTGGATTCATCAATATCAATACAAATATCAATACAACTCAGAAGTAGCTGTAAGTTTTAATATTTAAAAAATTAAGCTACAATACAATAGTGGAAAAAATAGTTGACATTATAAATTTAACTTTGAAAATATTTTATCTTTATTTTATAATAATATAATTATTTTATTTTTTATTCAATCTTTTCTTTAAGTTAATATTTATTTAGTAGATAATTTTTAAATTTGTGCAGTTTTAATTAAAATTATTTTCAATAATGTTTTTAATTATTTACAAAAATATCTAATTGACCTGTATAAAATATAGAAACTATTTATTTTTAAAAACAAAACATTTTTTATTTTTATTTTTTAAAGTATTTTATAAATGCATTAATACATGTATTTTACATTGTGATTTTATTTAAAATTTAATTAACCTCTATATAGCTTATAAGAATAACTTTACTTTAAAAATATTTTACTTTAAACATACTTATTTTTAATATTTCTAAAATGTATTTAATATATTTAATATTTTTAATTAAACAAAACTTAATAAATTATAAGTATTAATTTTATACTATACTTCTTTAATATTTTTGATAAAGAAATACAGATTCTAGAAAAAAATAAAAATTTTATTATTTTATATTTATTTTATAAATAATATATATATTTTATAAAATTTAAATTATAAAATATTTAATTGACGTTTAATTAGTTTTTATCTAACGTATTTATGAGAAATTAAGAATAATTAAAAAAAAAATTAAAGAAAAATTTATTTGTCTGTTTTTTTATCTTTAAAACGTATTTATAATATTGAAATGTAAAATTTAAGATTTCATTATTATTTTATAAAAATATGACTACGACATAGCGTTTAAAAAATGAATCAATATACTGAAATGTTTTTATGTTATAATGAGTAAAAATAAAAAAGTATAAGAATTTTATGAAAAAAAAATTTTTTTCTAATTATCTTTTGCATTAATGATTACTTATTATTAAAAAATACATACTTATGTTATAACTAACATTCTATTTTACGTATAAAAAAATTAAAGTAAAATTGAAAATATGCTTTAATACAATCGTAAGTTTTTAATGCATGAATATTAATAAATTTACGTGCAATTTTGTCAACTATAGGCTTAAAGAAAAGATTACCCCGATCTCAAAGAATGAGATGTATCATCTAATGACAAGAGAGTAAGAATAGTTTCATTACCATTCGTTTAACCTTTTACTTCCTGCATTACCTGAATAGAAGTAATCCTCTATAGTATTGCAATTAAATTGTATTTTCTTTCTTTTTTTCTTTAATTCTCTTTGTTAAAATCATTCATTTTTGAATGAAAATATAAATTTTTCTATAAAACATTGAATAAGATAGTTTAGAAAAAATTGGATTAATATAAAGGTTTTTGCACTAGGTATCAGATTATTTTCCTGTAAGTTAAACTTCGATACAAACCGGACTTTGACTACTGTTTGCCATTTAAATAATAGATTCAAAAATATAGAAATCAATATTTGTTCAATATTTTTATGAAAATGTATGTAAGATAATATGGAGATTATCTAAATGTATTTCAAGGAAATTAGGATATTACGGAACTATAGAAGTTAACTATTCATTGTACTCATTACGAATTGTCACTGGCCAAGAACTATTTCTATATTAACTTCCATTGTGTTACTAAAATGAAAATATATATTACTTAATAATTTTGCTAAGGAAAACTCTGCTTTTATCTCTTAAATACAGCTAATCAAGATCTGTATCTATTACAAGTGAGTGAAGATAGCATGTACATTCAACAGAATTATAAGGTTTATAGAATTTATTACCATTTTTTCGTATGAAGAAGGAGAGGTAAAGGTATACAGTTAGAGTTACATAAAGAGAGAAAGAGAGAGAGAGAGAGAGAGAGAAATGGATTGGGAGAGGGAAAGAGAAGATTTGAAGTTAAGCCTCTTTCCAACTTAAAAATTTATGATAAAAAAACAGTCAGATGGTGGTAAAAGGAAACATCGCGTTCTGACTAACATGTTACTCTAATCGGAGATTTAAAGAGAATAGTATTAAAAAATATATCTTTGAGCAACATGAGAAGAATATTATCTCATTGCCAAGTTTGGAAGCGAACGCTGGAGAATCCTAGTCCTTCTTTACTTTTTGCTTTCTGCATTATCTAAAAGCGAGACATCTATAAAATTGAAGTTGAATTAAATTTTCTTTTATTTGATCTCGCCTCTTTGATAAAACTCTTTTTTAAGGTGAAAAAAATTTTTTTGATGCAATTCGATTTTCTCATATTCAATGCATGTTTGTCATACTTGCCATGCTTAATACAATATAATTGTATAGAGAATGTGAAATCCTTGGTTGAAATGTATTCATAATAATATTTTAATAAATAAATATATAAAGGAAAAGATGTTATAAAATTGTGCTGTAAAATAAAATTAAAATAGTCGAGAAATATGTGCGATATCACTCACCATTTAAAACATGTACAGTAATAGACTTGGGCTGGGCATTACTTGAATTGCATGTGTATTTTCCTGAGTCTGTTGGTTTAGCTTGTTGTACGAGTAAAAAACTTGTTGTACTGTAGCCCTTTTCAGTTACCACTGATACACCACCTCTTGAAGAGTCGTAACTGATTATCTGTCAATAAAATGTTTCTTTAATCAGATTTTCTTTATTTTTTACAATATATATGGATCAATATATTACTTAAATAATTCCATATTGTTAATATTTATAAATTATATTATTTAATGTTATTTCAAAATTATTGATTTTGATTTAAAAATAGAATTTTTTAACATAAAATAAAAATTTATTTTCATTCTATATTCTTTTTAATACATATAATTACGTTAATATTGTGATTTGTCATTTTTATAAAGTGATTATATACCTTATAATAATGAAAATATTAAAATAGAATTGGTGGAACAAGAAATGTATATTCATTTTGAAAGAGTATTTTATTTTCATAAAATTTTTAAGATTCTTTACGATTTATATATTTGAATTATTAAAAAAAAATATTATAATTGAAGAATTTCATGTAGAATTTACTTTAAAAAGTAATAAAATTTAGAAATTGATAGAATATCAATATTTAAATCAGAATTTAATAACAAATTTTCTACAAAAACTAATTAATATAATTTATTTTTATAATATCAAGTAAATTAAAGAAACTTTTTCATAATATATTTCGATTTTTAATTATTTTGTATAAAAACCATTATCAATAATTTAAAATTTAATATTTCAAAATTAATTATTCTAAGTCAATTATATATATTTTTTTAATTACATATTTTATATTTATTCATGAATTAATTATTTAATTTGTGATATTTTAGTATTGTTTAATTACACGATCTAAAATAACTAAATTTGTAACATATGGAGATAATTACTTCAGTAATAATTTTCTGTATAAACTAATTTTTTATCAATATATTTAAAAACATTAAAAGCATAACAACAGTGATTTTCTTTTATTTTAAAATTTTGTTAATTATGTTTTAAAAACGTTTTTTAAATAATAAATTCATAAATGTAGAAAAAATAAAAAACTCTAATTATAGTATATATAAATATAATGATATTCTGAAAGTTGAAAAATGTTTGTTATTATAATTTGTGTCATTTTACAATAAAATTTATGTAAATTTTCTAATTTTTTCTTCAATTTTATTTTATTATTAATGTATATTTATTTAAATTCAATAAATACAATAAATTGTTTTTTCAATCGTAATAAACAATAACTTAATATAATAAATTACTTATGACTAATGTGATGATTGATGTATGAATCCTTGTTTTAAAAGTTATTTGTTTTTTTTGGTTTTAATTAGGATTTTTTATTGTTAGTAAGAATTTGTTATAGGAGAACAAAATTTTTTTCATGACAATATTGGGGTTCATTTATTTACAGAAAATGGGTAGTATAAACTGTACAGCTTTATAATTTTTTATAATTTTTTAGGTATATGTGTGTAGGTGTGAAAGAGGAAACGAGAATGTTGTAATAAATGTGGGAAATTACAAAGTTATATTTATTTATATATGAATATAATTTTATGTGTTTTGTTTTTATTTGTATAATTGAATATTAATTTTTGTGTGTTTATATGTCTATTTACTAAGAAACTTTATTTAATATCATTATTTTTTTCTTCAGTAATTCTCTTTTTGATCTCTTTGTGATATATCCATATTATATCTCCATAAAAGATTTTATTCATTGCTATTGAAATTTGGTTCGTAAATTATTTTTGTGTTAATTTTCTATCAATGTGATATATAATTGGTACGTTGTTTTTATCTTATACGTATTGTTTATTATCTAGAAGTGTAAATGTTTCTGGAGGGATAAATTCTCTTTTTAAACATTTGAGAAATAATTTAGGTTTGGGTATATACTATTGGAAATTAAACTATTTTCTTTTATGTGATGTAATTTTGCATAATGATTTCCACTTAAATTTAATACATGGGCAATCTATATTTTGTAGGTTTGCTTTGTTGTATAATATTTTATTTTTTATATATTTTTTTATAAGAGTTTGCCTCAGCTCTGCATAAATTAAAATAAGCTCTTATAAGTTTACATTCGAAAATTCTTATTTTTTCCATTTGATCTACCGTTGTATTGTACCAGATTAAGCAAGCTTATATTAGAATTGATCTGATAGGTCCTTGACATCATAATAATTTTATTCAACTAGTTAAATGCTTTGAATAAAATAATTTTTTGTATCACCAAAATTCTGCTTTTGCTTTTTCTAATTTAGATTTAATATGATAATTATATTTTAAATTTGTATCTAGATGTCATTTTAAATATTTGACTATCAGTTCGTGAGGCATTGCCTCTTTTTGGTGGAATTGCCAGATATTTGAAAATTTTTGTAGATTTTTCTTTCTGATATATGTATTTGAGATAAGTTTTTTCGACATAAAATAGTTCGGCATTTATTTATATTAACTTTTAGTTTCTATGCATTATAATAATCGTTTATTTTGTTGAATAATTCTCGTAATTGTATTTTTAATCTTTTGGTGTTTTTACCGGATACGAAAATTATTAAATTATCTGCAAAAGATATCGATTGTTTTTGTAATGTTTTGTTCAAATAAAATAAACGATGAATATCATTATTATATATATTATAAGGTATTGGAGAATTTACTGTGCCTTATTGTAAACCATTTTCTACTATGAATTTTAGGCTTGATTTGTTATTTCCTTCTATTGCAATAAATGACTTATCCGTGATCATGTTCTATATTAATTTTATTAGATATTTAGGAAATTTTGTTTTTATTAATTTATAAATTATGTCTTCAGTCCAAGTGGTGTCGAATGCTTTTTCTATGTCGATTAAGCAAGCTGCTATTCTTTGGTTATCGTTTAGTGCCCAGCATATATCCGATTTTAATTTATTAATTGCATGCACTATTGAATGCTTAGGTTTAAATCCGAATTAGTTTTCGAGTGTTATGTTATACTTATTACAGTATTTTATTAAGGTTTAATTAGTTATTTTTTCATATATTTTGCCTATGTTTGGTAGAAGGTTTATGAGACGAAAATTGATTAGCTTTGTAACGTTTTATTTTTCTTTTGGATTGATAATACTTTCGCTTTTTTCCAGTTTTTTGGAAAGTGTATATTATTTAATAATGTAATAATGTTTGATTTGTTTGGGAATATGTTTCAGTATTATATTTGGTATGTTGTTGAATCCTGATTTTTTCTTATTTAATTTATGCAAAATATTATTTATCTGAGTGTTATTAGTTTTTAGGAGTTTATAAAACGGTATATAAATTTATGACATTTTCATATTCAACTTTATTTCTAACATTCGGAATTTTTAAATCAATTATTTTTGTATTGTCAAGCACTAGTGTTGATATGATTTACTAGTATGATACTTTTATAAATAGCAATTTATGTACTATAAATATATTATGTTGAAGTTTATTATTTTAGAAAGGATAAATATTCTAATTATAAAATAAATAAATATTTCACATTTATTAATAATTTAATACTTAATATTAATTAATTTTTAGTAATAATAATTGTGTTGCTTTATGAAAATTTTATATTTTTAACATTTATTATATTAAAAATAAAATATATAATTATTTAGAAGTAATTGAACTAAACATTTTATTAATATTCAGATAATAAATATAATCTAAATATAGTTTAAAGCTATTTATTTTATTATTGTAATTGATCATATAATTTATCTCATGCACTTTGTTTTGGATTATTATATGTAATCTTGATAACATATTTATTTATACTTGAAAGAATTTTTAATATGCATTAAAACCATTTTTTTTATTTAATTTTTAATAATTTATATATTTATGCTTATTATGCTAAAAAGTATTTTAGCTTTAATAGAATTCTATAATTGATTTATTTTTATAGAATGATGACATTGTTACGAAATATTTATTTGTTTATGACTAATAATAGTTAAACTAGTATTATGTAAAAGTTCGATATAACTAAACCTCGTAATTATCTGTCATCATGTGTAGGAAGTATTGGATTAATACTACTAAGAAATTTTGCAATACAGCATCTTATATATATAGCACTAAACTAAAGAGCTAAGTAAAAAAATTGGGTTCTATAATTCAATAATCTATTAGATGAGAAAGATTACTTCTGGGTAAATTATTGGACGAGATGGTCGTTCAACACTTCTTATCAAACTATAGAATTATACCAGACTAATTGAACAAGCGAACGAAATATAATCGTTAATATCATCTTTCTTTTACTTCCAAAAATTAAAAAACTCAATATGTGAATAAAATAAGTTTACTCAACTAAATTTATATTTTTATTTATTGATTCCTAATCCCAAGATAACACTATTGCTTTGAGTTGCTGTGATGAAAGAGTCCGGCTATTACAAATATAAATAACAATAGTAAAATTTTGCAATTTCAATTATGACATAAAAGCTTATATTTTATAAATATTTTTTTTATTATAGGTAGTTTTATATTAATACTTATATTATAAAATTAAATAATTTCAAACAAAATAATTTTATTAGAACAGAAATTCTAGATTATTTTATTAAGTAAAGAAAAAAAATATATTATTTTGTTTTATAAAATATTTATTGTGCAAATTTTTTGTATTTATTTACATATTCTACTTATCATAAAAATTTATACAAGTATTCAGAAAGATTATATTGTTTATAAAAAGTGCACTTTATGTTCTTTAAATTTTTATGACATCGAAATAATTGTCTTAATTTTAATAATCTAAATAATAATTTATTTAAATTTATTCAAGTATGTAATTTAGAAAAATTACTATTGTGATATATATTTCTTATGTGATAAAATGTTATAAAATAAATTACATTTTATTCATTAAATTCAGTTAAAAAATTCTAATATTTATATTAGCTTATATTTTAAAAAATAGAAACATATATATATACATAAAAAATTTAATATTTATGAGCATATAATTTTTAAAATTCGTTATATATATTTAATGTTATATGGGTAAAATTCTATATTATTTAATTATTATATATCACGAGTTTAAGATGCATTAATCATGCGATAAAATATGAATATATTGATAGTACTATGTATATAAAAACTGATATTATTTATTATTTATTGTCTTATATAAAAATAGTATACAATGAAAAATTTATAGTTTATTCTGTATTAAAGGTATTATAAAATTAAAATAAGAGATTTTAAAGATTCATTTTATATATTTTGAATAAATTAATTTAATTTGTTTCAATACGAACATTTCCAAATTTTCATATTCTGGAAAAATAATTTTATTAATCAGAAATATATGTCTTTAATTTTAAATAATTTTATTTAAAATGAGTTTTCAACAAGTAAATACATTTTTATTAAATCAGAAAAGAAAATTGATTTATTCGTAAAATGAATTTTTGATGGATTGACGATAACATGACTACATCGATTGGTTTATTAATGACAATTTTTTTTATATGTTTGGAAAAAATTAGTAATAAAATGGTAGTAATATTTTTAAATTAGATTAAAATAGGTTCCTTGGAAATTTACATTTTATAATCATATTACAAATTATATTCTCTTTATATAAAATTTATTAAAATAGAATTAAAAAATGATTTTTTTAATGTTCACAGATAATTTAAATAATAACGTAAATTATAAAAATGTAATTAATAAAATACGATTGCATTTTAAGCCTATGCATAAGTTTATCTCTGACTGTCTACTTCGTTCAAAGTGATCCTCATTCCTGTTTCTTAAGAAAAAGAGGTTGCACCTAGAAAAAACCCGAGGCCGTAGAGGGGAATTACTCGGTTTCATTGGCATGCTACTTCTCATGCCGCTTGCAAAAAAGGCCTTCATAATAATTGGTAGGAGGGAAAAAGGGCAGTAACTTCCCCACACTCCGCTGGTCAACGTCAATTCCGGGAGCATAGAAGAATATAATTTGTGGATTCCATCGCCACATGCACCACCGCCACAAATTGATAACAAAATAGTATAAGAATTTAGTTTTTTTTCTTTTTTTTCCCTTCCCTCCGTGTCCTCATGGACTACGATAATTCTTCCAATTAAATATCTTCTCCGAGAGTAGTTTAATAATTCCATCTTCCTTATTTCGTCAATATATATAATAAAATAATATTCTATGTATCAATATTTCATTTATAAACAGATTATAATAATTTAAAAATATAATTCAAGAAATATTATAAATTATAATTACAGAATTGATAAATAATAATAAACTGGTACTATAATGTTTTTGAAATATCACATTATATTTGGTAAGCTTCTCCTTAAAAATGTTAAATATATTCTTTTATTCTTATCAAAATGCATTAAGTTATATTTTTCTAAAATTAAATTAATATTATAAAAAATTGAAATACAGAAAAAACTATAAAAAAAATATATAAGATTAATTATTTGTAAAATTGACTTTATCCTTTTGCATATAAAGTATTATTTTTTTAAATATTTCATGATTTTTAGTACTTTAATTGAGAACATTTATAGCATATTACAACTATAAAATATTAACTATAAAACTTCTATTGCTTAAAACTTTTATAAATTAGAGAAAGAGAATGCTATGATTAAATACTTACTAATCGATTATTTATGCTGATAAAAACAATAGCCAACAGTAATTAAGAAAAACTTGTAGATTAAATGAATATATATATTATGTAATCTTTTTAGATTATTTATTTCATAAATATTATGATTATCATGAAGGTATAATCAATATAATCGGGTGTCAGTGATTTTAATAATATTAATACAATACATATTAATATAATTTAAATAGCAATTTGGTTAAATAAATCAATTTTTATGAAATACAAAATCCGTTTACAAACAATATTAATAAACTTATAAAAAATATTCAAACATTTGTAAATATTTTTTGAGATTTTTAAGAAGCTTGATTTATAAAAATTATTTCATAACAACTTCAAAAGGTATTGCAGCAATAAGTAAAATTACAAAAATCATTTTTTTCAATTTTAATGATCGTAATAATTCATAACATTACAATATCAGTGTACTATATTTTATTTCAACATTTTAGTGGTTTAAATAAGAATTTTTATTAAAATATGTTTTAAGTAAATAAAATATATGTTTAACAGAATATATTTAGTAAAATTTACATAATTTTATTCATCATTATTCATGGTAATATTTGATTCATAAAGTTAGCATATATATCAGAATTATTCAGATTTTTTGTTATAGTTGTATTATACCCTTATATTTTATTAAAGATATTTTTTCATAAGATAAATAATCTTTAATCGAGAGTATTTTTAGAAGAACTAAACATATAAATATTATTTAATTATTTAATATTTACTTGATAATTTAAAGATATTACTTTTTCACATTTTTATGAAAAGTATTTATCAAATTATTTATTTAATTATTTGTTATATAAAATATACATTCGATTAGTATCTGAATGTATATCTTATATTCTTATGTTTTATTTATTTTTAGATTAATTAATTAATTCGAAACTAAAGTATATAAATATTTATTGAAGAAGTTCATACATACTTTGAAAAGTGAGTATATATTATTTAAACTCTGTGTTAAAATAAAAAATTAAATGTATTAAAATAAAATAAAAGTTTGATTTAAAAAATGTGTTCCAACTATTAATATTTTCGGAATAAATGAATTTTTTAAAAATTAATATTGTTTATATATTAAATTATTAATTAAATTTAAGTTTATAAATTTTCAGCGATGAGCGCGATAATATATTTGTTTACACTTAATTAATGTATGATGGATTGTAAGCAGCAAACATTCTTAATAAAATAGTATTGAGAAACAAGAAAGTATAATAAATATAATAACTAGTTTAAAAAATTTGTATATTATGTAGGTATATGTATATATACAGAGTATCAATTTAATTCAAATAATATAAAAAATGATTTAATTTTCAAGAATAATTAATAATTTACAATTAAAAGGTATATATCGTACCTTAGATATATTTAAGAGTTATTTAAACTTTTATTAATATTTTTATAATAAAAATACAATACAAAAGCTCTGTTACTATTCATTATATAAAGATTTTTTTAATTCATAAATATTTTTATTATCAGATTTTATTAAAAACGGATATTGGGTGTTTTTGTTTCAACGACTTAAATATTTAATTAAGTAGTTTGAAATACAATTTTAATAAAATATGTAACTGAACATAATTTTGAGTTTAGATTAATATATGAATATTAAAAGCTTGTAACGAATATTCGTTTTTATTCTTTAATATTAGTATTTATGAATAAACATTACAATATTTTTTGAAACTTTAGAAAACTAGAAAGATTCTTTATCAATTAATTATTTCAAAATTAAAAAATACATTATGATAGAAAAAATAGTGAAAACTTAATATTCAGAATGCTAAAATGACAACTATTATGTAATAGGAAAATTAATTTTTTATATTAGATATAGTCAGATAATTTAATAAAATAAATATGTATGTGAAAAAATAAATAAAAGAATTATGCACATTTTACATACGCGTATGCTTGAAATGTAAAAATGAAGATATAGAAAAAAATAGATTGTACATGCAAACTAAGAGAATTTATAAAAATGAACAAAATAGCAATTCTTGAAGCGATAGGATAATACTAAATTTATAGATATAAACTTTAGAATTTGTTTGTTTTTCTAAGTATTTGAAAAACAAGAATATATTAACAATTGAAACGTTACATAATTATTAACTTGATGAACTTAATTTTTTTATCTATATTTTCTACCATTGATTTATGCGTTTTACTATTTAACATACTTTTTAATTGTTATGAATATTATTTATACGTGAATACTTTTATAAAAGGTATCTAGTAAAAATATTAAAGTTCAAGATATATCGTACTAAGCAATATAAGTTTAGTCACCGGAAAAGAATAAATAAAGCAACTGACTCTATATTTTTATTCATTTTATATACTATTTAGTTTATCATAAATATACATTTTGCTCAAAATCATAAAAACTTTATACATACTTAAATTATATTTTTACTTATAATTTTAAATATGTATATTTTAATGCAATTATTTTATAAATATGATTTAAAGTTTCATTTTGACTATATCTGTTAGCAATAAAAAACACTTGTGTTTTATTGTAGGTAACTTATTTCACAAATTTTGTTTTAACATATTCAAACGCGTACAACAGTTACTTCATTTTTTAATTTTTCCGACGACTCTCGAGTCGATCATCATTTCCGATCTGTGTTAATTGTTTCGAGACGGCTCAAATAAATTAATGCCGATGCTACGTGAGTGTTAAGCATCTCATATCTTCTTATTATGGGTGTAAGATTAACTCTCCAGATCGTCTTTGCGTTTTAAATATTTATAACAAATCATCGATAATGTATTGAATCGAGAAAAATTTTTTCTCTCAGTCGTTTTCCTACCTTTACGACCTAGCTTGTTCGAAGCCACAATAGAAATGACAACTAAATTTATATCAGTATTTAGCTATTAAAGCTATTTTTCAACTAGAGTAGTTCTTACTTGTAAAATAGAAAAGAAGATAATGATTAAAAACAATAATATATTTTTCGAAATATAAGAAAAACGAGGAATAGACGGTTATCAATAGTCTATGGTCGTAAGACAATAAGCCGTTGATCTTCGGATAATCACTTAAATTAAAACAATTTGGACATGATCGGTATTTGGATGGATGAACATATTTTTGGTCTATGTTAAGCTATTTATTATTTATATAAAACTAAAATGAAAATTTTCACAGATTTGTTAAAAATATTATTTTTTTTAGCTAGAAATCATAAACATATATTAAAAATTACTATATATACATCTAATTTACATTAAAATGAAAAAAATGATAAAGTATTATATACTATTTATTTATTATCCATAAATTTCTTTTATGAATGAAAAGATCAAATTTAGAAAATTTAGAAATTATAATTTGAAAGAATATATTGTTAAAAGAATATATATAAAATTTATAAAAGAATTAAATGAAAGTTCCGAAATAAGAATGTCTTCCTGTAACATAAACTTACCTACAATATTAAATAGAAATAATAAATTTACAAGTAGAAAAAAAATTAATTTTATTTTAAGTTTAATTTTATTTTTTATATTTTATTTAATGGAAATTTTACGTAAATAACATAAATCTTATGTAATTTTAGTTTATTTTGGTATAAAAAGAACTCTTGCAAATTGATATTTTAATCGTAAATAAAAAAATTTGTGTAAGGGAGTTTTCAAATTTTATTCTATATTTAATTTCTAATTTCATCTTTATATAAAATTTACCTTGATATATACTTTACTGGTTAAATATTGAACATATTTGGTGATTCGTTGTTTTCCTACATTGATGTATTTCAAAAATACACGAAAAACATTATAGTACTCTCTAATTTGAAATTCTGTAATATTTTTCGTTATAAAAATATTTCTAGAATAAGTGCTCTTATTTAATTCTCTAACTTTTATTCTATATAAATAAGTGGTCATACAATATGTATAAAATATATACATGCAAAGTCAGAGAATCGATTTATTTTCTTTTTAATATTGTTATATAAATATAAAATAGAATAAAAAATTATATTTTTTATAAAATATATGTAAATCTAATTATAAGAATAATTATACGAATTTTAATATACACCAAATATAAAAAGTAAAAAATTCAAAATACTTATATAGAGAAATTTAATAGACATATATTAATTTCAAAAGAGTACTATTTTATATTGTATGAAATATGTTTTTAAAATAAAAACATCTTCAATTACATAGATATATATTATATATATATTTATTACATTATGTAAAATATTGTAGAGAAATTCGTTTAAAATAATTACTTTTATTAATTAGATTTATAATAAAGGTATATACGAGCACTAACATGCAAGTACGTATGTATGAAATACGAGTGGTCAGTATCTATACTCGTCAAGTAAAATAAATAGTGCTGTGTCAAACTAATTATGAAAACCGAAAAAATTTGACAACGTTCTATCTACACAATATTACATATCAAGTTTAAATTTTTCTTTTAATCTTAGTGTTTAAATAAAATGGTTTAATATCTTTTGTTTTATATACACATATTTATACCAAATATATAATTCTTTAGCGAGCCTAATTTGATTACCATGTTAGATATATGTTCAATTTCTTATCGAAAAAATTATATATATTCATTATCAACATCGATTTTATAAAAAAAGTATAGAACATTCAGTTAGTTATATTTAATTTATTCTGACTTTGAAAATGATTCGATTTCGTAATAAAAATTCGATTTAATGAGTGGTATAAAAAATTCTGATAAAAAATTATTTTATTAAAATCAGTGAAAGTTATAAAAATAAACTGTGTTAATTTAACTTTGAAAAATTAGAATTCATGAATATGTAAGTAAAACAGTAAATAGTAATACTAAAGCCGTAGTTTAATACGTAATTATGGTTACATATAGATAATATTGATCTATTTGTAATTTATCTCTATTTAATAATCTTATTTATAAAGAAAGTTTAAAAATTTGAATATTTCTTTTTTAATGTAACATATTCGGATATTATTCTCCATTCAGGTATATAATCTTTTAATGTGACTGAGCTACTCTTGTTACTTAATTTTCCAATCGACTTACAATCATTACAGAAGAGAATTAATAGATATACTTTGAGCTTCAAATTGAAAAAAACGCATTTCACCTCACAAGTATCAAAAGATTTGAATAACACGATTGGAAAAAAACTCATTTTTCTTTTTTAATTAATTTGTGATCAAAGAATATTCTTAATGAGCCTGATAAACAGAATTATTCGAATATACCTAAATAAATATAAATAAAATGTAAAATCGTTTACATAATCAATATATTATTAATTGATTTTTATTCATTTAAATTTGAAGATTTATAGAAAAATAATATTTTCTGTGTTTTTAATTGGTATAAATATGAACTTTTAGAACTAAACAGAAAATTAATTAAAAATAATTGTTAATAATGTATCATAAATATATTTGTTAACGTTAATAGTAAATGTTAACAAAAATAATTATTATGAGGTAAATAAATTTTACACGCAAGCCATTATTTTAATGATAATAAATTATTCAGTCACTATACAATGAAAAGCTATATCAAGACAAATAGAAAATCAGAAAATAAAGGGCTTTTCTATAAAATAAGACAATAATGTTAAGATAACATTAAATTGGTTTTAAGAAAAATAAAATATTATCAAGCATATATAATAGTAAATAAACATTTATTACAGTATATTACTAATTTAAAATTCAAAATTATTCTAATTTTAGTGACTGATATGAACTTTAATATAGTTAGAAACATTAAATGTATATATATATATAAGTATTTTTGATATTATTATCGAATAAAATTAATGAAAACATTTTCCGTACAAAATTGAAAGAATCAAAATAAATTAAAAAGTCTTGTATGTTTTGTAATAAACTTTCTTAATGTGCTTAAATGTTTTTGTATTTTGGATATTTCAGTATAAACTGGAGTGAATGCACCATTTAACATTAATGGCTTATGAAGTTTAGAAAGGAGTTTACTTACAGCGTCATTATGATTCCAAAATATGAATAGAGGCGGTTCTGGACTGTGTAATACAATACACGTTAAGTTGATCGTACTACCGCGATCAATATAAAGATCCGGACCACCCAGAATGTCAGTCATAGGCTCTGAAAATTAAATACTTCGTATCAATAAGAAAGAAAGGCAGAAAACAAGAAACCAAGAGAGAGAGAGAGAGAGAAAGAGAATCAATAAATGTATTAAAACTTTATACGTATTTTGGTTTTGATATCGATGCTTTTATTGACTAATTTAACAAAAATATTTTTGTTTCAAATTTATAGAATAAGTATGATAAGATTTAGATAAGTAGTATATTCATTTAAACTAAATTATTGATATTTATAAAACATTATTTTATGCTTTAAAATATTTTATTAGATTTGATTTTTCAATTAACAAATTTAACATTTAACAAATTTGTCATATACTTTTATTAATTAATGTAATAGTGTGTTAATTTTCTAAAAAAATTAGAAAGTTATAATCTATATAAAATCAAATTAAAAAAAGATGTCAGTTTCATATTACTTAATCTCTCATTTAACTTATCTGGAAAATCAAAAAACTGGATCTTTTAAGCAAGCGTACATTTTGTCGATATTTTAATAAACACTTACTAATATTATTTTCGTGTTCAAGTGATAAGTAAAAAATGAATATAAATTTGTACTTATATGCAAGTATATATAGTATGTGTTTTCTTTCTGTACGTAGAAAATATTGCATCATCAGAAAAATATATTTTTGATGAATTAAATAAAATAATTGATAACTACAGTAGAATATCTTATTCTAACTATCTAATATTACTACCATATTATATATCTATCTTAATTTTCCATTTGCATTATTAAATTGAAATCTATTTCATGAATCATTGATTACTGAAATTTTAAACTAGATAACTAATTAAAGAAGTTATTCAATTTGGAATTTTAATTTGAATATTTTTTTGTATTATCGTTATGTAATGAAATATTGGAAATATGATTAATTATTGTTTTCAATCAATAAAAATTTATAGTAGGAACAAACAAAATAATAGAGAATGAACATATTTTACATATACGTAAAAATGAAATAATAAAAATTTATTTAATAACTCAAAATATACAATATTATATGTTACTTTGACCACGTTCACACATAATTCTTGAAAGATGTTTTTCCTCCTCTTCCCGAATGTCAAAATCCTCTGCAAAACTTCGTTTGATCAAAATCATTCTTTTCTTTCTGTATTGTTATTTTTCTTTATATATATTAATTTTTTTGAGAAAGAAAAAAAGAGATTAAAGAGCGTTTAACTATTTAGTTATGCACAACTTTTAACATATACCTTTATGAAGTCATAATCAGCTAATTTTTTGGATTTTCAAAACTTTGTACTGAATGATATCGATCATATTATATATTATAAATAAAAATACAGAATTTTTAAAAGTATTTTTATAATTTGAATTAGATAGAAACTTTTGGTATTGTATATAATGCAAAATATATAGTTTTATATAAATAATAACTTGAAGTAAATTTTTTCAGTTTAAAAAAAGAAAAATTGAAAAAATATATTACAATCTTTCATAGTATACAGTGAATGAAATTGAGTACATTTGAAAGTCTTTTCAAAGTATTTTTCTAAATAAAATAGAATACAAAATATGCGATTTTGTTAATGTATTTTTTTGGGTTATTTTAAATATTTATTTGTCACAGATTATATATTTTAAAATGCACATAAATTATATTGTAATAATACTCAAGATTATTAATTAATATAGATAATTAGTGATTATTGTAATAAAAAAATTCGTAGAGATCAGAAGTATACAATTAATTAAAAATTTCGATTTAAATTTGTATGTGGTTGATCTTATCAACTATTTATTTGGATTATTTTATCAAGTAAATTATAAAAATATAGTTTTACAAATATAAAAGTATAAAAAAAATTATATCTACCAATTATGAAAGAAAAAGCTACTTTTAAAATAATGATAAATAGATATAAATAAAATTATAATATTTTATATTTTTTAGGAAATTAAAAAAAATAATTTTTAAAAAGATCATCAAATATGAAGATTTTAGTATTTTAAAATACTTTATTTTTTAGTTGCATAATCTATTTTTGTCAAAACTATTCATTTTATATAAAAATAAAAAAAGAATTCTTCTTACGATTAATATTCATGATTTTGAAGCATGGTTTTTTCTTAATCATAAAAGGTAATGAACTTGACATGTTTTAATCTATTATGTATAAACTAAGAAATATCAATACGAAAAAAGTGACTAAGGAAACGCGATAGTACAAAATTTAGATATAATAAAATATATAAGAGATCATGCAAAGCAAAAAAAGAAAAAAAAAATTTGTGAATAACTACATTATAAAAAAAAGTAACAATTAAAGTAAAATTAAGCTTTAATCAAACAGTGATCTTTTTATCCTATGTAATTATATTTCATAATAATTCTTACAGTTTATATACAAAATTAGGAATTTGATTTTGGTCTTTATGAATTATATATGAACATACATTTTAATCATATGTATAATAGATTTCAACAATTACCTATTATTGTAACTATAATAAGATAATACATCTACTTACTTATTTAACTGCAAACGTATAAATATTAATGGTAATCATAATAAAAATTGTTTAACAATAAAAATTTATTTTCACGACAGTTCTATATATTTTATATAAACTTTGACATAATATCTTAATATGAATGTTTTCAATAATAATAATAATTAGTAGATCAAAACTTCTAGGTTACATGATACTTCAAAAATTATTATTTTTAATCAATATATAGATATATAATTGAAGTATTTTATTAACCAAAATTTAATAAAAATCTTTAAATATTATATTAGTTTATATAATCAATAACAAATATTTTGTATTTTATTTTTAGTTTTCTTTTATTTTTAAATATATTCAATGGATTTAGAAAAATACATACAATGAATTAATCTTAGAATGGAATAAATATATGTAAAATGTGAACGTATTCATTTGTAAAATTTTGTAAATAAATATAAAAATAATTAATAGGAAACACAGAAGAATGTATTCCGATTTAAAAGATTTTTATTAAGTAAATTTGAACTAGTTTATACTCAAATTATTTGACTGTTCGCTAAAGAAATTAATTTATTAATTTCATTACCATATATTTTGTATACATTTAGTTGCAATTATTCTATAAACGAAGGATTATCATAAATAATAAATTATTTACATTCTTGTTTAGGTTTCATTAGCTTTGAACAAATATATTTAATGTAAATTTTCTGAATAAAGAATAATATACATTAATTAAAATGAGTTTAAAGTATAAGATAAGTTATAACATTTATTTAAAGTATTTCATTTAAAGAATAATTATAATAAAAATATTTTGTTTTTAATCATAAAAATTTTAATACTATTATATTATAAAACAACGATAATAATAAAATGCAACCATAAAAGCCCAATTTCCAAACAATATTGTAAGTACAAGAAAATTTTCTTTCTTTTTTGAAGGAGAAAAATGTTATTTAAGATCTGAGTTCTATTGCCGTGTATACTAGAATGTATAAAATATACATTTCGTAATAAATTATTATTAACTTATAATAATCAAATTATTAGTATAAAATAATTATAAACATGTAAGAGATTTAATCGGATGTCAATTTAAGCTGTTTGTGCTTTAATTATTTATGAAAATGATTTTTACTTAATTAAAATATTTAATTTATTATAATTTTTATTTTTAAATTTTATACTTCCATTTCACTGTACAAAATATTTTAACAATATTCAGAGAAAATATTTTTTATTATCGATGTGAAAATAGATTATTTAGTTATTTTTCTAAACTGGATTTGTAAAAATAATAAGATAATTATGTTTATAAAATTTTTAAACACTTAATAAAATGTATATTCTTTATAATAAGCTTGTAAAGATCAAAGAAAACTATAAGCTTAATGAAATAATTTTTTAACAAAAGTGAAGCGATAACAACTTTAGCTGCATTCATTGTCCTACGTGAGAAAAGAACATACGTAAACTCTAAAGCTAGGGCAGTTTAACACAAAGAAGCACAAACATACACGAAGTTACTAACTATTTTTTTCTACTGTCGACCTTATGCCGCAAGACAAATATAAAATTGCTCTGCTTTAGTTTTTTTATTTTTTGTGTGCACCTATGATGTTCAATTTCCTGAGCAACAAAAATTTTCTTGTTCAGTTTACTACCTATAGTGGTTACTTTTAAAGCTACCAATGTGGAGAAGAGTAAGGAAAAGAAGAAGGGAGCCTCGTTCGATTATTTTACACTAGATCGAACACTGTGGATGTTGAATGCGATGAATTCAATGGAAGCCTATCGCACTTCATTGTTTTTATCGACAAGACTAACTTTCCTGAAGTGATGTAACCGATTACAGTATCGACAAACTTATCTAGTACTCCAACATTGTATTTTATGATTGCATTACTTTCTAAGCTCATCGTGCGTTTATCCTTTTTTTCAGAAGCGTAGACACACTTTACAGTATATAAACTGTTCATATTCTATTTTATAGTAAATTATGTAAGTGTCAGTGTGTGAAGGATAGAAGATATTTTTTGAATAATTGATTATTCTTAAATAAAGGTTATAATAAATTTGAAGATCTTTTTCGTAATATCATAATAATGTTAATTATATGTGTATATATAATTTATTTATTTTAATGTTGTATATAAAGGAAATAAATTCGATAAAATAAAATTGTTTTTCAAAATCTTTCGTTATAAGTATTATTTTTGTAGTTAAAACTAAATTTATTAAAATGTCTGTATTGAATTTAAATAAACAAATTTTAGTTAAACTAATTTTAATATCTTAAAGATTTTTATTTCATTTATTATAAAATTATAGTATATATAAAACTACGACATAAATAAGAGAAAATTATTTATAATTTTTTATAGACATTCTTCATGAATTATATATTTAAGTATACAGATTTATTAATATAAATAATTTTGTAATTTTAGAGAAAGATAAAAAAAATTTCTTTTATAATATATTTATCGTATAATTTTTTAATTATAAGTTATATCAGTAGCATAAATTTATTATATTATTTATGATCAAGCTATTTCATATAAAATTGAAATGTTTTATAATATAAAATTTATATATAAAATGTTTATTACTAAAAAATGTATATATATAAATGCTTAACTTTTCTGTATTTTAATAAATTTTAGATAATAGAAAATAAAATCCGCGGTACATATTTTCTAATTAAATGAATACAATGTAAAAATTTTAAATAACTTATTTTTTCTGAAAAAAAAATAAAAAAATTGAAAGAACTTCTCATGGAATTCAATAACTATAATATTATAATTTAAAAATATATTTCA
Organism: Dolichoris vasculosae; assembly: GCA_018907195.1. Classification (NCBI taxonomy): domain Eukaryota; kingdom Metazoa; phylum Arthropoda; class Insecta; order Hymenoptera; family Agaonidae; genus Dolichoris; species Dolichoris vasculosae. The sequence goes on along the minus strand of JACCHY010000014.1, from coordinate 4,016,283 downwards.
ATTTTAACTTAATGAAAAAAAGTTCTAACTGATTACTTATATGATATATATTAATGTCATCTTAGAAACAATATAATTTACATTGTGTACTTGATATTATATATTCACGCGAAGGTCATTTAAAAAAGAATAAAATTTTTGTTATTGAAATTATTAAGCAAATCAGTTATTAAAATATAAGCATGTCGAGTTTAAGCTTCTAATATCGATTTAATACTATTATAAATAGAAAGTTTTACTAAAAAACGATAACTACGTTATCGATTATTTTTCATACTTCGTTAAACTAACCTCATTTGGCGAACTGACTGGTAATGCACGAAAAACTTACTCAACCGTATAATCTTTGTGCACATTATTTGACGTATAATTCTTACATGTTCCAATAGTCAAATAAAATAAAACATGAATAAAAGAGTATTAATTAATAAAAGTGATATATATATAAAACATTTCTAGTTGGATAATATTTAAAATAAATATATAATTTAGTACGTATAATTATTTAATTAATATTGATATGAACAAATAAATGAAAAAGTAAAATATAAAATATATATATATACATTCAATCCAATTGAGTAAAAAAATATTTGACTCATAATATTAACAATATTTAACAGTATTCGACAATATCAATGTATTTACTAATAATGCAAAAGATTATTAGAAAATAAAAATTTTCAAAATTAGTTGTATTTCTTATATTAACATATTAATTAAAAAAAATAATAATACTTTATATAGAAATAAACTTAACAATCTTCTATTTAAAAAAAAATTATTTTATTGAAATTTTTATTTTCTATTTTACTTTTACATCTTTATCATTGTTTAAAGTATACTTTATGGTTTTACTTTTTCTCATGTTCACCATCTTTTATACTTATAAATTTTTCCTCTCAGTCTATGTTGTTATGTAACTCACGTATATACTTTCATCTTATTTTTAAATGACATTTAATTTTGTAATTTAGTAGTAGAAAAATTTTCAAGCTTATTTTCTACAACTATCGTTTTCTTTCATAGAAGAGTATGACTGCTTTATTCTTCTTGAAACTATAATTATTTTCGTCATCTAGGTAGTGGTATATTTATGATTTTATAATATAATTGTTAAATTAATATACTATTGCGATTTTAAATCGTACTAATATAAATATTGATGCGAATGTTAATCTTAAAATAAGTGTAAATTAAGATTGTAAAAGGAACATTAAGAAGCTTTACTACATAAGTTTATATGTGACAATTGGATTATAACTTTATTTTAAATATAAGGCCACTAATTTATCTTTCATGATAATCGTATAAATATTCTCTTTGTTAATATTTAATTTATTTGACCGTGTATTGTTACTGTTATATTTTTAGAAAATATATAATCTTCATTTTTTATAAAGTATATTTTATTTAATAGTAAAGAATTTTTAGTATTATTTAATTCAAAAATATTAATAGATTATCCGTTTTCTACATTTTTAATCTATTAGTTTGAGAAATTGAATACGTTTAATTACATTGTAAAAAAAATGAAATCAATAATCATGATTGAAATATGATTCTTTTACTTTAGATGTCCCATTAAGATAAAATATTAAAAATGAAAATATTATACTGTAGCTTATTGACTTTATACAGTCAATATCGTTAAATTAATATTATTTTCATAAATATTTAATTTTCATTTTAATTTTAAACGTAGTATAATTAAATATGGTTTTAATAATTTATTGCGAAATAATTTAGTTCATTTATATTAATATTTTACAATCTATAATTTATGTTTTAATGTAGAAGTAGTAATAAACTTGAAAATAAATAATAGTGTTATTAATAAGTAGATTGAATAATTTAAAAAATTGACTTACTTTTATTAATATATAAATCTATTTGGAAAAATTAATATATTATTAGTAATTATATTATATATTTTTTAATTTAACCTCTATTATTATATTTAATGCAAAATTTACAAATTTTAAAAAAGTTAAATTAGCAAATAAATAAAATTAAATTTTAAGTATCGAGAAAAACTTTTTGATAAACCTAAATACCTTTAAATCAAATACATGTATATAATTACCCTCTACAAATAAATGGTATATTTGGTTCACAATTAAACAATATACTAATTTAAAATTTATCTTTATATTTATTATATTTAAGTATTACATCTATAAATATCTTTGCAAAAAAGAAAATTATAAAACATTAAACAATACATTCCAAATATATTTATAATTAAATAGAAAATTAATAATAAAATATGTTATATTTAATATCAATAAGAATTTAAATTATTTAATAATATATTTGTTAACATAAATTATTTTTAAATCATAATTTTAATTAATATTAAATATTTAATGACGTAACTAAAAATGTTTTCTTCTATTATCTAATCACTTTTATTTAAATTATTAATAGGATATAATTTTTAATTATTTTATTTGTTAAGTAAACAGAAATATAAATAAATTTATATAATAATTACCTGATGAAATTAAAAATGTATGAAAAGATAACAAATTAACCGAATGTATATTATGATCGACAGTAATCATCGCTTCAACAATAATATGAATTTAAACTATTGAAATTAAATTTCGTTGATAAAATTAGACTTAAGAAATAAGATCTAATTGATTTGATTGATTATAAATGTAATAATATTAAACAAGTTCTTTATTATTTGTTAAAAAGTTTGTACATTCAAAAAATATGTATAAGTTATCATCATATTAAATATTGTACATTATTCAAATGACATTAAATTTTTTACTTTTATAGATTAAAATTCTTATATTATATAAAATAATTATATAAAAATCCAAATGATCTAATTTCTAAATCTTTTGTATGAGTTTTTTAAATTTATTTTGCGCTAAATAAATTGCGATACACTAATAATTTTTTATACAAAGTGTTTTATACAATGTTTTAAATATTTAATTGTATTTCATTTATTTTATATTTAAGTATATTTTATTGTGATCATTTCTTTATTACTAATTTTATTTAGTATTAGATTTAATTTTACTGTTTCCACTGTTAAATTAATTTAAAAAAAAATTTTCTATTTATTATTTAAACTTTCTTTACCATAAATGGTATAAACAAAATCAGTTATAAATTAGAATTGGCTTCAAATACAATTTTCTATTATTGTTTTATAGATATATCAATTTGAACTTTGCTATGTTTTATTGAAATAACTTGTAGGATTTAACATATTCAAAACAGTATCTAAATAAATTATTATTTCTGAATCAATTAAAAAAAAATTTTTGTTTTCTTTTTAAAATAAAAAATAATTATATATTATAACTAAAATTCAAGTATTGGTATTAAACATTTCTACGCTTAAAATTAAAATTAAAATTAAATTAAAAAATTATCCTTATTTTTGCTACGGAAAAGTGAAAAAGACAATTAAGAATCTCAGTAAAATATCGTAACTGTTATAGAAAATTTCGGTCAAAATTTCATCATTAATCATTATGGTTATGGAAGAAAAATTAAAGCAATAGAATATTGTTTGCATAATGAATTTTATTTTTATTATATATTTTTCAGTATAATTTGCGTAAATTTTTTATTATTTAAATTCAATGTCAAAACTCTTAAATTTAAAAATCGAACGATAGCTTTAGAATTTATTTAATATTGTAAAGATTTCAACTATAATTCATATTTTAATCATATGTAAAAGTTAAGAAAATAAATAATTGATCAAATAATAATTTATATTATATGTAATTTCAGAAGTTTTTATATTAACAGTTATTAAAAAAATGAAAAATAGTTTCAATCTCATTAAAACAAATTCTATATATCTTTCATAGAACTTCTATTCATTTTATCTATATAAATGAATATATTTGAATTAGTACCAATTAATTTCTACAATTATTGAAACCGTGTAAAATAATAAATTTCATTTACAAATCTCATTTTAGGGAAATTATCGTTAAATATGAAATATAAGGAAATAAAGCATGTGAGGCAATTTTTGTATCACTTTTTACTAAAAAATTGAGATCTCCTTAGTTTCTGGACTACCGATAGTTCACGTAGAAACCATGGTTATCCTTGAACTGAAACTATTTCTTAATAAAATTTTTATCTTCTTAAGCAACTCTTTATATTTATATATTTCCTAAAATACATCTTCACTTTAAAAACAATATTCAAGGATTAAAGGTAATATTACTTTGTAACATTGAATCATCTGATATTGAGCTCATGACATGTGATTAAAAAAAAAATTTTTTTTTCAATGCGTTTTAAAGTTAATGGGTAATATTTTTTGATAAATTAACAATTTGAATATACTTTATATTCGAAATTTTATGAGCTATTTTTTAATTAATTATGTATTGAAATATTTATAAAATATATTTTGAATTTAATAATATAAGTATAAAAATCGTTAATACTATAACGAATAGATAATTCTTGATTTGTTTATTTTACAAGTTGATTACTTTTTTAGTTAAGGATCGTAATCGAATAATAAATTGTTTCAGTTTCTTTTTTAAGAGGGCAATATTTTTATTATTTCCTAAACTATAAAGTATTTTATAAGAAAATAACATTTTTAAGTAATACAGTCAAAGTTTAATGAAGTACTGTACAAGTCCTTTGTGATTCTTGAAGTAATTTACTCATTTGCTTGAAAATTCACTTTCACTTCAGCGTGTAAGTCAAATAAGTTTTTTGTAAGTACTGAGAAAGATAAAGAAAAAAAATTAACTGCATCTTCCGCCGAAGCAATGATATAAAAAATGCATATCGGATTGGTCTATCTATAAACTAAACTATCTTTCTCGTGAAATAGAGTTGTAAACTGGCAACTATTGACATACAACTATAATTATATATGCTGGTGTGGCTTTGTTCACTTACCCACTCTTTTCTTTTTTACTAGTTAAATGAATATATTTGATTTACAGAGAGTTAATAAAACTTTTTGATAGATATAACTATCTATCTGTCTCATTTATATTTTTGATTGGTATTTAAGATATTATTGTGCAACTATAGTGTACTACGAAATAGTAATCGTAAAATTCAAGTTTATATTATTTGTTGGATAGTAGTATTTCTTAGGATGAAACCAATAATCGTATTCATACTACTTCAGTAAATAGGGAGTTAATGCATATCTGTTGGTATGAGGAATATTTTGTGAGTTGTAAATAAAATATTTCGCAGAATAATTAGATGCGTTCTTCATTTATTATACATTATTTATAGGAGAATTTCTGAAGGATCTTAATTAATTTCACCATTCTATTGGGCAACTTATTAAGACTTTTTCTTTCTCATTTTTAATTAATATATCATATATTAATAATAAAAATTAGAAATTAATCAATTTAATTTTTAAAATTAATATTTTAAAAGATCAAAGGAATTAGATTTGAGTATTATGCATATCAAATATAATTATAAATTTCATTATAATTGTTTAGTATTAAGAGTAGAAAATTCGAGAAAATAAGAAGCTTGCAGGAGGAAGTGTCAAGCGACAACAAGGTGGATGAAAGAGATGATTGGAAAGGTAATTGAACGTACCCGAATCGTATCGATCCTCAAAGACACAGAGTTGCTCGCTATGGGTCCATAAACATAAGGCACGGGGACGCCCGTAATTCGTGTAAAATTGTACGAATAAACTCAGGGCTTTGAGCTTGGAAAAGCGAGATGAAATAGAAGATCACTTGCGGGGTTCTGCTCACGACAGCACGTAATGCTAGTCTCGAGCGCGACGCGCGGGGGGATCTCTCAAGGAGAACGTGAACACTCCTCAAAGTAGAGTGAACAAAATTGAGAAGAGGCGAAGTTTATGGATCAGAGAGAGATGAAGTGATGCGAATAACTCGGGATTATGCGAAATGGAGTCTGATAGGGTGACTTACGGATCGGATTTCCACCGGTAACGAGATAAAGTACCATCGGGCCTAGTGGCAATCCTCCTATCCACGGATAAATAGAGAAACTGGCAGTCCATGCAAGACGTCAAGCGACAATAGTCGCAGGCCCTAGAAGACGTCGGACTGTCTGATGGTGGACTCATACGCTGAATATGGACTACTGCGAGCACATGGAACCTGAGATAGATCAAACAGGTCCAGGATTATAGTAATAAATACGCGAACCAGCGGTGAACCCTCAATAAAAAGAGAGAACTAACCGGGATTAACGGGCGACAGGAAAAGGTTGTATTTCCAAAAATTATGAAAAGAAGGTTTAAATAGGCGAGTAAAGATGAAGCGAGAAGATTTTTAGTCCACTACTTCGCCAAAGCAGATGATACTTTGACGCACAATCGGTAACTATGTGGACGCATGTAAAGAGATCGAGACGCGATAAGAGTCAGCTTATGTACGCGTTCGGGCTATTAAAGAAATTGTTAAATAAATAAATTGATTAAGAGAAAGAAAACTGTGTATTTTATCCCCAACAATTAGTATTACTAAATGTTATATATATTATAATTTATGTATTTTTATATTAATATTACATATTAATATAATGACAATAATATAAATAAGTTTGATATACAATTTGTGTTTTAAAATAGTATATTTTGACATCATTAGATGTAGACCTTCTGCTTTTCGATTAAAATTTTTTTAAAATTAGGTTTTCTTAGTATATACTCTTCATGATTTATGTGAGATAATTAAACAAAATCAGCTGTTTTCTAATTTAATAATAATCTTTATCCAAAGGGGTATACGTGGAGCATGAACATCAAAAAAGGCAAAAAAAGGAGTAGCTGATTGACGAGTAATATTTCTAATTACTCAAAAACTGTAGTAATATATCAAATCACCCATTTCATAATTAATTTAATTTCTTAATGTATGCCAAAATTCTACACTGAACTACCAAAATGTGCTTTTGAACTATTACAGTACTAGATTTCGAGGTACTTACACAATACATTTTCAATCGGGAGTTTGGAATATCCTAAAAAAAACTTTGGCTAATAAATATCTTCAAAGTGTAGATTTAAAAATATAAATGATTAAATTTCTTTTGCCTTAAGTATAATTATATTTGTACTTAGTAGCTCCGAGAAAGGAAATGGAGTTGAGTGCATGAACACTATGATAACGAGGTTTGAACAAAAGTATAAAGGAAGGTTCGTAGCACCATAAAAGGATCAAGAATAATAAATGTTGAATAAGTTTTTTATTGTTACGTACGAAATTTTATTTCTGAACCTTATGAATTATTATATTGATGTCTCGTTTAATGTAATATTTATCTTCAAGGTCGATTGAGATCTATCTATTTATTGATCTTTATTGATATTTTCTTAGAAATTATATTTTTCAATAATGAATAAGTCACATATTGTAAGTAAAGAACAAACTTATTCTATTTAAAGTGAATGATTATATATTGTGATTTTGTAGTTAGTTTTTGTTACATATACATAACTTATATGTTGATGGTAGATAAACTCCATTTTCTATTTTAAATAAATTAAAGTGTTAAACCAAGTATAATACAAAGTACAACTTGTGTGTAATACTATAAATTTCAATAGTATGAAATAACATGTATAATTTAACAAGTATTAAAAAATTATCAATTTAATGTAATTACAAATAGTAATTTTTCAAATATTCTTCGATGTCATTGTATTTTTAATATATTATTTATTTACTTTTGATATCTATTATGTTTAAACGATTTTAAATTTGAGGTATCTATTTCAACACAACAAATCAAAATAATATAAATATATATAATTTATAAAATAAATGTAAGTTATAAAATTATATTTTTTATTAGAAAAAGATAAATTAGGTATACATTAAAGATTATATAATGAAATTCTAAAGCTGCTTATTTGTATCTTTAATAAATATATTACCAATATAAAAACAATATTCAATGTTTAAAATAGATAACTTTATGACGAAAATTTTATATTTTTAATTAGATTATTACGTTTTTTATTTCAATTTAAAATAATATATATACATTGATTTTTTAATTATTCGTGAAAAAAATTAGCTTAATCGTTAACTTTTTAAAGTTACATTCTTGCATTTTAGAAGTTATATTTCTGTTATAAATTGAAGTTTATCTATCAATGAACTTTTAATATTGGCTATTATAAAAAATTGATTTTAAATTATATTAAGATAATATCTAGTATTATATATAAGTTTAAAATATATTCAGAAAAAAATTTTAAGGTTATATTAACTTTTAATCTACAAACATATATAAGATAAAGATAATATAAGTAAATTTAAATGTTCAAATTCGATTATATATAAAAAGATTTAATAGAATTTAAAAAAAAAGACGATATATTTTTATTTAATTACGTTATATTACAAAATATATCATATATTTTTTAATTTTAATTGTTTTAAAATTTATTTCATTTTATTGTGATTATAATATTATAATTATTATATAATAATGTATAAGAATATATAAGAATATATAATAATAATGTATAAGAATATATAAGAATATATAATAATAATATATAATATTTTAATTATATAATTAATATAATTCAGAAATAGCTACATAAATAGAAATTTATTACTTGTTGCCTATATTAAATATAATGTTTATAGTAAATTTTAAAAATATTATTTAAAGGAATTATAAAATAGATTTTTAAGTAATTGAAACTTATTTTAATAACAGTTATACTTAAAAAATACTATAATTATTTATTTATAAATATAAATATTTTTAAATTATCCTTTAGGGTAACATTAGATTTTTCCATTATAATAAGTTTTATATATACAAAAAAGATATGTTCATATAAGTTAAATAAAAAATTAAATTTTTTATAAAATATGAAATTAGATTCAAAAGTTTTAATGTTGAATATTGATATTTTTAATATCCTAACTTATGTGGTCTCTGATTTTGTATTAAGAAATTTACGTTTAGATATATTAATTATGTTTAATTTTGAAAGAATAGATATATAAGTCCTAAGAATATAACAAAACTTTGAATTTTTTTAACAATAAATTTTTAAATTAGTAATCATACAATTGAAATAATTTAATGTATAAAATTTATGTGTTAACTTTGGATCAATTTAATTATATCTGGAAAATAAAATATTTAGCAATTTTGTAAATGAAAGATTTGAATATGGTTTAATATTAATGCAATTTGAAACCAACAATGAAAGGCGTAAATTCAGTCTAGAAAGACATTCACTAAAGTCTCAAGATTTTAAGTTGAGTAAATTAAATCGTTATGTTATTTATATTTTTTATGTTCAATTTATGTTTAATTTTATGGTTTATGAACAATTAACATTTTGGTGAATTACAGTTACTTATAAAAATTGTTATTTCCTAAGAATATATTCTATAGATTTAGATACTTTTTGAAAAAATTATAAATTACAATATTCATACATTATTAATATATATAGTAATATTACTATAACGATAAATAGTAGACTAAAAAAATCACTCAGAAGACGAGTTTAAGAAGTAACGGATGGAGGAATATACATAATTGACATCTTGTGTTGAATAAATTCAACTAATATTTTATAGGGTGAATAACAATGATCGCTAACCTTTCCTCAAATTTTGGAATACTGCACTAATTTATCCTCTGAAGGTAATTGATAATTTATATCTATTATCTATGAATTTGAAGAACTATCAATATCTTTTAGAGACGAGAAAATTATGGAGATCATCGTATTTTTATCGACAAATTCTATTTTTGTCATCCTTACTTTAACTTTTAATTTAATCAATTAATCATAATGGGTAGAAATTATTATGATATTAGTAGATTCAGTATAATAATTTGTATTTAATTTATCAATAAATTAATTTTAATTAATTTTTAAATTAATATCATCATTCTCATGGTAGTTTGACAAATATGACTTGTAATAATTATCTATCTGAAAATTTCATAGATAGATGGAATAGCATTATTAATAGATGTAAGAATATGTAAAATAGAAAATGAAATAGAAGAACCTATTTTAAGGTACTCAAATAAAGGAGTAGTTGAATTTTTTTGATTATTTTCTTTATGAAATTACGAAGAATCAATGCTTTTCAATATATGTTGAGAAAACAGTAAATTAAATACTGTTAAACTCCTTATCTATTTCGTGAAAAATCAGATGCATACAAAATTATGACTTCTAAGCGGGTTTTGATGTATAAGTGTAAAGTCATAATGTTTTATTAAACTATTCGTAAATTCCAAAAAAAGAAAATTAAAAATAAAAAAAGGTGTAGGCACAAATGTTTTTATTATAAATACTACTTTATCGAGAATATATCTTTAATATAAAAATTTTACAATATTCTTTTATAATCCAAATTTATTAGTTTTTTTATTTTTATTATTGTTGACTTTGTTATTTAAAAGTTATAAGAAAAGTATTTATAAAAAATAAAATAAAGATGACACAAATAGCGTTTTAAAATAATTTTGTTTTTACATAGATTAATCTTCTAAACATTATGTATTGAAATTTTTAAATACATATAATGAAATAGATATAAATTGTTTATATAAGTAATTCATTAATGAAACAAAATCTTTCTATTTCTACAAAATTAAAATACTATCATACTTGATATAAAAAAATGAATGAATAATTATACTATTAGTGAATTGATATATATAAGGTAATTAAGAATAGGTTATTTTTTTATACAATTTATATAAAATTAAAATTAGAACGATCATATTTGTACATATTGAATTAAATATATAATTTTGTATAAGAATATTGCAAATGAATAAAATTAAAATTTTTAGAAGTGAATTATTTCTTGTATAATGAACACATCGATAATTATGGAACATATAATAAATATTGATAGTACTTTAAAACATTAAAACATTATGTACATAAATATTAGGAATTTTTAATTTATTTATGATTCTAAAATTTAATTTGAGTTCGTTACGTAAGAAGTTATTAAATGAAAAAAATACTTTAATTTTCTAGAACTTATGAATCCACAACTAATTTTATATAAATAAGCAAAAAAATATTTCTGTTTATTTTACTTGAATAAATTCAAATTAAAAAAAATTCTTCTATATTCATTTATACTCTTTAATGTACGTATGGATATAATTTAAAAATGACTAGTACGTTAGGATAACGTATATTCTAATATATGTCAACCTTCTGTTCATTTTTACTTTCATATCTGTAGTTGCATACTTGCAAAGACGCATTCTATATAGCACCAAGCATAGTGTTCAAATGACTTTTCACTAAATCTAGAATAAAAAAACTCAAGTAAGCTAAAAAAAATTATTTTTATTCTCCTTCATGTTCAAAAAATGTTTTTCTGACTTTTTAAAAGCTACCCCAACAACTTCTTATATTCATAGTAAGGAGAACATCTCAATATTAGTCTGTATTTGCATGACCTCGTTTCTTTCTTTTTCTTTGCTTTTCAGGAATAAAAGGTAGCTGAGGGAAAGGAAAAGGTAAATAAACTAAAAGTCTTGATTTTGCGGAGTTGTAAAACGAAAGATGAAAGTGGTAAAGATAAAAATGAGTAATTTGAGAAAAAAGAAAGACAGAAAAAAAGATTCAAACAAAGAGGTTAGGGATGTAGATTCATCTTGTTAATACATAGATTCATATTTATTTCTCTAATAAGATGTATTCCTGAATAAATTAACAATATGTGCTTTTGTAATTCTTATTTTTTATATCCAGCTTTGACAGATAATCAAAGAAGAAAAATAAAAGGTTTTAACAGAACTACTGTAGAGCTTTCGAATATCTGTTCTTATTTAAGACGTTGGAGAAGATATATACTTTTGGTGGTTTTAGATTTTATATATTTTCTTCAAAGGGATCATTTAATCTTTTATAAAAGTTTATTATTTAAGTAGCAACATTGATAACTTAATTATAGGTACATTAGATTTAATTATTTTATTTTATACCTTTGAACTTAAAAAAAGTTAAATTTGAAATGTGAATAGGTCATTACAGAAAGTGATGCATAATATTTTTTAATTAATTACATGTATATATAATTAAAACATAATTATGACTACAATAATTATTGTAATATTTATAGTAGAGTAGTTACTTTTTATAAAACTTGTATAAGATTAATAATAATCAATAATACTATTTTTCTAATTGAAAACAAATTTATTTATTTCTTTTCTAAGTAAGTTCGTGTATATATATTAATTAGTTATTAATTTTACTATTTATTTTTTTTTTATTATAGATTAAAATCATAAAAAATTGGATCCTATTTATCAATTTGGTATTATATAATAAAATCCTATAAACGATATATGTAAAACAAAATTTTCTGTAAATACATACAAAAAGTATGGATTAAAAATTTATATAATAAATACAAACTCTTTTGTACGACAGAAAATGATTTTATCTCTTTTATTGGAATACAAAAACTTTTTTGCCCATTCCTATATAATATCAGCAACCAAAAGAATAAGAACAAAATAAAGCCTTTGTTGTTCATTAAAATGACGGTAAGAACTCTTGATTAGTGATCATACGGTTCTTAGTTTAATTTTGAAAACTTTAATAGCCGATAACTTGAATAGCTAATATCTTTATATAGGTTCCTGTTATTTTATATTTTTTCAGTTTTATGTTGGTCTTTTACTTTCTTGTTACACATAATTGTTTTCTATTTCATATAATTGAAGAACACCCTTTTAATAATTCTTGATGTACATTTAAAAAATTAAATTTAATACATTAAAAAATTTTAGAAATACTTTTCAGTTCAATTATATTTAAATGCTTTTGAAAATTGACGTTATATAACATTTATATTTGATATAATTTAAATTTATTATTTTTTATAAAACATAAATTTTATTTTAGTAATTAATAAAATTTATCATTTAAGAACGACTTGTTTTTAAAATTAAGATTAAAACTTGTTGAACATATTATTAATTAAATTTATTTGTTCAATAGTAAATGCATTTCAGATAATATATAATAATTTGAATGAATAATGATTGGTTTAATTATTTAATTTATGCAACAGATTTATGAATGATATTTTATGATAATTATATAAAAGTTGTAAAAAAAACTAGTACAATATGTGTATAGTACAGTATTTATTGAAAATAATCATTTGGAAGTATAATAATATTACTAATATAAATATAATATTTAAATGTTTATAACATTTAATTTCAATATATAAAGTAAATAATATTAAATTAAAATAATATTAATACATTACATTATAAGTTATATCTTAGATATTTAGAGAAAATAAATTCTTTAAATAATTAAAAAAGTTATGTGGTTGCTTCTTAATCTTAAGAGTTTGATAATTATTAATTATAAAATCAATGAAAATAGATCAAAATTTATTTATGAATATCGAAATATTAATTACATAATTCATAAACATACCAAGAGGATGATACAAAAGAGAACGATATAACGATATTAACACAGAATAATAGTGCTTTTACTTTATACTCTACAATTACAAAATTAGCATATATAAAATAAATAAAAAGATAAGATTACATGTCGAAAATGGAGAATGATAATGTAAGCTATACAATTTAAGTTTTACATACCATGATTTAGTACAGGTGCATATGTACGTGTTAAAGAATAAAGCTCTTATAGCTGTATATTGTACGAATATGTGTTCATACATATTTTTCGATTTTTTTTCATAGAATTTATATTTATTTGTTTTTTCTACTTTAGACGCTATATTCGATAATTGAAGTAAGATATGATTTTACATTTATCACATGTTAATTCGGTAAATTTATTTATTCGCTAAAAAGAAATTTAAATGGTCTTTAATATGCAAAGGAATATTTCATTATCATACTAGGGTTCATTTATAAAACTGCAAAATTAAATTTTAAATAATTAGTCAAAGATACCTCTGATTAATATGTACACATCAAATTTTTTCATGCCAATTTTAATACAAATATTAGAAAATATACATTTCAGCATACATGAATCATATATGAAAAGAGCTATTGCTTTTTTTTTATAAAAGACACATTGTAATTATTAAAAAAATTTTGTTATTAATAGTAATAGAAAAATATATTTCAGATTTAAAAATCGAAATTCAAATTGTACTATATGTGTATTTGCATTTTATATACATATTTCTATTTTAATTAAATTATTACTATTTATAATTATACTTTATGGAAGATTTATTTAATATAAACTATAATAGTAACTCCTATTTATAATCGATTTGTGAATTAATATATAAATATTTGTGTCTGTGTGTGCTCGGACGCATGCATGTGATATTTAATAGGAAAAAGGTAGATTAAATACGAACATTATATTAACGAAATTTTTTATTCTTAAGGTTTATGAACAAAAGATATTCATAAATACTAAACTAATTTTTTATGAATTTAATTTTTATAATAATTTTGAGAATCGTTATTTTAAGTAAATTATTTAAATTGTATACTGAAACCAATTCTGAACAATCATTTCCAGTAATGCAATATAGTTTGATAATTGTTAATATTAAACTTTTTAAAATTTAAATTCATTAATTTTTGAATATTCTGGAGTTTAAAATATAAAATCATTCAAAAAAGAAGAATTTCAAATTATATTGTTAAGTATAATAATTTTATATATTGATTTCATGTATTAATCATAATTAGTAATAATTTCATTGTAAAAATATTTTTAAAAAAGAATGAAACAGATTTTTAATTTTAAGCAATTTGAATCTTTAAAGTTCTGTGTGTTATTTCAAAGTATAAATGAATGTAATCTACATATTAGTTCTTTTTACTTCTTTAAAATAGATTTTCTTGTATATATTACAATTAACTTTTACAAATTTTTTTTACAACTTGAAGATATTTTATTCTTTATTTATTTCAATGATTTTATGTTTAAGAATATGTAATAAAGTAGAATATAGCTTAAGGTCCTAATTTAATAATCAGAGAAATCATCATATGAAAACATGTAAATTGTTAAAAAATTACCAAATTTTATTTATTTAAACAAATGATAAACTCTAATACATAAAAATTAGTCCGTTAATTTATTTAAATTATTTATAAAAATGATTAATTCAAAAATATTTATTTAAGAAAATATGTTTTTATTGAAGCATTCATTTGGTATAATATTGATTATAAATTTTTAAATGTAAGAACTTATTTCATGTTCTATTTTAATAATTTTACAACTTAAATTCAGTTCTGTATATGTTTTAAATGCAAAGTGCATATTTAGAATAGTTTTTATTATTAAAAATAAGATTTTAATATAAAATTTTTTATTTCATGAAATATTTATTTTGATAAATTTCAATATAACTGAATATTAACCTTTCTTTATTGTTGTTTAAAATTAAAAATGAGCATTTTAGTGATTTTATCTACAGTATTTATTTATATAGCTTTATTTTTTTAAACATAAATAATTTAAATCAATCGAATTTATTCACATCGAATTATTGTTATTTTGATAATAATAATAAGGATGATCATATACATAAATATAATTTTAACTTAAAACTAAATTTAATTTTTTATAAATTAATGATACTATTATGGATTTTTTAAAACTCTTTATAGTATAAAAATATTTATAGAGAAATCGTAATAATCAGTACAATAAATATCGAGTTGTTAGGTACTTGGTAAAAAAGAATGAATAAAAAAGAGTTTTTATTCTTTATACTATGATTATTTTATTCTATTGAAATGATCGGTAGAATGAGTATTCACTCGAATGCTAGTCTTCATTAGAAAAACGAAAATAGAAGAAATTGTATTGTACAAACTCTTAATTTTAGTTATTATAAAGACTTATAAAAATAATCAATGTTCAAATAACAAAAAAATTTTTTTATTATAAACAATAAATCTTATTATTGTTTTTAATTAATAAGAATGAAAATATAAAAATTATTTTAAATAAAATTGAAATACATTTCAGCAATATAGGAAACATTCAAATATTTGAGGAAGTCCAGATATTAGAGTACCAGATTTTTTTCTAATAAGAAAGCTCATTTTTTCTTCCTTTCAAATTCTATTTATATGCAAATCAAAAAATATACACGCATTTTTCTTTTAATATTATTCTATATATTTATGAAATTTACTTTATTTGATTTTTCAATAATAATATATAAATTTATAAAAGTGTGTATTAAAATTCGTAGCACACAAGTATAATATAAAAACACTATATATTAACACACGTACAGAATATTATTAAATTACATTTTTAAGTAATTTATAAGTTTCATTTAATTGATATTTTATATTTATGTTCGAATGAAGTTAGTTAAATACATGTAAAAGCGACATATATTTGACTATATTATTTTACTTAATCGTCTGTAGTTTTATAAACTTATATTTATTACCAAACGTATTTTTTATTATATATTTGTACTTCAATATATTTTGACGAAAAGATAATTAAATATTTATTAGTAAAAATATAAAAATTCATATATCAATTTCTTAAAAATTAAATAGAATTGTGAATTTTTCATAAAAATAACAAATTTTTATGTAGCTTATTAATATTACATATTTATATGTAATGTATTTCTTATTTGTCTAAATTTTAAAATTTAATTTTATATAAAAAGTATCTGTAAATAATCTTTAATAATTATGAATATTCAATAAAGAAATCGCAATTTATTTTCATTTTTATTAAATATAAATTGATTTGTTCATTCTAAAAATTATAAGTTTGATGAATGCGGGTTATCAATATTGCTTGCATGGAAGAGGAATGAGCACTCAAAAAAAGACACTCACGAAAAGGAGAACAAAAAAAAAGAATCTGTCGGTGTCGATGAGCACACGAGAAAAATTAGATTTATATGAAATTTATACTATAAATTTTAATAAATTAAGAAGGAATAATTATTGTATAGTTTATGTTCTCGTAATTTAAGGTTAGGGTTGAAGAAAAATTTTTTAATGAAATGTGATATGAAAATATTTTTTAGTACGAATTCTTTTGAAAACAATTTCTTATAACACTTTTTAATAAGTTATTTAATAACTTAAGTAAATATTATGGAACGAAAAACTTTAATAATATTAATATAAATAAAATAAAATGATAAATACCATAATAAATACATTTATAATAATTCATAAATAACAATAACCCACAGATAATACGATTTTTATCCCAAAGAATTTAATAGTTGAATAAAATTGCAAAAAGTAAATATAGATAATTACTTACAAATATATAAATATAAAATTATATTTTTAAATAAAAAAAAAAATATGATAATATTAATTTATAAAGGATTGTAGAATGGAGATTGCATAACATTAGTCAAAGGATTTATACAAAATGGGAAAAAGGTTTAAATTAGAAGTTTTGAAAAAGAGCTTAAAAAAGATTAAAAAATAGTTAACACTGATACATTTTTTAAGCCACTCTTAAACTGATTCTAAAACAGTACTATATACTAAAAATGAAATGTCAATAAATCAAACAGTTTTATACAAATTGTTTGTATAACACTGAAATTAGTTTTAAAAAATGTACAAAACGTAGTCGAATCTTAAAAAGAATCAATGAATAACGACAAAATAATGAAAACAGTGTAATAGACATTTCTTAACATTCTGTTGAAATTCATTAGGCATATTGTATATTATTTATTTAAAAATAAACTAAAATTTTAAACACTTCGTTTCAACAATTTTCTTTGTTTTTCCTTAAAAACGTATTAAAAAGATTTTCAAAAACACTTGATAAAAAAAATTAGAAAAAAAGTAAAATATATGTTATTCTATCTTGAATCTTTAATATTTCTATTATTATTTTTGTTCTTTAATACAAAATATTAAAGTGGTAATTTTTTAAGTTTTGTTTTCACAATTCACAATTTTTTGCCAATCAAATCAATAATTTTTATACTATATTTATTTTTTAGATTTTAAAATATAGGCATCATAAAAAGCTTTAAATATAAACAAAATTACATTTTAATTTATTTATTCTGTGTAATTAAGAAATATAAAAACATAGTTTTATTAAATATAAATAATTTTATACATAAAATTTTTTTATAATATATTTTTTGAATAATATATAAAAAATTGTAATTATATGTATTATATTTTTATATGAGTAAAAATTTAAAGATTAAAATATTTAGAATAATAAGCGATTTTTAGAATACAAATCTGATTGTTTTAAATAAATAGTAATTGCTTATATTATCAATATTTCATTAACACAATCGTATATGTTATGAAATGTGCCCTGATAGTCCATATTTATTTTTTATCTCTTTTTGTATGTTGTCTATGAAAGATAAAATTATTTAAAAACTACAAACACCCTAAAGCTATTTAATAACATTGTACGTAAAATGAGGTTAAAAATGATAATAAAGGACATTAATAACAGAGCAATAAATTTGAACGGAAAATAAATTTTATTTTTTTTAGATTTTGGTTGATAAATGTATTATTTGATTTTTTTTATTTTTCAAAATTTTAGTTTTTTTAGTGAATTTTCATGCGATTCGATTAAAATAAAATTATTAAAATAAAAGAATACAATTTTAAAATTTAGAACCTATATGAGTTGTTATAATAATAAACATGCAAAGTAAAATTATCTAAAAATTTAGAAAATTATTATTTACAAAATTGAAATATTTATTCTCATTGTATTTTAATTGTAATTAATAAACTACTGTCTTATGAAAATATGAAATAAAGATATGATTTATAAGTTGTAAGGAAGGTATGTCTCTCCATTCAAAGTCTATGATAAGCAATTGTAGATCATCGTATTTAAACTTAATAAAAATTCTGTGATATGTTTAAAAAATAGTTTCGTTATTCTTAATGGTAATATGAAATTTATTATGCTTATCAGAAGCAAAAATAAGGATATATTTTTAATTTTGTGGGCATCAACATTACTTCCTTTTACTTTATTTTTCTTTCTTTTTCATTATCTCCTCTACCCGCTCTAGCTGTATATATAGTTGCTTACGTATTCTTATATTTCCACATACATATGTAAACATATGGAAGTGTACATTTCTATCTATACAGATATGTATGTACGTATATTCATACGCAAAAATATTATATAAATATATATTTATATACAGAAGGATCACAGAGCTTTTGTAATTTATAAATTACAAAAAAGATTTGTTCTGCATAAGTTTCTGATTTGGATTAAATTAAATTTTTGGTGATTAATTATAAACATAACTTTAAGAGTCTGGTGAATGTATTCTTTAATCAACTATTTTTATTTATTTTCTTATTCTACATTAATGGAAAAATAAGTTTTGTAACACAGTTTCAGTGTACAGAATATCTTACAACTGTAAATGGTAGATTTGAAAATATTATTAATCAGAAAATATAATTAATTAGTGCATCTATATTGTCTATCTAATTTCAGAAGTAAAATTTATTTTATATATATATTATTAAAAAAGTTTTCGATTACTTTTAATGAAGATTAATTTAATATATTTATATACTGTTTTGTTATTACATATTTAGGTAAGTTAGTTTAACTTTTATAAAGAATACTTGAAATAACACATCATTTATAGTAATTTTTTAAATATTACGTAATTTATTGTTTTTTTTTCTGAATATTTTTTCATGTAATAATATTTTTTATTAATTCACAACAAATTTATAAAAAAAGTGAAAAGTTAATGAATTACATATAATGATGATTTACATATGATGATATATGTAATTAAACTAATTGAAAAAAATTATATAATGTATGATTTTCAAATATCATTTTTTGTAATTTTATCTTTAACAGTAAAATCCGTGTTTGTGACATGCGTTAAAGCACTCAACATTGACCACATAATTGAGAACTTGTCGACCGCAAACAATGTGGTGACGATTAAATTGAAATACTTGGGAAACTAGTGTCCCCATCTCTCTTCTATAATTTTCATCCTCTTAAACCTTCTGAGTTCATTATATGTATGTACCAAACTTTCGTGTTAAATATAAAAACTGAAAAAATGTTAAAACAGCTAAATTATGTATATTAGCAAGATATAAAAAATTATATAGTTTAAAGAAACCTTTTAATAGTAAATATATTTATACATGAAGTTTTTAAAATTTAAATACAATTGTTAATTTAAGATATAAAAATATAATATTTTCGATATAGTTGGCTTTATTAAAAAATAATATACATTTTATTAATTATAATAAACATTCAAATAATTAAATTATTTTCTTGAATTTACAGACTTATAGATTTACAGATTATTTACAATTTTCAGATTTATAGATTATGCATTACATATTTTATAGTTTTTTAAACAAATAATTGTTTTTTAAAATCTTTTTTATAGATAGCCATATTAATTAATAATTATTTAATAAATAATTATAATATTAGTTTGTAAATGTTTTAGTAAGAATAATTAAAAAAGTTAAATGAATAATAATCACATAATAAATTAAAAATATTATATAGAAAATTAACATATTTATTTGGTTTCTATTTTAAATATATCGAAATTTAACTTATAATTTAACTTATTTTACGAAGTTTATATCTGTGATAGGAATTTATTTACTAATGAATTTTTTATATATTTAATAAATATTTATGATGTAATAAAATAAATTCGAATATTTTATATTTGGAACGATTTTTAAGTTATTTATTTTCAGATTTAAAAGTATGTTTTTTTATATTTTATTTATATTATACTATAAATTTACCTAACTTCACTATATGAAATAATTATTTCTAATCAACATTAAAAATATGAAATATTGATTAAGAAATGTATCAAATTTTAATTTTGCTATTTATTTGTCAAGAGAATTTATTTGCATACATTCTAATATTATATGCACAAAATATGTAATATTATTCTTGTACAAAAAGTTATTATGTATTATAAATTACTTAATTATTAATTCAAACTATATTATTTATATATATTTAAATTATTCTAAGTTTATACTTATTACGATTCATATTTATTACATGAATATATCAATATATGCAGTTTTAGTGTAGTAATTTTAATTATTTAACTCTTACAGATGGTAACAGTATGTTCTTTTTTTAAATCAATATACTTTTTATACATAATTTAATTTTTTTTAATTTAAAATTTTTTTTGTATTTAATTATATATTATTTTAAATTAATTAAATTCATATGAAATATTTAACTATTTAATTAATGAATAGATTATAATATAAGATTTTTATGACGTGATTGTTCACATTACATATATATATTTTTATATTTATATGTTATATAATAAATGAAGTGTTTATAAATATTTAGTTGTTTTAAAATAAAAAAAATAATTAGTTTCATACATTTCATAAAAGAAAAAATTATAATTTATCAATACGTTAAAAAAAATGAAAAACAGTAGATTATTTTTCTGTGTAGTGTAAAACTTATAAATAGTATAATACTTGTATACTGAAACGACATGAATAACCAAAATTCAAGATTTTACATTTAGAAGATTACTCATAACTTTAATAACATTAGTGTAATAAACTCCTTTCTATCATGATTTAAATACAAGCTTAATATAATACTCATGTATAAATAATAGTATTATAGATAAATACAAAATTATAAAAATTTAAAAAGTGCTCATTATATATATTTATTTACTAACAGGGTACAAAGTAAATGCGCCATAATGAAGCATTACATTTGTGAAATCAGTGCTATTCTAAATATATAGCGCAACGACCGTTAATTCATATTAGTCATTTATCTTTTATTTTATAAAAAAAAAGTAATAATAATAATATAGAAGAATTAATAATGCAGCATTTATTTTAACTTTTACATAAAAGTGAGGAAGTTAATTTTCTTAAATATAATGATTTAACGAAACTTTGTGGATATAAATTTGTGAGCACACAATACAAAGGTAAACAACTTCGAGTAAGGATTGTTTACATATAAATATGCATACAATTTTATAACTTGAGGTTAAAGAATACATCCAATCAATATGTATTTCTTTAAGTTAAGGATCTCCAGGAGATAGTAATAATAAAAGAAGTCGTAGTAATAGTAAAGACGATAAATTTTTATAAGAGAAAACAAGAAAAAAGGTATAGGAAGTTTATATTTCTTCACTTCCTTCGAAATAATACGTAAAAAGAGTTTCATAATATTAAATTTATTGATACATATTTATAGTATATATATCGATATATACTGAAAAAAGGTTGAAGAGCGAATGTATTTATTATCAATGGAATTAGTAATTAAACCAATAAATTAAAAACAGATTATATTTATTTCAATAATATTAATATTAATTGATTGAAAAATTTTAATAAATCTAATACAAATAGTTTTCATAATATAATTATTTGTTAATATAACGCACTTAGGAAGCTTGCATATAAATATTTAAGCATATACTTTATGCTTAATATTATTTTTATTTACAGATGATCTGAAAGATGAAACAATAATCATAAATTTTGTATAAAATAAAACTTTTAATATTTATAACTAACAAATAGTAATGTAATAACAAGTAGCTTACATTATAGATTACGACGATTTAACATTAATTTTAATATTAATAAACCGAGTTATTAATTTTGTACAATCATATTTTAATGTAATATATTAATCTGGAATATATTTTAATTATGAGGTTTTAAGAAAAATCATCTTTATTTAATGTATATGTACGAAATTAAAGTATTTAATAGATTTTTTTTAAAACAGCAATCTTAAAAATAGTAACATTTGTTTTACAATAGATTTTATTCTATAAATAAATAATATTTTTATTATTTATAGTTAATAATAAGGTTTAAAGATAATATGATTATATCATTAGTTTTAATTAAAATGTAAATCTTTATATTTTTGCTACATAATTAGAAGCATATTTAATATACTCGCTTTTTTTTTTTAAACTGAAAAATAAATGTATTTTCAAAGTTGTAGATTCAGATAAAATTCAGTCAAATTATCAGAATTGTAAAACATAAACAGTAAAAAATAAAGAGTCATATGTTTAGTTTCAAGATCATTTGTAATTAGATAATCGCTTACATACAATATTCATATAATTTAAAAATATTTCCTTTCAAATATTTTTTGAGAACTTGTTTTTTCTAATTATTTGGAACTTGAATATGAAGGTAAAATATAAAAATACTTTTTTATTTTTTAAATTTTAATTATATATGATATTTTACAAGAATTTCATCTTTTTTCTTTATTGTATTTTTTTTATTCAAATAAAATTGTAGGATAATATATTTTTAAGTATTTAAATAAAGAAACTGACTAAAAAATAATTTAATTTTTATATAAGTAAAGCATCATGTGTATATATATATGTATATATAGAACTCGTAAAAATGTTAGAAAATATTTTTCGATACTTTTGATGATTTAAAATAATCATCTATACCAATTGCTCTTGCTTTAAGTATAGTTTCATTCAAATCACTATTTTTCTTTATATTAGAATTTTTGCGTTATTTTAAAATGAAAGAATTCAATAAAACTAGCCGTGGTTAAAATATTGACAGGCATCAGAATAAATAGTTTTGTATTCATATTCGTACACATATGTTATCCCGATTATCCATGCATTCATCAAATTTTATTCATAATATTCGTGAAAAATGTTATGAAATTATCATATTTAATTAATAAAGTAATATACTTTTGATATTATCTAAGAAATGGATGAAAATGTTTATCCATAAGAGGAAATTATGATGTAGTCATCACCGATTGTCTCACAGCATTTCAAACGGTTTAATTTTCTTATTTTTTATAAAATTTTTTTATCTAATCAATTTTTTATCATTCTGCAATAAAATTTATACAAATAAGATATAAAATTTGAAAAATATTAAGTATAGAAAATTTATAAGTTAAGGCTAATACAAATATAACAAGTGTAAGTTCAGAAGTGAATAAAAAAAACAATTTTGTGTATTTTAAATTAATGCCTAATTTTGGTTAACATTTTATCTTAATTTAATGTTTAAGTTAATATCTACACACATATATATATATATAAACATATATTATTTTTTCCACGATTTAAATTGAACATTCGTTAGCATTGTAATTAACTTAATATTTTGCTTATTAATTGAAGTATTAAATAAAATATATTTAATGTATAATATAATTCAAATATTTAATTGATTTTTCTAATTTTTCATGTTTATAATAATGTCAAATAACATTCAATTGATAGATTTTTTACTATGCTGTAGAAAGCGTGATACTTGCAAAATTTAAATCGAAAATACATTTACCTTTTAATATACAATTTTCTTTTTAATCGGTATTAGTTTTAAACTAAATTTCAAAAGTCTATTACTTATATGAATATTATGAACTTAAAGATAAATATTTGTTTTTTTTTATATTAATAATATAGTTAACTAGATTATATTTTTATTAATATTAAAGATTTTAATTAATTTATGTATTTTTTATTATAAAGCAATAGCATATTATTCAATAATAGAATAATTATATCAATTGTAACTTAGTAGATAATTGGTAAAAAGGCAATCAATTTAATTTAAAAATATATATATATTAATATATATGTTTGAAAATATTTTATTGTAATTGATTAATTAACAAGTTAATTTAATTATATTATTGAAGTAACATATATAAGTCAGAGATTAAAATTGTATACAAATTGGAAAAAGCATAATATAAACGAATATTTCGATGTTAAAAAAAAGTCAGCAATTTTACGTTTGAATTCCATATCTAAGTGATTTTATATATATTATTAAAATATATAAAAATTTATACTTGAATAAGAAATAACTATTTATATCCTAAATTTTGAAACATTTTATAGAAACTCAAAAAAAATTAAGCATAATACGTACGTTGGTTTTATGATCAGTATTAAATATTTTACAATATAACGTAAACTTTTATACATTGAAACGAAAGCTATATTTGAATGTAACTTTTTTTAATCTTATATTATAATTAATTTCAAATAAACATTTTTAATTAGTTCCGAATAGTTATTATGAAGAATAGTTGATTCATATTTATGTACGAATTATATTAGATATAAAAAAAGTTTTTTGCTTAAAGAGTTTTTATAAATCTTTAAAATGTTTTAAGTTTTCTATAGTTTACAAATAGATAAATTAAAATTGAAATTAAAGTTATATTCTTAAATCTTTTTCTTTTAAATAAAACTTAAAATAAACTTTACGCATTTTACGCATATTTTATTTATTATGTAAAAAAAATTGAAATCACAATATTTCTAAAATTATTCTTATTATTTCTATATATATCTCTATTGTTTATAATAAAAATTTTTGTTGAAATTTCAAGTAATTTCTTTTTTTAAATAATCAATTTAATATTAATAACTGAAAAACAATACACATTTTTCATCAACTATAATTGAAATATACATGTAATTTTATAATTTTAGAAAAATAAATTATGGATATTAAGCAATATAGAAATGAATTTTAAAACTTTCTACTTTATATATTTTTAATATTATTTTTATACTTGTCTGTTATTTCATATAGTTAAATTTTGAACAAAAAAATATTTTAACTGTAAGTATTTTATTGCATTTTCTTTTACGTAATAATGTTGCTAAAAATAACTAATTCATAATTTCATATTTTACGTTATATACATATCCTAAAATGTCATTGGTTTTACTCAACTTTATGCGTATATATTCTGCTTAATACGAAGTTGCTTCTACAAAAACGAAACTCTATAGCTATTCTAAGAACGGATATAGATAGAATATAAAGTTTAGAAAGTAATTCAGATATGTTAAACATGTTGTTAGAAGCTATCATCAAATATCCGTGTGTATTTCTGTTTCATTTTTGAACTTCTACGTGACTAGCAAAATTAGTTACTGGTTTAAAATAATTTTATTTACTTTTATTATTATATAGAAATTAATGATAATAAAAAATTCAAGAATTTATGCATTTCTTTTAAAAATATCATTTATTACAAAAAACAATATTCACAGTATATTTAAATTATAATTATGGGGATATAAAATTTTAGTAAATGATTTTGTGTTTAAATATTTTAATTATATATTTATTCCTAGTTTATAAAATATTAATAATACAAATTATATTATTCTTTAATTTAAAAAAATATATTTATCACATTTTTTATATATACATTAAGAATAAATAAAAATATATTTTTAATTATTGTTAATATTTTCTTTATTTACATAACGAAGTGTTATATAATCTATATCTAAAGAAACAATAAATTTTAACTATTACAATTTTCAATTATTTAATTATTTTATGAGCGTTAATATAAATATAAATATAATGATTAAGATTAAAAAATTTATCAAGCATCCTTAAATATATTTAAATGAATAAAACGAAATCAGAGAAAATTAAGCAGATTGGCTTCTTTTCGTGTATTTTAAGTATTCCATGGATTATACAAATATGAATGAAGATACATCGGGAATATATTTTACAAACATTCTTTGTATTGGCTTGATCGAGGTACGGTACTGACAGTGGTGCATCTAGATTTGTTCAATTTTTTAAGCGTTTTAATTATGCGTTATTAAGAAATGTAATAAGATTTTTATATCCTCGCGTTACAGAAATTTCGATGAAATTTCTACAAGAAAATTTTTAGTATAATTTTCACTTCCTGATAGATTTTTTTTTATACTTTTAACTTAGTAGTATATAGAAAACAATTAACAAAGAAAAAATTAATTTTTTATAATTTTATCGAAAATTTTATTTAACATATAAAGTATAGTTCACTGGAATCAATAAATATACTAAGTAACTGGAATCAATATACTAAGTAATAATAATAGATCTTTGACATCATTTAATATCATTCTTATCTGTATAATAATTTACTGATTGTATATACAAATATAATGATTAGCTTTGATATATTTCTTGTTTTAAAAATTTCTTTATTTTATACAGACATATTCTGATTTTACAATTATTTAAATTTTAGTGGGCTAACTATTATTTTTAACTGGTGATATTGTTTATTTTCTTATTTTAAATTAATATTTATAATTTTTCTTCATTATAAATTATTTTGAAGTCATTAAATTTTCTATTTTTACAATTATATCAATAGTAATTGTGCTTATAAAAAATTCTGTATCTGTAGTAAGTAATTAATATTTGAAGTATGATTTCCATATTATTATGGAAATATAATTTTTTATTGAACATTGTATTATTCAAATTTATAATATATAATCAAAATCAATAAATAATGAGTATTGGTTGCACCGCTTAATATATGTTACGTATTTGGATTATTTTGTTAAATTTCGTATATCCTTAAATCACAACTATGTTTATGTCAGTACAATCGATAATAAATTATAAAATGCAAATAGAGCTATAATTTGAAATTTATTGTAAAGTATTTAATTTAAATTAAATTAATTTAATATGACATTATTTTAGTGGTAAAAGTTTTGAACACCACAAAAATTTTTTTATTTAGTGAAATAATACAGCGACATTTTATTATTTCATTATAATTTTAATTCATTTGATTATAATCTTTCTGTTATTTATATAGCTATTATTTTGCTATTTTCAAGAATTAGATAAGTTTGTATAGATAATATGTAAATCATATTAATTACTTTTAACAAAATTTATATTTAAAATTTAATGCAATTTCAAAAAATATTAATGATTGGAAAATATTTATAATATTATAAAAAATTTGACATTAATAATTTTATAGTAACATTTAGAACCTTATTCTATAAAATAAAGAAAAATTTTGCATAATTTGATTGCAAATTTGTCATTCCATTTTTCTGGATATTTTAAATAAAATTCAATAAATACATAATATGTATTTTTTATGTATTTTTATGTGATACATTTAAATTCTAAATATTAGAAATTTAATACAATTTAATAAGAAATTTATAAATTATACTTTCACATATCTTGTTTGCGCTTCTGTACTGTCTTTATCGTGTATATCAATTTAAAGTGAAATATGTTAAAATTACAGTACAAGGTTTTTCTTCAAAAAATTAAACAGGTTTTTTGATAATTATATTCTTTAACTAAAATTAAAATAATTTATATTGTATTGAATAATCATTAAATGTTTGAAAATTAAATTTTTATATATAAGCAATAAATTTTTTAATTGATTCCAGGATGACGGATAATGTGAAAAATATTAGAACTATTCTTCTAATATTCTCAAAGAACACTGAAAGTACTAATACTCGCTAAATAGAATAAAACAATTAATTTCCATATTTTATAAGTGTAAAATATTCTCAATACAAAGCTAGAGGTAATGAAAAATTGGAATACACTGTAGAAATATATATAATTTTAAATAGAAGAAACTCACCGACAACGTTGAGATGCACGAAGTGACTCATATGTGGGGTCGTGGACAGTTGGCACTCATAGATGCCGGTATCCCGATGTTGCGGAAATTTTATTTGTAGCACCCAATCGTCTGACTGAATTTGATGTATCGCTCGGAAACGCTGGTCATTTGTGTATGTGTAGCTACCGATGGTCAGTAGATGGATATCCCTGTGTCGCACCCACGACACCTGCAGAGTAGACATCTGTAATACATGTCCGGCCAATTGCGGAATTGTTTGTGCTTTGCTATCGCGTATTGGCATATTATAGCTTCTTATTTATTAATTTATTTATTAAAAAAATATGATATATTATTTTTTGATTAAAATGATTGTTTTATTGTTCTTAAACCTTTAGTGAATTAATTTTTGATATCCTACATTTGATACATAAACAATTACATTTTTTAAGAAGATAAATATATTAAATTATTCAAATATCATATATACTATTTTATTTAATACTATTATACTTAATATTTAATACTATTATAATTATGGATTAAAAATAATATTAATATTATATAAAAGATGAAAAATATAGAATATTGTGAATACATATTGATCTATTACTAGGTTTTATTTTAAAAAAATGTATATATTTTTCAAATTCTAATTAATTTATCTTTATTGTTGTTTCAAATACTTATGAAACAGTTATATATGTGTGTGCGCGCACGCGTGTGTGTACGTATGTATAACTTTTATTTTTGTTAATACTGAGTGATATTTCTCTTTCAATAAATATTATGTATGTTTATTTCTAAAGATTTCACAATAAATCCAATACAGATCCAATACATTTTAAAAGTTGACTTTAATCGTTTGTTGTACGATATTATCTTTTATTCTTTTTCATCTCTACAAATTTTGTGTACGTTTCATTATAAAACATATGGTAATATGTTTAAATATATATATATATATATATAAATTTTATTCATTAAAAAAATATTTTTTTTATTGTTAAGTTTATACTTTACTTCATTGCTTCAGTATAAAAAATTTTTTAACTGGTTGAGTATAACTTATTAATTATATTATATGTAAAGTTTAATTTCGTATATAATAAAGCAATTAATAAAATTAATTTTTATATTTTTAAAGTTTATATACGAGTAATATTATTAGTAAATAAACATAGGTGTAATAAAAGCTATTTTAAATATATATATATATATGTGTGTGTGCGTGTACGCGCATGCACGTTTATTTGCTATTAATATTACTCTTACATAAACTTTTGAATTTTAAAATATGGATATCTATCTAACGAATAATAAGTATTGTAATATAAACAGTAAATTTTATGTTTCTCTAGCTGTAATTACAATAAGAATAGTAAATTTTTTTATGAAAAATATTAATTATAATGAAAAATTGATATTTACTTTTCGAAATTATTAATAAATATTTAAATAGTTATTCAAATTTTTTTTATGGATTTTCTTATATATTTATTTATTTGTGTTTTTAAACATAAACGGAAAAGTGAAATAAATCAATTATATAAATGTATATTTTTAAATATTCGTGTATAAATAAGACTATTTAGATACACCTATTTTAAGATGTTTGACATGTTTTATTTCTCATAGTTTCTAAAACCATTTGTCTCAACCTTTCAAATGCAAAGTAATTTGTCATCGAATTAATTAACACTAATTGCTTATCTATTTCTTAAAGAAATCGTATATTTCTCTTTCTTTGGATTTCTATTATTTAAGTTACAATTATTTAAAGTTACAGGTCATCTCCATAAAAATTCTTGTGTGTTAATCGATTCCGTCATAAAGTTAATTTTGCAATATTGCTTTGAAAAGAAAAAGTTTTAATTTTTCATAAAGATTTGAAAGCAATGATACATTTCTTGATATGTGAGGAATAAAAAATATTCTTAAAATAAAAACTTATGAAATATATAAAAAAACTCTTACATACACCTACATTTGCAAAGTTCCATATAAAAATATTAGTTCTACAAAATATGAATTCATTAAAAAATGATATTCCTAAGTTTGCTCGACTAGTTGATTAATTATTTTTCAAATATTTTTATATTCATAGCTGATTTTATATAATCATATTCTGTTTATTTACTAATTTTATTTATCTATTCAATAGATGATAATCATATTTTAATATCTTCATTAGTAGTTTATATCAATTCCATACAAGAATACAAATATTGTATTTCCTCTAAGCTACTCAAATTGGTTTAAAACCTAAAAAATATTTCTAATATATTTTTATTCTTA
This sequence comes from Dolichoris vasculosae, assembly GCA_018907195.1. Lineage (NCBI taxonomy): Eukaryota > Metazoa > Arthropoda > Insecta > Hymenoptera > Agaonidae > Dolichoris > Dolichoris vasculosae. The sequence continues at coordinate 3,985,529 of JACCHY010000014.1, read as the reverse complement.
ACTGTTATAATTGTAATGTTATTTTTATAAAAAGTATAAAACTTTTTCTATAAAATACTATAATAGGTTATTTTTTTAAATTTATTTTCTCTATAAATTATTAAAAAACTACATTTTAATTAAAATATTTTATTTTAAATTTGAATTATTTTTATTCCAAATATTTAATAAAGAATTTAGTTAGAAATTTTTTTAGTTATAGAAATGTAAATGTAAAAATGGAACTAATACATTATCGAATAAAATATAATATTTACAAAATATATAAGTTTTAATTATTGTAGTTTTTTATCATTTATTTATTATTGTTATGACATAAACATATATAAGCTAATTAATTATTACAATATATTTTGAAAAAATATTTGAATATAAAAAAAACAAAAGAGAGTTGATATTACAATTGCAAAATTGTGCAGTATCTGCGATAAATAGAATAATAATAATTGATGATTAAAAAATATTTTGTTCAATCAGTTTTTATGTATGTAATATTATAATAATTAAAATTTTGTTCAGTTTATTTCTTGAATATATTATTATGGTGAGTTTAATAATTTAAGAAAATTATTACATAATTTTTCTTAAATAGATTCAAATTATTAAAATATATTTTTGTTTCAGTACTTTCTAAATTCAAAAATAAGAAAAGAAAAAATTTACTATTGTAACTATTATTTTGATTATTATTTTATATAAATAAATAATTCATTAAATATTTGGTATTATTGTATTTACTTGTAATTTGCATTAATAAATATGTATTTGATTGTAATAGTAATTTTGCAAAAAGATAAATTATTAAGTTTTTATTACATTTATTGTTTATTATTATTAAATTCTATATATATATATACTGATATATTTATTTTTATAACCGAAGTAATAATTGAAGATATCTTATCGATTATATTCTATTGAATGATCACATTGGAAATACTCCTATTTATGTATATACATATTTTATTTTTAAATTATCATTCACAACGATAAATTTACATAATAAAATTTTTTTTTCAAAATATGAAAAAATATAATCTGTAGAGTTTTGTAATTCCACGAAAAAATTGTTCGTATTTAAATTGAAAAAATGAAGGAAATTTTTTGAAATAATTAAAAATTTGAGATACTTAAATATAAAATTTTTAATTTTGGATAATTGTTTTTTAAGTAAAAATGAGAGAAAATTCTTGATTCTTGTATTTTAGTAAATTAAAATGTTTTTTTAAATATAATGTTAAAATTTATCAATTTAAATATGCTTTTAGATTTAATAAGATGCCTTATTTGAAAAATTTCTAATTGATCTTCAAAACAATTTATGGATTTCTTAATAATATCTTTATTGTATTATTTTTGGTAAAAACTAAAACCAGTAATATAATTTAAGTATAAAATAAAAAATTTAATTTTCTGTACAATAATTGTTAATACAATAAAGGTATTTATAATATGAAAATAATCTAAAAATAAAATATAAAAAATAATATTGTATTTATGTATAAGTTATAGAATAAAAAGATTATCATCAAGGTTAGTTTTTACGTTCATCCTTATGAGGGCGGATGTTTCTTCTTCTTCGCGTTGAATCGCTTTCTTCATTAGAGGTGGTTGATCTACTTTTCTCGGCAGTTTTCCGTCGTGGCAGTGCTTCTCTTTATAGTAAATACGTTTTCTTATAGCGATTACGCTTTTCCTAATTAGCTTTGGTTAGGAAGCTTCCGTTATCCAGTATATTGGGAAGCAGCATTGCACCAATAGAAGCGGTACCGTCCCTCATAGTACCGGGGTTTCTCAGACTGAAGCTTCGTAATTGCAATTAGCCCGGTGAATTCATCTGCGCATTGACGGTTCTATGGAATAAGTAATACCACACCAAGACGATACATCTAGTTCTTTACTCGGCAGGGGATCCTACCATTCTGGAGAAAATTTCTTGAAAAATGTTACGAACTGAGGCATCAACTCGTCGCACTATTAGACGAAGCAGATACTTATTTTTGTTTTTGTTTTTATACTGCAAAATTTTAATAGCTTATTTGTCATTTTTCAATATTTGTCTTATCATTTATTCTAACTACTTGTTTGATTAAGAAAAGCCTTATATTACATGATACTAATTTTTGATTTTATATTGTATTTCATATAATATCATATAATCTTTTTTTTATTTAAGTACTTATTTTTTTTACATATTTTTTCATCAGTTCTATATTTTTCATATTTTTATAGATATCTTCTAATTATTTTTAATTTTTATTAGATTTGTTTTTTTGTTAAATATACAGTATAGTTTTCATATTAAATATCGATTTTCTTTTATGTTTATTAAGAATTTTATATATAAAGAATTTTTATACTGAAATTAAGTATGCATAGAATTTGAATTTAATATTAACATTAGTGCATAATGAAATAAATTTCTCTTTACTTGCTTTATTTTACAACAAATAATGGAAATTAATTAGTTTCAAAACTTCTTAATACAAGAAATTCAATAATTCATTAATATCTATACATTTTGGAAAAGGTTTTTATTTTTTAATTATAAAATATGAATAAGAATACTTTCGATCAACGTTACTTTAAGATTTTAATAATCACTATATAATAATCACTATATAATAATCACTATATATTTATTAAATAGCAAAATATAAGCAATAAATAAAAATCATAATTAAATAATTTAGAATTTAAAAATTCTGAATTAATAAATTTAGAAATGTTATACAATTATTCTATAAAACATATACAAGCGTTTTTATCGTCATCCTTCTAATCTAAGTATTCAGTAAAAACAAATAAATTATTTTGTTTAGAAATGAATTGTTTAAGATTTTGTGTAAATTAATAATTATTAGACAACAATATTTAAAATTGAATTTAATTCATTTAATAAGTGAACAAGATATATAAAATTTAGATTCCAAAAATTAAAATGCATATATTGTACAGTAATGTTATTACATATAAAAAATCAAAGTTTTCATCAGATCATTACAGTATTTATTAAATGCAAATTATATCTTTAATTTAATTTAATCTATAATGCATTTTTTAAAAATGAAAGCATTACTTTCTAAGACTATTCATCAAAATGTTTTACTATGAAATAAAATACATTCAATTTAAATTTAGAATCTATATATTAAAATATATTGCACGATATTCGAAATTTTATATATTCTAATACATATAAAAAGTTGTTTTAGTAGAATTAAAAAATAAACTATTATTATCTTCAACTCTTATTTTATATAAGATTGTAAAAAATTTTAAAATAGATTAAAACTTTGTATTATGAAACAACATACTTTATTCTTCAAATATTTTTAAAATTTTATTAAAGATACAATTTAATTTGAATGTTAATCTTGATTTTGGATGCTATTACTGACCTGCTTTTAATACAACTACACAAAACATTATAATGAATTGAAAATTATAAATTCTATTATATTGCTTAACGAAGATATTTTTTTTTAAATCTAATAATCTGTGGAAAGTACTATGCATTTATTTAATAAGAAGATTATCAGCTTTAAAAAATTTGAATTAAAAAAAATACATACATGAGTTCTTATATAATATGAAAATATGAAATATACATTAATTCTTTCAATTGAATAAATTATATCTTTTAATTTATGTACAAACTATTATATGTTAAATACATATAAAATAACTTAAAATTTATTATTATATTATTTATTACTTATATTATGAATGCTACATATGAAAAAAATTAAATAAATATTAATAACTAATATTTTTGTCAAAAGGAATTTGAATTTAAAAAAGTATAGATAAATGTGGATTTCTTTTAAAAATTTTGAAAAAATAGATAATTTTACTTTTACTAAATTAAAAATAAGTTTTAGATGTTGTAATTTTTTTAAATCTATTGAAATATTTAAAACATATTTTTTTAAAACGATGATTATTTTATTGTATACTTTACTTAAATATAATTTATTGGAGGTCGGAATATTTATTGATACGGTTACAGAATATAAACTTTATTTTGTAAATATATTTGAAAATACATCATTATGTCGCATTTAAACTTATATTTCACTGAGTTGATGAGTTATTTTAGAGAATTTAAAAAATTGTTAAATTTATTATACAAATACTCATGTAATCATTACTAGAATATAATCCATATATTATTATTAATCAAATTTACTATTATTTTCAGGCATTCTCGGAAAATAATTATACATATTCGCATTTAAATACATGTGAATAAATATACATTACGAACGTATATGTACATTACGCACCCTTAAATATAATTAAAATGAAATCTTGGAAAACATTCGAAGAATATTTATTCATCAGAATTTTTTTTTATTTTATTTTTTCTAATATAAGATAAAAAAATTTCTAAATATATTTATAGATAGTAATTTTTAAAATTTTTTTTACTTTAAGTTAGTTAGTAGTACTTTTAATTTTCAAAATATAAAATATTCAAGAAGACAATTTCATATTCTGAAATATATCTAATTTTAATGTAAATTTAATATAACGATAATACTACATAAATCGTGGAAAAAAGGAGCATAGAAAATTATGGCAAGAGTAATAATGCTCTGATTACTCCGGTTAATTTTTTTATGGAGATGTTCGGCAAGAGTTGAATTTATAAGGTCAATTTAAACAACAAATTATTATATAAAATATCATTATTTCTCATCAGTTAGTTCTGAAAAATTTTTTTCAGGAAAGTGATTTTCATATTATAATTTTTTTTATTAACCCTTTAGTTATTATTTATGATGACTTTCTCATACAAAATTTGAAAAAATATATTGTTTTGCAACCTAATGTCAAATTTGATTGTAAATGAAATATTGTATGTTTATAACAAGTATTTTTAAAAGTATTGCAATAATCCAATTCTAATATAAAATTTAATAGATATTAATGAATAAGAAAATAAAAATTTTGAATAAATTCTGAAGAAGTAGGTAGAGCATCCCCTTTAATATGCTTCGTAAAGGGGCCAGCCCGCTCGCATATATTCTTATATCTACGCTGTTAGTTTTACTTACTACCAGCTATTATCGGCTATAGGGGTTATTAATTTGTAAATTTTAAATCAATAACATAAACGAACTTACCTTATTGGGACTATGTATATTATTCTATGTGCTAATGTTTATAAGATAGATTTTAACTCATTATGATTGTTTTCTCAATTATTACAACCTAGAAATCTAGGAAATTTGATAAATCCATATATCTTAAATTTTCATATATATGATTGCTAGATAATCGGTGTAAATAATAGAATTTTAATTATTCTTCATAATTTGTATAATAACATAATATTATAGGTATTTTAAGTATTCATAGTACAATATGATTATTAAAATAATGTGACTTAAGAAACAAATAAAATATTAAACAATGCATTTATTTATAAAAAATTTTAAATAGAGATATAGATACATAGTAACTTAAATACTTATAAGATTCCAAATAAATTGGTATATATTTGGATATAATACATAAAGGAAAGAAATTTATTATTTCTACAACTTCTTTGTTAATAAAAAAATAATCGAATTTTTATTTTTTTAGATACTTTTTATTCCAAAAATGTAATTATAAAAGTTTTGATATTTGGAAATTTTTATTCTTACTAAGTGTAAAACATTTACTTTTTTTATGTAAGAATTATTTTGCATAATATTAAGATAATTAGCTATTTTATTCAGAAAAATTGTAGTTTCTACCATATATTTTTTATGCTTATTTTGTATAATAATGTGCAAAGTTATGTATTTTTTCAAATAATATAATATAACATATCATATAAATAATTGCATGTAAAATATTATAATATGAGAATTGACCGTTATAGCTATACTATTACAATAATTACTCTATGTATTTTTTTAAAGTCGTAAAAATATATATATTTAATTATGATCAAATAATTCAATTTTGATTAGTATTTTATAAAATTGTAAATTTTATTGAAAAAGATTTAAATATATTATTTATATTGTATTTTATTAAAACCTTATGTATATGAACAATAAATTTTATTTAGTGAGACAGCTTTAAATATGTAAAATCTGATAAAATGACGAGTATAATAAAATTAGTACAGTCAAATACTATCATACAAGTATATTGAAGAGAAATATGCATTAAGCTGATTTCAATTTCTAGATTAAATATTGATTTTCTTTGCTTTTGTATTCTATTATAATTATAAAACTTATTTTATTTGATACCTAATTAAGCACTTAATAATAAAAAAAATGTTGGACCCACATTTGTCAAATTCGTCTATGGCAAATGTTACAAATTCTAATACGTTATAAAAAGTTATAATATATATGAACCAAATAAATATATGCTATATTAATTTAAAATTGCTTTTATAATAAGAGAAAATGATAATAATAATTAAAGCTGTAACAAGTGTAACAATAATAGAAATAGCTATTGGCAATAGATATTATGAAATATATATTTTTTTTTATAAAAAAAATAAATTTTTAATAATTTTATTTGTAACAAACAATCTCAAAAATTTTATATTCATAATTAAAAAAATTTATTCTTTATTTCTTTATTCATGAATTAAAAATTTTATCAAAATACTATTTATGTTATGGAATCTTAAAAACATATCTCCAGGTATTCTTCAAAAAATTGAATCATATACAAAAGTTTTGCATGATAAGTTCCCATTATATAAAATTATTCTAATAGTTTTATTTTTTTATTAGATTTATTAAATTAAAATTAAAAGAAATTTAATTATGTCTATAAAATTTGCTTATTTTGATTTAATTAATTGACGTTCGCTGGACATATCAGCTACTGCCTACTTTATGATTTAGACATTGTATCCGTACCCAAAGATAAGGCCGAGTGAATGACAAAATAAGAGAACACCACGAATAACTGATACCTGCCGCTTTTCAAATCAGAGAGGAGAAAAGAACCATAATTGATTGGTGCGATGTGACTGCTCCAGGAAAAAATAGAGGTTTCTAGAACCGAACAGTCATTCAAAGGAGGAGAGTCCGAGGAGTAGTAACTCCTTATCTTAAGTTGGACCAATTCACCATCCGATTTCAATATTTCTTGTTACTCGTCGCGATCATAAAGACACAGTTTCTTTGGAACAAATTCACTTTTTAGAAGATTTAGAATAAATAAAATCTGTCCTTTTCAGCATGAAAGATTTTGAAACTTAGTAATTTAAAATTCCTTTAGAGTTTCAACCTTGGAGTTTACCTTCCTCAATTTGTATTGGGCTCATTTCATAATTTCTACTTCAAAATTTAGTTCTTCAATTTTCTTATTTCTATGTTTTTATTGAATTAGTGATGTATATAAATATTTTGTGAATTACACTTGACATAGTAATAAACATAAATAAAATTTTTTTAGAAATTAATCATATTTTAGATTTAAAAATAAAGAAATACATTAATGTATCTACAATTTAAAATATTTTTATGGTATAAATAAAATTTTAATTACTATTATTTTAGTTATAAATTATTATTTTAACTAAGATAATTTAAGTTTATGTGTGAAAATACACCATATCTTTTAATTTATTGAATAACTATTAAATGAAATATTAATCAATGAATTGGACATATAAAGTTGGTAAAAAAAATAATTTAATTGATGTTGATCGAAAAAGAAAATAATGTTAAAAATAGTTCTAATTTTCGATTTCTTATATTGATATATTTTAATCAAAGTAAAAAAAATTCTATCATTCATTTGTGCAAAATATCATTATCTGTAGTTAATAAAAAAATATAAATATCTCAATAATGTATTCTTTATTTAAAATAAATATTGGTCAATTTTAGAACTTAAATTTGATTTAGGGGTGAAATATAAAAAAAAAAACGATTTTACGCTTTGCAACGTAATATCATCCATTGCTAACTTTGTACATGCTGCAGTTCCTGTATCATCAAAATATAGTCACAATCGAATCTTATTTTTGAAAGTGCTTCCTTTTGCGAAATCGACAATTGCTGGACGCTATTAGTAGAGAATTGAATTTAAAATATGAGGATATTGCTTCCATGATTGAAATTCTTTATCAAAAATATCTTTCATTCATATTTTATAACTTCAAAAGATTCTATTTCAAATATAAAGATGTTGAAATTAAATTAAATTATTTTTTCTTTTGTAAAAATAAATAAAATATATACATATCTATCTATATATATGTGTATATATATATATAAACATATATAATTTTATACAATATGAAGTTAGTTTATTTTTATGTTAATTGGATCAGTATATTATAAGTTATAGGACCTTTTTATAAGTAATGAAATAATAAGCATAAATAACCAATATTATTTAAATAATTAGGCAATGTAAAAATTTTTATTAGACATACGTTATAGCATCGACTACTTCGAAACACTCTTACTTCAAAAATCAATTGTGATATTGATCAGATAATATATTAAAAAAATATTGATTTTTATTTTTTCATAAATTTATTAAATTTGAATTAGTGTAATTTTTCGATAAACAATTACAGACATTTCTTATTTATATCTTACGAATTATATTTTAGAAATTTTTTCATATATTCTATATATTGATATAATCGTTTAAGTTTCATAATTTAATATTATATCGAAAAGAGCAAATTAAACGTAATAAAATATTTCATACTTTTAAATATTAAGAAAGAAACAGAAAAAGAATTAAGCAAACATTGTTTGAATATACATACCGTTTTGTTGCCTAAGTTTTTCACTCTGCAAGTGAGATATGTTGTCTTTCCCAATAGAGCTGTTACGTTTTTCGACGCGGACTTATCGAAATACGGGCCCGTTCGCGATGTTTCAACCAATGTGTTCTGATACGTGTCGGAATTTTTACTACCGCTACTATGCAGCATACTGTAGCTGTGGACCACTGAAATAATATATTAAGTTCCAAATCAAATTAATTTTAACTCTACCATTAAAATTTAATGGAATTAATTTCATGATATTTAAAACAAAAAAATTAATTGATATTTTTAAATATGTACCCGATTTTTGTAAAAAAAAAAAAGACAAAATTTGTATATATATGTATATATTTTATACCTATAAACTTATTGAGATTCTTAATCGGTTGTTACTAGATTTTATACATTTTATTACTTAAATAATAATTTTTAAGAACCACTAATATTATTTATATTATTTTATTTCTTTTACATTTAGAAAAAATAAAATTAGAATGACTTACAGAGTAAGTTGAACATTAAAACATATAGGGAAGTAATACAATAAAAATCTTTTACAATAAAAATCAATATTATATAAATTAATATTATAATGCCATTATTAATATTAAAAATATTGACTCGATTTCTTTATAGCAATCATTTGTTTGATTTCAATTTACTTTAGTATGAACAAAATATATATTATTGTTTTTAAAAATTCACTCGTGAAAATATAATTATTTTTTAGTTTATAAGACACGACTTTTTATTCATTTTGAATAGAAAAAATAATTCTCTCAAATATTTTATGTTAATTTCAGGTAAAAGTTTATGAGAAATTTTTATGTTCAAAATTTTACAATTTCATCAATTTAATTTTTAAAGAATATAAAATATAAGTATTGTATAATATTGAATAATTAAAGGATTTACATTTATTAATATATTTTATTTTTACAAATATTTACAATTATTTAAAATAAAATGTATCAAATATGTACAAAATATATACTAAATCATATAGTAATTTGTCAATTTTATGAAAGAATTTTACGAATAGCTAAAATTCAAATTTATTTTAACTAGTATCTTACCAAATTTTTCTAATATTTGCTTTTATGAATAAAATTAATATATGTACTTATCACTCTGAATTACACAAGATATAAAATAAATATTTGTTATAAAATCGCTTTTAAATAGTACGTTTTTCAGTAAATGAAATTTATAATTTGAATATTTAAACAAAATTAATTTATAAGTATAGTTTTATTATTTTAAAAAATAAACTTTTAAAATAATTATTCACTAAAATGGCTGTAATATAAAATATCATATAAAATGTACAGAATAAAATATGTATTCCAAGTATGTATTTTATAGTATATAAGAAATATTACAAAATCATGACGTAATTTTGTATAATGGATATGTATAATATCACTTGAAATACGATAATATATTGAATAAAAAATTCATCAACTTAAATTGTTTTTAAAACAAAATAAGATTCTATAATTCTATTGAAATTACTAAAATTTGCTTTTCTTATTCAATAATTTTGCCATTGATCTATGCAGTTCACAAATAGCAATTATTTTCTAAAGTTATTCAAATTAAAATTTATTTGTTATATTATACTTTTTCTTCATCGTTTTGTGTAATTGATAACGAGATATTAAAATAGTTCGGCATGTACATATATTGAGATTTGTACAAGTTCTAATATTAAATAATTATTCTAATTCGACGTAGGCTAATGTAATTATTGAGCCTTGATTTTTAAATAAAGTTTCTATTTTTTCTTTTATTTTCCATCGGTGATTTTGTTTGAAAATTTAACTGATTCTTGAACGAGTGAACTAAAGTGTGAAAAGCAAAAACAGGTTGAATAAATGCAACTGCTACGGATGGCACAAATAGGTATATCAAGAATAATTACATTTGATAACCGTTCTCACAATATTCTAGTTTTAAACATTTTTTTCTTCTGATTCGTTTATTTTATAACTATTTGATTATTACTGACTTACTCACAGACTAAAGTTACAATATATGCAAAATTACTCGATCTTATCACATTGCTTTGTAAATGAAAAAAAATTATGAATATACTTTATTTTCTATTTAAATATAGAACTAAATACAAAACTAATACATATCCTTAAATTTCAATTATTTATATTAGACTCTAAAGGTTTCTTCGAATTTTATTATTTAAAATCATATTTTTATATCTAAGTTCTTTCGAAATCATTATAAAAAATAATCAAATTATATATATAAATGACTCAAATTATTCATTTTTAACAATAATAATAAAATACATAAATTGATTGTCGAAGAACATGAAATACAATGGTTCATGACTCAATATTTATTTATTATCAAATCATAAGTACAACGCATCTATAATAAGTGTAAATGTAGTATTAATTTTATTACAAAACAGAATACGATATGATTTATACTTATCATACTAGATTTTTAACATATTTAATAAAAGTATAATGATTAAAATGAAAATAAATAGAAATTTTCATTTCTTGTAAACATTTTTACGTAGCTGTATGCAGATTTTAGTCACATCATTTTAATTTATACTGTCTTATTCAATTTTTATAAGAAGTTTCAGCGTGTTTAAAAAATCTTATTTTTGTGTTCATATTATTATTAAAAAAAAGAACAAAGTAAAGGTTTATAGGTTTCGTTGACTAGATATATTTTAATTACAGCCAGTAATTTTAGCGTTTATATGATATTTTATAAATATATTAATGTAATGCAACTATCATATTACAGTATTGTTTTAATACATAGAATTTTTTTTGCATTGATTTATAATTCGGGATAATTTGGATATATAATTTTCAATTTCTATAAAATGAAATATAAAGAGATTATCTTAATTATTCATTATAATTATGTAAACTTGGTATGTTTATAAACAAAGTTTATGAATTATGTACGTTGTTTCGATATATTTTGGGTAACGATTGATATAATCGAATAATCCCTTTAATTTTGCTGTTGTGCGTAAGTAAGGTAGAGTTCCACTACTATGAAAAATATATGGCTTAATAGGGGATAGGGTAATGAAATTTTAATAAAATTCAGGGATGTCAATTTTTTGTCTCTCATGAAAAAATAACTTTGAACTTTGACTTTTTTAAAGTATATTTATAAAGAAAAAGTTAAGAAAATTAATAAAAACTAATTAAAAATAATCATATTAAATAATTTGATACCTGAATTTATCATTTTATTATGCTCGAAAGTTTTAATTATAAAAAATTTAAATAAATTTAACAATATATTTTTAATTGACCAAATTATTTATAATATTTCAGAAATATCAGTCTATAAGTTATATAATTAATTCTTTAATAGTTTATTATACTCCGAATATAATTAATTATATATAATTACATTCTATAATGAATAAAAAATGTGAAACAACAGAGGCAAACCGAAGTAGACTACTATACACGAATAAAATTAGACGAAAAGAAATTTTTAGGAAGTAGATGAACATATGTCGAAATCAGAGATTAAGTATCGTAGATGATGAAAAACGAATTTCCTAACTTTTACTTCTGAAAATTTGTAACTAAATTCATAGTGATCGTGACTTTTATTCTAGTTAGTATGATGGATGTCTTTTGAGGTAATTGTTATAAAAGAAATAAAATTTAGTAAACAGTATTACATATATTTTAGTAGTTTAGAAATCGATTACTAAATAGTTTCAATATTATACAGTTTATTTATTTAAATTATTTTCTTTCCATATAAAACAAAATTATTTTATTGTAAACTTTTTGAATATTTTCTAAAATTAAAAATACAGTCCTAAAGCAATAGTTTCTTATTAATAATCAAATTGATGTTTAGTTATTATTATAAATATATCATTAATTAATAATTATGTAGGGGATGTAAAAATCTGACTGTTTTACAATTATTTTGATTCTCGTGCAATTTCATATATATAAAATGTAATTTTTTATTGATATTTGATTGTTAATTTAACAAGTGAAACATGTCACATTTTCTTGAATTTTTTTTATGTCTATTAATTTTCAAACTGTTTTCTTCATGTGAAATATAATTGATATATTTGTTTAATTCAAAGTAAAAATATGCTTTGAATTAAATGCTGTAGTGAATCAGAGCTTCTACAAGCATTACAAAGACTTCCGTTTAGAAAAATGCAAATGTATATTTGTGATTAATCCATCAATAAGCACTGAACAATAAAAGGAAAAAATAAACACAGGCGTGATGATAATATGAATAAGTCTGAAAATATGATTTATTTCATGAAAAAACAAACGTAAGATCGTTACATAAATTGAATTCTATTTATTCATCATTTCATGAGATAAATATTAATGATGTAATAGATATTTCGAAAAATATAATGATTCTTATAAAAAATATATGTAAGTTTTTTTAGCAAAATTGTATTAATTATTTAACAATCAAATATGATCTTCTTATTTTATTTTATCATGTTTATAATTATTATAGTCATGATAACATAAAATGTTTTTGATTTTTAGATATAATTTTTTGATGATATTCTTATTAAAATTACATTATTATTTGCTATTACAATAATTAATTGTATTAGTTAATTAAATAAATAATTAAGACATTATTTAATCTAAACTTATTTTTTAATATAAATGCTAAATTTTTAACATTAATGGGTATACTTTAAACAATATTTATGTATATATTCTTATTATAAAGGAAGATGTAAAACATTCGTTGTAAAATTACTATATTCAAATTTTTATTAAGATTTTACGTGCCGATCATCTATTTTATAAGGTATTGACAGTAAACAAGAAAAAAGAGATACGTATGAGTTCATATTTATTAATAATAAAATTATTAAAATTTCCTTTGTATATAAAATTTTTTAAAATTACATTAATAGAAACATCATTCTCCGAATAGATGCTGCAAATTAATTATTCCTTAACTTTTCTATCAGAATTATAATGTGTAAAGAAATCATATAAATTAGTACTTTAAAATATACTTGAGATAAAACAAAAACTTTTTGGTATTTACTCTAAGAACCATTTTTTTTAAATAATCATAGTATGATTCAATCATCAAAATGTACTGGCATATATAAAAAATCTATAATTCCAAAGTAATCGATTAACTACAAATTATAATTATTTCAAAATTATTAAAAATTATAATATTTATTAGAAACTATTAAAAATTATTTTCTAAATTTAGTAATTTGGGTCAATCTATTAGGTACACAAAATATAATTTTCATCAAACGATAAATAAAGAATTACAAATTACAATATAAATTACATATAAATACAAATTCTTTCATAAGATTATAGAATATTATACATTGCTTATATTTATATAGTTGTTACTTTATATAATTAATGTTGAACGGATATACTTCTATTTGTAGTATGTGGAATTATATTGAGATTTCAATGAACCATCATAATAAAAATATGTTACATGTAAGAATACAGTAATATTATTCAATAATTTTAGCTAAGTATAAAAAATATTAATGTAAATAAATTTAATACATAATACTTTATAATAGTTTTTAACTGTTTATATGTTCTTCAAATAAAGAAAGTTGTTTAATTATTTATAATTTGGTATGAGTCCCAATTGTTTTAAGAGAACGATATAATACTGATATATGCCGGACATATCTTGTTTGCATCCAAAATAGAAGGAAAGATAGAAATATATGCTTTCTAATTGTCTAAAATTATTTAACAATAAAACTGCTTATTCTTGTTTATTAACCAATGCTTAAGCTACTTCGGATACGAGCGGTATTTTCATGGGTGACATACATCATTGTATTATATGACAAATCGAATTAATATTTCGAATACCATGTTAACTTTTACGTGAGCTAAAATTATATTATTAAGTGTTTTAACTTATTTCTAAATATAAATTTTTTTTCAATTTATTATGTATTATTATTTAATGATACATGTAATTTTTGAAACTTACAAAACATTTTTAATCAGTATTGAAATAAAAATATCATTAATTTGGTGAAACTTTATTGTAAAATAATGTACTTAAGGATTTTTTAAAATGAATTTAAATAAAATTATTTAATCCAAAGAATTTATCTTTTTAATAAGTCAAACTGAAAATAAATTATAGATGTATGTTTAATACTAACCTATCATAATTGATAAACACCGATGAAAGTTATTTTCAAGCTAAACATTGCTTTTCTTTTCAAATTTGAATACTTTTTAAAATTTATTTTAATTCTACTAGCTTTATTATATTTGATTAAATAATATTTATTTTTGCTATATATAATTTGTATTTTACAAATTTAATACTTATAAGTTTTCAAATATTATTTATTTACTTTTTTCGACAGAAAAGAATATAATTAAATAAACTTTATAAAACAAATTAATCTTAAAAATTAATTTAACCAAATATTTGTAAATTAAAACCTAATCTCATTTTACATTATGATTATACC
The DNA here is from genome assembly GCA_018907195.1 of Dolichoris vasculosae. Classification (NCBI taxonomy): domain Eukaryota; kingdom Metazoa; phylum Arthropoda; class Insecta; order Hymenoptera; family Agaonidae; genus Dolichoris; species Dolichoris vasculosae. Next base: position 3,970,260 of record JACCHY010000014.1, on the reverse strand, counting down.
TATTAACAAATATTTATATTTATTAGTAATGAAATATACATAATTTCATCTTAATAATTCATAATCTTCATATAATACATATATAGATAAATATCTATCCATATATTTATAAATTTATTATAATGAAAGAACATTTTATTATCAAAATTCAATTCTTATTTTTTGAAATTATGTGAGGAAAATTTTTATTTATAGAAAATAAAAAATTATTATTTGTGAATAAACAAAATTTATATTATATGATTAAATATTCAATATTGAAGATGTAAAGTATATTTTATCTACATTTATACTTTATAAGTGAATTAAAAATAAATATTGTAATGATCATGCATAATTTGAAACTACCGTTATAGAATTATTAATTAAAATTAGGTTTAAGTTTTTATACGATGTAATAATGTATAGATAAACATAATGTTAAATTTAGTTTAAGAAATAGACTTATATAATTCGTTGTTGATATTATTCCAGAAATCTATTTCAATTATCGGTGTATTGAATTAATGAAGATATCATGGAGTTGTCGGCCACATATTGTGATGGCAAAAATTACATGTCACGTGTAATAATAAAGGTAAGTACGTTTTATATTATGACTTAATTAAAACAATGTTGATAATTAAATAAATTGAATTTTATTATAATTATTCATCACATTTCTTAAATAACATAAAATCTATTATTATTTATACTTTTTAATAAATAAATGTGAGTATACAAATAATAGTTTTTATTATATGAGATATAATTTATATAAAACCGAAAACGTTGTTTATGATAAATAGATGACCATTAAGTTTTATTGAATAATATCTTTAATATATTTACAGCGATGGAATTGATTTCACGCACGCTGAACCGAATAAACTTTCTGAATTTAGCAAAAAGAACTATATGTAATTAACATATTATCGCTTTATTAAATGGTATGTTGATATAATCTAATGTTGCATCTTCTTCCTCAACTTATTACCAAGTGCTAAGCAATTTATCCAGTTCTAGCTCGTGTTCTAAAAAGACGTAGGCGTTATGTACCTTAGTAGGATTTATTGGATATTAAACTTCTCGCATTCGGACGTATAGGTTAATTCTGATTATGCATGAGTTATTACTTCCCTCTACAATGAGAATAAAGCTTTCGCACGTACAGCGTGCGCAGCCGCACGCCATTTGTATATTTATCTAATTTTAATAATTTTTGTGCAACATGATATGTAAAAATTGTAAATATAATGTGCTTTAGCAGATTCAAGCAGTTATTTATTTCATACTTGTCCTTTATTCAATATTTGCTTAATAAAATATGTAAAATAATATAGAGTACTATAAATATTCATAATTAAATGTAAGTATTTTACGAAAAAAAAAGGTTAAACTTATAATTAAATTATGTAAAAAAAAATATTAAACATATATTTGCGTTGCACCGATAACAAAGAATTTTATTATATTTTTATTATTATTTTCAATTATTCATATTTTTTTATTACATAAACCACCTACTTCTTAATAATGTATTATTATCGTACTCTAGTTTTTCTTTGAAATATCCTTTTGGACTTATATTCTTTCATAATACAATATTTACAACGTTGTTTATTGTACAGTATATTTCATTAATTTTGGGCTACAGGATTTATTTTAAAAAATTGAAATTATTTTTTCTGATAACTGACAATTTTATACTAGTATTACCGTCAGAGTGAATGCATACACTTTAATAATTATAACAAAACAATGTGAAAACTCCTCATATACTATCTTTAGTGTAACATACCGGTCGAAAAAATCTCGTTATAATTTAAGAACTTCACGCTCGTCATAACTTAAAAAATGATTATATATAGATTATAAATAGAGACCCAGTATCTTTTTAAATTTAAATGATTGATAATTATTTTTTATCATATAAGTTAACATATTTAATTTTTAAGAAATTATCAGAAAGGTAGTTCTTATTTTTTTCAGTCTTATTTGTATTGAATATAAATATAATGTAATTTTTATATGGTCTAAATAATTTTCATTGAAATTTTAAATATATAATTCTTTTAACGATTATAAAATATTAAATCTAATGCAATCTGTTCAATTTACTAACAAGCATAAATTTTTGATTCACTGAAAAACGATAATCACTTAAATACATGAATTATAAAATAAAATTTAGCAAATTTTAATTAAAATAAAAGACAAACATAATATTCATACAAAACTTTACATTTATATAAAACATATTTTTTAAATTGTAACTTTTCAAAATATTTTTGATTATCTTCAATAAACCTTTATAACTTGAATTTAACTAATAAATTTGAATTAATTTATCTCTTTCACTAAATAAATTCAACAAAATATACAAAAAACATTTTTTATATTTATTAACAGTCATTTATTAATTTAAAAGAATGTTTAATAATTTAAAATGTTTTTTTTAAGTAAGTAGGGATATTATAAATTATAAAATTGAAAAATTAATTTATTCTTTTACATATATAACAATCGATAAGATTATTAGTCTTTTATAAAAGAGCAAAATTAGTGAGATTTCATATTTTAGGGAAAAAAAAAGATATTAATCTTTTTTGTTAAATGCATTAGTCAGTGAATAAATTACGTATTTTTTCTTTTGTGGTTATAAAAATATTTTTGAGTTAGTTGATAATTTATAACTTAAAATAAGATTATTCGAGTGTAAAAAACAGACTTTTCATAATTATATATAATTAATAATAATGCAATAGTAATATATTTTAGTGATTAATGTCAAAGCAAAACTAGTAATTTCAGTTAATTATGTAACATAGGTAATTCGCTGAATACAGTATAAAATAAAAGTATAAATATTACAAAAAATTCTTTAAAATAATTAGAAAAGTCCGTTTTTTTTCTATAAAATTATTTTATAAAAAATAATTACTTTCGATAAATTCAAATATTATTTTCAATAGTTTTATTTGAGAAAGTGAATATAATTTGTTTTAATTTTTGTTGATTAAAAGATGCAAATTACTTATGATTTAAACAAAAAATTTTTTTATTCATAATTATATATATTTTATAATTATAATTAAATAATAATTATATATTTATACACTTATATTTATTAATTTTTGGCATTATATAATATTAATATCAGAAAACTTGCTGCAAATATTCAAAGTAATTCAGATACTTTTCTTTTTATATAAACCTTTCTCGTTGTTCGTGCTAATTATTTCTTTCATTTTGTCAACATACTACTCAATAAGAAATATTTTATACATAACTCATGTAATGTATGGTGAATAATCGTCTAGCATTATATTGTTTGTTCGATAAGTTTATTGGTGTCAAAAAAATTACTAGAGACGTCCTGCGCGATTATTGCACTGTAACCAAACACTAATAAGTATGAGAATCAATTACAAATTCTGAGCTAAAGTAAAAACTCTATACTGTAGTATTATAGAATTAATAATAATTAACGTAAAATGAATTCACGTAAAAAAATAATTTTTGTCTTTTCCTTTTGAAAATATTTAACAATTACTGAAAAGTTTTTAAAAGTAAATATATAATTGTTATGCATTGAATTTAATAGTAGTAATATGAATGTATTTAAAATTTTAATATACAGTATCTTAAAATCTTAATATAATTAACCATATTCTAAATACTTTTAGAATCCTTGAGATGCGCTAAGAGCTGTAGAAGTGAAACGAAATGCTTTAGTACATATGTGAGGTTGCAATTTAAAAAGCAAACTATATTTGACGGAAAATAACACGCTCAAGTCTTAGGAAGTCATTAATTATGTGTTTCCGATCATGTTTAACTCTCGTGGTTACTTTAATATACAAACGAGTCTCTGCAATAATACAGAATGTGGAATAATATAAATGATTTCGAATTACGTTGAAAATAATATTTTAATTAAAGCCAAATAAACTTTATTCACTTAAAATAAAAAATAAAATAATAAAACTAAATATCAGATATTATAAAAATATTTTAGAAATAAACATTATAAGTTAAGAATGTTACAAATATGTTCACTTTGTATAGTTTACATTTAAATACAACTTGATAGTGCTTTGAAATTAAAAGAAAAAAGATAAAAGATAATATAAATTATGTATTATAAATTATATATGATACATTATCATTTCATTTTCACCTAGAAACATATATACAAAGTCTTTGAGCATTTCTATTATTTTATATAGTACATTATTTGATATAGTACAGTGAAAAAAAATGAAGAAAGAAGCGACCAGCAACAACTTATATAATTCTCCTATATGGAAAAATTCAGCTTCAATTTAACAAAAGAAAAACATTTAATAAAGAAATAGTCCAGTAGTTGCACCCATCTCTGCAGTATTTAAAGAAGAGAAACTTATGTATTTCTCTCTCTTTCTCTTTATCTCTACACAAGCAACAATCAAGAGAAGCGAATATGCAAATGTAAACGTACTCGACATCACATCTTGTACTTCATAGAAGATCTCGGGGAACATTTTCGGACCCAAATCAAATCTTCTCTTTTTCTCTGTTACTACTTCTTTTTTCAAACATGAAACAGAAAGGTAGATCAAAATAGGGACAATAAACATATACCTACGTAGCGCCTTGATACGTACCAACCTCAGCCAGTTCCAATATTCTGAAGATTTACGAGCAAACTAGTTTGCTTAACTTGTCAGTTCCCCTTGAGCTAATAGACAGACAAGTTATGGAGGTAATTCAATTTAATTTTGAGAACAAACAAGCGAAGACCACTTCCACTACGTAACAATGCATAGTTTTGCGAAGCGCAATTCAAGCCCATAATTTTCCGTGAACTATTTACTTTTACTTCGTTATTTCTTCAAGTATCAATATACTGTACGCAAAAATATGTAGTCATTTATATACGATTCTTTTAAATAAAATAAAATAATTACTGAACTTTCGTTTCAAAATTTCATACATATAATTTAAAAGAATGATGCAACGGTGTCCACTAAATCCCTTTTAAAATTATAAATTTCAAATGACTTTACTTTTAAATATATTAAAAAAATTGAAGTATTTTTTATCATAATAAATACTTAACAAAATTTCATAAAAATAAATATAATTGGTGGAAATATAATACATTTTCTAAATCATATAAATTTTATTTTTGTAAAAAAAAATTATATTATTTATACCTGAAGAGCTAGATTAAACCCAGAATCTAATATTGTATTTTTTTCATATATATAAGTAAGAAATTTATATAAATATATTTGAAAAATATTTAATATAATTTTTGAAATAATGAAATTTTTGGACTTCTACCAGTTAGTATAATAAATGTCTCAAAAGTAATTGGTTTTAAGAAAATATTGTCTTTAATTACAATATAGTTTTATAATAATAACTTACAAAATAAGAGTTTGCTGAATTTTTATTTCCTTTGAATTTTTACTGTGTAGTTTACAGTATTTTGTGATATAATTCAAAAGTTATATCTAAGAAACGAAGGCTACAACTTTGTATTAGCAATATTTTTATCCATTTTTAATTTTACATGTTTTCAAATTTTTTAGTATATTATTTTCTTAGTTGATTAAAAAACATAAAATACAAAATTAACAAATTGATTTTATTTATTGTTAGACAATATATTTTTATTCTATAACTATTATGTTGTATGTAATCCATTTTGGATACTATTTACTTTAAATAAATTTTCTAGGTTCTAATAAAATAATAAAATATAGTTGATTTCGACTGACTAATATTTACTTATTTTTATATATGCACAAGATAGATGATTTCATTTTTATTATGTAAATGAAAATAATTTCTACTTGATTATGGCTAGTTACAACATATGTAACATTAAAAAAAATAACAGTGTAACTGTTAAATCGACAGTGAATCTTTTATTGTTCCTAAATGTGTATGTAAATCGATTGTTCTGTAATCAACATATTTTAGATATAATATAAAAGATTTATTACTCTTAAAATTTTGAAAATCTTTTTTCAAAAATAAATTCTTAAGTTCTAAACAAATGAATAATTTAGAACTGAATTATAAAATTACTTGAATACAGGTTCACATGCAGGCGCACGGAACTTTTAAATTTATTTGAATAATTGATTTTTCTAAATTAGAAAATTTATTAATTAATAAATAAATAAACAATTCAAAATAATATCTTTGTTTATAAAACTTAAAAATTTAAATAAATAAATAATAATTTTTATAAATAAATACATAAATTTTATAAATTAATATCGACGTTTTTATAGGCACTTAACACTTTCTAAATATTTTAATATCTTTATCATTATTTAATTAATATGACTAAAATTTTTTTATTATTTTACAACTTCAATTTATTTATGCAATTATATCTTTTACTTTTTTTATGGTTTAATTTCAGATTTATAAGTAATACCATACACTTTGAATTCCTGTATTTTCTTTTTTATTAAAAATTGCAATACTTTTATTATTTATCATGTTTATATTATATACATGTATTCTTTTACAAAATATTTATTTTTTTCTGAATATATCTGGATATTCTGGATATATCAAAACAATTTAAAATATCAAATTTTTGTCATTAATTTATAAAGGTTTTAATCACTTTCATTTGCTATGATAGCGGTCTTTAGTAAAAGATTAAAGTAATTAAACACCTTACATTGTTAACAAAATATCTATTTTCTAAAATTTAAATTTTTTATGTATTTTAGTTATCTTTTATGACACACATAATTAATAACATTTTATAATATAATGAAATAAAATTTAAAAATATATAGTAACATCTCATAACCGGAAAGATTATTTTATCAATATCGCTATTATTAGAAACTACATTGTCAAGATAAACCTCTATATTCAACTGTTTTCAAAATTTACAATTTTTTAAAATTCAAGAGGAAGTTTCATTTTAATTAAAATAGGAAAATTTAAATTTAAAAAATTCCAATTTTTTATTTCTCATTAGTGTCTGCTTGAAATGACGTTTTTTACAAAATTAAAACAAAAATTATTTTTTACAGAATACAGCAGTTCACATTCATTTCATATTTCGGTCAGTTCATTCATAGATTCAGAAAAAGGCATTGGAGAAATGAAAAAAGTGCCGGTAAATAACAACTCATCTTTCCAGTAGACTTTTTCTTACCTTGCCATTTAAAACATACCGAAGAACAGCTTTTTAGGTTAAAATTTCTAGCTTAAAACGTTGACTCGAGGCTGCTTGTATCGAGACGAATGAAAAGATTCTGAACCAAAAGGTATTGTTGCTAAACAAGTGTACATGCCAGTTCTCCTAAGAGGAAAGCAAGAAAGCAGGATGTTATGAAATTCAATCAGTTGCGTTATTTTTTTAATATAATAAGATGAGAAAAAGAAAAAAGCATGCAGAGAGATAAATATAGAGAAAAAGACAGAGAAAGCAAAAGAAAAAGGGAGAGAAAGAGAATGAGAAAGGCAGAAACAAAAAGCTAGAGAAAATTAAGAAATAAATTGTTTTTCATAAAAATTATTGAAGGAATTAATAAATTGAAGGAATTATTCGAGGGATTAATATTTTTATTAACATATCCTTTGTATGGAAACGTGAGCTTTTTTTATAATTTATAAATTTTCATTATACAATAATAGCATTGATTAAAATGTTAAAAAATAATTAAGTTTTATAGTGCATAATGTATTGAATATTTATAAATGTAATTATAACCATATAAAATACTTCTTATTTCTATTAAATTTTTCTTATCAAAATATTCCAATTTTTTCATATGGGTGAAAAAATTAATTCTTTGTAAAAAATACAAAATGCAACAATTCAGATGCATTATTTTTTTCATTCACAATTTTTCGTAATGCTTTCTCTTAGAAAGAACAAGAAATATTGTAGCATATACATGTTGTACATAGCCATGTTGATAAGTGTCATATGACGTGGCGAAAATGATAGCACATAAATATTATAAGAGTATTTGGAAATGCATTACAAGTTATAAGTAATAAATAAATGACGAAACGGAGGAGAGAAAACTAGCACACATACATATATTATATTGGCATAAAGTTGAAGTCAGCAGTTTCAACCCCTACAGCGTCGACTTGTAACGATGGGCATCGATATGTACGATATTATTATATTCTATACTTAAATGTAATAAAATTTTTAGTAATAATAAATTCTGATAAAAACAAGAAATAACGAATCTTTGTATATTATTCTTAAAAATTATCACATATATTATATTTATTTTTACTGAACAACTTCCTTTACATTTTCAAATTTATTATTATAACATGAAAATTCTTTCCAATTGTTATAAAATTTTATTAGAATTATAAGATGTAAATTCATAACTAATAATAAACTGAAGAAAATTTTTGTTTTGTTTTACATCTATTGGTGATATTTATTTAAACAATATATTTCACAATTAAATTTATTTTTTAAATATATTTTCAACAATTATTGAATGTATAATTTCAATTTTATACAAAATTATTTTTATCTTTCGTTTTCTATAATTGTATTCCTTTACTTATTTTTCATCTTTAAAAATATAAAATTTATAATTATAGGAAAATAAGTAACTCAATATTTCATTACTCACAGCTAAATTGAATCGCTTTTATATTAAGAAAACAAAACATTAAAATAATTATAATAATTTTTATATTTTAATTCTGTTTTTACTATTGAATTTTATTCTATAGTTTCGTAATTCAAAACAAAAGTTTTCAATTATTTTTTAAAAATATAATTTTGTAAGCCTTACTCATAATTATGTTTTTAATATTACTTCTAAAAAAGTATTTGTACTTTTATATATAGAATATGAGTGTATATATACATACATTCATATATACATGCATATATATACATATGCATGCACATAATTTACTATTTGACCTTGATATCCATCTACACCAATCACTATTGGATTAGGTTCAATCTCGCTAATAGCATTTATACTGAGTTTTTGGATCAAAGAATGATCTAGAAATTTCTTTTTTTTCTAAACAAATATATATAAGGTGAAAGGTGATATAATTTAAGAAAAAAATTTATAAATGGAATATAGACCGGTATATTAAAATTAAAAAAAAGAACAAGTAGAAAGAATAAATGTATATATGAGAAAAAAATAGAGCGAACGTAGTAATAAGGATGAGTAATATAGTGCAAAACTGCATTTATCGACAAAGCAAAGATTTTGACCTCAAGATAATCAGAGATAACAGGTCAGACATATGAAATCGCTTTTACGGATATCCATTTTTTAGTTTGTTAGACGCATTATTTTCAAGTTAGCTTTAACTAACATCATAATGATCATTGTCGAAAGAGACTCTAAGCTCTAATCTCGAAAATGTTGAAATGTATATTTGGTAAATGGAAGATTTGGAGTTGAATTCACAACTCTGCTATTGATACTTATAAAATTCATTATTTTAATTTTCTATAAAATTTGTGATTAAAGTAATCATTCTTAATAATCAGTTATAAACAAAATTTGTCTTACAAAAACATTGACTGTGCTTTAAGAAATTAATGAATTTATTGATACATTGGCTTAAATATTAAGTGTTATTATATAAAATTATATGTTAGTTAGTATTTAAATAAAAACTTTTAATTTATAAAATACTAGGTTTCAACAAAGATACTAAAAAATATTAATAGATATTCATATTATAATTTATTATTACATTCAGGAAATAAACGTAGTCAAATAAATTTTGCGTTTCATATCATTATCATGTAAAATATTTAATACATTATATGTTTTCATTTTCTGAAAGATGCAATAAATAATTTGTTTATTTAATTCAAATTAAAGCAATAAAAAATTTCTAACTAAATAAAAAATTTAAAAATATAAAGACTTACAGATTTATCTATTGATGCTGACTGTAAAGAATATATATTATAACTATAAATTAGAATCTATTAAAAAATAAATTTTGAAATCATTTATTTTATTTAAATTATGTGCTAGTTAAAAATAAGTTTTTTATTATATTTATTATAATGCTTCCAACATTAAAAAGAAATGAAAACTATTTTTTTATATATTTTTCTTACAAACTTACATTTGACAGTTTTACGTAGAATAAACTAATAGAAAATTTTAAAAAACCTTTAATCTCGTTTACTTATATTTTTTACTTTTATAATTCATTAATCAATATATATACGAAAATATATAGTTATATTAAACATTTTTTGTACTATTTATTAAATAATATTTTAATAAGTTTAAATAAAATATCTTATACAGATTATTTCATTCTTCTCGGGATGGAATCTTCTCAAAATCGTGAAATATATAATTTACGAGCAATGGAGCCAGAGACAACTGATTTTCATGAAAATAGCGGTATTTTTCAGATTTTCGTTTGAAAAAAAATGATTTCTCTAAGTCTCAATTCTAATTTACTTTAAATAGGCTCGAAAAAGTGAGAAAGCGAATGAAAGTGTTGAAGCAAGTGTAAAAATGAGTGGGAAGGAAAGGATGAATTATTAGCCTAGTTTCATAAAACCTAAAGGATAGTGGGTCATGTTCATAAAAAGATCTGAAGAGATAAAGAGAAGAGTGGGTGACTTGTAGGTAACTCGATTGCAATCTTACGATATCATCTAATATCAACCCTAATTATATTCTTTCGTAGATCTTTAGTAATCGAGATTCGAAAGAGCCATCGGGCTAAATCTAGCCTATTATGAACTCATTTCTCGAAGTTAATTTACACCAATGACAAAAAATGACTCTTTTATGTTAGTAAATTGATAGTAAATAGATTTTATTTTATAAAATGTGTATATACATAATCATTCGTGTTAATAATGAACGGTATGTAATTATATATGCATAATATTTGTCAGATAAATAATCGACAATGTTCGCACATTAACTGTTTTACTTATCTTGAAGATGTTCGAACGAATGAATCAGCTAAGAATCTGCAACTGCTAGTAATAAAATATTTTACTATTAATGAACATAGATCTGAGCACAAACTTAAATCATACACATTTCTATTACTTTATATAAAAAAAGATATTATCTTTAGATTGCAAATATTTATCCAAATTTGCAAAATGCATCATAACTATACATATTAAATTAAAATTGTTTGCATATGATTATATTTATATTGTTGAACATCATTTTTAAATGTTTTCTATAAACATATATCTTCTATATATATAAATATTTTAGTTACAAAGGTGTATAACTTATTTACATATATATATATATATATTATTCTAAATTTGCTTCATACATACTACCAATAATACGAAGAGATAAGAATATCTTATCGAAGAAATAACTTAAGAAGAATATAAGCCTTTCTACACACTTTACCATTATCGGAAAAGATAAAAGTGGGGGAGAGCAACACCTTAAAAAGGTTAGTAGTCGTCACGTGACGCAATTTTTCGCTTTTTCGACAGCTCTTAATAAAGAAATCTTCCGCTTTCAGAATAAAAAATTATATACATATTTATAAGTTATACTTTTTATCACAGACTCATAGGTGGAGGAGGTATCGATAAATTAAGGATGCGGGAAAATGTTTGCTGGTCAATTCAAAGTTACTAATCATCGAAATAATAAAACATATACACGTATTCCCTTCCATTGAAAGAATATATAATAAAATTCATAGGAAAAAAATTAGAAAACTCAGAAAAAATAATATGATGATTAGATTTTTAAAACACTTCTATAGTTTTAGTATATATACATATATACTTCAAAATCTGTTATTTAATAAAAATTTTACAAAATATTGTGACACAGTATTATATTAATAGGTGTATACTATAGATATATGTATATATGTGCAAAATAGTGCAGTCTTACAAAGATTATATTCTGCATTCCTGAAATTATATTATTAAATATTAATTTTTATCGTAAGTTTTAGATCAAATTTCACATATTTTGACACACAGAAATATTAAAACAAACTAAGTATAATAATATAATATAAAGAGAAAGATAATGACAGAGATAGTGAGAGTTATTGACTAAACAGACGTTAACAGATTCGAAGAATACAGTGAAGGAAACTCTGCGGAACTCGGTTAAATGCTTGGCTTATTGTCAACCAGCATCATTGGACATCATCTTCGACTTCCTTCAGAGAAATGGACAAATACTGTTCATTTGTCGAATATTTAGGCTGTATTTTCGAACAAAAGTTAGGATAATAAATTTCATTTCTATGTACATCAAAATACTCAGCTATATTCAAGGCATGTTTTGTATTGCATTAAAACTCTCACTCTGTAGATATACGTATAATCATATCACAATACAATTTAATAAAAATAATGGTTACATCAGTAATAAAGCATTTACAACATACTTTCAAGAAAACAAGTAAATTTTTTTATTTTATTCCATTAAATATAGCGATTTATTGCTTAATAATTATAAAAATTTTATAGCGAATTCGTAATTTTTTTTAATTTAATATATAAATACGTTATAAAATTATATTTAATTCATTCATTTTGACTGATCTAAGTGGAAATTTTCATAATAAATACTTTATATTTACAATTAGTATAATGAAAGTAGTAATTAATTAATTTATAAAATTAGTACAGATAAACATTAGTTAGAATTTTCATATATACCAATATTTTATATAGATTACATTTAAATATATATATTTGATTGTAAATATATGGTAAATTTAATTCTCTCACGAAATTATATTTGTATTTATATAAATTTTATAAAAATTTATATGAATAATGTATGTTTTTCATAACATTTTCGATTTCGATGTACCTAGATCAATACAGATTTGATTAATAACTAGGCTAATAAATTGAAATTAAGAAAAAATAGTATATAAATCAAAAGAAAGAAAAAATTATTTATACTTCTTTTCAAGATATTGATTCAATATAAAAAAATTATATTAGGTATATGTGTACATGTGTACATGTGTACATGTGCAATTAAACTTATATCTAATTCTGTTGAGAATAGAAAAAGTCGGGAAATTGAGTCTGGCGAAAGAAATTTCGAGCGGCGACAAAGTAAGTAAAAACAATTATTAACGACACGAGTAAGATTACTCGGACCCAGTCGAGCGATGGACAACGAGTTGCTCGACTTCAAATCTCAAACACGTAGCGTGGGGACGCCCGTAACCCGTGCGAGACTGTATAAACAAACTCGCCTCTCGGAACTCAAAGGTGAAGAGTAACGAGATATCCTTGTTGGGCCCGCCCGGGGCGAGGCGCAATGCTAGCCTTGTGCGCGTCGAGCGCGAAAAGTCATTTAAAAAATACACGCGCCGACCACGAGGAGTCGTTCAAGGAATGCACGCGTCGATCGCGAGAAGTTGTTCAAGGAATACACGTGCCACCGATGAGGGAGGCAAAAACAAAAGATATCGCAGAAAATCATATTCGGGTAGGTTCCGAGTGACTCGGGTGTCATGTACGGTCAACTGAGAATCGACTGTACGTGGAAAGCAATTGAGAATCAACGATATGAAGACGGACCGACCATTGTGCTGGAGGGAGAGCATAACCCTGAAGAGGAAGGCGTGAAGGGGTTGTAACACGCTCCTCCAGGCATGCGAGTAGTAGTCCGGGCTACCGAAGAGTTAGTAGACAGCAGGCAACTAAGAGACAGCTGCATGTAGAAAAACAAATGGTATGGCATGTCCTTGAGAAACAGTAAGAGGTCCGGAAAATTACGCAATATGAAATAATAACACCTTGTTAAGTCAATCCCTCGGTTAGAGTAAAAAGCAAAAGAAGGAAAAAATGCAGTGAAACCAGGAGGGAGCGAGGATATAAATATTGGTACAGGACGGTTCACAGACAGATTTTCTTCGGACTCGATCGACAATACCGAGTTGACGAACGCAACAACTTATAAGCATCTACCGCAAACAAACTATTGTATGCGATATCGAGACGTATTATGTACTTTCGAAAGTCAATCTGTTGTAATACAAAACATTGTCAATTAAAGAAATTGTGATCAAAAGCAAGAGTACGAGCATTTATTTAATCCCCAACACTAATACAGAAACAAATACCAGATATAATTTAGTACCTGAAACCGAATATACATTGGTTTAACATATATTAGTTTAGAATAGAAATATTTTTTACTTTAATTAAATTTAAATTATATTTATAATATTAATATTTACATCCAAATCCTTCTATTCAATATTACGTCAATACTTTAATAATTGTTTTTTAGTATAATGATCATTTTTACCTAGCTCGATTAATGATATTACTAAATAAAAATAACTAATATATACACAAAATGAGTTGAGGTTATAGTGTATAAAATGAATAGAAATGCAAAAACACGTATAAAAGTATGGCAAATATAAATATAAAGATATACTTCAGCTGACATGAAACAAATGCATACTAAAAACGTACATATAACTTCATTGTGAGATTTATAATTACGATTAGTATGCTTAAGACTCACTTGATTGTCGATAACTTCTATAATATTTTACATAAATTTAATAAAAACTAATTAATAATAGTGACAAAAAGAATAATTATGGATTTAGTTTAATTTTAAAGTATTTGCCACTAATTTTATATATGTAGTATGACAAAAAAAATAATGATGAAATTAAATGGGAATAATATGAATATTTGTTTTTGATCACATTTCCTAAGCTTTTTTTTTGTTCCATTTTTTATCATATAGTAATAACCTCTACGATAGTGATATAGTTATACCCATACATCGTCGTCTATCTTATTCTTATAACAACAATCTTATTATTTATATGTCAACTGATAAAAAATTTGTACGAACAAAAGGTATATACATTTTTATTTAATATTTATCATGTAATATAATAAGCATTGATCCTACTTTTTCTCTTAATATTTATATATATACATAGTATAGTTATTGTCGCTCTATTCATAATATTTTATTTGCAAATAATTTGAACGCATATTGTATTCATCAAACTTCTATTTAGTATTCATGCTGAGAAATAAGCGAATTTTTTATAAAGTTATTTATGAGTTAAAAAATTAAGTATGTGTATTTATTTAAATTACGGTATGATACTTATAAATTTGGTTAATTATTTTTGTAAACAATTCATTTTTGCTTTATTTTGTTAATCATTCCAAAATTTTTTTTTTTTTAAATAAAAGAAATATTCTTAATGCACAAACATATTTATAAATATTATTTAAAAAAACAGATTATAAATGTATTTACATTCTGATAACTAATTTAATTTACGGGCATATTAAATTAAATTTTATATAAATATAAATTATAAGATGAAAACTTTCAATATTAATTTTGTTTTTTAAAACATAAAATATATTAGTAAATTTATAAAATTTACGAGTTGGTTGGTTATCATGAAAAATTTTATCTGGGTTCAAATATTCAATAAACCATCAATTAATGTTAAAATAGCCCACATAAAACATAAAAATATTTTTAATTCTATATTATTAAAAATTATATAAGTAAAAATAACAATAAAAAAACATAAATTAGTAATTTAAACTTGACTTGACTTATATGTAATGATTAATTACAAGAATTAAAACATAATTATATATATATATCACAAGGGAAAAACAGTTTTCTAGGAAATTCTCAAAATTCTAAGAACGAACTAATTTATTAAAATTCAAATCCTCTGATTCATATTAAGTACAATCTAAAATTAACCCATATCACTCTAAAAATTTTTGACACTTTTAAATATTTGATATGAATGTGAACGATATTGCTATATATATATTTATTACTTTCATACAACTCATTTTTGTCTCATGAATCATCAGCTCACTGAGTTTCATCTCATTCTTGATTTTCTCATTACCTCTATTTATGTATATATTTGATACTTCTTTTTCAAACACACATTACTATATTTTTTATAACTTCATGATTTTCGTAAATTAAAGTTTATCTGTGATAATATCAATTTATTTTCCCTTTTTTTTGTTAATTTGAATCTTTAGATCTTTTTACCATTTGCCGATCATCAAATGATTGTTTTTCCTTAAATTTTTTATTATTGCTATATTATTGCTATATTATTATGACTATGAGGAGACTTGATATTAAAAAACAAACTGTAGTATTTATGTGATCTAGACCTCCATTTTTTTAGCTTAAAAGAAATATGTTCATAATGGTTTGATGGCTAGGTTTTCTCAAAACGAACTATGAATGTTGGTACAATGTTTATTTATGGTATGGATCAGATTCATCCACCATCATTAATTACAAAGATTTACGTTATTTTGATATTCAAAAATTAATTTTCAAACGTTGGGTCATTAGATAATTAGCAAATAAATTATTTCTATTTTAATTAGATAGATTAATTTTCTGATGGGTTAACTGAGTTTGTAGATCCTGTTTATGAGCTCAAGTCTTTGATTTGTTGAATAAGAGATTCTTTGAAGATTTTAAAGATTTTATAATTTAAAATTCAGGTAACATACATCAAAGAGGTCTAAAGTTTATTTGAGAAAAACAGATTTCCTTCCTTTCTTTATTTTTCAGTTATGTAGTGATTTCTTATACATTAGCAATAAAGCAAATAAAATAAAGTTTGAAATTTTGTAATAATTAAAAACATAGAAACTAGTCATACTATTAATAAATATAAAAATCTAGGTAAAAGGTATGATATGAAAGTTTCCGTTTTTGAATACTATGTAATGGTTAAGAAAGCAGTTACTTAATACTCGAATTAAATCGAGATTAGATGCTAATATATGAGATTTGGAAAAAGTAGATGGAGTAAATGATCATAACAAAGATGGTAAATAAGAAAACAGCGTAGTGACATTTATTAGGATATACATATAACCATATAATAAATAAACTTTAAATATAAAAAAAAAGTATGAGTGGAATGTAAAATTTGATATTAAATATTAAAAATTTCATATGCTAAATATTAGATAAGCTAAATGGATTTTTGAAGTAACCTAGCGAGGTTTTTGATTACGTAAATCTTTCATATCCTACGAGTGCCACCGAAATTGAGTTATGCCTAATAGTATAACTTTATGTCAGGGAGCCTACATTATGCAAATCTTATACCTTAAATATTAAATCATCTGAATATATAGGTGTTGTGCACAAGATACAGAGTGGAATCTAGCATAGCTTAAAGTTGATTTACAGATTTCTATTTGACAAAAGAAGTCGCAGTGAATAAGAATCCGATACATGACTGCATATAATCGGACAGGGCTAGTCGGGGAGTCAAAATGTTAATTTGGAAAATATCTTACAAACAAACACTAGCAAAATCGTTACTTTAGGAATTCAAATTCTAAGAGCCACTAAATTGCGAGTAGTATAGTTAAAGAAGTAAGAATGATGCCACAGAAGGTTCATTAAATATATCACTAATGAGATTGTTATCACTGTGAGCTAATCAGAAATACGTCCAACTGTTCAGCAAGGTTTTAACCAAATTATAAGTAGTTTATTCAAGAACTATGTACAGACTTCTTTTATATTCTTTTAATTAATCCGTTTCTCTGAACACAGTTTGTCGATGTGGCTCATCACTAAACCTAGCTATATGGTTAAGAGAATATAAAGTTCTTTATGTTCTATACAACGGTAATAGCATCGTACTTTATAACGGAATGCACATAAGAGAAAATTATATACATATATTGACCGAGGCGCTGAAGCATGAAGGTAACGGGCTTGTTAGACATGATGTGCAGAGTGAAAGAGAGTTTGATACGATATCATATATCATATATTATATAAGTAGTTACAATTACACTACGCTATCTCTTAAACATTATACACTACTATATATATATATATATTATAGTACAAGGATATACTCGCAAATATGCTTGTACACTATTCATTATGCAAACCATACTTGTACTTGTTCTATTCACTTTACGATAGATTTCAATCAAATGTTATTAAGAATAACAGCATTATTTTATATAATTTTTATGATTTTATCAATCTTTTATGAAACAAAAAAATTGAATATATCGAAATATTTTCTAAAATATAAAAATATTATTAGTCTCTAAAAATAATTATTTTATTACCATGTGCTAGAACTTCACAGCTTGCATGATTTTACGCAGTTTTGTTGTAAAGCTTTATTATAACGAAACATTGTATGGTTTATATTCATATAACTTTTCATTAATGTTTTGGATGAACTCTTTAATATATTCATGTAAACCAAGACAGCTTGCTTATTTTCAAAGAACAAAATGAAATTCAAATACTCATAAATCTATAATTTTTCATTTATAATAAAATATTTTTATATTGTTTTTTTTGTTATTATTATTTATATGTCCTGAAATATTCAAATTTAAAGAGAGAGAGAGAGAGAGAGTGAGAGAGAGAGTCTGAAAATGCAATTGAGCTCAACCATAAGAAAAGAAATATTAAAATTAAGAAATTATTACTTAACTACATTTGACACAAAAAATTTACATGTTTCAAGCTATATTCATCTTGATCGTTTCATTCAGTATTTATAAATTTATAAACTTTTAACACATATAACATTTGGTAGATACAAATTTATTCTCATTCTCATATATAATTCTACACTTCAATATGAATTCTGAAATTTATTTTTTTCTTATTTTCTATTATATTACAGATGGTATAATTATTTATTGTAATTTTAATAATTATTTATATATCAATTATATTTTGCATCAATTAATTTCGAATATTTGTCTACTCGAAGTATCAATTGATGACTTGTACTAGATGCTTGCTTATACAATATGAAATAATTTTGACTATATATAATTATCTGTGATCATTTACTTCTGAAATGGTCAGTCGACAACTAAACATCGAACCATAAACATTAGAACGCACAAATAAAAGTTTATAAAAGTAAAAATTCAAATAGTGTAAAAGTAAAAGTAATATTTAAAATGATAATTAATATAAAGAATAAAAATGTACATAAAAATAAAAAAAAATCAGCACGATCAATAGTGTTAGTAATTAATAATATACAGTTTTAAAAAGTTAATAAAAATAAATAATAATAATGCCACTCAGGTAAATAATATTTTCAATAAATAAAATTACAAAAAATCATCAGGGTTCGATAATATATCAAATATAGTATTAAAACATACTCCCAAACAAATTACATATTATTATACAATAATATTTAACAATGAACTAAATAGTATGTATTTAACGATAAAATGAAAAGAAGCGAAAATAATATCAATTCAGAAAAAATATAATACATCACTATCTAATTTTCGTTCTATAAGCTTTCTACCAAATATAGGTAAATTATATAAAAATAATTAATCAAACCTTGATAAAATACCAGAAAACCAATTTGAATTTAAACATAAACACACGACGATACATGCATTTAATAACAATAACCAAAGAGTAACAGCTTGCTTAATCGGCATAGAAAAAGCATTCGATATTATTTGGACCGAAGGCGTAAATTAAATTAATAAAAACTACTATGATCACGGATATATCATTTATTACAATAGAAGAAAACAAGAAAAAATCAAGACTAGAATTAGTAGTAGAAAATGGTTTACAACAAGGCATTGCAATCGATATTTTTTGCAAACGATTTGATAATTTACTTATCCGATAAAAACACCAAAAAATTAAAAATACAATCACAATAAATGTTTATTATAATTCATGGAAACTAAAAATTAATATAAATAAATGTGGAATTATTTTATTTCGAAATAACTTATCTCATATAAGTGTTTCAAAAAGAAACATCTGTAAAACTTTTCAAATAGTTGGCAGTTCTACCAAAAACAGGTAATTCCTCACAAACAAATAGTCAGATATTTAGGATTACATCTAGCTACAAAATAAAAATGTAAATATCACATAAAAACTTCACTGAAAAAGCAAAAGCATCATTTTGGTGATTCAAAAATTTATTTTATTCAAAGCACTGAAGTATTGGAATAAAACTATTATTACCAAGAACTTATCAAATCAATCCGAACATACGGTTACCCATTCGACATGGAATCAAATCGAGAAAATAAGAATTTTCGAAAACAAAGGTATTAGAAACCTGTCGTAATTTATATAAAACGGAAGCAAGCTCTTATAAAAAATGTGTAATAAATAAAATACTATACAACAAGGATAAATTAAAAAGAAAAGATTGCCATGTATTAAAATTAAACACAAATTATTCTGCAAAATTACACCATATAAAAGAAAAGAGTTTAATTACCAATACCATATACCCAAACCCAAATTATTTCTCGAAATGTTTAAAAACAGATTTTATCCCTCCAAAATCATTCATATTTTTAGATAATAAACAGTACCTACAAGATAAAAACAATATTCCAATTATATACCATATTAATAGAAAAAGATTTAATGCAAAAATAATTTACGAAGTAAATATAAAAAGCAATAATAACCCTTCATTGAGATACAATATGGATATATCAAAGAGACAAAAAAGAAAAACACCGATAAAATACAAACTAATATTGGTCGATATCATAATTATATAATATATAAAAAAATCCTGATTAAATAAACATATAACACATATAAATTAATAGATAATTATATAAATAAAAATAAAACTCATAAATGAAACTAATTTGTAATTAATCCTTAAATCGTTTAAAATTATAATAATTGAATATATTTATATGTAAATAAATTATAAAAAACCCAATTTCCCTTTTATTATGATATATCCATTTTCTGTATATAAATAAAACTGCAAAATTAATATAAAAAAATTTATTCTCTCGTAATAAATTCTCACAAACAAAAATCTTACTTAAAAAACAAAACAGATAAACTGTAAAATGGTGATCGCTTTATATAACAGTATATTAGTCAAAAGTAATTTATTATATTTACAATCATTGTTTATTATGACTGCAAAACACAACATATTGTATATGTTGGGGATGAAAACCAATTGCTTCTGATTTTTAACAAAATTTATTTTAGGTGTATTTATATCGGCGGTATACAATAATCATATAATGTCGCGTACAATATCATAGTTTTATTGCGTACAATAATGTGATGACGCGTATAATAGTTCTATATCTTTTAACTGGGAATCGCTGCTCCGATATCTACATGTATATATATATACTCTTACTCCCTCTTATTCTTTTGAACTTCTCCTTTTGTTTTTTAAATGTTGGTATTCCTTGTTTTCTGTTACTCGTTAATTTGAGATCTTTTGTTTTTTCCGGAAAGTCGAGCCCTACATGTCAATCATTGTTTTAAATACGGGACCCCCTGAGTCTTCACGATTTCTCGCGTAATTGCCATGTAAACAGTTCCTCGAATTCATGATGTGATCGCGACGCCCCTTTCTCCCAATAGAGGAGATCGCCGCCTGGCCCCATGCGTTTTAATGCGTACGCGACTTCTTTCCCCTCTACTGAGGAGGATATGGTCGCTCGGCCCGACGTCTAGTTTAGGTTAGCGATCTCCCTTAGCTGAAAAGCCGTTCATCAGTTCATCTTCGATTTTCCCCCAGCTCTTATTTTTTGAGATCTCATGATGACCCTCTAGGTTTCGGGTACTTCATCTAGTTGAACTCGCACTGTCACAACGCCGAGTCACTCAATTTCATAATTTAACTATCTCGCAATGTTTTTCGTTCTTACCTCCCTTCGGGGGTTTCACGCGACTCTTTGAGAAGTTCCCCACGGCGACGTTAACGTTGCGCCCCGTCGCTATAGGAACCTCGCAATGGTATTTCATTCCATCTCGCTATCCCGAACTCTGAGTAGCGAGTTTGTTTTTACGGTTTTACACTGACTACGAACGTCCGCGAGTCATGTGTTTGAGGACTGGCAATCGGCTTTTCCCTGACAATTTTACTCGCGTCAGTTTATAATTGTTTTTCTTTACCTTGTTGTAGCCCGATATCTCCAACAGTATAAATATTGTATTTGTTGGGTACAAATAAATAAATATGAATAATAATAGTAATTGAAACTACTAAATAATAAATTATCCATTTTTATTTAGATAATTATAAAAAAATGTGTTTAACTGAAAATTAATATTCTTGTAGTACAGCAATTTTATAATTGTAATAAAATGTTTAAAAATAATAGTTATATTATTCAAGATAAATTTAATCATTTTTATAAAAATGATGTATTTTGTAAATAAATAAGCTTAATATTAAAAAATAATATAACATAATAATATACAACCATTAATCAAGAATTTTTAAAGTATTATTATGTTTCCATATTAGAAATGATAGAATATTGTAATATGTAAGTCAAAATATTAGTATCATCAATTTTGAAAAATTTCAAATTAATATTCAAAGTAAATAATCTATTTAAAGTAGCGAATTAAATTTTTTAAATATTTTTAAATTATATATATCAAACATACGATAAAGATATATACTTTTTTTTATATTTCAAACTACAGTGTTCCTATTATAGACAAAATATTTATTTATAATAAGTATAATCTTTCGTATAATATTACTTTTATAAGTTGGAATAAATTGTTTTTACAGATTTGATTGCAAAACACATCGATATTGAGAAAAAAATAAGAAGATTGAATGAGATTGCTTTTGTATATAGACCTTAATTCATAATTTAACTATTTTTGTGGGATATTTATCATTATGTACATTGATAATAATTTATATGATTTTTATTTTTTTTATTTAAATATTTATAGAAAAAACAAGTTTGTATTGCATATATTATATATTATTTAATAAACCTTAAAACCCTTTAATTTAAAGTCTATTGCTTATTAGAATACTTTATTATATTATTTTATAATAGATAGCTTACTATTACATTAAGAACTTATATAAACATAATTACCCTTTCAAACTAAAAGACGAATATCTTATATGTATAAAAGGTTTGAAATATTCTATAGAAATATTTACTTGAAATAGATACAGGAATATCATCTAAATTGTTTAAAATCAAAAGATTTAATTTTATTTAACATATTTCAATTTTATAAATAGTATAAATTGCTGCTTTCACTAGAATATTAAATGAAAGCTAAGCAAAATATTTTATATTTTTAAATTTAATCAAATATACAAATAAATAAGAAATGTAAAAATATTAAAAAATTTATGACTTTTTGAACTATTAACATTAAATTGAAGATATAGAATGAATACTGTAAAAAAATTCTGATTTGCATAAATTTGTGACTAAGCTTTCAGTGACGTGATATTGCTATCTTTGATACCCTATGTCTGTAGAGCTACAACGCATTGTAGTTAGCACTTGATTTTGTGTACTAGATGTACACGCAAGATTCAAAACAATAAACAAAGAAGGTGAGTGGATTGTAAATTATTGTTGCACTAGCGTGAATAACGGCGGACGTTATTAGTGTACAGTTTATTTTACGGTAGCAGATGTAGTTAATTTTAACATCAAGAATTTTGATATTAGATTAAACTTCTCACGCTACTTCTTTTGTAAAACATCAATGATATTCTGTAATTTTGTCAAAACGCATGTCTCTATCTTTCAGGCTATATAATTCTTATTTTTATGCACTAAAGCCTCTAACGAGAATTAAGCAGATAACAGACTGAATGAGAAAATTATAGATAAACTAATTAGAATTCTTAATATTAGTGGTGTCTTAGAAAAGCGTATTAAAATTAATGAAATTGATTACAATGTAATGAAAAAAATAAGATTTTATGACTTTATTTGTTGACGATGTACAATTTTCTTCTTTATATACAATAATTTACAAACAATAAATGTTTAAGAATTTTTTTTTAATTAAATGCTAAGAAGATATATATAGATTCATTTTTTAACGAACATTTAATGAGAATTTAATTTAGAATTTTGAGAGATATAATATTTAATAATAATTTAACCGTGAACATTGAAGTAGCAGTTGCAGAAATATTTCCAACAGTTTTCACATTTTTAAATTTATACAACTTGAAGTTGAATTAAAAAATTTGAATACGCTTTAAAATAATATTTTATGTTTTTTAAGTACTTATCTATAAATTAATATTTATTAAATCGAAGATTTTTAAGTTATAAATGATTAAAGAAGTTTTTTCTTGAATAGATGATTAATTGACATATAGTAAATATTTTATTCCTTCACTAAACATATATAAAATATTTGCTATTAAATGTGTTTACAATTAATTTATGATTGCACTATTTTCTTAAAATATAATAAGTTTTTAGTATTTTCATATTAATTACAGTTTCATTTAGTATAACAGTTTTAAAGTTTTAGAGATTAAAATTATATTTGAACATTATATAATATATGTAGTTTTTTAAATAATAATCCAAATCGCAACCTACCGAGTTTGAACAATGTCAATCCAAAATACTATTTATAATGAAAGTAAAATGTATTTTACATAGATTGACATTAAGAATAAAAAAATTATTAAATTAGATAAAATTATATATTTTTATAAGGAAAATTGATTATTTATGAATTATCTATTTAATTATGAACTTAATACAAATATATCAATATAAAACCATTAAACAGTAATATTTCATTTATAAATTCAATAAATCAATATTTTTAATTATTTAAACGTATTTATAAAACAAAATGTACTAAACAAATTTATTATATACATATTTGGTATTTATTTATTAATTATAAAACTTATTGATATATTTAAATATATTTGTTAAATACAAATTATTATGAAATGATATTCTCATATTATTTTATTACGATGTTTCTAAAATATAATAGCATAAAAATCATATTTATGAGATTTTTTTAAAATAAATGAAAAATTCATACATTTACGAAAATATAATATAAATAAATTTTCAAAAATAAATTAAATAGTAAAATTATCTAAACATTATATTACATAGAAATTTACTTTAAACTTGAATACTTCTTTTCAATCTATAATGTTATGATATATTAACATGATAAATAATATTTAAATTTATAGTAAAGTTTCTAATAAATTTATTTTTGTCATTACCTTTAGTTAACATTTTTAATTCAAGGAGTTAAAAATGATATCCGATAAAAATATATAATTCAGGAAAAATGGATAAATTCAATTCTGTCTTTTGTCGATTTTCAAAGAAGAATAATCAGCAATAGTATACTGTTAAATATCTTAAGAATAGATAATATAATAGGTAATATAATAGGTAATATAATATAAGAACTATCTTTTTTATTTTTCCAGCTTAATCTTTACAGAAAGCAGAAAATAGTTTTTGGGCTTATAAACTGAATTTTAAGTATCATGAAAAATACCCTTTCATTATATTTTTATGTTTTGTACCAAAGACAGTAGATAATTCTATCTTTAGACATATTTAAGCGCCTTCCGTTGGAAAAAATCAATACATAGTAAATTAAAAGATAATATTAATATCTTAGTTCAAAAGTTTTAATAATAACGGAATTATGTACAACAAAACATCTTAAATTTTACTGTCTAATAGTTGAACATTAAATATTACCTAATTAATTTAAGAAATACTATTAATTTTAAGATTTTATGTTGATTATATACAATAAATATATGATAAAATTTAATGTCTTAAATACTAAGAATCTAATGTATTATTTGATAAATTGTGATTAAATAAATACTAATAGTCAAATACATTATATTAGTTTAAAAAAATAAAAATTTTATTTTTAAAATTAATGTTTAAGAAATATATGATGAAGATATAGCTTCCTTTAGCTATCAATCATCATATTAATATTATTAAATTATAGTTATTTGTTATTATTATTTTGAATATAATAATTTATGAAGTTTTAATACTTCAATCTGTTTTTGTCAGTTCTAAAACATGAGCTTATATTAAACAAAATGTCATAAAAGTTTGATTATATTTATTTTTAATTGATTGCATTTTACAAATTCAAATATTAAATATAAATTTCTTTTAATTTCTAATAAATAAAACAGTTTTTTTAATATAAATTGATAAAAATTAAGAAACAGAATTTTTCAATACATGAACTGAATTGAATAATTTAATTGATAATTGAATCTACTGGTTAATTATTTAAATTGTATTCGTACAAGTATATTTTTATCTTTTCAGTTTTAATGATATACATATTATGATTAAAAAATGATTATACCAATAAAATGTAGTAATTGATTTATTTTTTATTATGATAATTTCTAATAAAATAAAAACGTATAGTTTTTACGTAAATTATTTATATACGTATGTAAATTCATTTGTTTCTGGATTAGATAGATTTTTTAATATAATCTATAGAAAAGTCAGTATAAATAAGAAAAATAAAAATTTATTTTTATTTATTTATTAGAATAAATTAATTAATCATGAAATTAAAAGTTAGAATACTGAGTTTTTTTAATAATTTTGATTTAGAAATATAATGTATGACATTTTGAATAATTATTTGTAAATGATAAAAAAATTTAAAGAATAATATAAAAGAACTAGCATAGCTTAGTTTCTTTTTAAAATGTATTAATTTAAAGAATTTTTTATATTTCGGCTTTCTAGATACCAAAACAAGATTTTTGAAGTTTACTGTACAAAAGAATTTTGTTTCGAGTATACCTATTTTCTTATATTATTCTTTGAAGACTTGAATTTTGAAACTTTTTTTATACTTTTATTTAATATACTGGGTTTTAAATACATTTACAAAACTGTTTTTTTTCATGCATAAAAACACATTTTAGATCAAATATATTTATTGCTTAAGTGCATTTACATCCAATTCTCAAAAAACTAGTTTCAACTGATGATTATTCTGGGTAGATTTTGTTCAACATGTTGTATATGTAAAGATCATTGTCAACGCAGAGATCGATTTAAATATTCTGAAGCCGTTTGTTAACTTAGGACCATTACCATAATCTGGGGACTGAGTATTTGTTCGTTGAAGTACTGTTGAAGTCAGTGACGGTGTTGGGGCGCTAAAGTCGATCGCTCGCTTGACTGCTAAAATTAGCGGTTGAATTACTATTACACCTGGGATTGCTCAGTATAACATTCGTATTTTAAGTTAAGATAGTTATACTACCTTGTGACTTTCTTGAACGTAAATTTGAATTTTGATGGCGCGTTAACAAGAAAATTATATAGTGCGTGCAAAGTAAATTTAAAGGTTACTGACCTAATTAGACAAAATAATCTCTTCGATCTTACTAATTTGATCGAAAAGTTACCACTACAAACTATTTCTTTTATTACGGTTTCTAAGAAAAGGGTTTCTAAATAATATATAATATAATTTATTATAATTAATAAAATACTACGGTTTTAACTTTTTTTTTATTAATTTTTGTAGCTCATATATTCAAAAAATAAATATTTG
Source organism: Dolichoris vasculosae (assembly GCA_018907195.1). NCBI lineage: Eukaryota > Metazoa > Arthropoda > Insecta > Hymenoptera > Agaonidae > Dolichoris > Dolichoris vasculosae. The sequence goes on along the minus strand of JACCHY010000014.1, from coordinate 3,942,862 downwards.
TCGGCATCAAAAATGAACTTGTACAAATAGCTTCTTTTGATTAGTTCTATTCTAAATGTTTTTCAAAATGTATCGAATAATTTCATAAATATTTCAACTTTCTTTTAAAATTTTTGATATTGTAATAAATTGATTATAAATAATATTAAAAGTTTACAATTCAAACAAAAATATTAAAAATTGAATATTTAAAAAAACACTTTATTTTAATAAAAGTCATTAAAAACAAATGTTAATAATTCACAAAATAATGTTTATTAATAAAATTAAAATACGTATAATTGCTTTTTACTTTACTTAATTATCTATAAAAATAATAATTTCTTGAATTTTAAACGAATATATTTGATTTATTAATTTATACTTTCAAATAATTTAATTGATTAGAATATAACATTATATTATAATATATATAATATTAGATTATTTAATTTATATATATATTATTCTAATATATACAATATATATTGGAATTTGCAACTTATCAGATAAAAAAAAATAGCTATCGTTAAACATTTGAATATTATTCCAATCTTTAAACAAGAAAAATATATTTGCAACACACAAAAGATAAAATCAAGTTTTTCATAGATATTTTGATAAATATATAAAGTAATGAGCGGTTTTAAACTCATTCCACAAGTTAGAACTATTTGATGATTCTTCTAGTTAACTTTTAAATTAACTCTTAAATATGATATACATATTTGAATACATAAAATAATAATTCATACACTTGCCTTGATAATTCACATTTTTTTAAATATATTTATTCAATAAGTGTAATTATATAAAGAATAAATTGATAAATTTTATAAAAATATTTATTATTCATAAAATTTTATTATTAAATAAAATTTTCCTTACATAAAGTTTTTTTGATATGCATGTCAAGTACTTTAGATTTAAATAATATTAAACGAATTAGACATTAAATTCAATTTATTCATTTAAAATATTTCTTTTTTTCTTTGTACAAAAATTATTCCATATTTTTTTTTTTCATTGATTTATTAAAAGTTGTTTTTAGAATTTAAAACTCGTTCAGAAAAAAGTAGCGCAAATATATACATCGATTAATTATCCGGAGTATACATTTACTCCTACTATAAATTCAATAATGAATTTGTCAATATTAGTAATTATAATAGATTTAGTAAGAGACTAAATAATAAACGTTACTAAACTTATAATACTTCAACCTCATTAAATATTCTAAATTTCACATTCTAACATTCATGTTGTATTTTTTCATACTTGTAAAAAAAATATGTTTTAATTTAAATCTTGGAATTCTACTATAAATGTAATATATAAAAATATAACTTATACTTAAATTGTTTAACTTGAAAATTGAATTTTAGAAATATTTTTACAATCTAAAAAGAGGCTTATCAGATTCACATATAAATTTAGAATACATGAATAAAACATGATATTATTCTTAAATATGTAACTAAAAAGAAATTATTAATTAAAATTATAAAATTTTACTTAAATAAAAGAGAAAAATATATACAGAATTATATAAAAACTTTAATAAGTACAAATGAATGACGATCACACGATAAAAAAAATTAAAAAATAACGATGTTAAGTAAAAAGAAAAGATCTTTCAAATAAATTATTTTCTTAAATCTAATTTCCGTGTTAAAAGGATTTTTAAATTTTAGTAATTTATGTATTATTACTTTAATTGTGTACTCACATACAATACTGTATTGTTACTTCTATGTTTCAAAACATACAGTATTTTCAACAAATTTTAATGTAAAATTTTTTATAATTATAAATGAAAGATGAAGTAATAATGTATTAAATCACCAAAGATACTTTACGTTTTTCTATCTAAATAGCAGAATTAAATATACTGTACGGCCATTTAAATAATTCCATGTATTCAAGAATCGTATGCAAGAAAAAAATATGCAAATTCAAAGATAACAACGATAAATTCATAAATATACAACACCAAAGATCATGTAAATAATTTATTACATATGTACACAAGATTGATATTTACTTAAAAAAGAAATATTTTTACTACTTTGGAATTATTAAAAATTAATGATTGTATATTTTTGAGTTTAATTTTTTGCTATACCTGATTATAAATTTGAAATTAAAGTTTTATCTTAAAATTAAATTTTTTTTATAGACTTTTTACTTAAATCATATGAAATTAATATAAAGATTAATTATTTATTCTTAAAAAATTATATTAAAAGTATTTAAAACGATTGTTTAATAAAAAGATATAAATTAGTATGTAAAAATATTTTTTCGAATTAATTAATTATGTTTAACTTATTTAATTCATACAGTATTATCTTTTAACAATTAGTTAATTTTAAATTCTTTATTTCTTTAAGATAAATATTATATTAACCATTGATATATAATAGATTTTTAGATTAATTCATCTTCATTTTTCGATTTTTTTCTGTTTTTAAATATGTTTATATACTTTAAACTTTGCGTGTATAAATTTATTTATAATTTTACTTTTTTTATTTATAACTTCTGTATTTTTTAAATTTATTTTAAACAATTTCGTTCTCTTGTGTAATATATTTTGAAAAATATGCTTGTCTGTATTATAAATATTATTATGTAGTAAGTATTGTTTAAAATTTTTTTCAACAATACACAATTTATGGATAATTATAAAAAATGATCAGAAAAAAAAATTGTAAAGAGACTAAATGCAGCAAACAGATGGAGAATGAGAATTGGTAATTAGGTCTCCAAAACAACGAAGAGAAATTAATATAAGAAAAATATGTAGTAAAAGTGCAATTGCTTCCATCTCATAATTTGTATAATTTAAAAAATATTCAAAAGAAAATTTAGGTTTCGTTATTGTAAAATATATTTTTTATCCATTTTTATAATTTGTAAAATATATTTTTATTTCTAGATATTACTATTTATAAGTTGCAAGTTTTTATTTGTTTAACTGTGACATAGTTTACATAAAATTTTATTGTTATGATTTAATAATTTTAGTGCAATCTATTATAAAAAGTAATAATTTTCAACTTAATATTTTTGCCATTAATAAATTATAATAATTATTTATTATTTTCAAAATATTTCATGGATCTGTATCCTAATTTCTGATAATGGTAAGTAGCATTACTTTGATATGTTTGATTATTAATACTTATTTAAGAATGTTAAATTATATAATTTAAAAATTGTAGTAATTTTCTTAGGTTCAGTGTTGATAATTGCTATATTCATCTTGTTTCAAAATTTATTGTATCACATTATTTTCAAATAAATTTTCTTGTAGAGTAATTGTAGTAAATAAATATTTCAAATTTTGATAAAAATTCGATCTATTTTCTGTAATACTAGTATTTTAAACCGTAATATACTATAAAGGAGAAAACATCTTGACAAGGATAAAAGAATCTCTAAATATCTTACACTCGCCTTGCATCATCGTTTCGTTAGACACGTATATTTTATTTAGATAGCATAAGAAATGGAGAGAAAGATAAAAGAAAAAGCAAATATATTTTTACAAGAGGCAGTAGCGTTGACCTCTGCGTCGGCCAGAGTTTTTCGGGAGCGTGTGTTGGTTGGTCGTCTTCCTCGCCATAGTACTGCGAGAATATATCCCCTTCTTAGGATTAGGTATTCAATGCATGATAGATTTATGTAAAAAGTATTCGTTTGTTCTTAATATCACATGAGAAAAGACTGCACTAATTTCTCAATAATCATAATGAATTTAGTCCTTATAATCATTAGGAATAAAACCTTGAAGTTGGAGCATGCATTGTATAGTCGAAATAAACTATGTAAAACCAACCCCTAAGGAGAATGTTTGTGCTCCACTTGTAATTCTAGTCGCATGATAAGAAATGCCAAAATATTATTAGTATTATTTATTCAAGATACTATTTACAACTCACTTTCTCACAAATACATCTTTTAATCATGAGAACAATGAGATGAAACATTTTTATTAAAATTTTATACAATAGAATATCAATAGATTGTATAAATTTGATTCTTGGTAGTTTTATAATTGAAGATTCAGTTATTTGCACTTTTTTACTTTATAATCGATAGTTTAGTTCAAATATCTCATTTTTTCAAAAACTTTTTTTATTTTTTAAAAGAAAATTATTTATAATTAGTAATAAATTAGAAGTTTTTATTAAAAAAAATTTTTTAACATATTTTTCTCATAAAACAGTGACTTTTTAAACAATAAATTCACTCCATTAAGTTTAATAGATTATTAAAATATTTTTTTAATATTTTAACTACTTAAAGTTTGTATTTCTTTATTATAATAAAGTCACAAATAATATTTTTCACAAATCACATTAATAAAATTTATACATACGAGTATCCTAGTTTTACAATATTTTACTGAAATTTTATCAGAAAAATAACAAAAAAATCGAATTTTTATTATGCACTTCGTACTATTGCTTAAAGCATTCAGAATTTAGAAAAATATAGTTACTTACATCATAATAAAGAAGAAAAAACTAATCTGAATGCATGTACAATCCAAAATATAGTACATATAATATGAATATAAGTAAACGAAGATCAGCAATAGATACAAATACAATGGTACTCTAGATAAATTGCCTGAATATGAATCCGATTCGAAGATAGATATGTTGCTGCATTTCAGTTTACTTCTAGAAAAGCATCTTACATCTAGACTAATTCTTCTCCGAGAGGGGAAGAAGTCGTGTGCCCATGAAAGCGCGTGGGGTTAGGCGGGGCCTCATCCGTGCAGGAGGGAAGAAGATCGATACCCCTAGGAAGAAGGAGAGCAGACGGAACGTGATCCCCTCGGAGGGAGAAAAGAAGTCAGCAGCATATGAAGATGCAGGGGATTTGAAGACGATCTCCTCTGTGCACGCGAGCAGGAAGGCCGCTTTTTTGTAAACCGAGGAATAGTTACATGGCGCGTAATTGAGAATTCGTACAGGTCCTAGGCATTCCGTAAGCAAAAACAATGATTGATTGATCCGATTAATTACTTGTTGAAATATAAATATATTGGGAAAGAAATAAATTATGATAAAAATCAGAAATGCTTATTTTTATTTCCAACAAAATAAATAATGAAATGCAAAAATTAAAAATAGATTAAAGAATATATCGAGTATTGAGAAAAAATTGGTTATTTTCGTTTAAAACCAAGTTAAAATTTATTTAAAAGAATAGCTTATACAACAATAGAAATTTTTTTAATTGGTGTACATAAATAAATAGTTTTGAAGAAAGAAGGCGAAGAAAATTAGGTCATTACTTGATTAGCTCCTATGTTATTGTGTTCCTGATTTAGTGTACCATCGCAATATGCGTTTGATATTTGTGACGAACGTTTGAAGGTCCACAAGAGCCACTGAACTCTACTCAAGTCGATAACTAAAGCTCAAACGAAAGAGCTGATGAGATACTTAGTGGCACGTAAACCTTCCCGTGAATGATTCTTGTTTCGGGTTTAGAAGACAAGAATGGATGAGGCAAATGTTTCAAGAAAGCTTTAGTTAGCTGACTATTAGTTCAAATAAAATTTTTCTTCATTATATCATATTTTTTCTGTTATTTTTATTTTCACAGAATTAACAAATTTAATTTGGTTGATTTTTTCATTATAGTAGAATGAAAGTGATATTATGTATGCTAAAATACTAATAACTTACATAGTTATATCCATTAGATAATCGTATTATAAAATATTCCTAATTGTAGCTATTTAAAGAAAAAATTTTTACATAAGCCAAATTAATTCTTTTATACATAAATTGTCTCTAAAAGTACTATTTTTTCATTTTATGTACCTCAATGTATATAATTTATTAGAGAGAAAATTGTTTTACAATAAGTTAACGTTTTACATTACTATTACAATAATACTAATTATTGCATATAACTAATAACTTTGTACTCAAATTAAATACTTTATTATGAAATTTATTTTCAATATTGAGCTTTTATAATGAAAAATATATTTCTTAGAAATTATCAAAAATAATTCTTATGTTAAATCAATAAAGCTACTGAAAAAGTAAGAATCAAATTTTTTTTTATTAAAAACTCATTAACTTAAGAATGATAAGATATATTATAATTAAATATTAGTTTATATTAGTTTTGAAAGTATTGAATTTTTCGCTCAATAAGCTATATATATAATATTCCGCTATAGTACAGTATAAAGAATTTAAAGAAAAAATAAAAAGAAAAGGAGAGTACAAATAAAGATTCTGTATAGTATTGCGAAAATTAAAAGTATAACATTTTAAACATTTAATTTATGTTTGAAAAAATAAAAACAGTGATGAGTAAAGGAAGACAGAGAAATAGCGAGAGAAAAACTTCTGGGTTGGTTTTATAATCATATACATTAATATATGGCGCTAAGTATGTGTTATAAATATAGATGTCCTCCTTCTGAATAAGCAGATTTATGTATGTGAAACAGCAGTTAACTTTACGTTATCTCTCCTACTTCTTTCGAGATAAAAACAGTATTGTAAATAATTATTTTCTTTTAAATTTAAAAAATAATTCGGAAAATAAACATAGTTAATTTTATATATATTTAGAAAATTAAATATTAAATTTCAAACACTAAAATAATTAAAAACTTCAGTTGTTTATAAAAATCCTATAGATTATTATTTAAATATTTTAGAATTTATTTACATAAAATTTTAAGGTATTAGTAATTTTTATCACGAAATTTTAATAATGCATTCCGTAAAATTATCATGTGTATCAGTATTTCTAATCCCAATTTGTTATTAGCTATCGAGAATGTACCTATTGATGGAAAGAAGTATGTTCAAAAACTCGACATAAAAACATAAATGTATCACAAAAGATATAATAATTTTTTTACTAGATACCTCAACTTATTTTATTAAATTGAGTTATAAAAAAGAAAAGAAAATATAGTATATTTAGACAATATGACATACTTTTCTACAGAATGATCGATTGTGTTTAGTCTTCTTTTATTTGATTTAAAAATTACAGACTAAATTTATTTATAATTATTTGAATATTCATAAAGTCAAATTTATATCAAATATCGAATTTATCATATTTAATATTTAAAAGAATAATTTATTTTATATAACATATAAACTATTGTGGTTAAAATTATATATTAATGAATGCGAGTGATTGATATATTTAGTAAATTCAAATAGTTACTGTATGCAAACATAAACTACGAATAATTAATATCCTTGCATCAAGTGAATTCAATAAATTTATTCACTAATTTCACGTATTTTTTTCTTTCTCTCCTTCATTAAAAATTTGCTAAATACCTACCTCAACTATCTTCGTTAATTGTTGGTGATAAATAAGCAATTCTGATTTTTAATTAATTTATTTTTTCACAATATATATTTATATTTTAACACTTATTTAATTATTCGAGTACAATTTGGCGATGTGTGTACAATGGTTTAGTTTTCCGTATACAATAATGGCGGTGTTGGGTATAAATGTTCTACGCTCGTCAACTTGATACCGTTACTCGTGTCAAAAGAATCTGGTGTCCTCCGGCACGTACATGTATATATACCCTTATTTCCTCCTGTTCTTTTTAAATTTTCCTCTTGTGTTTTGGAAACTCTATTATCCCTCGATAGTTAATTTCGAGTTTTTTATTTTTTTCGGAAACAGTTACATGGCGCGCAATTGAGAATTCGTACGGGTCCTAGGCATTCCGTAAGCAAAAACAATGATTGCCTTGTCGGAGCTCGATTCCTTGAAGAAAGTAAAAATGTAGACTCGAGATTAACGAGCGTGAAAAATTATAAATTTACAAATAAAAAAGAAAAATACAAAAGGAACGAGAGGAAGCGAGGATATATATATATGTACTTGTTGGATCACAGGTAGATTTTCCAACTCGAGCGACGATATCGAGTTGACGAGCGCAGAGTTGTACAGGACGAACAGAACCATTGTACCCGACATCGCGAATTATTGTATGCGTCTGATTAATTACTTGTTGAAATATAAATATATTTTGAAAGAAATAAATTATGTTAAAAATCAGAAATGTTTGTTTTTATCCCCAACAATATTGTAAATTTAATAAATCTATTTCGATTAATTATAACAGTGTATTATATTATATAAAGTTTCAAACTTTCAATAAATCATAAGAAATTTATAATACTAAAAATTTTAATAGTTTAATCAAATATTTTTTTTGCAAATAAATAATGATATTACCAATTAATTTAATCCTACTAAAATTCGTATGATAATATGTATTTGTAATTTTAGTTAAGTGATAATAGTTCTCAGATAATTTTAAGATAAACTGAATTTTTTTAAGAACACCTGTTTCCTTAAATGAAAATTAAAATTGTCTTGATATATGAAATAAAAGAAATACCAATGCTGCAAAATAATATATTTTCAGTAAAGATATGTAAAGCATACAACCTATCGAAATCATTAATGTACTTATTTTTATATATGTATTAATATATCATGACATTTGAAATCCGAAGAAACAGAATGCCTGCAGATTGGATACTTTCATCTTTCCTCCAGCGTGTACACTATATTTCAACATATTTTAATGCAAATATATTTTATTTGTTCCTTCCCAATTATATTCTTATTCCCCTTATTAATTTACTTTGGTCTCATAATATGCTTTGTAGAATAAACTAGTAAGATTGGCTTTTATTTTATTTTTTTTCTCTTTTCTTTACTCTATTTTTTTATCTGTAAGATAATAAGCATTTATAAAAGAAAGCGATAAATTTTGAAAAAAAATAAAATAACGAAAACATACAGAGGCTTTTATCTTACATATTTTCTTCCATTTTTCTATTCTTTTCTTTCCTCTTTCGGGTATAAAAATACTTATATGAAGAGTAAAGTCTTTAAAAAGGAAGTGAAATATGCGGTAGACTCATAGAAAAACGATTAAGAAAATATTGGCGTGTACAATTTTTATCATATTATCACAATTTACCGAAAGTAGTTGTAAATTATATAACACGTGCACACATAAAAAATTATCTATGAGAAGAAAAAAAAAGTGGAAAATCAGAAAGTAAAGAGAATAAGTAAAATAAAAATTCATAATACAACTTTTGATAATCATATAAATATAAGAGAAAAATATCTTTGATATATGTAGAAAAAAAGTTTGATAACATCAAAAGCATTAGATATATGATACAATTTAGTATTTAATTTATCATATAAATATAAAAATTAATTTCTAAAGAAATAATAATAAATTTAATTATAATATAGATGTAGGTAAAGAAATCTAAATATATTAAGATTTCAAAATAATTCTTACAAATGATTTCTTCCACATGCATTATTAATAGTTTACTAGAATACGTAGTGAACTCAATATATTAATATATATATACTTCTTGTGTTTCAATTTTGATAATTGTTAAAATATTAATAAAAAAGTTTATTATACAATTTATACTTTGACATCTTAACATTTAAAAACTATTAAATATACTTACTGCTAAGTATAGAGTTAAACTGGTAATTTATACTAGAAAAAAAGGAAGAAATCTATGTTAAATAAAAAAATAGTTTTGCATGTTTTAAATATCTATTTTAAAGACAAAAGATAATTTTGTTATATATTAACTTTTCATTTTTTATGTAAACATTTTAATTGAAGTACGTTTAAAATATTATGTAAAAAAATCTTGTTAAATTAGCATTATAAATGCAGCAGAAATACAAATTTTCAAGAATTTTTATTATAATTAATTAACACAATACAAAAATATATTTTTAGATCTTTGAAAATATATTATATACCTCAATTTATAATTGATTAATGAAAATAATAAATAAGTCTTTTTATTTAATAATAACTAATTCACATTAAGAAATGATATTTACCTTGAATTGTTTTTAAAAACTTTTGTAAAGAAAATATATAAATAACTCTATTATAAATGATATTTGGATGTAATTAATAAAAACTTCTAAACATATATATTGTTACTTATGTATATACAGTCTTAACCTTATAAAAATTTAACATCGTGTTTGGATAAAATAGATGCTCAACCTGTGCTTTGAATCTTGAGAATAATGCAAGTACTGAAAAAAATTTTTAATAAAAAATTAGAAATCCGTAGGGAACGAAGATACTGCATTAGTATACAAAAATATCAAAATTATCTCTTTCCTCCACGACAAGCTTATCGATCGATTGATAATATATAATTTCGTATCTAATAGAGATAATAACGAATAAGCTAAGTATAAAAATTTGATGACAACACTTCTTCGATTTTCATTAACAAGAAAAATACCAAGAATAAAATCACAAGCTATACGTAGTTATCTCCCATAGAACCCTGCTGCTGTGCGAAGCAAATTGACTTATTGAGCGTAAATTTACGCATAATACTTATTTAAAGTATCAGTAGAAAATATATTTTTATAATAATGTATCGATCATATAAATAAAAATATATAAAATAATTCTGTTTCATTTGAATGTAAGTTTAGACTTTTGAAAAATACTTAATTGTCTTTTATGCATTTTTTGAAATGAAACTAAAATTAAATGTCCATAAAATTAATAATTAATAATATTTATATTCGTTTTTAAAATTCTAACATTTAGTTATATTAATGGTTATAAATACTGCAATTTATAAATACTCATTTAATGATAATATGTTTTAGTTGTAAAAATGTATCATAATATTATTTTACTATTTATTTAAACCTTAATATGTATCTCTCTTTCTTCACCTCTGTAGATGTATATATAATTAGTTAATATATTTTCTTATTCTCATAAACTTGCGTCTTATGTAAATTAGGAATAAAAAGCTATAATAGCTATAATGATAATAATAATATACTTTTACTTTTATATCTATTTTAGATATTTATTTAAAATGTGTGAAAAGTGTTTTCGATATAGACTTGTATGTTTTTATTAAAATTTTCGATAAAATAACATAAATATAACAAAATTCTCATTATTTCTTAATTTAAAATTGAAATATTAGAAAGTTTTCATAAAAGAATATTTTTATAATATAAAATGAAATTATACATTATATCAGTTCGCGATTGCTAATATTAATAATTTTAAATAATCTCTTTTTTTTCTTTTTTTTTTGGCATTCTATCACATATACTTGCAGCATAAGTGTAAAAAGTGTATAAAAGATTATTTAATTCAACTACTATTGATATTTTGTATTTTCTTAATATTATAATATTATCGGTTAATTTAATTTAAGTTTTACGTATAATATTTAAGAACCATATTATTTCGTACTTGATCAATAATATACAAATGGAGAACAAGTATAATATTTACATTTATAATCGATTCGTCGTATGTTTTGTATTCTTAATGATGAGTAAACAATTTTTCTTTTTAATTTATATAAAAATGGAAAAGATTTAAGAAAGTATAAAATATATATCTCTTATACATTTATTGTTAGTCTTATCAATAAATATTAACAATGAAAAATTATTCTAAGATAATAGTAAATTATTATATTAAATTAATTAAATAAACTTATATATCAATTTATTAATTTTTTAACCAAAAATAATTTTACTAGTAAAACTATTACATAATTATTATATATATCGCAGAATTAGTATTATCGAACATTATTTAAAAATAATTAAAATATCCTATTACTATTTAAATTTAATAATTTATATGATAAATAATAATTTTAACTACAACATTTGGTAAACTATGTATTTTTTATATCATTAGGATCAAAAATATACTGTATTAAGTAATCAAATTAATAAACATAAGTTAATCAAATTTCTTAAAAATATAATACACATAATTAAATAATTGCACAAAAGTATTTTGTAGAAAATAATATCTACTTTTTAATTTAATAATTTGAAAAGTTTGTTATAAAAGATGTAAAAATTCAGATAAATTTCAGTAGATATAAGATTTTTACTTTTATTTAAAAAAGAAATTAAGTTATAATTCTTATAATGATACTTATACTGCACTACTAAAACATAAAAAAGTGCACGCCTTATATACGCGTACATTCCTTTTTCATGAAATTGGATATAAATTTAATATTTAGGAAAGAAAAAAATAAAGAGAAATTGAAGGAGAAGGAATGCAAAGACAAGATAATCTTGACAGTTCTTCGATTTGCATAAGATTGTAAGTCATCGTTAATAATTTATATAGTTCATAAGTTATTATGCTGTTTGATCGAAAGCTCTGTCAATCGTTCTTATTATATCTCTATAAGTTTACATCCTTATTTGAACTAGACACACCGTGTATTCATTTCTTTGCAAGAATTCGAACCGAATCTTGCTCTTTTTTTAAATTTTCTATATCCAATCAATATATAATATTATTATATACAATTACTATATATAGATATATTTTTATTATTAAATTCTTAAGTAAATTATAATCTTTATATTTTAATGTACTGAAAAACGAAATATTTCAGTTTTGAATAATAAATTAAGTTTTAAAGTAAAAAAAAGTAATTTTTTAGTAATACAAATTGGAAAAATATATATTTTTTAAAAAAGCATTACTACTTATAAAATTATGTCATGTAAAAATTATCTTTTAAATTGCATTTATTTTAAAAGATATATAATATAGTTATAAATTATTAGTCGCTAAATAAAAAGCATACAAAATTCTCCAATGTTTTCATTTTTAAATTGAACAATAACGTAGATAAGAACTATACAAAATTCTTAATTTTATGTTCTCTGATAGTTGATCAAATTAATTAGATATTTCTAAGTACTTTATTACTTTATATTACATGCTATAAATTATATATTTCAATTTATATGCTTAAAATCTGACATTTATAAAAAATTATATCTACAAATATAAAATATTCATATAAGTTCTAATTATTAAAATAATTTAATCATTTTATTTTTTAATGAATTCGTGTTTTTTTACTTGTAAATACAAATATATTTATTCTAATAATATTTTTGTCATTAGTTATATTTATTATATATATTTTTTATACGTTTATTATAAAACTAATTATAAACAACAAACAATAATTTAATTAAGAATTTAATAATTTTTAATAAAATAAAGTTTTATAAAAATTCAAAGTTTCAGTATAAATTAAAAAACTTATTATCTAAAGTAAAAATACATAAACAATTTGTTATTGCTTAAAAAGATGTTTGCTTATTTTAAAAACTTCTGATTAAATATAATTTATTTTTTCAATATGTATATCTAAATTAAATATAAGAAATTATCATATTTAGTTTATTCAAAAATTAGTTTTATTAATTTTGTAAAAAGTAAAAGAATTAGAAGTAATATATCAAATTTTTATAATCAAAAATAGAGAGAAAAAAATGAGAAAAAACATGAAAAATTTACTAGCCTTAAGTTCCTGCGACAATAAATGAAAGCACACGCTGCTACAAAATTGTGAACTATGAAAAACACAAGATTGTAGGTTATCTTACTGTAAATTAAGACTAGTATAACTTCAGCAAACCAGCGATAATTGATACTTTCTAGTAGAAGTTTGATTAATGTAATTCACAAAAATTTGTAAGTTTCCCTTATGGTTTTTTCGAGCTCTCGAACTATTAGGAAATACAACGAGTATTCTCACGCGCGTGATAATTTATATGCATTTCATTTTTTATTTTTTCTGCAGTTTTGCTTTTATTACAATTAGCATTACTTTAAAATAACCTAACTATTTAGTATTTTAATAGTCTTTATTAATTCATAGAATATTTTATTTTTTGAAGCGGTTCCTATGAAATATATCATATTTAAGATATTACATGATTTGAGAAAATATAAATCGTCAAATTAGATATTTCATTAAAATTTTTAAACAATTTTTGTTATATTATATTAGTAAATTATAACTTTAACTCTAGTATGATTTTATTTTATTAAATTAAATAATCGATGAATTACTGTATTTCAATTAATTTTATTATCACATATAAACTTTTTAAAATTTAACATTTATTTGCTTCTGTATTAACAATTTTTAAACAAAAACATTTTATTTAATCATCGTATGACTTAATATTAATTTATGTAATAAGTATGAAAATATTAATATTTTACCTTTTTACAAATTTGATTTTTTCTTCTTCATATAACATATATTATAAATAAGTGAATTCGTATGAAGTAAAATTATATTTCATTTAAAAACGTGATTATATTTATATGCTTACAACTTTTTAATTTATAACAAAAAATTTTGGATATTTTTAAAAATTGAAAAACAATAGATAAATATTCAAATAATAGATAAAATATTCAGATAATGTCTTTGAAACTTAAATCGATATTTGAGTAATAAATATAAAATTATTAAAACTTCTATCAATATTTAATGGTTTATAATAGCATTTCAATTCATTTTTTAATTTTTTAATGTCTAAATAGATTACATTCTAACATTTTTGCATATTCGTACATTTTCTTTTCAAAAAGCGAAAATCATGATCATGGTTTTTTCTAATCTACAATATCATATAAAGTAATATTGATTGGAAAAGAAAATTAAGGTTTCAAAACAGTAAATAATTTATTATAACAATCATTAATTATAATTAGTACATTTTTTGTATTGTATATAATTATAGAAGCATACAATATATTTTTTACACCGTTTAATGTTCTATGAGTGCAAATTTAAAACACCAAAGAGATGAATCTCGTATAATCATTTAAATAATCCATATCTTTTAAATTAATAATGTAATAGACTAATGATTAATTAAAGTTGATGACATAAATAATTGTAAAATAGAAAGACGATACTTTTTCATTGATTGATCGATTTCAAATTATTGATATTTTTTAAAATAATTCAAATAAAATTATCATTTTCAAATATACTAATATATATGTAAGATTAAAAAAATTCAAAGAACTTGAAAAATGTTTATTTGGGATCACAGATAAGAAATAAGATTTATTAAATTTATTTTTTCAGTACGTACTAATATATACATCTCAAATCTATCATCAAATTGAATTAAATTATTTCCATCTGGAATTTAAATAATAATCATAATATTCAAAAGTAGTCTATGTAATTTACTACTTTATATCTGATTTTAGTAAATGTATTTATTTTATATATTATATTAAATTTATGTTGTAATTCATGTCACTACACAAAATTTACACTATCTGTCAATAAAAATTACAAATAAATCTAACTAAAATAATTTTCAGAATCTATATTTGCTGTTATTGTTAAAAGAAAACTAACTAATATCAAACTATGAGAACTAATGTTTTGAAAGTTACCAATTTTTTTCTAATTCTCTATGAAGCATAAAATACTATTACATTAATTTGAACAATGATAGAGTATTAAGGAATAGCATATAAATAATAATTCATAAAAATAATATTCTCCTTAATAATATAAAAAATTTTATTTCAATTTCTTCATAATATTATTATTTTGGAACGCATTAGGTATACATACTTTTTCATTAAATGTAATAAAAATGTATAATAACAAATAAACATAAAAATAAATATCCTAATGATATTTATATAAATATTTATATAAAAGGAATCCATTATATTGAAAATATAGCTAAATAATTTTTTTTTTTAAGGAAAACAGTATTTTTTCCAGTGTATTTAAACGCAGATAATTTAAACGTGTAAAAATATATTTATACAAAAAAATTAATGCAACAGAAAATTTTAATTATTGTTATATTCAAATATATAAATTAATAATTTTATTATTTATAACTAAAATGCGTATACTAGAAAATCGAAGCAATTTTTATCTTAAGACACAAAACATAATAATTTAACAAAGAAAAAAACAATAGTAGTAAAAGTTTTATTATTGTTCTTCATTTAAAAAAATAATTTCAAAATAGATTTAGAGCTTTTAATTAGAATTTAATTCTTTAATTATGTATTAAATGAACATTATAATATATTTTTAGTAAAATATAAAACATAATTAACATAGGTATAAAATAAGTATATAAATTACAGACAGTCATGTAATGCAAATTAATTGTACTTACTTGCATAAAAAATAAATAACACATTATTGATTGGTTGATAAAAACTTGAATATACATAATATTACTATGTATAAGTGTATAGTAAAAGTAATATTTTGTAAAAAATTTGATTATATTATGTATTTTTTTTAAATCTCATATATATAGTACGAAATATATAATTGACTTACGTAAATAATTCAAAATAATTACTTATATTTTTTTATACACCATTTTACATATTGGTTACAAATTTTTTTTCCGATTAATATTTTTTATTTTATATATTTTTAACCAAAATAATTTTTATTCAATTTAGAAAAAGAATATTCGAATTTCTTTTTATATATTTGATTTACCTACAGAATATTAAAAACTTTTAATATTTAAAGAGTTTTTTATAATAATTTAGCTTTTCTTTATTTTAATTTTAGTTTAATTTTTAAATTATATCTGTATAAAAATTTAAAATTCTTTGATTAAATTAAGAATTATATATTAAAAAATATACAGAATAGAATACTTAATATAATGATTACCTGTAATTATGTTTAGTTTGTAATAAATGCAAAATATTTCTAATAATGTCTTTCGATTATAATATAGCAATAATAAAATCAATGGATGGATAGAGTTATTTAAAGATTAAAGTTGAATGCAGAGTTTAAAGTTAAAGGAGAAATTAAAAATCAGTATTTAATTTTAACAAGCCAATGATATGAATATGTTGATATGATTACAACAGTAAAATTAATTTGATTTCTTTGGATCTATTGAAAAGGTCATAAAACATAGGCAAAAATAAAAATTTAAGAGACGAAGAACAAAAGAGAAAGATAATGACAGAGATAGTGAGAGTTATTGACTAAACAGACGTTAACAGATTCGAAGAATACAGTGAAGGAAACTCTGCGGAACTCGGTTAAATGCTTGGCTTATTGTCAACCAGCATCATTGGACATCATCTTCGACTTCCTTCAGAGAAATGGACAAATACTGTTCATTTGTCGAATAATTAGGCTGTATTTTCGAACAAAAGTTAGGATAATAAATTTCATTTCTATGTACATCAAAATACTCAGATATATTCAAGGCATGTTTTGTATTGCATTAAAACTCTCACTCTGTAGATATACGTATAATCATATCACAATACAATTTAATAAAAATAATGGTTACATCAGTAATAAAGCATTTACAACATACTTTCAAGAAAACAAGTAAATTTTTTTATTTTATTCCATTAAATATAGCGATTTATTGCTTAATAATTATAAAAATTTTATAGCGAATTCGTAATTTTTTTTAATTTAATATATAAATACGTTATAAAATTATATTTAATTCATTCATTTTGACTGATCTAAGTGGAAATTTTCATAATAAATACTTTATATTTACAATTAGTATAATGAAAGTAGTAATTAATTAATTTATAAAATTAGTACAGATAAACATTAGTTAGAATTTTCATATATACCAATATTTTATATAGATTACATTTAAATATATATATTTGATTGTAAATATATGGTAAATTTAATTCTCTCACGAAATTATATTTGTATTTATATAAATTTTATAAAAATTTATATGAATAATGTATGTTTTTCATAACATTTTCGATTTCGATGTACCTAGATCAATACAGATTTGATTAATAACTAGGCTAATAAATTGAAATTAAGAAAAAATAGTATATAAATCAAAAGAAAGAAAAAATTATTTATACTTCTTTTCAAGATATTGATTCAATATAAAAAAATTATATTAGGTATATGTGTACATGTGTACATGTGTACATGTGCAATTAAACTTATATCTAATTCTGTTGAGAATAGAAAAAGTCGGGAAATTGAGTCTGGCGAAAGAAATTTCGAGCGGCGACAAAGTAAGTAAAAACAATTATTAACGACACGAGTAAGATTACTCGGACCCAGTCGAGCGATGGACAACGAGTTGCTCGACTTCAAATCTCAAACACGTAGCGTGGGGACGCCCGTAACCCGTGCGAGACTGTATAAACAAACTCGCCTCTCGGAACTCAAAGGTGAAGAGTAACGAGATATCCTTGTTGGGCCCGCCCGGGGCGAGGCGCAATGCTAGCCTTGTGCGCGTCGAGCGCGAAAAGTCATTTAAAAAATACACGCGCCGACCACGAGGAGTCGTTCAAGGAATGCACGCGTCGATCGCGAGAAGTTGTTCAAGGAATACACGTGCCACCGATGAGGGAGGCAAAAACAAAAGATATCGCAGAAAATCATATTCGGGTAGGTTCCGAGTGACTCGGGTGTCATGTACGGTCAACTGAGAATCGACTGTACGTGGAAAGCAATTGAGAATCAACGATATGAAGACGGACCGACCATTGTGCTGGAGGGAGAGCATAACCCTGAAGAGGAAGGCGTGAAGGGGTTGTAACACGCTCCTCCAGGCATGCGAGTAGTAGTCCGGGCTACCGAAGAGTTAGTAGACAGCAGGCAACTAAGAGACAGCTGCATGTAGAAAAACAAATGGTATGGCATGTCCTTGAGAAACAGTAAGAGGTCCGGAAAATTACGCAATATGAAATAATAACACCTTGTTAAGTCAATCCCTCGGTTAGAGTAAAAAGCAAAAGAAGGAAAAAATGCAGTGAAACCAGGAGGGAGCGAGGATATAAATATTGGTACAGGACGGTTCACAGACAGATTTTCTTCGGACTCGATCGACAATACCGAGTTGACGAACGCAACAACTTATAAGCATCTACCGCAAACAAACTATTGTATGCGATATCGAGACGTATTATGTACTTTCGAAAGTCAATCTGTTGTAATACAAAACATTGTCAATTAAAGAAATTGTGATCAAAAGCAAGAGTACGAGCATTTATTTAATCCCCAACACTAATACAGAAACAAATACCAGATATAATTTAGTACCTGAAACCGAATATACATTGGTTTAACATATATTAGTTTAGAATAGAAATATTTTTTACTTTAATTAAATTTAAATTATATTTATAATATTAATATTTACATCCAAATCCTTCTATTCAATATTACGTCAATACTTTAATAATTGTTTTTTAGTATAATGATCATTTTTACCTAGCTCGATTAATGATATTACTAAATAAAAATAACTAATATATACACAAAATGAGTTGAGGTTATAGTGTATAAAATGAATAGAAATGCAAAAACACGTATAAAAGTATGGCAAATATAAATATAAAGATATACTTCAGCTGACATGAAACAAATGCATACTAAAAACGTACATATAACTTCATTGTGAGATTTATAATTACGATTAGTATGCTTAAGACTCACTTGATTGTCGATAACTTCTATAATATTTTACATAAATTTAATAAAAACTAATTAATAATAGTGACAAAAAGAATAATTATGGATTTAGTTTAATTTTAAAGTATTTGCCACTAATTTTATATATGTAGTATGACAAAAAAAATAATGATGAAATTAAATGGGAATAATATGAATATTTGTTTTTGATCACATTTCCTAAGCTTTTTTTTTGTTCCATTTTTTATCATATAGTAATAACCTCTACGATAGTGATATAGTTATACCCATACATCGTCGTCTATCTTATTCTTATAACAACAATCTTATTATTTATATGTCAACTGATAAAAAATTTGTACGAACAAAAGGTATATACATTTTTATTTAATATTTATCATGTAATATAATAAGCATTGATCCTACTTTTTCTCTTAATATTTATATATATACATAGTATAGTTATTGTCGCTCTATTCATAATATTTTATTTGCAAATAATTTGAACGCATATTGTATTCATCAAACTTCTATTTAGTATTCATGCTGAGAAATAAGCGAATTTTTTATAAAGTTATTTATGAGTTAAAAAATTAAGTATGTGTATTTATTTAAATTACGGTATGATACTTATAAATTTGGTTAATTATTTTTGTAAACAATTCATTTTTGCTTTATTTTGTTAATCATTCCAAAATTTTTTTTTTTTAAATAAAAGAAATATTCTTAATGCACAAACATATTTATAAATATTATTTAAAAAAACAGATTATAAATGTATTTACATTCTGATAACTAATTTAATTTACGGGCATATTAAATTAAATTTTATATAAATATAAATTATAAGATGAAAACTTTCAATATTAATTTTGTTTTTTAAAACATAAAATATATTAGTAAATTTATAAAATTTACGAGTTGGTTGGTTATCATGAAAAATTTTATCTGGGTTCAAATATTCAATAAACCATCAATTAATGTTAAAATAGCCCACATAAAACATAAAAATATTTTTAATTCTATATTATTAAAAATTATATAAGTAAAAATAACAATAAAAAAACATAAATTAGTAATTTAAACTTGACTTGACTTATATGTAATGATTAATTACAAGAATTAAAACATAATTATATATATATATCACAAGGGAAAAACAGTTTTCTAGGAAATTCTCAAAATTCTAAGAACGAACTAATTTATTAAAATTCAAATCCTCTGATTCATATTAAGTACAATCTAAAATTAACCCATATCACTCTAAAAATTTTTGACACTTTTAAATATTTGATATGAATGTGAACGATATTGCTATATATATATTTATTACTTTCATACAACTCATTTTTGTCTCATGAATCATCAGCTCACTGAGTTTCATCTCATTCTTGATTTTCTCATTACCTCTATTTATGTATATATTTGATACTTCTTTTTCAAACACACATTACTATATTTTTTATAACTTCATGATTTTCGTAAATTAAAGTTTATCTGTGATAATATCAATTTATTTTCCCTTTTTTTTGTTAATTTGAATCTTTAGATCTTTTTACCATTTGCCGATCATCAAATGATTGTTTTTCCTTAAATTTTTTATTATTGCTATATTATTGCTATATTATTATGACTATGAGGAGACTTGATATTAAAAAACAAACTGTAGTATTTATGTGATCTAGACCTCCATTTTTTTAGCTTAAAAGAAATATGTTCATAATGGTTTGATGGCTAGGTTTTCTCAAAACGAACTATGAATGTTGGTACAATGTTTATTTATGGTATGGATCAGATTCATCCACCATCATTAATTACAAAGATTTACGTTATTTTGATATTCAAAAATTAATTTTCAAACGTTGGGTCATTAGATAATTAGCAAATAAATTATTTCTATTTTAATTAGATAGATTAATTTTCTGATGGGTTAACTGAGTTTGTAGATCCTGTTTATGAGCTCAAGTCTTTGATTTGTTGAATAAGAGATTCTTTGAAGATTTTAAAGATTTTATAATTTAAAATTCAGGTAACATACATCAAAGAGGTCTAAAGTTTATTTGAGAAAAACAGATTTCCTTCCTTTCTTTATTTTTCAGTTATGTAGTGATTTCTTATACATTAGCAATAAAGCAAATAAAATAAAGTTTGAAATTTTGTAATAATTAAAAACATAGAAACTAGTCATACTATTAATAAATATAAAAATCTAGGTAAAAGGTATGATATGAAAGTTTCCGTTTTTGAATACTATGTAATGGTTAAGAAAGCAGTTACTTAATACTCGAATTAAATCGAGATTAGATGCTAATATATGAGATTTGGAAAAAGTAGATGGAGTAAATGATCATAACAAAGATGGTAAATAAGAAAACAGCGTAGTGACATTTATTAGGATATACATATAACCATATAATAAATAAACTTTAAATATAAAAAAAAAGTATGAGTGGAATGTAAAATTTGATATTAAATATTAAAAATTTCATATGCTAAATATTAGATAAGCTAAATGGATTTTTGAAGTAACCTAGCGAGGTTTTTGATTACGTAAATCTTTCATATCCTACGAGTGCCACCGAAATTGAGTTATGCCTAATAGTATAACTTTATGTCAGGGAGCCTACATTATGCAAATCTTATACCTTAAATATTAAATCATCTGAATATATAGGTGTTGTGCACAAGATACAGAGTGGAATCTAGCATAGCTTAAAGTTGATTTACAGATTTCTATTTGACAAAAGAAGTCGCAGTGAATAAGAATCCGATACATGACTGCATATAATCGGACAGGGCTAGTCGGGGAGTCAAAATGTTAATTTGGAAAATATCTTACAAACAAACACTAGCAAAATCGTTACTTTAGGAATTCAAATTCTAAGAGCCACTAAATTGCGAGTAGTATAGTTAAAGAAGTAAGAATGATGCCACAGAAGGTTCATTAAATATATCACTAATGAGATTGTTATCACTGTGAGCTAATCAGAAATACGTCCAACTGTTCAGCAAGGTTTTAACCAAATTATAAGTAGTTTATTCAAGAACTATGTACAGACTTCTTTTATATTCTTTTAATTAATCCGTTTCTCTGAACACAGTTTGTCGATGTGGCTCATCACTAAACCTAGCTATATGGTTAAGAGAATATAAAGTTCTTTATGTTCTATACAACGGTAATAGCATCGTACTTTATAACGGAATGCACATAAGAGAAAATTATATACACATATTGACCGAGGCGCTGAAGCATGAAGGTAACGGGCTTGTTAGACATGATGTGCAGAGTGAAAGAGAGTTTGATACGATATCATATATCATATATTATATAAGTAGTTACAATTACACTACGCTATCTCTTAAACATTATACACTACTATATATATATATATATTATAGTACAAGGATATACTCGCAAATATGCTTGTACACTATTCATTATGCAAACCATACTTGTACTTGTTCTATTCACTTTACGATAGATTTCAATCAAATGTTATTAAGAATAACAGCATTATTTTATATAATTTCTATGATTTTATCAATCTTTTATGAAATAAAATTGTTTTCTTATAGATTTGATGGAAAAATAATGAAATTATTAATAAAAATTTATCCAAATAATATTAATAATTATATTATAATAATTTTACATTTAATTCCTTTTAATTTTATAATTTTAAAAATAGAAATATTTATTGAATTTAAATAATTTAAGTTAAAATATTAATTTTTGGAATTGAAAATATATATATATTAATTGAATAAGATTTATATTTACATTTATTGTATTGTTGATTTCATCTATAATTTTATTATATTGTAATCAATATATAAATCATGATAAAAATTCAATTCATTTTTTTATTTAATTTTTTTTTATTATATCAATATTATTAATAATTATTAGATCTAATATAATTAGAATTATTATTGGATGAAATGGTTTAGGATTAATTTCATATTTATTAGTAATTTTTTATTAATAGTTATTGTAGATATAATTCTCGAATATCAACAATTTTAATAAATGGAATTAGGGATCTATTTATTTTAATTTCTCCTGGAATAATTTTAACTTACGGATCATGAAATTTTATTAACAGTAATAATTGCTGCATTTACTAAAAGAGTTCAATTTTCATTTTCTGCTTGATTATCCACTGCTATAGTAATACCCACACCAGTGTCACCATTGTTAATATAAATAAATATAAATTATTACTATTTACATATTACAAATTATTCATATAGTTATGAAAAAAGTAAACTTAATTTTGATGTTTCATGCACATAATTATTTAACGAATATACAAATGTGAATAGATATATTTAAATATTACAGTAAGATTTCTTCTCACAGAAAACTATATAAAATTTATTTTTTATTTATTGAAAGAATAAATTAAAAAATCTTATGAATATATCCATTTTATGATAATTGAATTATCTTTGACTAAAATAATGAAAAACGTAAACATTGAATAGTTAAGTTTATAGATTTATAATTTAATATATAGTTTTATATTAATCTTTCTTTTTCAAAATCTTACACTGGTTTCCATATGTACACGTATACTTACAAACTATATTACTGAATATCACATGACTGTATCCATACTTAATTTTGTACGACTGTAACCACACTTACAGAGGCATATGTAGTTATTAATATCCACTGTATGAAATCAATAATGAACAATATTGGATCGTTTGAAGACAAGCCAATACAATACCTCTATTATATGCCGTCTAATATTCAAGGCTTCTACGCTGACTATGAATAGATGCTTTATTTACCATGAAAAGGAGGCTTCCGTGTGTAATCATTTCACATAGTATATAAAAATATAAAAAATTACATGTTTTAAAAGGAGTAGAAAAGTAAATCTTTTCTTTTCTAATACATACGAAAATCCTTTTTGCTGCTTTTAAAATATATTAAATTTTTAAAGCCTAGGAAAGCCTTTTTTACTCCTGAAACTAAATATACACGCTTATCTCACGAAATATGAAACAGCTAGTTTTAATTTCCTATTTTACTTACATGTTTCAAAAATGATTTTGATTAAATCATTGGAAAGATATTTTCAGTAAATATGACTTTCTTCTAATATATTTATTTTATAAAACCTTTTAGTAATCAAAAAAATATTATCTTTATTTTTTATTTATTAATAATAAACATATAAAGATGCTTAATAAAATAAATTAAATGATGACAGCAATCCTTTTTCTCACCTCTTTCATTTACCAATACTCCATTTGCAGAGTTATTAGTTAATATTTTCTTTTCCTAAACGCATAAAAGTGAATCTGCTGATTATGTATAAAGTTTGATTACCATTCTGAAATATGTGGATTATTCTGTGGCTACACGTTGAATTTATTAAAAATAAAATATCCTAACACTACTTCTCTTCTTTAGTTTTAATATCAACGCTTTTTTATTTTGGGATACAACTAGAACACCTTACTTTTTCTGTTCTCGATTCTTAACAGGATTTTCGTGCCGATTTCGAACTTAGTAAGCTTGAAACAAGGTAAAAGATAATGAGAACTGAGATTGTAGACTTTGGCTGATGTAAATATATTTTATACAATTTATTTAATAAATTAAAACGTAAATTATATAATAAACTATACAAAAAATTGAAAAATTAACTGAAAAATTAACTGAAAAATTAACTGAAAAATTAACTGAAAAATTAACTGAAAATCTTATTTACTTAAAAATAACTATAAAATATATCTCATTAATAGAAAGTATTATAAAAAATATTTAATTATATGTAATTATAGATTAGATATTTTTACTAAATATATATAATGACTAAAAATATATTTACTGATAATGAGAAAAAGTAGTAAAGATTGTGTTTAAATAAATTAATATAATAACTAATTATAAATTATTAATTATATATAATTAAATAATATCATCATAATAAGTATTTATCTTACTTTAAAATATATTAATATAATATATTTATATATTGTATTTTCAATTAAAATTTGAAAAATCTATAGTTATATTATTTTATAAAATGAAAGATAAATGAATTGTAAATATAGTTACAAATAAAATTATAAATTGATATATATCATATATGTACAGTCATAAATATAGTCATATATATACGTACATATCATTTATTATTAATACAGAAAAATTCTTTAAATTTCATTTTTTCATATATAACTTTCTCATAACTGAATAACTGTTTTTAATATTTAATACTCTACAGTAATTAAATCCCGGATTAATTACTAAATGGCTGGAGTATCCCGCCTTCCTACACGTTAGGCCCTGCTGGATTTCGCCTCGTCCATAACAGACCTCTTTCCCCGCTTCCCAAGCAAAAGAGGATTGAAGGGATCGCAAGTCTGGAAAAATTCTGAGCTGTAGAGGTGAAATTATTCGCCCGATCCGCACGCTACCTTTATTTCTTGTTCTTTGTTCTTTAATAACTATGTAATTTTTTACGAGTATATAAATTTTATAAGCTTTAGAAAAGCTTTCTATCGTTAGTAAATTGCTTTAATGTATGAAGTTATGTTTGGGGATCTTCTAAACGTATTACCTGATATTTATAATCCTTATAATGAGATTACATAATAATATGCAGTAATTTAATATTCTCTTCTTCTAAATTTTATTATTGAATAACTTTCATTTCTAATATAAATGATATTATTATTTTAATTGAAGTATAAAAAATT
The DNA here is from genome assembly GCA_018907195.1 of Dolichoris vasculosae. Lineage (NCBI taxonomy): Eukaryota > Metazoa > Arthropoda > Insecta > Hymenoptera > Agaonidae > Dolichoris > Dolichoris vasculosae. The sequence goes on along the minus strand of JACCHY010000014.1, from coordinate 3,916,784 downwards.
AAAGTATATTATTTTTAATAAACTATAGATATTCTATTTCTAATTATCATAAAAATTTTGCAAATAATATAAAGTGATAAATTGAGGTAGATTAATATATAGCATTAATACATATAACACATATAAATTAAAATATCTAAAATAAGCATATAGATGAAAGAATTCACAATTACCATATCTATCACCTCTTATGATTGTAATATATGATACAGAATTTTTCGAATATATGATAACTAAAGTTTTACAAGTTTATTACCAACTTTAAGGTTTACAAAAATTGTTGCTATTATTGGTATTATCACTATCTTTTAATATCAATATATACTAGGTGTATATACAAAATACTGTAAAATTTTTAATAGCATAATCTTATGCTACCATTTTTATTTACCCTAGAAAATAAAAACAACACGAAGAAAAAAAAGATAGAAAAATAACAAAAAGGAATAAAAAAATAAAATATAAAAAAAATAGAAAAGAAACTATAAAAAAATAAAGATTGTAATTTCAAATAAGTTTAATGAATAAGAAACAGAAAAAAATTAATACAAAAAAGTTTAAAATTGATAAAGAAATAAATTAAAATGTATCTGCAATAAATCTAAAATATAATAAAGAAAAATACTAGAAAAATTAATATTTTTTTATTATAAAGATTGAAAAAAAAACTTACACATTAGAAATAAAATATAATTTATAATAAATGTTTAACAATATTGTATTATAAGATTATAAACGAGGATAAAACCTTGGAATAAAAAATAAAATTTAATAAAAAAATGATCAAAAAAATATAGTATTATAAAAAATATCATAGAAACATTTTAAATGATAGAGATCTTTAGTAAGTATATAAGTGAAAAATTGTTGTGTTAAAATATAATTTATAATAATAATTTATAACCAATATATATATATATATATAAATTTAAATATAAATTTTAATTAAAGAATCAAAATAATCAAACAGAAAATTATATATCACAGCTTTTCAATCGAATAATTAATCATCATTAAAAATATTTATAAAATTAGTTAATATGACAAATAAATGAATGAAATTTATTATTATTAATTCTTAAATTAATAGTGGTATATAATTAAGTATAAATAAGAACATAAAAATTTATTGTAAGTATATCTCGAGATCCAAAATTAAAGGAAATGTATAAAACAATTTCTTACATACATACATTATTTTAAGAATTTCTTATATTAGTTAAAATGTTAAAAATCAATTGTCAGTACTAAAAAATATTTTAAATTTTATATAATAAATGAATTAAATAAAATTCTAGTGAAGTTATAAATATTTATGTTTGAAAATTGGATATAATAAATATTTTTAATATCAAAAAAGTTCATGGTAGTTTTAAATAAAGTTATTTTTTTTACTTAAAGGTTCATTGGTCAAATCAATAAAAATCATTATTTTATAAACTTGTAAGAACAACTTCTAGCTTTTCTTTGTTTTAATAATTTATTTAATTTATTTTTTAAGTCAATAAATATTTAACAATCGTGTTTACATAGATTAATTAACATCATTTAATTAAAGCTTATATCATGTTTAATATAGTATTTTACACGCATTTTTGTTATATGTTTAATGCAATAATGTTGATTCAAGCATTTTAAAGATTTTCTTAAAGAGTTCTTCTAATTAAAAATAGAGAGTTATAAAGAAAACTACTATTATAAAATTATTAAATACTATTGTCATCTCTATGTTTTACTTTATCTACGTCTTCAGTAAATATAGTACACAAGTGTATTACGTCACCTATATTCATACATTTCAATTTCAAGTAGCACTTGACCTATAAGCATTTTTTATAATGATAAAAAAATTGGACAAAAATATTGCTTTTTTAGGATTATATTACTGGAAAACTTTTTTTTTATAATATGGCATTAACTTTCTCAATTTACGTTCATAAAACATATTTATTAAAAAACCATACTGTAAAAATGCAGAATTTAAAGGTAAATTTAATAAGTATAACAAATTTTATGTTTACAATTAAAATATTTTTTATTTGCTAAAAACATTTTTTAATAGCAATAATAATATTATAGCAAGCTCTAATTATAAAAATTTGAAATTTAACACAGATATCAATGATCTTCAAAAAAATTTACCTAAAGTATTTTAATTAATTAAAAAACTAAACTCAGAAAGAAAATTGATATTCTGTAAAAAAAATACATAGTTTACTATTTATTATTTATTATTTATTCTGAAAAATTGTCATTACCTAGATTTATGCTAAATTCTGATATATTTAAAAAATATTTTATTATTTATGACTGTGTAGTTCTGAAATTAAATGCAAAAAACTTCATTTTACTTCATTCATTAAAAAGAAAAATATTCTATAAAAAGTCTTTACTATAACTATTAGTGACCTAATATTCACAGTTGATATATAAAAGTTTATTAATGCTCATAAAATAGTTTAAATTTCCCATTTCTTCCTTAGTTTTGTGTAAACAATGGAACTAACAGTTCCCTTTTATAAACAAAATTCGTTTAAGTAAAGATTTAAGCTAGTTATATAATAATAAAACACAAATTCCAGTTTATTTTAATTCAAAGATTTAAAACATTGAAAAATGCAAAATGAGAAAATGAAAAAAGATCCAGTATTAAACCCATATTAAAAATGTGACTTTTTTTCTCGAATACTTTATCTTTTAATGTTAAACAAAAAAAAGTTAATTAATTAAACATATTTAAAATTATTATTTATATATTTCATAAAATTTCTCATAGATTTCTTTAGATATATTAATTTCTATATTTCGAATAAAAATATAAATAAATCTATTTCAATTATTTGAATAATATAAATTAAAATTCGTGAAGGTTTAATACCTCTTTGTATTAGATAATTTTCTTATACGTGTGAAAATATATATGCGGATATGTTTTATTTATAAAAGAATATATTTTATCGATCTATTGAATTTCATATAAAATATTTATACGAATCCTAATATATATATATATATATATATATATATATATATATATATGTATATTTATATATCAATAACAGAAACAAATAAATATGTTAAAAAAATGTAAAAGTATAAAAATTCAATATTTTTCTACAAATTCAAAACTAAAATGTTTAATGATTATATAACAGTACGTCTGAATTTACTAAAAGAACCAAAGTAAGTAATAGAAGCCACTTAATGAATATATGACTCTTAATTCACTAATCCATAACTACAATAATGATAATGGTGATGGAAAAAAGTTCCAAAAAGTTAACGCTAGAAAATAAAGTAAAATAATAGCGTTAAAAGTTTTTAAAATAACATCGTAATTATGGAAGATTAATGACAGTGGAAAGAGAATTTACTAGTGTATTGTAAGTGGAAAGAAAAATTGTCAGATATACTTATAGATAGTCGAAGAAAATTAAGCTAAGAAAAAAAGTCAATGAAGTTACCAGAATATCCAAAAAAGAAAGAAGAAAAATAAAACAAAAGAAAAATTGAGGCAAAGATGAAGAAGAAAAAATCCTCAGAGAATATATATCAAGTAAGAAAGTAGACTATGTTGAATCTATTTCGCTTGATTCTTGATTCTCACTATAATTATATCTACAATTAACTTAAATAAGTTTTCCTCTTCTCTATTTCATGAATGAATATATAGATACATAACATTTCCGGAAAGAAGACACGATAACATATTGCTGCTAGCAAAAATTCGTTTTGTAGAACTACTGATTTGAGATTCTTGAAAGCGATTGTACCTATATGTATAAAAAAGGTAAAATTAATCAGATGAAAGTAATTAGTTATCTACGAACGTTGGTGTGTATGTGAAAGAGGGCGCCAATAGAATATAAATCACTTTGTTTATTCAAAATAAATTTGACTGAAGATCACAAAAACCATAGGCATCTTATTTATCAATTAAAAAAAAATACATATTTATTTTATTTCACAACTACTTTCAGAAATCTACTACATTTAACTTGTACTACTAAATAAAAGGAATTTTTATGATTTATATATATAAGTAATATTGTTTGGCATAAAGAATGACACACTTTAATAGAAAAGAATATTTTCATAATAGTGAATGAATCATAGTAAATATATGTTTTAGTTATAAATAACTTTTATTAGTTTATTATTTTAGTATTATTTATAGTATAAATGTTATTTTCTAATTAAATTAACAAAAATTAATTTTTATTTTGGTACATTACACATAAAAATTTGTATATGGTTGTGTATTATATCTTTTTCAAAATTCATAAGTTGTATTATTGTAATAAAAAATTAATAACAAAAATGAATGATTTAAAATAAATTTAAAATAGAGAGAACAATATGAAGTTTCAAAGTCCTATAAAAATGCATTAAATTAGTTTTTAGGATACATCCATTCACAATGCTTGCTCCGAAAATAACTTCTAATTATTATTTAATTAACTTTTCAATTTTTTTTCTTTCATTAAAAATGATTTTTAATATATATACCAGTAAATTTTTTAAAAAACCAACGAAGCAATTAATTATAAATAATTTGTAGGCTAAACATATTTACTTTTGAAAATTATATACAGTATCAGTAAATATATTATATATTTAGATATAATTGTAAATTATTAATAGGTATTATTTTTAATAAACATTTTAATAGAAAATACAATATAAAGTTTATTATTTATAATAAAGCACATAGGTAATCAAAATAATTTATTATTGATTTCCTCATTTTCGAAAACTAGTATTTTGAATATATGCAATGCGTAATTAATACAATAAGTAAACAATCTATTTTACCTTCATGAGTAGTAGACACATATTGAGTAATTAAGCATTATCTTATAATATATTCTGTATTTTAAAGGATTGTAGAAAAATATTATATTTGATCTTTTTTTTAATATTCTAAATAAAATTAAATATATATTTAAACTAATATGTAATAACTAATTAATACAATATAGTATATATAATAATAATAAAATTAATGTAGCTAATATTTAAATTTTATTTTACTTTTAATTATATAGTATAAACTCTATTTTTGAAATATATAATGTCAGCTAGTATAGAACTGTGTTTTCTTCTTTTACTATTCGAGCTTAACTAAAGTATAGTTACGATGTTAAAAAAGTAAATTTTACATAGTTATAATATAAAATATAATTATTTTTAAAGGAAAGCTGAGCCATGTTTCCTGTAAAATAAATTTAATATTGGTATTACGACAATAATCAACTAAATATGAAAAATAATCGCAGAATATAAATTCATTGCATTGTTATTATATTGAAATATATTTTTATATTTTAATTTATATTTATTATCAATTTATTTAACTAAATCATATCTCACTAACTTTGGAAGCTTTTTCAAAATAAATGAAATAATTCAAGAAATACAATCTAAAGTCTCAAGTAGTAATATAATAATAAATAATAAATCAAATAATAAAATAATAAATTAAAATGGTATCAGGTATAATGATTAATAAAGCCATTACATACGTCACAAAAATAATTGGTAAACTACAAGCTAAGTTTTTCAGAATAAAATACAATTAAGATGAAGAGTAAAAGCTGTATAATTTAACTCTATCAATATTTTTTGATGAAAAATTCAATAACATGAGAGAATTTGTTAAGTACAATTTAATGTTTACAAATAATTTAATATAGTTTGTAATAATCAGTTATATAAATATATTAAATAATTATAATAAAACAAATTGAAAGACCAACGGATTGAATAATTTTCTTTTTTTTAGAACCATCGTTATGTTTACCCTTTATCCTTCTCCGTTGTGGTCTCCTTATTTATATTATTTCTTTCACATAATTTCTCTTTTGTATGATAATTTTTTGGATAGCTTTTTTATTAAACAAACTATAGTCAAAATTTTTTATGATTAACATGACACATCTTAATTCTGTGTTTCAAATACTTTATACATCTTAATTACGTTAGTACATGAGAAAGTAAACTGCGGATTTAACTTGAAATGCGGATGAACTTTAAAACTTACTTTTTTGTATCTTAGATAAGAAAATGAAATAATTGAATAATTATAATTAAAATACAATTTATATTGGTTAATAAATCTAAAGCAATGAATAAATAAAAATTCTATGTCTGTAATATTAAAAAATATATGTGATTATTAAAAATAGTTTGCAAACGGATAAACATTATATTAAAATAATTTTAGGTTAACTCTAAATTACTTTACCTCTGATTATATGATTGCCGTTAATAACCTAATGAATATATATAAATTATACAGACATTCATTAAATAATCAATGATTCATGAATTTACACTAGATCACAGAAACAGCTCGTTTTAAAATAATTTATACATTGCCAAAGGCCAAGGCTTTCCGCCTACGCATGCATGAGATCCTAAGAGGGTCGGTCTCACCAACAAATCCATTAAAAAAAAGGGCTGAGAAGATTGTATCCCGGAAAAACTTGGGGGAGTCGCGGAAAGGAAATAACTAAAGAATCAATGAACGCGACGCTCCCCTTGATACTGCGTGAGAGGAGAAACTTACTAATAACGAGAAGGAAGAAAGATCACTAGTGATTCCCAAGGATTTACAGAGAAACGAATGACAAGAAGATTTTCGCATGCGGGCCAATAGATATTTTTGGAAGCAAATACAGATTAAATATTGTCTCATTTTCTACGTAAACTAATAAAACATAACATGAATACACATATATTTATTGTTATTTATTTTAAGTAAAAGGGGCAATCAATTTTAATAAAAGACAGTATTTTCTTAACTTTACTATGATTATATATATATAAAATTAAAATATAAAATTCTTTATGTGATTTTTTCTTTAAATATATATTTATATTAAATTAGAAATGATGAAAAAGTTAAAAATTATTGATATTATTGAGAAAAAATAAAATTTTGATTTTACAATTATAAAAATTATCACTTAATAATTTTAAAAAAAATAGGAATTTGATAAAAATGAAATTACCTTTTAAAAAAATCAGTTTTCATTTTTTTGACATATAAAAGTTAAATTACTAACATGTAACTTACTTAATAACCTTTAAAAAAACAATACAATATTTCTAATAGTCGATTTCATTATATAATCATTTTTGTCGCTAGTTCTTAAAAGGATCTTACCTGTACCAGTACATTAAATATTAAAATTTTTTACATTTCTATTATAATTTTTCTACAATATATATTACTTAAAAATTAAAATAAATAATAGTCGGTGACAAAAATCTAATAATGTAGACTATTTCGTCTATGAAACGTGTTTTTCTGCAATTCTTGTCGTTCAAATTTTACTTAGCGTTTCATGTACATCTCCTAACACATCTTGTCACTTTTTAATTAAATAATACCTGTCAATAATATATTTGCGTTTTTTTGAAATGTGTATCTAATTTATTGTTCGTATTTACTCTTTTGTAACATAAACGACTGTGAAATCCTTCGAAGCAAAAATCATATGATTGGTTATAGTCGTTATAAATTATTATTGTTTTATTTATATGTTGAAAGTTGCTATATAATATTTATTTACATTATAAAATAATCTATTAATTTATTTTTAACGTAATGATTGAAATGGACATTTACATAATGCAAATTTTCTTTCAAAGATGAAATAATACTATATACATTGGGAGACCTTCATAAAACTCAGAACTCCAAATGAATTATTTATTAGAAGGTTGAACTTGTAATAATATAAAACCTAAATTTAAAATTAACTTATAATTAATTATAAATACTTTTAATTCTAATATAATAATAAAATGTCAAAGAATGAAAAATATTAATAAAATTTGGTTTTATATTTATAAATTATAATTGAAAAATATTATATATTCGAAAATTTGAATATTATGAAAAATATGACAATATCTCTATACAATCATTAAAATTCAAGTATTTGATTTTATTCAATCATGGGACATATAAAATAAAAAACATAATAATAATTCTTCAAATATAATAAAAAATATGTGAAACAATAGACTTATTATTGAGGAAGCAATAGTTTACTAACCTTATTCATATTTAACGACTAACTTATGTAATTAAATTATATTTAAACCTCAGTTGTATGGAAACTATCAATTCTTTTTTATAAATTTACTTTATATTGAAAATAATTTGGTGTTCGTTAAAAAAAATTCTAATCATTCAAAACACTGAATGTAAATAAATATTTTATTATCTATTTTCATCCAATTCTGTCTTATAACTATCAAAATTAATTTGAAAACTTTATTAAAGTACTATATTTTTTAGAGATTAGTAATTTATAATAAATTAATTAATACTTAATATTAATAGTTAATAATAATAGTTAATTAATAATAAATTGAATATAGTTTTTGATTGTGTTGATGTTTTAAATTAAATTAAAATATTAGGTAATTAATTATATTAATATAATATATTTCAAAAATAAAATTTATTTTTCTTTTTATAAATTATTTTACAATTTTTTTTTCTCATATAAAAATAAATATTTGGGAATATATATATTATACAAGAAAAACATGCATATTGTAATTATATTGTAAAATAATTATTATTTTTTTTACTAATAACCTTATACATGTGGATATCATAATATTCAAACAAAAGAAACTGCTTTCATTAATAATACAATGCTGATTTTACATACTGAGTAATTTTTCCGGTAGTCCAAATAAAGAATTAGAATAAAAGAAAAAAGCATTAAAAAATAAATAAATAAGTATTCGGTATAAGCTCATCTTATCAATATGTAATAAATTCAAAATTTTTATACAAAAACAATATATGCGAAATTATTTATATTTCATAATTTAATCTAAAACAAAAACAAGTTTATAATCTGTTATAATTAAATATTATAACTAAATATAATTAAAATTTAAATATATTTAAAATTTAAATATTAGGTTCTAAAAATAAAAAGATTAAACATTGAAACTATAAACAAATAATTTAGACGACGCGTTAACTTCTTAATTAATTAAAACCAAACAATTTTTGTTCTAATAACACGCATTTAGTGCAGACAACTTTCTTTCTTGTTCTACTTGGTTTAAGTTAATTAAAAGAAACACAGTTAGAACCTTTCTTACTATATATATCTGCAGTGAACTCAGTATATAATTGGTGGAATATCGGAGGAGAAATAAACAAGAATTGAATCGCTTCCACGATTTATGAGTGTAATGCATCGCTTATAATTATCCTATATTTACATAAATATTTATCTAACACATAATGAAAAATTTAATAAAATATTGATATAAGAATTAAATTTCTCAATAAGTATTCAACTTTAAACAGTAATTTTTAAAATCTCTATTATATTCAAATAATTTATTGTAATTATATTATTTTAATTCTTCTGTTATAATCTGTATCATTTATAATTTATGATATTTCAAATAATAAAGTTAATTAATTTATCTGTGGAATACTATTTATCATAACTACTTGAAATAACATTAGTATAAATAATTATAACATAATGACATTAAAAATGTTAACGTGAGTAAAATTTGAAGATATCTGTATTTTTGTAAATAGTTTAATCATTGACAAATTTTTATTGTTAATTTTAATTTTAATTACACTCATTATAATCTTTCTATAACTTCATTTAGAAAATTAGTTTTGTTTATAAAGAAAGTATGAAATCGAGGTTTTTTAAGTTTCTACGTTTCAATTAGAATAATAATTAAAATTCATTATACAAAAAAGAACGATAAATTGTATAAATATGAATAAAAAAGGACAAAAAGTACATGAAATATAAGAGTCTTGAATTTTCTATAATTTAATATTATCGGTTTATGTAATAAATATAAATAAAAACCTTTGGTACATTTTCCTGGTAAAGTTTTTCTTTTTTTCTAATCTATTAAATAGTATTAAAGGTAATCTAAAATAAATCAATCATCCAACATAAATTATTTTGATAGTTGGTTAACTTTTTAAGGAGACAAATATGGATATATCACAAAGAGATAAAAAAGAAAAACACCGAAAAAATACGAAAAAATATTGGTGGCTTACATAACTAATAATAAAATAATAATAATAATAAAAATAAAAAGTGAAAAACATAATTCTTCGTCAATAGACATATAACAAATAAAAATTAATTGATATTATATAGTTAAAAAAATAAAACTCATAAATTAAACGACTTCGTAATTAGTTCTTAAATATCATTAAAATTTTAATAATTGAATATATTCATATGTAAATAAATGTACATAAATATAAATTCTTAACTTCCCATTTTCCCGTTTCCTCTCACACACCCACACGCATATACATAAAAAATTCAAAAGCAAATCGAATAGTTTTTTAGATTACCCATTTTCTGTATATAAGTAAAACTGTAAAAAAATGTTACCAAACTATTTTCTCCCATACTGTTCTCCCATAACAAATTTTCACACACAAAAAAAATATGGATTAGAAAAATATATAACCTGTAAGACTGCGTTTGATGTATATGGCAGCGTTTAGTCATAAGCAATATGTTATATAAATCATTAGTTTATTATGATTGTAAAAAAACAACAATTTATTTTATTTATTGGGTTTAAATAAATTAACATTATTTAAATTAAAATAAAAAATTTTGATAGTTGTTTAAAAAATGAATATACAGTTATTACAGTTTTAGAAATACCTGAATTGGTGAAAAATATATTTTGTTACGTAATAGGTAAACATAATTATAAAATAAAACCACAAGAATAGCAGTTTTTCGACTATCAAACGATGGAAAAATTGGTAGTACAATTTTCGAATTAAAAAATATTATAAGTCTTAAAAAATTAAGTAATTTTTGTCGTAAGTTATATATTTTTTACATTTTAATTAATATATTTAAAAATATATAGTTTTAGCAATTAATTCTAATTTATTAAACATTATTCTTTAATTTAAAACGTGTATTTGATCACCTACTTATATTATATTTAAATTTTGTAATTTATTTTATTCTAATATTTTTATTTTTTAACAAATCAATAAATTATAGTAAAAAATTATTTTAAGGATTTTAAATTATATAACATGAGATTTGTAAGTTTTATTAAAAAAATTTTAATATACAGTGCGTTGCGACAATAAAAGGCAAGCACTAGGACTTAATCTACATATATTTATAATTAATAAGCATAAAATATGTTTAAAAACTATACACGTTTTGGTATAATAGATGGTTAAAAACTAATGCCGACGCTTAAAAGTACAAGCGTTAACATCTTTTTATACACATTTTATTACTATACATTATACGTTACGTAACAACGTGGGTTTTCTACGAAGATGCAGGTATTTTTGTTCCAAACCTATTCTATTCTCATTTACTTGCACTTAATTTAACAAAGTAAATGTATGAAATTATTATATTAGTTTGACTTTTACTTATGATATATAATTGTGAAAATTGTATTTAAGAGAAATCTTTGAAAATAAACTGATACCGCTTATTACTGGTTGTTACAGATTGAATGAATCAACATTAATTCAATGTTACAGTCTTGATAGTATCAAAGATATTACCATGCTAAGCTAGTTTTATTAAAATCTATCCTATCGTGAGATTTAACTAAACATTATTTTCTTTAATAGATTCGGATAGCTATAGTTTTTTTTCTTTACATTTATCTATTATATTATAATATATGTTAGGCTCTGACGGGGTTTGCCTCATATACACAGCCATTTATAGAAAGAAGGTTGAAAGGGTTGCGCGCCTAGAAAAAATCCAGGTCTGTCGAGGAGAATTCACTTAGTCCGATCGTTACGCTACCTTCTACGTTACATTCCTGAAAACGGAAAGGGAGAAAGTATACCAGTAACTACTCCGCGCTCCGCTGGTAAATATTGGCTACGGGAGTGTGGAGGATTATCGCGGCAGGCCTACTCGCCACATTCCAACATCGCCACATCGCTAATCCATACAATAAAATAAATATCCAGGTTTTTTTTATTTTTCTACTTTTCTTTTTCTTTCCTTTCCGTGAATGCTTTTGACGATAACCAAGAATCTCACCACCTCCCCTTACTTAATTAAATTTGTTAAATTATACTCGGACATTATTTTTAAAAACTGTTTAATTATTAATTTAATAAATTATTAATAATTTTATAAATATATAAGTTAAAATTAGAATATTTATTTTAATTTTAATATAGCGAGCATGCATGTGTGTGTGCGGCCGCGCGCACGTGTCTGTAAGTTCAGATTAATAACATAAATTTTTGCGATCGATCTTATCGGACAAAATAGTTTTTTGTCTTAATATTACTCTAATTAACTCATTTTTTGTAATATTCATTATTAAAGTATAATATTCATTATAAGTTTTTCAAATTATTTAATATATTTATTACAAATATTAGTTACAGTAGTTTTCTTTGAAAGTGAAAAGTAATTTTGTTTGAAAAGAAAACTTGTTAAAAATGTTATTTCGGTATTCAAATCACATAATGTCTATATGAAATCATGTTTTTATATCATATTTAAATATTTTGCAATTTCTTAATTTTAATAAATATTATTTTACTTATTTTCTTATATTATATTTATTCTTATATTCTTTCTTATAAACTTATATTCTACTTAAGCACATGAAAAATAATAGATGAATTAAAGTTTCACGATTCGTCAACATCATTTTTTTTACCTTGAAACAAAATAAATAAAAATGTAAAACATACAAATTAATTTACAAAATATTTAATTTTAGTAGTATCGATTGACTATGTACAATCGTATATGGTCTTCTTAAAGTTCTTCATGTACATGAAAATAAATTTATATTTTTAAAAATCTTCTACAATAATACTAATGATAACAAACTATTATCTTTTCTCAAATTTTTTGTAATTCATGCACTTAATTTTATTATCAATTTTCTTTTTTATTATTTATTATGTAACAGAGTGAATAAATAAGAATTAATCATGTTGATAATAATAAAGTAATTCATTAATAATAAAATTTTAAGACAGTTAAATGATTTAATCCTTTTAAAATATCATTAATTTAAATATCTTATGTGTTTAAATTTATATTTTATAAGTATACTATTTAAATAATTAATAATTCTGTATCATGGATTTAAATAAAAGTTTAATGTACAAAAATTTACCGGTCAAATGCTATTACTGAATATTTAACCAACAACATTTTGATTTTTGCTTCTACACAGTTTAACATATTCAACGTATTATTTACTTTATCTTTTGATTTATTATGCAAATGTTAATAATATAATGTTACCTAGAAATATTTATTTTATTTATTTTATAATGTTTTATTTTAAAAAGTTCAGTCTCAATATAACAATAAAGCTTCTTTCATATTTATTCTCTATAATAAACTTATTTACCAGTGCTTTAACATTACTCAATAAAAGATTTGAAAAAAATGACTTATTTCATAATCTTATTAATAATACAATCCACGTTTAAATAAAAAGTAAGAAAGCACTGCATCACTATAATAATTTAATAATCCCAGTTAAATAAGATACAACAATAAATCTTTTATTTTTAAATTACTTATTGAACTGTATTGAAACGCTAAAAATGAATCGCTAGCAAGTGGCTAATTTAACATAACTTAAAAAGATATAACAGACACCACTCTTTTTAGATATTAAGATTTTAAATATCTAAGATGTTTTTATAATTCTGTAATAACTAAGATGAACATTATTTTGAAAAAGACTAAAAAGTTATAAAAACGATTTTTTATATTTACCAAAAAGAAAAATCTTCACAAATATAAAAAATTTGTGTTTATGTTAACAATTTTACATTCTTGATATTATAAAGAAAAGTATTAGTTAGTGCCTAGACTATTTAACTTTAAAAGAATAATTAGCACTATAAATTCTGACATAAATAATTTAATAAATGTGTATAACGTAAAACGTAAAAATGTCTAAAATTAAAAACATATGAAAATTTCATACAAATAATATCTCTAATCAAAAAGATATTACTTTATCAATTTATAAAAAATTTTGAATGAAAATGTCATAATGTGTGGCAGTTATGCAAGAAATACAAAAAAAATCTAATGGCATAAATTGGAATATAATTGAAAAGGAATATCTAGTGCTAATAAAAAAATTTTAATTTTATCACCAAATAATTTTAAACAAAAATAAAGCTGGGCAGTCAGAGAGTCAAAATGCATGAAAGAAGAGCACTGCGCAAAGTTGTCGATCGCGGATTTTCTAAAAAGAAATTGGATCAAAAAAACGTCATACCAAACTAGCATTGACATTGCAAATCCGGATTAATACATTTTTTTAAAGAGAAAATACAGATAAAAAGGAAAGAGTATCACGTTTAACGGATCAAAAAATAAAAGGGATACGTCTTTTATCAAAACACATAATAAAAACGGGAGAAAGACGCATTGGGTTGGTGACGATCAGGAACCACAATTAGTGCGACGCAGCTTCACTCGAGAGGATAAATATAGGTACCATAGATAGGAAATATTTATTATCAGAAGGGAAGTACCCGGAGTCGAGAGCTGATTAGTCCATGGAGCATCCACTTTATTATTAACATGATCCGAGAATTAGCGACCACCACTGTCCCTCGTCATTTATAATCGCCTTCAAACATCTGATTTATTAAAAACAAACTTATATCTTCAAGGACCTTTTAAAAATTCATCCTTGTATTCTGCCAGTCAATACAGCCATTTAAACGTGGCTGCTCAAAGCTTTTTCACAGTTCTAATTTTAAGGTTTTGCCTTCTGACCTTTAAAAGGTCTACTTCAATATACTTCATAGTAGTTGATTGAATAGACTCCTTGATATATTTGTGAAAAGTATCGAAATGTATTTTATTTCAAAACGTTTAATTTAGTTAAATTAATATTAGCATCTTGAGTCTTATCAGGCAAGTTATCTGTATAATCAATAATCTCTTTTTCAACAGAAACTAACGATCAATTTATCAAATTTAAACTGTTGAACATAATTAAGTAATATATTTATTATCTCAGTATATTAATCGGTTTTAATAGTTAGCATTTTAATTACCTTTTCTGCTTTTTTATGTTTTCTAAAAACAAGTTAATTAACTTAATCTCATTTCACGTATTTACAATCTGAAAAAGACTTATGCTAGTGAAAAAACTACTTTTATAATCAGTATTAGAGGAATACGAAAATAGACGAATCGAGTAGAAAGTTTTTATAACTCTATCTGGTCAGAAAGTGGAATAGTGTAAAATTTACTTCAAAATATTAATTTAAAATTTGACGAATAAATATTTTACTGCTTTATATAGTTAATAATAATCGAATTTTAAGTCATATAAATAATTAGCTTGAAAAAAATATCAAAATTATGATATAAATTTAATACTTACGATTTATATCATATTATCGTTAAGACAAAAATTAATCATGTTGGAATCTCTATTTAACTCAAACAATTTAATTTAACTATGCATTCATCAAATACAGATTGTATTATAAAAAATTAGATTATAAGAATGCTCAAAATTTTATTATTTTTATAACTTATTTTTGAATATTTATATAGTTATATATATAAACTAACTTAAAAAAAGTATAACTCTTTTTTATTATTAGAGTCAATAATATAAAAAGTAAATTAATTTATTATAATTCAGAAAAAATTAGAAGATTTTAAAAGAATTTATTAATCAAAATTCTCCTTAAATATTGAATATATGTTCATGAAGTATTTGATCAAATAATAGCGATTATTTATACTCAAAATATTATATATTTTACTGTATTTAAAAAAAATGTTTTAATTGTATCAATTAATTATTTATAATTTATTATATCATTTAAAACTATCCATTAAAACAATATATATTAATCATAATAAACTAACTTGAATACATTTCAAAGAAAAAGAAAATTTGAATGAATAGCAGAATTATTATGGCTTCAAAATAAATGAAAAGTTTATTGACAGTTATACATAATTTCAATAATTAACTTATCAAAAACAAAATTTTACATGAAAATGTTATTAGTATAGAAAATAACATTTGCATGGAAAAAGACCACACCAAAAAACTTTCTAACTTAATTTTAAAATTAGAATAAAAATTTTCAATTCTATATATTCGTAACTGCAAAAATTCCTAAAGAATAACCTACATAGAAAATATACATTTAAATTAAAAAACAGAAGATATTTAAAAATGATAATTAACTTTAATAATTTTTTGATATTTTAAAATTTAATTAAAATTTCTCTAACTGTATTTGATTATTTATTTCCATTTTTTAATTTTTGTTGTTGAAATGATAAATTGATTAATATTGTAGATATTTTTATTATACTTTATAAAAAAATAATTTTTTTATTAAAAAAATGATTTAATTTTTAAATCTTTAATATATTTAATTTATTTCATATAATAAATCTTCAAATATTACCATGATGTAGTAATCGAAATACATAACTATATAAAGATATACCAATATTTATATTCAGTTAATTGTATTTTATTATTCTACAGTCTATGAAATTACTACTTAATATAAGACTACTAGTAGCATAAGTTGCATCATCTGAACACTGAGTTCTATTTTTCTATAAATCACTTTACGATCTCAAAATATTACAAATACTAAACTCTATTAATTATAGTATTTAAAATAAAATGCAGTTTTTAATGGTAATATTTTAGATGTAAGGAATAAAATTGTGTATACAATACTTTTCTAACATTAATACTTTATTCAACAATTATGATATAATAAATAAATATATATATATATATCTTTATATATATGTATATACATACACATTATAAATACCGATTACTCTGTAGTATTATAATGTAGTTTAATTTTTTAAATATGATTTAACATGATTAAAATATTATGATAATAAGAGAACAATAATTATACATAGTATACTTAAAATATAATTGAAATTTGAACTGTTTTTTGTAGCCAATTAATTCGTTATAATCTAACTAATAAGATTTGGATAACTGAAAAAGTTTTTTTTAATTCATACTTTCAAAATTTTATTCAGATACTTATAAAATGACTTACAATATATTATGAATTATGTTACTCACCATTGATGAAAACGAGGAAAGCGACTATTTTGGACAGCCACGTCGTTAAATCGTGCACAGTCATTTTTATCTGGTGATTATTTTGTATTGCATATTAATCCTTTTGACGATGTAAAAGTATATTTGGCTGAAAAAAATAATTCTATTATAATATTTTTATATTCGTTCCAAAACATAGCTTTTTAATGTATATAATTATTTTAATAATATTTAGAATCTAATTTAATATTAATAAATATTTGACGATTATACTTATAAATTTTTTCTTTAAAAATTTCATATTAATAAGACTTTCAATTTGCTTTTTTTGTAAAATATTTTTACCAAATATTTTATTTTTAACAAAAAATAAACTTTTCTGGATCATAAAAAAATATTTTTATCTTGATTTTTTCACACAATAAGTCTACTTTCTCTGATCATCATAATTGTATAAATTATAGTGTAAGAACCTCGTCCCCGTATTCCCAAAGATAAATCTGGGCAGACGGTGAATCGATACCCACGAAAGAAGAGAGCCTGAGGCTTTACTAAGAATCAGGTTTAAAAATCGCGTTTAAAGAGGAAAGTACTGTGCGGAATCGACATGTGTTACTGGAAACCCAAGTAGTTACAAAGCAAACGATCACATACTGATTTTCTTTATAGAATTTGACTGGCGCAAGTTATTTTCCAAGAAATCTCAAATAAAAGTAACAGAAAGTTGTATCGGGTTAATGCAACATCGCCCATGCCAAGGATCTCAAATCTGGGAAGACAAACACTATACACTTGGCACCCACAGGTCGAGAGTTGTTACAACCAGAGGAGAGCCCGAACCCGAGAACCAACTAAATTCTTGGAGCAACCAACCTTAAAATAATTTTTTATAAAATATATAAAATTTTATATCTTCATTTATTAATTCTGCCTAATTTATACATTAAGAAATTTGAGTGTGTTATATAATTTGTAATTGTATCAATATATATGAACGTATTCTTTTTTATGTATTATAGTTTTATCAGATTATACAACGATGAAAAAAATATTTCTCTTAACAATATTAGCATATTTTAAATGAAATATTTAATAAATGATAATTTATTTTAAAAAATAATACATATCTTATATTATAAAATTTTAATTGTTTTAAAAAGATTGTTACGAAACATTCAAATATTAATTATAGGATTAAAAATATAAAAATTAATTAATATTTTAAAACATCTACATTCGTGTAATATATATGATTAATTTTACATTGAAACTATAATTTCTTACATATATCAATATTATTTTATTCAATAACATTTGTAATGTATTTGTAAAATAGATGTTTAATCACAAATTTTTTAAATTTATAAAATTACTAAATAAGAAATATATTTTAACATTATATATAAAAATTAAATTATCTAAATTTAGAAACTAAGTGTATATTTATAGTTATTGTTTAAAAAAAATAATTTAATATATAATATACTATAAAAAATTCATTCTCAAGAATAATTCATGGAATGTTATTTTTTTTTAAATTCATCGATAAATGAAAATAAAGAAATATATATAATTTCGTAACACAGTATTCTTATATTTTAAGCATTAAAGGATATTTCCGAATGAAATATTAAATATTAGTTTATTTAAAATTAGATGTTTAATAAATATAAAAAATATAAGAAATACTTTCCGAAATATTTTTTCCAGTTTTTTTAAAAATTTTAGTTTTAATACAAAATTTTCTAAAGGCAGCTTCAAAAACAAAATTTATGAAAACATTAAAGTATAATAAAAATAACAAAATCTATGACTTTAAAAAAATTAAAAAATTGAAAAATTAAATTAAAAATATGAGTATCAGTTTTACAACTATGTGCAATGTTACTGAAAATCTGAATAAATGTATATTAGTTTCCGTCAATTATTCTTGAGTAGTTATCCAAAAACGCAAAAAATAACCATAATTAGGAATATATGGTACCAAAAGAAATATTATTGTACTTATGCCATAATCTAATATTAGAAGCTTTTGATATTTTTTTTCATTAATATACATGGGAAGAAAATTTTTTGAAATTAATAGGAAAAAATGTAGTATCGGATTCATATATGAGAAGATAAATATGGAACTCTTATATTAAATACCTAAGATAAGACATAAATACCAAAATATTTATCTAATAAACGATATTAAAAATAATGTTGCTAAAGACTCGATGCTTATGAGAAAGCGCTGATTATCACTGATGTTGACTTGACCAGGAAATTTAGAAAAAGCTATCTAATAGTTCAACAGGGGATCAAAAGAATCAATTAAATCACAAAGCAATACCCCATAATTGCATATGATCATAATGATTTCCATCCTCACTTAAGAATAATAATTTTAATAAAGTTATGTGAATTACCTCATTTCCTATGCGATCGCTGCAGAATTATCTTTAATAAAATGCATAATCTTCTTTTCAGAATTTAAAAAGGATGCATTTATCTTCTTAATATCATAGATCATCTATTAAATGAAAAGTAACTTAAAATGACTTTTAAGAAGTCATTTTAGGTACTGATATAATGACCTAAGATTACTGAATTCTACAAATTAATGTACCACAATAGAATAAATTCTTATGATGATCCCATTTCCAACTCTTTAAACAACATTCAATATACTAATTATTAATATATTAATTTAAACAATATATTAATAATGAAAGTATTAACTAAATTTAATATAAAATGTTCAAAGAAATCTGGAAACTTAAAAAGAAAATAATAATAATGATATTATTTATAAATAATTGGTATTTCAAATATAATTACAAATAGTATTGAACAAATTATCACAATATGAAGTTTTATAATTACAACAGATATCACAAAACAATATATATTTACAGTAGATATCACAAAAGATGTTTGAATGTTTTATTTTATTAATATATAAATAAGTAAATTATGTAGTTATCTTAAAAATTTTTTTATAAAATTTTTTTATGAAATCGATTAAAAATATTCAATTACATTTATATACTTATAAACTGAATATTAAATTTTTATTTAGAAGAACACGAATATAAAAAATATACATTCTATTAAAATAATCTTCTATTAAAATAATTTATATCTATAAATCTATAAAGATTTAAAATAAAAATTTTGAAATAACTTTGATAATATAGAAAATATAAATTATTATACTTTTTAGAGAATTCATAATAAATATTTTGAAACTAATAAATATGAGTAATACAAATAATAACTTATATATGATGTAAATATTATTTAGCTTTTTCAAAGCCTTATCATAAATTTAATAATGAAGCTCTAAATATTTTTGTTATATTTGAGATTGACAAAACTTATACTTGATATCCTGGACATATTTATCACTCATAACGATATCCCAAGTATACATAACATCGGATCTCTTATCGTTTTATCCTTTGTCAAGTTTCTTATTTTTCCCATACTCTATCTAGTTTCTTAATCAGAAAAAGAAACAATAAATTAGTCGCAACTTCAATTTCTTTTGCAAGCATCTTCATTAAAATATCGCATTTTTAGAAATTCCGATACCCTCAAACAGGTTTTCTACATTTTAAGAAAATAAGAACATGGAATAAATTTTTCAGTATAAATTATTTTCATTATTGATATAACTTTATTTAAAATAAACATAAACCTTAGTAATCTTTTCCAAATCTACTTTTTGAAATCATAAATTTCATCAAATCAAAAAACTATTTCCAATAATTATGGCAAAACATGGAATTCTCAATATGGAATCATGATTAATATGCAATTTTGAATTCATTTCAACGAAAACTAAGTCATTCTCAACAAAGTTTTAAACAAACCTTCCAACGTTTCATAGAGGTCAAAAAATACTCTATAAATCTGTAAAATGATGAAATTGTTGCAGAATTTTAAATACCTTACAATTTCACCTGCATTATTGGTGAAGAAAAAGAGTTTTTTGTCCCTAATTCACTCCAAATATCAGGAATCTTGCAAATAAAAATTTCATTTCATAATGTGTTATAAAGTCTCTATTTCACCTACAACAATAAACCTTTGCAACATAACTAATATGTAGAAATTTGATCTACCATTCATAACTTTACAATAATAAAGTTTGTGGGACGTATCCTTTTTCGAAAAAAATACTAGAACTTAACTTTATTAAGAACATTGTTTTTCTCACTAACATCATCAATGTAATAATATTTTAATCTATCACTCGATATCTTCAAGATAATTCAATATTTTTAAACTTAACCTTCATCCTTCTACTTCACTCATCAACTTCACTCGATATCTTTGTGTTTATTCACAAAATTAAAAAAGATTGCTTAGATAAAATAATTCACACTAAATCAGACTCTAAACTAGCAAGACTAAATTTGTCTATAAATCATATTATATCACATAAATCACAACAATAAAGTTTTTTGTAATGGTCGTTCATTAAACTCTCCTACACTAAGAATATTTTTAACTTTAAAACTTTATACATGTCCAATATTTAAGTAGAAACTTTTAAAAATAAATTTCATTTTTGGTCTAAAAATATCAACTGTAGGGACATACCAAAAATTATTGCTACTCAATTAAAGTCTACGAATTCTACACAAAGAATTACCTCACACTTTCATACATAAAAGTAGTCAAGATTATACAAAACCCATTGTACTAACTGTAATGGCTAGCATTACATTTCTTATGTAGGTTTCTTTAAAGCTTATAAATCCCTGAATCCCTAAATCACTAACTCTTGCGAAATAGAAAAATTCTTAAATATAATACACTATACTCCTTTTCTCACCCCTCCACTAACCACTATCACTTCTTCTTTTAATCCAATCCACCGTTCTTACAAATATTAATTAGTCATTTTCAGTTGATCTCTGTTACTTGATATAATTTTAATAATGGTTATCGCTATTATTATCATTCCCTGTTACAAATAGTAATTGTTAGCATAATTGTAAATATAATAGATATAACACGATTATCGCACACAACTTTTCAATTAATCTATTTTACGAAAATAAATCGAGAACTAATAGTATATATATTTAAATATTATTTGATATATTATGCTGTATTTTGTGTATTCTATAAATCTTATAATTAGTAATATATATAATACCATTTCATTTGCAGATCAAGAACAAACATTTATAAAACTTTTAATTTTTGTTTTTTTATAATCATTAATTTTAATTCTAATGTAATGCGATGCATAATGTAATCATTTATATTTCTCTAAATATAAAATCTCTACTTTTCAATTTATTGAGTCACTCTTTATTGATTCATATACAATTTTATTTTTTTCCTTTTTTGGTCAAGAACGAACACGTTTCTATCTTAATAACCTTCTCGAACTAACTTTCACCTTCAAAACATAAATATCCTGATTATGAACATCTTCACATTATAAAATCATAAATATTTTAATTGAAAACTGATATCTATAAAATGACAAAAAGGACACTTTTTTGCATCAAAACAATACTGAATTTCATTAAATGATTACTAGAATTTATGGTTAAATATTAATTAGACGTTTTTCACTTTAAGACATTGAAGAAGGCAAACAAATCTCTCTGTAACTGTAACTTTACTATAAACTACTTTTACTATTAATTTTAAAGAAATTTGATACTTCTTTCAACGAAATAAAACAAAAACCTTTACTGACCACTTTCCTGTCTAGAAACCTAGTTTGCGATTTTCAGACAAAAATGGGACACTAACTATAGTAATTTTAAAGTTTCCAATAAAGCTTGATGTACTTTCCTTCATAATTATCAACAGATATATGAGTAAACTTCCGAGTTTAATACAACGACCTAATATACATCTGATTTATCAAAAATTTCTCAATAGCTACAATTTATTTTAAAATCCCATATCCAAAATAAAATTTTACCAATGTAATAATTAACTCCTCAAGGGTATAACCGATAATCCTTTTATTTAATATATATACATACCTATTATACCTTTTAACAAGCAAAAGATTACAGCATTCTGCATGAATGATATCGCAATTCTTAGTATCATTCAGAAAATTCGTGAAGAATAAATAAATACATATCTGACCTTCTCGACTAGTATGATAAATGACTTATTGTCATAGGTCACTCCAAATTTGAATCTATATCGTTCACGAGAAAAAGAACAAATCTTCCCGGTATCAAAATGTAGTAGCTTTGAAACCTTTTATTAACTAATTAGACATTACCTCGTCAAACTATAGCAACTGTACAAGAAATCAAATCCATATCAAAGCATTCAATGCTGTAATCTATAATATCATCATCGATACTAATCCGTTAAAAAGGAATCCCTATTCCCAATCATTTAGATAGGCTCCAAGGAACTTTTTATATTCCAAGGATATTTTTTATATTTTAAGATTTGATATATAAATGTATGTATATAAAATGTATACATATAAAAATATGTATATAAAAATAATATAAGTTCATATAAAAAATTAACAAAACGCTATTAAAGCTGTAACAATTATAAAGAAAGTAATAAATAAATTATGTTTTCCTGAGAAATATAAAAAATTACCTTGTAAATAGTTTAATTTCTATCATTTCACTTAAAAATCATATGATGTTATTATGTAATTATATTGACAATTATATTTTTATTATAACTTAATTTATCTATTCTACAATATTAATCTAATTGAAGCATAATAAAAAATTAATTGGAAAGAAAAAATTACCAATATAACATAAGTATGTACCTCACTTCAATATGGTCCTAAAATTTTTTTTAACATTCAAACAGTTAAAAATATAGAATAAGACTCTAAAAGTCTCTATTATAAAATAACAAAAAGAATTTACTTGATTCATCATACTAGTTAAATCTTTTTAAATACTTTTCGAACGCAGTTACATATAGAAAAAAGAGGAAAAAGCTTATATTCCCATAGATATGAGCGCAAGAGTACGTACTCGGATTATTTAGTAGTAAGCCCATTTTTTAAAATTTCAAAAAATACACTATGCACCGTTATAAATGATTTGCAGTTTCTACTTTTTCTTTCCTATGCTTTTCTATTTATCCCCTCCCGACTCTCTGAAAACAACAATTCTTTACGTAAATTTCAAATCTTGATACTTAAAAATATACAAAAATTTAGATCTAATTATGTACATAATTCAGTTTTTTTTTTGTAGTCCTGAAATTATGTATATCAGTACTACGAAGTAAAGTAGAGATATAGATATATTTATTTTACATACATATTTCATATAGGTTTACTTCAAAAATAGATGTAATAAAATTATTTTATAACTATTTATATACAATTCTTGAGTTTTAAAAATATTTGCTTTTAATATTTTATCATTTATAAGCATTAAACAACATTCGTAATATTATATTTCAATTTTTTAAATTAGAAAAAAAATCTTTTCTAAAATTATTTTAACAAATAAAATTTCACATATAGTTTTACAAATTAATAATTGAAATGATAAAAGAATTTTCCTATTTTTTTCAAACAAATATAAACACATTTTACTAGAAATTATTTTATTTGACAACATTTAGTTTAACATTTAACAATTTTCAAATTATTTTGATATTACCTTAGTATTAAAGTGCTATTGTATAATTTAACTTCTATATTTTATACAAATTATTTTAATTACTTTTTTTTATTAAGAACTACAAACAATATTTTACATAATATTAAAATATCCATTATGTAAACTTCAACTATTTTTTCAAATTTTAACTACAATATAATAAATTTTAATATAAAAATTTTTGAAATATATATATAATAGAATGTGTAACATACGTACAGACACATGCGCACTTGAATACGCACGAATTATTACAAATAATAAATAATTTACAACGGTTGAAACTTTATATGAGTTTTTAATATATGAAGATATACTAAAATATGGTATATCTATATATAATCACTTTAACAGCGATCTAATATTTATAAAAGAAATCTTCAAACCATCTACAAGTCTATTTAGTACCATTTTTCTTTCAAATCTTTCTTTCATCTTTCAACCATAAAAAAACTTAATATAATAAGAAAATAAGACTAAATCAGTTTTACTTAATCTAAAAGTAGTTACTGCGAATTTTTGTTGACTTAAATATTCTTAATGGATTTGTAATTTATAACTTGACAAAAATTTTTAATCTTTATTCTTATAAGGAAAATAAAAGTTTTGATTTTTATTTAAAGTGTTTATATACGAAATATATTTTAATATAAAATATATAAAAATTAAATTTTTTATTTTGCATCTACATACACATATTTATAAACTATATTTAAATTAAAAAACATTTATGATATAAATTTAATTAAATTTTCTTTGATAATAATAATTTTTAATATTAATTATTTTTAATTTAATTGGTATTTGTATCATATCTGATTTTAGTATGATAAAATAATTTAGATCCACTGATTTGATAATATTTTTTACCTACTTGATCACATTGATTACATAAAACAATTTATCTTAATTTCACTATGATAAATTTAAAAAATTCAACTAATATTAAATATTCCTCTTAAGATTATTCTAATTCAATAAATAGCTTATTAATATTTTAATTTTTATTATTTGTAAGTTTAATTAATCATTATAGATGTATAATTTAATTAAATATAAAAATCGACTTCAAATTTGTTAAATATATTTTTTTTAAATTTTCAAGATTTGATTATAATTAAAAATATTATATATATATTATATATTCTTGAGAAAGAATAAAAAAAGGTAATATAAAATTTTTAAATGTAATGATATAAATGATCTATGAAAAGATAAAATAATAAATAATAGACATATTATTTTATAATCTTAAATAATTCTAATGTTTATTGATATATAATATTTTTTAATAAGTCGATTAAAAAATTTGAAAAGATATCAAATTTTAAAAAAACTAAATACTTTACTAACTAATCAAATTAATTAAATATTTCCTGTTTATGAGCAAAAATCTTCTTAAATATTTTTCAATCTGAAATTATTAATTCTAATAATTTTACTACAATGTTTTATATTAGTTTTATAAATAGATATTTCGTTATTTAATTAAATAAATTTAAAACACATATACGAAAATAAATTACTTAAAAATATTATAATGTAGGATATTAATTTTGCATAGAATTGATAAATTTAATAAAAAACGTGAGAATTTTATTTTTATTTACAGTTTTATAATTTAAAAATGATAATAAAATTCATATTAAATGATATTAATATGAATTTAATAAAAATTGTAATATTAGTGAATATTTTTTGTTTAAATTAAAATTATAAAAAATAAATAATATATAATCTCATTAAAATAAATTAAATCATTGAAATATTATACCTTCTAATATTATATATATAATCAAAAATTATTATGAATACTAAAATTATGAAATACTGAAATAAATATTTGTATGAAAGTTAATAGAAAACTACAATATTCAAATATAAGGATTTTTGATGCTCTAGTATTATTGATAAATTTGATCAATTTTCTTCAGTTTTATATAAAATTAATTAAAATTTGTTTAAAATCAAATGTTTGATCATGTTTATTATTTAATATATATACATAAATAATATATAAATAATTATATATAAATAATCTTTCTAATATATCTTTCTATTAAATTTTTATTTAATAATTTACAAATATTAAATAAATTATTTATCAAAATATCTTGGAATTTAAACGAATGGAAAATATAGTTCCAACTAAAAAATTTTTCAACACAAAATAAAACTTGTTCTACTTACATTATATTAATAATATTTCCACAGAAATAAATACCTACCTTTTTTTAAATACTACATTTTTATGTACTTTATTACAATAAATAATTAGCAAATTTTATTAAGTTTTAAATACAAATTAATAATATATTTATATTTTATATACATTAGTAAAGTCTATTTGAATTTATTAACTGATTAATCAGAATCATTGTTAATGTTATTTTGAATAGCTATATTTTTTATTTATTTATAATTTCATTCATTTAAATATAATTATATTTAATAATAAAATATAAAAAAAGAATATACAACGTGAATATTGTTATGAATTTTATATATTATAATTATGATTGTAATATGTATGAAACAAAATAATGAAATTTAATAGGTTTAAATTTTTTTATAAGCATAAAAATTATAAATGATTACTAACCTGTTATCTGTATATATATATATATATACATATATATGTATATATACTGACATGTTTATCGGTAAATTGATAAATTTAAACTTTTTGCTTATTATAGTAAAAGATTGAAAATTATTTTCTATCGATTAATTAAGAGTGAGCATTATGTATATTTATAATAAATAAAATGAATTGTATATTCAAAATATTACGTCTATTAAATATTCTAAAGTTTATAAATTTCAAGTAAATAATATAAAAAAGACTTTACAAAATAATACTACCATGTAAAGTAATTAAATTTCAAATATTATTAAAAATTCATATAAATCGTATGATAATATCTTACCAAATAATCAAACTAATATAAGTAAAGTACAAAATAATCAGCTATAGTCAGGCTATACTAAAAAAATTATTTATGTTATGCAGAGCACAAAATCGAATACTGTTGGCTACTCTCCAGGATAAAATTCGGCTAATGAATCACAACTTCATTCACAAACTAACTGATCCATCAAACAGATATTGTAAGATTTAGACACTTATAAGCACTTTTTTCATTTGAAGCCTAAATATATATTCACTGCACTAATGTTGATTTCTTTATTTGCTTCTTCCTTTCCGTTACGCTAGGTTGAACTTCTTATTTTTTAAGGCTTTTTCGATTTCCATTTGTATTATCGAGGATATGACCAACACATTGGTCTACACTGAATTGATAAATTTATTTTCATTTTCAACATCATTTTCATAACTAGTGAGTAGTAGTATTTAATATAGGCAAACTGATAATAAAATCAACATTGTGTTTACTGACTAATTAAATGTATTTACATAATTAAAATCTTTGCGTTAATTAAATCAAAGCTTCCTTTTAATTCTTCTTCTATTTAATAATATTTTTAATATAGAAATTCGCATATACTTTCTTTAATAATTATTTTAAAATAATAAAGATATTATTTCAGAGTGTAAAAGCATTCAGATGAAAAATTCTGCAAGGAGCGATCGACTAAATTAATTATCGACGATACAAACATTCAAATATTGCATGTTTGAAAGAATAATCAATCACAATAAAAAAGCAACATAGAAATAAAAATTAAAAAAATTAAAAAGTGAAAATAGAAGATACGAAAGAAGTTATTATTGCTATGCACACATAAATACGGAAATGGTGAATTGAGTTATTGAAATTGTTGGTACACGAATCTAGCAAATGCTAGTATAAAGTTGAAACAAGCTACTCTCGTCAACCGGTAAAGAATCGACTTTCAATAGATTACTGCTCAGTGGTCAGCTTGTAGCTATTCAAATTGACGCGGGTCCTCCAACTCCTCGCACAATACCACGAATACACACACAAATACACATACGCTGTAACAACTTATATTAACTCAAACGCGCACTCAAATAGATAAATTCTGAAGAATATGGGCAGCAAGAATCTCGCATCCTTTTGCTTTTCTCACAAATATCCACTATAACAATCACAAGCAAGAATAAACATATAATTCAGCATATTGTCAACGCCTTTTAATTAAAAGGTTGAAGGAATCTTTACAAGCTTTCAATACACTAAGAAAAATTAATGCATATAAGCGCGTGCGCGTGCGCGCACGGTAAAAATATCTGTATTTACGTATCTCTGGATATGCATATATATACGAGAAGGTATAAATAAAGGAACACGCAAGAAAACGTGAAATCACTAAACTGAACGATCTATTTTACCAAAACACATTTATTGAACCAACAAGGACACGATGTACTGGCAGACTAATAATCCGACCAACGTTTGCGAAACTTACGAACCAGAGAACGCGCGTCCGTTCGATCTCTCCCTCACGCCCTCGACTCATTCTCTTTCTCTCTTTCTCTCTCTTTCTTTCGCTTTCTCTCTATTATATATATGAAAACAAATGCGCCTGCGCATGCACAAATACGCATCCGTGCGTACACATGTAAGCTCTTTACAGAACCCACATTGCAGATCAGAAACGAAGTAGTAACCAACTCAACCAATCTTGTATAGTGTGCTGGTCGACGAATGCCCGTTAACGTTAAAAGGAAGAAATAGACAAGCATTTTGTCCTCAAAATGCATTTTTCTGATGACTAGTTTTGTTTAACTTGATATTTTTTTTTAAATTATTTATTTATACGTACTAATAATACTTAATACATAATTTACTAAATGCATTATAGCTTAAAGAGAGTATAATTATAATGAATTATTCTAATAACATAACAACACATACACTTTTTATTCTGAAACTTATACATTAAATAATCCTATAAATAATATATTCTCTCTAATATATTACTTTAGCTCGCATAATTGTAACTAGACTTACACGAATCTATATTTACAAATCTACATAGTCATACACGAGTTTAAATACTTAGATAAAACATTTATCTACTTGACAGTTGCATTGAACAAATTTTTGCTTTTTTAATTAAAAATAGTAACTAGTTTATTTTATAAATAAATCTGAATAATGCAATATATTGCAAAATCAAAATAATATTTCAAATAACATAAAATTAAATTTATTACTTAAACTTCATACATTATAAAGAGAAAATAAATTAATCGTTGTACTTATTTTTTCCATGAAAACATTGTGTTAATTTACTTTAAGATAATTAATAATCTATATACATACAGTATATTTATATAATTAAAATAAATAATGTTTTCTATTACTAATATTTTTATTGAAATTATAATGAATATTTTTTAATAGGAATTAACAAATTTTATAATGATATATACTGATAAAATATAATTTTGATTAATTATTAGTTAATAATGAAAATTATATATTATAACATCAATTACATTACAATTCACAGCAATTTTCATCAGTTTATAAAAAAAAATTATTATACATATGTGATGTAATTATTATACATATATTAAAAAAAATTTTAATATTGAATTTTAAGTATAATAAATTTATATACATTTCTAATAATTATTAGATAATAATTATTTAGCAAATATTGGTCATTCTGTATATCTTAAAATTTGATAATTAATTTAAATATATATTATGTTATGAACATTTATATTAAATTTAATATAAAATATAGCATCAAAATTCAATATTAAAAAATTATTTTATAAAGTATAATGATTTTTATAGAAGCATATTTCAATTTCTTTAATATTAAAAAAAAATTTTCTAATTTCATTTTATAAAGTATTTATTACAATTTGTTCATTCATATATGCGATTGTGTTATTACTTAAATATTGTATAAATTAAAGGATTTAAAAATAATTAACAATCTGCATAATATTCTATTATACTATTATTTATTATACTATTAATTATTCATAATATTCTATTATTCTCAATCTGTTGTCGCTGGTTAAAATTTGGAATTCGACACTAACTTTACGCATCATAAGAATATATAAAGAATAAAATTTACGCTTTCGCAAATAACTAATACAGTAATAAATGTAGAAGTAAGAAACAAGCGATGTACTGAAAATACAATATTTGGAAATTACATTATTCATATGACATTGTAAAATGTCTGCTTATTGCGTTTACCTACTAAATAAATCTACTCAATATATATATGCATAAAATAATAATATAAATAAATACTTGAAAGGTTTTTATTTTATACATTATTAAGTTTTCTAAAAGACCGATGATATAAGCAAAATTGAGTTTTTTAAATTGAATAACAACATTAATTTTAAGAATTTTATTATAAAATAGATGGGTTTTGTAAATTTTGTAAAAAATATTTACTTGTATTTACTACCAATTAATTATTATTATTCGATGAATCACCGAGAATTTTATATTTAAAGCTTAAAATTCACAATTATAAAAATTACCATAAATAAGAATAATCATCGTTTAACTAAAAAAAATTAGACTAAAACCTATTTATTTCTAAATTTCTTAAAAAGAGTATACATTTACTAAAATTAAAAATAAAATTAAGCCTACTTGTATGGTAAATAATAGACATATTTAATAATAATTTCATAAATTAATATTTTTTAATTGTTTTTAGATTTATAGACATTTAAAGTATGAAATTGTCCATATTTATTTTATAAATAAAATTATGAAAATTATTTTAAATTAATTTTACAAATTTATATAATTATATGTAAAAATGTAATAAACATTTCAATTATATATATATATTAGAATCAATACCAAGCTTTTAAAAGGAAATTATTATGGTTTATTACATTAATAAATATACAGAGATACTGCAGAATCTACATTTATTTTTTTTAAATTTATTTATTTATGTATAAATCGTTAAATATTTGATTTTTACCTTTTCAAAAATAATTTCCTATTAAAATATAAATAAAAATATAGTATATTTTTTCAATTATTTATTATTTTAAACTAATATTAGAAAAGCTAATAGGTGAACCTAAAACGAAATCTTTTTTCTAAAACGAAACAATTTTTTCATCGTATTGTAAAATAATGAAATAAGATTTATATTAAACTGATGGATTTTTATTAAAATATTTTTTTAAATTATTGTTAAACTAATTATCAATCTGGTTATTAATTAAACTGACTCAATTTTCCATTGATTAGAGTTCAATAAAATAAGACAAAGTTAAAAGTTTTAAAAAAACATTGAAATCACAATTTAGCACCAAGACAAAACCTTTGAATTTTGCATTGAATAAAATTAATGATTTTATACATTGAAGGAATTATATTTTTCTGAATACGTTAAATAATATTTTGGCTGTATTGAAATTTTTATTTGAATATAAAATCTCTAAAAGTAGTAAAAATGCACTTAAATAAATATACAAACATGGGATTTTACGATGTATCTATACAAATCTTAAATGATATCCTAAAGTTTTATAGCTGAAACAAAGTATTTTATGATACTATAACTATGATATATATCTTTGACAAAATTTATATGTTTATAGAACTATGATTTGTAATAGTTTTGACTGAAGAAACATTGAAGAACCTTAAGAAACCTTGTACAAATCTTAGAAGTACATCATTACTTCAAATTATATGGATTGATATATTGAACTTCTGAGTTGTCTATATATATATATATATCCTTAATTAAATTTTACATTTTGATAATTAAGACAGGAAGTATTATTTGTTGAAAATGTTTTATTTAATTTAATCAAAATATTTCATCATCATATATTAAAAGATACATTCTGTATATATAAAAATGCAGAAATTATAGATATTCAATTATTATTTTAATTTATATAATAAAAAAAAATATTTCTGTAAATATAAAAGTAGTAATTTCAATAATAAATGTGAAATTATAAACTAACTTATAAAACTTGTTTTGTACTTACAACAAAATGTAATTATTACATTTCTTACTTTCTTCAAAATTAATCATTTGACAATAATTTGATCGTAATTATTTTTATTATTTTGAATATTCTACATCCATTTTTTATATGTTCATCCAGACTGCTACAAATTAAAAAAAAATTATTTATGTTTAATTATACTACTTTTTACTTCAATGTAAATTATTACTTTAAATTATTAATAGTTAAAATTTATGTTTCAATATAATTTAAATTATCCTTAAAATAAAATTTTTTTTTTGTAAATTCCCTTTTATTTATTAAATAATATATTTTTTATATCAATATTTACACATATGTACAACTTTAGATAGTTTTATAATCTATTTAACAAAATTAATATTTTATTTTATTAAATTAATAGCATGAATCATTCACACTTATAGCATTAGCCAATTTAATAACATATTTAATTATATGCAATAAATTATACATTTTAATAATACAGAAAACCTAGAGTTTGTTCTAATATAGACATATTTTATTACAATATATAGAAATTTTCATAATAGAAATAAATATAATTTGTTTGATATTTTAACAAGAAATATCTATTCTTATGCATTATTTTTTAATAAAACTATTATAAAAACTTGTTGATTTACAAATTTTTATTGTCTGCTGGAATAGTAAAAAAGTATTTACTAAATTATTATATTTTTAAAACAATAAAAAATATTTTACTATAATAAATAATCAGATACATAAATTTTCAAATATATATTATTTTTTAAATCCAAAAGCAAGTTTTACCATTATAATCCATGGATAGTATATAATTATTAACTTACATTATACCTATCCATTTAATTATTAATAATTTATAAAACTTTTCCAGTGTAAAATCAGTATATTGTGCACATTTACACATATTATACGTCTTTGAGAAAAATTTACCAAATCCTCTTTCAACTAAATATTGCATATATTGGTGAATACTATTATGACAATTACTTTGAAAAAATATTTGAACAAAAGTATAACAAGGCTCTAGTACATTGGAAGTAAATTCTGAAATTTTTAATTTTTGAATACATGTTTATATAGTACTAATAATTTTTAAATAAAATTTTATTTATTATATACTTTCGTTAGTATAGACCAAAATGATATAATTCTTATGAAATGACAATAAGGGTTAACTGAAATATTATTAATAAAATATATTTATTCTTTATATATATTATTTTACAAATCTTTTTGTATATCTAATTATAATTTTTTTATTTATCATTTTTATAAAATAAAATAATTTTTAAAAAATTAGTACAATCTTAATTTTTAAAGACATATTCAATTAATACGAGCCGAATAACGTCATATCTAGCGCTTAATAGTTCGTTTATTCTTAGTCAACTAAAAATGAACAAGATGCACCGTCTGTTCAAATGGAGTTTGCCATTAAAATACGGTGAAGTAAAATAGAAGCAATATCGTTAAAAGGATGAACGTCAACCTGCAGATAATATAGGAGAATAATTTGTCCGTATCTCCTGAAAGACTTTTACAGTCATCACATTCAAACATATATGACAAAATCCTATCTACCTGCCATATCTAGTCAAAAAATTTTTTTCTTGGTGTTTATTCGACCTTCACCTCGTATTAATCATCCTTCTTTGTCAAAGCAAACTTCTTCATGATACTTACACTTCTATATTCTTCTGACACTTCCATTAATAACCTTTAGTTTTTTTACTCCAACACCTCTGTATTTTGTTGTGGAAGTGAAATAAGGATACCACACCACATTGGTTTTGAGTAAGACAGTAATCCTGGGTTTAGGAAAAAATTTTGTAATAAGATATATTTAAAAGAAAATAAAAATAAATCTGTAAAAATTAATTATTAAATTTATTATTTTAGTTAGATGGCAACATGCGGCTACATCATAATAGCTATTTATAAGTTTTATTACAAGAATGCAACCTTTAAGAATACAATGAAAACATGAAATAATTAAATTCAATAATAAAAAATAAAAGCAATTGGCTATAAACAAAGAGTAGCTTACATGTGTGTTACTATTATAAAAGAACGTTGTAAACCAATAGTGACGACTTGCCTTGAACAGCCCTGGGAACTCCGTGAGAACGCCGCGTTACGTTTCAACACTTTTATCTTGTAATTATTTTCTACATTTTTATAATGTAACTTCACTGTTCAGATAAATTATTAAAAATTACATTTCTAAATAAAACAATACCTTTTTGTTTCTAAATAAGTTAAAATTCCTTGACACAATTTATCTGCTTCAAGAAGTAGATTGTTTATAACTTACATCAAACCAATCAACTAAATGCATAGAGAAGATGGAGATCCAGCATCCAGTAGCAGATAACATAGGATTCTGTTAAGCTTTTTACACAATCAAAAAAAAAACAAATTCATTAAAAAAATAATTCTTCTTCGTGTTCAACAAATTTATTATACATTGATTAATTTATAATTATGAAATACTTAAAATTTATCCTCGGGACACATGCTACAAAATAATAAGTAAATCAAAGCTTTTTGCATTATATAAAAATTAAAGATAAACTTTTAACAAAAATATAATGCAATAATAAAATAAAAATCTAAGGAATTTAAAGAAAAGAATGAATAAATAAATAATGCTAAAGTGACGAAAAAAATTTACCAAAAAAATATATATACAAAGAATAGTAAAAATTAATCGTCAAACAAAAATTTCAAATTTACTTATAATCTTATTAATATAAAATAATTGCAATTTCTATCGATTTAAATATTTAAATGAAAAAACAATAATAGTATAGACAAAAAGTAACAGTAAAGGTTTTCGACTTACATATACTGTCATTTCTATAAAGAATTTTAAGACAAAACTATTTTATATTATGTATGATAGTCAACCGTAAAAACAATTAAACTATTTTATATATGTGAATACAGATGTAATAACGTCATAACAATAAAGTTGTTAATTTATGAAATTCAGAACATGAATATGCTTTGTAATATAATAGCAAATATTATTATAGGCTTGGACCTGGGTGGTTTGCATGCAGCAGGTGTCAGTCGCGGACCGCTTGTTGTTCGCCGCTGTAGGTTTCCTTCCTGCCTTGGTTCGTCCGATGTCCGCTGATGCTGATTAACTCCAGTGAGTCGTGATGTCGTTCTCGAGGGCTTCTTGCACTCGGGAGTTCGAATTTTCGCTGTTCTCCGGTCTCGGTGTATTCCCCGTGTTAATCCACTGTTCCTCGTGTAGCTTCCTTTTCTTCCCTTGCTGCGTGACCGTTGTTCCTTTGGTTTTTCATCCATTCTTCGTCTGTCTTCCTTTTCCGTTTGGCATTTCCAACCCCTCTTCTATTCCCGTAATTTTAATTCCCGGATTTCGGTACCAATTTGTTGGGGTTGAAATGATTCGTATTCTACTTGATGTTGCCAACAATTATTTATTTATTACAAGTATTCTAACAAAGTTATTTTCGGCATATATTATAATGATGTCTATATATATATAACTGTCCCGTATAATATTTCGCTAGCAAAGATATAATTTGAGTTCTCGATGATGTTTGTATCTGTCTGTATAAGAATTATAAGTCTGACGTCGGTAGGTCCCATTCGCTTATATATACTTGCTTCCCCTACTCCGTTGTCAAGTGCATTCCGCCTTCGTTTGTTTACCGTCTTTTAGGAATCGAACTTTGACAACGCGCCCTTTGTTCTATATGTAGCGTAATTTTTCCCGGACCTGTCTAGTGTCATACCGTTGTTTTTCCACTTCTGTGATGCATCCGTTGTGTGCGCTCTCTGTTAGCCCGGGTGCCTGCTCGCATGCCTGGAAGGGTCCGCGTCTCAATCTTTTCACACCTTTCCTCTTTGTGACTCCAGTAAGCCACATGCCTTCGTCTTCGAGGTCGCGCATCCTCCTTCCAGCGCAATGGTGGACCCGTCTACAAACCGATAATCCCTCGTTATCCTCCACGTGTGTCGATTCTCGCTTTCCTGTTCGTAACTCCGAGTCGCTCGCAATTTTCTCTAAAAAATCCCACTTTTCCGTTACTGCGTTCATCTATCGGCGTGTCTTCCATCAAAGATACTTCACAGTGTTGCGTGCATTTCTTGGAAGACTTTTCCGCGGTGACGCGTGCATCCTTGAAATATATACGTGGGCGTCCCCGCGCCACGTAACTTGAGGAGTCGAGGCGAGCAACCCGATATCTACCTCTTGATCGGGTCCGGGTAATTTCATCTATTTGTTTATAAATTTTTTTAGCATATCCTTATCGCGGTTCGAAACCTTTTTGCTTTGCTCTTTCTCACCATACTTTCCATTCTCAACAATTCTGTTATAATCTATCTCTGTTCTTATTATTCTTTCAATACAATGACCTTTTATATCTTATTAAATAATTTTGTGTGTAGTATCATTTTCATTTATTTTTATAACCACATTCTCTACTATTCTCTTAAAATATTTTTTATTCACCTTTTATTTTTACTCCTCAATTTAAAAGCTTATATATAAAATTTCTATTTTTCTAACCATTTAAATATAAATAATGCTTTATATTACAATTTGTCTTTATCATTCATACTATGTTATATTGACAATTATATAATCAGATTATAGATTTACCTTTTAATTAAAAAATTTATTTTGTGCTTAATTACATATATATATATATATATACATATATATATATAATTACGAATACATCAAACACAAAATTTTATATTATTTTTTTTTGTACGTAATAATAATAATAATAATAATAATAATAACAACAACAACAATAATAATAATAGTAATAATAGTAATAATAACGACAACAACAATAATAATAACAAAAACCGCAATAATAATAATAATAGTAACAACCGGAATAATACTTAATATTAATTTCTTTGGAATTTAGAAAATGTTACGAAAAAATATTTTCTTATAATACTTCACTCTCGAATAGAAAAAAATAAAATTCTTTGAGTTAACTGCTTTTACATATAAATTCGCAAATATTAGTTATCAAAATATTAATTTTCTTTTGCTTTCTTTTCGCCGAATATTCTAGAAAACTTCTTACATTCATTTTTTATTTCTTTTTATAATCATTTGTGGGAAAACTTTCTCTTCAAAAAAACCTTTCTCATTAAATTAAAAAAATTTAGAAAAATAATAACATCTCTAATAAAAACATGATTATTATTTTCTCCATATAAATTTTTATTATAATAATTATATTATAATGTTTTTATTTTTCATGAATTACGATTAAACGTGTTTAAAAAAAATTAAATAAATCAACTAGTTGTATGTTGAAAAAATTATAAAATCTTTATGTATATGTATGTTTATATATAATATATTCAACCATACAAAAAAATTATTATAAATCCCATAATTAATTGTGTACGTATATTTAACAAAAATTTTCTTAATAAAAGCGAAAAGATGAAATTGAAAGTAATAATTTCATATATTTTTTCTTTCTTTATGATAATAAATTTATTAAAATTGAATAAAGTTAGATTTTTGTATATTTTACCCAATAATATTTATATTTTATTAATATGTTTAGTTCCTCTTCCCTTTAATATACTAAAGAAAATATCACGTTACAATGAAATGAAATACTATTTTTTAATGATTCTTTTATAAAGTAATAATTTTATTAGAAATTAGTAGCAAATTTAGTAATTAAAACATCGAAGAAAAATATATGTATAATATAATATTAACTTTTAGAAATATTGCTTTTATTAAATATTTCTAACATTAAATATTTTTAACAAGATAAATATTAATTCTCTATAAATACTGAATATATTTAAAATCTTCAAAATATATAATAAAAAAATAAATAAAACAAATTTACTCCATATATCGAGAAAATAAATATCTATTTTACAAAGAAATTATATCAAGTTCTATATAGAAATTATAAACTATATAAATTTATAGTATACATTATATATTAAAAATTCTAGAATGATAAAATGATGTATAAATATTGTTAAAGATAGAATACTGAAAGGAATAATAATAATAATCACACGAGTGTCATACAGCCACAAGGTGGAATATAGAAATAATTGAATTTACCCGAAACGTATCGATCTTAGAAGGTATATCGAGTTGTTCGCAATAGATCCATAAACGCACGGTGTGGGGACACCCATAATCTATGTAAAAATGGTATGAATAAACTCGCAACTCTGAAATCGGAGAAACGAGTTTGAAACCGAAGGTCACTTGCGGAGTTCTTCTTACGATGACACGCGATACTAGCTCCGAATGAGTCACCATGGGAAGAATTTCTCAAGAAGAACGTGAAACTTTTACAAAGAAAGTGAAGAATAACAGAATCGGGAGGAGTTAAGCTTATGGATAAGAAAAAATTGAAGTGATGTGAGTAACTCAGTAATATACGAAATGGAGTCCGATGAGATGATGTTCGAGATGGACTGCCACCGGTAACAAGATGAAGTACCACCGAACCTAGTGGGTGAGCTAGGTTACGAATGAGCTGAAAACATCACCAACTGATCGTATAGAGTAGTCGTATAGTAGTATAATAGTGGTTATAAATTAAAATAGACATATGAATGTTTAGCGAAGGATTTATTCGTTTGGGATAGGTGAGGCCGTGTATTCATTAAATATATGGAACAGACAAACGGTTCTTTTGTCAGCAGATAAAGTGAAGAAACGGTCAGCCTAGTTAACACATCAAGTTGTAAGGCGACAAAAATTTCTAACTCAAAAATACATCGGAGTGTTTGGTGGCAGACTCACCTGCTGAGGTTGGGGGAGGTTGCGAGTACATGGAATCGGAGAAAGATCGCGAAAGTTCGAGATTCTAACGCGAAAATTAATAAATGCCTTATTATAGTTTGATGCTTTTATTAAGATTAACAAACGACGGGAAAATTTTATCACCTTTCGGATAGAATTTCTCAAATATTGTAAGCTTCTCGAATTTTGTAAGCTTTTCGAATATTGTAAAGCGACTGCATCATAAAAGAAGATTTATAAGAAGATAATATAAATAAATTTTATATTAATACAAAGGAAAATAAATAGTATTTAAAACGATAGCAATAAGTATTTTAAAAGAGGAGTTTATACAATTTTTATTAAAATTAATTTTTTTGTATTCTTGATTGTAAAATAGAGTAGAATTATACAATAATACTTTAAAAATTATATGAAAAATTTATTTAATACAACATGAACATAATCTAAATAGTAACTAAAATTTTTATAATATCATATGAAATATTTTTTATGAAATTAAAGCTATTAAAATTTATTTTTTTAACTATGTTAATGTATTTACTTTTGTCCAATTTAAACATTTTATTTAATATATACTTAATGATTTATAATTCTATGTTTTTATTACATTATAATTTTAATATTAAATTATAACAATAAATTCTAATTTTAATATAAATTATAACAATAAATTCTAATTTTAAAATAAATTATAACAATAAATTCTATTATTAATTATTAATTATTAATTATTAATTATTAATTGCTTGAAAAAAGAATTATACAAAATTTATTTTAACATGACCATTTACTTTGTTTCTGTAGATACAAAAATTTGGATTACATCACAAATTATGAAATTTCTCTATTAAAATATTTTTAAAATTTATAATTTCACAATTTATAATATTCTTTAATTATTAATAAAGTTATATAAAAAACTGTAGCATTTTATTCTTTCAACTTCTATATTCGAATATTATGTTTAAAGTATTCTCTTCCAATGGTTATCATTTTCACGTGTGTTAACTCTAATCAGAAAAAAGTCTTGTTCGTGTAGATATATCTGCCAACTTATCATCTAACTTAATCTAAAAGGATTAATAAGTATGAATATATTCATAAAGAACTGCAAGACAATTAATTTAAAGTTCGACAATTTTTCGAATAAGGATTAATAGGGTTAAATGTAAAAAGACTTTTTTCATATCCAGTTTAATGTAGACACTTGCATTAGAAAGTGTCAAATCAACTTAGTATTTTAATAATATGGACTGAAATGTACCAGAATTTTTTTTCACTCAAAAAAACAAAAATTTAAATCTCATCACCCTACTTAGTATTTTTAAAAATCTCTTTCTCGTTCTGGAAAATATAAAAAAAAATAAAACAAAAATATTAGCAATATTATATAAAAATTTTGATGGTAATTTGACTTTGAAGAATCTTTTCTATCAAGATAATTTATTGATTTTATTCACAAAATTACAATAAGTATAAATACTTCCCTTAGTTACTCAGTTTGATAGAGATAAATTCCGTAATTGTAAAATATATTTTATACAATCTACTGAATAAAAAGAAAAAAAATAAACGTTTAAGGATTTTAGAAATAAAGGAAAAATGTAATATATATCAAAGTAAGTATGAGGAAGATATATAATTCGGTTTACAATTCTGTAAAGTTTTAATTTATTAAATAATGAATAGAAGAAAATAATTACGAAAAATAATAATCAATTATTTAAGAGCCACTACTTTGGTTTAGAACAAGTAAAAATGTTTTGGCAATTATGGAAAGATCATAAAAAATGCTCAATAATGACTATTGTTTACTATTTTTTAATAAAAAGTTAGAGTGCAATTACTACATCAATCAATTATGAAATATAAAACTAAAGAATCATACCAATAAATTTATACTACTAGGTAAAATTTTTCGTTAAATAATCAATAAGAAAGCGGCCGTGTATATTTTTGATATGATATTATAAGACCAATAAAACGCTTAAGAATTTAAGAAGAATTCTTTTTAAAAGCTTAAATAATTAAATTATCGATTATTGAAATTATTTGTAAAAAAGAGTGAAATCGAAGGTCTGCATAGTATAAAACTGCAATGTTTTGTGGAATGAAAAACTTGTACATATGGTATTTTTAAAATAAAATAGGACAAGGATAAGAAGATTTAAGTAAAAAATTTTTATAAAAAATAATTCTATTAAATACTGATAAATAAAAATCTGCCAGAAAAAACATTTCATATTTCAAATTCTATAATAATAACTAAATCATAATATAAAAACATTTCAATAAATCTATGTTATCATAAAGGTACATTAACTTAATAAACAGTAGCATATTTATTCGAAGACATTTTTCACGTAAAGACTTTAAGTTACGCATAAATAGATATGAAAAATTAGCGATCACACAGTTAAATATATTATTACTCATGAGCATAAAAAATACCCTTGGAAATCATATTAAATTTATTATAATCACATTAATTATAAATGATTAATTATACGTGATTTAAAAATTTATAAAAAAAAACTTAAGTTTCTTTACGTTATTAGAAATTATTCTTTATAAATGGTAGTGATATAAATTCAAAACAGTGAAGTCATGAATCTAGTATTGATATTAGGACATAACCTCAATCTATATCATGTAATTTATACTATATAATTTGTCTTCTACGAAATAATGAAAATTTTTTTTTAAATTCTCAGATTAAATAAGCTATATATTATAATTAAAAGAAAATAAATTAAATGATAATATATATAATTTATTAATTTATTAATTTAATAATATTTAAAGAATATATTATAAATTAGTGAAATTAGATGATTAGTTATAGATAAATTTATAGAAATTATTGGGGAGTAATTTTTATGATGATTAATATATTTAATTTAATAATGTTTAAAGAATATATTATAAATTAGTGAAATTAAATAAAAATTACTCCCCAATAATTTTTATAAAATTATGTACATCTAATCATTTAATTTATAATATATT
This sequence comes from Dolichoris vasculosae, assembly GCA_018907195.1. Classification (NCBI taxonomy): domain Eukaryota; kingdom Metazoa; phylum Arthropoda; class Insecta; order Hymenoptera; family Agaonidae; genus Dolichoris; species Dolichoris vasculosae. The sequence goes on along the minus strand of JACCHY010000014.1, from coordinate 3,874,297 downwards.
CTTTAAACATTATTAAATTAATAAATTATATATATATATTAATTGATTACCATTAATAAATATGAAGAACAAAATGAAGGAATAAATTGTTTAGGATATTTCTAATATAAATCTAACTATATTCAAATAAAGCTAGTAAAATAAAATTTATTGAAAATTTAAAGAAGTTTAGATATGTTGAAAAAACTATAAGTTGATTTTAAAATAAAGATATTAGTGAATATGTGTAGAAATTTTATAAAAAATATTAAAAAAATCAAATGCAAAGCAGTTAGATTATATATTATAGCTATTTTAGAAATCAATATATATTGTATCAAAATAAAGTTTTTATAATGAAGATCTGATTAAATGCCAATAAAGCTTTCAATAGTAACTAAATATTAATATTAATATAAAGAATTTATAGATATGAAAAAAGTAGGGTGTATTCATTTAAGATATAAATAACAACATGAACACAGTGTTCAGTTTTAACAAATTTATTATTACAATTTCATTCGGTGTAAAGTACAAAACAGAATGCGAAGTCGCATATAATTTTGATTTTCGCTCGCGTAACATATTATCGTATTCACTCAACAGAACAGCAGTAAAATCTGCGTGTTCCATTGTTTTCTTTTTATTTATCTATTTTTTCCTCCTCCTTTTTCTCTTAAATTTTCGAATCAACAAAGTTTTACCCAACGTCTAGCCTAGTTATAAATATTTTCCTATTTATTTATTGTATTTAATATACCTCGAGCTGATTGACATTTTCAATCGATTTATTATTTTCTAAGAACAACTGATAATACATCATCACTAGTGGTCCACGCTTGCTAAGAGCTAAATAAGCTCTGACTATAAATATCATTGTAAATATTTGTATTGAAATTTAATACGAAGTATAATATCCTACTTTTCACTTTCTCTTTTTTTCTATTTTCTTACCTTGTCGGATCCTAACTCGTACAGTCTATTACTAGACTCAAACCTTTTATTTGTGTAAACTTAGTGTTTCATCTCATAACAATGTACATAATATATGTATATCATATATATCATCATAAGTGAAAACTCCAAACATATTCTCTCTCATTTCCCGGAATTCATAGAACCGAGTTTCTTCAACTGTTTTCTCATAGACTACAGGCATCCTTGCGCAATATGTCTTTTGAGCCTTTAACAAGTCTCTCTGATGTTGTTACAATATAGTTTATTAAATATCTTTTTTGATTTTTCAACTTTTGTTTGATACTTCTAATGCAATATTTTTCTAGAGCGTTTCTCCATTTCTTCTTTCTTATGATTTAGAATATAACGGAAAATAATAGGATTAGATAGTATTTTTCCAAGTTATTCTAAAGCTGAAGAAAAAATACCTTTGAGAATACTTGCAACTTATCAGATAGATATCTTATTTATTGAATTCAATGTAAGGCTAGTCAATAAATCTATTAAATACTTTTGTAGACAAAACATTTCTATAATTTAGATAATCTACAAAATAAATAAATTGTACTTAATAAATTTTAATACATTATTTATAACTAAATTATAATATCCATCAAACAGTCGATATTTATATGCTAGTTAATTTAGCTAAAAGAATATTAAATTTAGAATTTCTGATTTTAAGGTTCGAGTTATACAAAATCATTTTTAATAAGTTATTTACATATACTGGTAAATGAATCTCATAAAAGGTTTATATTCTATGTCAATCAATATAGATATATTTATAGAATTTAAATCATATGATCATGTTATTGAACGTAAGTAAATAATTTCTGACTAACATGAAAATTCTGAAATAATACTAATCCTATATACAAGTAGTCATTTTATTTTATATAATAATATATATTTTTTATAATTTAGTGAATATAATAGATATACGCAAACGCAAAAAGTTCAAATAACATGTACAAATACTTAAAGTGGATTTTAAATAGTCTAAAAAATAAAAGAATGGCAATATCAAATAAAAAAAATATGTAGTCATACGAATGTGTATTTAAAACTATAATTTAATTAATATTAAAATACTACAAGACCCATAATGAAGGAATCTAAGAGGTACAATAATTACTATTAAAACATTATTACAAAACTTTCTACGCGTTCTGATAGGATTCTCTTCAGACATTTTTCTTTAACAAAAAATATAGAAATAAAAAATTTTAAGAATTCTAAATGTATTAAGTAGAAAGAAATATAACTTCATATGGAAACATCCTAAATTAATAATAATAATAAAAATATAATAACAACAATAAAACAACAATGAGTAAAAACTAGATACATATGTAAATACTCATAAATCAAACAGCATAATTATTTAATAATGATGTTATAGGCAAATATAAATTTTTCATAAATATTTTTTATAAATTTTTTAAAACCAATAAATCAATTTAATCTATCGAAAACATAAAAATCTAATTTTAAGTATGAAAGATGAAATGAATCTTCTTTATGAATAATGAACTTAAATTGATGTTTTGTGAATATAAACGTCATTAATAAAAATCAGATTTTTAAATTTTATAGAATAAAATTTTACAGTGTAATAAAATAAAATTTAAACAAGATAAGTTTACTAAACCACAAATATATTATAATTCACAATTATAACAGTGCACACGTACCTATTTTCTTTCACATAATATCGATTTTTCTTTGCCTTATGATTTCACATTTATACCATATAATAATATATATATTTCATATAATTTAAAGAATTGAAAACAAAAAAAACATCTTGCTTTATATGTTATATATGAGATGTATTATAAATTTAATAAAATTTCCATTGTTATTTAAAGATGAATATGTATAAATAGTTATGCTCTAAATATATCCTCTTAAAATATATAAAAAATCCTCATTTAAATGTGGTTATTTTAATATTGTGTGCAATTTTTATAATGTTATGCGTTAATTAGAACGAATAAAAACTGTAATTTATAACTAACGCTTAGTTAATTAATATCGTTAATTTTTATGAATGATATTAATTTGATCGTTTATATTTTATCTATGTTGATAATAAAATTAAATAAAAGTGAATTAATATTTTTAATAAAATTTCTTTGAATAATAATTTAAATAAATATACTTCTACAAAATTATAAATTTATTATTTACTTTTTATGTCACTATTTTGTTCTTAAATATTGTAAATTTTGTTTAAGAAAAATTGTAAAGTAAATTAATTGATTTTTAAATAGAGCATGCACAATTCTTAATTTGCTAAATTTAGATTCATAAATCCCTTAAGATTATAACTGGATAAATGATTTATTAACAAATATTAAATTTCTGATAAACACATGCGTTTAAAAATATAATTGTCTTTACATTATTTTCCTATTCTGATTTTTGCTAAAATTAGTTTGTTGCCCTTGAGTTACTTACATATAAAAATGTATATATAGTAAAAATTAAATTCTAAATCTTTAAAGTTCTTGGAAAAGCTCCATCATAGATATAAATATAATATATAAATATTATATGCACTATTGCATAGATAATTACTACTTAATTCCTTTATTAAAAAGTAGTAAAAATTTCATAAGTCGCTTTATCATATATTTATAAAAAAGATTTGGGCTATAAGCTAAATCTTATCTTTGATATACAAATTTTCATAAAAGCATTTTTTAGATATTGTAATGCCAACACAGTTACAAATTATATACTTTGAATGACACACAACACATAATTTAAAAAATGAAAGAAAATGATAATAAAATGCTGTGAATTGAGCATATGATGACAATTTTTGCCAAAATGACAAAACTTCACTTCATATTTCCTTTACATAACTTCAAACTTTTCAATGAAATATACACTTAGGATATTAAGCCTACCTAGTGAATGCCAAGTGAACAAATTTCACGAAAATATCACGATACAAAATTCAGTAGATGTTGGGCTATAAATATGCGAACACTATAATGTTCAAGTTCGTTTTTTCGATGAGTCATTCTGCATATATCACTGATTTTTTTTTCTTTTACACACCATTAATGTCACAGTCGACTACTGACCCTTGAACTCGGTACGCTGTTAGTGCAACTAAATCTCTTTATACCTCCACAAGCAGTACAAAATACTAGTTCGGTATAAAATAAACGAAAAAGTAACATTTAAAATATAACAAGTGAAAAACTGAAGTGTATTAATCAATAATTTATCTAAAATAATACTTAATAAAAATAAACAGTAATTTATAAATAAATAAAATAATAAACAAAAAAATTTGAATTATCAAAGTGCGATAGTTATAGAAATTAATTATACATCATTAAAAAAACTAATAAAAATAAATAATAATTTAATTCAACCAAACAAAAATGAAACACAAACCGCTATAGATACAACTGGAACGCAACATAAAAAATTATCACAAAAAAAAAATGTAAATTTACAATTTTTACCAAAATCTAATAAAATAAAATAAGATACTAATAAAATAGATATAAATAAAAAGAATACTAAAAACAGAATCATTAAATAATAATAATCTAAAAATAGAAATGATTCAAGGAGAAAAACAAATACATCTTATTACGAAAATATTACTAAAAACCAAAAAAAATAAATTAATAAATTAAAATAAATAATTGATGAATTCATACAAAAATATAAAAATAACAATAATCGTAAACAAAAACATAATGTAACTATAAAAAAGAAATACTCAATTTTAGAAACAGAAGATGTGCAAATCGAAGACACTGAAAAAAAATACAATAACAGAAGAAATAAGCAAAAAAAATGAAAAAGTAAACAAATCCAAGAAAAAAAGATGGCGGAAGGAAATAATAACAAATATAAGAACAAGAGAGAGCCATCTAAGTAAATAGAAACAGAAATATTAAAGCCTACTACATAAAGCATACACAGTAATAAACATATATTATATCTAAAAACAATCAATGACTTTAATAACGCCATAAAACTATTAAAAATCATGAATACAAGTTACTGCACATTTACATCAAAAGTGGAAAAAACATATATCTATTAAAAAAATAAACAAAAATTTTACAAAAATAAAAATATTAAACAAACATAATTATAAAAAAAATATACAACATAAGAATACATCACCATAAAAGAATATATTGATAACTCCAATCAAAAAATTTTAGAAAAACTTAAAATTATATCCATAAACGTTAGTTAACTCATTAATATCCAACCAAAAAAGATAAAACTTATTAAACTTAACAGAGAAACAAAATCTAGATATAATATTGGTATCAGAAAGAAAACTAAACAAAATACACAACATAGAATTTAAAAACTATAATATTATTAGAAATGATAGACCAAACTTAATTCAAGGAGATGGAACAGCCATATTAATAAAAATAAATACAAGTATATTTTAATTTTGAATAATGAAATAACTAACTTTAATATTATAGAAACAAAAAGAATAAAACAATAAATAAACAATAAAAATATTATATTTATAATATTCGCTTTTACGAAAAATAGAAATAAATTTAATACAGAATTCAAAAATCTATTCAAAAATCTAAATCTTGAAAAAGTATAAAACTATTACATAATAGCAGGTGAACTGAATGCAAAACATTTAGACTGGAAAAATAAAACAAGAGATACATTTAAAAAAAATTGGTTAAATAAATATGACACAATATACAAAACAAAACTATACAGTTCGGAATACCCGTCGTATCCCAATGTACATTGATATATAGATTTATACCTATTAGATGCCAGAATTAAAGTAACTAACAAATGTACAAAAAATACAAATAATACAATTGAATATAGTGATCATATTACACTACTTATAGAAGTAAAATTATCAATACGCAACTTAACTATTGATTAATTAATAACGTATACTAAAAATTTAACTATAGAAAACAACTGGAATAAATTCAAGAAAGTTTTAATAAAAAACTGCTAACATACAAAACAACAAAATACAAAAACTTAACTAATAATGAAATTGAAAATATCGATAAAATAGTCAATCATATAAATCACACCATAAACACGTTAGTACCTAAAATAATGAGTAAAAACTACTGTGAATGTTATCTAAATAAAGACATAAAAAAACTATAAAAGGATAAAAGCTATATACTGTCTCTAATAAACAATACGCGATAAATTTACAACGGTAGTAAAAAACAAATAAAAAAAGTTTCTAACAAAAATTTTCAAAATCAGTAAATAACTTCTAATGTGACAAAATAAAAAATATCCCAAAAAATTATTCAACAATAATGTTCCCCAAAATTAATTTAATTTTTAAAACAAAAGAAGATAAATATTTTCCCGCTAACAATACCATATAATAATATGACAATACTAAGAGAAACTATAATAAATATAACAAATACATATAAAGACAACAATAACAACTATATAATAATGAATACCAAAGACAAATTCAATTTGCTAGGATTACATTATTCTGAAGTACATAAACAAAACTTTACGCTTGCTAAACCAAAATTCAACAATATAATTATGGAAGAAACTAATAAATTAAAAAAAGAAATAAAAAAAGATAAAACACAAAATATTACAATAATAACTTTCTCAATAGAAAACACATCGGATAATCCAAACAACCTGATAAAGAAATTGATTACTTTATTAATGATACTCAGGTAAATAATATTTTTAATAAATTAAAGAAAAAATCATCAGGATTCGACAGCATACCAAATATAGTACTGAAATATATTCCCAAGCAAATCAAACATTATTAAACAATAATATTTAACAATGCATTAAATAATATGTACTTTCTGCAAAAATGGAAAAAAGCGAAAGTATTATCAATCCAGAAGAAAAATAAAAACAATACAAGGCTAACCAATTTTCGTCCTTAAATTTCTACCAAATATAGGTACAATATATGATAAAATAATCAATCAAACCTTAATAAAATATTGTAATAAAAATAACATAATACTAGAAAATCAATTTGGATTGAAACATAAACATTGGACATGTAATTATTATATTAACATCGGATATTATATGATGTACACTAAATGATAACCAAACAGCAGCAGTTTGCCTAATTGATATAGAAAAAGCATTTGACAGCACTTGAAATAAAGGCATAATTTATAAATTAACAAAAAAAATTTCCTAAATATCTAATAAAATTAATACAGAAAATAATCAAGGATAAGTCATTTGCTACAATAGAAGGAAACAACAAATCAAGCCTAAAATTCATAGAATATTCCTAAAATTTGTAGAAAATGGTTTATAACAAGGCATAGTAAATTCTCTGATACTCTTTAATATATACAATAGTGACATTCATTTATTTGATCTTAACAAAACATCATAAAAATAATCGATAGCTTTTGCAGATGATTCCATAATTTATGTATCCAGTAAAAACACAATCACGAGATTTATTCAACAAAATAAATGATTATTATAATACATAGAAACTAAAAATTAATATAAATTAATATAAATTTAATACCCGAACAAAATTTTTTATTCTTATTTCTCTTTCCTTATTTTATCAACATTTGTTATCTGTCATCCTCAAAAAACCTATCTGACAAGTGAAAAAAAATGTCCCCTGATCCCTTACCTTAATATTACAATACTAATTGAACGTATCTTTAATTTATTTATTTTTTAAATAGATTTATAAATTACTAATGTATATATATATACATATATATTTCAAATTATGTAACTTATAAACGTTGAAAATTAAATTATCTATAATTTTTCTAACATATCTGCAAATAATCGAAAAATTATAGTTTTATAATGCCAATATTTTTATCATTAAATATGCAAATTCATAAAAAACTTGTTATTAAAATACATTTATAATTTCACGATATAACAAAATTAATTTAATTACAACAATGTATTTATTATTATTATATTTCATATACAAGAATTTGATCATAACTGTTATGAAGAATTTTACTATTATATAAATATAAGGAATTTGAATGACAGTTATTTATATATTCAAAATTTTACAGTATTTATTATTAAAATAATAATTGCTTGATTTATAAATTTAAAATAAATTTATGCATTAAAACAAAACAATCCTCGAAAAAAAGTTAGTATCACATAGTACTTCTACATTTTCCCCATTTATTTTCTGTACATCATCTATTTTACCTTATTAATAATCAAAACAATATCAAAGTAAATAGAATAATTCTTTAAAATAATATCATTTTTATTAAGAATCATCAATACTCGTAAAACAAGTAAATAATATGTAATCTTATATTTGAATTATTATACTATTTTTTTTAATACAAAAAGTGACAATTCTTTTTATCTATAATAAAAATTAAAATTAAAAGACAATAATTGAAAGTTGCATCATATCATATTTAATCATATGAATCTTAATTTACGAAAACATTATTATACTTTATAAAATTTATATATAGAAATAGTTATAAATATAACAGAGTTGTAAAGCAAAATGAAAAATTAATGACATTCTAAAACTAAAATTATAAACAAGCTTAAAACTCAATGTAAACATGATTATAAAACTTTAATGGTAAACTAACAAATTTAACCTTATAAATATATTAACATTGTGACATGTTTCTTATGCATTTCTTTAGAAAATTTTAAGAGCAAATATTCTTAATGAAGAAGAATAAATATTTTACCCTATCTGTCCAAATCAATAAGATACCGCCCTAACTATTAACCTTAGAAAAGAAGATGCTAAATTACAGTATAAAAAATCAATCAATGAGAAATTACTAGATACACCTATAGCTTATCTCAAGAGTATGATTTCAAATTAAAATAACTGAAGAAGCAAACTGATTTTAAGAAATAAGTGAATGCTTTCTGTATCTTATATCTTAAAAAACTTATTTAACTTTATTTATATTCATTATTGGTATCTTTTTGTTTGCACTCTGTTCCACTATACTATAGTAATAAAATCTTGGGAACTTAAAAATTTTGTAATAGAATAAAATGTACAAAATGATATTGCAACTTTTAACGAAAATAATTTTATTTACATCATTACATAAATTTTTACCCATCAAAATTTCTTTTTAGCTAACCAAACAAATAACAATTAACAAACACCTTTCCCTCTGACAATAATTATTCGTCAACTATTTTCCAAGTTTCAATGTTGTATACACAATAAGTTTATTTTTTCTAGTTATTTTAATGTACTCGCTGTATTTCACTTAGCTCGACTAACAAACTTAGAATATTTTCAAAATTAAGAAATTAAAAATTGGTTTTCTATTTTTTAAAATCATTTTAATTGTTACTAATGAAATTATGGATAAAGATATAATACATAATAATTAATAGATATCTTTTTATTTGTAAAAATAAAATAATAAATTAATTAAAATATTTATATCTTAATTTATACTAATTTGACAAAAAATTAAAATTTTCTAAAAATGAATTATTTAAGATACTTATAATTTACAAGAAAAATATGTATTCTAAAATTAATATTTTATATTTTAGAAATTTAATTAAAAAAATTAATTAAATAATTACAAAATATTATTTTATAATTTTAAAAACAACATTTAGAAAAATTATTCGATTTTTTAAAATTTTCTTTTCTCAACTATAAAAGACAGAAAATATATATTAAGGTTAAAACTTCGATGATTTATTATGAAAACACACTAAAAAAAGTTTTATATATATTAAATATAATTGAAATAAAGTGTAAATGAAAGTAATCTTTTTAGAATTTATAATTGTATCACACAAGTGTTAATATAATTAAGAATCAAAAACTCAAATAATTCAAAAAATAGATTATTAAAATCTTAATTAAAAAAATTATTTTACTATAATTTAAAAATATATCTTGGTATTTATATGTAAATAATAATTACATAAAGCATGGCTGTATCGTACAGTAATTAATTATAAAAATAATTTTGATATATGAAAACACTTTAATTAATTTTTTATTTATTCTTTAATTAAATCACCACATACATTTTTGTCAAAGGTTTTATTCTTACAATAAATGAAATTTTTATAAATTAAAACTGACATTTAATGATGTGCAGCTGCTTTCCTCATTTGTACCAAGATATTTCCTAATTCTTCGCGCTTCCTTTTAGCACGAATATGAGTTCCAAGCTATTGAAATAATTCAAACAAAAATAAAATTGATTTGATTTATCCTTTAAAAATATTATCAATATTTACATTATCAATATTTTTCAGAAATAAATAAACTATAAATTGTTTTAACTTTTGCAAATAATTTAATTTGAAAAATAATATTCATGCCCATTTTTAAAATATAATTTTAATTAAATAATTATTTACAAAATAATAACATACTCTTCTCTTCAAGAATTTGAGTGCACGCTTATCCTTGGATACCTTTAACAATTCCATGGCTCTCTTTTCATAAGGTGCATGTCCTGTGACTTCACGAATTAAATCTCTTACAAATTTGCTATGTCTTGTTTGTCGCTAAAGCATAATTATCAAGATTTTAATGTTTTTAAATTTTCATGAAAAATATTCTTTAAAGAAATTTAAATATTAAAAGAATTCAATTTACACATAGAAAAATCAAATTTTGGATTTTATAAGTTTTTTCATATAACATTAAATAAATACTAAATGAATTATTATAAAGAAATAATTGGAATTATATATCATAGCATTTAGCTTCATTTATTTATTAGCAAGTTTATAAACATATATAATTTATATAACATATAAACATCAACTGTAATATACCATTTAATTTCACTTACCCCTTTTAGTCTAGCTGGCCTAATGGCAACAGTTTTATCCTTTTTAACTTTATTTTTTGCTACTCGAATTTTTGTCGTTTTATGACCTTTATTGAGACCAACAGCCATTTCATATCTTGGTGCCATTTTGATAAAAAAGCACTAAAATAAGGCTATATAAATAGGTTATGTTATATTATGCAAACATATCCAAACAATGATACAAAAAACATTAGTATATTAAAAAACTGGTAATTAATAAAATATTATGAATTATTTATACAAAAAAATAAATATGTAAAAATTTGAATAAATTACAGATGTTTTTGATTCCTTTGGATTTACAAACGTACCTCTGAAAAAATGCGCAAATAAAAGATGTCCACTATAAGTAAGAAATTTAATGATAGTGAATTTTAAAAGAGAGATCCATAACTAGAAAACTCAGCTGCAGTCACAAATGTTACTAGCATAAGTAAAAAAGATACTAGCTGTACATTATTGCCTCTTACAGATTTTTTAAAAATAAATATATAGGAAGCAAATAAGGAACAGTATCAAAAAGAAGAAAAAACAATGACAAATTTATTACTGTATATATGTATACGTTTTTCCTTCCTCTGTTTTTATCAAAAATAAAAATTCCATTTTTCATATTTATGCAAAAGCTGAAGAAGCAAAAAATTACTAAGTCTTGATACTTGACAAAACTTTTAAATACTCCTTATAACTTACTAGTAATCTGTATTTGGCTTACAAAGAGTTTTACAGTTTTTTGTCTCCAGTTAAGTGACTTTCTTAAATAAGGTCATAATGCTTAAGCAAATTATAAAATGAATGTATAAAGTTCACTTTCCATTGATAGAATACATAAACATACATTTATTTATTGTAATCATCTTACTTCCTCGCAGCTTCTTTATACATAAATTTACATTGCTTGAAAGGAAATTCATTAGATTTATAATCATCCATCGAAACATTGCCAATATGATAAAATTATTTAGCGATTTTCCTTTTCATCTCTAATTTTATTTAACTATAGCAATTAACATCTATAATGGTTCATTCCTGTTTAATATCTAGTTTTCGTTTTGTGCAATACAATTCAATACTATGTAGCATGCTACGAGATTATAAAAAAAAATATGATATAAATTTTTCAATAGAGCTGTAAATACAATTTTAAACAAAAAAATTTTCGAATTTCTTAAAAAAATTTTTATTTACAAAAACTAATATTGTAATATTGTAATTTAATATTATAAAATTTTTAGAAAAATGCTATTTTATACTCATTTTTAATATGAGAAATTTTCAAAATATCCGAAAATTAGTTGAATATAAAAAAATAATGCATTACTTTTGTATAAATGTATAAATACATTGTTTTCTTATTAATTTCATATAAATTTTAAATTTTACATATAAATAAATAATCAATTTAAATAATATTTTTATAATTTTTTTATAAATCAAATATTAACATTTTTTAATTTCTAAAATGATTCTACAATGCTTTTGAAGCTAAAAAATATAATATAGAAAAAACTATTCGATTACCATTCTTATATTTGGACAATGAAAATTAAGAAAAGGTATAAAAACAGTATAATCTGCAATAGTTCACCACTAATTCATAATTAATACAAGGCAATGAAGTAACTAATTGTCTATTACAATAATTAAAATAATTATTATGATTTACTTACCTTTATTCGATTAATTTTATAGTATTATAACATATACATTTTACTAGCTTTCTTTAAAAAAAATATTTTCTTTGTTTATGTTCTTCATCTACTTTTTGAAATTCGCGCTCGTACCATTTATCTCTTATCGTGCCAGAAAATATGAGACACGTGACCTGTATCATCTTTAAATCATATGAAATTGTGCTCTAATTTTATTATGCAACCATTTATAACAAATTTATTTGTAAATAATACTCGTATCTGTATTACTTTTTATTTTTAAACTATTATAATTAAATATTGTAATGTCTAATAGAACTTGAAAACTTTTTTACCCTGGACATAATATGTAGTTTTGTCATTGCAAATAAATAGATGTACTTTGTATTATATTATTCATTGTATTTAATGTTCAAATTAAATATGTTTTTACTTTGATAAAATGAATGAAAAAAAAATTTATTGACAAAGACTTTTAACTAATATTTCAGTGTATTAATATTACATATATTATAATAATCTACTTTTCCATTTATATACACTTAAAATCTTATAAAAGTTGTAAAATTTTGTACGAATAATCTAAGATATAATTTTATATAATGGTAAATTCATATATTAATTATAAATCTTAATTAGAGAAATGTTTTTTATTCAAAAGAATATTAAGCATAGTATTATTTTACAAAATATAAGTATTATATGTAGAAAATTTAATGAAACTTCGAATAAAAATTCAACAATTTATGCACTATCATCTGGTTAATAAATATTTTATTTATTCAATTATATTTTTATTAGTATTTTAATATTTATCAAATTAAAGGTCAAGGAAAATGTGGAGTTGCTGTTGTAAGAATAACAGGTGTTGATGCTAGATTAGCGATAGAAAAAATGACAAAAATAGAAGAACTTAAACCAAGACAAGCATATTTAAGAAACATTTGTAATCCTCAAACAGGAGAAATCATAGACAGAGGTTTATGCCTTTGGTTTCCAGGTTTTATAATATATTAATTTATTTAAAACTCAATTTTTAATATTTTTTTATTTATGTTTATCAAAAAATTAGTTAATCAAAAAATATATAATTAAAAATATGAAAATATTATTTATAAATATTGTATTAATTGTATGTTCCAAACATTTTTTTATATTATTACAAAAAAATATAAAAAATGTAAAATTATTTAAAAATTGCATCTATAATAAAACATAAAAAATAATTTACTAAATTATTCTGTTACTGTGTTGATTAAGATTTATATTTTTAATAGTTTTAAAATTATAATCAAAGACAAAAAGTCAAATATTAATATTAAATACATAAAATTTCACTAAAATATTTATTGTTAATAATTATTTTATAATCTACTCCATAATATTTATATAATAATTAGATAAATTCCTTTTCTGTATTAATTTTGTTGTATTGCAATTATAAATATTTAGAAAATTAAGAGTTTCATGTAGACTTTGAAATTAATATTTTTAGGACCAAATTCGTTCACTGGTGAAGACAGTGTTGAATTTCAAGTTCATGGTGGAATTGCAATAATTAATGCTATAATGTCTGCATTATCAAAATTAAAATTTCATACAGCTTTACCAGGGGAATTTACTAAACGAGCATTTTTTAATAAAAAATTAGATTTAACAGAAATTGAAGGTTTAGCTGATTTAATTCATGCAGAAACCGAACAACAAAGAAAACAAGCTTTACTTCAAGCTCATGGAAATCTCAGTAATCTGTATAATAATTGGAGAAAAATTCTTTTAACATGTTTAGCACATATTGAAGCTTCTATAGATTTTGAAGAAGAGGATAATATTGAAAAAAATATCTTGGAGCAATGCAATATTACTTTAAAACATTTTATTGAAAAAATTGAAAAACATTTATTAGATGGTAGAAAAGGAGAAATTTTACGAAATGGTATAAGAACTATTATTCTTGGAGAACCCAATGTTGGAAAAAGTAGTTTATTGAATTGTTTAGTTCAAAGGAACGCTGTAATAGTTAGTCCAATTCCTGGCACAACAAGGGATATTGTTGAATTATCTACAAATATATTTGGTTATCCAATATTATTAGCTGACACTGCTGGTCTCAATATATTTTCAAATAACGTTATAGAAATTGAAGGTATAAAAAGAGCTCGAGATCATGCTAGTACAGCAGATTTTATTATATTGGTAATCAGTGCAATAGAATATAAAAGAAACAATAAAATACTAAAAAAATATCTTTGTGATTATATTAAGAAGCTTAAATTAGATGATTTACTTTTAAAAAATGATCATTTGATTAATAATTGTATGATTGTTGTAAACAAAATAGATTTATTAAGTATTGATGAAAAAAAATCTTTAGAAAAGTATAATGTTATTGGTATATCATGTATTTGTGAAGAAGGTTTTCAAAATTTATTACAATTTCTGAATAAATATTTTACACAAATGTAAGTTATATATTTAAAATAATTTTAAATATTTATAAATAAAAGATTAAAAATATTTTTTTATTATTAGATGTGGAAATCCTTCAGCAGAAAATCCAACAATAAGTCAAGAAAGGCATAGAAACCACATAAAAATATGTCGTGAATATATTTTAAATTATTTAAAAATTATATCAAATAAAAATTATGATATTGCCTTAGCAAGTCAAGAAATTCGTCAGGCAGCTAGAGAACTTGGAAAAATTACTGGTACTATTAGTACAGAAGAAGTATTAGATACAATATTTAAGAATTTTTGTATTGGCAAGTAATGCTTTCTTTGTGTATTATTTATATAGAATATTTAAAAAATGTATACAAAATAATTTTGTAATATTCTATTTTTAAAAAGCATCAATTATATATTTCATTTAATTAGTTATTTAGTAATTTTACTTTTAATAGAAATTTATTGGAAATTAACATTATACTTCGTTTGATTAAATCTGTAAAATAAAAATTCATGATACCACATTAAAATAATATATTTGCCATGTGCAGATATTACTATTCAGCAAATCAACCTCAAAGTATAAAGCATAACAGCATGAGATATACATATATATGAATAATTTAAAGGTTGATTTTCAGAAAATAATATAAAATTCGATTGATATAACAATGACAAAATCTATGGAAATTTAAAAATAATAAACAGTACTAAAAAAACAAGATAAACATGAATTATAAAAAAAATAATATAAATTAATTAAATTATACAACTTAAATAATTTATCATTGTATTTTAATTAAAAAATAGTTTATAAAGACTAAAACAGAGAGAATTATACGAAAAAAATAATAAAATTTAAATATAAAAGTAAAAGTATATGCAATTGATTTTAACTCTACAAATATGTATTCAAATAGTAATCGAAAAAGAATAAACCAAATTTAATAATTAACAACTATTGATAATAATAAAGAATCTATATAGAAAATATAGATTCGATTAATTAAATAATATTTTTGATATAAATATACATAAAATATAAAAATATTATTTAGATTAAGAACTATTTAAAAATATAAAGATCTTCATATTTCTATATCAGTTTATTAACTGAATATTATTTAATGTCGAAATTTATATTTACTTACAATTTTTAATTACCTGAGTGTACCCATATATTGGTAGTTTTTGTTAAAAATTAATTTGACGATATTAGTTTTATATTATTAAATAAATTATATTTTAAACTAAACATAATAACAAGTTTTTTATTTTTATATATTGTGTATATATATTTATATAAATTGTTTATACTACAATACATGTAAATTAGTATATTTAGTATGTAAAAATATGAATTAAAATTTTTATTCTAAGTTTCAAAACCAAAATTTTTCTTTTATAATAAATTGTATTTGGAATATCGTAATAAATATTGTTATATTATCGTGATTAAAAAAATTCAGACTTTTCCATATTCACTGCAGGTTATACTGTAACTTTTGATAATTTATTAAAATATTATTATAAAAATTATATTTATAATATGAACCCACTGCCTGAAGTACAATTTTCACAACAGTGTATAACAAATATCATGGAATATGTTAAAAAGTCAATGCAACATAAATTATTAGTAACAAATAGAATTTCCAAAGAAAAAAACTTAAAAACAATTAAATATTTAAAAAATTATAACTATAAGTTAATATATTAAATAAAATTATTCCAGTTTTTAATAATTAATAAAAATTCACGAATCAAATTAATAAAATTCTAAGTTTGTTATATATAAAATACAATTTCATGAAAAAAACAAAATCAAAATCTATTCTATGTAATGATTTAAAATATTGCATGTAATTGTGCAAATTCATAAATGTAAATAAAAAATATTTAAATTATGGCATAAATATATGGCATTATTTTTTATAAAAAGTATTACAAAGTTGTTGATTAAAATATTATATAGTTCTATACTTAATATTATTTTATTAAAATATAAATTTATGTAGAAATCTGTGAATCTTCGTTTTTGATAATTAATAAATTTTAATATATATTATTTTGTTATTTTCTTAATATGCTATATGATTCTTAATGTAATTTAAAATGATTTTAAAAATTGTAAATAAAAGTGATTAAAATTTAATTTAAAAAAACAAGAATCGATTTGAAATATAAAAATATAAAAATTAATATTTTTTCAAATATAAAATTTTATATATGCATGCATAAAAAAGTTTTTATTAATTTTAGTAATGTCTAAATAAAACTAAGATTAAAATTTATACTTCTGATATTTATTATTCATAATACTCATTTATTTAATTATATATTTCAAGTTAATAAATGAAACATTTATATTCGTATATTCATATATATTATCCTGAATTCTATCCTTTATAAGCATTTTACTTTCATCATATGCTCTACAAGAAAATTATAAAGAAATAAATAATATTAAATGTATTAATATTTTAAAAGAGAAAATGTTTTAATAATAAAATTTGAATAAATTTAAATAATGCATAAATTTGACAATTTATAAGATATCAATAAATAATTAGACATAAAGCAGTTTTTATATAAATTAATTTTGATAATTACATGTATAAATAATTTTTATAAAAATGAAAATAGTTTTGAAAAAAATATAATAAAATTTGCACAAAATAAAAATTCAAATTATTTTTATTGCAGCAAATACAGAATTCTTACATTTGCATCTGTGAATATCTATAATATAACCCTTTTTATCTTTAATATAATGTGATATTAGAGTGGTAATATATTACAATTAATCGTTTCCAGAAATTTAGTTTAATCCTCAAGTTAGATTTTTATTAGAATACATAGAGTTATAGAATAAAATGATCCTAGTTATAATTTATAATCAAATTACAACTTAAAGTATATTGGATTTAAATATAAGAGTACACTGTTAAACTTAATAAATAAACTATAAATGTAAATATAAATACTAAATAAAAATATAATTGATCTCATTAAAATTAAAATACAAATACATCACACAATTATAAAAACCTAAAAGTTAAACATGAATGAGTAAGACAAGCACTCTAATGACATTCAACTGATTCATCTATTAATATCTTTAAGAACTTCCAAGAGAAGGTGTTCTTTTCTGGGCAGTTATATTTTATTTTACTCTTCTCGACCTGTAATGCCTACAAAGGAACGAAAGCCTAAATAGTGAAATGTGAGGAGACAGTGAGCTTATGTAAATTTGACAATAAGAGTATCAGTATAAAATATTGATCATTAAAAAGACTATAACTGTTAACATCCTTATTTTGTCTCAAGTAAACAGTGTCGAAAGAGATTTTTTAAAAAAAACAAACTCATTTTTTACTATAGAAAGAATCAGATCTTTTCTTTGTATAATAAAAACTGTGATAAATCAACCAACTATTTTAACTTGTAAAATATCCATTATTTAAATTACTAATTAGCTTCAGCCCTTTAGATTATGATTCGTTCCACGTTCCGACGTTAAAATGAGGAACGTTGTAATGAATTCAGATCTACGCATGCGCCAATTTGATATGACTGCAGTGATATTTGTATTATTCGTAATTAATTTTTAATAATTTTTGTGATAAAGCATTTATAACTTTTATAAAATAAGAATGTTTTAAAAATTATCAACATTAAGAATTAGTTATTTTATATATCAAGTAATTAAAATTTTTATTTTGTTTAAAAATACATTTTTAATCGAAGTTGTTTTTAAAAATTTAATTTAAGTTATATCTACACATTCTTTTTTTTACGTTAAATTGAAAATATAATGGTTGCCAAAGGGGGGACCGAGTAGAGTAAAATAGAAATAATTTAAGTGGTATAATTATATCAAACAAATGTTCGAAGGAGAATCGAAGTTAGTTAATATCAATAATAATAATTTGAAAACATATTTAATGAGTATTAATATAAAATTTTAATACATTTGATATTCAGTTCCCAGAGTCCTTCAACTTTTCCTTTTAGCCTCGTCTTAAAAAACAATTACCGGCCTCACCTGCAGATTATAATTTAAAAGAAATATCTACAGGTTAAGCAATAATTGATTTAAAAAGTATTTGAACGGTGCAATTATCTTCTACACTTCCTTGTAGTAATGATAATTTTAATCAAGATCAATAGTTGATAACAATCGCTATACTAAATAAAATTTGAATAATATTCGTCCAACGAAACTAATTTATAAAACAATTATAGCAAATAATTAATCTTTGGTGATGTGGAATTGTGTAGAATTAATTTTTACAAGTATCCTTTTATGGCTTTATTTGCAAACAGCCTTTATTTTTCTAATTAACTTTTTCTATCTAACGGTGCCATGGTTGATATGGGGTGCTATGATAATACATCTTTTGATAAGGTTTGGTGTTAGAATTCCACCTCCAGATACCAATAATGTAAAAAAAGTACTTGGTGTTGATCCTTTGAGTTGTCTACAGAAAGATGCTACCTTTCATGAAAAATATATTGACAATGATCAAGAATATTGTATGAGAGTCGTAGCTCATAGAGGAGCTGGATATGATTATCCTGAAAATAGCATGTCTGCTATCCATTATGTAAGAGTAATTATAATTTTCATATTATTTATTTACTTATTATTATAATATTATAATCGAAATTTTTTACTTAAAAAATATTGAAAATTATAAAAGAATTATTAAGTTTTGAAAATTAATATTTTTGTTCATGTTAATTAAAAAAACTTATATTATCTAGAAGAAATAATATTATTAATTCTTAGTAAAATCAAAATATTTTTAATAAAAATATTTAAAATACTTGATCCTAAATTATATATTAAATTTTATTTTGTTTATAATTTTTTATTTAATATTATTTATACTATATATTTTTCTACTTTTATAAAATATAAAAGATGTCATTTTATATTAAGAACATTTTTTTAAGAGCTATACAAAAGGTTGTGATGCAATAGAAATTGATTTATCTTTAACAAAGGATAATATTCCTATCATATTTCATGATGCTACTATTAATCGATTGACTGGATTGAATGGTCGTATTAAAGACATGACATGGAATGAGCTAAAAGACTATGATATTTCTGTAAATCACCCTCTTAGGTAGCTGTAAATACACATAGCTTATTATATAATTCTGTATTTAGATTAAAAGGATATATTATAGAACAATATTAACTATAGATATTTTACAGAAGTAAATTTACTCCTGAGGGGGAAAAAATAGCATTATTTGACGAAGTATTGAAAGAAGCTTTACAAAATGGTCAACGCATGTTTATAGATATAAAAGTAAAAAGTAATGAAATAGTTAAAATAGTTTTGGATGCTTTCAAAAAGTATCCACAACTTTATGAAAAAGCAGTTATAACTAGCTTTAACCCAGTCACTATATATACAGTAATTAATATTATTGAAGTATTTTATTAACTTAAATATTTAAAATATTATATTTTGTAAATTAAAATTAAATTATAGATCAGAAGAAAAGATCCTTGTATCGTAGCAGGTATAGCATGGAGACCCCAAATCTTTTCTATGAATAATTATAATGGATTAGATGGTCCAAGTAAACCTCGTTATGACAACTTCTTTAAGCAACTTTTAGCAGTAGTGATAGATGTAATTCACGAATGGGCATTAGAACATATAACATATTATATTCTTGGACTATCATTTATACTACTTCACAAAGATGTTATTAGTGCGTAAGTTATTTTCTTACTTTTTAATCAAGATATCAGAATTATATTTTTCTCAGTTTAAATTTTTATTAAAAGATTAAAAATTTATAAAAATTTTATGAAAACTTTTAAAAATTTCTCTACAAGACTTATGCATTATATTCATTTTTTAAAATCTTATCTGAAATTTTTTCATGAAAATATCAACAGATTTGTCATATAGATAAATTAATGTATATTCTTAAATTATAAAAAATATTTTAAGCATTTTTAAAATAATGAAAATCAGATTTATATTTTTTATTAAAATTAAACCAAACTATCTAACTTTAAATTTATTGCATACAGCAAATAATTACAATTGTTTAAAGTAAATTTAAAATTTATTTTGTTAACATATTTAGTCGTTTTTACATTATATAATTTAAAAAATAGGTACATAAAATTTCTTGAATATTTTCTAAAACTTTTTAACATATATTTCAGTGAAGCTATTCGGGTATGGAAAAAACGGGGAATTCGAATACTTGCTTGGACAGTAAATTTACCAACTGAGAAAATACATTTTACAAAAAACCTTAAAATTTCTTACTTAACTGATACACTACTGTCGTAGACAAGCAGAATTCAAACAAGGAGCTTTAAACAATTTTATATCTCTAATGAAAATCCCTAAAGAAGTTATTTATATAATTTAATATCTTTTGCAAAGATTTTTATTGAGATTGAAAATGGTTTATTGTTATTAATTTTAACATATACATGTTATTCTAAGAAGATAATTTCAACATAATATAAATGTTAATGTTATGTTTTATCAATTTTTTATAAGATTTAACTTTTGTCTTTTTCACAAACTAAAAGAAATGAAAACATAAGTTGTAATTAAATGATGTATATACATATATATATATATAGATTTCTATAAAATTGATCTCATAATAGTAAAAAATATTCTATTAATTATATAACATAATAATTAGACAATGATATTTATTTCATCTTTATTAATAATACTTTGCAATATCTGCAAATCATATATAAATTTTTATAAAAATTAGGCACTTAATATTTTATAATGATCAACTTCAGTATCTAATATTGTTTACACAATTGTTGTGAGTTTACCTTTTCGAGATTCCATACCTTCAATCAATCCAGTTAATAAATCCTCCATTTCTGTAGCAGCACGTTTTAATTCACAATTATTATCAGCACTAAATGTATCTGTAATGATGAAGAAAAATTAAAATCAATAAATGAAAAATAATTGTAATTTATTTTTACATTTATTTAATTTTATTATGAAATGCAAAAAATACTATAAATTAAATAATATAATTTTAAGAAACATTTTATAAAAATTTTTCCTAAAATTTTTAAAGAAATATTAAAAACAAAAAGATAAATAAGTAATCACCTTCAAGTAAACAATCATTAGCAACCATATTTTGCAGCCTATCCAAAATATCATTCAGATCACCTTGAATATTTTGTAAACTACTGTGTTCTGAATTCTTATCAGTTTGATGCAATGAAGGTAGCACATTATCTCCACTGATGCTTGATGAATATATGGAATCATCTATTTCAATATTTTCATTATCATTACATTTTCCTGAAGTTTTAATTTTTTTTTCCTTTAAATTTAACCATTGAGAAAATTCACTGTCATGTGAAGTAAATGCAGTTTGATGACCTAAAATTTGGTT
Source organism: Dolichoris vasculosae (assembly GCA_018907195.1). Taxonomy (NCBI): domain Eukaryota; kingdom Metazoa; phylum Arthropoda; class Insecta; order Hymenoptera; family Agaonidae; genus Dolichoris; species Dolichoris vasculosae. Next base: position 3,851,967 of record JACCHY010000014.1, on the reverse strand, counting down.
AATTTAATGATACAAAGTTTTTACTTTGTATTTCACACATATTTGTAATAACTGATATTTAATTAATTTCATATGAAAATTCTTGATATTAACTACATTTAAGAAAAACTTTTTCTGTTTAATTTTTGTTTACCTCCTATCCATGTACTTGGTTCGATATATGTATTATCAGATAAGCAGAAAGTATTATTACAAAATAATCTTTCTCCGATCAAATTATTAGTTGAATTATTTTTGGTATTTGTATCATTATGTTCTATTGTTTTTGAATTCTTATAATCTATATTACTATAATGTATTATTGGACTTAATTGAAATACCATTGGCAAAGCTGAAATTTTAGTTAAGGTTGGATGAATCATAGGTGTACTCTGAATAATATTCAAATTTCGAGATCCTTGTGTTCCTTGTGTAAATAAATATGTCTGTAATTATAAGTCCATTTTATTCTTAACATAGTTTGGTATAAAATATAACTTTAACATTGTACAAGTACACTATAAAAATTACTTTTAAAATTTTTAAACGTTCTAATTGGGATTCTATTGCAACTCTGTGATTTTGCAATTTTTCAGCTTTACTATCACTCATTTCTTTTAATTCTATTTGTAATTGTTTATTTTCCTCTTCGAGATGACTAATAATACTTTGAAATTCTTTTTGTGGGTCATTAAGAATTCGTCTTTTTATTGTACTTCTTACTGATATTGTATCAAAATTTTTAGTTTGCTCACTAAAAAAGTAAAAAACAATGATATAGACATTTGAACAGTAAAATAATATTACTATGAAGCTAACAGAAAAATTGAAATTTTGATTTCTTATTTTAAAAAATATCTAGTGTATTATAAAAAATTAATGAACAAACTTTATTTTATAGAATATAATATGAGATCAATAGTATTAATAAATTGTGAAAACAAACATTATTCTGTTATTTATAAATGAAATTTAGAACTTATATAAAGTATAATAAAAATTAGTCTTACACGTTTAAACCAGATAAAGAATCATCTAATGTACTATTTGTATTCCTTGTTGGACATAATCTAAGTTTATTTCTAATAAGCTCAATAAGAACTTTTGTTATATCCTTACTATTTGTCTAAAATATAAATTTTGAAATTGTATTTTCACATATTTTATTCAATAAAAATGTAATATTTAAATTATAATACCTTAATACAATACTCTCGAACAGGATGTTTTAATTTATGTTTACTTGTTTTTTTACCATATAAGAAACACATTTGACATTGATTGTAACCTGTGCATTTTAAACAAGAGTACTTTGGTCCTTGTATTGGTGTTGTTTTACACGAAGAACACTTAACATTATGAATAACTGCAAGCATTGAAATTTTACTATTTATTTCTAATTTGATTATTAAATTTATTTATAAAAAATGAAAAGAAAAAGAAATTAATGAAATTGTAGAATTTACTATCAAATAAAAATAAATTTTTATAAAAGGTTTTTATATAGACTATAATTTCTTTTAATGAATTATAGTTTTTATTTTTATCATTTTTAAAAGATATATTATTATTCGCTTAAAAATAATTAATTATAAAAGAATTCACAATCATTATAATATAAATCTTTGAGACAAATTAATTAATTTACAGATGAGTTTATGAATTGTTTAATTTTTCAAATTTTTATTAACTTTTTAAAATATATAATACTTTGTTCAGCTGATTTTATACGATTCAAAGTGGTAATCCACATTAATAATGGTGGTTCTTGCATTAGCCAAGCAGCGAATTCTGCTTCAGTCACTCCAAGACATCCTTGAGACTTTAGTAAAAAAAATTAAAATTTATTTAAAACTATAATTCTAATAAAAATATAGAACATAATAAATAAAATTTACCACACTAAAACAACTATCAATGCTCATATGAATCAGATGATTCCCATATGCAACATCTTCACCTAACATTTCAGTTATTTTGCAAATATTTGTTAAAAGAATATTAAGTGCAACTCTAGATAAGCATGCATTATGATCTGCTAATTGATGAAATAAATAACCATATTTTTTCTCTAATCGACCACAGCTAATTAATAATAAAGCTACTTTAACTGAAAGTACTGAAATATTTTCATTGTCTTTCCTAAAAAAAATATAAAAATATATTTGTATTAATATAAAAAATAAATTTTTCAACTTACTTATTAAAAATTTTAAAAATGTAATTTAGCATTAATTTTATTGAATGTTCAGTGTCAAAATATACACTATTTTCTTTTTGAGCTGCAAAATAAATATCTGAAAGTACATCTTCTATTTCATGAATATCTAAATTAACTGAATTTTCTGTAACAGATAGCCTGTGACGTTCAAAAATTGCTGCTACAAGTTCTACTTGAACATAATGCACTAAAATTTATAAACAAATAATTATATATGTGTAAATTTAAAATTATAAATATTTAATCAATTTAATTTTTAAAAAATAACTTACTGTTTAAAGCTTTATGAAAAACTTGAAGTTTAGTTGCAGTTCTGTAGGAGGCATATCGAATTGTATTGCATTCATTTACTAATTTCATAATTTCTTCCATTGTATATACACCAGATATTTGATTAAATTTTTGAAAATAATTTATAACATAAAAAATATCTTTTAATATTACTTGTTACATAATCTCTTGTTTACTGTATTTAATAATAATGAAATATTTCATGAAATAATTCCTTTTAATTATTTTAATCTTCTTGTGTCTATAAAGATATTTTAAGTTCAAATTTATTTATTTATAAATATTATTTAAAGAATTTCTCATTTATAATATTAAAAATCGTATATCAATTGATTTAAATAAAATATTTTTCAATTTTTAAATAAGATTAAAATATATATCTAATTATATTTTTTATTAATGATTATATTATATTAAATTGGTAAATAATTTATAAAAATAAAATTATTAAATAAAAAAACTTACAGTATTTTTAATCTATCAATATCTAATTCATTTGCAATATCTACAATCGTATTATTGTATTAATTATAACGATTAATAATATAATGTATTATATAGAGTATTAACATTACACCTATATAGAAAGTTTTAAAACAAAAAATTAAAAATAAAATATATTTTAAATTAATAAGAAATATATAACTTGCTTTCTACTATTTTAAACTAAAAGTACCAGTTATTCATAAAAAATTTTAATAAAAATTAAACAAGTTATCATCATACAATCATAACAAAATATAGACTTTTACATTCTAAAATACATAAAAAAATAAAAATTTATTACTACTAACAAAAATAGAATACATAATAAATTATTAATCATTAAAACGAAAGTATTCAGAGGTAAATGCAAAAGTATTTGTCACTTAATTATTTTATAATATAATATTTCTGTAAACAATACAATAATCTTTACAACATGGGTTTCTTTCAAATAATGGACGCCACAACAAGACGCGTTAGAAGCAACTTCATAAGCATAAATATACCACTGCCCTCTTCAGTCATACGGCTAATTAATATCCAATTTCTTTTTTTTTGTGGTAATGACCATTTAATAAATAATAAATGTTATTTATTATTCTTGAAATATTTAGAAAATTTTTTTTATAAACATAGGAGACCAAATGATGGAATAAATTGATAAAAGTACATAGTTTTTAATAAATTTTTCAAAATTTTATATTCTAAAATTATAGTGTATAATTTAAATATTGAACAGGCAATTTTTTATCATATTTAGATAGGATTTATACTAACAGATAATCTTCAAAATAGCTGAACTTAATATAAAATATTATCAAAGAAATATCGTAAATGACATTATGTTGTCCTACTGTCGATATAAATATTTAAATATAACTGGACTGATAAAACAGTGAGCAAAATATTTGATACCTCAACGTTACTAATCTCTCCTGCCGCTCATACCTAATTGCTACAATTTTTCATTTTTATACTGTTATGATATTTATATTATATTAATGTATGAATTATTTATAGGATATAAAATGTACATGATATTAAAAAGTAATTAATATATCATAGAATAAAGTAAATCATCAATGGTAAAATATTACGTTGTGATAACACGTACTTCTAACGGCGTATTTATGAAATTCGTCGTTTAGCGTATTACACAAAAAATTAAATAAATTATTCAAAATCTAGCTCTATTTTCAAACAATCTTTACTCGATATTCAAAATAATTACAAATAAAAAGAAACGTTAATATTATATTCATTTTATAAAAAAAATCTTAAAATAGATATAATACTAATTATATATTTTTAATTAAAAAAATAATAACTACTAAAAGAACTGTAATAAAATAAAATATAAAAAAAATAAACTTTGTTGTACAAATCTTTATATGTAATGCCTAACGATACGTGCATGTAAACTATCAATAAATAACTTGAAATAATAAATATCTAAATAAATTATGATAGGTATTACATAAATATAGAGTCGATAAGCAATATAATAAGAACAAAACTTAATTTTTTTTTTAAATATTTTGATTTTTAGGAAGTTTTTTATATTTTATTTCTCTTTATTTAGGAAACTGATTTATTACATATATATATTTCGAAATACTATTTAATAAAAAATATTATATCGATATAAGTTTTATATGTGTAAAATTATTTACTAATTAAATACACGATTAAAAATTTTATTTAAGATGTAATACTAATTTATTCTTATTAAATTTAATAATAAGTAAATTAAATTATTTATATAGATAAATATATTTTAAGAGTAACAAGTTTAATATAGTTTATCAATACATATTTTAAATATTATTTACTTTTATACATTGCCTCAAATATTTTTAATACTTTCACAATTAATCTTGTAATTCAGTTATTTTTAATAAATCATATTTTTTGAAACAGATATACTTTAATATTTTGCTTTCTACACGTTCATTGTTACTATCAATATTATATATTTATATGAATGAATTTACTTATGGATTCACTAGCTTAAATATCTTTATATTTTCAATCTTTATTTTTATACTGACTGATTTATTAATAAATGTTCTCAATGCATTTACACCACATCTTTTATACCATATATTGTTCTTTTATTATATTTTTTAACAATTCAAAAACGTAAGAATTTTTCTTTACTAAAAAATATGAGTATAAACAATATAATTTTTATATCATTAAGAGAAAATCTTAGTTTTAATTGAATGTAAATTTTTCTCAATCGTGAAATCATTTTTGTTTAAATTTTAAATTTTTAAATTGAAATCAATAATATTTAAGAGCTACATAATTCAAGTCATAATTTTCTTATTTAATTATATGCTTATATTTATTTATTCATTCAAATCTTTAACTATAAAAATAAAAACTATGTCAATGAATCTATGTATATTACAATTATTTTTTAAAACTATTTTATTGTTAATGAATGTATCTTTAATATGAATACATTGCATAATTAAATGTAACAAATCTAGAGTATTTTTATTTACTTGTAATCAGTAACTTTTAATTGAAAAATAAAAGCCACGTTCAATATGTAAATTAGCATGTATAATAAAAATTAAAATTAGAATACAAATATTTTCATACAAAGTAAATTGGTAAATCATTTTAATAAAAAAAATCTACTTCTAAGGTCATCTTACTTATACGTTTATAAGAAATAGCTCTTAAATTTTTAACATTAATTAGTTAATTACATAAAATTATAACAGAAATATTATTTATATATAAATAGATTATTGTTATTAAAGTGGAACTAATTTTAAACATTTGTATAATAACACTCCTTTTAACAAGTTAAGTGAGCTTGAGCTTTACTGCTCTTATTCCTGCTTACTTTTTTATTAAAAATTAATAGACAAACATATATATCCGAATAAAATCATCAAAATATTAACAAATAAATGGTTGGTCTGATACTATATTTAAAAACCACATAGCACTTTTAATAACAATGATAAAAGTGACAATATTTGAACACGTTTAAAATATGTATCAAGTGACATGAGATAATGTTAATTAAATAAGAATTAGAATATATACTATATATAGAATGAGAATAAGAAAAATAATAAATTCTTATATAATTATTTATTCAATAATAGTTTACAATTTTTATTTTTATACAAACCTATAAAATTACATATTATATAATTTTTTTAAAATATTATACACATTTTAAATAATAATCATTACTAAACGTACAGAGAGAATTACTTGCAAATATTTTTTAAAACTAAATTAAATATTAGATTACCTTGAAAATAGACAATAAAATTTTTTAATGAAAGAATAATATTTTTAAAGAATCTTACAATAAAACATTTAAGAAAGTTTTTCATTTTCTTTGTTTTTATAAATATAACAAATTTTCTAATACTAAATAAAAAAAAATTAAAAATTATTTTTTTATTACATTTAACCAATTATTTACCATGTATTATTTATAACAAATATTGGTATAAATATATTGTACAGAAGTAAATCAAATAATTAAACAAAATTTTATTTATTACAATAATTATATTTCGATACAATTTTAATATACGTTTATATATTTACTTTTTTCTTAATGCTTTCGTTTTTCGTTTTTTTACGTGTTTCTTTACCTTCATTTTTCTATTTTCAGACTTATATTCCTTTAATATTTTTTTTCTTATCTGCAATGAAGTTAATGTATATATATATGTATGTATAAGATTTTAATTATATTTTAAACTTATTTAAATTGATTTTAATTACTTTAATTGTGAATGACAATCAAAGATTTGTGCTGAATAATCGACTTTACAAACTGAAAAAACTATATATAATTTCTTATAAATAAAATTTTAGACATTTTTTTACATTATACTCAATCAGTAATTTAAAAAATTTGAAAATAATTTGAAGCAATTTTAAAAAAAATAATAATTTAAAAAACTATTATATACTAAAATTGTTTATTTTATTGACACAATTTATAGTAAAATATCTACTTAATCTACTTCAAAATTAAATTTTAGATTTGTAATAAATTCCAATATAAAACTAAAAATTAAATTTTGATAAATAATATATTAAAAAATCATATACTTCTTTTAAATTTAATATAATCATGCATGTGAATTATTAATAGCAAAACCAATAATTACATCAACTTAATAATCATAAAAAAATATACAGTTTTACATTTTTAATAAAAATAAGCATAAAAACTATTAAATAGAAAAGTTCAAGTAATGTATACAACCAAAATTACAATATTTAGTGAATAAAATATAATATCTACCTTTATTAAAAGTAATATATTCAAATAAATTTTGATTTATAAATAGCTTTATAAATAAGCATTTGTTTTTTAATAAAAGAATTAACAAAAATAAACTAAAATAATAAATATTTTTATTCTGAATATCTAATTTAGTATCAGTGTCATTTTCCATAATTATTAAATGTAAAAGTTAAATATTGATGTTTAATAGTCTATTTTAAGCAAGATAATATATTAAAGTATTAATTTTTTGTTTACAAATTTGTTTTAACAAATACATTTATATTCAGAAGTATAAATTACATAAAATTAAAGTTTTTAATGTATATAATATATCATTCACAATTACATTATACAGTGTACATATTTTCATTTTTCAATAAAGTTATTTGAAGAAAAATATGCAAAACATAATAATTTGAGATTTTATTATTTAATTAATGAAACTGTATAAATTTTTTAAAATAAAAATTTAAAACCTACCTTCCGCTCCTCAGCTGTTTCATTTTTAGGTCGCGATGAATTTACAAATTTAGATTCCTTTTCTTTTTCTTCGCATTCATCGTTATCTGTATCATAAAAACTACTTTCACTTGAAATTTCATTATCTTTATCTTTTAATCTACTACTTTCTTCTTTTTTATTAATTTTCTTGATCCCAGATTTATTGGTTAAAATCTCAGGTATCAGAGCTGGTTCTGATAAGTCTGCTTTTAAACCAATTAAAGTCTTATAAATAAGATTGTTGCCAGATTTAGCAAGTCGAATATCCCTCTCAATATCTATTACCTAAATAATATATAATATTCTATATATATATATATATATATATATATAAATATTCTGTATGAAAACTATATTTCGTTATATATATATAAACAAGATGACTAATAATTATCTTTCACTAAGCAAAATCTATAATTATTTAAATTATGAAATTTATCAATATAATTATAATAAAAACTTATACAAAAGAAATATTGAAAAATATTTGTTGCTAAAAATTTTTTTCTTATTTTATTATTATGCATCATGAAACATAATAAATTTTATAATTACAACAAAACTATATTTATGATAAAAAAATCTATATTTATAATTAAACATTTGTAAGAAAAAACAAATCCATTAAATGTAGAGTTAATTTGAAAAAAAAGAATATAGTACAATTGAAAATTCTGATTAATTATAATATAAGAAAAATATTGATTTATAAAGTTAGTTAAATATATTTTTCATTAATTCTTTTTTCAATTTTCATGGAGCATAAAAAATGTATTAGATAACAGCATTAACTTATTGTACACAGATATATAAAATAAATATGATAACAATTCATTAATTATATAATCTGTTGTCAAAATATAATAGATCTATTTATTAATTAGAACTATATTTAATAATGTACAAATTATATTATAAATTTTTTTTAATTTCATAAGATAGTAAATTATAACTTACAGAAAGCAGATAAAATGTTTAACATGGTTCAAAATTTTCTTTCATTAGAACTAATTATTTGCTAATCTGAATTTACAAAATAATATTAAAATCATATTTAATTATGAAATAAAAATTTTTTTTGATTTCTAAATTTATAAGATATTGTTTCAGAATAATTTACATACTTATAAATTCAAAATTTGAAACTTAAAATAAATTATTTAACCTTGAAAGTATAAGAAAATATCATTCTATAAGGTCAACAAAGCATGTAATAAATTATGATATTGCTAATATTATTAAACATTATGTAAGTAATTTAGTAAAACAATATTTTTTTGTTCATCAAATATTCAAATTTTATGTAGTATTTCCAATAAAATAAAAAAATTGTATGATAATCAATGCTTAAATAATTCAACTAATTATATTGATTATAATTTTTAATTCATGGTTAAGTACTAGAATTTATCAATATTTTATTAATAATAAAAATTTTTGTTTATACCTCTGTCAATCGTTGAGGTATATACATATTTTTAAAGACTTCTTCTTCAATCTGTTGTTCAGGATCAATTTCCAAAGGTTTATTCTCCATTATTTTTGACATTTTATTCAAATATTCGTTTATATTTTTTACATTTATTGTTGGATCAGTGATAAAGTCAAATAGTGCTTTCACAGGCATTACAGCAACTTTATTTTTCTTAAAAAAATCTACAAAAACATAAAAAGTTTTATGTATAAGTGTACATGCATGATGAATTTACAATTTTTTTACTAAGTGAAATATTTTTTTAATTAAATCAATTACATAAAAAACATGTATATTATAAAGTATAAACATGTTTATATATACTCTACTTCCTTATCCTTCATTTCTTTGCCTCTTTTTTTTTTCTCTACCATATATAATTATTTATATAACTAATATATATGGATTATAAACAGATATCAAAGAATAAAAACAAAAAGATTCATTAGAAACAAAAGTAATAAGAATATCATCTTATTTAATTAACAACTAATTCTTAGAATTTTACTTATAATTATATAAATAATTGTAAAAAACATTATTAAATCAATTATCTAATATAAATTATTTAATTATTATCGTATACGTTTTACCTGTTATATTAGTACAATCTTTCCTTAAAAATTCAAAAGCCATAGGATGATCTTGTTCAACAGATTGTGATACATCAATTATAACAAGAGATTCTTCATGGTATAGAATATTATATTCACTTAAATCTGCATGGACCAATTTACATTTATTATATAGTTTCCACATAATTTCAATACATTCTCTATAAAGTTTTCTTGGTTCTGAAGATACAAGTAAAGCATCTTTTAGTTTTGGAGATGGCCAGCCTTTCACACCAATGAAGTCCATTAATAAAACGTGACTTTTTAACATTATTGGTCTTGGTGCCTTAATTTCCGCTTGTTGCAAACGATTAAGATTTCTCATTTCTTTTTCTGCCCATGTACGAACCATTTTCCTAGGATTGCTCCGACAATAACCACGTCGAAAGCGAAATTCTCCACTTACATATTTATCTCTATCTTTAAAAACTAGTATAGAAGTTTTATAAATTTTGATAGCAAATTCTATACCAGTTTTCGATTTAGCGTGATATACATTAGCTTCTTTACCAGTTGAAATACAACCATTGATTTCATCTATGATACCTTTATTTAACATCTTAAATAAAATTATTCTAGTTCGAGGATCCATAACCTGTTCAGCAGTAGCACGATCACTTTTATCTTTTATACGCATTCTATTATTTTCCATACTTCTAGTTTTCTCATTTAAGATATTCGTTGCATTCTGAGATAACCTTGGACCTTCATAATCTTCTATATTTATTTTATTTGCATATCTTCTAAAGAGTTTATCCAAAGGTTGAAAATTAGTAATTTTAGAAGAATTTTCTTGAAAATTTTGAGAATATAATTTTTTTTTAAATCTATATTTATGTGCAATACCATTATTTTCATTTTCCCATATATAATCGTTATAATCATCATCGACTTTATCTTTAGTTATATCATCATTCAACTTTGTGTTCTTAAATTTTTCACACATGGTAAAGTGAAAAATAGGTTCTCCTTTTAAAGTATTTGGTCTATTACATAATAAAAATTTAAGCAAATTAATTAATTTTATAAACATCTATCTTAATTGTTTGTATTACTATAAAACATAAGATATAAATTTGCTTTAACTTAAAAATTTGAAATTAAAAAAACTTGTCTTATTTAATTTATTTAATAAGTCTAATAAATACTGTACAACTATTTAAATATAATATTAAAATAAAAGCATTATTGCTACATAATTATAACATATTTCATTAAAATATTGGTCATAAATTAAATAAAATGTATGCAACACAAAAGAAATATTATCATGCTAACATAGTTATAAACATTATTATTATTTGTAAACACGTGATAAAAATTTAAAAATAATTCGTGTTTTAATCACATATAATGAAGAAATTTTACCTTATATCATTTTCATCGGCATCGCTATATTGACCTTCTTCGTCTCCTTCCATTTATTTATTGAATTAATTTTTTTTAATTAATTACTCTAATAACTTGATTTACCAGCAGACTTATTTTAAGGTTAAGATCTTTAGTATAAAAATACAAAAATACGGCACTATGCGTACTCTGCAATAAATCAAATTTTTTCTACTTTTTTCTTAATTCTTAATCTATTAATCAAATACTTTTTGCTCCTAATAAAAAACTGTTCATTTATTTATTCGTCTCTTCTCTCTCTCTCTCGTTCTCTATCATTCTTTTAAATTGATTCTTTATTAATGATCCGTATTTAACTCTTTTGATTACGGTATTGTAGGATAGTTTTTAGAGCAACAACTGGCAACAATGTCACCAATTATTAATGTTTTATCAAATTGGTTATTACAATATTTATCTACAAAAGATAAATAACACAACGAATATGTATTTATGAATAAAATATGTAGATATTTACAATATGTTCACGTCATAAGCATCGACGAAATCTTTTTTAATATGAATTTGAAAGAGTGACCATAAACGAATTTAGAAAATATTTGAAGGCATTTTAAGTAATTAATGAACAAAAAAATTTATAATTCAAATCTATACTATACAAAATCTTATGCTTTGAAGAAATTTTGTGTTTGACATACCTAAGCAAATAATAAATGATTAATTTTTTTAAAATAAATATATGAACATTTTTGTCTTTAATTAATCCTATAATATTACTATTATTATTCAAATTTCTATTTTTATTATTTGAATAATATTAGAAATTTTTTTATATATTATTTTTCTTGTTACTGATAATTGTACTGAAATATTATTTTTATAACTATTTACAAAAATAATGTAAACATTTATCAATTATCATCGATAATTGAATTTATTATAAATAAAAAAATTATTAAATAATGGATGATAAAAATTGAAAAATATATATTAAAAAAATGAAATTGCATGATTTAAATTTAAAAATATAATATTGTATAATAGTACTAATAATAAATAAACTCCATGCATTATTAATTTTAATAGATTTACCTGAGAATAAAAAGTAGAATAAAGGATTTACATAAAATGCAAAACATACTTAAGTACAATTATTAAAAATATTATCTCTATGTTATTTTAACTATAAAATTTTAATTTAATGTTTAATTAAATAATTTACATATTTTTTTACTATACAATTATATTGTATATCGAAAACAAAGATGCGAAAAAATCTTATCTTAGAATAGTAATTGTTTTTTTTTTAAGTACATACGATTTTAAGATAAGTTTACTGTAAAAAAATATATCAATTTCATTTAATATAAGCAAAGAATTTAGGATAATTAACAAGGCTAAAATAAATTTTGTTTAAAATAATATAGTCGTTATTAAATAGATTAATCTTTTTTTTTAAATTCGATGTACATTAAATTAAAATTTTAAATTTAATTTTAAATATATATACACGCTAGAAATATTAAAAACAGTTTGAATACAATATCATATATATTCTGGATTAGAAATATTATAAAAAGTATCAACCCATTATATATAAATAATTAATTATGAATTAAAATGATATTTAAATAAATACGAAATATTATTATATTGCATATTATAAATGATAAATTATAGGTAATGGTTACAGAATTACATTAAATACTTTTTATATATAATGCAAGTTACTGTTGTTTCATAAGTAATTACTTGCAATCATGAAAAAATATATATTATTTATGTTATTTTTGGACTACACATCAAACTTATTTTGCATATAATAGATAATCCTTCGATACATTTAAGTACATATTTCTAAATATTTATATTCTTACGAGTAACAAGAATTATGTAGGAATATTTGTTTAAAAATATATACGTTTCCCTAAGGCAAATTCAGCCATTGGATCAAACACTTTGTGTCCGAATGGTCAGTTTGTATATAATTATCAAATTTATCAACTTTAATCAAATTGACACTCATTTATTATCTCATAATCTGTATTTATAAGAAATATAATTTAAACTAATTTAAAATTCAATATATGATGTACAAATTCTATTATATCTTTCAAGTAATTTTATCTAATGTCCAAATATATCTTTTTGGGCCGAAAAATAGGCGAATTACACGAATATCCAAAACAATACGCATGCGTAATAAATATTCGACCCTTTTCGTTGTTATAATAAATAAGATTGAGTAAAATTTAAGAATAGATGAAAATTTAGTTTAAGAAACCTTGATAAATTAACGATACTTAAATTTAGATATATATTATGTTCATTTCTAAATTTTTTTTAATATCATGCTGATCAAAATAACAGAATGGTGTTGCACCAAACACCAACTTCATTTCAGGAACAGAAACAGTCAACGTGGCAACACAGCATTATTAATTTATCTTGGATCGCATGTTGTGGTTCTTCGACGCATTTGAGTATCATCGGTGAGTTTTTATTGTTATTTTTAGTAGCATTATGTTATATTGTTGAATTTCATATCAATAAATTGTAAGCATATTGATTAAAATGGAAAACATTTATAAAAAATAAGAACTAATTTTAACAAAAATGGTCAAATCTTAAGTCCCACTTTTATGTTCAACATCAACCACATAGTTATTTGTAAGATACTTTAGTTAATTAAATAGATTATTATTAATCAATTTATATTTATAATTAACTATTTATTTTTATCAATTACATTTTTTAATTCGATTCAAGTTATTTTCGATTTTTAGGTTAAGATTATGCGTCTTATATTAAATCATACAATTTGGCGGCCATGTTGTTGATGAAGTGGTTTTCAACTTTAAAATATAGTATCACACATCTAACAATTGTAAAATATCTTTATTTTAATAATATAATTTTTTTGAGAAGTTTAAAAATATTAGAATAGACGAACTTTTATATTAAATGTCCTAAAATTATAAATATATCTACATGTGTGCGCGTGCATATATTCCTAAAGTAATATACTATAAACCTTAAAAATACCAAACAAAACCTGAAATAAACCCTATAATCTATGATTTATGTGTAAAATATCACTACTTAAATATATGTTACACATTCGTAAATTAAATTAAATAATTGTTTTTAATTTTATGAAAATATTTTTGTTGTGTCAACGTTTATTATTTTTAGTATATTATGATTTTACAATAATTTAAAAAAATTATTGAATTCTACAAATATAAATAATTTATATTTAATTATTTAATACTTAATTAATAGTTTTTAATTTATTAATATTTATAGTTAAATTATTTGATATTCTAAATAATTGTCAATACCTAATTAATTAATTAAATAGTATTTTTTATTTTAATAAAAGTTAGTTTCTAAGTTTAAAAATTAAAATAATCTATTTCATTGATTTTATTTTTGCTCAGGGAAAATTAAATGTTCTAAAATTTATAAGTATTTGAGTTATATAATATTATATTGCTTTTATTAATAATCTAAGACGAGTAAGAAATTAGATTTTTAAGAAATTTCATTTCGTATTATACATGTAATCCCTTTTATTACATTTTTTTAAATTTTGTGCTTAGAAAAATGGTTAGGTTTATTAAATTATTCGTTATTATCACTTATAAAATCAATGTTATACATAAAATGCAAGTTGCAATAAAAATGCTCATTATTATATTGTAATTTTCTCATTTTTTACGAAAAACGTGACTTTATGTAGACCTAATTTTAGCTTATTATACCTAACGTATTTTCTCACTAATTTTAAGTTTTAATTTACAAAAAATCTTCCATAATACATTTGTCTTCAACAATTAGTAATTCAATAATATTAAAGTATACATAGAAGTATATAAAATTATTAATGATTTATGTTAATTATTTTCGAATATTTTACAAAACCTAATTTTTTATATATAAAATATAAAAATAGTTTTTCTAATGTATGTTTATGGACTTTCTTTTTAAAATTTATTTAGTGAAATTTTCTATTTTTTGGATTGATTTTTTTTTATTAAAAATAAAATATAGTTCTTCATATTCTTATATATATTTAGTAATATATATATAAACATAATAAATCTAATAAAAAATCTATAACTAATTTTCTTTATTAAAATGATTGACAAATTGTTTCAAACTTATAATTTAAAATCACGTCAAAATGACATTAACATTATTATACGAAAATAATTTTAGTTTAGAAAAGTAGGACGTTAGGTTGTGAACTATCAAAAGATGAGAGAGGGAGAGAGATTGTGTATATTCTACATGTATTTATGGATCTGAGGTAGGTCAAAAAATGTGGAAAATTTGGCTGCGCTGTTACTCAAGGTGAGGAGAATGGTTGCAAGTCATCTTGGAACATTCTACTAACACAAAGATGTGTAGATGCAGAGAATGCAAATGCCAGATGGTACTTGTATTCAAGTAGTATGATTCAATATGGCTGCTATTCCCCCACCCTATTTTACAATGATTGAGGACAATTTCATTTTTAATACGTTCAAACATTTCTAAAATTGAAATTTCAATTTTTTTGGATATATTATTTAATTTACTTTAATGTAAACATTAAAGTACTTTAATAAGTGTTATTGAGTATTTTTTATTGTTTAATTAATGAAGATTTGAAACTAGATTTTAAACATTGATTACTTATTATTAATCCTAAATAAATAATAATTAAGTTTTGTATATTATATATTTGTATTTCTGAGCATAATGCCAGCAATATATTTTAGTTAATTTTTATACCTAAACAAATGCAATCATTCTTATAACAATGTTTTACACTTTTTTTATTGTTTTAATTTTTATATTTCTTGAAATTTTTCTAATGTATAAAATAACATACATTAATATATATATATATATATATATATCGATAACAATTAATTTGATTTGTATCTCGACAGCAGATTCATTGATCAATTTGAACATAGGGATTTGAATAATAACTCAATCGTTAAAACAAATTAATTACTACAGAAATTTAATTAAAAATATATGTTCTTAGAATTACATAATGAAAATTGTATTCCTTAAGCAAAACGCCATCTACAATTAAGTTTTTTCATAATTTTAGTATTCTGATCGAATTATTTTTAACAGTATTTTAAATAATTCACTTACATTTAACGTTTAAAAAGTATTGACAATTAAGTTATATATATTTTAACCAATTCATCTAACTAAATTTAGTTTTATTGTACGAGTTATAAATTACTGAAACGATAAATATTTACGCATCTTAAATTCAATATTTATTAATCCGGATATTATACTTATATTTCACTAGTATTCAACACTTGTAATTTAGATAAAAATATTAAAGAATTCGAAACCAATTGTTTAAATTATATCGATTATAACAGAAACGTAATAAGCCTCGAAGGATGGTATTAAAAAAAATTAAGTCGCTTATTTAATAACCTAAAATTAAAAATTTTCTAATTACGTTCCACGGTTAAGCCATAAGGTTTTTGTGTATAATAATCTTAAAGTTGAAAGAATTTTAATAAAAATAATATAAAAATTTCTATAAATCCGTTCTATACCTGTTTTTATATAAAATGTTTGTTATTAGTTTTTAAACAATTATACAATTTAAAAATAAAGATAAGTTATATTAGATATAATTATATTTCAGCATTTCGTACACATTAAAGAAGCTAATTTTTCATGTGCTTTTTAATGGATTAAAACGTTAAAAGAAAGTAAAACAGTATTTTTTAGAAAAAAATTTTCAAATAATTTAAATAATTATTTAAGTATATAATATTAGCAAACGATTCTGAATATTCAATATAGCTAGTTTGATAAATATTAACTTTTATGTTTTTATTATAAGCATTTTAGGTTTCACTCTTTGTATTTCCGAAGTATATTTTTTAACTACCATTTTAGGTAGATTAATGAAATATTTTTTCTATCACATTAAATAAAAAAAATTTACTCAATCTAGATGTCCGTGATTGTAAAATAATCAATTCAATAATCTATAAGTAAGATAACATTAATCACTTAAAATAAAAGTAATAATAATTATATTCAGAGGTTTGCGCATTGAAGAGTTTTCAACATAATTATTTGTTTTAAGTTTTATTTGAAAATAAATGCATCTTCAAATTATCGTTTGTTGTAAAAAAAGAAAGAGAAATAGTTCATTCAGTTCGCATATATGTATATATATATATATATATATATATATATATATATACACGTTACAGTGAGTTATTTATTTTATTTAAGAATTTGAAAAATTATAATAAATTAATTATTTTTCATTGAGCGTATAAAAATTAAGTTATACTTTTAATAGTGATTAAAGAAAAATATTGATGAAGTGTTTATTAATCGTTTGGTAGGCAAGACCCATTCCGGGCCTGAGTCGCAGGCTCGAGCCAGTTGCGCAGTTTCTTCCAACGTTTCCATTGGTTATATCAGTGAGTCTGCGTGCATCGAACTTTCAGTACGTCAATACTGAGTCAGGCTGGACGACTTTCCCAATACTTGAGTCGTTAGGCCCAGAAATCTTCCATATTAAAATTCCACGTAATTAACGTTTTGTCTTCATGCATTGTGGAAAATCAGTAATATATCCTGATTTAATTACTTTTCATTTACTGCATACCTAAATAAAATTTATTCAATATGTTGAATTTTTCAAAATAAATATTATCTTCATCAAAACATAATTTACTTTTTATTTTTAGTAAATTTTTACTAATTATGAAACAAAAATTATGATTTATCAACAGACAAGATATCAATATTATAAGAAATGTCGAAAATTATTATTCAATATGTGTTAAATGTAAAATTTATAACAAAACTGGTTTCATAGAAAAAATTAGATGATCTTATACAGTTTAGCTTAAATAATAAATTCATTGTAAATCTTAAAGATTTACTTTATTATCGCGGTATGAAAATAATACAATAATGACAAATTGTTGAACTTACGAAAAATAGAATTTAATATAAATAATATCTAGAAAATTATATAAAAGTTTAATGTTTTTTTGAGTTTAGCATATCATTAAACTTTATTAGTTTAACAATCCAAGTGTGGTATCCCAGTTAAAGTTTGTGCTTTCTTAGAAATACTTATACGTAAATTTTTATAATTAATTTAATCAACTTAGTATACTTAACTAAATGTGCTTACAATAAAAATATAAATGAAGATATAAATTCTACTAAATATATATACAATATATTTTTTTAATTTATAATTACATAACTTGAATTTTCGTAATGTAAGATCTTACGTTATTCAATACTTAGACAGAAATAATGACTTAATGAAAATGGATTACAAATGTATGATTCATATGTATATGAAATGAAAAAGATATTTTATTTATTAAAATTATTCAAATTGTTATAATTGCTGTAATTTTTTGAAGATTATTATTAATTAGAATATTAGCATATAATTATAAAATAAAGTATAATTCTAGATACAGATTCGAAAGACAAAATTTTACTAATTTAATAAATTCTCAAACTGAAGATGAATCCTATCAATGTTTTAAAATATTTTAGGTATTTTTGCATAAAATGAAGTTTAATGAGAAAGCGAAGTTATTTAAATAAATATAATTAGAAAATCCGGTATTTTTAGTTTAAAAAGTAAATTTTACAACATAATTACTAGTTATTGAAGATTAACCTTTTAAGATCGGTATCAAACTTAATTTTTTCAAAATCTGACTGTAAATCAAACCTAATAATTCATTCTAAATCAATCAATAGTGTTGACCAGTATTTAGTAGTACTCAAACTACTATTAAAATATTTTTATTACTTTTTCTTTTCTTTTTTTCAAATATCTAAAGAAAAAAGATTTCGGCCATTTTGACTCGTATCAACTTCGTGAGTCTTCGGAAGTCTTCGACATTGTCAATCCCCCAATACTGGCGGGGCCTGGAGGCTCACGACGCAGGTTTTGTTGTGTATGTATATATACATGGTTACTCTGATGATACTTTCTCTCTTTCTGTTTCTCCCTCTTTTTCTAACACCCTGTCATTCACGCAACCGACAAGCCTATCGATAGCAATGAAGAAGCGAGACAATGTGAGCGTGCGCACTTCAAAAATGAGAGAGATAGATATTGTGCTTACTAACCGCCCGTTTACTGGCGCTGGCTTAACACTTTGGCGAACTCTTCTCTAGTCCACGCGCGTCATTGCATTCGCGCGTGTGTTTTGTCTCTGAGCAGTGGTTATTCTCAATACATTCGAATACAAGGAAGACAAAATTATAAACACGCATGCATGAAATATACGTGTGTGAATTTTAATGACTGCATTAATGTGTTTATATATATGCTCGTGTGTATATGCATGCATACATATATATATACACCACCTAAGTGGTATAAACACATCTATATATAATTATATATAAATTAAATACGACTCAAATTTGTGTCAAAAAGTAAAAAATTATAAAATAATTATATTACTCATAAATCGTGTAAAAAGCGTATGCGTTTTCATGGTTTGTGGTGTATAGACAAGTTACGTTTGGCGTTGGTTTTCAACTACCTATGGATCAGGACCGAAGGAAATTGCAAAGGTTTATACTAATTAAACCAACTGATAGAACTGAACCCTGAACGAGAATTGACTACATGACCAGTAGCTGAGTATTTTGGTACGATGGTTATTCTGTAATCAATTTTACTGTTAAATGTATAATTTTGTTTTAGTTAGGTTTCTTAAAACCTTATGAAATTAATAGCTTAAAAGTAAATCTGAGATTTTATAATTTTTGGAGTTGACTTAACCAATTTTCATTATTTGTTGAGCTCTCTTAGAATCTCTAATAATCTAATATTGTTATATATTAATATAAATGAAAATTTATGTAATATATACTGCACAATCAGTAAAAATGTATAATGGTAAACCGAAATATTTGTTTAGATCAAGTATATATTATAATTCCTTATAAAATTTTTAATTAACTATCCATAAATTAAAGTATAATTGAAAAACAATTTTTGAACAGTAAAGTAAAAAATGAATATAGGTTTATTCATTTTTCGTTATACGGGTTTATTTCAGGAACTCCGACCTTTGATGATGAAGCGCCCTCTACTTATATATCATTCAATCTTATCTAATAAAAATATATTTTATTATACAAAAAGTTTTACTGTTTTTAGTCATCTTTTATTAATAAAAGACCATCATATAGAATTTGATATTATTAATATTATAATAATATTAATTTATTTTCTTAACTTGCAATGAATATATTAACTCACATAAAATATGTACCGAGCAACTATAATTAGATCACTATTAGTTGTCATAAGAATATATTACACAATAATTTATTTACCTTTTGCAAGTATAAAATTAATATTGAATTAAAAGATTACTGATTTTTCAAATAATGTACTTTCCTCCCTAAAAACATTATTAAAAATCTGTATTTGTAAAAAAAATGATATCGAATAATCATATTTTTTTAACCATTAACAAATTTGCTTTCTTAATCACGATTTTGTAGCATCTAGACATTATTTAAATAATATTGACTCGTATAGTTCGTATAAATACTAAATATAATCATTAATAAATCATAAACTCATAATTGTGTTAAAACCATTGATCACTAAAACATTTTTAACTATAAGCTTTTTTCAAATAATTAGTATTGGATTATAGTTTTTTTAGCTCATATTTAAGTCGGTTTTTTAATATACTTTTAAATATTTCACTTCTATTAGCCTCGCCCATTTCCCCCACTTTTAACTTGTTCTGACACGTAGTGACCTCTTAAGTATACAAACTGAAATATTTAAGATTAAATTTTTTTTCATGAAAACCTTAGATTTTTTTATTACTGAGAGTCATATTATCATTATATTAATGCTTGAATTTACAAATAAATAATATATTGAAAATATTAGTAAATAAATCTAAATTATTGTTTTATTAAAGCCATTAAACATTTAGTTTTTGATATTTTGAAGAACCTTTGTACAATAGAAATATTAATTAGTGGGTCACAGAACAAAATTTTCTTTTAATGTTTTAATGAAAATCATAGTAATATGAATGAATAGATTTTCTCTTTCTTCTCAATATTAAGAACATTAATTAAATTTATACTCTACAAAGTAACATACTATATTACATATGTAGATATTTCCATTTTTTAAATCATGTCTTAATACTTAAAAAATATTAATTTTGTTTATTGTTTTGAGTATAATCTCATTTGGCTAAATAAATTGTTATTTTATCCAATGTAGAATTTAAGTCTGTAATTAAGTTGTAGTATATAGTACTTGATAGTATATATTTTTATAGAAAAATTTTCAATAATTGATATAAATTATAATAAAGTTCTGAAATTATTTTATTAAAAAACGAAGTTTAAAGCCAAAATACTCATTTATATAAGTAGAAAAATCATGGTAGAACGTTATTTAATTAAATTGAAAATGAAGGAACATTAATGTTTATCTATGAGAGTGTTTATATGTATCTATATATATCCTTATTTCTTTTTGTGAGATTGTTGGTCTCATTAAAGCGAAAATTTTTATTAAAAATAACATTTTTAGTAGACCACTAAAAAATTATTTATATAGATTAACTTGAACATTTAATTTCATTAGGTTACAACCTAAATTTATACTTGACCTTAATTGACGGCGATTTTCGTTTTTAATTGTTGAATGTATATTGAATAAAAACGAGAAAGTATTATAATCTTATAATTTAAGAAAAGACATTTAATCTATAGATTTATATAGTAATTAAATTTCAGTTTTATTATATTTTTTGCTTAAAAATTTTAAATATTAATCTTTATCTTTCTCTAAGTTTATTAAAAAAAAAATTGATCGAAAACCTGGAATATTTGTTGTAATAAAAAATTGTTATCGAATCTAATTAAATGGTAGTATAATAATTATAAACAATATAATATTTTCATAACCAGAATATATGAAATTCGAAACGTTAATTTATTAAAATACAAAAAAAAATTTATATCTATAGGACCTAGTTAATACAACATGGCTGCCAACTTGTCTTACAGTATTTATCCCGCAGCGAAACGTGTTCTTTCTTTGAATTGTAGGTTATAAGTGTTCTATGTTGAACAAAATTAAGTAAAGTTCAACAGATTATTCAATTAAAATATTATAATAAATTATTGAAATTCGAAATTTAATGGATTAGGCTTTTAATAAAAAATAATCACATAATTGAAAAATAAAAATCAATATGTGTAAAAGTGCTCAGAAAAAGCATGTTAACAAGTATTCATATGTGTCTGTATACATATTCAACATTTATATAAGTTGAGTACCGCTGATGTTGCGCGTATGCTACGGCGCATTTACTGTGTTCACTGTGTTCACCTCTCCCCCACTACGTGGCTGCAATTCATGTTTTCGCGCTTGAAAAACCACAATTCTTTTAATGAACACGTTAAGTTCCATAATATACAGTTTATATTTTGTTTATATAAAAAAGTTTGGTAACATATCATTATAATTATTTTTTCTTTATATTTTTCAATTAAATTAATGTCAAGCATAAAATTAATTATCATTAATATTGTTATAGAATTTGACTGTGATTTTATCAAGTTCTTCAGTATTTTTTTTACATTGGTGACTTACAAATAATTTATATGTTTTAAAAGTTCAAAATAAAAACATTTGAAATTAAACTATCGATTATGAATATATTTTAAGATAAATTATTGTAACTATGATAATCATGGTAATTATTATAAAATTTTTTTAATTGTTAGATTTATATTTACTATTATTAAGCAAGAAGTATCATTAAGAATCTTAAATATACAATATAATTATAGGATTTGTTATATTTTATCTAAATGAATAATAATTAAAATTAATTATATGTTTTGGAAAAAAACATTTTGTTAATTATAAAATATATTCTTAGATAAGAAAAATATTTTATTTTTATTTTTGTCTTATTTATTTGCACAAAGTTTATATTTGGATACCTTTTAGTTTTAATGAAAATTCAATAATTTTTATTAAAAGTCAAATTAAGAATTTTTACCATCAACCAATTAATAACTAATATCTTTAAACAGTATAGAGTTTAGGTTGTTAATTATTTATATCAAATTTAACGAAAAATATTTACTATTGAGATAATTGTTATAACTTTAATAATTTTTTCTTCAACTAATATATTAGTGTAAAAAAAAGAAATTTGATAATTTTACTATCAAAATATCAACTTAAATATGATTTACTAGTAATTATTTCTATAAATAGAAATAATATTTGTATTTAGAAAAAATCCTTTTCATTTACAAAATTCAATAATGTGTTTCTATAGTCATTTATATTTATAATAGTTTAGTACTTCATTACATACAAATTTGAAGTTAAATTATTTTTAACGGTATTTATTTCTATCTAAAATGTATTTCATTTTACCATATTATATAAACCACAACATTTATAAATGCATAGTGTTTTAACCAAAATAATTTTGGTTATTCACAGAATGCGAACTGTTAATATTGAGCGAGACTAATGGAATCGCTGCAACATTTTTGATGCACCTCTTATGACAATGGATGCAGTTACAGTTGAAACACTGCCTACTACTAAGTCGTTATTAAGTACAAAAGTACCAGAATCTACTGATATTACAAAGGAAAAACATGATGATGGCATTTTATTTGTCGATGAAATTGATGAAGATGATGAGATACGTTTAAGACTTTCAGATGATGAAGAAGTTGAACAAGATAATACTTTAGGACACGCTGAAAGTCAGCAAGAAAATTTACAGCTCAAAAGAAATGGTAAGAAATAAATTAATAGCACTAAATAAAATGAGCTACTTAAACAAAATTTGTTAATAGTGAATTAACAAATAAATAATTTACTTATCTGTAACTCACATTCATCACACATGCAGTTAAAACTAAAGAGGTGCATTTATTATCCATATTTCTCCTATAAAGGTTCTCAAATAATTTATGTATAGTTTTTTTTTACAGCCAATAATATCTGTTTTATTCTTACTGAAATTATAATTACGCACTTATAAATATAGGAAAAATGGTAATATTTAAATGATAACAATTAGTAAGATATAATTATTAAAGTTTCTAAAAGAGCAATATACGTGTTTTTGTATTGAATAAATTCATAAAGTACAAAAACAAAAAACTTATACTTATCTTAAATATTATTTTAATTTTATACAAAAAATCGTATATTTATCAACCTTACAATTTGTCTATACAATTTTGTAGTATTGTCTTAGTAAAAATTTATTTTTACTAATGTAATATTATTTGTTTATTTTAAAGTGATAAACAGAAAAATTTCATTCTTTGTTATTTATATGAACAAAATTAAATTTTTTATATATATATTCACAATAAAGAGAAATTTTTCTTGTATCAAGATTAAGATTGTTTATAATCAATTCCATATTGACATTATATCAGCATTAATATATTTAATATTTATAATCGTTAGTAATATTTTAATTATTAAACATATTTTTTATATCGCTTTTTTATTATATTTTGTTATTAATGATTTTTTTAAATTTATTTTGATATATATAAGTTTTTATAATTGGAAAACTATAAATTAAAAGTTATATCAACTAATGCCTGAATATATTATAAAATTAAAATTTTTAGTTTAAAATAATCATTTATTAAAGTTTTTTATTGCTTATTTACAAATATACATAATTAAAAAAATTTTAACATAAATTTGTAATTTTGTTTATTAGTTACTGTTTTATGTAATTGGTTTAAAATTTAATCCAATATAACAATATAAATATGAAAATTTACTTTTAGGATAAATAACATAAGTATAATATAATAGTTTTCATCTTTAGTATTTTATTTATTAATTAATATATTACATATTTAAAATTTGCATAAATAAATAAATAATAATCATTTTTCAAATATTATAATTTTTTCATGTTACAGATATTGAATTCGATGTACGTATTGCTGTTACTTCCAAGGATACATCAAAAATACATCATAAAGAGTTGATAATTAAGCAAGATTTACCTGATGCAGATACTCTTACATTAATTAAAAACGAAAGTACAGAGAATAGTTTTGATGAAAAATTTGTAAATGAAATTTGTAATATAAATGACGAAGAATCAATAATGAGTGGAAATGAAAAAATACCACAACTAACGCAAAATTCTCGCAAATTTTGGTCTAATAATTTTGATAAACGGTGGAAAGGAATAAATTCATCTAGAGGCCGACAGAATTTTTGTCATCGAAATTCTAATGATTGGTACAATCATCAATATTCAGATAAAGATAAACTTAATAATAGAAACAATTTCAATCATCACAATAATCATTTTAACAAACTACGAAATAATACGCGAGGAAATTGTAATAGCTACTCTGGGGAAAATCGTAATAAAGAGGTTAAAAAAGAATTAGATGAATCTTTAATGTTAAAACATAGTATATCAAGTTCAAAAAATGTAAATGATATAAATCATTCAACACAAGAAAATGGTATTTCTAATGATACTTGGTCAAAAAAAAAAGATTTTTTATTTCAAAATGATAAAATTACTGGAAATTCAAAAGTAAATAATAAAGAAACTAAAAATACTGAAAAAGATTCTAATAAAAAAAGAGACAAAGAAACTAGTAGTGAAGAAAAATTATTTGATCTTGAGATGTGCAAAGAAAATGATAATAGTAACGACATTTCAGTAAATAAAGATGTAAAAAAAATCGAAAAATTGATGGATAATAAGATAAGTGATATTAATGTTTCACCCATAACCAAAGACTGCTATGTATCAATGACTGAATCTGAAAAAGAAAATTATAAATCAAAATCAGATGAAGTAAATAAAGAAATAGAAAATAAGTGCAATTCTGATAAAACACAAAAACATATTTCTAATGACAAAGACTCCATATTAATTGATATGAAATTAGAATCAGAACAAAATTCTATAGAAAAAAGTAGTGAATTATCTAGTGAAATACAATTAAAAATTGAAACAATTGCATCACATAATGATAATATTTTAGAAAATAAATGTCAAAATGTAATGGAAATAGATAATAATAATGAAAATTTATCTAATGGCATTGATAAAAATAATAGTGATCAAATCAGTGTGTGTGGCAATGCTAAAGAAATTTTAGAATTAAATGAAAATTTTCAAAAAGAAATAAAGGTGGATAATCAAAAATGTTTTGATGAGTTAGAAAAGCAAACAGAAGAAAGTTGTGTTCAAATATCAAATGGGGATACTAATATTAATTCTTTAGAAAAACCAATGATTATTGGTGATACGGAAATTTCCGAAATAGAATTAAAGGATAACAAAAACAGTCAAGCAGCAAATGAAAAAAGTAACAATATAATAGATGTAGTAACTGATACTGAATCTTCTCAATCTATAATAGCTGTAACAGGTGTAAAAAATATAGACCCAAATGATTTAAAACTCTTACTGAATAAAGATCAGAAAAATTTTGTAGATAAATCTTTGTTGGAATTAGATAAAAACAACAGTAGTATAGAAGAAAAAACAATAACCATACTTAATCAAGAAAATAAAGAAATTGGAAACCAGTCGAAAGAATTAAAAAATTTAGATCAACAAGAAAAATTTAATTTAATTGAATCTGGTGAACAAGAAAAAATAAATAGCATTATCGAAGAAGTTGATTTAGTAGATGATGAGACTGAAATTGAGGTAGCTCCTACATTTAATGACATTCAAATAGAAAACTTGAAAATTAAAGTTGATGCTATAAATAATTCATCAACAATTAATAAAGATATATCTCAAATAGTTCCTATTAGTACTGTGAATGACAATAAAGTTGAAGAAAGTAACGAGGATGGACGTGCGGTAGTTCATAAAAGAAGACGCAGGAAAAGACTTAGTAATGTCACTTATTTAGAAATTGCGACAAGTGAAATCCAAACAGGTAAATACAAAGTAAGAGTTAATTGAAATTTTATAAACACACATACTTTAACAATTATAACGAATAAAAAACAAATACATTTAAGTATTTTATACAGAAATTCACCAATTAGGTTGAAAATTATTTACTCATAATAAATTTGCAATATTTAAAAATTTAATAACTTCAAATAAATTATATGCAAAAAATAAAATAATATAACTACTTGATAAATTTTAAATTGTAAGACTCATTTGATTTTAAGAACAAATTTATCGCTATAAATTAATTAAAATATCTGAAAACATATAGACTTTGTAATATATATCATTAATCATTGTTAATAGAACAATTGTTTTACATAGAATATGTAATATGTAGTAAGAAATAAGAATCTTATGTAAAATTTTAATTACTTTGCACTATAATGTGTTATTTCTGTTTGTGTGTGTGTGCGTGTGTGGTTACAGTGATGTAAGATAAAGTGATTAAAAAGTTATTATATGGTACAATGCATCATAAAGTGCTTCTTTTCTACAGTTTTTTTATACAATATAGATATATTATTATAAAATAATAATTATACACTCATTTAGTTTAATGTAAAATTTACTTTAGATAAGGATAATTAAATAAAATAATTGGTTAGTATTGTATTTAATTAAATATCAATGTTAAAAATATTAGTATGGTTTTTGTGTACTATGTGATTATAATTAAACAATATAAGAAAATTATACACTGGGTGAATTGTACATGGGTACACACTGGATAAATACTCGACAAATAATTATTTAACAAATGTTAAAATTAAAATAATTGATTTTTCTGCATTTATTAGACAATAAACTGATATAAAAATAGTGTCCCAATATCTGATAAATTTAACACATAAAACCAGAAATGAAATAGAAAAAGCCAATATAAAAAGTTTTACAATTATTTTAAAACTGTTTCTTATTCATTTATTATAATTATTGTTTATAGTAGCATAACAAGTGAAAGGCTGTTTTTCAAATAAAATGTGAAAGATAATATTAAATAACGTTATGGATGTTATGTATGATTATCAATTCATTAAATATTTAAAAAAAGCTTTACAAAGTTATAATCATATAAATATAAATATAAATTTTTATAAAGAAACAGATAGCAACAATGTTAAAGTATACTGCAAAATTGTATAAGCTTTTAACAAATTTTTACATATTTTACTATCTTATGTTAAATTTTACCCCATAAATTTTAATTTACAGAAACATGTTCAGTATTCAGTAAAAAATATAAAATATCCAATAATAATGCTTAAACATTTAAAACAATTCTTAATTTCAATTTATTAAAACTTCAACTAAAACGAAATAAACAAAATTTAAAACATTAATATATTTTGGACCTATTTTTACAGTATTAATTAAATATGTAGTACAAGAATAATTATAAGAATATAACAAGCTTTTAATACATATATAACGAAAATTACTTGAAGTTAGATTAATTTTTCTAAATTTTTATAATAAATTTACCAACAAATTATTAATCCTAAATCATTAACTGAATTGATTAGCATTATTTTAATTGATTAAAATAAATTTATACTTTATTTAAAAAAATGAAATTACTTTTATAATTTATTAAATAACTATTTTGTTTACAAAGTTATTTTTATCATTTTGCTCATGTAATGTAAGTTTTATGTTTTAATTTTGAGTTTAGAAAAGTATTATTTTTCTGATTAAAAATTTTATATTATTTTTAAGTTATATATATCTTCTTTTCTTATGTAAACATTTTAAGAAAAGTTTATAATTTTTCTAATAAGCTAAGCAAATGCTTAAATTAAATGATTCATAAATAAGCAATTAAAAAGTCGATTGTCATTTTTATTGTATTAATATTAAAGTTCAAACTCAAGTGTAATGCATTTTTCTAACGAATATAACTAAAAAATATTCATAATAGTTATAATAGTTCAATTTTTATGTAAGCAAATCAATCAGTTTTTATGATTCGCCAGTGAATAAATGATATTATCATTGCTTTATAAATTATTCTTTATATGCTGAATAAATACAAATTGTTATTTTTGTAAATGATAGATGAATTTTTCAACTCGGTGAAAATGTTAATAGAAAACGGTGTGAGGCAAAAACGTCGATCAGCCAGAAATGCTGAAGAAATGATACGCAAAGAAATTTTAAAGAATGATGAAGATGAAGAAAATTCCAGTGATGAATCAGGAAAACTTGTAACTGTCAATTATAAGAAGGCCAATTATGCACAACCATTATCACCGCCATCACTAAAACGAACTCTTGATGATTCTGATTGCATATCCGAAAGTGTCACCTTAAAAAGGATAAAATCTAGTGGAGATAATACAATGACAACTATACAATCTCACGAAAAAAAGGAACAAAAGGAACATGTTTTAAAAAGTAAAGAAATTATAACTGAAACAAATGAGCTTGTAAGAAAAATATCGCAAGAAGATCTTAGAGGAAAATTGAAGAAGTTGAAACAAGAGGTACTTAAATAAATCATTGTGTTATACTTTCAATTATTATTATTATTATTAATTTTAATTCGAAGAAATTTTAATATTATATACCATTTTTAATGTAGAACTTTAAATTAAATAAAACTAATAAATAAAATAAAATAAATAAAACTAATTCCAAACCAGAACTATTCAGTTAATATTAAAAAACACTTTAAATAATGATGCATTGTAAAAAATATAAAAGAAATATTGTTTTCAAATTAAGCTAATAGCTTTACATGTTTTTAATTTTATAAGAATGATAAAATTTAAAAATAAAATAATTGTAAAAAAATATTTTTTAATAGGAATTAGAAGCCTTATTACTTCAAAAGATTGTCGAATGTATAACAATTCGCGGTGAAATGGGAAAACTAAGAGAACAAGCGCGTGTATCTAAGAGAAATCAAGAAGCCACTCGAACCAAGTGTCAACAACTTCAAAAGCAAGTAGAAGGATTCGATATGGTTTTAAAGCGCATAAGTTATGATAAAAATAGTAATAATGATAAATTTGCACCACCCATCAAAATCAATCGATCAGTTGGCCTACAAGTAAATTTTTTATCTGTAAGTAATTTTTTTAATTAAATCCAAAAAATCATAATTAAAAAATTTATTGTATTATAATGAACCTAATGTACAATTTAATAAAAAAAACAATTTTTTTTATATCGAATTTGAATTATATGGATATATTTTCACAGATTACATTGCAATTATTTATAATTTTGTTATAAATATTGTTCTAAAGTACTTTTTTATTAATTGATCAGAATTTAACCTAAATAAATCTTCTAATTAAATAAATTGAAAATTCATGAATAGTTATTCATATATTAAGTATGACATTTTATGCACAACAGGATCATGGAATCCACAACCTCAAACAAATTCAGGCGATGAAAACATCGGTTGGAAACGTTAATACCGGCTTAAACATCTCTGCAGCAAAAACAACTTTAACATCAACGACGACATCAGGAGCGTCTATGACTACAATTCAGGATAATAGATCTGCGACTCAAAGTCCAAGAAAAATGCTAAAAGTCCGATCACCTCGTAGGCCTGAACTAGCAACACCAGTTCTTGTTCAAGGTAGCCCTGGATCAACAGTAACTTCAACAGTTAACAGCAACAGTATCACTTCAACTCCCCTAGTCGTAAGTAAACCAGTAGACCAGAGCCCCAAACGTACCGTAACCCTTCAGAATTCTAACAACGTTGTACAGTTGATACCACCCATACAACAACAAACGGTTGTTGTTAATTCGAATATTACTGGTGCATCTACTCGACCAACAACTTTGACGATTCAGAGGTCAAATAATTCGGTGACTAATAAGGCGAGCGATCTCATTGATTTGACTGATGAAGAAGATAAATCTAAAAGTAAGTATATTATGTTTTTTGATATAAATAAAATGTTAGTATTTTTTTAAAGCAAATGATTGCTTTAGAAGTCTATTTTACAGTTTTTATCTTTAATTTTGAATAAAAATTAAGATATTATTTTCATTAATATTTATAGTTCAAATATTGACAAAAAGCAAAAAATGCTATATATATTTTATTTTATAAACCGTTATTTTTTTGTTCACATCATTGTTAAACGTTTCATGTTTTATAAATATTTGATTTTTCAATTTTATTTTATTCAGTTAATCTTTAACATAATTTACTTTATAAAAAAATTAATTAAAATTTTATAGCTTCAGTGATTACTCCAATATCAACAGGAATAACCACAAGATTTCCCCGAGTTCTACAAGCTGTTCCAGCTAGTGTTGCACTAACAAATCCAAATAGTCTTAGATTAGTACAAGCTGGTAGTCAAGGATCCCAAACTTCTATAGTTGTGAGTATTTGTTTTATTTATAAAAAGTTTCTAACATTTTATTTAGTATACAAAAAATTTTATAATGTAAAATAAAATAAAATTCATATTAATTTATACAAATATCGATTATTTTACATAAAATAAGATGTTCTTACTCGAAAAGTTTAAAAAATCTATTTAGTTATTTAAATTGTGTAGAGTATGGTAATATGATAATAATTTATATGCTAATATTTTGTTATTAAATTAAGATAAATAGTAAATATTGAGGTTACAATATACAAAATTAAAATTTAAAAATTAGTAATTATGAAGTTAGTATATAAATTAGTATTATTATCATACTATTTTTGTATAATTATAGTTATTGTTATATTATAATGTAACAATGGTTTTATTAAAAAATTAATGATGATCATGAAAACATTGAATTTAATTTTTTCTAAATAATTTATGTGATAGTAAAAATAATATGTATTTAAATATATATCCTTTTAAGTTATTTTCTCACTATAATTAAATGTATTTTCATAGAATTAAAAAACTTGATATACCAATTTTCAAGATAAAATTGCTTTTTTAAATTAATTTTATTTTTTTTTACATGATTTATACTTTATACATTTAATTGTGATAAAAAATGTTATTAAATGGAATGTTTTAATTTAAAAAAGGTTTTGTTTTGAAAAATTTAATTAAAAAGATTTTTAGAGAACATTTATAATAAAAAATGTGTAAGTTTTTAAAAGAATACAAAATTTCAAAATTTTAATTTAATTTCTTTTTTCAGAGTAATATAAATAGTCCGAGATTAGCTTATGTAATGCAGGGCGGTATGAGTGGTGTACCTACGAGACAATTAGTATTAGCAAGTTCTAACACGGTAAGTTAACCATTAATATAGATTAATGGAAAGTAATTTTAATAAATTTTTTATATTTAAGATAACTGTCTAAATTATAGATAAGACCAGTAACAAGCGTTTCAACAAGGAATATTTCAACTATCAGTTATAAGCAAGGTATCAATAATATTTAAATAATTGTTAATATCTATTTCTAATAAATATGTGGTTTAAGAATAAATATAAAAAATTTTTTAGGGGTACCAACGATAACAAATGGAAGTGTAAGAGTATTGACGACACAGACTTCCACTACAAATTTTCAGGTAACAAGAGTAAGTTCTATAGTAAAAGTCGTGAAAACTCTTCTCATGTTTATCTTGTTTTATAAAAGAATAACTTTTCATTACAGCATCCAGCACCCTTACCAGAAAGTCCTATACCAGATTCAAATCCAATGTGGAAATTACCTCCACCAGCCCCGTCGTTAAAAATATCTAAAGTAGCGACTGGTAAATAAACAGACTTTTAATTAAAAATGTATATTTACGATGGTTTGAATATTTGCATTTAAACATTGTTAATATAGTAGATAAATAAGTAATATATTATTTTTTAATTCAATATACATTGACAGTAACAAGTTAACCTTAAACAAATAATTAAAAAACTGTATGACATTTTTTCTTTCTAATTTAAATTTAAATTATATGGATTGTATTAATATTTTTGACTGAATAATTGTGCGATTTCATATATTTTATTTTACTGCGTAAAACGAAAAAATTGATTAAGCAATTATAGTATTATATTAACATTTATATTAATAAAACGGCATAAAATAAAATATATTATAATTACTTTTCAACGAAAAAGAAAAAACGAGATAATTATGAATAATATTATACCAATAAAATTAATATTAAGAAATATACATGTTTAAAATATATTACATATAATAATAAAAATTCAATTACAGGTATAGTTTTATCATGGAATATGTCGTTATCGGACAAGTTTGCAGAAATAGTTAGTTATCAATTGTACGCTTATCAAGAGGTCGCAGGAACGTCTCCTAGTGCAGCTCTTTGGAAAAAAGTCGGTGATGTTCGAGCACTACCACTGCCAATGGCTTGCACTTTAACACAGGTAATGTTAGTTATGTATATCTTAAACAAATAAAAGATACTAAAATATTAATTCAAAACATTTAAGAATGAACTTTTTACGGAGAAATTGTCTTGAAATATTCTTTAAAAAATAGATTAGTTTATATTCTAATATATTGTTAATTTATTTTAATAAAAATTGTTGATTTTTTTAACGTTAGCAACGTGTGTACGTGATAATAAGATTTAATTTATAATTTCAATTCAAAATTAACAATCTTTTATTCATAATTTTAAAAATAAAATAACCAAGCAAATTAGTTAAGTGTACTTAAAGCTAAAAGTTTTGTAAAAATTAACTAAAATTTTAAGTTAAAAAATAGAATAATTTATTCTAAGTTTTCTTTATTTTTAGTTTACAGAAGGAAATAATTACTATTTTGCTGTAAGGGCTGTTGATATACATTCAAGATTTGGACAATACAGTAAACCTGGAAATATTTCTCTTTAAAAAAAAAATAAGTGAATACCACTAAAAAAGTGAAACTTTTCTGCTTTTCGTTAGACATCTATTAATTTCAATTTTAATACGCGTTTAAAAACGAAAGATCTACTTTTAATACATTTTTTGTAATATAACAAT
The DNA here is from genome assembly GCA_018907195.1 of Dolichoris vasculosae. Lineage (NCBI taxonomy): Eukaryota > Metazoa > Arthropoda > Insecta > Hymenoptera > Agaonidae > Dolichoris > Dolichoris vasculosae. The sequence goes on along the minus strand of JACCHY010000014.1, from coordinate 3,817,787 downwards.
TATCGAATTAGATAAAATGAATTTAAACATTTTACTGTGTTTTATATACGTACAAATATAGTGTAAAGATACTCACAATTTTAAATAGGTTTTGACAGCTATCGAGTTTTCATTTGTATAAATTTTATAATTTTGTTTTACAAAAATATTCTATAAAATCAAACACTATAAGTTTCATTTTTCAATGATTTCTTTATAATTTTAACTTCATTTTTTTAGCAAAAAACGTTAAATGGTTCTGACTTCTTAACATAAATGTTAAAATTTATATTTAAAACACTAAATTTTTATAATTTTGCTATATTATTTTTCTATTACATATTTCAACAGAATTTCTAATTAGTATTGATGTTAAAATAATAAAATAAATCGCTCTATCTTTAATTTCTTATTATAAAAATGTATAAATAGTCGAACTTATTTTTCTGTGTTTATTATTTCAATCAAAAATATTATTTTATTTTAGATATTTGTTATTATTTGTAAGCTCTTATGTATTTATTATGTGAAAAATGTAAAAATGTATGAGCTGTGATGAGCTTGAAAATCAACAAAAAAATAATTTCAACTAAATATTTCTCAATGAAGTTAAAGTTACGAAGTAAAAAAATGGAATACTTTTGTATAAACCCGTATGAATTTATATTTAAAAGATAATTGAATTAATTAAATTATAGCATAACATAACATTTTCATATTTTTTCGTAAATGAATTATATGTATAAATATTATAAAATTAAAATTAAGAAAAATTAAAAAGTTTTGTACATAAACTGAATTACTAATAAGTTAATAATTTTCTAGAGTCACTGTGTATATGCTTTGTGAAGTAGTAATAAAAACTAAATACATAAATGTTTAAATACAAATATTTGTTTTAATATTATTATTAAGAGATGTAAAGGTTAAAAAAATTAACATAAAAATTCTTTTCTTTTATTTATAATTATCATTTTTAATACACGCGTTACTATTAAAGGCAAAAACATTTTTAATTTAAACTATAATTAATAGATATCTGTCTTTTTTCTTAAATACTATTTTCGAAACAAAATTTAAAGTTTTGAATATTTTTCTTTACATCTTATAAGTATTATTCTATGACTTATACATATTTTGAAATTTTTGATATCAATATAATAGTATTATGCTAATAAATTGAAATGTTGATAACTACAATGCATAATCTATAATATTTCAACTTGAGGCATATTTGGCGCTATTTGAAATGTTATTTATTTCAATAATTTTATTTTCAAAATTTTTATTCTAAATATTTTTTAGTTTTTTATAAAATAAAAATTTTGTTTATTATTTTTTATTTATTAAGTAGAAATTTATATTAGTTATTTACAATATATTCAAATTATTTTGAAGTTGATTTTATAATTTAGTCTAAACTTAACTTCTATCATTGTTTCACTATTTGCTATAATAAAGGTAAATAAAAAATAATATTTTTAATTCAATTATATATATATTTAAATTTAAATATATATGTGTGAAAATTAAGACTGAGAAAATAATTTATAATATTTAAAAATTAAAAAATACAAGTTTTGGATTAAAAAAATCTTTATACTTATTAAGTATGTCAAACACTTCAAATTTTAAATATATATTTTATATGTAAAGTAAATGTAATAATGTAATTAAAATATAAATAAAACGGGTTTAAAATTTAATTCAATGTAGTTGGAAAAAATTCGTAATTTATGACAACTGTCAGAGTTAGCGATTCATTTTTTATTTGTGATATTCGTTTAGAAATAAAAATAGAAAAAAATTTGTAGATAACTTAATTATGAAAATGTTAATCTAAAACTGAATATATAGCAGAATAATCTCTTAATAATTTAAATAATTGTTATATGCTCAATGAATTTTAAATTCTATATTTCATTAAGTAAATATTATTGTTTTCAAAAGTTATTTGAGTTCATTATTTTTGCAGAAAAATAAAATGAAAAGAGTATAAATCAATACAAACATTGTAATGTTTGTACAACATAACTAAATATTTAAAAACTGGTATTAAACAAAAGTAAAAAATTTTAATATAAAGTTACTGTCATTGGCAATTATTACAGTTTTTTACTAAAAAATTCATTAATTCTATTTTTTTATATCTTGTCAATATCACTTTAGAAAAGTTCAAATTTTTTATTATAAGAATTTTAATGTATATTAAAAAAAGTTTCTAATTAAATTTAAGTTTTATTATATATTGTTTATATTCCGTAACTATACCAAAATTAATACTATAAATCATATAAAGGAATTTTAATTAAAAAATTAGATTGAAATGTAATTAAATGTAAAATAAATTAAGTACATAAAATGCACATATAATTAAATCATGAAAATCCAATGAAGTGGTTATTTTGTAAACAGGTCTTTAGAATATTGATCTTTACAATAATGAAAAATTGTAAATTAAAAAAAACTTATCAACTAAATTCTTTTTTGCTGCAATTGCAAATCTTATATTTAATTTGAATCTTGGTGTAGATAAGTTTTTAATAAGATTTTAATATTATTCGATATATAATTTAAAAATTGTAAAAGATATACATATTTACTAAACAAATAAAGACATTTAATTTTTTTTAAAAAATTTATTTAAAAATAGCTAAATTACTTATATTTATAAATTTAATATTGTCAGATTTATAAAAAAATTGTATCTTGTAAAAAAATATATTTATATCTTATCAATAAGAATTAATAAGAACTAATTATTGATTAAAGCAAATAAAAATCAAATAAAACAATTTTTGTTTACAATTAGTTTAATTACCCATTGTGTCAGAAGTATTTGAAATAATATATTATGATGATGTATACTTATTTACTTAATTATATTTTTTGTATTTATAATAAAATATTTAACAATATTATAACCAATAATAATTAACAAATACTTTTTTTATAAGTACTAAAAATTGGATAAAATTTTGTAATTTTTAATCATTTATAATTAATCAAATGTCTGCCTTTTATAAGAATATAAAAAGAAAATTTTTATCAATTACTACACTAACGTTCTGAAATTAAAATAAGAAACTTTCTATTAATAATAAACAATCGTTTAAAAAATATAGATTAGTATCTATCTTGCATGTGTTGTTTATAAATGCAGTAGACTCATGGATATACTTTATTTATTCTTAAAAAGTAATTTATTGTCAATAAAAAATTCAAATATATAAAAATATTTATCAAATAATTGTCTTGTAATAATTTATGTAAAGTTAAAAAATTATAGAATGCATATTTATCAATAAAATTTAAATGGAATAATTCATATAAAAATGAGAAAGGTAAGATGTCAATTATTAACTATCATTACAACAGAAATGTCTTAATGTTTTATAAATTAATTAAAAAAATTGATTAAAAAAATAATAGAAAAAATCAAGAATACAATTTTTTTTATGTATTTGAATTTTATTATCAGGCACTAAAATATTAAAATATATCAATTGCACATTTTTAAACAAGAAAACAAATTACAAAGTTTAATTGTACAAAGGAAATAATTATAACTAAAATTTTGAATAATTATCTTATTGAATGTAAAATAAACTTAAATAATTTTATTACATTATATAATTAATGAATAATAATAATTAAGTAAATATGATTGTGTTACCAAATTTAAAAAATACCGTTTTAATAATAAAGAGAAATTATTGTTATTCAATTAAATATGAAAAAAGATTCATTAAATTTGTACTTTTTTTATTTTATTTAACATACCGTACCAAAGCTAATTTAAGAAAGTGGACTAACATTTTTTATTAAAATCAAATGAAGCTAAATCATTTATATTAAGTTTTTTATTAGTATAACTAACAAATGTCATTAAAAAACTTATATTTTTTATCCTGGACAGATACAATCAAATCAACGAAAAATTTATAAAAAATTGAAGAAAGTTAATATGATTTAAAAGTGTAAAAATCGAAGTAAATTACTTATTTTAATTATATTATAATCGAAAAATTTAATATGTTTATCGTAAATCTAAAAAACTTTACAATTAATAATATTTTATATTAATTCATAATTATCTACATCAATGGAAGCTAGTGAAATAGTATACACCAAATGATTTATGTTTCAGTGGCAGATATCTAAACGTACATCATCAAAATTTTTAATTCAGATATTTTTATTAATAATATAACTTTTGTCTTATAATCAATTTTATGTGCACTTTTTAATTTAAAAGTCATGATTATATGTAGATGTGTAGTATATTATTATTATTATCAAATGCTTCATCATCATTATTTATGAACTAGCCACATCAATTTGTACCTTAAAAGTTTTATTTAAAACATTGGGTAAGTAGCCTACTTTATTTTAACGTAATGTTTAAAATTTTTATATTCAACAAAGTAAGTCCCTAAATAAGAGTTTATAAAAGTACAACACGTGTGTAAAATTTTTTTGTTTGCTTATAATCAAAATTTTATTATAATTGACAAAATATAATTTATGAAAACGTCGATAATAGTTATGATCGATATATTGAATTTCTTTAGTTTATTAATATCCTTTTCAGTTTATCTTTATTTTTTCATTTTTTAATTACACTTTTTAATAATAAATCATATATTTTATATAATTATTACCAGTTGCAAGATATGTTTGAATTTTTTATATTAGAAGATTAAGTTAAAATGAATTATATTGATAAATATTTATAAAATAAAGGTTCTAATTAAAAAAATATACAATTATAAAAAATATTGAACAGTTTTCTTCTCTAATCAAAATTAAAAAAATTACAAATAACAAAGATTTACTGCTATAATAATACTGATAATAATGATGACGAAAATGACGGCGATGTCGGCATAGCAACATCGTCGTCATCAACAACATTAACACCACCACCACCACCAAAAACAACAATAACAACAACAACAACAAAACAACAACAACAACAAAAACAATAATTGCATGTAACAAAATAAATTCAAGAATTAATACTATTTTAAAAAGTTTATAAGTTATTTTTCTTATTATTATGCTCAAATAAGAAATAAAATTTTGGATAATATATTCAGTTACAGAACAGTAATCATAAAACCTAATCAAAAGACCGTTCCTAACACTGGATGCAACAAAATAAGATTAAACGCACGAAGAATGAAAAATCATCAAATGTTTTTCATAGAAACAGGATCTTTAAATTTAACCAAATAAAAATTTTTTTATAGTAAATACCGTCACTGTTTTTTTCTTTTTTTTGATATTTTTTAGAACCACCTTAAAAATGCACAAATTTATCTTAACGAAATAGTTCTTGTTCTTTTATAATAAATGATTTTTATAAATTATATATACAGTATCTGATACATTATAACAGATGTTTTCACGTAGTTGAAACATTTTAAAAACTAGCGAAAATTTATATAATTTTCTTAATTTTGAAAAGAGAAAATAACACTTTCTTAAATTAAAGTGTTATATAAATAATTCTCTTCTGATTTACCATATATATCTTCTCTCTCTTTTTAAGTATATATTTATGTTGAACGAATCTGTTGGCTGTTTATAAATATGAAATTACATCAAAAATAAAATTTTATTGTAACTTGTTATTTAATAAAATTGCTTGCTTCTCTAATGTATGTATGTATTAAGTTATGAAAATATAAATATTTGATATAATGAATTTTTTGCAGTCTTGTATTTAATACATGTATTTCACACTCGTATACCAAATGATAATAATAATAACAACAACAACAATAACAACAACAACGAAGACGACGAAGACTACATCAAAAATTAATTTATAAAACTTATTTATAAAAATACCGATTTATTTTATAAAAAATGAAATACAATCTGACAAATATTAAAAATCTAATTTAATATTCACAGTGTTTTTGATGAAATTCAAATAAATTTCATGATAATTTAATTTAATGAAGCTTATTTGGTTTAGAGCTATCTAAATATTTATTTCAAACTCTAAAAACTAAAAAATAAATTATTTGAACAATAAGAAAAAGTTACGTATTAACAAACTGCCAACAAATTCGAAAATAAAAAAAACAAATAAATACATGAATAATTGATCTTTTCTTCAATTTTCATATCTATATTTGTATTTGTAAGAAATATAATGTTTTAAACTATCGTTAAAACATGGATCAATATCGTGTTTACGTATTTTTATTTTCATTAATCATTTTAATAACGATTAGAGCAATGAAAGCATGCATTAGATTATTAAAATGTTTAATAATTTGATAGAGAATTAGATGTTTCGCTAAAAAATTTTTATTCAAAAGAAAGCATATCTAACTAAAATTAAATCGTAAAGTATTAACCAACGCAATAAACTTTGTGTAGTAAAATTCGCATTTTCCGGAGTGAATTATAAGTATTAGACTTTAATATGACTTTAATCAAGACTTGAATCAATAATGATCGCCCATTCTAGCATGAATGGTCTCCATTGAATTTATATACAATAGCTCAAATTCCCATTTGCTATTCTATTAAATTATATATGGAGACAAAAAATACGAGTAGTTAATAATTTTCATGTAGTTTATAAATACTCGTATTTTTCTCACTGTGATCTCGCATACATATCTTATTTTCTCAAGATTTATGATTCGTCGAAATAATATGTATACATATATACCAATTCATACATAAATTCTTGTAATTAAGAATTTCCTTTAGCCCTTGATCAGCTCATTAATTATTTACGTATCAGCATCATCCTGAGGTATTGTTGCAGTCATTGTCATTGGAACTACAGTGGTTACTGCTTCATCCTGTTCGAGTCGCGAAGAACCACATACGCGACATTTACAGCAGACAATGCAGGGTGCAGCAAGGAGTAGAAGAGGTGAGGCGACGAGAAGTAGGAGACCAAAACCCGCGAAGATACCGATCACCTGTGTCCGATGCCAAATTACTGAGGCACGAGAATGGCCGAGCTTATTCTTGCACGGTCCCTTATCGTAGTGTCGCAGCAAAAAGTCGTCCTGTCGAAGGAATCGGAGAAAATTCAAGCGATTGTTCCTTGATTTTCTTTCTACCCTTTTTAAATGCATAATATGCTGCTATATAAATATACACATAGTTTTCTAAAAAGTACGGAAAAACAAAATATCTTAATGGGATATCAGTGAAACGTATCAAAAGAAAAATATTTTAATTCTATTAAAAGAAAAATAGTCAATGTTCCTAATATCAGAATATCATAATTATTAATTTTACGTTACTTTTATAATTTAAAAAACTTTTATTATTACATTAGTATTTACAAAATATTAAAATTTTTTTTGAAATATTCAAATTATATGTAATTATTTGTGGAATCCTGTTGAACAAGTTTTTAACATATATTTAATAAAACAATTTATTTATATAATAAATTTCAGTTTTCATAAATTATGAAACTTCAAATAAAAATAAATATTAAAATAATTCCATAAAATTTAGATATTATAAATAATTAAAAAATTACGTCATATTTAAAAAAATTCATGTAAATTAAAGTTTAAATATAAAAAATGATTCTTATATTTTTTATTTAATTAAAATTTTTTCTTTTTTTAATACTATCCTTATAAAATATTTCATAATAACGTTCTTTTTGGACCAACTTATATATAAGCTATTAGTGTCAATACCAGCATTTTTAAGGAACATCAATAAAATCAATCAATTTATAATAAATAATATAACACTAAATTTATTATAATAAGACTTCTTTAGAAGAATTATGTGACATCTACCTATAAGCATATATTACTTATTACTAGTTAAAAAATACTGTGATTCAAAATTAATCACTTTTTCACTTAAAAAGATACATTTTACTAGAAGATATAAATGATTTATGTAACTAAATTAAAAAAGACGCTTTGTAACAAGTATTTTGTTTGTGATAGAATTTATCTAATATTCAAAAACTAAAAAATTTTCTTTCATTTATGGATAAATTTATGGATAAATTTTTTTATATAAAATAAATTATAGAAAATTTCAGTTTGATATTATATTACGATGTTTTTAATCGACTTAACTATGAATATATAGAATATATTTTTAAAGTTCTAAAAACTAATTGTATTTGGTTGAATAGTTTATAAGTATAAACTTATATTTTCGATAAAAAATTTTTAAAATAATTTTTTTTAATTAATGACTACAGTTTTCTAAACTAATTATTATCGATCATTTTTATTTTTAAGTATTTGAAAGAATATATAAATTTTTTAGTATAACACAAAATTTAATTTGATTTAGTTAAAATATTTTGAAAACTATATCTGCGATATATTTTAATGTAAAAGCTAAATGTAATTAAATGAATTGTTTACATCAGTTTTGGAACTTTTCTATGTATTATTAAAAATTTGCAATCGGTTTATGTATTCATAGTAAAATAATAATAAAATAATTAGTAATATATATAGTAATGTATATCAAATAATAAGAAAAAATCCCTTAAATGTAATGTAATAAATTTCTATAGTGTACTTTAAATCTCGATTTTTTTTAAAGAAAGATTTTAACTTATTTTATTTTATTTATAAGATAATGATATTAGAGTAATATTGCCATTCTTTAAAATTAATATATTATATACTTCATTAAAATTTTATCTACAATTTATTAAGTTTTTTTTGTTAATAGCAAATTAAAACAAATATTTCTCAATTACATATACATTGATAAGTTAAATAACCATGCGTCAGTTATATGATTAAATAATAAAATAAGACTTAAATAAAAATTAAAATAAAATAGAAATGAACAGTTGAATTAATAATTTTACTTTCTTATATAATTTTATTAATGCAAAATTTAAAATTAAAGTTTAAAAGTAGGCTTTTAATAAAAAATTTGAGATACACGATTACTTCATATAATTTTTTAAATCTACTTTTATAAATTTTATTGAGAAAAACTTAATCATTTTAAATAATTTTTTATTTATGTAATTCAATAATTAAAAGATATTAATTATTATTTATAAATTTTTTACGTCACGTACCTTGATAAAAATTTGATTATTTTTCTAATATGTATTCATAAGACAAATTCTGAACATTTTTTCAGATTTTTTAACGATGTATAATAAAAAGTTTGTATTTATTGTACATTCAGCGTATATATAATGTTTAGCATTATTTAAATAAAGTTCTTAAATTACTACGAATAAAAAGAAAATTATTAAATTTATACAGATATAAAATATAAAAAATTAATTTTCTAATAATATAAAATATTTTATAATAGTAATTAAAATTTATACGATGAAAAAAATATATTTAGTTTATTATAAATTATTATATTAACAAATTATTGTTGAATAAATATTTAACAAATACATTAAAAATAATATTTCTTTAAAAAGACTCAAATTTATTTTATACTTGTACACTTTTTATATATTTTTAACTAGAGTATCATATATTATCTGTTAAAGATACTTGTATATTATATTTTTATAATATATCTAAAGTTTATTTATTTTAATAATTTTACAATTATTTAGTATATTGAAAAAATATATATATATAATTAAAAAACAACGTACATTCAAAGTAATAGTTACAATTTGAAATAACAAATTAAATTTGGTTTTAATGGCATTTTCTTCTTTGAAATTTACTACATTATATATATGTTTTTGTTATACTATAAATTTAAAAACAAAAGACATGTAGAAGCTAGTCAATAAAACTAGTTAATTGAATAATTGAAAAAATATCAAATTTTTTATATCATATAAATATGTATAAAAATATAAACATATTGCTTTATTATGCTTGGTATTGAATAAAGTACTTCTTAATAATACTACTTGTTAAATAAGATATTGCTATTAGGTTAAATGATATAAATCAAATAAGTAAAATAAATGTAAAACTATACATACTTAAATACTTTATAAATAAAAATTTTTTAAATTTAAAAATCTATTTTTTATTTTATATTATTATTAGAGGTGGACATAATAATTATAAATTTTTCATGAATAGTTTTTATTAATTTATTATTTTGGCACTATATCAATGATATTTTCCTGTTAATATGTTAATTCAATTATTATTTATAAAAACTCTAATGTGAATAAATTGATTGATCAAATGATAAAAAATAGACTTTAATTTGTTTAATTTAAGAAATAATTTTAATAATTCAGTATAAAACTATAATGTACTTACATCTAGAGAAGTCAAACAATACCAACAAAATACATGTTGGCATCGCTTACACATCATTTGTGCACAGCCTTCATCTTTTTCGATTGGCACTGAACACATTGGGCAGCACTTGATATGATCACTGTCAAAGGGTATGCCCAGTGGCAGATCAGGGCAGGGACCAATATGCCAAGGTTCTCTGCAAAGAGAGCAGAAGTCTGTAGAGCAATTTGGACAATGCATAGGTCCTGGTGTATTCTCATTGGATCCACTATCATTCAGTGAACAAATGGTTTCACATCCTGCTCGAGGACACCATGCTCTTTCTTTATCCATTGATACGTCTATCAAGAATAATTAAATTGATATAAATTTTATACACAAAAAGATGATAACATTGCTAAAGATCTATATAAACAATAAATCATAAAAAAAATTTCATTAAATTTAGAAACGTAAAATATATAAACTAAATAATTTCAAATATCTTACATTTAATTTTGACATATGAAAATATTTCAAAATATGTTTAATATATACTAATTTATAATGATAATAATAAACATTATTATTAAATTAACATTGTTATTAAATTTTCAAAATTATTAGCTCATTGTAATACATTATCTAGAGTTCAAAACAATTACTAATATTAAATTTATTAACATTTTTTATATAAAAATTATTTATACATAAAAATATTTAAATGATTTTATATTTTAAAACTGTACATTTTGAATATATTATTTATGTTTATTAATATAAATTTAATTAATTAAATTAATGAAATATTAATTTAATAAAACTAATAATTAGAAATTAACCTTTTAAAAGCCTACTAAAATTGAAAATATAATTTTTTTTTTATAATTTAGATGAATTAAATAAAAAAATACTAATAAAGTTTAAATCAAACCTCTGTTAAGTCGAAATTTATGATGTTTTTCAACAAGTTCTGGAGTCACAAGTGAACCAATTTCTTTCAAAGATAACATACCATTTTGGTTACATTTTGCATCAGGACAGCTGATATCATAGGCTCCTTCTTCTATTTCAAACTCTACATAAGCACGCATACACTAAAAGAAAAGTAGTTTTTATTTCAGCAACAAGTATCAACGAAGAGTGAATGTTTTTATTCATTGTTATTCTATTCATTGTAAATATTAAATACTATACTTAATTTTACAAGACTATGAAATTTTAAAAATAATTAAATTTTATTACAGATATCTCTTACAGTAGTTACAAATTCTCATTCACTTATTCAATCACTTACTATTTGAAACTAATAAATGTTTCAAAATTAATCATAACATTTAAAAATAATAGTAACAATAAAAGTATTATACTATTCAAATTATTACTACATTAATTAAATTATAATTAATATTTTTTAAATACCTATAAATTTATAACTTGAATGTAAATATATATATTCTTTAAATTTATTAAACAGTTTAATTAAATATATACATTAGCTTAGTGATATAAAAATTTCAAAATTTTGAATTATAATAAATCATAAGAATGAAAATCTAATGAAGTACTTGTTAAATAGTTTTATTTATCGCATATTTTATAAGGATATTATGTATAAATGTTTTATAACTATAAAAATATTTACTTTAAAGATTAATAACATCATTACAATTTTTTGATAAAAAATGTAATATTAGTTATTATTTTGAAATATTATTGGTAATATATTGTATTTATTAAATTTATATTATTAAAATATATAGTAAATAATTATACAAATTTTGATTAGTAAGATTTTACTGTGGTATTTTTCAGTATTTTTTTTTACAATATTTTCACATCGAATGATACATAAAAATTATTAATCAATAATAAAAATAAGTACATACATCCGTGCAGTTTGAACATCCACAGTTTTCAATAGTAAATGTTTGTGATATTGAAACATCTGACAAACAAAGTTTGCACAATAATCGACCTCCTTGTTGTTGCGTGGTAGCTACAGGTACAAAACTGCCAGCAGCTAAACTGTACCGTGAACTTGAAGCTAGTGACAATAAACTAGAGCATCGAGAACAAACTCTACTTCGATTTAATGGTCGGCTCTCGAGGGTTAAAGTACTGAGACCTACTGCAGTTTCACATTTCCTTAAAGCTGTTGATCCTAAGTTCATCCAGCTACTCCCTTTCGCCTCTAAGCTTCCACTGCTTTCTGGCCTTAATAATGGAGCTTCACCACTTTTCTTATTCATTGACCTTTCAGCTAATGTTAAATTAATTGCACTGGAATCTTTTCGTAGTAAAGGCAGCCTTATACCACTTAATTTATTATTTTTTTCCATTTTTTTTTGACTAGTACTGCCAATAGTTTTAGATGAGGGATTTACAGTAGTTACCGAACTTGCAGCAGTACCCATATCCATGGGAGTAGCTCGTCGTATGACGAGCGAATGTAGGCTAGGCATCCCCTATTTAGCTTAATTTATTTCATTACTGTCTCCTGTAATCATGATTTATTTCATCTTTCTATGAAAAATGTATCTGCCTCCAGAATCTCTGAAATAAATACATTAAATATTTATAAATTAATCTGTACGATTTAATTTCTTGCATTGTATTTATTATATTTCAAGTAAATTTAAAGACTAAATTAATTATTACAATATAATGAGAATTATTGTTCAAAAATTAAATATAATTTACAAAAATACAGTAATGTAAAGAAAAGTAGTAAATCAAAAGGAAAAATTATACAAACAAAAAAATTTAATAAAAGTATTATAAATATATATTAACGTAAGAAAAAACAAGCTATTTATGTAATACATTTTAAAAAATTTATTTTGAAAATAATTTAAAATTATTGATCTTAGTTTTAATTTTATTGAATACATAATAAGGTTTTGGTAAATTAATAAGCTTATCATATAGTTTATATTTATTTATAATTCTTACTTTTTGTACAAATGAATAAAAAAATTAAATAAAAATAATAATTATAAATAAATATAATATACGATTAAAAATTTTGACCATGATAGCATATATTACATGAGAATATATATTATTTTAATTAAAATTGAAAATTATCTTATAATTTATAATTTTTTCTAACAAGTGTCTTAGAAAGACATAAGATATAACAAATTATTAAAAAACTATTTGGTATAAATATAATTTTATTAATTTTCAATTGTTTCTTTAAAAAATGTATCATTTTATTCTTGATAATGAAACAGGTTTGAGATTGAGACTATACAAACTGATGTACATTAAAAAAAATCCAGATTAAAATCTTGATCAGATAACATTTGATACTGATATAAAAAAAATCTTACTCTTGTTCAATGACAAAAAATGCTTATCCAAAGTCAATTTTAAGTTTATTATTTCATAATTTGTTGCTACTAATAGTTTAGTGCACTCCGAAAACTAAAAAATATAAAAATATGAAAGAAGTCGATAGTATTCAAGCTGTTTTTCACTTAGGCACAGTATGCAGTCCAGCAAAGGTTAGTCATTTATCATAGACTAGTATGAGAAACAACTACGCAATGTACAACAGATACAGGCTGTATAAAAACTCATAAAATATCCAGTTCATAAGAAAGTAAGATTATAAAAAAATAAAACAAAAAAGAAAAAGGCGAGGCCAATTCTTTTGGTCATCACAATTCACATATGAGCACAAATTGAAGTCTAGGCGTTGTCTATAATCACGAGTTACACGATGAAGTGTACGTAAATCCTATTACACGATAAAAGTCGTAATCCTGTGGAAGACAAAACAACACACAGTAGTCGCGTTAGTTGAACAATTTCGTCAACGTTTCGCATATTTTTATCTCTCTCCGTCGCCCTTTCGGTCCATCTTATTATATCCATGTAACTAAGCTCTCTTTTTTCTCTCGCTCTATCTCTCTTTACCTCACTCTTGGTTGGGTATATAGAAAGGCGCACACAAATGCATTATGTATTTATACTAATAACTGTTGGTAGTTGCTGGTATTGGTACTGTTGGTGTCGATGTCATGACTGCGGCGGCGCCGACAATTATACTTTCACCTTATGCTACTTGCTGTCGTCTGTCGCGATAACAAGGATGTTGCTGCAGCAGTAGCACAATCGAAATATTCTTTAACGATCTTTTCTTGGCTAGAATTTGCCGACAAGCATGTACCTGGGTATGTTAGTATTATTTCGTTTTCAAATCCTTTACTCCACGACTATTTCAGTAGTGGTAATACATGACATGCGCACATAGAAGACAAGTAACTGTTGAAAGATTTACGAATTTTCCAAAGAACCTTCTTTTTCAGCTATACTTACCCACGCTAGTACTTCTCTTCTTTGCATTTATTTTTTTTCATTTTTATATATACGTGGAGAAGGGGATCGAAAAAACTGTATGTATGGTAGATAATTTATTTTTTTTTTCTTCTCAACTGTACGTATTTATTCGTAAATGCACATATACATGAAAAATTACATGAGAAAGTATGTACAATCCGGAAAAAACTTTACTTACAAAGTTATTTTTTTAGTTTGTTTCTTTTTTTACTTTTTAGTTTTTTTGCAGTTTGTTAATATAGTAATAGTGATAATTTCGATTCGTATAATTGCGTGTATGTATAGTAGAGATATAGTGCTGCATTATTGTTACAATATATTTTTCTTTTATTAAGTAAAGAGGCCACTGCTAAATTTGAGATGCGCAGTTAATAATATTGTCAAAATAGCAGAGATGATTTATATTCTCTAGAATAACTTTACGTCGGCTCGATCGAAAATACAATTCCACACTTTATCTCGATTTTATATTCCGTTATCAACCCGATTTATTCATGATAAATTTTCATTTGTTAATTGTTAGATTAACTATAAAAAAAAGTAAGCAAGTAATTGAGATGGACAAAGTACACTCGATTTGTTTAGCGTATATGTGACCATGGTTTAAGAAGCGAATCAAAATGAGATGAGAACCTATTACCCAATCAGGTACCAGTAAAATTATTTTTCTAGTTCCATTTGATAGAACAGACGACGCCAACATCTATTCAAGTGGTTTCGCAGTCACTCCGAAATTCCTTGCTGCATGTACTATACTTGGTTTCTCATTTTTATTGTGAAATGAAGTGCCCAACCATACTAGTCATCTCTCTCTTATTCTCTTATTTTCTCACGCATACTCGCTCTTTCTCATTTTCTTCTGTCATATCATATTCCTAATTTATTATATGTGACCGATTATGGCTAGCAATGACGGTCAATTTATAATTCTTACAGTTTTCCTACACTTTAATTTGATAATGGAAAATCTTTGTGCTCATTTAAGTAATTATATTTTGAACATAAATATGCATTTACATAATGAAAATTAAAAAAGTTTTTATAAAATTCAACTCATTAAAAAAAAGTAAAAACTTTTAATATCGTGATAAGTTATTATTAATTCAACTTTTGATAAAGACACTTGAGGTATACATTTACAATAAAAAACTATAATAAAAAATGAAAATAATTAGGAACATAAGACTATGCTCATTAATTTTAAGAACAAAATGTTATCTACATATATCTAATATTCATAATAAATTGGATATTAAAAATATTACACACTTATTCACAATTCGGTTTATCATTTAAAATATACATACACATTTCAATATAAATTTAAAGATTTACAATGGTAAAATTTTCAGATTTTAATATTATTTACGTAAAAGTTTTCTTATAAATATCATTTATATATATATGCATTATCATTTTTTAAATATATCTTGATATGACCATATTTTAAGTGATCATCTTTTTATATTATAATTTATTTCTAACTTGATCGAAAATTTCATAGCTAAATTAACATTTATAATACTATTTCATAATTATATATTTAATATATGATGATTATATTTAAATTTAAACAATAAAAAAACCGATAATAATCCTTATATTGTTTAAAATCTATATATTTATTTGATTTATGTATTAATTAAATATTTTAAATATAAAGTAGCATCGTATCATAATTTATTATGTAAAATGTGATTTTATATTTACATATTTCATTTAAAATTATACATTCATTTTGAAGTATAGTACATTCAATAACTTTTTATGCATTTATAATAATATTTAAAATGACTTTAAGTATATTATATTGCTTTATTAAAATTATTTAAAATTTTTGTACAAGTTTTTATTATATACCTATCGTATATAATATAAATGCTAAATAAAAACATACTGAAACTATGCGCTTTTAATAATCAAATATTAGTATTTTATTTAATAGGAATAATTAAGATTAGACAATGAAATATATTTTATTCTATAATGATTTATTATTGTCTTTTTTTAAAAAATTTATCAATTTTATTTGACAAATATAGCTATATGACATTAATATAATTGCATAAAACAACAAAAATTGTATATGCTTGTATAATTTTTAAAAAAGAACTCAGAAATTAAATATTATATTTACATACGAACAAAAAAATTTTCTTATAAATGTAATTTAAAATAAATTTTTTAATTTAGTTAACTTAAAGAAAATATTAAGTACAGATTCTGCAGAATATAATTTTCATTTATAATTAGGAAAATTAGTAAATGCAATATTTGTTTGTACCCGCTTATGTGAATATTCATTTACATTTATATTATGTCTTTCTGAAACGAACTATTTTGTATAATGAGTAAATATTAGTTAACTATTAACTTGACCTTTCTATATAATAAATAAAAAAAGGATATATAATATATATTATAATACTATATAATTTTAATTATATTTTTTAATGTTAATACAGAAAATAATTAAATTATTTTTATATATTTCATAAAAATTTCTGAAATCGTAAATTTAAAAAAATTTATCAAATATGAGAGATTAAATAACAAATTTGATATTTATTATTTATTAAAAAAACAAAAAAATTAGTTTATTCAAATTTTACAAATATTAAACTAATAGTTTTATTATATTCATACTTTTAAACGAAAATATTAAAACAAAATGATTATTTTTAAAAGAAATAAATAATGAATATTCATTAATATTCATTAAAATCAGTATAAAATTAAATATATTAAAAAATATTGACAATATATTAATAAATTTTTAGTCTTGCATTTAAATAAGTCTTTTTATTTAAATAAGTCTTTTAATACATATGATGTAATAATAAAATTTATACGTATAATATACAAATAATATTTATGATGTTAAAATTAAACAAACAAAATCCTAATTGGTGTAAACTAAAACATTCAAACTTGGCAAAAACATTAGGTTAAATTAAAAAAGATAATTGAAAATTTTTCCATTTTTAAACATTATTATTTATTCTGATGTAGAATTTAATGAAAATATCAATCAATAATAATCAAAGACTAAAGTGAATAATATAATTAATTAAAACCTAAAATATAATGTTATTAAATAAAATAGGTATTATTAATAAAAAAAGTGCTATAATATAACTTGAATTTTGTAGAAAAAGTGTTATCGATTAAAAAATAATTTAAAAATACATAATCTATTAATTATTTTCAAGATCATTTAAAGTTATTTAATTTTTAATTTTTCCTATGAATATTTAATATTAAATTACTAGGCTTATTATATTTTTTTAATTAAAAAAGGGTATTATATAATTATTTAAGTAAAATTTTGATTGATATAACTTATATAAACTAAATTTTAGTTTATAACTATATGTGGTAAAATTATTATATATATTTAAATATTGTCTAAAAATATAACACAGTTTACATTTAAAAAAATAACATTTTACATTAAATTATATTTGATGAATTATATAATTTTATCTTCAGTTTAAAAATTAGTTATAATATAAATATAAATATATTATGGACACTATATTTAATTAATAAAAGATTTATTGAAACAAATTTTTGTTAAAATAATCTAGGATTTGAAATTTAATAATAGCTTCATATATGTAGAATATTAACCAAAAAAATTGATAAATGAAATTCAGTATTTTATTTTTCTTTAAATTTAAAAATATTTATGAATAACAATAAACAAAGTACTTTATAGTTTGTTTATTAAAATTTAAAATCTTTTTTATTTCTTAATTTCCATTTTAGTAATTATTCTGTAATAAAATTAAGAAAAATAATTAACTAATGATATAAAAATTAAATTATGTTTATTTTACGTACAATATTGTATAAATTTAAACATTATTATTTTAAAATAATTTATAAACAATCAAATAATGTAAATTTTATGAAATTAACTAATTCCTAGACAATATTTATATTTGACTATGACATTTAATATGACATTAATTTCTATAATTTATCGAATAAATATGAAATATCTTTAATAAAAAATTCTAATATTTATATATCTAATATGTATTAGTATATGAAACATTAAAATTATTACCATGTATTAATAATCGACTTTATTTTCAAATTATAAAACCATCTTAAAGATAAATATTCAATATAAAGTTACAAATTACTTTGTACTAGTTTCTAAATAAAATAATGTACACGAAAAAAATATTTAATTAGATGATTCGATGATCAATTATCTTTATGTCATTAACTTGATTTTTAAGTAATTTAAAAAAATTCTTTATAAAATATTTGTGTGAATGATTGTTTTTCTAATAACTTAATTTAATATAATAGATCTAATATATTATATTAAATAGAAATAGACTGTTTAAGTTATTATGTTTTGGAAAAAAATGTAATAAAATAATGTATTGAAAACATATTTTTATTTATCGAGATGTAATTGATATAAATATAAAACTTATTTTCTAAGATAAATTTAATAAATATAACATATGTAAAGTACAAAATAATTTTTTTAGAGTGAAAATATTTTTATTATAATCATAATATATTAATCAATCAAATATTGTATATAAACAAGAAAATTATACCTTTTACAAAAAATATCTGATATGTAAAAAATAAAACACCTTAAAATATATATACAATTTATATTATTGTATTTAAATCCTGTTTTCTTATAATTTTTTCTATAAAAAATTTTAAAAAGGATACAATTAAAAAAAATATTATTTCTATGAATTTAGGAAAAATAAAACAAACTTCATAAAGAAAATAAATAATTAATTTAAATCAAACATATCAAAATTAAAACAAATCATTTTTAAAAGAAAAAAAAATATTTTGTACCAGTAACTTAATAAACGTAAAAAATTTCATTTTAATAGTAAGAAATGGAGATAAAAATAAAAAAATTGAATCAAATCGAATATTTTTTTATTTCTATGATATATAACTATAAATCAGTTTTACACTTTTATTAATTATTTATTTATGTTCGTTAGTATTTTTATAGAAAAAATTCAAAATTAATTTTTATATTAATAATGTAAAAATGTTAACTAAATTAATATTACGAAGTTGATTGATTAATGGTTTATTATATATCTATTTTTTAAAAAAATTAGGTGTTTATTATTGAAATTTTGAAAAAATTTTGAAAAAATTTTGAAAAATAATTTTGAAACTGTTTAAAAAATATATATAATTATTAATTTTATTAGTGTTTTCTATCGTTTTGTCTTAAAAATTAATTTGAAACAAGTGTTTTAATTATTCGATAGTAAATACTGCATATATATTAATAAACGTAATTTAATTATGAATGGGTATATATTTATATATATATACATATGAATGTGATTCGTGTTTGGAATAGAAAACTGATTTAAAGAATAAGATTAAATTTTTATGTAAGCTTTTATCTGGTTTCTTTAGTTATTTTCTATTTAATTTATAATTTAATTATCTACATTGGTTCAAATCTTTATGAATAGTCTATTTTGTTTAATGTGTTTTATTACTATAATCTGATTATTTGAGGTGCAACAAAGAAAAGATTAGCACCATGTTTTTAGGTACATTTCATTATTGATATTACACACTTTTTTCTGTGAGACTATTTAAGCTTATCGAAATTTATATAGTAAGGTTTTCATTCTTCATGCATGGCAAAAAAAGCTAATCAACAATTTTCACAAAAATTCTTACACAAAATTTTTCCCTTCCTTTGCCAGAAGTTTATCTTTCATTATTTACATTAAAGTGATTAAAACTATATTTATATTATACAATTTTATAATATTTCGATAATCTATACTCTCTCTCTCTCTCTCATACTTTCTCTCTCTATTATTTTCGTAAAAGATATTGCCGAAGATAAAAATATAATTAATAAAGTCTACAATTTTCTTTTAGATATAAGTAATCTGTATTTTAAAATATTTTATTTTTATCGAGTCACATTATACTTCTTCCATTGAAACTATTTATTATTTTGCTCTTTTACGAAATTATCTTACGCTACACTATTTACGCTACGGATTTAAATTCATTATTTCACATGAAATATTTTTATTGGTATTTACAAATATACCTGCGTTGTAAAAGTTTCTGCTTACAATCAATTTGCTTTACAATATAATCAAAGATATTTTATGTTGAAGTACAAATTAAATTAATAGATAAAGTACAAAATATAAATTATTTTTATTCTTTTTTATTTTCTTTTTTATTTTACTTTTTTATACATCTTCTTAGTTTTTTCCATACATGTAGTTTGTACAACTTTTTTATATATAGGTTTATAAGTTTCTCTCTATAAAGATATGTTTATTATATATTTTTTTAATTATCAATAACTTCATAAATTTCTGACATTTTTACCATTTAAAAATTAATTTCTAAATTTTTTTATTATTTTAACATTACGATTTTGTAAAATATTTATAATTAATTTTAATTACTTTTATTTAAAAATTATTCTTAATTAAAAGGTGTATTAATAATTATGTTATTATATTCCTTGATCAATCTTTTATTCGTTAATTACTTTTAATAATATAAATGATTATAAAATTGTTTATACATATGTTTAGAATCTTTGACATATATGAAATATTTTTAGCTATTAACATTTATTATTAATATAAATTTGGTAATTTCATTTTATGAATGATAAATTACACTGATTTTTTAGAAGCTTATTGTACTAAAAAATTGAAAATTTTTTGCATAAAATAGTATTTTTATCTAAATATTATTAATCAAAAACGTAATATAACACTTTTTAATAATAATTAAAAAAAATAATTTCTTTTTTAATTAAAAGTTGTATTTGAAATATATGTTTAAATTTATTTAACAAATGATATAAACGACTCACCTTGTGATTTAGATAGAAAAGTTATTAATATAAGATTACAGAAGTTTTTAGAATGCAAATACAAGTAAATTCTATTAGAGGATAATACGCTGAATGAAAAATTATATATTCTATTTAATGATACTATATTGCACATATTATGTTTATTTTCTTTATATTTAATTGTATCTTCATTACTACAGAATATGTACAAAAATAATTATGAAAGGTAAATTCAAGATCTATATTAAATATAATAATTTGTATTGACTTACACCATAATTGTATTTTACAAATCGTTATAAAAATTATCATTGTTCGTATTATTAATTATTTAATAAGAATGACTGAATATTAAGTAAGACGCTTGTTGTTTATTATAATTTGCATCTTTAACAAATGTATATCTTTAAGAATGCCTAAATTAATGATTGTTGATAAAAAATTCAGACATATTTCATACGTAGATAATGCAGTTTGAGGTAGTAAAAAACTGCAGTTTTAAATTTTACGCTTGAAATAAGTACAAAAAAATTAACATTAGAGGGAGCTAATCAAATTATATTTGGCTAATGAAAAGTAGAATATAGAAATTTAGAAAAAATTTAGAATATAGAAAAAACGAATAAATAAGCGAAATATTTAAATGTTTACATAATATTTGCATAAATTAATAAAATATTTATGTATTGATATCAATTGAGTGTTATTTTTATTTTATATACTAGATTTTAAAAGAATTTACAATGCTTAGAGCCAAAACCATTTTGAGGTTACGTGCGAATACGATATACTGTAAAAATTTTGGATCTTTTAATGTATTTAAGCAAGAGTGTTTGAAAAATTTATTGCATCTGAGACTTCGTCAACCAACAATAAAAATTCGAAATTTTAATAACCAAAATATGTCGACACTAAGTAAATTAAAAAAGTAATATATTAAATTTTCATAATTAAATATTTATTTCTATTTTTAATACTAAATTATTGTGATAGTTAAATCTATAAAAATTATATTTTAGATACACTTGATATATAAATAAATACTATATTGTTTTTAAAAATTGAAATCATAAAAGCATTCAAAATTTATAATATTTATAATATTATAGTTAATTGTTAAATTAACAATTTAAAAATAGTTTAAAATATTTATTGCTATTAACATCTTTTTCTTTATAATTGTAGCAATCATATTTTTGGGAGAAATTTTAATATTCGACAAATATTAACACTTCGATTAAATATTTATCAAATTTTTAAAAATAACTGTACCAATCCTTTAAAGTACCATACAAAAATAAGTAATAATGTCATGTTATATAGATATGAGAAACCTATGTTATATAAATTGGCAATGGTATTTGGAATTTTTACAACAATTGGATGTTTAAGTATGGCAAATAATGTTTACCTGGTTTCATATAAAGATCTCCTAAACAAAAATATAGATTTAAAAACAAGACTAAGTAATAATGTATTATTTATATTTTTAATTACAATTGGTATATTATCAGGTAAATTTATATAATTTATAGTTATATTTTATCATCTGATATAATAAAATATGAAAATATCTTTTCATTCAAATAATTTTTTAAAACTGATAATTTTTTAGTACTGATTATTTTACTTAGAAAAGTAATATTGCATAATAAATAATAGCAAGTATTTCAAAGTAAAATATTGTAGATAATATTTTCATTAACTCCTTAAATTTTATTATGAGCAATTTAAAAAGAATATTTATAATGTTGAATTTAATTCATATTAAATTATAAGATTAATAAACCAAGAAAGTTATTTTTAATATAAAAAATTTGTTTATCAATTAATTATTTATTAGTTTTTTAACAATGATATTGTACTTTCAGGTCCTATTATAATTGGTATTATATGGTGTATAACTATACGATCTGTAAAATATTTAATTCTTCGTAAAGGCAGTGAAACAGCTACTATAATAACTTACCATCCTTTAAAAGGCGAAAATATATTAACTGTACCTGTAGATGATGTAATATGCTAAATATTTATAAGAATTATTTGATTATATTAATATTATCAATAGATTGATATTCTAAATTTTTTATTTTTCAGATAAGTTGCACGATAGAAAGAGATCAAAAAAGACCCTCTGTAAATATAAAAATTAGAAATTATAAATTTCAATACATATTAGATAAAAATGGAAATTTTGTTAATCCAGAATTATTTGATGCCACAATTGGAATACGTCGGTTTTAGATATATATCTATGGTTAGTTTTAACCATTATGAATACAATTATATATTTAAATACATCACTTTATTAATAATTAAAAAAAATATTTTAAATAATTTTTGAAATTTGATACAATTACATAAAACATTATTTAAAATTTTATTTTAAAGAATGTACAAAATTTGAATCAATTTTTTTATGATAAATTTAAAAGAATATAAATAATTATGAACGTATGGTGGATAAATAAAAAATTAAATATACATTCAAATTTGATTTTTATTCATATGGTTTTTTTTTCAATTTAACATAATTACAAGGATTTGATAATTTAAAATTAAAAAGATTAATCAAATTCTATTTATACATATATTTATCTCATACTTATATATAATAATGTGTTTAAAATATACTCAAACACTTAAAATTACAAAGAAAACGAAAAAGTCAGTTAGTCGTTCATCTTTCATAGAAATATTTTAACATAGTGCCAAAGAATATTTTTATTGATTTAGTATTAACACAGTTAAAAAATATTTTATAAATTATTAAAATTAGAATGATCGATATGTATGATTTAATTATTTATACTTGTAAATTATAAAAAATACATCTTTTTCATTCAACTATATTTAGAATATATTTTAGTTTTTTAATTTTATTTACATATCCATGTGTACTCATACAAATAATTTATCATCCAGAAAGATTGAAATTATCAAGCAATATATTTTTTTAACTTTCTTTTTTTGTTTGATGTGAAAGTAGATGGAAAATGATTTTTCAATACTTTTAAATAGTTATATCTTCATAAAGTTAACAACTGGATGATTGAACACATTTATTTATATGCAAATTTATTTACAATTAATTAAGAAATTCATTTTCTAAAAATTATTTTAATTCAACATTGATTTTTTATGTACACAATTCATTTCACTATAAATTAAATTTAATACAGCAAAATTTATATCGTATTTAATAAAATTTTTTGAATTTGAATCTTTTAATTTGATAAAAATAAATTTATGGTATTTTATATAAAATAAAGTTATGAAAGCTTTTATCAAGTAAAAGAATAATTTATAAAACTTTTTTTTGTCTAGTATATGTTATTTAATTCTTAATTAATGCAAGCTTACAAAATTGATTTAAATAATGCATGAATTGAATTTTTTAATGTAATCAAATTATAATGTAATGTTTACATTATAAAAAGTTATTTCTTATAAGTATAAAGTAGAGTAAATAATGTATCCCAAATATGAATTTTGTAATTATATTCTATTCCTTAGAGATGTTTACCTATCTGTAAGTAATTAATATTTCTAAACTATTATATTGGTTATTATAATAAATTTATATTTATTTGACATATATTTAATTTAAAAAAGAATAAGTCAATCGTGTATAATATATTTTATAATCTAATTTACAATTTGCACATAAATGAAATTGATCGTTAATATATAAGTTAGATAATAATGAAAATCAAATGATTTAATTTAAGTTATTATGGAACAAGTTGATAAGACGTGTTTTTTGTTTCTCTTAATTTCTTTGAATATTTTAAGAGAAAAAGACAATCATTTATTGTGATATCGAATACAAAACACAAAAAATGAATTCTAGTCAACCACGCATTCTTACTACATATGTATTGGTTGAATATTCTTATAAACTATTATATTCGAAGATAAATATATACTAGTTTTACACATCATTTTTTAAAAGTTTTTGTAATTAATTTTCATTCTAAAAATCAAAATATAGACATTAAAAATATCTTTATTAGAAAATTTTTGTTTTGATTGAATTTTCTTTTTCTCTTTACTACGTTGTTTAAACTGTAACTATAAAATAATATAATCATATATTTACGGGTTGTTGTTAATCGTTTTAAAATTATTTTACATGTTAATTATTCTAATAAATGCAAAGAAAATTCTGGGTTTTCTCGAATAGAGTTGGAATAATTAGATAATTTCATTTTTTATTTAATGCGTTGTAAAAATCACTCAGAGAATAAGAAAATTGCATAAATGATCAAATATAATAATTATTTTATAAACCAATTACAATTGTATTTTTCAATTTATGTTTATAAGTGTGTGTTTGCACGTTTTTGTATTACTATAATAAATTACATTAATGTTTTTATATTGTTTGTTATCAGTTTTTCATAAATTACAAAGTTGTACATGGTAAGCGACTTTGTTTTATTTTAAAGTGTATATTCTATTTCTTTATTTTGGGTTTATTGTAAAAATGAAATATTGTTTTTTAATATTTGTTATTCTGAGGTGTACTTGTAAGGACACGTTTATTATTCATTGTGCCTTAATATAGTATTCGTATTATTCGTTAATATAGTGCTCGTATCTCGTACTTTCTTAAATTTTAAAAATATTTTTTGTTTTTAATAAATTTTATTTAAAATAGTAAATAAATTAAGAATGACTGAAAATAAAAAAATATTCATAAATTAATTTATTAAGTATTTAAATTTAATTTTTAAAAATATAAATATAATATATCGAATCTTTTAATTTTGTATAAATTGTGATGAAATAAAAATTGTCTAACAGTGAATCTTTCTTTTCATAAAATTGCTTTAAAACTTATAGTATAAAAAATAGTCAATTCTACTAGATAATTTTATTTAAAGCAAATAATGTCCAAAGTTATCTATATAAGTTTAATTTTTAAATATTAAAATTAATTTTTTCAAAATGCTAAATAATTGTGAAAATTTGAAGAAAAATATATTATTTTAAATAATTTGGAATCTTAATAAATTTATTTTTTGCTATACTGCCATTAACTTCATTATGTTTATATTTTTTTCCACTATTGTTTCTCTATTACATATAAAAATAGAAAGCATTTTGATTACAGATGCGCGACCGCTTGGATGAACGGACACGTGTTAAACTGCCTGATGCATGTGAAATGGGTTTATTTTTAATTATGTGTTTTATTATTTTCTCTTGTTTTTTGAGCTTACATTTTTCATGAACTATTATACATAATAACCATAATAATATTAATATTGTATTGTACATAAAATTTTAGTTATAATAAGTTTTCTTGTGAGGCAGTTCTTTTTTTATGTATTTTAATTCGAAATGGTATTTAATTATGGAATAAAAATTCATGTTCTGTATACAATATCTTATATAACTTATGGATATGTGCATGTTTTCATATTCAAACATTTTGATAATTAAAAAGCATTACCAGAATGTCTTGCGTGCAAATAATCTTACAACTAACCTAAACAATTTTTCATATAAGTCAACCACATACACTCATATATATATATATATATATATATATACGGATTTGTCAATATAAAATAATAATAATTTTTTTGTATTACAATATTAGATTTGGTAATTAGAATTAAATTTCATATATAATTCATATATTTTTTATTTTATTGTGAAGACGAATCTAAAAATATTTTTAAATCAAATATATTTTATTCTTTCTTATAGTAATATTTGTTTAACATTATTTAAAATTAAGATTTGAATTGATTTTCGATTTTTTTTCGGAAATTATTATAAATAGAATATAATATTACAAATCATTAATAAGTATTTATATTAAGTAAATTTTTAAGAAGTAGGGAATTGAGAATTAAATAACTGTTATTGGTATTTTGAAGACACCTATATTAATATTGAAAAACTAGTTCTAAATTGCTTAAAAAATCATAATAATTGAATCATTTATTTTAATGATAATTTTTTTTAATGATATTTTCTTATATATGGCTCAAATTGATAATAATAGTACATGTATTTTGTAATAATGACATTAAATTATTGAAATTATCAGTTTTGCATTTTTTACTTATTATCATAATTGCTTTTTAATTTTTCGATAATTTTCAATATATTTAATTATAAATGAATGTAGAATATTATTTAATTTTTAATCAGAAAAACTGAACAACTAATATTTAATATATGTACTTTTAAACTATCATATTTACTAATAAATTTATTATAATAAAGACGAATTTTACTCTTGTGAGTACTATATTTTATATTATAGTTATCACATTACACTATGCACTATATTATAGTTAGGATATTACATGTTATTTGCGTTATTATACGTCTATTTAAAATTGAAGTTGCAATCTTAGGATACAAGTAGATAAATATTCTCGCACATTCAGAAATTTCATTACTTAAAACGTATTCTTTGTTCCTTTGCTATATATGCATAGCTTATTGGCTAACCAATCTACTTTTAAATCTAAAAATAATTTATATCTAATTTTTTTAATGTATTTCATAAAATTATATATATTTACTGTGTATTAAAGTATATTCAATAAAAATAGATGAAAATTATATATATACAGTATAAATTAAGTTAAAAATTATCAATATTGTTTTAGGTCAAAATTTTATTTTTATAATATTTAAATTAATAAGAAATTTTAAAAAGCTTTAAAATGAAGGTATATTTAAATAATCTAAATTTATTCAGAAATTCGTCAAGGTTATAATTTTATAGTCAGAAGTATCATAATTCTATTAATTAAATATTTTATTTAAATAATTTATTTAATATTGATATTTTTAGAATGAATACAGATGATGTAATAAAAAAATTATAAATAACATCAAAAAATTTTAATATCTATTTGGTTTAATGATAGTTGTAGTTGCTTGCAATGATATTATTAATAATTTTTATAGATATATGAATGAAATTTGAATAGAATAATTTCAAAGATCATTTAATAAGTAAATAATACTCTGGATTGGTCCTAATGGTCCAACAGATTTAATACTGATAATATTGTAAGAACTTCAAAATCTTAAATATAAAAATTAATTTTTTATTCAAAGTTTTTATTTCATCCATTTTTTTCATGCTTTCTAGTAATAATACTTGACAACATCTACATATATTTCATATATTTCATAATAATTTTGACAATATTAGTGAATCTTATTCATGTTACTTTTAATACGCTATAAATATTGAAAAAATTGTTAAGTAGAATTTTAATAATCTGTACATTTTATAAATTATATAAATATTTACTTCACATGAATCTTATTTTTCAAGAAATTATTGAATTATATTCATAAGATTATATTGAAAATCTTCTTCCTTTTTGTTTTTAACTTTGTAACTTCTTGATCTGTGACGTGCGAGAATTTCATAGAAATATAATAGGGTCAATTTCTGTATTTTATTCGTATACATGACTGCAAATTTATACAAGTATACACTTTAATTACGTTGTTTGGCATTCTTAAGCTATATATTAATAAATAAATATTATTAAATTGTATTTTGAATAAATTATATCCAATTATATAATTATTACATAAAATTATATATTTAATTAAACATATTTCAGATTTGAATTAATATAATAATGATAAATCATAATAAAGAAAATATTCCTTTTCTTATTTGCTTATAATAAAATATTTTGAACACAAATATTATTTCTATATTTATAGTATTATATAAAATTATCCTTTTATAATATTTTATTTTTTAAATATTCATGTGCGTTTGCAACTTCAATAAGATGAAATTGTTTTAAAAAGGACTGAAAATTACAGTTTGCTAATAAAAATGACCAATGACTGGTAATTTAAATAAACATAACAAGATAAATATAAAATATAAGGAGCAAATTTAATATCATTTATAAATATAAATTATATCTATATTTAACATTTAAATTAATTTGATTTTATATTTCTTATTAAACAAATTTAAAAACTATCTTTGTAATCTTAAATTGATTAAAAACCATTTATTTTCACCAACAAGTTTTTGAATTTGATGTAATTTAAAATTAGTTTTAAAAATGATATCAAATTTAAATATAATTATAATAATTGAAGTAAAATAAAAAAGCATCAATAAATAATCAGAACTTTTTAAAACTAAGATAAAAAACTCATTATTTAGTCATTTACGCGTTATACTAAATTTAATAATTCTTTAGTAACGTATATTTTAGTTGTATAAACTTTATATACTATTAATTCCAAATAAAATTTAAAATAAAACATAGACCCATAGTGTAGATTCAATGTAATATTTTTCCTCTAAGGGCACCAGTGGCGTTCAATTAAATACATTGTACAGTCAACTATGGTACAAAATTATCACGTTGTACGGTGTATAGTAAACGAAGAGATGCTTCGTAAATCATTTGGGCTTCGATCGGCTTACAAGATAAATTCTATCTTACTCCTGCTTCCACCTGTGTCTACTATTTTTTTCTTTATAAATCCACATTTTTATATGTCACACTATAGTACGTATGTTTGGTATGTCCTTTGCAGAAAAACACTATAGTTCACTGCAGAGTTAACACTATATTTTGTATAATTGTATTATCCTTTTAGGAGTGTAAAATGATTTATGCCAAAGTATTTATTATTTAGTGTGCATTATATTTTCATATTGCTGTTTAGTTTATTATATATAGTATTTTAATTTCAAAACATTTTATGGTATTATATAGTGCACACTAAGGCTTATAATATGATGTAGTACTATACTTTCCATAAAAGGTATCATATATTTTATAAAAAAATGAGAGATTTTCTTTATATTCTATCTTTCTATAAGTTTTTTAAATTTACGTATTAAATTTGAATTTGCACGAAAATCAATTGTCTGTGGTTGTCGTATGTTGCGATAAAATCGAAAGATTACGAATGCTTAAATGCAAATCTGTTTTGTTCTGTATTATTTATCTTGAATATTTTCTATTTTTTTAAAGAATTATTCACATTATTATAATACATTATTATTACATGTGCTTTATTTAATATTAAAAGAATACTTATATCGAAAAATTGAGAGTTATAACTAATGGTTTGATAAATGTAAAAAAAATGTATAAGACAAATTGACTTTAAAAATTTATCAAAGATGTAAATATTATTTTAGTATTACATTTTTATAATATTATATTTTTAATTTAATAATAACTATAATCATGAATTATTTGAATAAATTATTATATTCTATTTTAATACATTTTTATAGATACATTCAATTAATATTGATTATTAATTTTTCAATCTATTAATAAAATAAATCTTTTAATTTTTTTGCATATTGTAGATTTATAATTATTTAATTAATTTTGAAATATAAAAATAGTTGAAATTAAGGACATGATGTTGCCAAAAAATTATATAGAAAAACAGTGGATAATAATAAGAGTGGAATAAATAAAGTTAATAAAGAATAAATTAGTTCATAATCATATAAAATGTATTGAATTTAAAAAAATTATGTTTTAAATGGATTCGTGTCGGAAGTTCAACGCATTTTATTCATAAATAGCACATACAAAAATTATTACAGTTTCATACAAGTTTTAACTTTGAAAAATTTTATTGAAGATTTTTGCTTCATCAAAACATACATCCGTATAATTAACAAGAGTTTTTAATATTCAAAGTCTTTTCTGTTTAAAACAAAATTCGAAAATAAATTTGCGTGTTGCTACCGCAATAGAATACATGTTGTCACCATGACAACACAAAGTATCCTAATTTAACATACGATTCAACATATATAAATTTATAAATGTATTATATATTTATATATGTAAACTGGTGACCATTTAGATTTTTTATGAAATCTGTACAAATTTTATCAACAAATTAGAATATTCAATTCTTTAAAAGGTAAGCGATTAAATTTCAGTAGTTAAGTGATAAGCTTCATAAATATATAATGATATTCGTTTATAATATATTAGATTTTTATAATATTTATCAATAAAATTTAAAGATGTTCCTATTTTCAATATTTGAGAAATATAAGATTAATAAATCAAATAAATGGTCAGTATAAATATTATTTAACAATTTTTAAAAATTTTTATTTATTATTAAAAAATTTAAAATACCAATTAAAAATATCTCTTATTAGTACATTTTTATTGAAAAAATAAATATTTTATTTAAATTTAATATTCAACAATTATATCTTTAAAATTGAGTATTACAATTGAATTATATGGATCAAAATTACTTTTTAAATAATAGTAATTTCAGATATTCAAATATCTTTACATACTTTTACACTTAAGTTTTATATTTTCATATAAAATGATAAAAAATTAAGTATTTATAATTTGTCAATGTTTCTTGAGTAAAAAGAAACTAAGGCAATACACGTGTATAATAACATTATATGGATATACAGACTTACATAATTGAAAATTATTTTTCTTCTAAAATCTTTATTTGAGTTTATATATTTTATCGTTAATAGTATCATAATTTAAACATACTAATTTTTATAAGCGTATTGACAACAAGTTTGATTATATATATAAGATATTATATAATTTAATAAGCAATCTTTAATTTAAGAATTATTATAGTTCCTTACAACAGTAACGCATTTTAATATTATTTTTGAAGGATTACTGTGAAAGTTTTGTTTTTTTTCGAATAAATTAAAACTTAAAATAGTAACTGATGTTCATTTATTTTTTAATATTATTTAATAATTACTTTAAATTTTTATTTAAAGTTTTGTTTATATTATAATAGAAAAAATTTTTTTATTCAATAATATCTAATAAATAATATAAAAATCTTTTGATGAATACAAATTTAGTATTACTTTAATATATTAATATTAACATTTTTATAAATCAATCATAATTTTATTATAATAAAACGAAATAAATTATGCTTTAATAGTTTTAATTTCTCCTTCTCTCTTGTGTTATTTATTTAATGCATATTTTTATTTATATTATTAATTTTGATATAGTTTTACTTTTGAATATCAAGTAAATTATATAATAAATAAATGAACATTTAAAAAGAAAAATAAGCCTTTATGAATCAACAATTATTGTAAGATAATTATATATTATTTTGAAAGTATTATTTGCGTTATTTGATTTCTGAATTATTAATTTTTCTGAAAAAAATTAATAGTATCTGCTAACAAAATTTTTCAAAATATTTTGCGAAGCTTTTGATTAAAAAATAATCATTAAACAATTCATATCATTGAATCAATCAATTTTTATTTCTTTTTTTATTTATTTCTGCTATTCTTCTATACGTCTTCTTTCTTACTCTCTTCGTCTTCTCAAACTCCTTGGAGAGGGAGCAAAAATGGTCATACACTCTCCGATTCGAAGGTCAGCGCTCATTTTTCATTGGCGTAGGCGCAGTTTCGATCTCTTGTCCTGCTTATCTTTCTCTTTCTGTCTTCCTCTTTCTTATTCTGCTGCTCTTTGCATCTCGATATGCAAATCTTAAAGAGTAGGTTGCTGCGCGCTCTCATTTATACACGGCGTACAATACTTTTTGCTCTTGTTTAATTGCTAATTTTACAGCGGTATATAACGCTTGGGTTCCGCTTCCTTTTTGGTTGTCGTTGTTATTTTTTTCCATTTCGTTTCAATCGTCTTTTAGTTGGTCTCGTGTAATAAAGAACGGGAAATTAAATATTCTTTTAAAAGGAGAGAAAAGAGCGTGGAGAATTTTTTTCTACCACATACACAAACAAGCCTATATTTTTGAAGTTTCGCAAGAGAATTTCATTTTAATAATTACTATCTTTTAACTATCATTTTTCGTAATGAAACTAAATGGTATAGATTATATAATTATATAAGATACGACGATAAAATTCATAAAGTGGATTCATTATATTTTCTAAAAAGCTTTATATATTATCACTCACTATTATGTATTATGCATTTTACACATTATTTTTATATGTAACAACTGTAGTTTTTTACATATTTATTTAATATTTGTTATTTAAACTTAAAAATTTATTAAATTAAATTATAAAAGAATTATTTTATTAGATGGATAGGATAGTCATTCACTAGCCAAAATTATTATATATTTATAAAGATGCCAAATTTCAAAAAAATTACTAAATAATTCAAAGTACTAACTAAGTTCTTAGTAAGTACTAAAGTTATTAGTAAGTACTAAAGTTATTAGTAAGTACTAAAGTTATTAGTTTTCTACATTTAAGAATTATTTTATTTATTTCACTAAATGATGTGATACTTTAGCTGCAAGATTTTTATTTTTTCCCTATTAGTTTGTTTGTACGGAAGGACTTATTGTACCCTTTATAATATTTACAATTTTATTATTAGAAAATAAAATATTCTAAATATATTTTATTATTGGTATTAGTTTAATAAAAATTTAAAATAAAATAATATTAAATAGAACAAGTAAAATATATTTACAATAATTTCAATTTTTGAAAAATATTTTGAAAATTATAAAGTTTATAATATATACGTTATCAATGCAGCTATATGTATCAAAAATATTAACATATATAGTACTTTTCAAATTTAAACTTTTAAAGTAAATCTTATTAATATTTTTACTTTCAATTTTTAAAGAACATTAAACTATAAGATGATTTTAAAATTTTTCTGACTCACATATTTTGAATAAATAATTGAATTCTAAGCTCTTATAGTTTTATTTCGTTAAATAAGTATTTCAGATCTTTTTAGAATTTTTTGAACGTTTATATCAGAAATTTTATCTTTACTGTTATCAGTTTTAAGTGTATCGTAATGTTTTAATTAAATTATAAATATTATGAAAAGAAAAGAATGTATCTTTTAAAGTACAGATAAGTTCTAAACATAAAGGTTTCAAATAATTTTGTTCATATTTGTAATAAAATATTTATTTACAATATTATGCCACAGCCTTATTTTATATGAAAAAGTATAGAGAGAGAGAAAGGAGAGAGAGAGAAAGAAAAGAGAGAAGAGAGATAGACAGAGAGAGAGAAATTATGAAGGAAGAAAAAGTTCCTTCAATACAAAATAATTCGCGAAAAAATGATAACATTCAAAGGATATGAAGTTTGCGTTTGTTTTAATCTTCCTCTTTCTACTTTCCTTGCGTTCTTCTTTACAGCTATTATACGGCAGCTCATCTACAGGATACGTATTACAGTGCACCTACTTTCGGACTGGAGTAGTAGGCCAAATAGAAGGATGCTGCCTTTTCCATCCCAAGAGTGCTGTATTCTATGTTTCTATATAACGTTTTTTATATTTTTCTATGTACAATACGTTGACTTTCATTTTTCACTTTTTTATCATAATTAAAAATATATATGCATATATTTATCATATATAAGGTTTTTTTTGGTAAATTAATATTGTTATTGCTTATATTTTTTATTTTTATAAATTATATTGCTTTAAAGTAATTTATTAATTTTTAAATATTTATAATGAGTTTTAAAAAAAATAATAAGATGCAATTAATAATTTTTATGCAGATTAATAATTAAATACAATACTTTTACATTGTATATAATTTTTAGAAATATTTAAATTAAAAATATGTAAGGTATAGTGTAAGGAAATTCATTTAGCATTATTCACAATAAAATTTACTTTATACGACACAATAAAAATCTTAAAAAATTTTTTTAGTATACCATAGCATTTTGATAATATTATCAATATTGTGTATATTTTTCAGTGTTTTTATCTTAATTTTAAATTCAAATAAATTATTTCATATGTGTTCCAGATATAAAATATGTTCCAATAAATTAAAAAAATTTAAATAATATTTATAACAAATAAGGTATGATTGAAATAAGTGTTTAAATAAAATTTCATTAAATGAAAACAACACTTTTTATTACTATAATTGCCTTAATTATTTTTTAAAATATATATTTAACTCTACCAGTTTAATGTAAATAAATAATTATGATCTACTTTTATAGAGATCATTCTTCTCTTTATTTTTTATATCCAAGTTTACAATATTAAACTTGGTAAACTAAAGTTTTATCACAATTATTCTTCATAATTTGTTTCCCTACTATTATCGTTTTAAATAATTTACTAAAATATATTTAATTTTTCCTTACATTTCACATTGAATATATCTTACAGGTTTATTCTAAACTTATTAACCAAGAATTTTTATTTAATTAATGCAAATAAAAAATTTCTTTAATTATTTACACCCACTATTACGTCTTTATTTTTATTTTTAAATAATTTGGTAGCGATTAAATAGAAAATTAAATTTAATAAAACTTTATTCTATTAAATAATAAATAAAACAATATGATGCTTCTAGATATTTGTTATAATAATTTTAAAACATAAAAACTTTTGAATAATATATTTGTTTCAGTTTTTTTGTGTTATATCTTTTATATTTTATTGAATTGAATGAGATTTTTTTAAAAAATAGGATAAAAAAAATCGCTAATTCCATGATTTGTATGTACGTACATTTGTAGGTGAACCATTTTGCTTCTGTTTACTACATTTGTTTAAAATTTTTAGATATTAATAGTTTATAATAGAATAAAAAAATCAAATTTTTTACTTATAATTAATATTTTATACATAATATTTTATTAAAGTTATTGAATTAGACAAGCATACTATTATATAAAAATATTTATACTTTTTTTATTAGAGGTAATATTATTCGTGTAAAGATTATTTATTTAAAATGTAATACATTAAAAATGAATAATTAGGATTAATTAAATTTGATTTCAAATCAAGGCTAAAAAATTAATTTTACTTATAATTAAAAGTACACATTTAAGATAAAGTCAATATTTTTCGAAGTTTTGAATATACATTATTTAAATTATTAATAGTTTGAGAAATATAAAAATTAAAATTAACTTAAATAAAAACCGTTATATAAAAATGCACATACATATTTGATTTAGTTTTATAGAGTTTAGAACCTGAAAAGCTGTGTTTCTAACTGATACATTTTTATGACAAATTGATTTTAAAGTATTGCAATAATTTGACATAAATGTTGCAAAAGTAAAAATGTAATATTATTTTAACTATAAAATACGTAAATTTTAATTTACTCTCATGAAATATATTTTTATTCCGTATATTATGTGGAAGCGTTAATAGAATAATTTTTGGAATAATGGGTGAGTACGTTTAATTTAAGAAAGTTAACAATTCCTTTATATAGTGTTTTATAAAAAAAATTACCAACTTATTTATATGCTTCTTTATATATTATTATATATAAAGAATATACTTGTTTATATAATAATAATTATATATTTAGAATTATTAAAAAAACATATTTAAGAGTTAGACTAAATTTAAATATTTTATATTTTTTATTCTAATTATATTAATCATTAGAATATTCATTATTCATAAATTTATAGTTTTGAATAAAATTTGGCAGGTATTTACTGTAATTTTATATTAATTATTTTGATACTTAGTTTTTATTGAAAGTTATTTAAGTAAAAAAAATATTGATATCTGATATTAGAAGATATAATATTTATTCTTCAATTTAATTATACCAAATATTTAAAGTTTTTAAAGTTTATTCTAAATATTATAATTTAAAAACAAAAATTAGAGGTTTATAATTTTAATTTGTACTTTATAAAATTAGTTTAAAAATTTTGAACTTCGTTTTACGTAAAAATATCTATCCTATTTGTATTACATAGTTCATATTATAAGTTAAATTTTAATTAATATAACTTTTAAAAATACCTGATATAATTATGTTTATAATATTTATTAGATACAATTTTCTTTTTATAATAATTTCGAAATTCAATAGTGTATTATTTAATGTATAGTGTATAAAAAAATATTTTTAATATTATATATATAATATAATTACCTACATTAATTTATTATTAAATATAATACGTAAGTAAAATTGAATATTTTATATATTTAATAATTTTATAATTTATATTATTACAAATTTAAATAATAGTTTTATTATAGTTTAATAATTTTTTGAAATAATGATTATGAATAATAGCTGCTTCAAAAACAAGTAAAGATATTATATTATTTATATTACCTATTCTTAAATTTGACTTTCTTGAATATATTCATTCAGTTTATGGTTTAAGAATTATAAATTAAAAATTTCTTTGAATTACGTAAATGTAGAAAAATAGTCTTATATAAACAAACTTTAAATAAATGATGAACTATTTATTTTATGAAAGAATTTAATTCATCATAAAATTAATTATTTTACTAACTTTATTAATTTTATTTAATTGTATAATTATTTGATTTAATTAAATACGAAAATCTACTTTTAATGTTGGAATATAATTTTATAACAACTTACATTTTTTATATTTTCTTATATTAATAATAATAATTATAAAAAAACCATCATTGTATCTACTACTTTAAATCCTACTGAAAACTTAAAATGATTCTGTTGAGAAGAAGTAATGATATTGATCAAGTTAATATTTAAATAAGTTTGAATTAATATAAACTTATATAAAAATTATTGTATTGAATTTACTCATTTTCTCACTAACTATATGTTTTTAAAGTTTTTGTATTGAGAATTTAAAATTATGAAAAATTTCATGTAAATAAAATTACTTTTTAAATACTGTAAAATTGCAATACATTTTTTATAACTAAAGTTTTTTTGAAGAATAAATTTTTCAATTAAGTAAAAAAATAAATAATAAGCGATTTTCTTATCATCATTTTGAAATTTGAGTCAATTTATTTAATAATTTATTTATATATATATATATATATATATTAAAAATAATATATTTAGTTCATGTTCATAAATTTTTTTAATTTTTTTCACTTGCTCTATTCTTCATTTTTTGTCATATTTTTTTTAGAAGGTTGAGAGCATTTTCTGTATCTCTCATTGTTTGTATTTTCTTTCTTGTTCCTACTTTTTCATTCTCCTTGAGTGACCGCGACGTGCCAAGTTCGTGAACCTTGAACCCGTTCACGCCTTAACTCGTTTCGAAAGTCAACGACTTCAACACACACTTGTATATTATTCTTATTGTTTTTCTTATTATATTTTTTGGTATTGCATATAAATGGCATCCCTTTACTTTTATTTCGTTTTTAACAATAGTATTCTGAAAGAGAGAGAGTGAGAGAGATACAGAGAGAGAGAGAGAGAGAGAGAGAGAGAGAGAGAGAGAGAGAATGGGAGTAAACGAGAATTGATATGTAATGTGTTATAATTTTTTACTATTACATAAAAAGTGGAACAGTTAGTGAAATTTTTATATACCTTTCTTAAGGATTTATTAACTAATGGTTTCAAAGAAATAAGTATTTATTTATTATATATTACGATGTGCTTTAAAATTTGGTTTTTTATGCATGATATATACAAATACATGTAAAATACAAACTATGATGATGAATCATATGAAATTAAAAGATTCTCACTGTTTAATATTTCTTATTCTAAAAACAGTTTAATTATGTTAGACATTAAATATATTTAATTATATAGTTTCAAGGAAAATGAAAAAATGCAAGATTAGAAATAATAATTTTATCTTTGTTATTTAATATTTTTATATAACAAAAATGTTATGGTTGGAAATGATTTTTATATCACATACTTGGAAAAATATTTAGTTGAAAAAATCATTTTTTACTTATTCCAATACTGTATTATCGGTGAAAGCATGTCATGATGAAGCTTTTAATTAAATATTTTATCACTGTGATTTTAATTAGATAAAGAAATTTAGAGATATTTGTACATAAACCATAAACATGTATCATGGTTTGCATTTTTTTAAATATATTGATTAGATTCCACTTGCGGTTTCAGGAAAATATTAACTTAATTAAAGAAAATTTAAAAACAGAAAATAAATTTAGAGAAAAATTAATTAAATTCTTTAAAGAGACTGAAATGTATCTGCATTACCTAAAAATTAGTTTCTATAAACCTGAAAATAAAAGAGATTTTACTTTACTTCAATGCAAGTATAAATTCTTATCTAAGAATATACCATCATTTAATCAAATATTTTTAAGTCTTAAAAAAAGAATAAAGTAAATAAAATTACTGTACTATAAACTTGAGACACGCTACTTATCCTCGATTTCTCATCACCAGCTTATTTTTTTTGCCATAAGTTTTTGTAGCTGTTATAAATGACTTTCTTTCAGGTGCAAGATTTCTCTTTTATTTTATTATGCTTTATTTTTTTTGATATTTTTATTTTTTAATTTCATGTGTTTGTAATTTAAAACTGTTCTATTTCTCTATATTACGAATGGATTGTTCAATTACTTTTAATATTATTTATAGCTGTAAGGTTAATTCAAGAATATTTTTTATTCTTAAAACATGAAACTTTAATTATTTTTTTTCGATAACTATCCTTTTAATATATATTTTATAATATTTACTAGAATAAATTTTGGTTATATAGGTATTTTGTTGATTATATATCTTGATTATATATCTTTATTTTATTTTTATATAAAGAAACCAATAATTTTAAATTTAATTGAAAATTATTTAAATCAAACTTTTTTTCTATTAATATTTTGTTAAAAAGTGTTGTATTTAATAAAAAAAATATTTTATATCAAATATACAAAACAATAATAGTGGTATATATTCTTTGAATATAAATTATTATTATATATTTTCAAATACTTTATCAAATAAAATTATGTAATTTGTGTTAATTAAATTATACGATTTATGTAATACTGACCTATTATTAAGTATTTTTTATACAATATTATTATTAAGTAAGTTATTATAAATATTATAGTAAAAAGCCAATTTACAAATTGCCATGTAATTTAATGTATATTTTTAATTCATGTACATCATTCATTTATTACAATTTTTTTTATATTACACTGTATTTAATATACATTAATGTCATAAAAATAAAACATAGAATATAGTAATATTATATTAACTATAATAATGAATAATCTAATTATGATATTCAAATATTAATAAAATTTTATCTGTATTTTCATAAATACTCAATATCATTTAATGCTTGCTATCATAAAAATGCACAATTATAACTCATTATAATATCAAAATATGTTGTTTTATCAAGAAGATGCATTTTATATAATTAGTACTTAAATTTAATTCAATTGATTTAAATCACGAGAGAAGTAATTTTTAAATGTTACTCTTGGGTTTACTAATGTAAAAATGGTTTTATATTTAGAACGTTTAATCAATTATAACAATTAATTTTAGCGTTTACATTATAAAAATAAAGAATTTTTTAGATAAGAAATAATATTTAAAATAAAATGTTTTTACATTTATTTTGAAATTATTGTATATAACATTGTAAGATAGTTAATCATGTTTTTATGATTAAAATGAGATTACTCAAATATATTAAAATAATATATTTACTAAGGTGTGCTCTTAATTTTCCAAACAATTATATCGATTAAAAATTTTTGAATAATTTTATATTATTAAAATATTATTTTTCTATTTCATGAAGATTTTGTAAAAGAATCCAAAGTGATATCAATATCAACTCTATATTTTTATTCTTTATACATTTTACTGTTTCATTTTCTTCGCCCCCAGAGATTGTCGCAAAATTTATTTTTCTCTGTCTTTGTCTCACTCTTCGTTTGATCTGCATCAGAAACAGGGCGTTCCTGAGCCATTGCATAGTTCTCTCTCTTTCATTCACGTAGTCACCAACATTAATGAAGCTACTATATCGCTGTTAACTCATGTTGGAAAGAGGGTGATCGAGAGAAGGGGCAATGAGTGAAAAAGAGATAGATATAATCATTTGGCCACTGACCTTGAATGGGCGGCCGTTAACGATTTTCCGTGGCGCCCGCGGTATGCGAGTTGCTGTTGAATCGAGGCGAGCCACTGAGCTGCCACATACGCTTGATCATTGCTTTAAGATTGTTTTAAATTAATATCTCTTGTCTTTCTTTGGTTAATCGACTTTTCTTACGCTTAATTTTTTTTGCGATATAACATTTTCGCACGACAATTATTATCTTCTGCTTCAACTGGATATTTGTGATTTTCTATTTGTTTTTTTCGATCAATATATTAATATATATTTATTTTATTTAAGGGATAGTATCAGTATTGAATTAATTTTTAGAAAAAAGCTTTAAAGGGTAAAAGAGGGCGAATGAATTTTTTATATCCTTGAAAAGAGCTTCTGAAAACTTAAAGATAAGAAACTGGTTTTCATTACAAATTAGTTAATATAAAGATTGAAAAATGATATAATAGTGAAGACTAACCCATATTTAATTACTATAATTATTTTGCGGATATTTGAATGTTGCACTTGTTGAAAGTTTATTTTTATAAAATATAAGTAATATCTTTAAAGTATATCGTTCTATTTATCAATAAAATAATTATTTGTGACTTTCATATAAATTAATAATAATAATTTCCATACTTAAGTATCGCTTTTTAAATATCAAATGATTAAAACAGTAGGTTCCTAATTACAGGTATTGAAAGGGAGTTGATTTTTATTCGAGCAAACGTTCATCTCAAAGATTTTTCCGTGCATTGCTCGTTAAGATCGAAGCGAAAGAAGAGAAGTTCGAGAATGGGTCGACGAGGAGAAGAAAAATGCCAAGGCGTGCAAAAATTCAACCCGTTGAAATAAAACGGGTACCGCTCGAGACGGACGGACAACCAGACAGCCAGATTCAGTCCACAGAATCAGAGTGGTAAGGGGCGCAGGGAAGTGGGGCCCAGTTTCGTACAAAAAAGAGGGAGACAGAGAGAGTTGATTGAGAAACGCTGTTAAACAGCAGGCGAGCAGCAGCAACAGCAGAGACGGCTGCGGAGAGTAGAGCCTGCAAGAACTTCGAGACAAGGCGGTTCGTTCAAGGCCACGCGCGCGTCGACTTGCTCGCGGTAAAGGTTCCACTCCCCCGCGCGCGTCGCCACTGCGGCCGCCACCACCACCGGCACTGCCACCACCGCCGCCGCCACCGCCGTCGCCGCCTTCGCCGCCTCTTCTTCGGCTCCGGTGAGACGACCGTGTGGGGAGGAGATTCCAAGTCAAGGGCGTTCTCTCTTTCCACAGTCAAAGCTCCGCTGCAGACTATTTCTCTCTCATAAATAAGAGAGAAAGAGAGAGAACAGAGTAACCACAAAACCGGCAACCGAAAAGAAGGGGCCTTACAAGCGTCGGCCTCCTTCCACTCGCACTCAGTTTGTTCTCTGTCTGTATATATATATTCGGCTGTTGCTCTCTTGCGCTTCTGCATACAAATCTTCTTTATCTTTCTTTTGCTCTTTTTATCTCTATTTCTTATTTTTGTCTTGTTTGCTCGATGATTTTTTCTTTCTCCTTTTGAGTTGCTTATATCTCTTATTTAATGCATACATTTTTGTTTGAAAACTATTTTTTTTTTTAATTT
Source organism: Dolichoris vasculosae (assembly GCA_018907195.1). Lineage (NCBI taxonomy): Eukaryota > Metazoa > Arthropoda > Insecta > Hymenoptera > Agaonidae > Dolichoris > Dolichoris vasculosae. The sequence goes on along the minus strand of JACCHY010000014.1, from coordinate 3,774,912 downwards.
TATCTTTCCTCTCTGTTTATCATATGTTTTTCATTTTATTCACCTCTCTTTTTCTTTTCCTGATTCACTAATTCTTTTTCTCGCTTTCTTACCATTCATCTTCTCCTTCTTTAATGTATATATATTCTCAATCTTCGTTTTGCTCTTACTTTTAATGTTTCTTTTTTTCTATTTTTATTATTTTTTTATTAACTCCCTTCTTCTTTCTCTCTTTAACTGTAAGATTAAAATTTTATTTTAACGCTCTCTCTTTCTTACTCTCTTTCGTTTACTAATTCTCTTTCTCACCTTGTCACCATTTTTGAACCCGTGTTTCTTTTATTTTATACTCTTTTATTGCTTCAACATACAAATACTCTTTATTTTTCCTTTGATTATTTGTGCAGATTTTTTTTTTACCTTTTTCATATTATCTCGCTCGATTCTTTTTGTCAATACTCTTGCTTATTCTTTGCTATTTTAGATTCATCTCCTTTTAATACATATTTTCTCATTTTTTCTTGTACAATAATTCTATTTTTTATATCTTTCTTTATATCTTTTTAATTTTATTGATTATACTTATATGGAATTGATTAGTTTTTTTAATTTTACCTTGTTTTATTCTATATGTGTTATTTAAATTTTTTTCATCATTAAATCGACCAAAATATTTCTTTATCTATCTTCTATTGATTATTATATTAAATCTAAATGCTATTTTTATAATTTATTGTAATACATATTGTACTAATATTAATTTCTTAAAATAAGATTAATAATTAATAAATTAATAATAAATTTGTTTTAATTGTTATACACAATAATTTAAAACATTTGTAATGTAACTTTATTCTTTAAAAAAAAAATAATAAGCTTGTATCGATTTTTATACAATAAATAAAAATCTTATGTAAATATTTACCTACAACATATTTAAGAAGAAATTTAAAGAATCACCAAAATTACGTGAAATTACATACTGTATTCCATTTTTATTTTCTCTTATTTTCTTTCCTTTAATCTTTTAAAAATAAAAATTTTTTTTTGGTTTTCCTTTACTTGCCAATCTCTATATTTTCTTTTTCTATCAATCTAAAAACATCTCTTTACGAGTAATTTTCTTTTTTTCATTTTAACTTTCTCTTTGGTCTTTATAACTGAGATATATTTATATATATATATATATATATATATATTACTTTATTATTATATTTCGATAGATAAGAATTTTTTTAAATATATATTTTAAGTTTTAATTAACTGATAAGTTGTTTTAAAATAAATGTATATTTTATAAAATTAAATCAATAAATGATAAATGTAAAATTATTCTAATAATTTTATTTCATAGTTTATAAGGAAATTTCAATTGATAATTAAATACTTATATATTATATAATTAAAAACTATATTTTAATAGAGAGCAGAGAGTATTATTATCATTTGTAATAAGAATATAATAATAGAGTTAATGCAATCCTTCAACCTAAAATTATTTTATTATTTTGTTTATTTATTAGAGTAGCAGTTACTTTCAACAATTAGTAATTTTTAATATTTTAAAATATTTTATTAATTTTCCGAACTATAAACTTTATCTTGAATAAATGAATAATTTTCTTTGCTATTTCAGTACCATTTAATGCAAAATTATATTTTAATTGTCATTTTATTTTGGAAACTTCTAAAAACTATGAAGAATATATTTACGAGTACGAAAATATGGAACAAATATATGTAAATATTTTAAGTTTTCTAGTTACAAATATATGCCTTAAACCTCAACTCATTGAACTAATTGAATTAAATAATTCAATTAAAAAATATGGATACACATTACAAACATAATTTTGCATTGAGTTGTGCATTTAGATTATATTTGCTTTAATTATTTAACTTTATAAAAATTTTGTTGAAATTTCAATCGATTATTGTTCACAATTTTTTTATTCTCATACACAGCATAAAAATGTTGATCTGTGTAACAAGTAACAATCGATATTACTTCCTATCCTGAATTTAACCTTTTCTGTAACCCACGCTTACTCTTCGAGTGCTATATTGCTCCTTATCTTTGTCTCGGCTCGATAAGACAATTTTTTTCTTAGCTCATAACCACGCGCTCATCTATATCTCAGTTCCACTACATGATCATATTATTCACATGTGCTTGATGAATTTCTTTGTTTCCTTTTTATTAAATTCTTGATAATCATAGTCATCTCACTTTGTTTGTTGAATAATTAGCTTTCTTTATTTTGATTAGTATTCACAATATTTTTTGTTTCTTTTAGTTTAGTATGTATATTTTATTTATGTAAAGTATTTATATAAATTAATTTTAAAGTTTGGGCACGAGTATTGACAAATAGCATTATTTAGTTAATCGTGTAAATTTAATACGCAGAAAGTCATGAAAATAGAGAAATTCTATAAAATATCGTATTTAGTTAATAAATTCTCATCAAATTGAAAAAAATAGATTTGATTATGAATTTTATTTCAATATTTAATTTACTTTTTAGGAATTAAAAATTATTGAAAGACAAAAATGCCGTAATTATATATTAATAGTTATAAATATTATATTAATCATGAAAATTTTACTTAGAAAATAATGAATATCGTATGTCAATTTTTTATGAAACAAATAATTTACGACTGTTGGAACTTTTTATCCTTATCCTATCTTTTTTCCTAATTTGAAATATACATTTTATTAAAAGAAATATATTAGCAAAACAAATATATAAAAACATCAGATTATAATTAAGAAAATTAATTATCTATTTTTCTATAGGATTCTGGACAGAAGTTAATCTTATGCATGATATACGTGTACACCCACATATGTATGCATATATAAGGCTTTGTGGCACGTTTTGAAATTCCGCTTGCAAAAACATACTTTCACACGCTCTTTTACGGAGGGTTAGAAGCAGTGAGGTAAAGGCAAAAAGGAAGGAGAGAGGATGGATTTCATCCACGTTGTAAGACTTTTGGTACTGTGACGCTCTCTTGGTAAATTCTATCTTCTTTTTTCTTACTCTTTCCTTCTTCCATATCGTCTTCCTAAACCTCTTTATGCATTTCGTAGCTTACGTACACATCTTTCTATCTCTTCTGCTTAAGCTCATTTTATGAAGATATGTTGAAAATTATGTTTAGCTGGCCTTTAAGTACAATTATATGTATATATCAAAAATTTTTTTGCTATGGAAATGAAATAATTATATTTTTTTAATTTTTAATATCGGACGATTAAAAGTATTTAATGATTATTGATAACGAAATGATTTTTTTAAAGCTAATATTAAATTGTAACGATGCTTGTAATTTAAATTTTAAAGATTATATTGTAATTTTTCGTTACTTTTAATAAAATAAAATTATATAATTTACAATCATTACAAATTATATATATGCTATCAAAATATTGTTCAACTTATAAGATATATATATTAAATATTTGGAAACACTTTTTATAATATTCGATATATTAATCTTTTAGTACAAAAGGTATTTAAGAGTTTCTATTTAAGAGTCTGAAATTTTAAATAAAACTAATAACATTTTTTATGGATTTATAATAAAAATTATAGAAATAGGTATTAATGTCTTAATAAACTAAATGTAGGACAAGTACTTGTTAACACAATACAAGAACCTTCACATATTTTGTTACAAATATTTCAGATTAATTCTTACGGCATGTATACTTATATCAAATTAGTTTGTAAAGATAAATATATAAATTATTTCATTTGTCAGATCTTAGAAGTTTTTTTTTATACACGAATAAATAGAAGTAAAATAATGCTTTTTTGAAGTTCTGTCTGTCTGTCGACCCCTTTCCACTTTCTCTTCTTTTCGTTTCATGCGTTTGCAATTTCTGTTAACTTCGCGTTTGTATCGTGCGTGATTCTTCAATCCTTTTTTACTCTTGCATCTTTCGTCTGCTAATTCTGCTTCGTATACCTGTTTATTTTTATTTTTTGTTTTCTCAAAGATCAGACCTGTTAATTTAACCTTTTCACAGCGATGCATTTTTATAGAAGGACTTGAGGTGAAGGTTTCTTCGATAAGTTTTTTTTTAACAAATCTTTTTTGTGTGAGTTAAATTTGCCTATATTTTGATTGAATATAAGATTTGATATAAAAAATTGTTGTAATTGTTTAGAAGATGTTAAAGCAATATTTTACATGTTATCAGTTCATAATTTTTTTTCTTAAAAAAGTATTTAGTCAATGTAAATGTTTTTTAATCATAAAAATTTACAATTTACAACATCAAAACGATTTTTATACATGTTTTAAATTTGGCAATTTATAATTTTTTATAAAATATATTTAAATATATATAATTATTGTAAGTATTCTTAAATAAATTTAATAATTTTTCTAAGTAAAGAAAATTTTATCATTACAAAAATATTGATTTCCTATTTCTATATCTTTTTATATATTTTTTCAAGTTTATTCAAATATTTGTGAAATTTCTAATAAGAATTTTGTGTTAAGTTTATTAAGTACAAAGATTTATTTAATTTTAAAATTATATTATTATTATTTTATAAAATACGAAAATTTGAAAACAAAATATTTTTATCTTAATTTGAGAGATTCAAGAAGATTTTAAGAAAAATTATAGAAAATAAAAATATTTCAATGCATAGTATTATTAATAAAATCATGTTTTAGTGAACAAACATTCGTTATTTACGTTATATTTTAATATCTCATAACAGTAAGATTTTAATACAGTAAATCATTTGAATTAACAAACAGATTTGTTATATTGTTCAAAATTTAAATCTAAATTGTGATTACTAGAAATGAAAAGAAGATAAGGTGGAAGGATCTTTAAAATCGAGCTATCTGATTAAAGTGATTCTTGTGTGCTATAGGTAGCACATATATACGTACACATATGTCCGCATATAAACGTTCATATTTCAAAGGAGTAGTTCTTTAGAGGAGTATTTTTACTGCTCATAGTATGTAAGTTCTTTAGATAAGGATGAATATTCTCTCTCTCTTTCACTGTTTTTGTCATTTATAGTTTCTGTATTGTTTAATATTAAGTACAAAATAAAATAGTTTATATTTCAAGTGATTTTATAAGCTTACATTATTACTTATTAATTATTTTTATTTTTTAATATATTTTCATAAAAATAACTTTTAGAATTTATTTTAGTTATATGAATTTAGATTATGCTAATTAAGTTAATAAATTGTCAATCGTATCAATTAAAGTAATAAATTCTTATAATAATAAAAGGTTATTTTTAGTATTACTTCTAAACATTACTTTTATTAAAATTAATACTTGTTAATAAATCCTATATGTATATAATTTGAACTAAGTGGTTTGATAATAGTATTGATTTATTGATTGAATAAAAGAAAAATATATTCTGTTATATGACAGAATATAAATTGGAAATTCAATAAGTGAAGAAAAAATGAGGAAAAGACAAATATGTCGAATGATAGATAGATAGGGAGAGAAACAAAAGAGATGCATCTTGGTTACTGCCAGTAATTCCTACAGGTGATTATTTTGTAAGCAATCAATCATATATATTCTCGGGTTATGGTTTGCTCATTTGATAATCTTGTTGCGCTTCTACTTTCTGCCACTCTCTTCTACTTTTATCTCTATCTTTTTTACCCATTCCACGAAACATTGTGTCTACATCATGTACGTTGTAGTTTAACAATTTGTTTGAACTGCTTTTGTGGATGCCTTTATTCCTTATTTTTCCACGATTACCTGTTATTCAATTTTTTCTTTTTTCAATATTTTACTCTTTTATGAAGCACTAATGATTCATATTAAAAATTTAAATATATTTATTTCCTATTTTTATTTTGTGAGAGATATGCATACGAATATGATAAAAAAATGATATGACATATTTGGATGTAGTTTGATATGTAGCAAGTTTCGATATTGGATTAATAAAAAGATTTGATAATTGGTTATTTTATATACAAGTAAGTTTAAAAGATATTTCCAAGACAAGAAAGTATTAAAAAAAACATTTTTTTAATTTTATTTAAAATAACTGCGTCATTACTTTCAAATATAAAAAGGAAACTACATTTTATCATATATTTAAATGAAAAAATTCAGAAATAAAAAATTAGCATTTAAAATAGTTTAAAAGTATTATTTGAGAAATTTATTGTAAGTTACTCTGAATGAACTCATTATTTTAAAGAGAATGAAATTCTATATACGGTTTATATTTTTTAAATTTATATTATTACCAAAAATAAAAAATTTTTTTTTATTTATAGAAAATAAAATTTTATTTAATTGTATCCTACATTCTTGAAATTATGAGTGAAAATAATTAACAATGTAAATTAATTTTATTTTAATTATTTGTACATATCAATAGCTTTAAGTATATTAATTTAATATTGTAGCTTAAATATTTTCGATCAATTTGAGACGAAAATCATTCACGGCTAAAAATAATACCTTTGAAATAAAATCTGTTATATTTACATATTTCTAAAAAATTCTGCGTGAATCTCAAGATTAACGTTCTTCAATGATAAATTTTATACAAATTTATGTAATTCTTTCGTATAAATTTTATAAATTTGTTTTCATTATTTTTAACTTGTAATTTTCAATAAAATAAATTAGTTACGTATATACTATTATGATGTTGTTTGTACTTAAATAATTTTTTTTTTATTTAATGAGAAATTTAGAAAAAAATTATTCAGAAAGAAATCGAGAGAAAGAGAGAAGTTAAAATAGTTGAAAGAAAAAATCTACTTTAAATTTATTGACAGTCATATTTGTTCGTAATAATGTTTTGAGTTCTCTTTTTAAATTGAAAGTAGTAATTTTTTATTATATCAATAGTTTATAGTTGATCGAGAAAAATTATATAATGTCTTATTTAGATAATTAAATTAATTATGTATTCATGTACGAAACTAAAGCTTCAATTAATGTGAGATAATGAGATTTGAATACAAATTTGAAATTATCTTTAAATCAATATCCTTTTCAAATTTTTGTTTTTTATTTTATTAATGAAGTAATATTTTATTCAAATAAGAAAAACGAAATATCACAAAGTAAAATTATAGGTTAAAATTTTTATTTCAAATTTTTTAAGATTCATAATTATATAAAGAAGTATAATATAATTATAGTCATTGTTTATGTATATATAATATATATACTTTAAATGTATTTGTAATGAAACAGAATTTAATATATTTATCAAGACTTGACTAGTCAATTCGGGATTTTAATAAAAAAAATAATAGTCAATCTCATTATCTCATTTTACACTTATCGAACCATGAATTAAGATTTATTAAAGAAATGTATTAAGAAGTTTATTAAGTTAAAATAATATTAGTATTTTATTAATTTTAAATATTGGTTACCTTAATATTTTCTATAATGTGATAATCGTATAAGCATGTGTAATAAATAATACAAGTAATATTTAAGCTGAAATAAATTCATATGAATGCAATTCAAGGGAAGTGGTTGAACCAATAATCAAACAATCCACTTAAGGTTAAACAAAAAGGTAATTAAATTGAAGTTATCCTTTGAATAAAACTAAGTAAATATTTACTGTTATTATTGAAAGAATAATTATTCAAATATAATAAATTAGTATTCGAGTGAGGAATCGTGAAAACATCACCAAGGTTCATGAGTTTGTATAAACCAGAAAACAAGATATAGGGCCATTATACAGAGATAAAAGAAGAAAAGCAGTAAGCAAAAGCATAAGATAGAGTATGGGAGCGAAAGAACCAGAGTTTCGGCCGATGCTGCTGCCGTTGTGTCGTTACTTGCACTTATGACGCATAAATTCCCCGCCATACTTGTTCTTCGTCTTACGCTGGTTCTCAACCCATAATGATGATTTAAACACGGGCAAGCGGCACTTTGCTGAGTCTGAACGTCGCCGAAATCGTCTCAAGGAAATCATACCGGGCTCGTGTTTCGTTGTTTATTATTTTTCCTGGTTAAATTGTTATTTTGTATCCGAGTGTACGCGTATGCTCTTCTTTTGTATTTTAAAAAATTTAAAAGTATCGATAATTGTTGAAATTTTAAAAATGTTTTATTTCTTAAAATTCATTAAAGATGTTTTATTCATCATAGAAAATTCTTATATTTTAGAAAATCTTAAAATACATTAATTAATTTATTAAAATCAATAAATACCAACTTTAAAACACAATATTAAAGTATAAAAATGTATTCGTATCATTTTAAAATAAATTATAATCAAATATTATTTCTAATGTATAATTAAAATTTTATATATTATAACTAAAATTGACTCATATTTAAAAAATGCTGACAGTATATATTGAAGAACATTTATAGATAAAAAAGCGATAATTATATAAATACTTATAAACTAAATATTTAGTTTCATTATAATAATTATTTACAATTATATACTATATATAATTTTCTTTAATATTCTTTTATATATATGTATCATTTCATAATAATTATAATAATATTTAAAAAATTAATAGACACTGATTAATTCAAACAGTTTAATAAGTTATAGAATTTCATAATTTTAATAATGTATGATTCATGTATATTAAAAAAAATTAAAAAACCATTTTTATATTAGTATCATTAGTAATATTACTAATTACGCTTTTTAATATACACAATACGAAAAATTTTTTTAGCAACCATAATTATGAATAAATCTACTTTTTTATTAAAGTAATTTTTTTTATTTTTCATTTAATTTTGTTTATTTTAAATAGTAAGAATTAAGTACATTTTTTTTATAACTGATATAGATATTATTATTTATTTTCCTTTACAGAACCGAGTTAAGCATTAATCATATGAAATTTAACACAATAAAAAAATTATTCTATACGTTAATCACTAAATACAATTATTAAAAAATGAAAAAACTAAAAAATATGAATTTTATTCATTGAAGCATCCTTTGTATAAATGTTTTTAGATTTACAATCCACAAAATACAAATTAAATTCGAGATTTTAAGTGAAGAAATGCAACATGTATAGAACTGCATTATTAATATTGAATCGATACACCTAGCAAGTCTTTCATCCAAATAGTTGGTCCACGGTCTTAGACAGAAAAGGTATAAGTTAATATAGGGCGCGATCAAAAAGAACAGCGAACAAAGTGCAATTCGTGTCGAACGCCATTCCAAACACCACCAACGGAGTGGCATAGCAGCAGCCTACGCTAACCGAGATCCCGACATGCTCACGAAACTTTTATGCTCAAGGACACGCAATGCTCAGCGGCGACAGCGGTGGCGGCGGTGGCGGTGGCGCATATTCCGAAACTGAAAGTGCGATCCCGCGAAAATCTAACATCTCGCATAACCGGTCTAACCGGATTCGCACTGTTGGCGCGGGTTTTAAGTTGCTCCTTCTCACTACTCTGCCCCTTCTCTTATTTTTGTAAAGCCTGCTCTGCTTCTTGCTCTATCCCATGGATCGACCGTTTTTTGGCAGTAATAGGATAAAAAACAAAAGTCGTAATAATAGCAAAGTATGATTTAGTTTTAAAATGCAATCAATTTCTTAGCGCATATCATTGTAGTTTTATTTCCAAAAGCTTTTTATTCTTCAAGTTCGTCGAATTAAAATCATACTAATATAGAGGCGGAATCATAAATATGCTTTCGAGTTATATTAGGATATATTTACTATATTTACCATCTTAATTATATTAGACTTTGCGAATCTTAAATTAAAAATTAAAGATTTAATTTTTAATTATCGCTGAAGAATATTTATTTAACCAATTTTAATAATTATGTAGGTAATTAAATTATATGACAACATTTTATTCATATATAAAAACACACGTACATTTTTAATTTTAATGTTAAAGGTATGAAAATATAAAATATTTTTACTCTTTCAGATTTAAACTTAAAAAATTATAAAATAATGAAATTATTTTCTTTTGATATTATTGTGTTTAAAGACAATAATTTATTAAATTATATTTACTTATTCAAACTAGATATCACCGTAGTAATTTTCATATGTACTGTGAAGATTATTTTATATTTAAAATATTAAATTATTCTACATAATATTTACCATTAATGTTTATTTATATTCTAAAATTGGTTAATATTGTTTAAAATATGTTAAATTTAACATAGATTAATAAGATTTGATATCATTTTCATTTAAATAAAATTATATTTAGAAATACTAAAATTAATGTATATGTTATAAATATAAAATAATTATAAATATATTGTATATATATAAATTATATGATTTAAAAAATCATTAAAAACTTACCGATGTAGAGTTTAATCGATTCTAGAAAGAGAAATTATTAGATAGTATAAATATCCTGTAAAAATGTTTTTTTAAATGAATTATTAATGTTATAATCACAGATGTAGCTTATATTCTCTATTGTGTATATTAAATTAAAATACATTAGAAATAATTCCAATAAAACATTTAATATAGAAATTTAAATAATTTTGCTTAAAACGCAAGAAAGATGTTAAAAACATCATGTAAAAAAAGGATGACGAGGAAAATGTATACGAAAAAAAAAATATGATTTTAAATTTGAGAACAAGGAAGTTGAAAAATAATAAAGACAATGTGAAACAAATATAAAAACATTTATCAGGCATCTCGTGTTTATTGTAAATTTTATTGGTATAAAAAAGTGAAAATGGAGAAAACAGAATAGTATAGCTGTAACGAAGAGCAGGGGCGGAGTTTCATCCATTTGATGTAGGAAAAGCTTGTATATTTTAAATATCGCGCGTTGAAATAAAAACTTTCCAAACTTGGTCAGAGTACGCTTAATTCTCATTAATCAAAAAAATAATATTGACATATTGTGTATTTGGGTGTGCGTTTTGTACATATGTATGACTGCTATTTGCGTATGAATGCGCGTGTAGTAATCCATGAGTATATATGCACATATGCATACGTCTATGCATGTAAGTACACACGTATATGTTTATGCACGCATGAACACTATCGAGTTCACATGAGCTCCTGCAATGTTGCGACTTAATATAGGAACCTTGTTCTGATCTAGAAATAGTCTCCTCTGTCTTCGACGCTCGAACACTCCGTTTCTTCCTTTTACATTTAAGAAAAATTTTTCCATTTCGCTAGATCTTTCATTACTTTCAGTTTTTTTTATTATTTTCTTTTCCTTTGATAGTACACAAAACATAGTCTTTATCTCTCTCGCATTATTTTTTGATTTTTATTTCAGTTTTACCTAAGGTGAACCGATGTTCTATATGTAAATTGAATGCTTAAAAGATGGATTTTTATTGATTATTGTTAATTCATTAAAAAATAAAAACAAAAGACATTTGAATTATATACAAATGAATAGTTTATTTGACTTATATTAATTTTGTAATATATTTTGAACAATTTCAATGTAAAAAATTAGTAGTAAAATATGTAATAATATTTCAGTACTTTAATGAAAATTCTTGTATAATTGAGAGAATTTTTTTTAAATGAACTGCACGAGCGTCGATTAATTTTGTATACTATTATTCAGTTTTACAGTTTTTTAAAGCTACCGAAAAAATAAGGAAAAATTCAAAGAAAGCAGAGTAGAAGTAGGTAATGAGAGTTTGCTTAAAATTTTATACTTTCAATTTAAATTATTTTGATTAGTTTTATACAATATATTCTTCATTTTAAAATGTATTATTATTATTATTATTTATATCTTTAATACTTAAGTTGTAAAACTATTATAGATTATAATTTTTGACAAAGATTTTATCAGACTAAAAAATTTACGATGTCAAAAAATTTTAATTATTTGAAAATATTAAATTTTAAGAATGTAAATTATATACATATAAATATTTTTGCAAGTATTCTCATTTTTAATACCCAACTCTGCACTAAATATGTGATTTTCAGTTTATATATTTCCTAATCTTGTCGTTTACAATAATAATAATAATAATAATAATAGTTTTTCAATGTACATACAATTATGATTTTGAAATAAAAAGAACAGCCAATTGATTTGAAACAAAAATAATAATTTATTTCCTAAATATAAGAAAGTATATAAAAAAGTTCATCGTCTTTTATTCGATATAGTATCCTCAAATTTCACTCTCAATTTTTCTCATACTTCTTTCCTTTTCCTTTTTTATTGTTTATATAAGTATATATATGTATACACACACACACACACATATATATATTTAAATCGTCCTTTCAATTTTACGCGCAGTTCCACTTTATCGTATTGCACTCGGTAATTAAAAAAAGGAAGCAAGTACAAAAAAGAAAAAGGAGTTTTGAATTAAAGCTTATACGCACAAGCGTCCCTTCTACTTTCGAAAGTTTTTGAGAACACGCTGGGCGAGCAAGTCCAAATATAAAAACAATATAAAAAAGATTAATCATAAGAATTAAAACTGAAAAGTTTCATCAAATTAAATGTTGACCCGTTGAGAGTCTTATGAATTAAATCAATATAAAACAAGCAATAAAAAACAATATTTCATCTGTCTATTGTGTGAGATATAAAGTTGATTTATTTAATCCCTGTTGAATCTATATAAATATATGCGCGAACTTACAGGCTAGTTTTATATATTTTTATATAAGGTTCAATGAACGTTTGTTGGTTGACGGGAGAATATAGTGTGCGCGTATATGTACAGTCTTGGCAAGAACAAAAACGTACAACAATTGGGCACTTTAATTACATACACATATGCAAACGCCAACGCGCGTACAACTGCTCGCACCCATGCACGCACACACAAAGAAACACACCCGCACCTAAAAATGAGATTTTTATAATTAATGACTTGCTTGCTCTTCGTGCACAAAATGTAACAATTAATATTTTTGCGTTTAACGCGACGTTTTTCTATGTAATTGTGACAAAATAATATTTCTTATAACGCATACTATAACAATACAAAATTATTCCGTCATGTAATTAATTTCTTTTTTTGTTTCTCTATGTAAAGAGAGGAAGACTTATGTATTACTTTGTATCTATATTTTATAAAATCGATTCATCTCTTTTTAGACGGAATAAAATTAGCTACGAGCACGAGGTGAAAATCGTCGAGGCTGTGTTGTACAGTCACATATACGCAAAAGCACCAGAGAAAAACGATTATGAAATAGTTTTTGAATGTACATTTTATTTTTATTTATTATTCGTTATGTCTATTAAGTCATTCTTTTATCATATTTTTACACTTTTTTAAAAAAAAAACTAATTTTTTGAAAAAAATTTTTTTAAGCTATTACTTATGTATATTTAAGTAATATTATCATTTAAAAAGTAATTCAGAAATTTTTCTTTTATTAGAATAATTGTGAATAATATTATTTTTAAAAATTATTAGAAATCAGTGTGTATGTTCTGTTATTTATTTAACTTTTTAACATTCAAAATTTTAATGCAAATATTGTGTTAATTTTGTGAATTTATATAAAATATTCATAATTTAGAAATTATTTCAAAATGTTTCTCTCGGTATAAGTAAAAAAACGAAACCGATAAGTGAGAAAGGAAGACGCAATGGGAGTTATTAAACTAGATGCTTATGGCACGATGCACTAAATAAATTTTAAAAAGTGAGAACACTACAGTTATAACAGAAAAATCATTCATAGAAATAATAAAATAAAAATACATTGTTAAATTTTAAATTATCCAAATTGTTTTTCAATCAAATTTGATTTCTCAACCTTTTATACTGCAGGCTATAACAATAAAAATATTCAAAAAATTATCCATTATTCAGTATAAAAATACTATGTAGTAATTTAAATAAAATTTTTAAATTAATATAAAATATTTAATTTTTGTGTATCATTCTATATCAATGTACATTTTTGATCATACAAATTAAAAATTATTAGTTTCTCATTTCATAACAAGTTATCTTTGCACTAACTTTAAATTTAAAATGAAAATGGATTTTGAAAAATTCTTAAATGAAATATAAATTTTAAATGTTCTGTAATGATATGTAAAAACATGTAGTTTACAATATTAAAATTTTTTTAAATACAATATATTATTAATGTATGAACAATAAATGATAATAGATTCAATAAAAATTAAAAATATTATATTTGTTAAATTACTGATAGTACAGTAAGTGAATAATTTATTTATAAATACATTTTGTATAAAAATTTATCGCTCGAACAAATATGATTTTCACCGCGTATAGATTACTTATGTAAAATGGTGAGCCTCGCGCGTCTTTTTCTTTACTTCTAATGCATTAGTATATGACAGAAACGACGCATAAAGGAATTAACAATCGAATATTTGACGCGGAAAAGATGTACAGAAATAAAATTCGTATATAAAATGGCGTTCGTATTATCACATCACACGATGAATTTTGTGACTGCGAAATATTGTAACGTTAATAGTAACTTCCATGGCTAATGTTCCGATGCGTATATGTGTAAAGAATAACAAAATGGTAATAGCGAGTCTTCTGCGGTATACAATCAACAAAACAAAATGGCGTTAGTTTGCATATACACGTATGCGCAAAATTATATTAATTTTTCCTTCTGTTATATTATATTTAATCGTCAATTTCTGTTCAACGATATAATATTTTTAAAAACAGATAGTATGTCGTAGAGTCAAGAAGGTTTTACAATAATAATAATAATAATAATAATAATAATAATAATAATAATAATAATATAATATAATATAATAATAATAATGATAATAGCAGAACAATAGTAATAGTTTTAGCAATAATAGTAATAAAATAATTAATAATTATTATATTGGCGTAAAAATAATTACATTGATGGCAATAAAGAATAATCATAAAGATAAAAAACAAGTATCCTTTTGTATCTACATATTTACTTGTATGTCAGGCTTTAATATAATCGATACTAAAATAAAAGCTATGTTGCTTCTAATGTTATTGTTATTTTTTCTTTTATTTTCAAAGTAAAAATTGATTTAAAATAAATTATGAAAAAAATAATAAAAAAGGAGGAAAAACCTTAAAAATTTTCATCCTTTGATACAAATATAAAGCTTTTAATGACGCATAATAAAGAGAGCGATTATTATTAAAATTTTAATATATTTCGTACAAAGTTTTTAAAACAATATTTTATTGTAGTTTTTGCTTTGAAACGTAATTGGTATATTTTGCGTCTAGTTTTACGAATTCTTTAATTTAAATTATGAATAATTATTTTATAAATCTTGTCTTAAAAGGTAGTAAATGCAAAATTGTTAAGTACGAATCTTAAAAAATTTTTCAACTTTTTAATCTGTTTTTATTTACCTGTTTTTACCTATTACACGTTAAAATCCGTCACTATATTATTTAAGGTGAATTCTGAGGGAAATTTTATGTTATTATAAACACGCAAAGAGACTCAGCATGGAATAATTACATTATTGTAGCTTAGATATTATGATTGATCAATGTTTTAATTGTAAAAAAACAAATATCCAGATTATAATCAAATAAAAATTTTTATGAATAAAACTTTTATTATACTTGTGTTATTTATTTTTTTTATTGAAAATTTATAATTTAAGATTACTTTCAAAGTACCGTAAAATATTATTAAGTTGATTTTAAATATGTTAGAAATGAAAAAATAGCTCATACTAATATTTTTAAAACTGGATTCTTGGAATAAAATATTTTTGATTTAATTCTGTAATATATAACCTTCGATATCTATGTCTACTAATGGAAGAATTCGAAGAAGAAAACAATTACAAGTATTGCACTAATTCTACATGCAGATCTGAATAAACCGGAGCATCGATAAAGAATAAGGAAAAAATCAAAATACGCAGTCGATTCTTTTCTAAAAAGAATAATCAAAACGCTTATATACCATGTCAGTATGTAGTCAAACCACTCACATAATACAAACTTAACTTTGTTTTATACATATTTAAGTTATTCATTATTCTGTCAGTGTAAAAAACAAGTGATTTTTTAAAAATAAAAACAGAGCTGTATATTACATATGTATACTATTTACGGTTTGGCAATTTGTGTATATGTGCTTCTGTTTGCAGCCTGTTCAGTCGCGGCGCGCCAGCGCAGTAAAAAAGCCCTATATAATATATCGACTCAGTTCTTATTTATCATCTAGCAATCATACACATGAAAATAATAAAACAGTCAAAAACATAAAGAATAATAATAATAATCAATAATATTATTAATATAATAATGACAACGGAAAAAATCTGCTTTGAGGTATATATCATGCGGAGTTTTAATAAAGAAACAACATGTAGATAAGACTGAATAATAATTAAAACCTGCTTTTAAGAGAAGCCTATGCATAGTTTTGTTTCATTTTTCTTTTATTTTTTTCATCAAAAAAAGATTTTTTTATGCATTATCTTTAGCATAGTATTTATGAGCATTCTTTCATCGGTACCGGAAGTGTGTAGAAACTAGCTAATCTTTACAAACCATACGACCGTCATTATTACCGTCAAAAAAAAGGAAGAGAAAATACTATATACGCACATGTTCATATTTTTATAACTACGAGTAAAATTACAATAATTCGACTGTTACCTTGATTTTTTAAATTGATTTCTTTTATTTCGCTCAATAATAGTGACGATACGCGTGCAAATATTCTTTTTTTTCGTCAGGCAACTTTATATCGCTAATTCATCTGTGTAAATTTAAATCACGATGAGCTTAATTTTTATCCTTGTATTAATTTTTTTTGAATTGTCAATAAAAATCTTTAATTTACAATAGCAAAATAATTAATAAATTAAATATAATTAATAATTAATAAATTAACATTAATAGTATTGAGAAGATTTTTATTGATTCATTTATTAAAATTAAAATAATTTTGGTATTCGAAAAACTGGTGGTTTGATGAAATTTTTGTAAAAATAATATTGATGCTTATAACGAAAATAATGATGATGATTGGTAATTGTCGTCATATGGTGTAACAATTATATTTTTATTGTAAAAGCAGGTGCAAATCAATTTAAATTTTAATGTAAATTTTAGGAAAAATTTTAAGAGCCACAATCACATCGTCAAAGCGCATTAATTTACTTTTTGACGTTTTGGCGCATTGCACAATATATATGCATCATATATATTATGCGTATACACGTTTCTTTATTTTCTTTTAACATGTATACGCGGTATAAGACTTATTACCTAATGAGTCGTTTTTATTTTTTTAACGTGACATCTTTTGCATGACACGGTTTATTAATATCCTTAAAATTTTTATAATAACATTTTAGAGCGAATTTTTCATTCTTTTATAGTCCTTTATAATAGGATTATCATTAATTGCAATTATTCATTTTTTATATGTATACAATAATTGCATACGTATAAGTAAATATTTATAATGTACATGCACATACATACGCACGTATAATTAAAGAATACAATTAAATTACTGCAGCAAGTAGCAGCAATTTCGAGGCACTACGACGGGCCATATTGACTATGGCCACACAATTATCATCTCAAATCTCTGTTTTTTCAAATTAAAAGACTATATAGAATATCTAATGCATAATCATTATATACACACATACACACATATTTACTCTTTCTTACACTCTCCCAGATATACATTCTCAAATTCAATCTCATACACAATGCATGTGCACTCACGCATATGCCAACCACCTCTATCAATGTATTTGTTTGTATATATATGTATATATAATATGCAACATACGTTTATACTGACACTCATTTATGCTCATGCTACCTTGCTCACCCGCAGAAGTATATATGCATATATATGCATTTCATACTAAGTATAGATCAGAGTGTATTATGTATTATACAATAATAAGAGAGATCACACGACTTAATATAGAAATCTAAAAGACTATCAGCTATTACGTAAAATTTGTTAAGTATTGCCACGAAATGTACGAATGAAATCTATGACGATCACGTTTAAGACAATAATAACAATGTAATAAAGTATGGGATATTTTATGATAAATATGAGAATATGAGGATGAAAATAGTATTTTATGATTATGAAGATAATGATAGTGGTAATAAAAATTAACTATGATGATGATCATTGATGAATGATAGTGAATAACGAACGATAATGTTAATATGAATCTTACAGTATTGACAAAATTTGATAATCAGGAACGCACTATTGTACGGTTCCTTAAACTTTAGCTATAATTTTTATCAACTATCCTAATTATTTTACCACTATGATGTCTCAGCCTTCTACCACATTCCCTCCAACATTTCATTTGCTTATGTAATTGTATCCTTAATTATTCATTTATTTTTCTTTTTTCTTTTCATTTCTATATTATTCAGCACCAATTTGATTTTTTTCTACATAAAAAATACAATTGAAAATATTCGATACTTTTAATTGAACTATTTGCATATATGAGCCTTATGTAATAGGATATTTTCATTAACTTGTTTCATAGTTTTTTTGCTTCATAAATGTTTAATATTTAAAAAATTATTGAATATAATCGTATTGAGATGCAGACGAGGCAGTTTTACTTACTACAAATCTGAAAACTCATAATGGAGCAAATGCATTTAATTCCAATTATTCTTTAATTTTTTTATGTAATTTTTCTTTGTATTATTTAAATTTTCGTATAGTCTACCTAATCTGTTCATTCTGTTCCACTATTACGTACATATTCGTGATTCATTCTAATTTCTCATACGGTTGATTAATTATTATCGCCTATTCATTTAATTTTAGTTTTTTTCAAGGTCAAATACGCACTATACATATGTACAGACGTTTTCTATCCATCATTTAATTTACGTGACGTTTAATTTTTTCGGACACAGTCACTAAATATTTTTTTTATTTCCTCTACTTTTATTACGTGCTCTTAATGTATATTTTCCCTATTACTTTTCATTTAAGTGTTCTACTACTCTATCATGATTTTCAAACTCTTTTTTATCAATCGTTTTTTTAAACATAGGCAAGTTAAATATTTATCACAATCATTTCAGTCTAGTCGAAAATCGAACATGTTTGTCGAGAAAACATATTATGAATGAAAATTGGACCAAAAATAAAAAGAAAACATGTGATTTTCGTTTCCCCCGCAGGCGTTGATTCTCGACGCTTATCATGACCCGAATAATCGTGATCTTAAAAAAACTAAAGAAGAATGATTGGAATCGTGTTCTTATTATCGCGCATGAACGAAGATTGGACGAGTTTTATTTATTTATGTATATACTATATATACGTTACCTTATTATGTGAACTTGCCCTCATTTCTCTTTCTTATTTCTGTTGATATAGTCATACTTATACGAAGTGGGCATGATGCTTATGAATGAGAATTCGAGTCAACAAAGCGGGACAAAAAATCTGATGAGTAGAAAAAACCTAAATCGGAAGAGCAATTTTCTATATAACAGATAAATAATTCATATGTCAATTATTGATATTGTTATAATAATTCTCTCTCTCTCTCTCTTTCACTTTCTCTCATGCTCTCTCTCGATACAATGTTCCATTTAAGGATAGAGCTGCTGAAGCGGCTGCTGTTGATTACATCTGCTCGACGCGTCTGGCGACGAGGACGATGAGGCGATTGATGAAGGCGATGATGACGCCGATGAAGATGAGATTTGTTGCCGTGACTGTTGCTGCTGCTGCTGATGATGATGATGGTGATGATGATGATGCTGCATTATACTGTTGGTACAACTACCAACTGTGTTGAGGCATCGCTGAAATCTCAGCGGTATTCCTGCTTGCTAGTACGCTGCAGGATGGACGGCTAGTCACTGGGGCGGGAGGCCGGTAGGTGGCTTGAATTCACCAGTGACAGTGACAACATTCGACTGACCGGGGAATTGAGCTGAGGATACAGCCGGTTGATGATTAAATGCTGGTGCATAACATTGGGGGAAATAAAGCTCAGGTTTGACTACAGTGGGCGTCAGACCTCGGGTTACAGTAACAGGCCCGATTCCAGTTGGGGTGCCACCTGTACCACCCCCACCAGGAGGTTTTGTATCACTACTTGAGTTCCGCCTGACCTTAGCTGCATGTGGATTCATATGGTTATCGATATGTTTCTTTACTTCGGGCTCGGTCGCAAATCGTCGTCGACAGTTAGGCATTGGACAGCAAAAGGGCCTGTCACCTTGGTGGGTGCGAGTATGCTGATCAAGAATAGCCTTCTGTCGGAAGTCCTTACCACACTGTTGGCACTTATAGGGCTTTTCACCGGTGTGTATTCGGAGATGTTGATTAAGAATCGTACGCTGCCTGAAGTTGCGGCCACAATATACACAACCATAGGGTTTCTCGTTTGTATGAATACGGAGATGTTGAGTTAGATGGGACTGTTGCCTGAATCTTTTACCGCATTCAGGACAAGGATAAGGTCTAGATTCAATGTGTATACAACCATGTTGAAGCAAAGTCGATTTCTGTTTGAATTCTTTTTGGCAAATAGGACAACGGACATAAAGTGGCATGCCTGCAGAGCGGCCATGTTGTATGACATCTGGGAGGCATCCTTTACCACTGGATCCTGCACCGCTTTGTTGTTTAATATATTGAAGAGCGCCAAAAGTACCAGAGGCTCCAGCCGTACCAAATACTGCATGATTACTACCTTTTGGATCCTTGAAGTAGGCTGGATATTGGCTAGAGTTACCATCACCAGGCGCAGGACTGAAAGCTCCTGATTGTGTATCTGTATCGCCAAATGTTGAGGCGACCTCTTCCTTACCTTCTTCAGGTGGGAAGGGTACATCTTGGGGCCATAAAGTTGGTGTCATTCCATTTTTGAAGATCAAGTGTGGACTCACGTCTGAAATGATAAACGGAGAATAAAACGTTTTAATGAGGACGCGATTATCGAAACGACATGGCGCGTTGATAATTAATTGCGGTTTTTGCTTATTAAGACTTTTCGTTATTGTTATTCTTTTATTTATGTATTAGTTTTTCGATATATAAGATATTTTCTTGCTATTTTTGGTTCTGTGAGTCACAATTGTAATGTATCTATTAATTTGTGCAAATGTAAGGCAAGCATTTTCATACTTCTATCTTTACAACAATGACTTATAATATTGAGATATAGGGCTATATATAATATCGAATGAAACTTTTATTTAAATATATGGTTTATAAATTGTTCTACGAACTTCGCAGGAAAACAATGATATCTGCTAAGAGAATGATTAGACGTATAAAATTTTTTGAGGAAATGAATGTCTTTGCGTTGTAGAAAGAAAAAACTTAGATCTTTGGGATTATTAAACCAGTTTCATGAGATTGGCAGGATAGTCAAACAAGGCGATAGTAATAACTTGAAATATTACATTTCCTTAACGTTTTGTTAAAAAATCCGTTCTTTGTAATATACTTAGAAAAAAATATTTATTTATACATACTATAAAAATTTGATTGATTCACAATATTAAATGATTAGTTTTTCTTTTTCGTTTAAGATTTTGCTTAAAAATAACATAATTTTTCTACTAATAACTCAATATATTATAAATTTGTAAAGAATTTAATTTAATGTCAAATACAAATTGAGGATTTCCATAAGACGAAAGGACATTCTAATAGTTACTTGGAGCAGGTATTTATGTTCAGTTGAAATAAAGCACATACAACACGAAGATACAAGAAATTTTTCCATTAATAACATCAGTAAAATTAAAATCATATATGAAAGGACAAAAATTTTTAATACTCAATTTTACAGTTCATCTTGTGTTCTCACACTGTCGTATGTTTATATTTTTATATTAAAAGTAAGGAAACTTCAAGAGACATGCGGACTAAGCTCTTAGAGAAAGCCAGAAAAGAGCTGCCTTCAAATTGTGGAAAAATAATAGTAATGGATGATATATCAGTGCTAATAAAATTCAAGGATCAGGCGTGTTGGACGCGCGACTTGCGGGACGCCTGTTGCATTCCGTCGAGGAGTCTGGGTTAGGCAGAGAGAAATGCTCGCCTTGGTGTGTGCGGACGTGCTGATTCAGGATCGCCTTCTGACGGAAATGTTTCCCGCACTCCGGACATTGGTATGGCTTCTCACCCGAGTGGATGCGCAGATGCTGATTGAGGATAGCGCGCTGCCTGAAGGTGCGCTCACAATAGGCGCAAGCGTATGGCTTCTCGTTGGCATGGATGCGTAGATGCTGGGTCAAGTGGGACTGTTGTCTGAAGCGTTTTCCGCATTCGGGACAGCCATAAGGTCTACTATCGGTGTGAATTCTCTCATGTTGTAGCAAAGTGGACTTCTGTTTGAAGTCTTTACCGCAAGTCAGGCATTTGAACAACCGAAGTTCGCTGTTTGAAGATTTGTTGGACTTGCCGTTCTGCTGGACAATGTCAGGAAGACCCGAAGACATGTTGGGCCCGCCAGTACCACTATACTGATGAGTATCTAGACCTCCTGGTCCTCCATCACCTTGGCCAAGTGAGGTTAGCATAACCCCAGGTTGCTTGAGGTAGTGCAAGGCTGAGAAACCTCCAGGGGTAAGCATGTGGGGTGGCACGGACGGCGAAGGATGAGGCCTAGCTTCTTTAAAGTAGTGCTGAGGGTATTGCTGTAATTCGCTACCGGATCCAGGAAAGCAGTCGTTACGTTCAACGTCGTGAGCATTAATTTGTTGTTGAGGTGAATGATCCTGGCCTTGGCTATTCTGAACTTGTTGTTGTTGTTGTACCTGCTGTTGTTGCTGCTGTTGCTGCTGCTGTTGTTGTTGAGGATTTTGTTGTTGTGATGACTGCTGTTGACTTGACTGAATATCTTCGTCAGGCGGCGTTAGAGCTTGCGGTTGGTCTGGTGGGGCCGATGGATAAGGTGACGGTACGGGTGAAGCCAAACTCGCTGGCTGTCCTCCATTTTCACCCTCGACTGGTGGACCACAGGCCTGCTGCGGA
The DNA here is from genome assembly GCA_018907195.1 of Dolichoris vasculosae. Classification (NCBI taxonomy): domain Eukaryota; kingdom Metazoa; phylum Arthropoda; class Insecta; order Hymenoptera; family Agaonidae; genus Dolichoris; species Dolichoris vasculosae. Next base: position 3,751,935 of record JACCHY010000014.1, on the reverse strand, counting down.
CTACCAGATGAGGAAGAACTCTGCTGTGGAGGTTGTTGCTGTTGCTGTTGCTGTTGTTGTTGTTGCTGTTGTTGTTGAGCATAAAGTCCACCATCCTGGAGAGATCCCGGGCCAGGGCCCCACTGACTTTGGGGTCTCTCCATATTGTCTTTGTACAAAACGTATGGTGTGCCAGTATCTGAAAATAAAAAATATGGATATTTAATTATGATATAAAAGTCTTTATTTTTAATTTATTCATTAAAGTTTAATATATGATTGATAATAATATTGTAATGTTTATGCACTTTTGAAATTACAGCAAAATTTATATACGAATGAATATTTTTTATTGATTATGATTATGGCAATTATATATAAATTTCAATTAAATTAAAAGTAAATAAAAACAGTTATTCTAATATCCGAATACAAATAAGTTATAATCCGAATAAAAATGAATTTATTTTTTATAATTTCAGAAATCAAAATATTTACCTTGTAAATATATTATAATACTTTCATAAAATCAAATATTGATAAGTAAAATTAAATATAAAATTACATATGCACTCATATTCCCTCATATATTTAATATATAAATATATTTTTACAAGCCAATAGGTTTACTATTTTAAATTAAAATAAAATGCATTGTTAAAAATAGAGAATATTTTGTAAGACTTATTATTAAACAACTATTAAAATTTATTAACTCATGTAAAATAGAAAAGTTTTGGAATGTTTAAAAATATTTATTTAATTTTTAAATATTTAATCATTGTTTCCTGAAAAGTTTGAGAGGATCAGGTGATATTCTGAATGATACGCTTTCCTAACGGTCTTTATCTTTTATGTTATATTTTCTATTAAATTACCAATTTAAATTTTAATTAAAGATTTTTCATTAGAGAGTAATATGGATTGAAAAATACTACACCACTTGTATATAAAATAAGTACATTTTCTGTAAGATTATTAATGGTCTAGGTACATGTACTAAATGATCGATGATGTTTACATAGGATAAAGCATCTTTGCAATTTTGTAGGTGTTTGCCTTTCTTTTTCAAGCTACTGTTAAGCTAATATTTTATCATAGTAATATGAAATAAAAAACAGTAAAAAACGTACATGGATAATTATTACTGTGTCAAAAAATATATAATGGTAATATATTTTCAAAATCATCAAAAATCTTTATCACGTATTTTGATGTAATAAATTTTATATGCAAGATATTGATTACGAACTTTATTTTACAGATAATTTTTTGTTCTCATTTATTTTAATTCGTATCGTCTTTTTACTAGAAACTAAAATTTGAAAAAAAGATAGAATATTGTTTTAAAATATTATCATTTCGATAAGTTGACTACCATCTTTTTTCATGTACAAGTAACAAATAGTAAAAATTGCTTGAGAAAAGTTGTTCATAGAGTTTAACATTTCTTATTGATAACTTATGTCACTGATAAAAATTGATAAATGTAGCACTAAAGCGCTTCTTCGAAAAAGCACATCAAATTTAGTTGTATTATCATACGTGATAAGATACGCCGATGAATTTATACATGCTGTACATAAAAGCACGTGACCAAATGCTGGGCTATTTACATAAACATATATTATTAGAATGCGATTAGTCAATAATTTTTTTATTAAATCTTGATTTGTTGGCTATGGATTTTTTATTGTAATAATTAAATGAATGTAACATTATTTTTATACATTTAATGGAGAAAATACGTGTGCATATTAGAAGTATTCAATTGAACATACGTTTATCATATATTTAATAATATTTGGTATTTGCTTTGAAAAAATCATATATTAATAGTTAATATGTTTTTAATTTAAGTTAAATATAATTAGAAATTTTTTTGCCATTTTTAATAATAATATATTAGTAATTAGTATATTACTCAATGTAATAGAATATTATGAATTCTTACACGTTTTATTTGTTTCTTCATCTTAACTTCTTTAATATATGTAGTTTAAGAATTATGTTTTTAACAATTTTCTATCTATTTAAAATACTGATCAAAGATTTTCTTAGATAAGTATTATGAATACGAAAATCCACATGTCGAATTTTTTGAGATTCAAATAATTTTATCTCAGATCATCTCAGATCCGTGTGATTATTTCGGAATTTTTCTCTCGATGTTCTATGGGAAAGAAAAATAACGAAAATAATTATAAATGTATATAATCTTATAGTAGATAACAGGTATAAAATCACTTGATATTTGTAAGGAATGTCGATATTAATTTTGAATAAGCATTCAGATGTATTTACTGTCATGTCAATAAAAAAACTTAATATAGATAAATATTTTACATGCAATAACTAGCGGTCGATATAGAATATATATTGATTTTATATATGTTGACTTTATTAAAACTATTGGTACTCAGTATATAATAATTGTCAATTCATATTATAAATATATTTTTTGAATTATAATTCCTAATAAATTATATTAAATATTATATTTAATTTGTAATGATAATTTTAAAAATAAAAATTTCAGTTCAAAATATATACTAAATAAATTAATATTAAAGTTAAACTTAGTAATTTTGTAATTGTTTCTCTCAAATTATAGTGTTGTTTTAAATAAATTCTGAATATATTCTAAATAAAAAGAAATATTATTCATCATTCCATAAAAATCTTTGTATATAATTTAAAATATAGATAATATTCAGTGGATTACTAGAAGTAGACTTAACAATATAATAGATTAATTAATACTAAAAATTTGTATTTTTTTGAAAGTAAGATTAATAAAATTAATTAAATTTTAAATCTAATTAAAATATATAATTTTTTAAGGGTGAAATACAAATTACAATTAAATTATTAAATATTAAATCAGAAATAAATTTTCACCAAATAGTCGGCGTTCTTTTCGTTTCAGCTAAATCATTCACCATAGGAAGTAAAAAATCCCTCAATCCCGTGAAAAATATATCGATTGGAAATTACTTTTACTTTCTCCATAGCCGTCATCGTTGTCGTCAAGTGAGAGTGAACAAAATATTCTAAAATGCTTTTTTATCAGAGCACCGCACAGACTTCGATGAAACTTGGTATAAGAGTTGTTAGTCACACATTCATAAGAATCTAAAGGTTTATCAACGAAGTTTGACCTCGCACTTGCATGCAAGACCATTTTATTTCATAAAGTTTACCACATAAATCTGTATATAAAAATTTATAACTAATTTTTAACAATATATTTAATTTTTTTATATATTATAAGTTTATTATTATATAATGTTATCAAATTCATAATGAAGAAATAGAGTATGAATTAAATTTAACGTTAAAATTAATTTTTGTAAATTTATAAATTAATATAAATATTAAATGAATAACATAATTAAAATATAAATATTTTCATATACTTATAAATGCTTGAATTTAAATAAAGAATTATGATTTTCAAACAAAAAAATTAAAAATTTAATCATATATAATTTAAGATGTTAAATGCTATCCATTACGGAAATGGAAAACATCGATGTATTTTAAACGACCACGAGATTTAAAGACCATTTCAAGATGAATTAAATCGTAAGTTCAATATTAATAACTATAAGTTTACTAAACCGAAATCACAAGAAAATTAAAAAAAATTATAGTTGTATGTTTATATTGTCAAAAGTAAAAGTGAAGTAGAGAGATTTTGCTTCCAATCCTATTTTTGAAGCTTGAACTCTTCACCCATCCACGCGTTAAAGCAAGACAGTCGAATTGTCTACTTTTGATTTATACTGTATGAGAAGTCAGAAGGTTATTGTCCAAGTGCGTAGTGCATCTTCAATTTCCGTTGTTTCGGGAAATGCGAGGGGATTCATTACAAGTGAAGGAGCTTGGAGACGTCTTTACGATTTGTTTTGGCGGCAGTAGTGCGGGAATTCAGACGACAGAGAAATAGAAAGAACAGAGAAACAGCCGTAACGAGCGCTAAAAAGACTAAAAGTGAAAAAAGAGTGAAAAAAAGATAGAAACTGAAGAAATGAGTAGGGGTAAAAAGAGAAGAAGACATGTAAGAGAAAGAAAGAAGTGAAAAGGAAAAGAGGAGAACATAAAGGGAGAAGCGATGGTGTGTGAAAGTGAGCTCGCGCTTGCGCAGCTTTTTCGTCGTATGATATTTTTAAAGATTTTCCTTTCTCTCGTTCCAACCAAGCTATATAGGTTTAAACGGGCGGGTCGTTGACGAGACTCGCGTTCATTGCCCGATAACATCGTCGTCGAGGGCAAATTTTTATTTTTAACGAAGGTTCACCTCCATGAATTTGCTTCTTCCCTTCATTTTATACACATAGATACACTTTTCATTTCTCTTTTTAACAAGGGTTTCTAGCAATTTTTTCAATATCTACGACATGAGCACACGTTAGTTATCTTTGTATTATTATGTTTTTATTCTTTTTACCAACCTACCCATAATGTTTATTATGCTATTCATTTTGCTCACTCGTTAACGTCGTTAGACGTTTCATAATTAAGTTCGATTATTTTATTTTTCTAGAAAAGCTTATAATATACTTAAACTGTTCATTATATATGTTCCTATTTGGTTAAAGTTTTCAATAAATTAAAAAAAATTAATGCTCGATGAGTTTCTATTATGCATTTTATCGTTTAATAGTATATAATATATACTTCATTGAAATTGTGAAGAATTAACTTTTTTTGAAAATTCAAATTGTATGTTCCAGATTAAGTAACATTAATTATAAATACAGAGTTAGATCAAGATTATTATTTAGGTTTAGTTTAAATTAATCATGTTTGATAATACTCAACTACTATAGTCAAAAAAGCAGTATATACTGTAACAAATAACTTTTTAATGAACATTGTCTAAGTATTCTTCAATTGAATAATTTATATTTATATTTAATAAATTAAATTAAAGTTACAATATTTAATCATATATTAAATTGAGCCTATTATGATTCTTTAAGAATATAAAATGTTTTTCAATTTAAATTTAGGCAGATAATAAATAAAATTGTAATTTAGTAAAATTGTAATACAAATTATAAAAATGAAAATCATTCAAACGAATAATTTCAAGAAAGTTAAACTTTTTTATATTATTAATATTATTTTAAACAATTTTTGATGATTTTAATAAATAATAAAAATAACTTAACCAAAGAATAATTTTTTTATTGATGGTATGAATAAAATTTTCAAGATAAAAATGACTGAATGTAAGGTTTAAATATTTAAAATAATACTTAACTAACTACGCATCAAAATTTTAAAATTGAACACAATTTTTACAAGAAAAAATATTAATTTCCTTTAGTTATTAACTTTTAACTGCGTTTTTATATGATTAATTTTTAAATTATTATAAAGAATAAGTTTTACCATTTTCTAACATATTTGTGGAAAATTTAGTAAGTTATTTAGAATTATAAAAAATAGACAATATTTGTAGAAAATAACAATTTCAGTATAAAATAAAATATTCATACAATTATATAGTTATCAATGAATTTACATTAAAATAAGATATGAGATATCAGTATTAACGTTTTGGTCAACCTAATCTAAATAAAAAGTATTATCTGGAATTTTTCATTACTTTATTCGAAATTCGTATGCCCAAAAAAGATCTAATTAATCCAGAAATTTAAATTCCAATAACTATCATTTTTTCGTAATTCCGAAAAAAATCAGATATATGAATGTCTTCAAATTAAGTATTATTGACCGAACAATCAAGAGCCCTCATAAATTTAAATATTAATTTATCTTGATCGCTATATTATATATGTTATACCCGTCAAATATTTTTTGCTTAAATGTATATGATTTATTTATAATTAGCTGTCATTATTTATAATTAGCTACATGCTTTAATGATTTTATTCCTTTTTTGTGTTTGTTTCTTATTTTATTCTAAATTTTATTGGAGTCAATGTTGTGTAACTTAAACTTTACAATTAATTACGAAAGTAAGAGCCTTAGCTGATTTAGTTCATATTTATTAGTCTAGTATGTAGTACATATTTACAGTCTTTATTTATATTTTTATTTCTTTATTTATATTTATAGTTGTATATTTTTATATACTTTTTATGTCATGATTGTTCTAACATATTATAGATTTATTGATTCCTTTTTGTAGCACTATATTCTTCAATTCAATTAAATAATAACTGATTTTATTCTAATTACTAAATTAATAAGTAAATATAATGCTGATTATGATTTTGTACCTATTAATATTTAAAAATTATAAAAGAATTATAAATACATGATTTTTTGATAGATTTATTATTATATTTTTAATATTTATATATTTTAGTACTTAAATTTCATTTTTTTTTAAATGCATGAATATTAATTTAAATATTGTTTGATATATTTAAAACATGAAAAAGAAGATATTAAATTCAATTTTTAAGTAAATTGTAATATATATACATATATTTTATTAAAAAATTCTTGAATTTATTTATTTAATAAGATAAAGTAAAATATCTAATAATAAAATAAAATGTAATAGTTTAAAAATAAGAAAATACAAACATAATTTTATACCAGATATTTCAATAATAAATAAACCAAGTCGATAAAGTAAGAAAAAAATATTTATTAAGGAATTAATGTTTAACTAAACTCAAAATTACTATCATTAAAATAAGAAATCTAAAATCAATGTCTGAAACTTTTTCTATTTCAATCGTCTTTCTTTACCATTTTTTTGCTTTTTCTCTTTTATTTATGAACGATCGTTTTATTTTATGTTTTTGTATGTATGTATGCAGATTAAAAAAAGGGAATAAAGGTTGTTGAAAATAATTTATGAGAATTAAAGCGGTAAACTATATTCTCTTTTTCTCTCTTTGTTTCTCAATCTTATTCTATTCCTTTTTTCTCGTATCATCTTACGACTATACTTAGGTTTCTCTTGATAATCTTTACCATAGTTTATATACTAATGCATGTATGTGTTATGGATAGATATAGCAGCATATCCGTGAGATGAGAGCAGAATAAGGAAAACCTGTTTTTCATCGAAACCTGGTTCGGATTCGCGAATGAGAGAATACAGAAAGACAATGTAATCAAGCGAATGAGTGAGTGAGTAAGTGATAAAGTAGATAGACAGAAAGAAAGAGAAAGAATCGTAAAGACCCTGAAATAGGGGGTGAAAGAGTAACTGGACCTAAAGGCTTCGTTAAAGGTAATTGCACATTGCAGAGATAGTGTTAACACATTGCAATGAAGGACTGTTATGCTGATGATCATGTTAAATTAAAATATCAAAATTGTAAAGTTTTAGTTTAGATTTTCTATTACGATTTCTATAAGCATGTATTTTTCAAAGTTTCTATTTATACATATTTTTTATTTCATAAAAAATATTAATATTAATAGCAAAAAAATTGTAATAATAATATAAAAATATGCTATTACACATATTTTTATTTATGCTATATAATAATTTATTTTAATTTTAAGAATTTACGTGTCATTGGTATTACAAAAATATTTTATTTAAATTAATAAAATAATTTAATTACTGAATTAAATTATATAATATAATAATTAATTTATAAAATAAAATCAAATGATATTTAAGAATTGAACATTATTCTTATTAAAAAGTAAAAATCGAAAGATCACAGATAATATGTCATAATAACATGCTTACAGGGATGATTCTATTTTTTTTCTCGTAAGCAATTTGAAATATTTTTAGTCTTACAGTAAGATAAAAGGTATTTTTTTATTATATTAAAATATAATTTAGGGATTCTTGATTAAAACAATTAATTTATAAAGGTAATTTATTTATACTTGTTGAAAATATTATTAAATTAAAATTTTCAGAATTTATTCTAATATTTAATTGTATTAAATTATTTTTAGATCTTACGTGTGATATAAATTCGATGAAAGAATAAATTTGAACCAATTGAAAATTATTTCATTTTTCACTAATAAAATGATCAAGATAAGTTTTATTGATTAAAATAGAAATAAAATTTAAATAACTCGAAATAAAATGTTTAATTATTTTACAAATTATATGATAATTCGTACAAATAAATATTAAATGAATCATAGAAAACAAATGATAACGATATTCCATATTTGTTTAACGTGTAGATGAGTCTCTCATCATGTTAAAAGAAATAGGATGTATATAAGCATTAAAATTAACTATTGTTCCAAATTATGAAGATTTGTATATGATGGTGTTAAAATTTATAGTAAAAATCGTTGCTTCGCTTTACATTAATTTGAAAAACATGTATTATTACGTTGATAAAAGTATTTTATTAAATATATAAATAGAGTTAAAATATTTCTATCCATCTAACTTATCATTTATTTATCGTTAAATCCAATTATTTTATTTCTTTAATTAGAAAATATTGTAATAACATAAGCTTCTTATTTAGAATGAAATTAAAATAAAATTTTAGATCATAAACAATTATGATTATTATAGTGAATTTTCAAATTATTGAATTTACATTATTAAATAAATATAATATAAACTAAAATACATTATTTATTTGATAAATATACTGTTGTATATTTTTTATTAGAAAATGAAGAATGAATTTTTCTTAAAAAATTTTGTCGAGTTTACCTGATATTGGCTATGGAATCGTAGGTTATTCTTTAAACTGATTTGTTATTTTAAATTGATTCAATTAAAGTAAAATATATAACTAAAAATTAGTAAGAGTATAATATTTCAAACATAAATAGTTGAAGAAATATATTTAGAATTAATTTTTATAATACAAATCAATAAAGAAATTGTCATTGTATTCGGAATCAAATTATCATATTTACTTAATTAATACATTATTAAAATATTAACCTTGGATAAATCCAATGAAAATATTTAATTATAGTGAATTTATATATATTTAAGTACAAGATTTTAATTTTAGACTATAAATTATAATAATAATTATTTATAGTTTAATATTTATTCAATATTTAATTCTTTATTAATGTTTAATTTTTTATTTGTCACTAAAATAAAAACTAATGATTTAATATTAACTGCATTCTAGTAATATTTTATTAAAAAAAATAATATCTTTTAGATATTAATAATTTGTATGCAAGATATCGATTAATAATAAGAGAAAAAAATTAAGACAAATTATGTTAAAAACTTTTCATTAATTTTCATTATTACATATATATTTCTTGCTAAAGTCACTTACTCACCCTACAAAGTAATGTCATGCGACTAAATGAAAATGAAAGAGATAGATAAATAGACACAGACCGACAGAGAGAAGAAGAGATATATAGATGAATAGATAGATAGATAGATAGAGAGACAGAGAGAGAAGACTACTGTGAAGTGTATAGAGAGCAGTGTCCGAAAGCTATTTTTATAGGAAAGGTCTACGTACTCGAAAAAATCATCGCGACGTAAGAAACTGTTAGTATTCAACAACCAAAACATTGGGACTTAAACTACACTAAAGTTAAATCATTATATTTTCCTTTTATTATTACAACCCTTCACTCTTATAATCATATATAATAAAGCATATAATATAACGTATAAATTTGAAACATTTATATAGTTATATAAGAACAAGAAATAATTTATTTAAAATTTCACGTTATAAAGATGTACTATTAATTAAAAAATAAAATAATAAGTAACTAATAATGTATCACAAAATAATTTTACATAAAAATAACATTTTGTTATCTTTTAAATAACATGGAAAACAAAAAATAATCTATACTGCACATAAGATTTTAAAAAATAATAATTATGTAAGTATATTTAAAAAATTTTAGTAAAAATTTAATATGAATGTCCTATAAATATACGTGGTACACTACGAAATAATTTTTATAATTAAATTATTATTTAAAGTAAAATACAATAGTAATATAATAGTTGTAGTAAAATAAAATGATAAATGATAAATATTAGGTCTATCTTATATTATTAATAAAATTTAAAAAATTTTTTTGGGTATTAAAACATGTTAAAATTTTTATTTTTTTCTAAATGGTAATTACGTATATGCTCAGATAGCAATTTTATTCTTTGAATATTTAGTTTTTGTTAAACAAATATTCTTATAAAATTTATCTCTAAAATTCAACAAAAATAATTATTAATATTTATTAATTCATTAATATTAATAAATACAGAAATTTAAATCATATTTGAAATGTTGAATTTAATGGTACATCAAGTTTTTAATAATTATGAAACATCTCATTATATACAACTTGGAAAATTTTATTATAGTGATATAAACAAAAATTATATTCATATTTACAAAAGAGAAAAATTAATTTAATAGTAAAGAAACAAATTAACAGAGCTTTCAGATCAATTATCTACAAATGTAGAATCTTCTAAAATAACGATAACTTTCTTAATAATGATTCTTCTTAAAGAGAACTTTTCTAGTCATTAGTAAGGCGCGACATGAAATTACCATCAATTTCGAAGAAACCTCTCGTATATCAAAGAAAGAGAGAGAGAAAGGTTAAATCTCTTTTACCGTGCTAAGTCTAATATTGTAACAAAACTCTCGTCGTTCGTTATGCGTATTTCGCCGGCTGCATCCTAAAATCATTTCATCATGCAAAAGTCGCGTACGTTAATGTTTCTGTTGAATTTATATAAAGAAAGATATATATATATATATATATATATATATATATATATATATATAAAGGAAGACATAGAGAGAGAGATATTATAGTAGAGGGTTTTGTGCTAAATGTAGCAGACCCGCAAATATCTTGACTGCAGTCATGTACTCGTAGGATTTAATGGTGAGATACAGGAAGAGATTTAAGATGTGTATTTATTTTTAAGTAATATATAGATTTATCATAGGAATGCAGACTTATGATATATGCATGAATTAAATTTTTTTAAATGTTCCTGTTTTTTAATTAAAATGTTACAATGATCGCGTTTTAGCAATTTACAAAAATTCAGATAAATAAATAATAATTTTATACACATAATAAATTATATATAAAACAAAAATTTATTAAAAAAAATTTGAAAAGAATTAAAAATAATAATCAGAATGAATGCTAAAATTTATTTGAAGCTTGAATTAAATTATATCATATAGTACGTTCATTGAGTTTCAATATTTTATTAATTTATATATACAACAATAGTTTATCATAAATTCATAACATTAGTTTTTATTTACATTCAATTTGCTTATTAAGGAATATTTGTTGTAACAAAAAATTTTAAATATTTAATATACTGAATAATGTAATATTAAATTCCGTATAAATTTATACTAATTTTTATAAATATTGTACATACCGTTATAGACTTTGATTTATATTTGTATTTATTATATTTTTCAATAATTTAATCATTTACAATATATATTTTAAGTTTTAAATCGTTGAATCAATATCAAGATTTTGCTGTGAATCAATTATAGTTGCTATTTTTATTTAACATTTTGTTCATATAAATTTTAAGAAATATAAATATTTACATTAATATTTCAAATCTTTGGAAACAGAAGAATTTTAAGCATTTTAAAGAATTTTAATTAATATATGAGTTTATTCTTATTATAAATATATTAAATTTTTTAATTAATTAAATTACAAATAGGAAATACATATAATTTTGTATTTTTTAAGGAATTAAAAGCAATAAAAATAATAATTGAAAGTAACTAATGCATTATTTAATAAACTCAAAATCTGCTTTGCTTTCATATTATTGTTAAGAATTAATTATCAAGAAAATTCGCTAAAAGTTCTATATACTTTTTAATGTATTTTTTTATGCACTATAAATTTTACATATGTTTCTACGAGATAAGTCTCATATCATAAACACTAAGTTGAAATATCAATACCCAAAAGTATAACGTTACAATTTTGTTGTTGCAATATAAATTTCCATTTTATAAATACATTTGTGTTCTTTAACTAAGTTCTTGTACCAAGAGCAATTAACATACGTACAACATAACTCGTAGCGTCAGTTAGAGCAGTAGTAACACTTTCATGTCTGACGATATTGACGTCGGTCAAAAGCAGCCACTGACATGCGCATCTCTTTTTCATAAGAAATATTGTAAAATCGACGAAATATTAATTCTGTCCATTCTCCTCAATCAGTTGACGGAGAATGATTGTTAGTTAAATTTGAGCTAACACTGGTTCTTCCCTTTATTATCCTATCTTTTTACCGTAAACTTTTTTGCATTATTTTAAGAAATGCTAAATTATTCTTATTTAGAATATCTTGGAATTTTCTGAAGTTGTCATTGTATTATATTTGCAACTTTGATTTTTTCAAGAATAATAAAATCTTTCTATTTTTTTAGATGATTCATAAATTTGTTTTATGAAATTTATATATGCATAATATTAATCAAAGTTAATGTTGAATTATCAATTATGTTTTTTCTTTCAAAGTTAAGTATAAGTAGTATATCTACATCAATCTACTGTTTAATTTACTATGTTGATATCATAAAATATCTGATATAAAATACTTAATATATATTGATGATTACAATAAATTTTGGATTTAACGTATAGATGGTATTTGGTAAAAAAATATTACTATGAACCACTTCAGGTAAATTAAACTTGACAATATAAACACATATATATTATTAAAAATGAAAATTATGTTAATTTTAGTTTCTTTGTTTATTTCACGTGAGTTTATTTAATACTTACATTAATCAATTTGACTATCGTAAAGAAACAAGAGTTTATTTAGCATTTTATAAACATTTTAGAAGACTAACAAGCAATAAAAGTGAAAAATAATATATACTTGTCTTTACATTTTTTATTTTTATGTACCAGTCACAAAAAGGTTTAAATGAATTTAAATAGATTATTAAATGTAATAATATCCTATTATCGTAGGTGAAAATCATGAAATTAAATTAGTCATGATATTAAATTGTTTAATGAAAAAAAAAATGAATTCAGTTCTCGTATATTATCTTTTAAAGCAGCAATATATAAACTTATAATACGTATTTTTTAAATTATAATATTAAATTTGTTATTGTTGAACTTAGTATTTTAGAAATCGAATAGTTTCTAAAAATTAATTTTTTTTTGCTCCGATAGAATTGTATAATTATATTAATTACAGTATCAAGCTTGTTTAAATTAAATTCAGAAAACCACTAAAGATATAAATCTAAATGCTTTAAAGTATGATTTTTTTATGTTACAGATTTATTAAAATTATTTTTGTAAATTTTCAGTGTAAATAATATGAATAAAGAATATACTTTATAATATTTTAATTTAATTTTTTACAATTAACTAACTAACTAAATAACTAAGGATTTCGTATCGATGATACTATTCATAAAATTAAGAATTGAAAAAATTTTCCTAAATTATTTATATTTTTTTATTAATATTTATATATATATATAAAATATTTTGATAAGAATTTTACTCCTTATTCATTTTTATAGATTTAATACTTTAAAATTATACAGAAAATTACGTTAAGACTTTCTAAAATATTTATTAAAAATTATAAGTAAGAAAGTAATAAGTTCAGAACAATATAATTGTATATATTTTCCAAAAAATATTTATCATATTTAATAATTTTTTTAGGTTAAATAGTTTTTAAAGATAGACTTATATTACTCAATGAATCTATTCTTTGACATTTTATATCGAAAATATATATTAAATAGTTTTTTCATAATTATATATATATATATATAATATATATATAAGTATTAAGTACTTTTACTACTTAAAAAATTTGTTAATTTAATAATATATTTTTCAAGTAATGTGTTAGTAAACAAATTATTGAATAAAATATTTTTCAATTGTTTTATGCTTATGTAGGGATTTATATGTAAAAAATTTTCTAAAAAAATTATTCTTTTAAAAGTTTTTATCTTAACCTTTTAATAAGTATTCACACAAATTATATGAAAAAAATAGTTTTTCATTTAAAATAATAAAATTTATTAAAATATTAAATTGATTTCTACATTCATTATAAATTTTTGCTCTAGAGAATATTTGAAAACCGTTCTTTTTAATATTTACTTAATAAATTAAGGGTGTAGATACGCCTTTTGTTTTCATTCAATGTACATAAAAATTGTTAACTTATAGTAAATTTAATTAAATAAGAAATATTTATTTTTAATTTTATATCTCGAACTTTTTTTTAAATTATCTTTCATAGTCGTTTATTTTGATCAATTGATAAATATTTTATTGGCTTAAGAAAACTAAGAAATAAAGGTTGCAAAAATTTATATAATATATATAGCATAAATTTTATTAATTATAATTTTAAACGAGAAAAATATCTTGAAATAATAGTTTTTAATTTTTATTTATTAAAATAAATTTTTCTAATATATGATTAATAAATAAATGATATACAAATTTATAAATCAGCTTATAATATATATTAAAAACTGTATTTAGAATATAGTTAAATATAATATAGGTTCATAATTTTGTACGTATATTATATTTCAATAGATTACATCGAACAAGATTATTCGTCATGATTAAATCATGTATGTATATACTAAATATAAAATTTTAAAAAGTGAAAAGAAAGTATCAGAAAATTAATATATTTAATATTACAATACTGTTATAAAATATATTTTAAAAAAATTTTTGTGTTCATAATGTCCATTATACATTAACTAATATTATAACTTTTTTAATTACATAATATATAAATTTATTTAAAAAATGTATATATTAAATAATTAGCTTTTGAAAAATATTAATCAATATCGTCAAAATATTCTATAGCTTATTCGATAATTTTGAAAAAAATAAAATGTAAATGATAAAGTTATTATGAATGTATTAAAGGAATCTCAAAAAAAATTCGGGAATTTCAAATCAAATTGTTGTTGTAACAACGTCAGCGTTTTCTAAGCGTGGAAAAAGGTGGCATTATATTATACGAACAGCACAAGAAATGTTATACTAGACGACCCAAAAGTAATCAAGAGACGTATACGATCATCGTTGTCATGTGGTTCTTAAGTGAGAAAAAGCTTGTAGATCTAACATGACTGGGTGAGCGAAAGAAAGGGAGATCGAGAGAGAGAATGTAAGAGTTGGGAAAACTTCAGTCGTTCTAAGAATAGAAATAGAGTATAATGACCATATACACATAATGAGAATTTTCATGCCAAAAACATCCTTTTTTATATAAGGAACTTTTTATGACAATCCTATTGGGGACTATAAACTTTGTACAATCTCAGCTAATATTGTTCATTATCATGTAATTACAATGTCAGAGATGTTTAATTTAGAAATAAGAGTCTTCGTATATAGCGTAAATATATACGTGAATTTATAGGTAATTATATGAAATATCTATGAACCTGTATTTTTATAGTAACCAAATAATGGAATCTAATTTGCAGAAATTCTTTATATCTAAAAAATAATAAATTAAAACTACCTATTTTACAGTTTCATAAATACTTTTGAGAACCAAAATATAAAAATTTAATTTAAAAAAATAATATTATGTATTATATTTGCTTGATATATTATATAATTTTTTAAAATTCGAAAAATTTTTCATGAAAATTACTATTGAGTTTTTAGAATTACATTCTACAATTTGCATTCTAAAATCAATTTTAAGGAATTTATTAAATTTATCTTCATGTATTAATCTAATTGTTAATTTTGCTAATTTATATTTTACTTTACTATATTATTTATAAAAATTAGCTTATTATTTGAATATAGATATTAAAATATAATATTATTTTTAAAATTATACTATGAAATTGATTCTTGACAATATGTATTAAGAGTTTGCTTTTTGTTTTTAATTAAGTAAATTTGATGTTCTATGTAACATGAATATTTTATATAAATTCTTATATCAAAGAATATATTTGGATAAAAATTAATAAAATATCGATAACTTTAATAAAATCAATTGAGCAGAATTTTAACGATTCGATAGAAGAATTTGCGCTAGATAAGCACTTCATAAACTGCGAGGTATTAAATTCTTTAGAATTTAGTTTAATGCATTCCAGTTTTAATGAAAATAGTTATATTAAATCTAACAAAATTTTTATATTGTATATTATAATTTTAAATTATTGTATAATAAGATTCTAATCATAGTTTAGTTTTAATTAATTAATTATTAATAAAAAAGATTATGATAAAAATTAATAAATATAATTTTGAAGATAAGTATTTTCTTTATTTGAAATTGTACTGCAAAATATTTTAAAAATATTAATAGATTAACATATTAAAGTATACTAAAAATCATTTATTATTATATTACATTTTTTTTTGCATAATAAGAAATTGTATTGAAAAAAGAATATATAGTACGAATTAAAATAATGTCTATTTCTTAAATGTAAATATAATTATGTATATATATATATATTTTTAATGTATTAACATAAAAATTAGTATTTAATTTGATATTATATTAAATATATATATTGTAGAACAACTTAAAAAATTTTTATAAACATAATTATTTTTTATATATAATTAGGTTTCTAAATATTTTAAAATGAGAATGAAAATACAAAATAAAATTCTTAATCATTTACTAAAATATACTTAAAAAATTGATGTTATATAATATTTATTTCATATATATTTGAAATATTAATTTTAGAATTAAACTATGAACTGCAATTTTTCGAAATGATACATTTGTGAGCTTATATAGCTGTCTTTTTGACATAATAGAATAAAATTAGAAAAAGTTAATATAAGGTTAGATAATTAGAAATTGGGTGACTGAGTAAATGAACGAGAAAATATGAAAGATGAAAAAGGAAAGAGAAAAGAAATTTATGTTTGACGCTTTACAAACAATATTTTGATATATTCACGCGATGTTTATATTATTTTTTTGTATATGCATTAAGTGACACTAATAATGAAAATAATAATAAGTGAAAAAATTACTTCTATTCTGCTAAGATAGTAGAAACGAAAAAAGCTGATAGAGGCATAAAGAGAAAAGCTTCTAAGTGCATTGTTCCAGAGTTTTATTTTTTACTTTTATTATTTTGTACTCTACATTTTATCGCTCGTTCATTCTTTAATCACAAAGTACGCTACATAGTGTGAAAATGTTTTTTAATACAGTACATATGTGAGTTAATTTTTTTAATAGAATAATAAGAGAGTACATCATTAGTGAAATTAATTTCAAACATACAAACATAAATATGCACGCGATTTAATATTTTCTTAAGCTTAACTGGTTTATTTGGAAGTACTGTATATACGAGGTAGTTCTTAGAATAAAATTAACAAACATGAATTTTTTTAGTACGTATGTTTTTATTATTATTAAATTATTATTACATTGATATATAATTGCAGCAGCGTATTATTTAATTCGTACCATATAGTTCGAAATTTTTTAATTAAAGTAAGTTAATTTCTATTTGAATGATGATTTAATAATTCAATAAAGAATTATTTTATGTGTCATTTTACTGAATTTTTTGCAGTATGAAATGTCTGAATTAAAAAATTAATTCTGTATAAAAAAATAAAAATAATTTAAATAAATATAATACATTATATAATTATTTGATAGAAAATTGTATTAATAAAGTCTTTTTTAATTTCATTTTTAATTATTACAGTAAACTTCAATACGATTTAGATTCAATGTATAACTAATTAAGAGCGATTTTTTTATCTTTTATATAAAAAAAATCATGAAGTATGTTTATATATATGTATATATATATATTTCATTTCAGTTTTCAAAGTTGTATATATTTTTATGAAATCGTGTAACATAAAAAAGGCTTTATATTGATTAATTGACTAAAATTAAGTATTAAGTAAACCAATTATTCAATTAAACAGAATTAAGAAAAGTATCACTTAATTTTTTAAATATTTTTTTTGCGTTTAATGTAATATCAAAAATATATAAATAAATTTCGTAAAAATTACTAGGCGTAAAATATCAGTAAGGTACCCAATGATTCTATTACAAAGCATGCATGCTTACACGCACGCGCGTACGTGCCTTTGTTCATATGGATGAATCACGCAAATGATCCTCGCGATCAGCTGCGCTGCGTTGGGGCGTTGTAGCAAACAGCTAGCAAAATCGATTAGTCAGCGGATGCGATGATTTCTTTCTATCGAACGAACGATCGAATGAGGCTCGCAGTGTAGGTGTGACTGGCATTTTCTTATTATTGTTCCTATACTGATAATATTACGCTTTATTGAGCTAAAATTTTAATTTATTCAGCAATATAATGATTTTTGTTTAAAAGATAGAAAACAATAATAAATTATAATAATAAAGTTTTCATTACTTACAAGTGAACTTTGAAAAATAAAGAATTATAGACACGACTTTTAAACTGGTTTGAAGATTCTTAATTTGTCGTTTTTATATTTAAACTCCATTTGTCTTAATTACGAAATAGATTTATTAAATATACAATATTAACTAATAAATAGCAGTTATTCAATATACAAAAATAAGTTGAAGCAAATTTATAATAAATATTTTTCGTAATATTTTTTACATTTAAATGTTTTATTTTAAATAAAAATATTAGAGAATAAAAGACTAAAAATATACAATACTATTTCAATTCAAAATATTAGAAAAATATAATATTAAATACTTATAAAAATGCTTAGCAATTAAACTTGAAGAATTTAAATCCTTTTACAAAATTATGCACATTAGTCACAACAGATTTTTCAATATATGTAAAAAAAATATAATTAACATAAATAATTAATAAATAGTTTAAAATCTAAAGGTAGGCTTAAGAATATAAAAAAAAATGCATTTTAAAATAATTTTTTTATATTTTTAAACGTGAGGCTAAATAATATTTATAGTATGGAAATTTTGCTTACATTATCACCAATTTTTTAATGTATTAAATTAAATCATGGAATATTTACTATAAAATAATTTTTGAAAGATTAAAATTAGTAATTTTTAATAAAATTTTTATCATAAAAAAAGTAAAATATATGCAAATAAAATTTAATTACTAATATTAATAATTATTAAAAAAGTCATTATACATGTATTTCTTAAATATTTATAAATTAACTTTATTTATAAAATATTTAAATTTTGAATCTAAACATTATATTTTTTATTAATTTATATTTATTTTATACAGTCATGAACAGAAAAATTTATTTGCAATTATTTAATTTAGTCGCATGAAAAAAATTGCATATTTTAACTGTTGATTTTTTATTCATGATAAGTTATGATGTAAATCGTAATATATTTATATAATTGGTTTTAAATTTTTTCTTTTTTATATTTTTTATTCTTGTTTATTATTTTTGATTATTATTGTATTTACTATAATTCATTAATTGTTTTCTTTAAAATTTTCTTGAATAGTTGAATAAATACCAATAGCAGGTTTTTAATAATCATTAATGATACAGATTTGAATGTCCTGTCATTAAGAATATTAATACTTTTATTAAAATTTATTTATCTTATACTGAATTTTTTTTCATTGTTAAAATCAATTACCTAGTAAAACGATTAGTATTAGAAATTATTAAAAACTCTAAAATATAAAAAAATGAAAAGTCATTATTAAAATTACTTTATATGAACAAATTAAATTACATATTTTTATGTTTTATTGATTGTAAAGTATATTTTTAAATTATACATACAAGGTTTGTGAAGAAAGTGGGTGAACGAAGTGCAATCGTGTATTTAAATATTAAATGAAGATAAATATCTAGTAATATAAAAATGTTGCTGAAATATTTTGCAATAAAACTATTTTAACAAATGTTTAAATCTTTTTTATATTAAAATTGTAGAAGCATTGTATTAAAAAATTAATTTTCAATTCAATTCTTTTTATAATAAACACATCAATATATTTTTATTTTTTATTTTAATATATATTAATTACAATTATTTAATTATTTTTCTTACTTATCATCAATTTTTAGACAAATTATATTACACCACTATAAATATATAAAAGTTACTGGTATTGATTTAAAAATTTTAATAAAAGAATATGTACTGCATTTATTTATTATAATGAAAGAAAATAATTTAAACTAATTCTTCAAATAAAAATAAATAGTTATTTAAACTAATACTAGAAAACAAATTTTATTATTTATAAATTTTTGAACCAGAAAAAATTTACTATTTAATACAAGTGATGTATAAATAAAAAAAATATTAAAATAGAAGAATATTTACTCTATCATTTTAATTTAAAATCATATTATAGTGTTATTATACGAATGAATAGTTATTATAATTATTAAGTAGAAAATGGTAGTTTCTTTTTCATTATATAAAAAAAAATATTAACATTAGCTTACTATAATAAAATTTTTGATTTTTCAATAAGTATTTTTAATAATTATACAGTAATCCGTGAACGTATATAGTTATTTCTCAAAAGTTGAAAAAAATATATATATATATATATTATTTTAAGATAAATGAAAAATCTTAATAAACTTCGACATTATGTTTCTTACCAAAAACATATATTGAAATTATTTAATTCTTAGTAAAAGAATTAAATAAATTTGCATTTAATTTTGAAAGCTCAATAATATTATATATAATATAATCAACATAAAAATTAAGATATATCAAAAGCTTGCTAGTAAAATTTCACTTTTATGTTAAAAATGAAATAGAGAGATTGTAAAGAAAATTATCAAATGAATCATGCAATCATATTTATATATATATATATATATATTTGAATTAGTTTAAACATTAGTTATTAATCATTATACTATTTATATATTATGTTATGTATAATATACTCATGTTCAAAGTTATTATGTTTTTTTTGTTTCTTAAAGCAAAATGAAATTTGTTATTATTAATTACTGGACTATACATTAAATATATATGTAATTTATGAATGTTTTCAAACATATAAAATTTTATTATTATTTTATTAACCGAGATTATAAATTTACGTTTCATAATGTTAACCCTTATTGAAATATTCAGAAATGCAATTGAATTTTGAATCTTTATTTTCATGATTTTCATTATTTTTAAATTTAATACTACTTTACTGATGTAGTTTTCTTATGATTAATGTAGTATATTTCAAAAATAATATTTAAAACCAAATAGTACATTTATTTTACAAAAAATTTATATATATAGTTAAATACAAAAGAATTAAGACATAGTACTTTGTAAGTTAATGAACTTTCAACAACTTTTACAGAATTATGAAATACAACGCCTTAAATAAATATAATACTATGAAAATTTGACATAAAATTAAAATATTTTAATCTTTCTTAATATGCCTATACAATAATGTATCTGTAAAATTATTTTGTATTATTCAAATACTGCAATACAAATAATAAAATAATTTATGAAATAAACTGTTAAGAAAGTTGATGAATAATGCCTATGATTTAAAACATTAACTGTGCAAAATTAATTATTTTTATGATATGTATTCAATCATATAGTGAAAATAGTTAAATAATTGGTTTATTTCATAATTTAAAGGCGAAATATACTAAGTGTACGTTATTATGATAATACGAATATATTTTTTAAATATTAGAAGCGTGGAAAACTATTAATACGTAATGAATTCATGAATTTGGATCTTTAATATAGTAATAATGTAAAAAATAGATTATCATGTTTTTTTTCAATAAGAATTCTACAAATATCATATTAGTAGTATGAAATATATTTTTATTATAAATAATATAGTTTATTTATTTGTGACTTTTAAAGTATACATATTAGTTTTCTAAACTAAGGCATATTTACTTGTAGAAAGAATAAGATATAATTATTTGAATAGAGTTATGAAAATTTTGTCACAAAGGTTTTGGATTTATTAAGCATATAAAAAAAATTAATATATTTAAATTTATTTAAAATTGAACACATTATTAAAATTCTACAAAATTAAAACAACTACTATCATAATTAAACAACTGTATTGATAAAAATAAAAACTAAAAATTTTTTTATCGTTCTATAGATTACAATTATTCCTCTTTGTTTATGTGTAATTTCGACTCAATGAACAGCAGCCAGTTGCGCTTCCACACATAAAATACATGTATTTGTCCATTCGTCGTCATGCATTGCGCGAAAATCACTTACTCACTTTCCCTCTCTTTCTTAGTTGGTTTGCTGCTTGTCTGTCTTGCTCTTCCTACCAACAAATACAGGATCAAGAAACTCGTGACCGTGGTTGTACGCGCGCGCATAGCACCGCCGCCAGAAATTTTGAATGGGGAATCTGTAGAGTCGTTGGTGTTGTTGTTGCCGGCGTCATGTGTATCCCCCCCACCGGTAATGCCAGAATCAGCTTTCGCATTTTTGCGTGCACGCACGATTCGTTCGCCAAAATGATTGTCAAAATCTTTTTTGAGGTACATTTGAATTTCGATTGACCGACGCTTTGATTGTAAGCTCGATTTAATTCGTTGAATGGAGCTCGGTTTTATTGATATTTTGACGAAGTTGTTTAACGCAAACGAACGATAACTATGAATGAATGAATGGATGGATGAATAAACGAACGAAAGTTTATGATACTAAATTATTAGTCGCAGTGAAATGATTGATTTAGGTTATTGTTAAATAATTAGCAACTCGTATTTTCAATGTTAATTTTAAATAAGATTATATGTGAAAATTGTTTGATGATGAAAAAAATATTTTTGTTTCATTGCAATCAACTTGTAATAAAAAGTAATTTTTTTTCTATAGTTTGTTAACTTTTATGTTATTTGTTTATAATAATATATAAAACAATGCTTTTCTATTGTAGAAATTAATAGCACAAAATTATAATAATTAAATATGAAATTGGTTAAAATTCAAAGTTTTAATTATTAACTAATAGGTATATTTAAACTAATAAATATTTTATAAACAGAAAATATTGGATGATATAATAAATCTATCGTTTTTTATATTAAATAATTTATTTCAGATTGTATATTTTTGAATTGCAATAGAGTTTTTAATTTAAAAGAACTTAGAATTTTTCGATAATTGATTTCAATAGTCATTTTATTGTTTTAAAATTAAAATAAAATCTTATTTAGATAAAAATTCTATCTATAATCATTTTATATTACAAATTTATGTAAATGAAAATGTAATATTATTTAAATTTCATCTTTCTATCACGTCCGATACTAATGAAGAAATTCGTGCATCTATATACAAAAAATTCATTTTAATCTTTCAGATGTAGTCACTAACAATGAATTGTCTTAATTTTAGAAAACTTTAGTATTGATTAGCTAATACATAACTATTAGTCTAACAACTTGATCAAAAGTAATATTTTTTTCTGAATATCAATCTATAATCTAATTAGTATATAAAATATTTCACTTACATTTTTCAGAAATAATTTTTATTTGCATTATTAAAATTGAGAAAGATTTCTTTTTTATCATAATAAATTATATTTTAGAAAAGTTTATTTATATAAAATGATTACATTGTAAAAGCCTTTTGTTATATTTAGAGTAGGAATTAATTAAATGATCTATTTTTCATAATGTGTAAGTTAAGTGTTTTTAAATTTTAATATTTAAACGTATATGTGTTTAAATTAATTTTATTAGAAATGTTTGTGTAAATCTGATTAAAAGTATAGAAATGAAAGTAAATACAACTATTTGCATATAAAGATTATAAAAATTAAGATTAATGTGTATATATAAAATAATTAATAAAAGTAGAATTCTTTCGAGCAGTTTTTTATGATTAGTAAATTTATATATGTGATAACTTGGTTCAATCAATTTATAAATATAAATATACTTTTAATTTATCGTTTCTATCTAAAAAATACTCACCGGAATTGTAGTATTCCTTAAAGTAGCGTGTTGCTGCACGCTGGACGATCGAGTAGTATAAGTTCACGTACGAAGTCGACTGATTTTGTGCGGAGAGCGCCATTTATGCCGACTTTAGTCCTTCCTTTTTACACACAAAATATAGGTATAAATGTATATGTATGATATAAGGGTGTGTTTTTACAAGGATTTATAAATGTATGTATGAATGCATGTATATATGCAAACATGCATGTATGTATGTATGTATGCATGCGTATGTGTACGTATATGCATGCGTATATATTTATATAAGTTGTATACAAGTACAATACATATACACATACACACACTGATTTCTGATTTGTTGCAATGAAAATTGGAGATGCGATTCCCGGTTTACTTTCTAGTGCACTTTTCAAATTCATATGTCGGAACACGATAAAAAGAAGGCAACGTACGATCGATGGACTCCATACACACGTCTCTCTTGGCGAAATTCTTTTTCGTTCGTTCGTTCCTGTACGCGCGCGAAAAAAATCGTCAACGATGAAAAGCAAATCAACAGAATAACACACTCGCGTATAGCACACGCACACTTATAACCGTCGGATACAACGAAAAATAAAAAAGGGTGAAAACTACTTGGTTCTCGCGTGCCAACTTTCGGCGTGCGCGCGCACACGCGTTCGATGTCACTCTTTCTCTTTTTTGCTTTTTTCTTTTCCTACAACTCTGTCTCTCTTTCTAGTTTCTTTCTTTTAGATTTTCGAATGGACGTACAGAGAAAATAACACCACAGATGCGTACATACGTGTACACTTCGAAAAGTCGCGTGCTTACGGCAGAAGGCGACACTTTAGTACCAACACACGTGCGTTGCACGCGCCTGATTATTCAGTAGTAACAGCTGGCCTGTCCTTTGTCGCGACTTCTTCCTTATTATTTAAGGTAGGCGGGGGACGTCGACGGCGACGACGACGACTGGAGATGTTCTTTTTGCTCTTGTTGTTGTTTTTGTCGTCGGTCCTTCTCCAGCAGCAAAAATTCGTTGCTGATGTTGTAAACGGCGGCAGCGGGTCCCCTGGGTGCTGCTGCTGCTGCTGCACCGCACAACAAGGAGGAATATAGGCCGCCAGGATTTTGCATGTCCTTCACTTCTCCGCAGCGTACGAATAGTTCTATTCTGCCGTCATCTACCTTATCTATCTTTTTCTTAGCGTATTACTTTTGTAGATTCGTGGGTAGCGCGAAATTAACTAACCGGCACATTAGCCTTAACATTTCAGAAGTTTGTGCTTCCAAGGAAGGAACATATATACGCCAAAAACAAAGAAAATAAACTAAAAAATGGTTGGATATTCGTTTAGTCTTTCCGCCGGTTTTCTCCCGCGTGCATTTGAGTCCGTTATAGTCCGTATCATCGAGCGCGCGCGCCGGTATATGCTAAACTCTCTCCCGCTCTGCTCACGCTAAGTTTTCAGACACACAGAGAGTGGCGCACGTTCGTCGCTGTCGTCCGTCTCTCTAGCCAGGGCCCCCCTGAGGTATACACACGACGGGAGTAGAGTAGTGTGTTGTATTACTCTCCTCATCGTGAGTTGCCGCCGTCGCCGCTGCCGCCAAGACCGAGACGGCGGTGGCGGTGAGGCGCAACGTTGCCACGATTATATTAAAAGAGAGGGAGACACCGGGTTGTTCTTATTCTTTCTCTCTTTCTCTCTTTCTCTCTCTCTCTCTCTCTCTCTCTCTCTCTTTCTCTCTTTATTCTGAAGCCAATCCTGTTCAGAAAGATCCCACCACTAGTACAAGAGTTTCGTCGCTGCTGTTTCAGAGATATGGAGGGGTCGTTTGTGTGTGCGTACGTGCGTGCCTCACGAGGAGAATGGCCTGCCGCCAGATCGTCGGCAGAGAAGAGCAAAAGAGAGAGGTTTGACTGAACGAAGGAGGAGAAAGAGGAGGACTACGTGACACTACGACGATGGAGAAGCGAAGGAAGAGTAGGAGCAGCCCATACTTTCCATGTTAGAGAGAGAGAGAGAGAGAGAGAGAGAGAGAGAGAGAGAGAGAGAGAGAGAGAGAGAGAGAGAGAGAGAGAGAGAGCAAGAGTTGGGCTCGGCCAGGGTGAAAAAGTTAGTTGGATGATCGCTGTAGTAGTAGTACCAACAGCAGAAAAAGGAGTGGGATTTTGATGGGTGTCGCACAAGAATCACGGGAGAGGGAGAGAGAGTGAGAACCGGTGAGTTTGGACATACTCTGGGCAAATGCGGGACAGAAGTGGCGGAAGGAGGGTGCCCCTGAAAATGCGCCGGAGGAGGATGGTCGACATTGGAAAAAAGCGCCGCGAGAGAAGTGAAAGAGTTGAGCGATGAACGAAAGAGATGGAGTGACTCGGAGAAAGAGCGGGGATTCCCCAGTCTCAGCGGACTAACCTCGTGCACATACCAATATATACACGACTATGTACCCCTCTGTGCGTTCTTTCTATGTCGATGCATCGTGGTATATATCAGTATAGAGGGAGAAAGAAATAATGAAATTCAGTACAAAAGAAAGAGACAGAAAAAACGAGTGAGGAGAAAGAGATAGGAGGGCGGGAAAAATGAGTTGGTGTACGTAGACATCCTAGTGCCAGAAAAAGAGAAAGAAAGATGGTATGGTGTCCAACAGTGCCGTTGACTACCACGACGACGGCGGCGGCGGCGATGAAGCCTCTCCCAAATCAATATTACGCATTTAAAAAAAAACATTACCTGTAATCATGCACATCGTCCACGACTTCCAATCCTCTTCTCGTAAAGTTCCATCAGTCTCATTTTCCGATTTTTTCGATATTTTTAACCTAAGAGTCTATTTTTTTTAAGTTGGTGTTTCCGTCCTGATTGAACGAGATTTCTTAAGAACTACGAAATAGTATAATTATTACGATTAGTATAATTTTATTCAATGACAATCGGGATTTTTCTTTTAAATTTTAAGAATAGGGAATTTTTTTATTATGAAACTACTCTTGCAATTCTCTATTTATTAATGAATTAATAATAAAAGATGAAGGTTATTTTAATTTTCATCAACAATTTATAAGAAAACATCTGTACACATGAGGTTTAAGTTTGATGTAAATCATCTATTTATTTATGGATTATATCAACAATTCAAATTTTTAAAAGTTATTCGTATTTTGTTGTTTATAATAATTCGAATGCATAATAGAACCTTAAAGAAACATTAATTTTTATATTCTATTTTATATATTAGTGAAAAGATTTGGAAACCTTTTTTTATTGACAGTTCTTTTCAATTCAAATTGTAAACACATATTATTGAAGGTACATTTTTAATTTTGATTAATAAATAAATTTGTTCTTTTATATTATATAACGGTAACAATAATATTTACATAATAATAAGTAAAAATGTTATTAATTATTGAATAATAAAATAAAATTTTATATTCCTTAATACAAAAATCTTTAAATATTCTAAAACACAGTTATATTTTGTAAAAATATTCTCACACTTCGATACAACTTTAATAAAATTTTAAGTAAAACTTGGCAAGTTATCGCTTCGTAAAGTCATGGACAAAAGCTTAAAAATTTTTTACTATTGATATTTTACAATTTTGTACTTATATAAATGTAAATAATATCTATGTGTTAGTTGATTAATTCGTAGCTCCAAATCATTCAATTTCTTATATCAAAATAATATGCACTTAGTTTACAGAAATTATTTATAAATAGATTATATTATATTGTAAATATATGAAATTAAACAATAATTGACTTATTATATTCATTAAGTTTAAAAGATAAAATGAAGATAAAAGAAATGTTTACTTCTATTTTATATTTATAGTTTGTAAAATAATAAGGTACTTACCTAATAGTAAACTCAATCAAATTCAATTACATCTAATATTTGTACTAACAATACTTAATACGTAACTTCTACATCAGTTCAAATGAATTATCAAATAATAATTTAATTAAGTATATGTATACTTTTCAAAATTAGTTAAATATGTGTTTATTTTTTTATTATTAATGAATATATATACAATATTTATTTTTTAATTATAAATATTATAAAATTATTCTCTTAATAAAATAATAATTAATTATATATTTTATCTCAAAAATTTAATCCTATATTTCTTATAATGAAATTTATTGATCGATAATTTCGCATACATTCCTACTTATAATAAGTAGAATGTAGTTGTATAAATACAGTAATATTAACATGTAATTCTATATAAAATTTTTTGCAAAATTGTATATATATATGATTTAAAAATAAATTTAAAAAGTAAATTTTTGGCCATAATATTTAATACTGTCAGATAATAATGAGCCATTTTATCTCAAATGTACCTATCTGAAAAAAAGGTTAGAAAAATGTATTTTTCCCTTTTAATAAGTATAGAGCACAATAATAAGACACTTAATGGTATTGTTTGAAACATTGTAAATATCTACAAGTTATAAATATTAGTTTTTTTTTTCACACGTGAGTTTTTCATAATACTACTGCTGTTTCAAAATTTGTTACAAAAATTTTGTTTTACTCGATTTTCAAGATTTTTATATATTTTTATATGGAAATATTTATTTTTTGTATAAATTTTAAATATAATTTTATATTATAATATTTTAGAAATTTTGTGAATTATTGAATTATAATTAAAGTTATAGAATGCAAATAATTTTTACAAAAAGAAGTATGTACGAACTAGAAACATTGTTATTGAATATTATATGTTTCTGTGAAAACAGAACGTAAATAAATATATTTTTTAAAAACGATTAAAATATAGAAATTATTAAAAATATACTTTCTTTACTGTGTTAGAATATACGCTTATTTATAATGATAAATTTAACACTGTAAATCTAATATTGAGGTAATTTGTTACTAATTTTTTTACACAATATAAGCTTATTACTCTTAAATTGTTTAATATTTCTATGTAATTATATAGATAATGCGATTTTATGTTACATAAACTTTTTTATTGAAAATAATTATTATAAACCGTTTAGAGATTTGAATGGGCTCGGATCTGGGCTTGGCTAAGTTCGTCATTCATTAAGTTAGAATTCTGAAATTTGATTTTTATAAATGATTCATTTTCAAAGTATCGTTAGATACAAGAATAATATATTATTATCAATTATTTCTGTATATTCACTATATCTAATTTTACTGATATTTTTTTGTTATAAAAATCAAATAAAATAAAATCATTTATTTTAATATAAATGGACCAATTTAAAAAATCAATTGAAAAAGAAAATTCAATTTACGTTTTTTTATACATTTAAAAAAACTACTTTCATGGAAAAGAATATTAAAAAATTATTTTAAATTTCGTCTAACAATATTTTTTTATTAATTTTTGAAGTATCAATAACAGTCAAATTTTACGTATGAAGAAACAATATGATATTGATAAATTAATATCTTGCCAACATTTATAATTTTTCAATAATATATGGTATAAAACGTCATATTACTATATTTTCTGCAGCATTAAAATAAAAAGGATATGTTTGCAAACTTGTTTAGTTATCTAATAAAGGTAAATAGTTTATAAATTCTCTGTATAATATATAAATGAATTTAGAATCAAATGTAAATTTCTTAAAAATTATATGATTAATATTTTACGATATTTAAAAAGTTATGAATCCCATAAATTTATATAATAAACGTAATTAGGCTTGATTGAATGTATTCAAGGTTTGCTTTAATTTTGATTCTTGAAAGATCTAACGAATGTAATAAATTAAATGATTTTATATAGTTAAGTTTATTTGCGTATAGTCTAGGTTATATTAAAATCTATTAAAGAATTCAAAATAAGAGATTCTTAAGAGCATTCAGAAAACTAATTATTTTTTATTACATATATTATACAATTGCTTTAATAAAAAGTAGTAATTTTTCAAAAATGGTTTAAATTTCCTACATAATATTAGACATTAATAAAGTATAATTTAAAAAAATTGATTTGCAATATTTTTATTAATATTTCTTTGTTTACAGAAATGAATTCATTATTATATTTCGAACATTTATAAACATTTCTTAGAGAAGGAAATTTTAAAAGTATATGAAGCTATATATATAGTAGTAGTAACATAAATTTCTATTATATGTTAAAAAGATAAATATTATATAATATTCTAGTACTAATACATTTTTTCATATAAAAATTCATACATTTTTATATTAAAATACGAAATGATTGTAAATTAAACTAAATATTATTATTTTATATGTGTTCTAAATATTTATTAATGAGTTTAATAAATATAAATAAAATTAGATGTAGATTTAATAGTATATGAAAATGATTTTTAATTTGATTTAATTTTTTTGGAATATTTAGCATTTAGGTTTGTAGATTAAAAAAAAATATCTAAAGTCCTATATATTTATAGTCATGAATTTTTTTAATTTAAATGTATTTATTTTTCGCTTTTATATCTATTATACTGCATGTTAATATTAGAAAAAGAAATCAAAACAATAAAAATTCAATAAAATAAAAAAAGAAAAAAGCCTTTTGCTTCTTTAAAAGTTAGTTAGCACGATTAAGGTAAATTATATAAATAAGAATATTTAATAAAATCTTAATAAAAGAAGTACTTGATAGGAGTAATTGAAATTAAGTTAAATTTAAGATCATTAAATTTTTGTAAAAAATTCATAAGTATTAAAATATAGAGAGTACGATGACGGTAGTTACGATGGTGCTGATAGTACAAGTATAATATAAAATGATTTTCACGTATAATTTTTAAAGAATTAATTAAGTCAAATTAAAAATTTAGTAGATCATGAATGTTTTTCATGTATTATTACGGTATCTTTTTGTATTTAAAATTATAAAAACCAAATCACTGTAGTATCCCGTTAATACTCCTAGTACGTGCATTTATTTGAAAGTTTTCCCGCCTAGATTATAGGTGTGAATTTCACCCGAATGTAGTTAAGAACTCGAGCATTTTTGTTGATAAATGTGTATATTATAAATTTAAAAAATTTATTAAATTAATAAATGAGTGAAAAAATAATTGAATAATAAAAAATATATAAGCCAAACAAATATAAAATGTAATTATTTACGTTTAAATGCAGTTAATAATTTTCACTAATAAAATTAATGTCTTTTACATTTGATTGAAATAGTGAATCTCAGTTGATATAAAATCTAATAAAATAAGAAAACTAGAGATGCTTTCTTTTTTAAATACTATATATTAATAAATAAATACATAAATAAACGGTTAAATAAAAAAGTATTACATAATTATATAATTTTTTATAATAAATTGTACCAATCATGTAAGATAGTATTTATTTATATGATATTTATGTTTTAAATATTCAGTTTATTGTAAAAAAAGTTATTATACTTGAAATTGACATACCATAATTTTATAAATAAAAAATGTTTTTGAACTCTACATCAATATTATTTACTCTATCATACCTTTAATATTATCAATAAAAATAATATATTTATAATTGTCTAAATTTTTTAAAAACATGTCATTTTCAGTTAAGATGATCTAACAAAATATAAATTTCGTTATATTGAAAAAGTGTATATTTATATAGCTTAGATAATAACTTTTTTTATTATGTACACATAATTTAATTAATTTATTGTAAATATAAATTATTTGAATTCGATTTGAATGAATTCTAAAATATTGAAAATATTTGTTATTAAAAACTTAAAGTGAATCTATTCAACCTAAATTTCTAATAAATAAATTATATAAAAAAATTGAATATTTGATTATTAACAACTATCACTGTAGTGTATCTATCTACTTTTTATTCATTTAAACTATTTTAGAAAATTTAAAGAATCAATGTAATATTTTTTGTATTCATTCTTAAAAAGTATTGAAATAGTATTTATTCGTCAATAATATGATTTATCTTTTAAAAATTAAATTATTAACAGCTTAATTACAAGTTAAAATTGACATACACAGAGATACATTTTTATGTTGTAAAATTAAGATAAAAATATAATTAAAACAGGATATTATTTAATAAAAATTTAATTAAATAATCTTTAATTTTAAGCAAGTAATATATTAGGAATTTATTTAATTATAGTTAATAATAATTAAATAAATGTTACAGTTATATAAAATATTCTGAATATCATAATCTAGTTGGAACCAATATTTTTAGAAATATTACGCTTTAATTTTATGCCACTAAAATATAAAGATTGAGTAAGCATTCGATTTTATAATAAATTTTATAAATTTTCTTTTAAATTCAAGATATTTTTAGACAATTATTCCGGATATTTATGTATCGTATTTTTAATGTAGAATTAAAAGTAAGTTCATCATTTTTTTAAAATAGCTTAAAAATAGTTTAACACTTTTCAGGTTGTATATTATAAAATTTTTTGATAACTTGAATATATAATAAATTTTATAATATCTACAACTTTTTTGATTTTTCAATACACTCTATATAAGCTTTACTTTATTACATAATAATCTAATGGGTTTATACTTGAATGACCAAGTTAAACAATTTTTAAAACCAATATATCAGAATAAAATTTAAAAATAAATTATAATATTACCAAAATTTATTTTAATTATAAAATATTTTCTTTAAGAAATTTAAATAGTCTGAATATATGTAATTATTATGCGTATTTACGAGCTAATAAAGAATCAATAATGAAAGTGTTTTTCAAAATTCAATTATATTTTAATTCAATTGAATTTTTTAATTCAATTAAATAAGTAATAACTCTATATTATATAAATATTATATATATTCATCAACATTAATTATAAAAATAATAAATAATAACCTTTAATAAAGTTCGACTAATTTACTAAATATGATGTTAAAGTTTAATTTATAAATAATGCGTTCAAAAACAAAAAATAAAAACTTAATATACAAACATTAATTTTGAGTAAATTATAATATTTTCTTGAGTACGAGTAATTTTTTTTATATTAACTTCTATTAAACACTTTACAAAAGAAATTATTTTATAGTACGTAAATTTATTATGATTATTATCAAATTGGAATTACAAAGCTTATTTAAAAAATTTATATTAAGCGATTTGATGTTAATATGAAGAAGATTATCAAAATTTATGTGTAGAAATGTCAAAAATTTTATTCATATTTTTGTACATAGTATTTTAGCAATTTTGTTTAAAAATATGTTTCACTATACATTTAAATATTTTAAAGTTTATGCCATAATAAAGGTTTAGCTTCTTGAATTGCTGAAATAATACTAATTATAGCTTAACACATGATAAGCTATATATGAAAAATTTGCAGATAAATAATTATCAGAAACTTGTTGTATTGAAATTTGTATTATAAATATATACATATTATTACAATCGACTGATATTCTTAGCATTTGGTCTCCTGCCAGAGTGTTATAATCATTAGGGGTCGAAAAGAATGAGAGAGTGAGAAAAAAAGTGGAAAGAATAGTAAAAGAATTGGGAGATTGAGAGAGATAGTTAAAAACGAAGGAGCGCATGAGGTCTGGTCAGTGGTAGCTCCAGTAGTAACATCAGCAGCAGTAGTAGTTTGTCGGGTACCAAGAGATGGAAGAGCAGCAGGAGGTGGAGGAGGAGGTAGAGCACGACGATGCGGGTTTGCAAAGCATGCGGGGTATTATCTCCTAAACCTAAAATCGATACAGTGTGCTCGCTGAAGAGAGAAAAACGTCGGTGAATTTTCCGAGAGATAAATGGCGGCTCATTGGAAAAACCTTTCCTTTTTTTTCCTACTTTCTCTCTTTCTCTCTCTTTGCTCTCATCTATATATTGTATAGAGCAATCGGTTCGATCCCAGTATAGCGGTTGTTCTCATCCTTTCTTCTTCCCCTAACCTTCTTCTCCTCTTTCTCCTCTACTCTCGCCATGCTTTTTCTTCCTCCTCTTTCCCAGTTTTGCCCCTATGAGAGAACCTGCGTTTTTTATCTCTACCTTCTTTCATTCTACACATGTTTCTTTTTCTCTTTTCTATTTTATCTAAAACCTTGTTTTTATGCATATTCTTTTCTCTTTTTCTTCCTCTCTCTTTTTCACTTTTTTACTTTTGGAATTAATAAAAAATTTCCAAATAAATGATGGAACAACCAGATCAGATTAAGTATCTCTTAATTATAGAAATCAATATTAATATATTTAAATAGATAAATAATTATATAGATTATATTGAGTGAATAAATATGAATGTAAAAGTGAGTGAGAGTGAAAGAGTAAAAAATGATAAAAATTAAATATCTTTGAAGTTTAGACATTTTGCGTTAAAAGGTAATTTAGAAATAAATCCGCTATTGATTTTTTATGTTCTCAATAGCTCTTTATGAGTTTAATAAAAATTATTTTATTATTTTTCCTACATTTAATTATTTTATAATTCATTAAATGTTGAATTTAATGAAAAATTTTTAGCAAATTGTGTATTCTTTTTAAGAAAAATATTTCTCGTTTAGTTTAAAAAAGACAAGCATATATATTATTATATAAATGAATGAATACAGAAGAATTACACGCGCATATATATATATATATATATAAATCAAATATAAGACAATGATTTTTTATTTTTCACATGCAAAAAACGTAGTAAAAAAAATTAAATAAAATAAGATTGGAAAATAATTTTTTACAGTTTGTATTTAAAACTACACTTTATTTTAGTTTATATATAAATTATTTAAAAATAAGTTTTTATAATTGATTATTTATAATTTTTAGTAAGATTATACAATCTATATATTGCATAACATACTCGTTATTAACTTGCATAGTTAATTGAAGAAAATATTTTATATTTTAATAATAGAATTTTAATTTTTATAGTTTATATTTTCGAAGCTATATTTATATTTTTCAAAAATTCAATCTAATAATGTATTTTAAATTTAAGTGTAATTTTGAATTTATGAATCGCGTACATTGAAATTAAAAGTTGTAGTTAATTAATTTATTTAAAAATTCTTTTGATTCTGCTTTTTTTTTATAATTAAAGACATTATTATAATGAATAACTTTATAATTATATTCGGATTTTTTTTTGTATTATTTTGTTTAAAAATATCGGATTTTCAAAGTAGATTTGTAATAGTATAATTCTAAAGTAGTATGTCTAAATATATGCTTTATTTTTAAAAAAATATAGTACAAATACAATGAATTAATTGATTGTAAAATTTATATTTATATGCATTAGAAAAGAAGCTTAATTTATGAAGTTATTTATTTGGAATTATTTTATGGAGTTCATTTCATAATTATTATAGTTTTACAAATAGTTTTCAATTTATTAGTCTTTATGAGTTAATAATAGTGCAATAAAAAATAATTAATTTTTTTATTGTATTCATTAAGAAATAGGAGAAAACTTTTTGTTATAAAGGTTATAATTTTTCGTAAAATTTAAAAGGAGAAACGAAATTACTTAATAGAAAATTGTATATTTTCAAAAAATAAATATTCTTGACTATACAAAAATTATAAATCTAATATTGAATAATTTATTACATTTTATTATTATATATAAAAACAATAATATAGAATTATAAGAAAATAAAATAAAATAAATTGTATTCTTTATGTAATAGGTTAATTATTACTATAGTGTAATATATATGATGAGACAAATGATATAAGGAAAAAATATATATGGATAAAATATAAATAATTATTAATTACAATAATTAATCTATAGTATATAATAAAAATGATTATAGATTTATAAATTTGTACATTTACAAAAATTAAAAAGTTAATAAATGGAATAATAAATTAAAAAATGAAAATTTTAGTTATATATATTTCAAACTATTACTACAATATAAGATTATTTTGTGTAAGATAATTTAGTTAAATTTATTTTTTGCCAGATATATAGAACTAACTTA
Organism: Dolichoris vasculosae; assembly: GCA_018907195.1. NCBI lineage: Eukaryota > Metazoa > Arthropoda > Insecta > Hymenoptera > Agaonidae > Dolichoris > Dolichoris vasculosae. The sequence goes on along the minus strand of JACCHY010000014.1, from coordinate 3,716,091 downwards.
ATAAATCTTTTTTGAAGAATATATTAAATTTTTAAAATTAAGTTGACGTATGATTTAAAATAACTTACTTAAATTAGATTATGCTTTCTAAGTAATAATTATTAAGAATCGTTAATATTTGTATTGATTTTTATAAGCGATTCAGAAATTTAGATTATAGTTTCAATTAAAATTATTATTAATTTCAGTAACATAGGATTGGTGTAGTTAAAACAATAAGTTATTAATTAAATTTAATAAAAATTATTAAAATTATCCTTTGATAACACTATCAAATTTAATCATTAAGTAAAAATTTTAGTTTATAAAAAAACTAAAGATATAGTAGATATTTAAAAAATGATCTAAAGTGAAATCGAAAATTCTGTGCATAACTTAAGAGAAAAAAAGATGAAAAAGTGAGAGTGAGTGAAAATTTAACATATGCTATAGAGATCTTAAGCGATACGCATCTGTCTCTCTACCTTCTCTGTTCTAAACTATTTTTCTTCTCTTTTTCCTGGCGAGTTCAGAGGTGGAGGCACTATATTTATCCGGCAATGTAATATTTGGATACACCTTCAGAGCTCGACCATATTTGTCTCTGCAGTATTCCTCTCCGACAACGCAGTTACTCGTTTTTGGATGAAACCTAGAGAGGTTCTTTTACTTTGTTTTTTTTACATCTTTCTTATTCTGTGTAATTTTCTTGCAACTTTTTGTATTTTCACTGGTATGGCATATCTATTCACCGACTTCGTGATTCTCTGGAAAAAGTTTTTGTTTTATAAATATTTATATTTTTTAATTATATTATATAAATTATCGCTCTAGTTTTAAGTGGCATTTGCTCGATGAATTTTGATGTATATACAAAAATATAAAAGAAGAATTAGAATTGAAAACATTTATTTTAACAAATTTTTTCTAAGAATTTTTTTTATTCTTATTAAATTTTCTCTTTTAAAAGGTTTTTAAACTATTTTTTTTTTAATTTCTAAGTATACGTAAAATTTAATAAAAATTTTATTATATTTCATTAAAGTTGAGATTCTTGATTTGAAAGTTTCGTATACAAGGTGTTAAAAATTACATTGTGTAATATATAAAATGTTGTATTATATATAAAATATGTTCCTTGATATACATTATTTATATTATTATATAATCATTAAATTTGTTAAACTAAAGAGTATTTACCACACAAAAATATTAATAAGAGCGGCTGTTTCTTTTAATTGCATTCATCAAATTAAACGATTTAAGTATTGATAAAAAATCTTCTATAAAATACGTGAAGACCAATTCGGTACAATGCATCAAATATTCAGTATCATCATATCTATTTTATATAAACAATGAAAAATTATTTTACAAAAAAATTGTCGTCAACTAATTATTCAAAATAAATATTCGTATTTTCATATATTGTAACTTTTAGAAAAATTTTAAATATTTAAAAATTGTCAAATAATAAACAAATATGACAAAGAATTATATTAATTTCATTCTATATCACTAATAAAATTGATTTTATAACAAAGTATTACTAATTTAAATTTTTATAAAAAATTTCTAGTGATTAATTTTAAAGAAATTAATTCTTCAGAAATTTACATGGAAATGGAAAGTATGCCTAGAATATTCCAAGTAGAAAGTAGTCGAATACAGTCAGACTTATATTTATAATTTGGATTTGGAACTGAAGTTTTTAGTGATATCTATAAATTAAATAAAATTGTAATTAATTCAAATAAGAATATATAATTAAAAGTAATTTTTTGTTAAAAATATGGCTTTTGATTAAATAAATTTTAAATATTAGGTACGGAAGTATTATTAAATATATTTAAGTATACTTTCGACAATATTTATTATCGAGAATATTGTAATGAGCAGTATATCTTTTATTTATTTTCTTAAAATTTTTTTAGAATTTACATATTTATCTCAAAATTTTTAAATAATGTATTTCAATGAAAAATAATGTATTTCATCTTAATATTTATAATAATATTTATATTTTGTTACAATAAATTAATATTATTAAAACATTTCAGATATATAAAAGAAATTTGCGAATAGATTTTTTGAGTAAGCTTGATTATCTGAATTTCGATCGAGGCACAATATTGACAGAAATATTTATATACTGAGCAGAAAAATTATAAAAAATTAATACAAAAATAAATAATGTTATTTGAAGATATTTCAGTAAAGATCTTTTAGAGATTAATCATTATACATAAATAAATATTTTTATAAAGCTTTTTAAAATTTATAAATTTTAAACTTTACCAAAATTACTTTTACAATATTGATAAACAGAATAATTTTATATTTAATGAATTAGTCGGGCCATTCTTTTATGTAAATCTTTAAGAAATGATTCTGTACAGCATTTACTTATATGCATTGAAATGTTTATTTTTAAAAAAGTTTAAATAACTGGAATAAAGTCATAGAAATCAATATTTCATATTTAAATATGTATTATTTTGAAAAATTTTATATTTTTACTTTGATTTATTATTTATTGCAGTCATGCATATCTATTTAAAATATTTTTTTTTATCCAAAGAATATAATCATATTTACTATCTAGCATTTTATTGAGAGATGGACTAATCTTGAAAATTTTTAATATTCTTTAATTTATATATATATTTTTATTTTTGTGAAAAAAAATAAATCGTATTTTTATACATGTGTACCAACTTCAATGTTAAATCTATTTTTTTTTGTATAGATTCTTTATTCAAATTGTTTGAAAATTCATGCTAAACTAAACTAAATAGTCATTAATGAAAATTATAATAATAAAAAAAACTCTAGAGAATATAATTATTAATTTTATTTATTTGCAATAAATGTATGTTAAAAATTAGATAGGCTTTTATAAATATGAAATATTTTTTTTTGTTAACAGCATGTCATTTACAATAAAAAAATCAAATTAATTGCCATAATGAAAGACAAATTTATTATACGTATTAATTTTCAATAATATTATAAAATAGATTAATAATTTAAAATTATGAAATTATTTTATTTAGTGTACTTACATTTATACTATACTTTTATTTTAGATAACGTAGGTAAAATAGGAATTTTCTTTAAATACCGTAAGAATCATTTTTATTATTTCTAAAATCGGATCTCAATAAAAAGATACAATAAATTAATAAGTAAATAAAAAATGCATATATCTATTATACATGGAATTTAAATTTATTTCTATAAATCTTTTACAGTGTTGAAAATTGACCAAAGCTTAGTTAATACGTATGTTTTACAGCTTTATTCAATTTTTGATTTATGAACATATTCATTAAAATTAAATTAAAATTAAAGTACATTTATAGTAAATAATAACAGATTTCTAATTATTTTAAAGGAAATATTAATTTTAATTTCAATAAATGATTTATATTTATATAGAATAAAACTTGCAATGCGCATTCAATTTATTTTTAATGTATAAAGGAATGAAGCAAACTATAATGTAAATATAGCAGATTTATGAAAAACATGTGTAAATACGAATGGAAAATTCTATTTTATCGTCTAGTAGCGCACATTCTCAACGATCTTCAGTCTGTTAGTCGCGCGCAATTTTATCACAAAGAACGTCATCGTTGTCTTCGTTGCCGTTGTCGTAATTGCGTATATTGGACCAGACGCGCACGCGTGGTTCCTTGCCCTCTACCAGCCATGCTTTATTTATATCTAAAGAGCAACGACGCATGCATTGCAGAAGTATGTGTCTTTCTCGCTTACTCACTCTATTTCTCTTTTTTGTTTTTTGGTAGGTATGTCACTTTCTACATTTTTTTAGTTCTATGTCTCGGTCGTTTTGGATTTTTTTTATTTTTTTTTATTTGAATATAGCTTCTTGCCTATTTTTAAACTGAATATAGTTTTTACAATGTCAGTTTCGATATACATATTTCTAATTATTGATTTATTTAAATATTATACAGCGTTCTAGAATTGCATAGTTTTTCTTTCATTGTATTAAAATTTAATGAAATTCATGATCATTTTTTAATTTTTAAATAATACATATTATTCGTATGAATATGAAATATTTCGTATAAAATCGATCTTCTACTAAATAAAAATATTTGAAGGAAAGGTAGCCCATTTTTTCTTTTATAATTTTATTTAAATTGTTAATCATTAAAGTATCTTTATCTTATACAATCAGAATAAAATTGTAATTAAAATTGTTAGAAAAATAAAATATTCTATAAACTGTCACCGTATTTAATGAAATATCTAATAGCATCAGCTTCTATATAATTTTAGAGTAATAAAAGACATTAATTAGATTATAAAAATTTATTTAAGCAAAGTGACAATCAGTAGCTTTCTTCTTTGTCTATCAATCTATTTCTCCTGTCCCTGTCTATCACTTTCTTTCTTTTTGCCTTTACGTCTTACTCACCATTATTTTCCTCTTTCTTTTGCTTGTAGCCGCAAAAACCGACACTGTTTTCACCTTCAGAAGAGAGCCGAGTACCGCGACCACCGCTTATCTTACTCCTCACCAGAATTACACAATTTGCCCGTTATGCACACGCTAGTGTAAAAACGCTAGAGCATCGTAGATGATAACTTTGACGATTCAGAAAGGACATTTATTTCGACGAGTGTATTTTTTTTTCAAGTTAAAGCTCTAGCAATTTTATTTATTTTTTATTTTAAATAAAATTTCCTCTTAGTTCAAAGATGAAATGTCAAGATTTCAAGTTATCAACATTAAATATTTTTTATGTTCATATTGAAAGTAATGTATATATACAGAGAAATTAAAAGAAAAAAGGTGGATTAATTTCTCAAATAATTGAATTATAAACAATATTGTCAGAAATAAATTTCAAAATCAATCAATTTATACAATTATGAATAATTTGGTGTACTATGTAATTAAATATTGAAAAATTATGTTTTAAATATTATTATATTTTAAAATATTTTTATTGCTTAAATTCATTATTTTCAAAATTTTTTATAAATTTTTATAATGATGTCTTAATGTAAGTAACAAAAAGTTTTAATTTAAATTATTATTTTATTAGAATAAATTAATATCAGTAAAATTCTTAAGAAATAAAATATTGAACTATCCTTAAAATCATTCTAAAAATTTAAATATTCGAGCCTGTTTCAATATATACCATAATATAAGTTTTTAAAATTTAAAATTTTATTTATAATAACTTTTTTATATCAGGGTAAAAACATACACAATTCACTGAAGTAATACAAAATATATACGAAAATCAGATATACAAATTATTTACGAATAAACTGAAAAAAATACGGGCAATAAATTTATTAAATTGAAAGAGAAATATTCCCTTAAAAAACCTTTTGTCTTATATATCCAATACATAATATACAATATATTTTTTAGAAAATCATAATTATAAAGACTTAAAAATTAACTTTAAAAAATGAAGAAGCCTAAAATTATCTTTATATAATATATTATGAAAGTTTGCATATCCTAATAAACTTTTATAACTATAAAATTATGGTGTTTATATTCTTGTAGATACTACAGAAGATACGCAAAATATAGAGAGGTTAAAAAATGAAATAAGAGAAATAGTATAGAAGAGATGATAAAAGATTTACATTGTACAGAAGAAGGGAATAGAACAAAAACAAATAAAGAGTAATATATATCTGAAAATGACTACAATAGATAGAACTATTGAGAGAGAGAGAGAGAGAGAGAGGGAGAGAGAGAGAAGGAGAGAGAAAAGGAGAGAGAAAGAAACAAATAAACATATAAATGGAGATAGGCAGGCACAGAATATGAAATTGATATTCCGTAGTTTTGAATTTTAGTACAAGATCCTTACATTATAGTACCATTCAGTTAATTGTAAGATTTTACTTTATTTTCTTTTTACATACTGATAAATTGAAAAAGAAGAAAGGATCAAGAAGTAGAGAGAAAAAAGGGTGCAATTTAAAAGTATGTAATTTTATACAAATATATATCTATTCTTTAAGTAACACTTATATATTTTAAAAGATTGAGCATTATAGATTGAGTTTTTTATTTTACTCGTTAATGTATACACATTACATCTTTAATTAGCTTAATGCAATTATTAGATTTTACAAAAAAGTGTGATAAGTTATTTTTTTTCGATAATTTTGAATATAGAACTTTTATTTTCTTAATTTCAATACAATTTTTTATGACTGTTAAAGGTTAAAATAAATTTACAAGCTAAAATTTTTATTTATATATTTTTTAAATAGAGTATATAAATATTATTTAAACAAGATTTTGGAATAAAAATATAAATCATATTAGAAGTTTCTGCAATAAAATAACTTATTTCTATTAATAATAACATATACTTTTAATTAAAAAAGGTATGTATAAAAATTTTTATTAAAAGAAATGTTTAAAATGTTTTTAAATAAATGAGATTGCATTACTAAAATAGACATAATTACTTTCCATAGGCTTCTAAAATAAAACAACTTCATACTATTAGTAAAAGGAATAAACTTCAAAACAACATTTGCATGTATTCAAAATGTCTAAACGCATTAGTATCACGTACATACAGTAACTCCTATATCAAGTTATATATTTATTACCGGTCCAATGATGACCCTTATGATTCGCGCATTCGGACAGACTTTTACTTATGTTATTTTCTCTTTATATATCTTAAAACTATATCTTTCTCTTTCATCATAGAGGCAAGAAGTACCCGAGGGACTTTCAACGATTGTGAGTAAACGAGCTTGCGCTGTATTCATGCACTGTTTGTATTTCGTCCTTAAATCATTGATGCATAAATGCATTATGCGACATTCAGTAATTCTAATGATTATTTTGTCATTTGATGGGTTTTCTTTTTTTTTTAATTAAGCTAACTTAATTATGTCATCAGTGATGCTTTAATCGTTTAATAATTTTTTGTAGAATTCATGATTTATTAATAATTAAACTAATAATTTATAATTATTCCTATTTTTTATAGATTAATTTTTTTTGTACGAATAATATTATTTTATTTACAATTTATTTAAAAATTTTATTTTTAATTACACAATAATATTTAAATGACGTCAATTATAAGATAAATAAACTAATAAATTAAAGTATCTTTAAATGAAAGGATCATTAATATGTCGAAGTAGACGAAGTCTTTATATAGTAAGTTAAATAATAAAAGATATAATTCGATTATTTATCACTTTTTATTATCGTACTTTTTTTTCATGAAAATCATAGTCCTTAAAGTAAAAATTAATTTATATTTTCTCTTCATTAATAGTTTCTAGCATTTAGACCAACTATTTTATAAACAGTAAATTGGTAGATATTCATATTTACAATTATCTACATTAATATTTTCATAAATCACGCCCTTGAATAATAAGTTTATATTATATATTTTCTTTGTCCTTTATAGTATGTTGTATTGTCGGTCATTTCTTGTCTCCTCTTTGCTGCTTAAAGAGTAATCTATGTAGTACACCTCGCTCTTGGCGAGAAAGGAGGACGACTCCCTGAAGGCTTTGTCAAGGTCGTTTTGCCAGCTTATATACGCAAAGAGATACAACAACTCATTCCTTCCCCTCTTTACCCTCTTCTTTACATTTCTTGTAGATTGTACATTCACTTGACTAGGAAATGTATATCGAATTTTTGTTTGTTCTCTCTCTCTCTCTCTCTCTCTCTCTCTCTCTCTCTCTTTCTCATACACACGCATATACGAAATATACGACTCTACGTACGTATATATAGATATAAAGGCTTGAAAACATTTATAAGATACTCGGCATTGTGAATATACAGTTTCCTGGCGAAAGGAGCATTCAAACTGTAGCCGACATTCATTTATAGCGATTGAAGAATTTTTTGTTTGGCTTATATCTAAAAGGCAGGATATGTTGTAATGATATGAATTTGAAATTGTTTTATTAATGACAAAGATTAAAAAATTTATGATTGTTGAAGTTTCAATTTTTTTTTAAATTTTTTCTTATCATAATATTAATATTATAATTATAAAAATTGTATGTATGTATTAGCAATTTTTTAAACGAATCAATAAAATTATATTATATTGGTAAACAATTATAATTTAAATATACGTTCAAATATAACAAAAAAATACTGATAATAAAACAAAATAAATGTAGCATTAAAAAGATTGAATTAATTTTATTATCATTTTATGTAAAGTATAAATTTGAAAGTTCTATATATTATTTAATTTGGTTTTATGTAAGTATTATAAAAATTATATTCTAATTAATACAATAAAAAAGCGATTTTCTTTAAGAAATTTAGAAAAATCATCTACGTTTTTTTAGATCAACTTCATGCTTTATATTCAAGTACATTAAATGACATGTAAGCAACTATATAAACACATATAATTTAATAAAGAAAATGAGACTTAAAACTTGACTATTCTAACATTAGTCGGACGAGCAACTTTTTCATGTTACTAATCGTTTTCAAGGTATCAACGAAGCAATTACTTTCGTTATACTAAAAATAAAACGGTTTGTGCTATTTTCTTTTTCAATAATCGCAAGTTTCATTGTTTTCCTACTTTGATAAGCCAACGGCGGACCTGAAATTGCATTATAACGCACCGCACCCAAGACCGATTGTTGGAAGGTCGTCTTATGAACCACTACTAATCATATATTACATGACGGTGGATGACACCTTAGTAATCAAATTTACAGATCTAAGTAACGGTCGCTTACTTATGTAGCATAATTTTCGAACTGGTCAGTACTAAATTGTAGCTTATTCACTTTATAAAAGAATCTACACGGTCTCTGATGTACTCAAATCTTGATTTAAGGATTCTTCTCTTTTTTTGCATTATTTTGCTAACCATCCGTTATTCTGTAACGATAAGTCAATACATTGCCAAAGTAAGCCTTATATTGTTCACACATCTGAATACCCGAGTTGAAATTTATGTTTATCGATTAAATAGTTCTGTACCTTCTTTTATTTCAACCCCGTATTTACATGATTTTTTTTTCAATATTTGGTAACAGCATTGTAGCTACGTGAATGAACTAAGAATCCTGTCATGCTCGAGAATTCTTAATCATATTGCTACTAAGAGCAATCATATATACTTTATCATTATCTCTTTATCATTGTCATTAATTTCATTTAAATTAAAATATTTAAATAAACATTATCTATACAATACTGATATTATCTATTAGTATTATCAATTAATATAATCATGTCATTAATATAATATCAATTTCAGCTTAAACTTACGAATCCAGAATCTATTTAGAATAAATTCAAAATTAAAGAATCTATAATGCATCATAATTATATTTATAAATACACGGATTATAGAAATGCATATAAGAACTTGGTTTAACTAAACAATAATTTATTGAAAGATTCTTCAAGAGTTTGTATGCATGCACATGCTGAATACTTTTGCACAATTTGCTCCATGATTGACAAACGATAGTCCCCTTTTCGTATAGTTAGTTGTTATTTGATCGCATATGTTTATCTGTAAATGGTAAGAGAGTTCTCTTTATGATCATTGAATGCATTTAAATAATAATAATTTTTCAAGTCTAAATCTATTAGAAACTTACCTTAATCACTTATTTATTAATGTTTTAATAAAACTCATAATTTATAGAAGAAAATATATTTCATTTTTTTATATTAAATTTATTCAATTTTCTTTACTTTTATAAAGCCACTTTTAAAGAAAATTTGAAAATTTATAAACAACTTTATTACATATTATTCATTAAAATTTTAATATTAAAAAAAAATTAATTTTTTCTTTACTAATAAATTAAAATATTAAAAATATTATTATTTTTTATTAATATAAATATAGATATAATATACTAAACTAAAAAGTCTTTATTTTAAAATATATAAATTTATATAAATTTGCTCATATTTTATTTAAATTTTGATTAAAAGAAAGTATAACAAGAATACCAATGAATAATCTTTTAGAACAATTCATGTTATTTATTTATAATAAAAAGAAATATTAATTATGAAAAGATATACTAAAAATATGAGTGCATTTGAAGATTTCATTCAGAGTAGTTTAGCTCTAAGTATTAGAATAAATGAAAAAAAATAGTTTAAATAAGGCGCTACAACTAATTTTCTTAATAGTGTTTTACTCCATGGTAAAATAGTAGTAAAGGAAAAAAAATAATAGAAAAATAAAGTGAGGTTATAAAGTTAGTTAGGAGTTAAGTAGTAATTTTAACCGCATTCGAATCGTAATTGCCCTCACCGAGAAGGAGAGCGCACATTTCCCCGGTAATTTTCACAATAAAATTTCATTCTCCATTTCTTGCGATACAAATCATATGCATGCACATATACGAAGTGGCAAGACTTTCTAGCATGGCAATATAATCCAAAGGCATCCGGCGGTCCATCAAGCGATCAAAATCAAGCACTAAGGCATAATTAAAATGCGCGTGCGGTAGCTTGCCCCTACCGATCCTCTTCACTGTGCAGGAGCATACGCTGATCACGCGTATGATTGCCGGACGTGCGCGCTCGTCTCTTCCGCGTGCTAGTAATTGACGCTCGTGATCATGGGCGTGCCTGCTTCTACATATATTTTCTCTATCTTGCTTACTCTTTTACTTGCTCCTGTTTTTGCATTCCTCTTCATTTTATTTTTCCTGTAAACTATCTCTTTAGCTTTATTTCCTGCGCACCTCTCTACTATCCGTGTAAACAGCTTAACCATATTTATAAAACCATGTTGATTGTTTTAATCTCTTTATTGTTAGTTCTTTAAAAAAATACAATAAATAACAAGTTCAAAATATACTGTCTATTCTTCACAAAATTTAGTGTGTTAAACGAAATTGCTCAAATTTATATATTGGTCTACTTTAATTTTCAATAGATTTCTAATAAATTTTAAAATTTGTTATATATATTTTCATAGTTATATCTCGATTCCATAAATGTCAATTTGAATTCATTTAACATTAAAAAGTTACTTTACGATAATCTATTTTTATTAAAATTATAAATAATTCTTATCATGATATTTAAATGTATATCATAAACAATTGTTATGGTATAAACATTTCTTTTAATTGATAAAAATAAATCTAGAAACTTTGCATTTATTTGTTTTAATGAAGTTTAAGTATAACAAAACATCTAAATTTTTACATGTTAAATATTATTTTTTGAATAATTATCATTAAATTTATCTTAGTTAATTAAATCACAAAAGCTTTAAAATATTATGCGAATAAAATCATATATTTTGCTACGATATCTTCTCAATAATTGGGGGTCTATATTATGAGATTACTTTGATAAACCGAATTCTATAATGAATATTATAATTTTTTATAAATTTGTTATAAATTCTATTCAACATACTTTAATAACGTTACAAAAGTAATCTTTTTATTAGTTTAAAAATAAAATCAATTTAATGAATGAATATTTGTTAATACATTTTATTGTTTTTATATTTTCATTTATTCTAATATTCTTAAGTTTAATTTATGTGAACAAATGCAAGTCAAATTTAGTATCTAGTTTGGGATTAAAACATGATGCGATTATTATGGAATTTTGAATTTTTAAATAAGCTTACATTAAATTTAGTTTTAGTAAAATTGTAGATACTTGTTTATATATATATGATAATTACTTATATATATAAATATTTTATATATTATTTATTTTACACGACTACAAAATATTACGTTTTTCTGTAAATAAGCAAATATGCATAAATACTTTTAATGTGATACATGAACCATAAAAGATACTTATTAATGAAATTTTGAAAAATAAATATATATTATAATCAATAAAAATTCTGTATAAGTTTCAAATGACATATTTTATTTAGTAAATAAATTAATTTTTTGAAGAAAAACTATCTCTTACGATTAAGATCAATTTTTTGTACATAAATTCTAATAATAATTTGAAGAGCGAAAATATAGTTTTTCCATATAAAAACATCTGTAAGAAATACTTGTAATATTCCATTGCATTTTATCATCAAAAAGACTTTAAAAGTATTATATTTTAGAGCAAAAGTACCAATTTATTTTATACATTACGACTATTACCAATAGGTACATAGTTCTACATACTTTTTCATATAACGGCCAACTACATCGTTCGGATGTTTTAGTATACTGCTACCTGGCAACGACCGGAAACTCCACCAATGAGCAAGAGAAAGAGAATAAAAGAGTGTGTGTGAGAGAGAGAGAAAAGAGAGACTATCTACGAATTAAATAAGGATGGGAAGGAAACGCTAAAGCGAGATAGAAACGGTACGTAGCAACGCTATCATTATCCGGGATCCAGAGTTGCTGCCGGATGATCGCTTTCTTCGATCTTTAATTCACGTGTGCCTCTCTCCATACTCTGATTCTTTCTCTCCTTTTCTTATATCTCTCAGTTTTTCCCTCTCTTAAAGCTGACGTTGCTGGATTTATAAGGAGAATGTCTATTTTTTGCTTCTTTTTTGCTGTTTTCTTTCTGATATTCTCTTATATTCTCATTTTTCTTATTATTTATTTTATTTGCTCGGCCATTTTAGTATCAGCGCTTTCGAGCTCGTTATAAATAAGAAAGATGGACGTAGTAATTCCTACGTACTTTTAACTAATTTTCTTATATCGAGATTATGCAAGTATTTTTGCGCTTCTTTTTGAAAGGATGTGCATTAGATATTAAGTTTTTTTAAAAAAATAAGAGTTAAAAAATTGATTTTTACATTTATATGCATCGATTTATTAAATGAATATTACTAAAAAGTTTTTTACAATATTTTGAAAATTATTATTAAATTTGCTTTAAAAATATTATTTTATATCATTAAATCAGAACGTTTTTAAAAAATTTACAATTTCGAATATTATATGAAATTAGAAAAATTATTATAAAAGAAGAATTATTGTTTTCTATAATAAAATATAAAAATGTAATAACTTATTTAAATTTCTATTCTTTTAATTTGATGTTACTTATAAGTTAATTTTATCTGGGGGTAAATTAGCCATTTATTTTGGTAAGTTTATTTAATTTATCAATAACTCAACTCAATAAATCAACTCCTTAGTCTAAAAAAGCTTTTTTAAATTTTATATTTAATACTTATACTAAAGAGTTTGTAAAATTAAAATATTTAATATTTTCTACATTTGAATGTTTTAATAGATACTTATTAATCATTCAAGTTATAACGGAATTAAATATCATTACAGTTCAAAGGATTAGTAATGATTTCTATGGCAGATATTTTTTATCAAATACATTTGTAAAATAATAATATTTTAGGTACTAAAAATTAAAAAAAATAAAATTCTTTTAGAGAAATATTATTACTTTTATAAGGTAAGTTATGTATTATAATTTAATTATTTACGAAAATTCAGATTATAACCAATGAACAATAATGACATTAATTATTATATTATGCATAATTTTATGTATACATAAATGACACCTAATTATAAAAATATTAACCGAAATATCAGTCTGTCATCAATTTACTTAAATTAAAATTGACGGTGCTTAGAAGTAAATTAAATAAAATAAAAAACGCAATTGTTTTTTCTTCAAAAAATCATGTATTATGTGGATATTGATTATTTAATTAATATATTATTAATCGATTGAATACAATATCTATTATTCGACACCTAATTTTTTAAAGTTAGTTTTATATATAAACCGATTTATTTATTACTATTTTTTATATCGAGCGGATTGTATCAAAGATTTCTGTATCAAATTAATACTTATCACTATATCATAAATTATATCTTATTGATTTCTAAAAAATACTTATTAATCGTCTAATACAGATTTGATATATAAATGTTATTATAATATAAAATTTATAGTCAAATATTAACTATTCAGGTTTCTTGAAGTTTGTATACATATAATAATATATAAAATAGCAATTTAATTATGATTTATAGGCAATTTATATTTCACTAAATTTTAAAAAGTGTCTTTATGAAACTGAAAAATAAGCCACCGATAACGAAATAAAATAAATAATATATAATAAATTTAATAGTTAAAATTTAATAATCTTGTTAGTTATTATAATAAATTAAGGTTTGTAGTTGCAATAAAATACACAGTATCATAAATTGACTATAATTTAATATATAGCATGGATCTTAATTATAACATTATTTACATTAAATTTTCTTATAATTTTATCTAATTTATTTAAAAAATATAGTTTATTTATATGTAATTTTAAGGTTAAATTAAAAAATCTTGCAATTAAAAATTCACATAAATATACACTTATTTAATATAGATTTTGTTTAAAATATATTGGTCATAATAATACAGAGTACGCGTATATATATTTTTTAGTATATAAGATATTAATTATAATATTGAAGTTTATAGTTCATCTATGTTTTAAACATGTACAATTTGAAAATTGTACATATGATTACTGGAAAACCTATTATAGTTCAAATAAACAATTGTATAATTATAAGGAGTCTTCACAACTGATACATAAACTAAAATATTTGCTATTAATTAAGTCTTAATATAATATATATTATTACAATATATATGTACGCGTGTGTGATCTAAATAAAAAGTTATAGTTATTATTAGTTGTTCAAATTTTTTGAAAATGAATTCAGATTATGTATTCATAGATTTATTTGATTCTACGAGACATAAGTACTTTATCAATATTTATAATAATAAATTATTTATAATAATAAATTATTTATAATAATAATAATTATATTAAAAAATTTTTTTAATTGAAGCTTATATTTATAAATTATTGACATATGTATGTGAAAAAATAAAAAGATTTATAAGTTTCATTTGTAAATATCAGTAAGTTCATAAAATAATATTGTAATTTTATATTGCATAAAAACTTATTTCTCTTTGATTACTTCAATACTTACTTTGAGTATATTTTTTTCTTTTAATCAAATAAATACAAATTTAGTATAAATCTCTAATAAAACAGATTAGTTTATATTTATTAAAATAAAAGAAATTCTATTCATCATTTTCTAATAAATTTCTATTTTTTCTTTTACTTTAAACAAAAAACAAAAGATTTTTGTGTACCGTACCTCTAATTTGAATGAACATTGAACAATTTGATATGGTTAAAAGGATGCTGTTATTACTTATATTTTTTTAACTAGCAGTGTGAAGACAAACGCTGTTTATATAGTTGATCATTATATAAATGAAAAGCGAATAATCATTTAATATAAAACAGATAAAAACAGGAAGTACATAAGTAGAACGAAATGTAAAAATGAATAGAGAAACAGTCTTTATGGAAGTCTACCAATGGTTCTGATCCTATGAGTTTCTGTGCAATATATATATGTGCATACATATATAACTGTTTCCTTTTTGAATTCTCAAACCCTTGTTTTATTGCTTTTATAACCTCTCTCTCGTTTGCATACTTTCACTCACATATTTTTCATACACCTGCTTCCACTTCCGCTTCCTGATTTTTTCATCTTAGATTAAGCCCACACTTGCTTTTTACTTTTACTTATTGGATTCTTCTACTTGTTACTGTTAGCTTTGACCTTATCATATATAGCATTATTTTTAAATATAATATTTAAGCATAACAATTTATTTTCGTATTTAAAAATATCAAAAAGTAAATTTCAATATTATTAAAATAAAATGCATATAAATTTATGAACTATTGATTTTATTACATATAAAAAATTGAAAAATTACTCTATCTAGAATATTTAATTTATATGACAATGATTATAAAAATTAATTTATTATTTTTTATGAAAATATGAAAATAAGAAATAATGATATATTTTAATGATATATAATAGATAATTATTTTCATATATCAATTTATATATTTTTTCAATAATAGTTTACTTAGTAAGTTACTAGATTTATATAAACTATAAAATTTAAATAAAGTGATAAAAATATATAATATAATAATTGTTTTAAAATTTATTATTGCTTTTGGAACAAGTCAGCTGTACTTAAATAGCCTTAATTTTGTCTTTAATTTGTAAAATTATAAAATTTTTATTTACTCCATTCACAATATTAATATTTTTTTCGGGAATCTTTATACATTCACCTTTCTCATATATGTGTCTCTTTTCATAGATGTTATTATTGTAAATCCTGCGTAAGAATACCATATAAATATGTATTAAATCTGTTCATAGTTTATAAAATCGATTTTTCTTTCTGTTTTCTTCTTTCTGTATGCACACATATCATTAAGAAAAACTTTATAATAAGCGATATAGTCTGCCAACTTCTGATTGATAGAATATTTAAGATAAGTTTTTAATAAGTCTACAAAACTTGGATACTTCTACTTTAATTATGTCTTGGGTTGTTTTTTCTATTGTAATAAACATATTGGAATTAGAATTTTCTTTATTTTTCTATAGCATACTATGTATCCTTGATGAAAATGTAGTATTATATGCATAATAGTTCATATTTGTATTTCTATGAGATTTTTCTGAATATAACGTAAATAATATGTTTAATTAGGATTAACTTAATTTGAAATTCTTTGAGAAATGCAAAAGTATCTCCTATTCGAATTGAATACAGAAACTTCTAGACAGTATTCTTATCTTGTTTCATGAGAAATATTCCTTTTCATTTATTTTTTGTTTTCATATTGAATAAAAGGGCGCCCGATAATCTTCTGATTTTATTTTTACTTTAATATATTTGAACATTGATAAATTTATCTTTTACGAAGCGTTAGGTTTTACACCAAAGGTTTGCAAGTTATAAAATTTTAAGATATTTTAATTAACTTTAATTTCAAGTTTTTAGAAATCTTAATTTGTTTTCGAAAAATATAATTAATTTAATAAAAAATTTGTATAAAATTATTAATATTCAAAATCTTGTATTTACTTTGCATGATTAATTATTACGAATAAATATTCAGATTAATTATTATTTGCGAACTTGATAATTTATTTATGATTCAAATAATTTAACATTAATTCAGGTTTTTTTAAATTGAAATTATAAGCAATGAATTACCTTTTATATTATAGAATGAAATATTTATAAGATTGTACATTTATAATTAAATTAATGTTCTCAATTCATGCTGATTCGTTTTACTAAGGACTATTTATAATATAAGTATTGTCTGTATTATGATGTATATACATTAATAGTTTAAATTTTTCTAAATAATAAAAGTTTGGTTTAACGAACTCATAAGTTTTTAGTAAAAAATTTTTAAATATGATTTAAATAAGAGGTTTTTATCTTTTTATTGATTATAGTAACGAAAGAATAATAATAAATTATAACAACAGAAATAAAAAATATTAAATATTTATATATTTTATAAATATTTAATTTTTCTTGTTATATTTTTTAAAACTGCCTTATTTTATTTATTATAAACCTTCATACACAATTAAAAAGTAGTTTAGTTAGTTCTGAAGTTTTATAAAGAAAATTCATACGCAAGTGTAAAAATCTTATAATTATACTGATTGGACACATCAATATTTTTACATATTGATTTTATGTAAGTATTTTTTTCATAAATTAAGTACATTAATATTAATTTTAAATAACTTTTTATTAAAACATAGAACAAGGACTATTTCGACATAGTTTTCTTAATTTGAATAAAATATGTCTAAATGTAATAAAAATAGCTGTTAAGTTAAATTTAGATTGAATTATTTGTTCTACTTTATAATAAAACATAATTTAAAATAGTAATTAAAACACATTTGATTTGAAAATTTGTGTACCTATACAACATCAGCTTTTCGAAATCCTAATTCATTTTTGATAGGATAATAATTGATAGATAAGATAATAATTCTTTATTGTTTTAATAACTTATTCTTATGAAATTCAAAATAAAAATACATTAAAAATCTCTCGATAGTTCAGAGAATTGCTCATTTATTGCCTTTTGAGAATTATATATACTTTCAGTCTTTATGCTTCGTTGGCATCTTCTACAGAAGTTATGTAATTCTCTTCTTGTTTCTCCTCATTCACTTTTTTCTTATTTTAATTTATTTTCCTTCTCGCGTCAAATTTTTTCGATTTGTGTTTCAATACATCCATGATAAATTTTGTACATTTCATTTGTGCAACGTTTGAACTGATGGAGAAAAATAAAAAGAAGAAGGAAGAGGGGCAAAGATAGTGTGAGAAAGTACAAGTGTATATATAATGATACATCGAGATTATCTTTTTTTGTTTGAAGAAAAAATAAAAAAAATATTAATATAAATTCTTATGTTGTTACAGTAGTGCTTATGTAAGGAAACACTCTAAAAAGTACAGACAAGAGGTAGTGACAAAATTTAAGCGTGGCAATCAATATTCGTAATTAGGAATTAAGTATATATGCGGGTGGATCTTTTCTGCACTTAATGAAAAAATATACTAGTGACATTGATAAATAGCGATGTTACCTTATATTCGGGTGAAAAAATATAGCGAAAATGTGACAGGATCCTCGATGAATTAAATGCTTCGTCTCAACCACGTTAAATCAATTAAAGGATTGCAGGAGATAAAGGATAAATGCGATATTACATAAATACATGAATGGAACGATTTACATTATTTATAGATTTTTAGTAAGATTTTTGTAAGATTTGTGTTCATCATTTTAATTGCAAAATAAGCGGAGGTATTTTGTTTCTTCATATTACCTTTACGCTGCTAGTCCTCAGATACTTATTAATTTACACTCTTTCTTTCTCCCACTATCTCTAATTTCTGTCTCTTGTTATGGATAATGTACATGTTTATATTGGTTATGATGATTTTGAACTTATTAAAGTCTCTAGTTTGATTTTTATTTAATTTTTAAATAATATAGTGCGTGTTGATAGATACATTCAATGTCAATATTAACGAATTGTTAACACTTGTTTAAGATAATGTCTTAATTTAAGATAAAGTACTGTTTTTTATCAGATAGGTGATCAAAATATTAATAAATAGTATTCGAAATTAAGCAATAATTAGAAAAAATATTCGTTATCTAATGAGAAAATTAAAATTCAGTTTAATAATATCTATTTTATTTTGAAATAAAAGAGTATAAATTACTCTGATTATGTATAATATTACTATCGTTAATTTTTTGTTTTATAAAAAAGTTTAAATATAAGTTACATTATTATAAAAAAATATCAGTTTACACGTATTTAAGAAATAAGACATCAAAAACAAAATTAATTTTAATGCGAAAAACAATTTGATAAATTTTATTTATATTACTGCATTAATTTACATATTGTTAATTATATAGAATTGATTGAAAAATATAAAATCAGCTATAAATTTTATGTAACTATATACATTTTTTGAATTTGCGAATTAATATACATCAATTTTTAATATAGTAAGTTATCGATAATAATATTTATTTGATGAATATTGTCATTTTAGGTAGATGTTGAATTTAACGAAGTTGACTTTTACATAATAAAATAACGCTATTCAAGCAATAGACTTACTTTATAGATTGCTTGACACAACTTGTAAAGTATGTGTAATATAATTTCACATTTATGCGGAAAGAATCTTGAAATAATTTACAGATATTATCATTTTATTAATATCAAAAATAATTATATATCGAATTCGTATTTGATGTGCTATCTACGTAGATTTTAAAAGTTTTGGAATCAGTAAAGTTAAATTTTATTATAAGCTATCAGAAACATTTGAAAAAGGATTTGTTATTGGTTATAATTATTTTGCTATTATATTAATCGTATTAAATTTAAATAAGTCTAATATAGAAAAATAATTCATAAAAACTCATTATACACATACAAAATTATGTGGAATGCTGTAAATATATTTTTTCTATTTCTCTATAAGTAATATAATAATCAAAATAATCGCTTTAATAATTTTTTAAATAATTAAAACTCATATTTTATTTTAAAATATTACGTATAAAATAATTATAACTCTTTTCCTATTAATATTTAATTTTTTGACAGATTTTCTAATTATAAAAGTATTCAAATGTTAAAAAACTTTCTATTAATGTACTTATTTAGAAAAAGATTGAGGTAATATATTGAAAATAAATTATGTAAAAAATTATTTCATGTACGTTAAACTTAAAAAATATTTTAAATATGTTATGCAACTAATGTATACTATTTTGTTTTTATACAATTGCTTGAAAATTTAAAATAATTTGATAAAACTATACATTATTTTTAATTAAAAAATTAAAGAGAAAAATTAATTATTAATGGTATGAGAGAAATTCAACAATAATATTAATGGTAAAATTTATTGGTTTAAGATAAATCAATTCTATATAAATCCTGTTACAACCTTGAATAAACGCGACTTGTAATGTACATAATATAGGAACAACATTATTGAAAAAACCAATAATTTTATCGAAGTTGCAGCCTTACCGAAAAGGACAAAAAGCTAAGAAGAAAACAGAAATTAAGGAAAATCTTTTCTTTCTTTTTTAGTACAATCAAGTCTAAATAAAAAGTACGTTTGAGTCGTATATCATTATAAAAATCATGCCATTTGCAGTGCGAATGACCGGATGTGTTACGCACATGCGTATGTGCTTGTTCTCAAAGCCTCTCTATATATACCAAGATGAAATGGTCATTAGTGAAAATGCTGATTACTGTTCTTCTCTTCATTTCATTTTATTCTACTGGTCTTCAATATTACATTGAATTTTTTAAAATATTATTGCATTTATTCAATATCAATTCTAATTGAAAAGATATTAAAATTTATATCGTACTTGATAGATTAATTTATTATTAACAATTACAGTGCTTTGTAGTAAAATATTGTTAGTCTATAATAAAATATTATTATAAAAATTGAAAAATATATTTAAGCTTTAATTTTATTTGTTGATATAAAATTTATTGATTAAATGGAAAGTGTTTTAAATATAAAAATTTAGCATGAAGTACTAATTTACGAAATTTATTCTTCTCGCTTTTTTGCTCTTAAAAAATGTTTGTTCGAATAAATATATTTAAAAAAGTAAATGAAGGCAAAAGATAAAGAAGATAGATAGGGGCAGAAAAGTATAAAGACAGGTATAGTAGATTAATTTGGATCTTCGCACGTTAACCATGGATCTTCGTTTCGCTCTATTAACTCCAAGTAGTGTATGAAAGAAGAATGATAAAACAGTTGCAGTTTTTTTCTCTAACAAGTATATGATAGCTACGTCAATAAAATTAGCTAGTTTACAGAAATTCACGAGTGTTTTCCCCTTTTGTTTTTAAACTTACTATTCTGCACATATTTTCGTGATATTTTCTAGTTTATTTATTGATAAAAGATATTCTATTTTCCTTTTGATCATATACAAAATAAACTTTATTATAATACTTTAGGGCAATATATTTTCACATTCACTTGATTTAATATATTCTAATGGAATACATTTTGATATATAAATAAATGGAGGACATTTGTGATATATCAGTGTATATATTTATATAAAATTATATTAAATAAATTGTCCTTATTAAAAGTAATTATTTTTTATGTTATTATTATTAGTAAATAAATGTTAATTAATAAGAAAATTATTTACAATTTATATATTTTACATACTCGAAGTATGTTTACCCTTTGACTCAAGTAAAAATTTTATATTAGATGAATTTTTCCTTTGCTTCAACATGTATTTCAATAACATAAAATAATGTAGAACAATTAAATAGTAAATTATTTATTCAAAAACTTTAAATAAATTTATATTATATTCTATATTTTATTTTTATTTCATGATTAACAATTAATTATTAATTTTAGAAAGTTATAAAAATTAAATTTATATATTAGTATAATTTATAATATTTTATAGTTGTATTTTTAATATTTATAACTTAATTATTTATTGTCTTTGTTTAAATATTTTTCTAAATATTAATCTTTTTTATTTGCTTATGGTTAAATTTATTATATTAATTTTCTTTCACGGATTTTGATTTTAGTAAATAAGGTACTTGCAGCATTTTTCATTACTATACGTCTTTAGTTACTATTTTGGAAAAGATAGAATTCTTATTACGTTTTAGTAGTTGATTGGGCTAGTAAATTTGATTCTGTATTTCAAATCTGATTCTAATTAAAAATATTTCGAAAATTAAGTATTTAATATTGAACTTAGTGAAGTTTTCATTTGTTTTGTTTGGTCATAAAATAATGAGTTATATGAGATAATTTTAGATTTATGATTTTTCATTATCAAGATTGATTATCTAGTTAATATAACTGTAAATTTCATTAAGTATTTATAGTTTAACAAGCGTTTTTATAATCTTTTTTTTATATAATTAGTTTTGTAATAAATTTGTGCTGTTTTCCAAAAAGGCTTAATAAGTTTAAAATAATTGCTTTGATTATTGCCAATACTATAATGTTAATCATTTTAACATGAATTTTCCTTAATCGTTTAACTGTTACTATATTCTTCATTATGTATATGTAAAATTGATATAGTATCTTTTATTTGAAATAATCAATTTATTATAATTAGTATTCAAAATCAAAAAAACTTAATATATGTCAAATATTTAAATAATTAAAATTGAAGTTTAAGAAAAAACTTAATATTAATATTGCATGTTTAAACAAAATTAAAGCATTGCTTTAAAGTGAAATTAAAACACTTCTAAATTATTATTTGATTAATTTCCTTTTTTTGGGATAAAGTATGTACGTAGAATTATTTTTTTAAGTAAATTTTTTAATAAAACGCGTATTTAATAATATGGAACAGTAGAACTAAAATAAAAAAAAAAAGTAATCATTTATATAAACAGAATTTTAAATTTTATATCAAGCAGATTATTTATGTAATTTATATTTGAAATGAACTTAATATTTTCAATAGGACAATTGATTAAAAATTAATATTAATAAAAATATTTGATTTATTTGTTCTTTTTAATGTACTTTTTTGACCTAACAAATTTTTCAAATTATTATTATTATATAATTTCTACTTTTTTCTAATAATAGATCCTAAATTCAATAAAAAATGTCGAATCATTATCTTTTATTTTTTTGTAAAAAATGGATAAAATTTTATTTTTAGAAGTGCAATTTTTGGAACTAAATTCAGTTATATAACAGGTTTTTTTCAAGATTCACATTGTCCTATAAAAGCATTTTATTAGATTTATTCGTTAGAGTTTTTTAATTATCGATGATATTTTCAGTTATACGGGTACTGAAACTCGAATAATGCTTATTCTAAGAACGTGAATTCCAGAATTCTTCGCGCGCTGTCGTATTAGATATACTGGCTATAGAGTCCATATCATTCAAAGCTATCGCCATTTAAATCTAGTCGGATTTTATGTATTTTTCTGTCCGCACATCTTGAAATAGCACGTACTATCAGCCACATCCTACGATTTATTTTTTATTCAGCGTATTGTTGGTATAGGTCTTACATTACGTTCGACTTCACGTACGACAGGGACTGATTCGTTGCAGGCACTGCGCGCGGATGAGTTTTCAGTCTACGATTCGATTCCTCCATCTATCTGTCTTTATCTCTCTCAATATTTCTCTTTCTTTACATGCTTTCCTCTTCATACGTGTTATATGTATTGCTCTACCAACGATATCCTTCTTCTAGTTAATAACCGGCTTATCGAGTGGCTTTACCCGATATATAAACGAAGTCTAAGGTAGAGATGAGAGACAGAGCGAGACAAATATATATATGGTCCAGCATGTTATAAGTACACGCGCTAGTGGCTCTTGACTATCTCTGAAGCCCATCTGATTATATTCTACCTATCCGTGAAGGAAGTGCGTGTTACCTGTAATAGCTTGGAGAACTGAGCTCCGCTCTCCAAGTCGAGGTAGAGAGTAGAAAAGAAAAGATGAAAGAGAGAAAGAGAAGCCAGGACGCGTCGGTTGAATCAAGGCCGCTGGTTTATCGCTCTTGTATAACCTTCGTCAAGGACATGAACAGGAGAGCGCGAGCGACTTGACTGGCTATTGCTGTTGCTGTTGCTTTTCGACTAACTATCGTTCTCTCTCTTTTGCTTCCTCACTCGTTTTCTCTGCATGTATCGTATAGACAAAGAGAGAAGAGAATTTGCGCAGCTTGATTATATGCGCTTGCGTTCTTTCGTTCTCTTCTTTGCTTCTTCTACCGGGAGCTGTGAGTATGCGCAAAGCAGTATTTTCGAATGACTCGCTATTTATATTATGTTATATATTTTTTATAATGTAAAAATTGAATATAATGCTTCTGCACTGTCTTTCTCTCTAATTTCTACTATAAATTATGAGATGGTTGATATGAAAAGTAGGTGTATTGGCTGTCCATGAACTCCAGATTGAATTTTTTATTATATTAGAGAGCGGTATTGAGAAGTTGTCATAAAATACTTCGATTATACAGTGAATGAAAGAAATTTTTTACTGATATATATTTTAATTATAATTCTAGTAAAAATTAGTTTAATACGATGAATTTTTATGAAAAACAGAATAAAATTTCTCAATTACTTTATAGTATTTAATAAAAATGGAAAGGAGCAGATTAAAAATATTTACTTAATTCGTGTATAAATACATATTACTCACTTAATAAAGAAACTATTATATTTTTTATTTTAAATTAAGGCTAATATTAATTATTATTAATTTAAAAATGAAATTTTTAAAATAAACTTATAAAATTGAAGGAAGTTTAATTTATTGGAACCTAATTTCATACTTCTATAAATAATAATAATTATTTTTTAAAGATATTTTTATTTTAAAGTAATTTAACTTATATTATAATAGACAAGAAAAAATAAATTAAAAATAATAACATAAAATTATGTAATTATATAATATTATAACAGGAATAGTAATTTTGATTAAACAAATTTCGTTCTAATCAAAATGTAAAATTTATTAAAATTATAAACAAACCAGTATTGTTATTATTAAAAATTACTCTTATTTGAAATATATAGTTTATTTAATATGTCATATGTTTTTATCTTTATAAATTTTTTAAAATAATTACCATAAATTATCAATAGATTTCAAAAATTTAATTTTAATTATTTTCAACAAGTACATGAACATATATTCTAGTTTTTTCTTAAATATTTATAGGTATTATAACGGTAATATATAATCTTATATTTTTAAAAGTCAAATATTAAGATTTTCAGATCTATGAAGTTTTAGTATGCTAATACAAAAAGAATTTTATAGTATTCATTATGTTTGTTTAATTTTAGGAATATTGAAGTAACAGATAATTGTGGTCTAAATGATTTTAGTTTCTGTATAATATTAATAATAAGGATATTATTCTTATATTTTTTATGTATATGAATAATTTTTCGAACACAGCTTCAATATTTATAATTTATTATCAATATCATCGCATTTATAAAGTAAAAATCTTATATAATGATGGGAATATAATTTTGATATAAATAAGATATTTTTATTTCTTTTAAAATTTATTAAAAATTATTAAATCTATTACAATTATCCTTTGATGATAAATTTTGCAAAATAATCTTTGAATAGTTATAAAATTTTGTATAGAAATTTATCGCTGTTATTTTTTCATAATTTTTTTTTTTATTATTCAGTTGACTGTGTATATATATTATTAAGTCTGCATTAAATTTTCAAGTGAAATGCTCAATCTATAAATTATGTAAATTATATCATAGTATATTATATTTAAATATTTAAAAAATATACCAAAGTAATTATAAATTAAAATAAAATATTTTAAATTTATTTTAATGATATATAATGAAGTTATTGTTTATTTATTGTTTTTATGTAAATTTATTAGAATAGATAGATATTATTATAAGAAATTTTTATTATTATTTAATGAATTGAACAATTGAAAGATTATTATACTTATTTAATATTTTATTTTTTTAACATTTTTTTTATATACTATCTAAACTAAAAGTTTTATTTTAATTCTGTCTACGTACTTGCAGTTACATAAAATTAGCTTCGTCATTTATTTAAAAAATGTTACATTTCACATAAAAATTTATATAAGATTATTGTATTTGAAAAGTATTCGACTAATACAAAGAACTTTGTTATATAATAAATTATATACAGTAAAATTTATACTATTTTCTTTTAGTATTTTATCGTTTTCTTTCTAAATCGTTTTTTTATATGAAATTAATTTTTTATTCATTCATTTCTGCGTTATTCTATGTTTGTATTAATAAACGTCATATTGTGAGTAAGAATTCTAGTAATCTCACTAGTCAAGAGTTTATTATTTAAATTTAATCTTAAATTTTAAACTCTATTATATTTATTCTTTTAATGACTCAAATATATAAATCATTATTTTTTAATCGTAGTTAAATTATAGATTTTATGTTGAAATGACTATACCATCGACTTATCAATACATTTAAACATTCTGAATGTTTGTACAGTATCTTCTAAAATTTAAAAAAAGATTTTAGATGTTTCATTAAAACTTTTTCAAAGATGTCTAAATTATTATATATATCTTCATATGTAATATTTATAATGCTTTTATCGAATATATTATCGAAAATTGATACATATCTTTGTCATAATTTATACAGTTCGAACATTCTTAATCTACTATTAGTTTGAAAAAATTATATCTTGACAGTTACATTATCAATATTATATATAACAGTCTTCGTAATATATAGCAAATTAGAAAAATAATTACTTAATCATGTGATAATTAATATATATAAAAATATTATATTGATTAAAAAAATATAATTTTGAACACGTTTCGAAACTGTATGCAATTCTAATTACACAATGAACTGAATGATTTTATATGAATTAAATTTAAAAATTTTCAGATATTTTTAAAAAATATAAATTTATAAAATTATTTTTATATAATTATATTAACAAATTAAATACTTATTTTATATTGGGGTCATTATTTTTTTGAAACTATTTTGATTCATATGTTATTAAATTAAAATCAGAAATTATAAACAATACTGATAGAATTGCTGGGAATGTATAAATATTTTTATATTTTTCAACTTTTACTTAACAAGTTAATAAATATACGATATTGTGAAGATTTTAGACTTTTTAATATATTACAAAAAAATTGTTAGAAGTTACTCTTAATTACAATTATAATACAATTAGTACTTATTCTCATCATAATTACATACAAATCTTGTTTAAAAATATTTTAAATTAAATTTTCTAATGGTTTTTGAAAATTTGATTGTTAGTATGTGCATGTATATTTAAAGTCTCTTATACTCGGTGTTTTAAAAGACATGAAATATAACAAATGTAAAGTGTTACGTATAACTGAAAATTGCATAATGTTCATTTATTTAATTCAAAGAAAATAAGTTAAATTGATTTATAAAGATGATAGTAATTTCAATTAATAGATATATAAAAATATATGGTTTATAGGATTTCGAAAGAACTGTTTAATTTTTGGATATTAAAAACAATATATTTAGAAGAAGTAGGATTATATTCTTCTTAGCTGGAAGTCAAGAAATGAAAAACTATTTTAGTGGATAAAATTTTATATAAAAATAATACTTTGCAGTAATTTCTAAACGAGAATATAAGTTTTGAAATTAAAAAAACGAAGAAAAAGGATACGTAATCTAACAAATCAAAAAAATTTATATCAATGAGAAAGAGTAATGTCAGAGTACTAAAATATTAAAAAAAATGATGTAAATCTGTACATAAGTAAAAAATGAATTGAGTAAAATATCACATAATAATACACAGACTAAAAATAAATATTCAATAAAATAATTCAACATTTTTTAAAAGATTTATAACAAAATAAAAAATTAATATAAGGACTATAGGATATTATTATAAAAAAATTTAAGCTTTTTAAAAAATATTCTGCAGAATATATGCTAACTTTAACAATATATTTAAAAACTGCATTATTATTAAGTATGGCATTTTTATATTTTAGATATCATAAATATAACTATATGACAATAATTAATAGAAATAAAAAATATCGTTAAAAAAACATAAAATAATATCAAACAATATAAATATTCGCACATGCCTTATATATACTTCAAATAAATAGGAAATATGAGTAGTTTTATATATGATAAAAATTAAATGTTCGCTAAAATTTAAGAAATAATATTAAGATAATTAACTATAATCATCAGTTAGTGTGATAAACAAACAAATTATCACTAAAAATATAAAACAATATAGTAAAAGTGCATTCATATCCCTTAAATTTTTTAAAAAAAAAGTTTTATAGACAGGTTTGTGTAATCGAGTACGCAAGATGATAAACTAATAAACTATCAAGTTTCTATGAAGAGCACATCAACGATAGCCAAGCTAGTACTATTAATAAGAGCAACAACTTTACTAGTAGCAGTTTTTAATTCAAAACGTCATACTTGGAAAATCTTAAGGCACTTATCTAGAGGTGTGGTTAATTTCTCTCAAGGTACTAATATTTGCGTTTTAGCGATTAATGTTCCTCTTCTGATAGTTAATAGAAAAAAGAATGATAGTGAAAGAGTAAAAGGATAAACTAAAGATCTGAATTACAGGTCCATTTCAGCATATTTCGATAAATCTTAGATGGACAAGATCATTCCACTACTGTGCTTCTCAAGCAAGTTGTATCAGAAACTCTGATAAATAATATGAATCATAAACTTTATTCAAGTTAATATAAACGTTGGATGATTCCTTGTTATACTTAAAAACCAAATAATTCGTTTTTAATAGCATGCGTTATTTAAATTTGTTCAATATTTCTATCGAAATTGAATTTGTTTTTTTAGGTAAGTTGATATTTTCATTTATAATTTATTATAATCATGGAAATTATCATTAATTAATTAGTTTTATTTATAATTATATATATAATATTTTATTTATTTATAAGAATAAGAAATTTTTAAAATAGGTATTTTAAATATAGCTCAAAAATTTTGACTGGCTTATTATTGTTAAAGTATAATTTATTAACATTAATTAATAAGCACATATTTCTATTTCTCTATATTATTAGATAGGTTTATAATGTATTAAATGTATTTATATATTTTTTCACTTAATTTATATAACAGAATTCTTTTTTAATTTGGAAATAAAATCAACCGATTTATATGAAAAATGTGATTATATTTTATTTGAAATTTGTCATTAATCTTATTATATTATTGAAATAATCATTAAACTTTAATTTAAAGAATAATAATTTTTAATAGATGATAAATCTAGACTAACCTAAGTATAAAATAATTAATGGCATTTTTAAGTTAATGTTCATGATTGACTTTTTAAATTTCATACTTTTTAGAAAATATAATCAAGACTATAAACTAAAAATAATAACTAAATGAGTATTTATTAAAATTTAGTCATGATAATTAAAATATAAAAGAATTTAATGAAAATAACAGTCATATTTATTTATATAGCTTAAAATAATTATTATTTAATGATTTTATTATTAATAAAATAAGATATACTTAAACAAAATATATTTTACGAATGTTTAAGGGACTGGATTTTTTTAAATTAGAGTATATGGCAAATAAAAAAATTATAGTTTTACTATGAATAATTTATTATATTTATTATTCTTTAAAATATTATATTATATTATTAATATAATAGTAAATTAATATTATTATTAGTATAGAAAAAAAAAATATAAATACCCTTATCATGATTATAGTATAAATGATAATTAGATCAATTTGCAAGTATAGTATAAGAATATGAATAACTTATTATTCATATTTTTTATGATAGCAGATGAGTTTTTAATAAAAATGCTAAACAAAAAAATAGATATAGTTTATAAATGAAAATAATTTTTTTTTATTTCCAGTTAATATTTTAATGCGCTATTAATAGTTCATTAAACGAGGTAGTAAGTATCTTCTACTTCCTGCAATATGATAAAAGATAAACTATTTTTAAAATAATATTAAGTAGAAGAATGTATAAAATACCCTAAAAGAATAAATTATAACTTTAACGATGCGAGCGTTATAGTTATAACTACCTTTTATAGATTTAAACTAAGCCCATACGAAGAGAGAAAAAGTGATCTTGGTAGTAGAAAAGCGGTGTCAATCTTCTATGCTTCCTCTTTTAATCTAACAACAATCTGATGTTCTTTGTATGCGCGTGCTAAGGGCTATTTTTCCTTGCATTCCCGCTCATGATAGGCGCGTAATTGTGTCTGAGCACGTTGGCCTTATTGTGTGTGTGAGAGGATATGGCCCGGCCGGTTAATGAAGGGACTTTTTGTTTAAGAAACTTTACATCCTCTTGCACGTGCTGTATGTTTCGCGACATGTCTCTTTCTTTTTTTTTCCTTTTTTCTTACGTGCTGAGAAACGATAGAACATACACGAATGTTATTTGAGTTTGGTGTTATGTTTGTGAAAGCTAGTTTTATTTCGAATCTTCGGTTTTTATTAAAAGAAAAGAAGAATTTCAAGAGAAAATATCTATGATTTTCATTTATTTAATTAGTCAGTAAACTAACTTCAAAATCTGTGAAAGAATAAAGTCATATCTGAGTGAAATAATTTAGAGCTCCTATAATATTTAGATCAATTTAAAATATTTTCGTAAGATTTAAGAATATATATTAAATTATTCATAAAAATGTTAATTTTCAGAAAATAATTATTAATTATATTATTAATTGTTATTAGTTTCATAAAGTATTAATTACAAAAATCAAAATCAAAGTAATAATGCAAGTTATGAAATGACATTAACGATTAGTTTAATAATAATTCATTCGGGTCATAAATATTGTTATTCATATTAGTAATTTATAATCATAATTTTAAATATTTATTATAGTATCGATGTAAAATCCTGTATTAAATTTTAAATAATCTATAAAGCACGTATGAATTATATCTGATATGTATCTATTAGGAAAACTGTTCCAAAATAATTTTATTTTTTAGGAAAATTGTATCCTCGTAAAAGAAAAATAAACATTATGAAATAAATTATTTTTAAATAAAGTTATTTATTGGTAAAATAAAAAAATCATGTATTCATAATTTAATTAAATAATCCTTTTTGAAGTGATTAATTGTATAGTATAAATTTTTTGAAACTCGATTCACTTTCAGGTATTGTCATATGAAAGTTTAAATCAATCTTATATAAATTTACTCTTATAATTTAAAATTTTTTTATAAATTTAAAGCTTTTAAATTCAAAAGTCTTTTTTTAAACTTAGTATTATATAATTTTTTTTTAAAATGTCGATTAGGAATTTTAATTTATATATATATATTACAATTGTAGATTAAATATAATATAGAAAAATATTTTATTGTTAAAAACCTACTAAATAGAATGAACATATTTATGTTTATATAATTTATCAATATGTTGAAATACTATGATTAAATAATTATGAATTTTTAAAATATTACAACTTTTAAATAAAATTTTAAATATTTACAAAAACAAAAAAATTCTTACAAACTTTTACATAATAAAAATAAACAATAATTGTAGTATAAATTTTAGTACCTTTTAGCTTTTCTTTATAATACAATAGAACTTATAATTTTGATAAATTATTAATAGAATAAGTTATAATTTCTTTTATTTTATAGATAAATATATTATAAAAATTAAGAATTTATATAATTAACAATTAATGATATAAAATTAATTCATCCATAAAATCATAAGTTTAATAATTAAACAATTAAACGATAGTCAATTTATTTTATTTTTATTCAATAATACAAAAGGACATTCATTACATAATTATTTTAAACATATGTGTCGTAATTAATTGTAATATTATAGTTAAATATTATTATTTTTAAATAAATCTTTATAAACGTTTTTATAAATTATATATATAATTAATTAAGAATATATTTGTAATTAATTATATATATAATTAATTAAGAGTATATTTGTAATTAATATCACTGAATAATTTTTGAAAAATGAAAAAAATTTTTTAATTAAAACATAATTAAGAAAATAATAAAAGATTCACCTATAAAATAAAGACATTTTTTAAGAATAGTGTATTTATGATATTATCTAATTTCATATAATAAATTTTATTTATTTTAAAAAATTTATTATGATTTCATGAGAAATTTTTGATCTGAGATTACTACATTTTCTCATGTTCTTTTAATATCCTTTTCCTTATTTTCTTCATTGCTTGTCAAAATAATTTATAGATCACGCTTTACCTTTATGTCGTGTTAAAATACAAGGAATCTTTGTCCCTTATACCAATTTCGTCTGTTTGTGATCCTATTCATATACGTTAATGCTTGATTGCCCGCGTATGCTCTTATCCGTTCGGTTTTAGTTGAAAATGAGATAAAAAATAAATAATAACAAGTCTGATGATAAAAAATATAATCAAGATTTAAAAAATCAATTAAAAAAAACTGGTAAAAAAGGCGTTAAAGTGAATTTTGTTTTTTTTCCTCTAAAATTTAAAACTTTTATGGTAAATCTATGCATCTATATATATGTTTGAAGAGGGGAGAATGATTTACATCTTATATGTATCATCAAAAAATTTTTATACTTTATATTTATTTTAAGAATCTTATTTTCTTTTGTCTATGAAATGCTGTTAGTATAGAAAAATTACTTAGTATATATTACTCAAAATTACTTATATATATAGTAAAAAGAGATTTTTCAATCACAATAATTAAATTTTGTACACCGTAAAAAGTAATTTAAATATATAGTTTAATTTAGCGGAGCGTATTTTTTATTTTAAATAGTGATTTTGAACATATCAAAAATTTCATCATAAAGTATTAATATTTTATAAATTTTCAAATTATCAATTAATTTTTATATCCTTGTAAAAATTTTGAAATAAAGTTATAGATAAAAAAGTATTATATTTAAAAATATTACTTATTATTTTTTTCAACTTTATATATTTCACTCAAAAAAATCTAATTTATTAAATTTTATAGGTATAATATATATTATATAATATAAATAGGTATAATTTTTTTTTAATTACATAGATATAATAAAATTAGTTCAGTTATTGAAATTAATTATATCACTTTATTACTTCCTTAAAATTGATTTAAAATATCATCATTTAGTAAACAATTTTTCTATAATTAGAAATTAAAAATAGCTAAAGAATACAGTTAATACATAATTTATAAATTGTCTGAACATATTTTTTATAAACAAAAAAAGATGAAAGTATGTTTAGAAATAAAAAATTGTTTCGTCTAAATGTTAAAATTAAATCCTTTAAATAATTCAGTAAATCACATACATTATACTTTTAATATATTTTCTTATTTTATAATCATTTAAAATACATTTTTATAAGTATTCCGATCGTTAGTTTAAAAATTTATCAGAATTAAGAAATTTTTTGTACATTTCTGATACATTATTACAGATATTAAAATCTGTTTCTTATTTTTCATTTATAGAATTTATTACATATTTCCCAAGATAACTTAATATTTCTGAAAAAAATATAATTGTAAAAAGCCACTTTAAATATAAATTTATCCGATTATTTATCGTAGTAATTGTATTTTATAATAATATTTTATAATAATGTTATCTAAATTATACTTCATAAAATTATAATTCTATCGAATTCTTTCAGTCTATAATATGTTTATTATAACTAGAATTTGATAGATAATACTTTATAATATATAATATATAATATATAATATATAATATATATAATTCTACTAAAATATATTTCTTTTTATATTTACAAATTAATTAAATTTAGCTAAGATATTTTATCGAATATTAGAATATATAAGGTATGTAGATTGTTTATTTGAAAATTGTTATAGTCAAATAAATTAATAAAAATGAATAGCTGTTTCATGAAAAGTTATTTTTCATTATATTAATTAATCTCAATTTTATTAATATCTGTTTCAATAATTCTTATTAGTATTTTCATTTTCATAATTTACATGAAATCTAAACCACATAGATTTTTCATATATGCATATGCATAAATATTATGTTTGTAATATCTTTCAAAATAGAGTAAGAACTATAAAATATCCTATTTAATCATTTTTTAAAATAAATTTATTTTTAAATAAAAAGATAATTATATATTCACTTTTAGACTTCTTAATTTAATTTTCATTTCTGTTTACATAATATTTTTTTAAATCGTAACTGATAATCGATATAATTATATATTTTTCTTTTATTATTATTAAAAAAATTGCTCTTTAAGTAATCAATCACTAAAGAATTAATTTCTATTACATTATAATCCTAATGGAATTATTAGATAGAGGAAGTTATAGAAGCTAATTTTTTTATTTTTAAGAATAGCTAATTAAAGTTAATGGCTAGAAACTCATATCAAAGTTACAATGAATATTATTTTTTGTAATTATGAACTAGAAATATTAAATATCTTGAATAAAATTCAATTATTCTTAATTTAAAATATGATATTATATTTTGACAACTAAGTGAATTTAGATACTTTTATATATAAAATGTGACAAATTAAACCTAATTTTTTTATATTAAATTTCAATTTATATACTCATATATTATTTTAAATGTATATTTTTAAATTATTCTTTTACAAAAAACTTAAAAAATTTAAATACATTCTAAAACTATAATTATTTAAGTATAAACATTATTTTTAATGAAATAAATTCATGTGAATACGAAAAATGACATACATTCAATTGTGTTAAAGCATAAAAAATATTAGTAACTAATAACACATTATTAATAGAAAATTAACTTTTATAATAGTAAATACAAAATAAAAATATATGATACCAAAATATGATTTATATTATTAATTGCAATTATAAAGAACATTCATAATTAAAAATTCACTTATATTTATATAGTAATCGATGAATTTTTATAAACATATATGAAGAGAAGAGAATACGTATGCCTTATTTTAAGAAAATTTTTCATCATTCTAATATCGTAAATTATCGCATTTAATAATGCATGAAAATAAAAAAATAAAAATGACCTTAAAGCTAATTTTTGTCAGTATAAACTATTTACAAAAGTCGAAAACTGAAATAAATTTGGAAAGAATAATTAAAAACAAAAAGAAAGAAAATGAAATATTATATATTGGATCTTGCATGTTTATAATTGTGAAATTTATAAAAGTGATATTTGAAAATACATTATGAAAAGTAAAGTAAATATAAATTGATAAAAATTATTATTAATATTTTTTTATATTTAGAAACATATTCAAGAAATAATTCGAATTAAATATTTGTAAAAATACTGTTGTATATAATTTATAGGTTTTTATTTATTCCTTCAATAAAGAACTATAAATACTATTAATAGACTTGAAAATCTAATTTAATTTTGATATGTGGGAAAATAATTAAAATTATACTTATATCTGTTTAAGCGTTTTTAATATAAAGTTTACAAACTCAAATAATAATTTAAAATTATATTTAAAAGAAGTCAATGTACCCATTTGATTCTAATACACGACAATAAATTTTACATGTTTTTTTAAATATATACAATAATTTCTAAGTAATAAATATATGTACATAAATATATAGTTTTCTATCTTCATAGATTTCATTTATTTATGTCAATATTTTAATTTATTTTTGATTTACGATATTAAATTAAAATATACTGTTAAGTCAAAGAATTCAATACGCGTTTGAAAAATGAAGGAATTTAATAAGAGTCATGCCAGAATAAAAGTACATGAGTTCATAGAGTAAAATTTTGTTTGATTTAAATAAAATCAAATATATCGTTATTTTTAGTGAATTCCATTATGATAGATTTATAGTACATTTTAAACTGTATATGAAGAAATTAAAAATTAATTTTGACTTCCGTATTTTACTAAAAAGATATTGTTAATTTTTTTAATTGTTTAATAATTTACATTAGATTATGATTTATATTATGTTCTAATAAAAAAGAATTTTTATTATCTTTCGGAGATATTTAAAAAAAATGAAAGTATGATCATTATTCAAAATTTTAAATAATAAAAAAGTTATTGTGAAATAATTATTTAAAAAGTAGGATATGTATAAATTAATATGAAATTATTTTAATTATTATTTAAAAATTTTAAATAACGATTGAATGTCAACTCATTTTAAAAAGTATTTTAAAAAGTATTTTGCTTGTATAATAGAATTGATGCTCAAAGAAATGTATTATTTTATAAGATAGGGATGATATATATAAAGTTTTTCAATTCTACTTTCGAAATTTTCAAACTGAAAATTAAAACATTATTTCATAATAAAACATATCAATGTAAATTTTATTGATTTAATTCAAAATGCAATCACTTGAATATTTTAATATAAGTCCACATATTATTTTGTTGATATTATAAGAATTCTTTTAGTATTGATAAACTTTTTTTGAAATATTACTCAACTAGAAATGTAACTTCGAAATTAATAAAACAGATTCATTATAATGTATTATTAAAAAATTTAATGTTTTCATTTTCATTTAATAAAACTATATTTTTCTTAATTATATATAAATGCATATATAGTTAAATCTATAAATTTTGAGTTATGAGTGCATTTAAATTCTATTACAATGTTAAAATATATTTAAATAAAATTTTCGTCATTAAAAAAGCATAAAAATGTTTCAATTATAAATACAACACAAAAAATTGGTGAAATTATATTATTCATTATTTTAATGGCAATGTTTAATTATTTCTTAATAATTAATCTTTAATTTTAGGCTACGTATGTACTTCACCTTCTCTTCTTTCTATATTGTGGCCTTTAGATTCATGCGGATGCTAATTATCATACCACGCGACGCGCTTCGTTCATGAGATCTCAAGAGAATCTTTTGAGGCTACGTACGTTACTTTTTTTTCTTTTTCTCTTAGATATTTTTGCAAATATCACCAATAATTACGATCGATGATACGGAATTCATTGAAATTTCTTTAATGTCCAAAAAATGTTGGTGCTTAGTTTAGTTGATTTTAGAAAAATATTAAGCCACGCTCGCACTCGTCACCGAAATCACTGCCTTATATATTAATTTTTGTATATTATCACTAAATTGTTCTCGAAAAAAAGCTTATGAATATTTTAGGTACGAATGAAAATTCTCAATGTATTTATACATCTAAATTTAGATGGATTTGAATTTCATGTGCAAAGTTAGATATAGTATTTAAAATTAATTTTTTTGCGTTTGTCATTTACATCAAAACTGCTTATATAAAAATTATTTTCACATTTTAATTCAAATATAACTTTTTAAATTTCATTTAATTTCTTAAAGATATTTTGAATTATAAAAAAGATAATATCAATAATATTTTTAAAAATAGACACAACGACCATTTAATTATTTTTAACGACTAATTTAATTTTCAGTATTTCAAAAAAATGTTACATAATTTATATTTTATTTTAAAAACTTTAAAATTTATTAAGATTTGAACATATATATTAAGTATTTTCTGGTAAATGAAAAATAAATTAGTATATTAATAAATATTGATATTTTATGGTACAAAAGGTTAATGTATATGTAAATCTAAAATATATAAAATCTTGATTTTGTTAAATATACGCTTATTATTTACAATTAATGTACAAATTAATTTTATTTTATATTTATTTTCTTATATGGATCGTATTTAGTTTTTTAATAAATTATATAAAAACAAATTTCTTTTCAAATTGTTTTTATCGACTTAATTTAATCTACTTTTATCAATTTAATATATTTATAATAAAATATTTGTATATAAAATATTGAAATGCAATTTTATTAAATTTATGGTCCAAAAAATAAGTAATATATAATAAATAATTTTCATTTATAATATAATATTTGAACATTTAAATATTAATAAAGAGATTAGCAATTTAAAAAATTCTAAATTTTCTTTAGTTACTTCATAATTGTACTAAAAATTATTTTTCATTTTAATTATTTCAAATTCGAATTAATTGATAGCTTTAATTGATTTTTCAGTTAAGTTTAAATCGAATTTTAAAAAACATTCCAATAATATGCTTGATCGTATACCGAAATTCCTTAATGATAATATAAAAAAAACATTATGTTAAGATCAAATAAAAAAAAAAGATAAAAGTAATTAATTTCATAAAAAATTGTTCCTCAAATCAAATACTTAGTAAAAAAGTAATGTTTTTGTCACTTTAATATTATTTATTTCTTCTATAAAGTAAAACAATTATAATTAAAAAATTATGTATATATAGAAGAATTTACTTGCATATTAAAATAATTTCGCTTCATCAAAATGTCGATATAATTTATCCAAAACCTAAGAAAGCACTTATATAGATGCAAATTATATATCTTAGGGAATCAAAATGCAATTTCATCAATGCAAAGACGTGTAACAGTAACAAGCAAAAATGTAGTACACGGTGAAATGGGATGAAATCCGCGAGAGCAATTAGGCCAAGTTAAGTAAAAAATAGCGAAATCCAGTGCAAGGTTGACCTGAACTGAGCACAACGCTCGCTTTTTTAAACGAGATCAGATATGCAGAATCAGTAGCCGCTCCTTAAGCACCTGTCTTTTCCT
Source organism: Dolichoris vasculosae (assembly GCA_018907195.1). Classification (NCBI taxonomy): domain Eukaryota; kingdom Metazoa; phylum Arthropoda; class Insecta; order Hymenoptera; family Agaonidae; genus Dolichoris; species Dolichoris vasculosae. Next base: position 3,677,390 of record JACCHY010000014.1, on the reverse strand, counting down.
CTCTCTTCTTCTTTTTCGTTTTGCTGGAACAAATTCTACAGGCAGTGCATATAATCGTACTGACCAATATGAGTACCAACGTTGATTTTCCAATCTACAGGAGTCATGTGAACACGTATGTAAATGTTGCAAATGTCTCGTAGCGAGCTATTGCTATCAACATTAGATGATTGTCTAACTCTTGAACCAACTCTTGAATAGTTTATATTAATGTACAAGAATCTGCGAGAAAATATAAGTCCAGAATAGCATCTTATTATGTTTTTGAATATTATTTTCTCCAGTAGTGTTTACTTTAATTTTATTACATAATTTCTACTTAAATAACATTTATCCTGATCTGTGTTTTTTTCGAATGATATTTAAATAATATAAAGTTTTTATTAGTGGCTCGAAAATGACATTTCATTAATGAATTAATAAATATTTATTCAAGATATACATACAAAAAAAAACAAGTGAGAGGATATTCATCTAGTGAGTGCAAATTTCTTTTGTAGAGTTCAAAGTTGAGTTTGTTGCACATATTAGAACTGCTCTGTATCTAGATATATACCGCATTTGACAAACACTAGCTTGGTCGATCAAGGTAGTCTTATTTTATTACGTTATGTTACTTTTCAGTATTTTAATCTTGCATATAATATTCATAAATTTATACGTGTATACATAGGTTGGTTATTTACTTAAGAATCAAATTTTAGATATAATCAATTTTTATGAAAATATTTGGCTAATATTGATGAAAAAATTATGTACTCAACAATAGCATTTAGATAGTTTTAATTTAATATTTAACTATTCCCACAAGTTTCTAAAATTAATACTTAAATTTCGAATTTATAAAATTGATTCATTTGAATAAATCTATATAGCATTATGCCTTATGTATATTTTATATCATGCAACTTAAGAATGTTTATAATCATCAACTATTGCTTGTTATTATAAACTTCACATAAAATAATAAATAATACTAATACCTTATTTTTTTATTTTCTCTTTTTCTTTATCTCTCTCTCTCTCTCTTGTTTATTCTATATTGTAGAATAGATTATAATCTATTGTATAATAGAGCAATGATATATTTGCAATATCAAAAGTGCACTACCCTCTATTTGTTTGCAAGTGCGAATGTGTCGTTCACGTAGTCAGCAGTACTATGAGTGAGTCCGATAACGCAGATAGTAAGAGAGAGGAGAGAGAGAAAGAAATTGAGCTAGAGAGGGACGAAGAGGAGTGGGAAAGATACGAAGAAGATTTTAGCTGGGCTACAAAAAAAAAGTGCAGCAATAGTAAAGGCAGGAGTGAACGAAGCAAGTGGAAGTCGAGAGGGAGATACAAATAGAGACAGGGAGTGGGAGAGAGAGAGAGAGAGAGAGGGCGTCGGCCGGCCTCGGTTCGCAAAGCGCCACTCGGTCAAGCTCACTGCCATCGTCTAGTTACTATTCCATTGCTTTCTTTTCGTTCTCTCTGGCACTATACAGGATGGCGGCCATCTGCAGTCAGCCTCGTCTTGCCTTGCCCTGCTCTTACCTTCTACGCTCAGATAACCAACATGTCCCACCCTTCTCCTACCTCTTCTACTGATGTTGTAACTACTGCCTCTTACCATTCCTTGCACGATAAGACACACATTCACTATCTTTCTCTTTTTCTCGTCAATCCAGGTTATTTTGTTTTTTCTAATTCTTGTTTATTCAGTTTCCTTTACTATGTTTTATTTCTATTGATCCTTTCTTTTTACTTTTCTATTAAACTGTTTTTCGATCTCCTTTACTCACTTACAATTGATATTATTCTCGCGCATACTTCATGCAATCTTCTCTTATTTTTAATGTCTGTTGTCGACATTTTACGATATCTATAAGTGTTTTCATAAGTATTCGTATTATATATGAAGTTTACACTTACTTTTTTACATTTAATAATTTTTTCTAAAATTATATTACAAGTAATTAAACTCATTTACTACATATATTTTAAAAGTATTGCAAAGTATTTGGAGTTTCCTATTATGCATTTTTCATATTCATTGAAAATTACATATAGTAAAAGTTTTAGATATAAAATTATTCGATAATTTATCATAATACTACTAAAATAATTTGAAAGTATTATACCGTTAAATTATATATATTAATACATATTCTATATTTTATATTGCGTGTATTATAAATTCAATTAATAGAATACATTTTACAACATTCAATCCTTCTTAAATTATATGTACTATTTAAATAATACAACTCTTTAAACAATGTTCATTTTATAATCTATCGTACAATATATTATATCGAAGTGTAAATATAGTTATCTTTCTCTACCATATGTATTTATGTCGTGGTGTTCTCTGTATTTCTTTTCTTTTATTTTCTTTTTCAGAATATTCATCCTTTGTAATTTCATTCGTGTACTCTTTATTTTATTTGTTTTATTTTCTTTATATTTTATATGCTTCTTTTTTATTGATACAATATTCATCTCTCTTTTTCATTTCTTGGCACTTTCTTCATCGTTAACTTGTATTTTATCGGTTACTTTTCATTCTTTGTTTCTTATTTTGTGACAACTACGTTACACTTTCATTTTGTTAGTCCTTATATTACTTTTATTACTATTATCTTTTATAATGAATATGCTATTATTTCATAATTTCGTATTTCTAGTGATTATTTAACAAATAATAGATGTAGAAGGAATATTTTATAGTTATACTTAATTGAAACATAAATAGTTAAACACAAAATATAATTACAGTTAAAATTTTCAATTGACTTTAAAAATAAAACGATAATTATTAATTGAATAATTATTAATTAAATATTCTAAAACAATTAATTAGTTCGTTTTTTTAAATAATATGAAATTTTAATTTTCTAGCTATAATTAAGAAAAAGTATATAATGATAATTTTAATATCTATAAGCAAAATATTATTTATTATGTGATGTATAAAATCATCAATGATTTAGTTTTAAGATATTTTCTATATTTATTATAAGAATAAGTAAGAATGATAATTATATTATAATATTACTTTAAATATATAATCAAAACATTATTATTCTACATTTTTCATCAAATTTCTACTCTTTTTACTTTAGATTTTAAGTAATTTTATGTCTCTTTTTGTTTTGAACTACTCTATGCAATATTCTCTCTTTCTCTCTCTTTATATTTTCTACTCTATTCTTTTTATATTTTTCTCTGTTAGTGAGCTGCGATTTTTTATAAATGTGTACATAATTATAACTACTTATGCGTGATGCCATATGTGAAACAACTTCACGAAATCTTCTCAGTTTCGTTCAACTGTTGATCTCTGGTTTCAAGTAATGTATCTAAAAAATAATTATTTGTTCAAATTATTTAAAATCATTATTTTGAATTAAAATATAATTTTTAATTTTAAGTTGTACAAAGTTAATTTTTTTCGTTTAATATATCTCTATTATATAAGCAATATCGATGTACTGAAAATTCATATCTTGAATGTATACAACACGGTTAAAATATATTTAATTTTATAAATAGAAAATTAATAAACACGTTGTAATAAGCATAAATAAACATTTCTTTTTTATAGTTATAGTTGTCGCTCATATTATTTTTCTTTGCCTTTTCTGGTTTCATTTCAGTTATTTATTTACAACTTGTACATTTTTATTAAACGAATATTAGTCTATGAATATATTTAAAATACAATAAAATAAACATAAGATTTATATGTGATCAAAAAGATAATATTTGAAACACTGAACAACTTTAAACATATAGTAATTAATTGTGTAGATACTTATCAAAAACATATAGATGAAACCCGTGGTTAAGTAGTTGTTATAAAATATTAATATAAATATTTATTAACCGGTAGATCGTTTTATAATACTTAAATAAGTTATTTACATATTTCAGGTTTTAAATGATATGCATTTTATTTCTGTAATTTTAATCGTGAACATTTAATAAATATATATTAATGTAAAATAAATAAAACAATTGTAAATCAATTCTTTTTTGTCATAAATTAATTATTAACACATTTTTACTTCAATTTAATTTCCTATCTACTATATTTTATCCTGTTCAAGTTAATTTAATTATCTTTAATATTTCAGTAGATTTTATACGTAAGTATTATGTAATCTAGAATTTAAGGATACAAATTTGTTGTTTTCAGAATAATTATATTCTGCTAATATTAAAAGCAGTATTATTCTTCGCTATGAAATGATTTTGAAAGGGTGAAAATAGTGTATCATCAATTGTCGAGAGCGAGGAAAAAACTGAGCAAAATTATCTTTACTTCTTTGTTGTTTACTTCAATATATATTTTATATATATTCATTTAAAAATTACTTAATATTAAGAAGTATTATTCAATTATTGTTTATAATTATTATTCAAAATTTAAATAATTCATTAAAAAAATTTTTTTGTATACGTATTATATAAATTATTGTAGAATTTTAATTAAATATAAAAATATTGTTTATTAATATTTCAACAAGATTAAAAATTTTTTTCTATTGATATTTACTGTACTTATGTATATTTAAATATATAATAATATTTAATTATTATATAGTATTCGTATTAAATAATATATAATATTGATATCTAAAATTTTATATTGGCCGAATACTTGATTATAAATACTGATAAGTTCTGAATAGATATATTTACTAAATGCTTTGTCAATTTATTATAAATTGAATTTATAATAAAAGTAATTTTTATTTGTAAGAAATTTTGAAATTTAATTGAATGTTATTTAAGATAGATATTCAAAATATATTCTAATTCGGATATATTTTAAAATAAAAGTAAAAGAAAATTCTATACAAAAACAAAGAAAATAGAAGAGAAGAAAGTAAAAGGCTAAGTAAAAAAGAGACTCGTAATATATTAGAGACCGACAGGAAGAAAGAGAGAAAGAGACTAAGGAATATGAGAGTATAGTAAAGAAACAGAGAAAAGGATCATCATAATTTTTACTCTTCTTTCCATCTTCTCATTCTACTTCTTTGCATTCCTTACGTCTTCGGCAGACAGGACGAGGGAAGCAATTGAGGGATGCGCGACAAGCGGCTGCTGCTAGTGTGACTTTCTTGCTCACACTCTTTCAATGTTGGTTTGTAGAACAACAGGTGTACACAATACGCATAATGAATGCCGTACGTGGAATGTGTATATATTCAATATATAGATATATACAGTCATAGTGCTTGCGTCTAGAGTAGACAAGATAGAAAGAAAAGCAAATTATTGTATTGCATTTACACACATATATATCCATAAAAATGGGTTAATGCGATTCAATCAGTTATAAGGCTCGTAATTTGACTCGTAATGACCAATTACATATTTAATGTTATGTTGACATGCTATATTTGATATTATATTCGACGTTATATTGCGCTGTGCTTAAGTTTTAATTATTGATTTCTTAAAGTTTTACTAGTGTCTACTTTTTTCTTATATTAGAAATAGAAAATAAATATAAAAAATCAATATAATATGAATCTATACAAGAAAAAAAATTTATTGCAAAAATACGAATAATGTTGAATCTTAAATATATAAAATTACTAAATATTTTTCTTTGGTATAATTTATTTTAATTTTAACGTATCTAAAAATTTATATATATTTCTGACTTGATTTAATATATATGGATACTTATTAATTTTGATTTAAAGGATTAAAATAAAAACAGATTAAGCAAAACAATCTTTATATTATTATTAAATATATTTAAAAAGGTATTCTCTGTTAAAATATATTATTAAACACTAGTTGTTATTGTCATAGATTTTTTCCTAATTATATATAAAAATTAGTGATTGTTATTAAAGAAATATTTCTAAATAAAGATATAAATATTATAAAATGATTCTTAATAATTTGTTTAACTTTTAAGCCACCTAATGACAAATATTTTTATTTGTATAATATATGTAATAAAACTTATACATTTTCAGTTAAATTTATAATAATATGAAAAAATAAACGCTTTTAAAAATACTATAATTACCTAGAATGAAAACATACAAATAATAATACTTACCCCTTAAACCACTATGCAAATTACAAAACAAAAAATAATTATGAAATTAATTTGCTAGAAATTATTTTTTTTAACAATCTGAAATAATAATTCTTATCATTTTTATATTTATTATTTGAAACTTATAATCAAATGTTAAACTAGTTTAACAATAGTTGAAAATAGTTTGATTACTATCAAGAAAAGTTCTTGAATATAAATGAACTGTAAATATAATTAAATTTTTATCAGTTATCGTATAAAAAATATTATGATTGAATAGGTAATCTTATAATAAGTAATATTGACATTTTATATAATAAGTATATGTCATTACTCATCTATAAAGAATTGCTTTTGCAAATATTATATTTTGCGACCACTGCTAAAATTAAATTTTCAGATAATTAATAATAATGGAGCAACTATAATAAATTAAGATAATATTATTTGTATTTATAATTTCTATTATTCTTATTCTATTGAAAAATATATTTTCTTTTAGATAATTTTACTATAATTTTATTATACAATTTTATTCAATATTATATTTCGGATATTCACATGGATTGACTATATTTAAATTATTGTACACAAAAAAACGTGTTTTAAATGTAATACTTATAAAGAAATACAATATGTGTTTAAACTAATATTTGACGAAGTTGGATAAAGTATATATTTTAAATATACATTACAATATAAAGATTAGATGAAAGTAATTAAATAATTAAAATGAAAAATTATATTATTTTTCATTGAAATATTTAATTTTTTTCATAAGTTAAATTACTGAAGAAATTACACCGTAATTTAAATAAAAATGAAAAAATTAAAGTTATTAATTCAATATACATATAACAAAATTTAATACATTTTTTAAAAATGTTTTATTTTTCATAGACATAGTTCTAAATGTAAAAGTAGATGTTAAAATATCTTTTATGTTTTTATAATTTCATAGTTCAGAATATATTTTTTATTAATCTATATTTTTTCTATTTTCTATATTTCTAATTCTATATTTATATTTTCACTAATATTTTTTACTAATTCCATTATATTCGTACAATAATATGATCATCGAAAATAGTAAATGTAAAATGTTTTAAAAATAAATTTTGTACAAAATATACCTGTAAGTACTTTTTAAATAAATTGTAAATACTGAAAGTATTTTCATATTTTAGATTTTTTTTTCATTTTGACGATTAAAACCATACAAATAATATATATAGCGTAATTATAGAAATAATTAAAAACTTTGTTAATATATCTACCATTACAAAACAAAACCAAATGAAAATGTGTAATGCCTATTAAATACGTAGGCTAGTATATGTACAGTGTATTTTTATAAAGACTATTTCAACATTTTAATATATATTTATACATTAATTTTCGAAGGTTCCCTTTCTTATTATTTGTTTATCTCTGCTGTTATTTTGTATTATTTTGGTTTTTCAATTATTATTTTTAATTTTAGGTACATTATAATATAAGAATCCAATACATTTAAAAACATATATGACTAATTTTTCTAATATCCTAAACAAAGATAAAAACATAAAGAAGATAAAAATAAAACACGCGTGCGCGAAAATATGTGAGTACATTTAGTAAGCATTTTTGTGTTGTATCACAGCTACAAGTTCATATAAATAAAATGTGTAAAATAATTTCGGGTAAATATTTTCTTAAATTTAGATTAAAAAGATATTTTTGTAAATAATTTTTGTAAATTTTTGTTAGCAAATTACTAGATATCAATAAAAGGAATAATTCAAAATTCTTATTTCCGAATTTATAAATTAGTTAGAATTACAATTAATTAAAGAAAATAAATATAGTGATGTATAAACTCTGAAATGTAAATAATAATAATATTTAAAAATTAAATATCTTACATATTTTTTGAAATTATGTAAGGTTTAATAAAATCTTTTATAAAAATTAATATGAAGATTCTACGTATTTAAGAAATAATAATCAGTAGTAAAATTTTAAACAATCATGAATGCCTCTGTTTTATGTAAACTAAACTTTATTTTAATTTATGTAAATAAACTTTATTTATATGAAATTTTTTTAATATATGATTAAAAAATTAAATATACATAAACTTTGGTTAAAAAATTCTGATTTTATTATATATTATTTTATTTACATATAATCTATGTAAAATTCATCGATAAAATTATCTCTCCGTTAAAAATTTTTACTAGTCAAGAAGAAATCTTTCGTTATAAAGTTATAAAGTGAAATATTGGGCGTATTGCGAATATCAATATTCAAAAAAAGATTTATCATTGATTCAAATAAACAATTTTTATTAGATATTATATATTTCCGTATAAATAATATTATGACTTATAATTAACCAAGGTTTAGGTTACTAATAAAATATTTATTTTTACTCACAAAATTAATAAATTATAATTTCTTACTTGTAAATATTTATATCTCATAAAGTTAGGATATTTTTTATAATATTAAAAATTCTAATTTATTTTATAGAATTTGTAATAAATGTTAGTAGAATAAGTTGATTCATTAAACCATTGAAAAGGTATAAATGTTCTTAAGTACATAATTTATGATCTTTATTTCTATAAATTTAACATCATAATTATTATAAAGAATATTTTACGAATTCATCAGTTTTTATCCTTTAATATCTATTACTGGACAATTTAACAAAGTATGTTTTCAATTTCCTTTTTATACTTTTATGATCTGTATTTATCTTATACAATTTTTGAAAATATTGTACAATTCCCTTTTAGATTAACAGTATGTAAATTTTTTTATTGATGTTAAATACAAAAATGAAGGCTGTCAAAATTGATAGTTTCATCTCATTTCTTTCTATCTCTTATACTTTTTATTTTTTTTTGTTAAGAAATATTGTGCGAAACATTCGTATTTTAGATCTTGTAGAGAACAAGCTCGAGTCCATCGTCGATGTCGGTATTCCACGAGAGAAATGTACGTACATGAAGAGAAAATTGGTGAGGGAACCGGAAGAGAGAAAGAGACATGGAACGGGAGCAGAAGAAAGAACGGGAGCCAAAGGTTCCGAGCAGAGGGGTATTTTTCACCGGGCTATGCACTCTATTTGCTTCTCTCTTTTCGTTTCTCTGGTGCACTCTCCGCTTGCACAAGCGCGAGACTAGACTAAATTTGTCTCCTTCTCACAGAGATAGGAAGAGTAGAAAAGAATGAAAGAGGGAAAGATTGCGTGAAAAAGAATGAGAAAAATATAGATGTTGTGTGCATGCGTATGTGCATGAGTTTACGTACCGTGGTGGGGTTTCCAGACGAAGTATCACTCAGACGACATGCTGTATGTTCGGACCGAATAGGGGAAGGAGAACTCCACTCTCCTTGTTCTGCCTAACTCTTCTTTCTCTCTTCAGTTCTTCCTCCCAAACTAAGTTTTGATATTCATGTTAAATATCCTTATACAGACTTTTTTGCACGTATTTTTCTTTCATTTAAATTTCTTGTTTATATCTTAAATAAGTAAGTATGTATTTTAAAACATTTTCTTTTTCAGTTAGTTATAATGATACTTTTTCCCATATCGATTTCTTATATTTTTGGACGTAATTTTTCTGTTTAAATTGTTTCTTTATAATTGTTTTCATACGCACCTAGAAATTTTTCCTCTCTTCTATGAATAGTCCTGTGTTTTTTCATTTTTCATCTTACTCTTTTTTCTTCGGTCATTCTCTTTCCGTAAATTTTTCGTCTCACTTTCTCTCTCTCTTTCTCTCTTTGTTCAATGTAGGATTTTTAGATGAGATAACGAAGGCAGGGAAATATGCAGATAGAAAGAGCACGATAAAGATGAGAGGAAAAAGATGCAACGAAAAATGAGAAAAAATAAAAATTGGCAGACCAATGAGGGAGGAGTCCAAAAAAAGGGAGAGAAGAAGAGAGAATGAGAGAATCCTGAGCGAAAAGATCTGACAACGTCGCGGCAGTTTTTGTTTACCACATTCAGAGCGTGCGGCCTCCGCGACGATGACGAAGGAACCCCAACAGCCGTTGGCTCGGGAGGCGCGACGCAGATTCGTAGGTTTCTGCAAGGCATAAAGTGCGTTATTCTATTTTTCTATTCTTTTTTATCGTACAGCATTGTAACTCAATGGCTACCTAATAATTGTAATAGTTATTTTATTCAAAAATTTCACTAGGAATTGGACAAATACAATTTACATGCTTTTATTAGTTTTTAAAGGATTCATAACAAAGATTCTTAACTTTTTATTTTTTATTCAAATGTTTTCAGAATTAATAAACAGTTAATTTCATAATCAGTTAATTTCATAATCAGTTAATTTCATAATCAGTTAATGTATAAATTAAAATATTTATACTTTAAGAATTGATTTCAATTAATATTGAAAAAATTTTTATTTTAATTATACTTTATAACTAATTATTTTAAATAGCTTTTATAATTATATAATATTAAAAATATGTAAACTATAAATTACATATTTTTATGCGTTAGAAATTAATACATCTATTATAGATATGTTATAATATATTATAACCGATATTTTAATTTTTCTGATACCTGAATTAAGTTAGAAGTTCTTTTATCAATTTTTAGTTAATAAAAAATTTATTATTATTATTAAAAAAAATTAAAAAGATTTACGTAGTAGATTAAAAAATGATATCGCATACTTTTTGGATTTATAACTTTAATTACAAATATTTAATTTGACTAAACAGAATTAAAGAAAATTATATATTTTTTATAATAAGAGATGAAATAGAAGACCTAAATAATTATTTATATAATGCAAATTTATAATTAGATTTATAAAAATTTGAAAGATTGTTTTATTCACACGGATAAAAATATAATTTTTTAACTATAGTCTTCTATTTTAGTATAAAAGACTAATAATACTTACTAAAATTTTTTTAAAAGTCTGGTAAATCAAGAAATATACAATATATTTAATAAGTAATCATTATTAGTAATTTTAACATTAATGCAATTTCTTAGGAGTAGTTTTATAGCCCTATATGACGTGTGAGCCCTACTTCATACTACTCGAATTATAATGCATTGATTAGCAAGAAATTTCTGAATCACTGAAATCTTGCGAAACTGTCGAAGATAATAATGGCAACTTAAATGCTTTCACCTACTTACATGGAATAGCTACCAATTTTATAAACCAATTTTAGGAGCAATATTATCAATACACAACTAGCTTAGAATTTAAATCTTCAATTTTTTAGGAACACGAAAATTTAGAATTATGCAAAGAATAAAATATGAAACTATGTAATTTTTTAAAATCAAGATTTATGAAAGAAATTTATATTCCAATAGTATAGAAAGATTACCAGAGGACTTTTAGTACATCAATGAAAAGCACTATAATACATGGCGATATCAATGTGACTGAAATTAATATAAATTATTTTAACAATATTCATTATATTATATGCTTCTATTTCAACTTTGTATCAGTGTAAATTTTGTAATTATGAAACAAAGTATCTAGTTCTAGAAACAATTTTCATAAAGTTGAAACAATTTTCAAAGGTTTCTAAAGAATATAATTTTATTAGTATCTTTAAAAATTCCTTAATAAAAAAATCTATCCATATAAAAAAACTATATGTGCTGCTTATGAAAGCCACTTATGATATTCGAACAATAATATATATCAAACTCGTATTTACTAAAAATTAAAAAAATATTGGTTTTATGCATTTAAATTTTTCATAAATTGTTTTAAAAACAAAAGTTAAGATTTAAATTCATATAATTATGACAAAATATAAATTATTAATATACCAATAAAATATCCTACTTTATTTACATGAAAGTAATTCGAAACCTTTTTTTTTTATATTTTTCAAAAAAATATATAAATATTGTATTTAGAATACGTAATTATAAACTTCGTAAATATGTAAACAATGACGGAATAAATTTTTCTTTAAATAAATTATAAAAAATATATCTGTATGTAATTTGTACAAAATATAAAATTACATTTTTAGAAATCAACAAATTTTCGTTCATATTTTGTACAACTTTATTAATTTTATTATTAGTGTTTAAAAAATATGGAGATACATATTTTATGTTTTCATGTATATTATCAAATTAGATTCATAAGAAAATAACACATTTTGGCTTTTTAAATATATAAATTAAAAAAAAATATAATTACCATTCTCGAACATTTAACTTCAAAAAAGTTATATATAAAATATTGTAACATAGAATTCATTTATATTTAAATTTATATGACTAAATAATAATTTTAAAACTTAGTTTATGAAATACTAGAATAAGTAAAAAATACACAGAGTTAAGTGCTTATGTTAATTAAAATGTTTATTATAATATTACAATTTTTAATATTTTGACTAAATTATCTATTTTCAATATCATTAATAAATAAATAAAAAACACATTCAAATATTTGAATTAGGCGTGTTTTGTATCATTTGATCCTATACCGATCATTTGTTAATTTTATTATATACATATTTTTTATAATTACCAACTTATCTGTCATTAAAATGAAATTATTATACATTTTATAATAAAAAAACGTGACAACTAAACATGTTTTTCGTTTTTAATTCTTTGCCTTTGTTCAAAAATTTCTACAAATAACTATTAAATTTTTAATAATATAATTAGTTTAAATTTAGCAATATTTAATAAGATGTACAAAATAAATTGTTAAATTGTAAAACAAGTTATAATTTTTGGAAATTATTTATTTATTTATTTTTACAGGTATTATAGACAATTAGATAATACTATAAATTAAAAAAATAATCAATAAATATATATTTAAATTTTTTTAGATTGAACATATATTTATATGCCAAATAATTATTTTTAATAATCATTTATATAATTGTAAATTTTAGATTGTTACATTAGATTATTCTATTTATTAATATTTTTATTTGAAATCAATTAAATAAACAAATATATTAAAATTTATTTATATAAAATATTTAGTAAATATTTCATTTGATTGTAATACTAGTTTCTTAATTTAAAATGAAAATGTTTTATTTTAACGTTACGTAAGATCGGTTAACTTCAACACCAATCTAAGAGAGATTCACTTTAAATCATAGATTCAAAAATCTAATCAATAACATGCGAATTATAATTTAAATAATACATATAATTATATTAGTTATAATATTATAACTATTATTAATAAATTTAAATCGCCAAAGTGATACTATGCTAAATAATCACTGAGTATAATCCCACTTTAAGGCTCGCTCTGTGGTCCAGTAATTAGATTTTTATTTCTTGTTTTTACAGGTTTAAGTTTGGGTCATGTTATTTCTAATAATTTAAATCGAGTCGTAATCGAGAAATATCTGCATCCAGTGAACTTAACTGGAATCTTGAACAATTATTGTTTGTTGCAACTTTGCTGAGTTCAGAAAGGATAACTCGATCATCTAGCAATTCACCATGTAGATCCTATATCATCTACAACCTTTGCTTATTAACTTACGTAATATTTGATAGATGTTATCTTGAATTTTATTGATATCATAATTTAGTGTGTCATTGTAGTATAAATAATGATTTTAAGAATACATTTATTTCGGCCGCTGAATTTTTTATTCATTATCCTAATATTGTCAGCAATATTTTAATTATAGTTGTACCTTCTGCATTTTGTATTAGAATATTATTCATCAAATGCGGTATCGGATATTCATAAGATAAGTAACACTGCAAATCTGAAATACAATACAATTATCTTCTAATAAATTATAATAAATTATTATTGAATTTCATCATTAAACATAATTTATTTTTGGTTTTTAAAACTGAAACAACTTATTATTTATCAGGTTATTATTTAACAGCTTATTCAACGAGTGGAAAACTAACTTTTATAAATAACTTGATTTCTGCTTGAAATTAATTAATTTTAGATATACTTGTTTTGAAATAGTTACATTTCTATTTTATTTCTATTTTATTTTTAGTTATCATTTTAATTTTATTCTCAAGCATTTTTTGAATATTTTTATGTTAAAAAAATCTTACTTTTTTAGGATAATGTATTAAAAATATTTAATTTCAGTTTAGAGTCAAATATTAATTTGTACATACATAATTTAATAATATGTTAATATTGTATAAAAATAAATATGTTAATATTGTATAAAAATAAATATGTTAATATTAAAAACTATCAACAATGATTAGTTATTATATAATTATTTGTAGACCTCATTTACAATAGATCTTATTTTCAAATTTTTTAATTTTATATTTTAGTAGAATTCGTAATAAATGCTTAAACTTTATAAGTTTTGAAGGTGTAGACATGAATTGTTAACTCGATATACTTTCATTAATGCTTTCATTATACATATAAATATCTTTTTATTACTAAAAAATAATAGTAAATATCCATAACTCAAACATATTGTATAAATATAAGTTATCTATATTATTTTTATATTAAAAAAATGGACTACCAATAATAATAAGATATAGTTGTTTTAATTAATTAACTTCTTTTAGTAAGTTTTGAACTATATAGAAATAAGCAATATTTTTTGATTTTGAAAAATCAGAAACCAATTTTTATATTTGAATGTTAAAAACATTATGGCGCTTACATTATTTATGCTTGAGATTTCTTAAAAAAATTGAATGTTGAGCTTACAAATTAAAGATCTCAATGAAAAAGGAACTCACACTTCCGTTAATAATCAGGAAAACTATAATGATTAAATGAAGCTAATGAAGGGTGCAAAATATAGAAAGTTAAAAAAAATCTATTCAGTCGCGTCGTAAAAAAGAAAAAAAATATTAATAATAAAAAACAGTTCTCTTGGTAGAACTCAGCGAAAAGTAGGTTGAGAAAACGGCAGAGGAGGCTTTCACTCTCCAAAAATTCAATATGTAAACATAAAGAACAAAGAGATCAAGAGATATGAAGAGAGAAAGAAAATTTGGATCAGTCTGACATGCGCAATTTGTCGGAAAAACTTAGGCGCTATAACCGCTGTGCACTTTAGCTCCCGCTCGACAAAAATGAAAAATCTGCATTTACTGTGTGTATATGTACGGAACACGTTTTTTTATTTTTACTTTTTCTTTTTTTTACGTTCTTGCTCTTTAGATTGTTTAATTACAAAGTGTCATAATTATAAAATATCAGCAAAAAATATTACTGAAAGCTGTAAACTACTTTTCATGGCTCAATTATTTATTTTATTTTTTTAAATATTTATATGAATTATTTCGTTAAGAATTTAAAAGATAAATAAAGTTGTGAATATAGTATGAAGTCAATGGAAGTTAAAAGCATAAAAGATTATTGTAGGTATGTAATTTTTTAATCGATTTATTGAATTCTTTTCAGATCTATACTCTTAAATTCAATACATAATAGTTTTAATATGAGTAAAAATTTTTTACATCATTTATTTTCTATTAATTTTAATTTTACACTTTTATAGAAGACTTTTATACAATAAATTCAAATTTCAAAAAAATTTTGGTCATTTTTATTGTTTTTATCTTATACTTTTATTGGTAAAAGTAAAAATATAATAACATTGATTATATACATGGTCTTACAAGATTTTAAGAGGCAGATGTTTGTGACAAAAAATCTAAAAAGTTATTTGTAAAATAATAAAAAAACAGAAGAATTTATGAAATTTATGATCATCAAGAATAATAAGATATTTTTAATATTTCAACTACATTAGCTCTTCAGCATTCCTATATTCTTCTTGGAGATTTTACTATTTTTTCTACATTATTGAATGCTTAGTTCAGTATCGAAGAAGTTCTATTTGTTTGATGTAAGAATTCAATATTCTTATTTTTATCTTCTATTTAGTTTATGATAGTAATTTAAAACTAAAATTAAAAATAATTATTAATAAAAAAATTAATTTAAATATTTTTTATCTACTAAATGTTCTTCTTGAAACTACCTTCTATATGATTAAAATTTCTTTTGTATTTCATTTATATCATCGATTATTGGTTAGGTCTTCATAAATTAATAATATAATATCTTTTGGATAATTTAGAATTATCGTTTTATATTTGTATTTCTAACTTTTGAAACATCATCATCTCATTGAGTAATTTTCATAAATCGTAACTGTTATTACATTATTTATTTTATGTGTATAGTTTTTATTATTCTGGATTGCCATTTTATAATATTGACTTAAATATTAAAGAACTATTATGTAGCTTTTAAACCAATAATTGAACCTGAAAAATGTGGTATATGAATGATTTTTAAAAGTAGAAATAATACTTCTTTTATCTTTAAACTTTATTAAAGTCAGAACTACTTGTAAATATATAAAGTTGATAACTAACATTTACAATAATATATACCACAAATTTCCTTTTGATTGTAAATTGCTTTATGATAAAAAATATCCAGTTTAATGAATAAAATAAATAAAATTTTGCTTTATGTAAACAAATACAAAAATTTAAACGCTACTGTAATTTTTTGGTTATAATATCAACAATTTTTTAAATTTTAGTACAAAATTAATAATGTTTAATTTTATACTTGAAAAAAGTTTCCTTTTCAAAACATGCAATAAAACCTTTGATTTTTTAAAAGCCTCGTTTTTTAAATACTAATAATAATACTAAGTTTTTATAATCAATTTAATGCATGTTATTGTACCAAACTCGATTTGAAGATTTTTAAATTTAAATAGATAATTTAATATATTGAAAATGAAGATCTATAGTTATATTGGAAATAATTTTCAATAAATTATTCAACAGCTTACGATTCGTTATATTATTAACTCATCCTTTGTTAACTCTTCCATTGATATACGTAGAATACATAATTTTTTTAGCGCATTAGATGGTTATCGGTACAATATAAGTAATTATTCAACACAGTGTGGCATAAACGGTGATCAATCGACTAATTCCATTTTCGTAAGGATCGCCTAGACGAGATTGTAGAAAGACTATGATCCATTCTGCTCTTATCTCGGTCTTACTATGTATGTCAACTTTTTATAAATGCATCACCACCATCCTGAACATATTATAATAATTATCAGGCCTTTCATTTATAGAAACCAGTTGCATTTCATGCTTATATAGGTAATTAGTATGTCACATGATAAGTCGATGACAAATTGGAAAGCTTTTCACACCAAGTGGAATTAATTAGTCTACACATGCTCTACCGATACGCGACTATACATGTCCTTATCACTGTGGCTTGTTCTCTGTTTTGTTCTTTTTCTTTTTCCCTTTCTATACATTTCCTGCTTTTTCTACCCTATGGTACTCGAACGAGCAAACTGACTGCTGCTCTACCCTTTCCGAGACCGCTGGTACTGTTTTATAGCTTTTTCAAAGATCCCGCCTGGAAGCATCTCTTTCTTTCTCAAATAGCGAGAACAGGTAAGTGTGAGAGTAAGTGAGTGGATGAATAAACGAGAGAGCAAAAAAGCGCAGGTGTTTTTTTATTCCTCAGATTCAAACCCTTGTCTCACCGTAAAATAAAAAGAAATTTTCTTTCCTTTTCTGTTTTCTTTTTTTTTTTTAAATTAGTTATTATTTTACGTAAAAGAACTTATTGTTTGTTCGAGAGATAGGTTTATGAAATTAGATTCTTTTTTATTTGGATACATCGAAACGTATTGTGCTTCATGAATATAAATTTTATTTTTTAAATTTAAATCATTAATTATTGTAAAGATTCATTATTTATTTCATTTGATTTTAATTTTTTATTTTTTAATTCTAAAATTAATAGATATATTATTAAATTTATTACTTAAATATTGTTTAAAACTTATAAAAAAATTTATTAAAATTCAATAATTTAATAAGAATTTAAATATATATATTTAATTTCTACATTATATAACAAAAAATATTCTACTTCATGATAAAATAGAATTATTATTAATTACATAGAAAAAATATGGAAATCTCATGTGAAATATTTAACAAATTATTCTTTTTTATTACAAATTTGTTAATATTTCTTATATGTATTAACGATTGTACTGATATAGGCCCTTTTTTCATATATACCCAATTTTTTGTATCGGAAGACTAATGATATCGAAGCTTTATTATAATTTGATAATATAAATAAAATTTACGAATCGCATTTAAACAATTTTATTATTATATTTCAGTTGGAAAATCAGTAAGTCTATATTTATTGCATGATTATATTGCCTAACCAATCTTTATAATGTTTTTTACATTTTACTTTTATTTTTATATTTTAGATGGATACTATAAAAGTGTAAACATTTATTAAATTTCATCAATTACAAACATTGTATTTATATTACAGCACGTTACATTTATATATGTTTGCGAGAGGAGAAACAGAAAACTGAATTAATAAAAACATTCTTTTTATATTTAATAAATATACTATAATATTACAAATCTTTTTGGAAATACTAAAGTATACTTATAAAATCTTTATTTAATTTTAATTTTCAGTTAAACGTCGAAATGAAATTCATGTTTTTATTTGTTGAAAAAATAAAATTTTGATCGATAGTTGTTATTATTATTGAATTATTTATTTGTTTGAATATAAACTTTAAAATTCATTCATCGTGTATTTTATATTATATATATATATATATAATATTGTTTTCAAACCATAAAAATATTCAATCTATTATTATATATTATAATTGACTTAATAGTTATTATTTCCTTATTATTTATAAATAATTAATACAAAATTAGCTATAGCTTTAATTTATAAGATCTTATTATAATTAAATATATATTAAATTCATACATTTATAAAGATAATTTCCATTACTAAGCTAGTTTAATGTAAACATCATGTTGAAATATGAATTTTCTTTGCAATTTGACTAGTTGTATCAGTGAAAATGATTCTCAATTTTTATTATATATGAAAATTTAAATTAATAAATATTTCAGTTATCATCAATTTACGAGGTAAGTACAAGAGCTTTTTAAGCAAACATTGAATATCATTGATGTAGTCGTAAAATCTGTACCTTTATGTCAGTGTATGCCAGGTACTACTACGTTTAAATATTTTCCAATTCTTTCTATTTTTTTTTGTCTTTTTAGTTCAATATATTTAACACGAAATTTGAATGCAAAAATTTCAATGTGCTTGCTACTTACATCTACAAACAAATAAAAAATATACCAATTAATTTGATTCCCACATTTAAAATAAATGATGAAAAAACTTCAGCAAGTAGTTCATTGGCTAAGGTTTATCTGATCGAGAAATAATTTTGATACGCGGGAAATAGTAAGAGGAAGAAGGTAAAGAAGACAGAAAAATTGCACAAAAATAAAGATCGCATAATATTGTAAAAGTAATTTAACGCTAGAAAATAATAGCTTAAAAAGCTAGCAAGGATCCTATCTTCGAAAAAAACTAGACACATGAAAAGAGAAAAAGTAAGAAAAAAGTAAACAGAAAATAAAGCACATAAGAGAAGATGATAGGACTATAGGATAGAAAGAAAGAGAAAGAATAACTTCGTTAAAGAGAGACACAAAGAGAGAAACTAAAAAAGCGGACGAAAAAACGGTGGAGTGAGAGATTGAATGAAGGAAAAAGAAAAAGAGCGAAAATTCAGCATAGGAGATAAAGGTACCTGATTCGCAGAAAACTTTTTTGCGAAAAACGTTTTCTATACAAATATTTTGGAGAGCACGCATTGAATCTCCTACAAATGCTCTTCATATATGCAACTACATACAAGAAAAAAAAAATTTTGATATAAGTGCAGTAAGAGTAAGAAAGAAAGAAAGAAAAAAACATGAGGATAAAAAATTGAGCTTGTATGAGTTTGGATGTACATAAGTTCAGCAAGAGTATTTAAGGTAACTAGAGAGAAAAAAGTAAAGAGGAAAAAGAATAAGAAAGAGACAAATAGACGAACATGATAGAAAACAGACCAGAGGCAATACAGAAGTAGCAGTGGAAAAAGAGAAAGATAGAAGGACAGGGTGTCTGCGAAAAACCTCCAAGTGTATATGCTAGAGAAACTGTTTAAAGTGTGAGAACTTGTATGCTGAACTGTATTTATAGCGAATATGAGAAAGGTAGAAAAATATATATAGAAAACTAAAAAATAGTTATATTATACTTTAACTTTATAAATTTGCATAAATAAGCATTCATATGATATTAGGAAGATTGAAAGTTATAAAGTTTACCTAAATATTAAAAGTTTAGACTGACTTTTTGATTGACCACAGAAGAATTTTAATTAACCAACTAAAGGATTTAAACATTTTTCTTTATTGCTTGGTTTCATTTCAAATTTTTTCTTTAACACTGAATTCTGTCTTTCATGAGAATTAACGGCAGGGCAAAAAATGCAAGCTTGTCCTCTCTATCCCGTTATTTTTTGTCAGCATATAAAAACAATAGTAGAGAATGAGTGAAAGATAAAAAGAGTAAAAAGAAGGGGAAGTATATGAGAGCAAGGCAGATAAAAGAGAAGGTTTTAGCTGGTGGCTAGCTTAGACGGATTCGCTAAGGGGTGAAAAGGGGTTACGTACAAGAGCAATGCAAGAGGGTGCATACGATGGCAAAGTGGTGAGTGACTATACCTCCCACTCTTTTTTTTACTCTCTTTTCGTCTCTCTATCTTTCTCTAGAGGAACCATGCGAAGTGTTAGGAAGAACTCGAAGGGGTGGAAAATGAAACGGGGTTGAAAGTTGAGGTGCCCCAGTAAAAATCGATCCTCCCCTCTCTGTCTTTCTCTCACTCTTCTTTTCCGGATGTTGGAGTTTTTCCTGCGACGCCCGAGCGTAAAGTAGAGGGGGAAAGGGGTGCATATGGCGGTAAAAAGAGGGTGGTTCCATAAGCATTGGGGGTGTGTGCGTACATACTGTGTTGGGATGATGGGGTGGAACCCAAGGTACTAGCGCTATGTACATATATACGACGTGGAAATGTAGTATGAAATAGTGGGGGTAGAGCGCCTATGCAGTAGCAAGTACCTTTCTTTTTCTATCTTGTTCTTTCTACCTGGCGTACCAAGTAACTTGTAGTAGCAATAGCAGTAGCAGAGGCAGCGCACATACAGACACCAAGTTAGATGGGCGGACATTTTTCGCATCGTGCACCGTCGTCGCAGCCACCATCACCACATTTTTTCCGTAGGTGGAAGAGAAGGCGAAGGAAGGGTGAAAAGAAGAGGAAAAAGAAAGAGATGAAAAATATGGGTGGGAAAAGAGGAGTAATTCTAGGAGGTAGAGAGTAAAGAGAGAGAAGGTGAGTGGATGGACAGCCCAGAGGTAAAGGCTAAGCGGTGGTGGGATCCAACACGGGTTGAAAAAAAGAGGGTGCAGGGAGTGTTTGCCACTAGTTGTGCACTGACAGGTTTTCTCTTCTTTTGTGTATAATTCTGCTCAAGCTCTCTCTCTTTCCCTCTCCATATATTTCTTGGTTCTCCATCTTTATTCTTCAATGGAATATCTCTTCTATCGTCTGATTTGCAACGATGAAAAATTACCTAGAAGCAGCGAGAATAATTTTTTCTTCATTCGGGTCTGTTGTTGTCGTCGTCTAATATATTAGAGCAACTGGGAAAGGATATATAGTTCAGCTTGGCTGATAGATAACTGCAGCGGTACCCTGATATATCGACCCGGTTACCTAACACCGATCCACCCTCTCTTGCAAGCAACTGGCTCGCATTTATATACCAGGCCAATCTACACATGTCTTGGATTGGCTCACGTATATGAATATTTGAGTCTGCATATAAGTTGAGAGGTAACTTTAAAGGTTGTTGTTAGCTGATCGCATGATGTCGAAGTAGAATGTGGCCCTGCAAAGCTAATGAGTCATATCAGAATTCTTCAAAAAAGAGCAAGTGAATGACGTGCCATGCCTAAACACGCGTTGGCTACTTACTAATTCTTCGCACTAATTCTACATATGCATACGTGTGAAATATTGTTTACTTTTACTACTCAAAAAATCAATATTTTTCTTCTTAAAGTTCTGGCATATTGGTTCTTTCAAGTAAATCTGATTAGAAATCGTATTTCCCTTTTTTTCTATTTTAATCTTTTTTATTTTTAATTTTAGTTCTCTTTACATCATGGATTTTGTTTTAATTTTGGATTTTGAATAATTTTAAGCTTTGAAATATTGGTTAATTGATAATTATTGAGAGGTAAAAAAAAAATAATAAAAAAAATTAATGTTAATAATTTTCAGATAGTTATCATCTATTACATTAATTGTTGAAAAATTTATATTTTAATAATAATAATAAAATTTATTTGAAAGGAAGAAAAAAAAGGAAAATATAATCCTTCTATAAACTATTAAAACTACTGTGAATGCTACAATATTTAAATATACTTTTGTAACGAATATATACTTTTCAGCATATTAAAAATCACGTATTTAATCATATTTTCTATATGTATATAATTTAAGTTATTGCTCTTCCTTCATAATATATAAAATTAGTTCATTATATAATAATGATATTATTGTTGTTATTATTATTATCATTATAAAAAACAACAAAAATTTATTTGAAACAAAAAATTTCAAAAAATATCAATAAACCTCATAGGAAAAAATTTATAATAATAAATTTGAAAAAAAAAATAAAGTAAATATTTATTAACTCAAAAAATGATTATAGATTAATTATTAAAACTTAATAGTCTATAGAATTTTTATAAATAAATAAAGTATGGTTTACTTTAGACTTGGATAAAGTATAACGAAAAAGATACCAAAAACATATCATTAAAAAAGATTAATCTTTTTATCATTATTAATATAGATTATGTAATTAGATATTTTACCAATAAATTAATTATAGTCTTTATAAAACGATAAACATAAAAGAAAATTTCATAATTAAACAGAGATTATGAATTAAAAATGTTTTAAAATTAAGTATTTTTAAAAAAATTTGAAAGTCACAATAACATAATAAATTTAGTTTAATAATAATTAGTATTACATACTTAAAATCAGTATAATCTCTTAGAAATATTTTGAATATTAATAATCATTGTATAATACGTTATTTATCAATTATATTAATTAATTTATATTTGTAAATTAATTCATAATAAAATATATAAATTCTTTGCATGAATTATAATTATTTATTTCTGCAACTGTTTGAAATATATTAAAATAAAAATTAAATTAAATTAAAAATTACAAAATATATTTGAAAAAAAGAAATAATTGATATCAGTCTGTTGTTATTTTCAGAATGTATTCGAATATCTGGTATAAATATATCAAAAAATTTATTAAAATACAAAAAATTTTAAATATATATATCTGTGCATAGATATATTTAAAATTCTCATTTATATAATATTAATTATAATACAATGTTTTATTATATTTCATAGATAGTTTCTGTATATTATATTCCTATTAAAAGTTTAATAATTACAGCTTATGTTTAAATTATTTTAAATGATGAAATTTTTTGCAGAATATTGAATAAATTTTAATAATTCAAGTTATGTTTAATGAAAACAATAAATCTTTTAAATTTAAATAAAATTATTATAATAAATTTTATAATTTGACATAGTTAAATAAGTAAACCTAAAATTTCGTCTGGCCATTTTTATACGAAATTTTTTAAGGCTCATTTTTTATTTTCAACATTAAACAGAAGAAAATTGTAGAAAAACATGTTTAAAAAGCTTTATTTTATTATTTATTATTTTGTTTAATTAAATATGTGTAAGATTTATTTAGAAATAAAATAATTTTTAGTGTTGGCTTTGTATACATATAATGTATTTCATGTGCTTTATAGATTAAAAATATAATTCGTTTATCAAAGAATTGCTATTTATTTCTGAGTTAAAAATAAATATTCAAGATTTGGAATTTTGCAGTTTAAACAAAAATTTGTTTGAATTGGAATAAACAGATTGAAAAATATGGAAAACTTAAAGAAAATTATAATACAGAATAAGTATTATTTTTTAATTGTTAAGAAAGAAATTAAATTATCCAAAAAAAAAATATAAAAAAACGAAATCTAAACCAGAGGAATATAGAAACGTTTTATAAACTACACAAAAGCTTATATAAATATTACATTCAATTAAAAATGGTAGGGTA
This sequence comes from Dolichoris vasculosae, assembly GCA_018907195.1. NCBI lineage: Eukaryota > Metazoa > Arthropoda > Insecta > Hymenoptera > Agaonidae > Dolichoris > Dolichoris vasculosae. Next base: position 3,653,164 of record JACCHY010000014.1, on the reverse strand, counting down.
TGATCGTATTTCATATATATATAAAATTTTATGTATTAATATATTTAATACGACAGTAAATATATAATTATAAAAAGTCATATTTTACCATTTATCTTGTAATAAATTAGTGATTGTTTTAATAAAATATTAATTTTATGAAAATATTTAAATAAGAAAAAAAATTATGAAATCATTAATACTAATTTTTTATGTCATAAACATTAAGTGGTTTAAAAAAATTTTTTCTTGAATAATATTTATTTATATTATTTAGAAATGAAAACATGGTGATTCATAAAATTCAAATCTCAGTATCTTATTTAATATATTTGTTATAAACAATATATAATAATCAACATCAAATAAATGATCATATTAATTATATTAATTTTTATGAAGATTTCATAAATACTGTATAGAACTTTATAGTAATTCAAATTTTTCATGCTTATAATAATTGCCATTATAAGATTTAGAAAACGGCAGGCGTAGAGCTAGCAATAGAATAAGAGAGTGAAAAAAGATAGAGGAAAGTATACAGCGAAGCGCAAATAAAGTAAACTAAAACGATGTTTAAACTTAGTTAAGGAGTGCTAGGAGCTTTAAATGTTTCAAAAATGCTGTCGCGTGCGCGAAAGAGCACCAGCCAACTAGACAATAATTTCACGGCTTGATTTGAGGTAGTTAAAGATAGGTATTAGTTCGAGGCAGACGAAAGAGGCTAAAGATAGACAATCCATTCCTTTTCCATACACTCTGAACTCGTATAGCTTCATGAAGTGAAATAACCGAGGTGTGTTCGACATGTTCACACCTTCTTTGTACGATTGCGTACTTCAGAAAATCTCGAGTACATTAAGAGTCTGTATTTTTCATTTTATCTTTAGTTTTTTAAGGCAAAATAATTTACTTGATTAAAAAAGCTTTTTAATATAGATTGTTTAAAGAAATTATAAAAACTGAACACACTTATAATAAAGGTTATCTTTATATTTACCACTAATAATTAAATTATTTTAATTTTATTTGTATTCTATATATTTTAGATTGATAGAGTACTCTATTGTAATTAATTTTAAAACATTACTTTTAATTAAGAAATAACTTTTTTGTTTTATTCGATATTATAAGTAGCCTTTTTAAATATTCTAGAAAATATATGAAACGTGATTTTATAAAATAACAAAAAGAAAATCATCACATTTTTCTAAGTAATAAAAAAAGTATTAAAAGATATATATGCCTAACTATTAGCATTATATTAATACCTAGAAGTTAAATATTAGTCCAGTTGTAACATTATTTTATCGAATCGAATTTTTGGTTAATTTTTAATTTGAAAAATTCATAAAAAATTCTTCCATTATTTCAATTATTTAGATTTTAATTATTAATATAAAAAATATTATAATAATTTTATTTTATTCAGCATACTTTATTTATAATAATCTTATAATAAATTTAAAAAATAATTCAATTTTTTTAAATATGTGTATAATACTTTCACTAATAATAATTTATGGACTCTATATGTGTTATGAAAAACCAAGTTTTCAAAATTATATATAAGCAAATAACAAAAATTTCTTGTATCCTCAATATTCCTTAATATTTAGACGAAATCATTATTTTTTAAATATTAAGACAGAGCAGTTAAATAACTCTAGTTTTAAAATTAATTTTTCATATTATATGAAAATATTTTCATAATTATAATTAAACAATTGGTATTTATAATTTAACAATTACACTTATTAATTAATTATTATTTATATATTTTTGAAAAAATTCTCTAATGTTCTAAGAAAAATTTGATTTCGCAGTTTTTTAAATATACTTAAAAGCTTGTATGAATTTTCTTTTTTTAGTTTCATAATAGTAAGTGAAAATATGTAAAATATTTTTTAAATAAATTAAGAAATTAACTTTTTAGAAAGTTAGTGTTTCATAATATTTAAATATTTTATTAATGGTGTATATTTTACAAATTGAATATTACTTATAGCGATCTAATTATTTTTAAAAAATCTCTCAGAAAATATTTTGAACGTAGCATTGCATATATATAATTTTTGTGATGTTGTTTCTATATATTTAACTGAATTATATAAAAAATATAAATTTTTAAAATATATTAAATGATTATTAATACATACAAATGTTAATTAAAGTATATCATAAACTCAGTTATTTCTACAAATAAATGAAATCAGAAAAAAATGTGAATGAATTTTAGAAGTTGTAACTTGATTATCAAATTTTTATGTCAATAAAATAGCTATTTTATTTAAAATACAATTAATATTAAATAATTATTGGAATTTGTTTTTCTAAGCGATTCTAAAATTAATTTACATAAAGAAGTGAAAGATAGACTTAATAAATATTTAACTACTACATATCAATAAATAATATATCACAAATATTATAGTATTATTTTATAATATGAGTTTCATAATTACAGTTTAGAAAAGATTTATTAATAACAGTATAGTTTGTATTCGACAGTAAATAGAAAAATTAAATAAACTAGATAACAGTGACTATCATTTTTTAAATTCATCATTTTTAAACTTATGACAAATACTACCTTAAGGGAATATTATTAGAGAAATTAGAGAGACAAATAGTTAATATTATCCTTGAATTGAGTGCTCAATTATTTATAAATAATACGTGCCAAAGAATGCAACTAATACCTAAATTTTCTTAGTTTACGTAATAAAATTTACTAGTTTACATTATAATACCTATGAAACAAGGGTTTATCTCTATCAGATGTATGATAATCATGATAAAATACTACTTTTAAAATATTCAAATTTTTTTCAAATTTTATAAGTTGTAAATTAAAAATTAATTAAAAACTTTTGAATTTCATTTTAATGTAAATCTTCTATAAGGTTAATTTATATTATCATTATGATTTATATTGTTTAATTCTGTTGATTAGCAATACTATTAACAAAATCATATTATTTATAAATTTATAAATTTTTTAATTTTTTTTAAGGAAATAAATAAACAAACAAATAAATATATATGTATGATATGATAAATATTTTTACTTGCTTAAATATACATGTATATTTTTTTTATTACAATGAATTAGTTTTTAAATATATGAGTAATAAATAAAAATTTTAATTTATTTTATATTAGATTTGAGATTATTAATCAAAACTTTCATTATCAATATTTAAAGACAATTGTATAAAGAATTTTATTATGCTTAAAAAATTGAAATTTTCTTTTAAGTGGTTTAATTATTATTCGTTTGTAATTATATGAAATTAAATGATACAAATATAATACATTTTAACTTATATCTGTGTTTAAAATGTGTTTAAAATTTCATAACCAATTTTGTATCGCATATAATGTTTTGTTTAAATCAACGAAAATAATAAATTACTAAATATGATAACTTCTTTTAGATTTAATATATAAAATTTATTAAATATATAAAAAGAATTATCTACGAATGATGAAACTTTACAAGAGAATTTATTGAATAGAAATTGTTTAAACAATTCGGACTCAAGTATTTCTTAACAGAAACGGTATATATAATACATGTTTTTATTTTATTATATTCTGAAAATGTTTGATTTGAAAAAAGCCTATAAATGCTAAACGATACTATTTTTTTATAATCAATTAAATTAAAAAAAATTATACACACATTAAAATAATTTTATATAGTACGAATTATCGCAGTTTAATCTCAGATTGAAAATGTCTCTTTATATATTTATAAAAGTTTATCATTTATTTAAAAATAATCAATCATAAAATTTTTGAATTATTATATCTAAATTTAATTTATGAATAAAAAGTAAATATTAAATTGTATATAATAGATTATTAAAATTTTATGATTTCTATTTTTTCAATAAATAAATATAATTTAATTGTTTATTAAAGTATTCTAAATTAATGATATAATTTGTGTTTACAGAAATTTCTTTTAATAATATTTTTGATTAATAAATTCCTAAGGAAAATATATTATTTTTTATTTTTATAAAGTAATTTTATAAAAAAGTATTGAAAAAAATCTAAGTTACCTACCAGTATCTATTTATAAAATAAATAAGTTACGTTAAACCATTTATTATCTGCGTTCGAGTTAATTCATATTTTGTTAAAATTTTCAGGATACATCATAAAAATTATTATCATTCCATTTAATTAAATTATTTTTCGAATCTACGTTTTTTCCTGTATTACCTCTTAATATTAAATAAATAATATTTATTATTAAAATACAGTGCTTTTTATTTATAATAAATAATAAATATAGTTTTAAAGTAAAAGTATTCTTTTTTATACATTAAAATAATAATAACATATTAACTATGTTTTAACAATTATAAATAATACTATAATACTAAACTATTAATGTATTTTAAAAAACTATCCATACCTTATAATCAGAATTAAAGTAAAAATTCAGTCTTTAGTAAAGTAACATATATTAAATACTTTTATAAAGCATTTAATATTGTTTAAAAATAAAAAAATATTTAATTAAGCATTTTTAATAATTTACTTCAATTAATGACATATTTTTATTAATATAAATGAAAAATTTGTTTAGTGTAGAATTCATAGTAAAAGTATTTTAGGTTAAAATTATTTTTACAAACAATAAGGAATATACTAAGTTTAATTCACTAAAATAACAATATTTATTTAAATATTTCTTATCGTTTAATTTGAAAGTAACCTTTGAAAATTTGTTAACGTATTGCAGAATATATTTAAACATATTTTATTATACTAAAATTTTTAAATAAATAAAAGTAATATTTTTTTAATTATTACTTTTTATTAAATTTATGTATGTGTTACATCAATTTATATAAATTAAATACATTAAAAATTTCATTGTATATATGATACATAAATCTGATATAAATAAAACTATTTATATGAGACTATAAATAAAAATTTCTGATCAATATTTTATGTTAGAAAAAATCTTTTAATAAATTGAAACAGACCATTCTTCAACTTTTAAATAATATTATACAATACTATTTTTAAAATAATCTGATATTACATATAGTTAAATTATGACATATTTCCTTAAAAATCACTATACGTTTAAATGTTGAACTATAATGTTAAATATTATGTAATCACGGGATATTTTTTTCATATTTTTTTATATAGATTAAGAATCTTTGTAGAATTATTCACACACAAAAATATTCATAATGTTAATTCTCAATTATATTTATAGTAAGAGAGCGACATCTTGCAGATAGTAACAACAGGCATAGAATTAACACATGAATCAAAATTGATGAGCTCTAGAAGATATAAAATTATACAATATGGCAATAAACTTACCATAAGTGGTAAACCACAGTGATAATACCTCAATTGGTTCACGGAATTTATTAATAAGTATAAAATATTAAAACATAATTTTATTTTATATTTTTAAATATCAGCTATTCAGTGTATAGATTCGTAATTTTATTTTATACACTTTTTAATTTTAAAGCATTTTAAAAAATTGTTATTGTAAACACGTAAGTACCTATATACACATTAGTTGTCTTTTGATAATAAGGTTTTTTGAAAATTCATATTATGTTTATGTATATGTATATAAACATACAGTTATAATACATGTTCTATACAATAAAATATACATAATACAAATGAAATTTAAAAAAATTTATTCAACAAAATATAACTAATAAAAAATTTTCTTAAATAATATAAAAAAAATTAATTCATAAGTCTGAAATTATACATTTTACAAACTTTAAAGTTGATAGTAAATTTTGTCTTATGATTGTATTTTTCGTGCATGACATTGGAGACGAATGGTATGTACGGTCTATATATATCATTTCTAACATTATAATGTATTAATTTATAATTCGGCTATTATATAACTTATAAAAATTTAACTATATTTGTATTTATAATCTATAAATATTTTATAACATTAATGAAATAACAATAAAATATTAAGAATTTTCATTAATAATAAAATTACATTAAATATTATATAAAGAATAAATACTTGTTTTTTTCATAAATTCAAATATACATTGTTTTTTACAAAATTTGATTATTAATCATTTAAATGTATTAATTTCTTGTAATAGTTTATTAAAAATACCGATCCCTAATAAATCAAATTTATTATAACAAATATTACAAAGCATTATTTTTATTGTAAAGTAGTTGATTCACTTTGAAGAACCGAGTGTTCACAAAATAATTAAAAAAACGTGAGAGGTAATAACAGAAAATTTTTTCTAATTTATTTTTACAGATAAAAGTTTTGTAATATTTTATCCCATATTTATGTATTTCTTTAAATTATAAAATTTTTTCAAGTTTCAAATTAACATAAAACGATAAAAATGTTCAATGCAAGAATTAACTGCATTTTATTTGCAAAATTTTCAATTAATAAAATAAATTAGTGACGTGTAAAATGTTTGAAAAAGCGCGCATGTGCAGAAACCTATATGTGTCAGCATACTATTTTTTAGAAGACAGTGGTTTTTTAGACGTGGTAAAATTAGTATTTCTGAAAATTACCGTATAAAAATTAAAAAATATCATGGCATTTTGTTTAAAAAATGTTTTTAATGCTATTAAGATAGTGTCACGAATTAATTTACTACCAAATCGTAAGTAATTTTTAAATTGGACTAATTGTAATTATATAATGGTTTTATGTCTTTTAGGTTATATATCTGTTCTCTCTGTTTTAAGAAATAAAGTGGATGATACAACAGAAAATACAGAAGATACTCGACGTGAGCAAATAACATTTAAATTTAATTTATTCTAAATTTACTTGATTGATCTACTCATGTAATAATTGCAACATACATGTTGTATCTATAAGCGCGCGTGGAAGCATAGCTTAACTATGTGCTTGTACAGTAATTTTGATAAATATTAACATGTAGGTATATGTTAATATTTAAACAATTATGAAATTACTATTAATGTTTTTCATTTTATTGAATTTACAAAATTATGCTTGTTATTTTTCTATTTTGTTACCTAAAAAAACAATATAAATTATACTTGTAATTAAAAGCAAATTTTTAAAGTAACTTTTTTATTATTAATAAATACAGAATCTATATTATGTTTAATTTTATTTTGAAGTTTGATATTTAAGTAAGTAAATACATATTGTAAATTCTTAATTTCTTTTTTTAAATTCTAATAGCTTTATCAATAATTATCATATTTTTATGTAAAAAAACAAATATAATTTTACTCTGATTAGTACGATATATAGAAAATGATTAGTATGCTATTGATTTTATAATACATAATTTAAAAAAAAGTGTAAATAATTAATAAACTATTTATTTCAACTACTTCGAAATTTTAATAAAATATAAACAATATAATATTATTAGTATAATTAATAGTAAAGTTCATAAATATAAATTATGTATTTAACGAACAAAAAGTAGGTTTTTTTCAAAGAAAGCTTGGATTTATTTAGATAAATTAAAAAAAAATCATAAAAATAATTATATATTGTAAAAATTTGTTGGTCATGAAATGGTTATTTTATAATATATAGTTTAAATAAATATACTAAAAATATATATAAAAAAGTGTGCTGTTACTTATTAATAATTATTAATATTATACAATATTTTGATTATGTGAAATAAATTTTATTTTAAAAAATTATGACAAAAAAGTTATCTGTTATGAATAAAAAATTTTAATGATTTTAATATTAATAAAAAAGTGGTTAGTAATTGGTTAATAATATTAATTTAAGGATTTCAGAAATTTTGTTTAAAAAAAACTATTAATTTTTTATGTATTTCTGTGAAATTGATTATAATAATTAATTATATAAATATAAAATTTTTTATAGCTACTTTTCGTAAAATTGATCAGAAAAAAGTATCTCGATTAAAAGATTTTGGAAAATATGTAGCGGACTGTTTACCAAAGTATATAGAGCAAATACAAATAGCAGCTGGCGATGAACTCGAAATATTAATTTCACCTGAGGGTATTGTACCTACTATAAGTTTTTTGAAAGATCATCAAAATGCACAATTTGATAATTTATCTGATATAACTGCAGTCGATGTTCCTGGCAGATCATACAGATTTGAAGTATGTTATTACATTTTTTTGCATTAGCTGATTAAAATTTTATTGACAGTTTTTTTTAAATGTCAACAGCTAGTTTATAATCTTCTTTCAATTCGTTATAATAAACGAATTCGTGTCAAAACATATACAGATGAATTAACACCAGTTGATTCCATTTATAGTGTACATGTTGCTGCTGACTGGTATGAACGTGAAATATGGGATATGTTTGGTGTTTACTTTTCTAATCATCCTGATCTTAGGAGAATTCTTACTGATTATGGATTTGAAGGTCATCCATTGAGAAAAGATTTTCCACTCACTGGATATGTTGAGGTATTTATAATTTTTGATTAGAAACTACTTTAAATATATATTTAAAATATTTATTTAACTTGTGTAAGAAATTAACATAATTTTAAAGTTAAATTTCAGTACTTAAAGCTATTTATTAAAAAATTTATAATAAAAAATTGTAAAATATATCTCTGCTTTTAAGATGTTAGTTAGTTTACCATATTATTAAGTTTAATAAATTATAGAATTAATAAGTCTATTGAAAGTCAAACTGAATTTTATTGTAGGTACGATATGATGAAGACAAAAGACGAGTTGTTGTTGAACCACTTGAATTAGCACAAGAATATAGAAAATTTGAATTATCTGCACCATGGGAACAGTTTCCTAATTTTAGAAAATCTGTAACTCAAAAAACTACACCAATAAAAACATAAGGAATTTTAAATTATAAATTTGCAAATGCTACTTTATAGTTCATAAATAGTAGTTTTATTATAAAATATATTCAAAATTAATTTTTATTTAAAATATATGAATAAAGCTTATAATTCAAATTATCTACATGTTTAAAATATTGAATTTTTATATTAAGAATAATTAAATAAAAATAATATTAATTTTAATTTCAAGATAATATAGGTGGTAATTTAAAAAATTGAAAATTTGCTGTTTTTATATTTATTACCATATTTGTACAAAATCTGAAATAATAAAGAATTAATTGAATTAATGAAATAAATATTTTCAGAATTTATTTTGATTATCTATATTGACTGAATAATAAATAAATAAATAAAACAAAATAATCTCAATTATTTTTTATTGAGGTTTACTCCTCAGTGGCAAAAATATTTGATCAACCAATATATTGGTTCTTATCAAGTGGATGGGATGCCAACCCCTACCAAGAGTCCAAATCTCTTCCTTTTAATTATTTCAAAAATAATGACCAAATGAATAATATTAATATTTATATATATAATATTACATAATTTAATATTTATAATAAATTGATACTAAACTTTATAAATTAATTTAAAAAAAGAGCAAAGGACCCTATACACACCATTTATTCATCAGGTACTTCATATTCTCCATTATTGATTGCATCGATAACATCATGAGGTAATCTGCCTTCAACTGTGCATCCAACAGACTGGGCAGTACCAAGAATTTCTTTCACAGTACCACTGAGTTTGCGAGACATTGATCTGGGTCTCATAGCACGAGCAATAGAAATGATTTCATCAAATGATAAGTTTCCACTATGCTTAATATTCTTAACTTTCTTACGATCTCTTGGGGGTTCTTTTAAAGCTTTGATAATAAGTGATGCACCAGATGGTACAACAGATATTGTAGCTTGTCTGTTCTGGATGGTAAGTTGTACAGTGATCTTTAAACCTTTCCAGTCACTAGTTGCCTTGGCAATATCATCGCCAACTTTTTTTGGGGACTATAATATAAATTAAAACAATTAATTCTAATAATTTAAAAGTTTAGAAATTATTTATTAACAATGTTTGCAGCACCAATTATATAGGTTAAATGATTATAGTGGTTAAAAAACTAATATATTTATACTTACAAGTCCAAGTGGGCCTATTTTTGGAGCTAGAGAAGATGTAGCTCCTACTTCTCCTCCGACACATCGCAAAAAAACTAATAAGAATTCATTGAACACGTGTTAAATTACAAATTATTTAAAAACAATTTAAATATAATAAATAAAAACTACCTTTCTTGACTTCGCTAGGATCAAATTTCGGAGGCATATTGTTAGTTTATTTATTCAATAAGTATTAAAAAGTACTGATGTTTTTTGATTTTTATTAAATACCGTCATTCCACATTCAACGTGTCTTCCGAAAGAATTTTTTTTATAAAAAGGAAGAAATGGTTTAAACCACCGTATGTTGATCAGATTATATAGTTACTTGAATAGAAATACAATTGAACTATTTATAAGCTACTGCTCCTAGTGCGATACCTTGGAACTAATGGTCTTACCATTATACAACGTAACGTAAGTTACGTGTAAAAACGTTTAACTTTTAACGACGTGGTCAAAAGCCCATATTTTCCGTTTCTTATATTTAAGTGCGCTAAGTTTTTAAGTTTTAAGTGATTATTATCTATTATTGTACTTGTGATCACAGTCGAAAATTCTTAAAAATAGTTAAATGAAATATATTAGCTACTGCAGATGGCAACAAATTCAACCACCAACTTTTAAACGAATAAAAGTAAAATAAAGATGACTGGATTTCTCCCAATATGAAAAGAATACTTTTATTTTTAATTATTGATTGTAATGTTTGATCGTTAATATTATTTTTTATAAATTTTTTTGTAAAATATATGTTACATTTATGTAGTACTGTTTTATTTTTGTTTTTTTGGATTAGATTAGTTTTTCAAAAAAAAGTTGATTATGTGTTTACGACGGTTCAAATTATGTTAGCATCAATGCAATTTATATATTTGAAATAACTTTTAAAAGCTTGATTTTTAGAGATAAGATTAAGATTTAGTTTATAGAATGATTATTTTTTGTATTTTCTTTTTTTTTGAGAAACAATGAAAGTTATGATTTTGAAAGTTATAGTTGTTTTCAGTAATATTTTCATTTTTTATATTTAAAAAATTTGATAATTGAGACAGATACAATTAATAGTATATGTACATAGAAGTGACTTAAATTAATATTTCTTTTCTTTATATTTTAGAAAAAATTCTACATATTGATATTTGATTTGAGTAATGGTCTCTATATACTTTGATCATTAGCATAATTCACTTTTATTTATTTTAAATTTAACTACTAGGAATTAGATATTAGTAAATATTCAGCTATTAAACATTATATGCATTTTTAATTTTATTCAAATAAAGAAAAAATTTTTTTGTACATATATTTTAAATTATTAAAATTATTTACAGTGAATTAAAGATGTACTATAGATTTCAATATTGAATTTAAAAATGTGTAATGACATTTTTTGTATCTAGAAAATTAGAGCCATTATAATAAAAGTCATGAAAAATATATACCGAATAGTTAACAAATAAATTAAATTAATTTAAAAGTAATAGACAACCATGTTGTTTTTCATTTGATTTTCAACAATTTGATAATATGTTATTTGATGATATTTAACATGTAGCGTAATGTATATTAGATACAATTATAAAGTTATAAAAGTATTAAAAATGCTATATTAAAGAAATATTAATCAGTGGTTATGTTTAATAAATTTTATAAATAAATTGTATGTTATAAAAGTATTTTATTTTTTATGAAAGAATAAATTTTCACAAATGTTGTATAAAATAGATTAAAGAAAATATTATTAATTAATTTCTTTTTAGAGCAAAAATATTTACATACAAATTGTATTTACCTGTGTGTATGAAAACTTACGAACTAAACCCAGTAAGACTTACATTTTCTATGAATTTCAATTTATTTTACAGTATAAATTAAAGGAAATTTTTTACCAATAAATTTGTAGCTTTTGTACAAAATTTTGAAAAGTTTTTTAAAAAATATAGAATTTTTACTTTATTATTTTATAATATAATCACAATAGCAAATATATATTCAAGAGTATTTGTAAAACACTTATCTATTATTAAAAAACACCATAAATTTTATACTTTATATTCATGAATAATTCTTTATATTACCTAATTAAAAAAAGTTTGTTCATAATCAACAATATTTTGTTGCATAATGATTCAATAAAAAGATCACTGCAACATATAAGAATAGCAAAGATTTCATCTTGCAATTAAATAACTGTGATCTTATGTTTTATTTTATTATAAATGACATTATACGTCCTTTAATTTTTTCCTTGTCATTTTTAATTAATAATATAGTTATTTCAATCATCTGAACCAATGGATCTTTTAACTTTCCTTTGTTTTGGACTTTGTTTAGGTGTTTTTGGAGATTTATCTGTGAGATAATTCTTTAAATTATATCATATTATTTATAATATATTTATAATTTTATATAACTTACTGATTATATTTAAAGTTTCTTTAGGAATCCAGTTATAATCAACATTATTAGGATTTGCAGTTCCTACTTCAACAATTGTTTTGCGAACATTAGAACGAGATTTTCTACCAAAAGAAGATAAAAGTTGTTGTCCTCCAACAAGAGTTAAAATAACACAAGCTGCCAAAAATATATACAAGAAAACAGTTTCCCCATCAAGACCTTCATCTAATTCAATAATTTGTACTGTTTCATTGAAAACAGCTTCATTGAATGATAATCCATTCTATAAAACAATAAAAATATAATAAATCATAAATAATTAATAACAAATTATGAAAATAATTTTTATTCATGTATAACTACTTTTTTCCTCAATTTATATTAAATTTTTAATTTAATTTTAATGTATACTTTTCATATAAATGTAATAATTTTTTAGCCAAGAAAGTAATAAAAATACTTACAGCATCTTTATAATTTAAGTTTATGTTAAGTCCAAAAGGTCTTCCAGCAAAAGAATCTGAAGGAACAAACGAATAGGCTAAAGTAGCTTCATGGTTAGGTTTTACAACCTTATTATAAGCTATAGTAGAAAAATTTTGAATATAAAAATTGAAATCCATTGGATAACGAAACGAAGTATTAACAGTTTCAACAACAAAATCAACTTCAGCTTTGTTTATAAAACCAATCAAAAATTCAACAGGTTTTCCAGCAGGTAATTCTAAAAATATGTTATTTATTATTTTTTCACATGATAATTTTTCAACATATGGATTAAAATTAAAATTTATATTTCATAAGAATTTAAATTTTTAAATTTTTATATTTATAGTATAATATAAAGTTTTAATTAAAACACTTACCAAGGGTAGACAATAAATTATGAATTGGTTCTGTAAAAAGAATTGTAGTATCTACATCTTTGGAAGCTGTTATTAACTCTTCTTCAATTTCTTCATCAGCTACTATACTATTCTCTTCTCCTTCAACATCAACAATATCATCATTATCATCTTCTTGAGCGATTACAATTAGTTCATTTCCTAAAATAAAAAATATTCAATGAGATTAAATAAAAAATTTTCATTTAACTTTACTCTGTTATTCATATGATAGAAAAATAACTATAATAAAATTAATAGATATTACAAAAGAATTTTAAATAAAACGAAACATAGTTTGTGATGATTTAATTGCAGAACTTTTTATTTATAAAAAATATCGATTTTAACTTTATTTAAAATTCCTGGTTTAAATTTACCAATCAAACAATGATACAAATTGAAAAAATGTAAAAATAAACAAGATTACATATAAAAAATTAAAACTAAAATTAAGAAAGACGTTCACGTGCCATTAGATTGTTGAATTTATGAAAAATCACTGAATGAATCTCGTATTTCAGTTAATGTATTGAGAAATTTACACCTTATCCGTGAATTACAATTAATTGCATACATGGTTAAAGTCAATAATAAAGAAAAAGTGCGAGTCATTAGCTTACATCTGGATAACAATTAAACTCACCTGGATTAATTGTTAGAATAACAGCCGGTAGGGCAATGAACAGTAAAAAGAATAAGTTCTTCATTTTTGTGAATTTAAAATACTTTGGTTCCAACGTCAGAATAATAAATTAATCTTATGTTGCTTTTGTCTTTTTATTTGAAAGACGGCGAATTCGAAAGCGAGAGGATATTACCAAAAAGTGTTTGTTGTTTAACTACTATAAGTACAGTACAGTACAGATTACAGTTGTACTATAAATTATTTGCGCATGTTGCAACCTACCGCCTCTTAAAGCCAATGCCAAGTCGTCAAGTGTATCGCTCCATCTTTGTCAATTACTTTCCGTATTCCGGATCTCTAAAATCCAGAATTCAGACTTGAATCACTTTCATCACTTGAAGTAAGCACAAAGAGAGCCAATAACTTAATTTTGATTTCGATTTTAATTAAAAAATTTATTAAAACCTATAAATAAACAATAAATTTGAAACTCTCTAAGCATCCCTTTTTTTATGCAAATATATTATATTCTCCAAAGTAAAAAATTTATACTATAATTTATTATAAAATATATAATGAAGTATGATTTTATTATAATTTAATTACAATAATTATTACAATTTAACAATTATTTAACCGTTAATTTATTAATAATAAACATATGTACAAAAGGAATTGTTACAAAGAATTTCATGCATTAACACAATTATTTTTTATTCAATTTCAAAAAATAAGTTCTGTAATAATAAATAAAATGATTGACTTTTTGATGAATCAATCGTACGATTTTAATATATTCAGTATTCATAATAATCTATAAGTAGCTATTTATTTTTATTTTTATAATAAAAAGTATTTATTTAATTCTTAAAGTTTTTGCAATTTCTAAATGTTACCGAAAGCAATTACATTAAAATAATAAAGAAAAAAATTTTTATTTTAAACTTTGTATGAAATATATATTTATACATTTATTATATTTGTGTTAATTGGTACTTATCTAAAAGAAATTTTAATATAATACATATTATATATACAAACTTCATATAAAAACTTGCTTTCTCTTATTTTCAGATTATCATATGACTACTTATAAAGAATATTATATTTAGTACTATTGCTTGATGCAATATGTAAAGTTTTAGAAATATTTTTCAAAAAATAGTTTTATTGTAAGTTGATATTTTTAAAACTCACTATAACTGCTTCTATTTATATAAAATTAAATTCGCTATTAGATATTTGATATATTACAAATTAATTTACATAATTTAAAAAAATTAATTACCTAAATTAATGTATAAAATTGTAATTTTTTACATATATTTATCGGTATTTTATGGTATTTAAATGGGATATGTTCTTTTAATAATAGAATTTTCTTAAATATTTTAATTTTAAGAAAGTATTACAAGCTTGAAAGCTTGACATATATCTTTAACGATGAAACATTAATAACTTGCAAAACTTAATCTTACATTTATTAACCGCTTCTTAAATCATCTTACTGTAGGTACATTGTTTTTTATACAAATATTGGTTAAAATATTGATTATCAGGAAAAAATACTTTAATGAAATAGTAGTGTTTTTTTTCTAAAGTTTTGTTCATTTAAATGATCTGTTTTACTTTAATTTTTCATAAATTTACATTTTATATATAATATTAATAATAACAGTAATTCAAATTGAAACTTGTATTTTCATTACTTTAATACAAAAATAGTTTATTTTATCAAATTTGACTACAAAAGTATATTCAATATAACCTAAGTATTATTTATAAAAATAATCATTATTGAATATATTTTTATTATTTATACGTTAAATTTCTGAATCATTGATTTAAAATAAAATCAATTCGCATTCTTCGTAAACATTTTTATAAATATAAATTTTTTTTAATTTTTTAATAAATCTTTTATAAAATAAAATATATTGTTACTTTAAAACTCAAAAAGTTTAATAAAAGAGAATCTACCAATATAATTTTATATTTTTTTATTTTATAAAAATATAATACAAATAATATCTTATATCATATCTTATTGTTTAAGCATATTTCAATATGTAAATAATAATCGGTTTTTTACGAAATTTAACATGTATTTGATTATTTTTATTTTGAGTATAGTTTGATTATTTTAATTAAAAACATTGATTATATAAATAATGAATATATCCATTAATAAAATAATATTAAAAAAAATAATTAAAATTTCGCTAAATTAGAAAATTATTCACTAACAGAATTTAATATTCTCACTAACTAAACACTTAAATTACGAAATTTAATAAGATTTCACATAATTTACATACATTATCATTTTATATCGACAAATAAAGCAATAATGTATATAATAATATTAGTATGAACTTTATTCAATCTGAAAATAAAAAATTAAATCAATAGTTGTAAAATATTTTACCTTTGTAATTTCATTTAAATTAAAATGTATAATTGTAATAAAATTAAAGAATTATTTATATAATTACATTATCTCATCAAAAAATGAATTTTGTCGTGAACCGTTAAAAGTATGAAAACAAGTTTCTTATAATAAAGCATCACTTAAATATTTTTAACAAATTTAATTAATCCCAACATTCTATTTAAATAAAATAAAATTTTTTAAATATAAAATAAACCTTAATATTAATATTAAAACAAATATAATCTATTTTAAAATTAAGTATGTATATATAAATTTTATACTTCATATAAGAATCAGTATGTAGTTGATATATATTTTTATCAATCAATTTTACAATTGATAATTTAAATTTTAGAATGTGTAAATTATAATTGAATAAGTTTAATTAATTTATTTACAAATTACGTATTAATGAATAAAATTTATAAACTTTTAAATAATTATTATAGAAGTAGTCAAAATTCTAAAAAATATTAATAAGTGGTTTAATTCCATAATTAAAGTTAAATATACTTGTGTGGTTTTAAAAGGAATTTTTAGTATTATATTGATACTAGAGAATCTGTTCTATCATTAATTTAACTTCAATGCAATGTATGCAATACAGATTAGAATTGTAAAGAATGGCAAAACGCTATTATATATTTTTAAAAAAAGTCACTTCTTTAAGAAAATTTATATATTAGTAATATTTATCTAATTTCTGTAAATTTGAGGTCGCCGAGCTTGTTTTTTGCCCATACTGCTTAGGTCGATTGTTTTACCGCTTGGTAGTACGAGTTTATTCTCTTGATAGTCAACAAACGTATTGAGAATATCTTGGTCCTGTTGCTGTTGCGCGTCTTCATCGCATTTAATACCCGTTTCATAGGTATACTCACGACGTAACCCATCTGGATCAACGTAGCCATATTTACCACGGGTGATGCAGTCTATGCCAATTATTTCCTCCTTAAATGATCCATCATCATTCTCAAAACCCCAGATTATTGAGCCGTCAGCCGTCTCCTCGCGATAACGTCTTATTACCTACATACAGAAAGAGATATTATTGAACTTCATTTTTATTTCAAAGGCTTAACTCATCATTTTATTATTTAAAATTTCATAGAAAAATTACTTTTTAAAAAAAAGTTAATTTAATTATTTGACAACATACATAATTTTTTGTTACATCAAAAGAATATTTAATAGTTTTTAGAAAGAAATTGTTTAAGTACTAACGTCAATTTTCACATAATATAAATTTGCAAGAGTACTTTTGTATAATTAAAAACATTAATTAATTTAAAATTATTATTTTTAAGTTCTTATTATATCTGAATAAAGATTTTGTATAATAGATTTATGAATTTTAATTATAATAAATTTTCAGTTTTATTTCACCTGGATTAATTAGAACATTAAATTAAGTTTATTTTAAATAATTTAATTACTCAATAGCTAAATTCATTACACAGTTTTCTCTAGTAAACTTAATTATACATACGGAAATAAAATTATCTATCTTTGGAATTATATATTCATTTATTTAAAAACATTAAAATAAAATCTTTTAAATATTTATTCATATGATAATTTAAAATAAATTTTATATTTTTCGAATTTTTTGTTTTAAATATTATTTATTTATTTAATATTTATAATAAAGATTAATTTTATATTACATAGTAAAGAAATAAATTTTTTTAATGGGTTTTTAAATATTTTGATATCAAAATTACTTTATTCTCAATTTTATTAAAAAAAGTTGATATTTATTTTGAATCATTAAACTACATGATAAAAATATTTGTCATATTATTATATTATATGCACAATATAAATTGTAAAGTATTTTTGTAGAAAATGTATTATTTACCTTTAATAAAAAAATCATTGTGTAAATTTGAAATGTTTATGATAATTTTTATTTGATAATTTAATATTTTTAACCAATTAAAATTCTTAAATTACTCAAAACTCGTATATTCTTCCAGTTTATTATAAATCTTAGCTTTAAAAAAAATATGAGTTTCTTTACATCATAAATAATAAAAAATTACTTTAGAAGCAATGCAATTAAGAATAATTTACGTAAATCATACCTGTGCTACAGGTTTTTTAGTCCTTCCTTCATAGTAATCATCATCAGGTTTCAATTTTTTTGGAGCTACTTGAGCCCTTTGCTTGATTAGTCGAGCCTCATTGATATCATATTCATTGTGGTCCACTAGCTGTAGTTGTTCTTGGTGTTGTTTATGCAATCTTACTGGCTTTTCTGGCTTGTATTGTACAGCCGCGATCACTTGATGGAGCTTTTTGTAAAGAGAAACAATGTTGTAAATGAAACATGTAGTTTATAAAAGCAATCTTTTATTACTTTGCAAATAAACTATGTTTATTAAACATAATTTATCTTAAAAATTCAAATAAAAAATTTTAGTATTTGTTGTAATATAAATTTCATGGAGAAAAAAGTGACAAGTTTTTTATTTCAATAAATTTTATATAGTCGACATCATTGTTTAAATGAATTCATCATTAATATACATGTATATATATAATAAATAATTTTTTATTGGTTTTATAATAGCAACAGATACATAAATTAGTGTACAACTAATTGTCAGTTTCATTCTCATAACACAAAATTTACAGTGAGCGTAATTTTATCTTTTTAAGTGAAACATTAAAATTACATATGATTTTTGTACGAATTGCTTTAAATGTTTCGGATGTTGTTTGACATTTATGTAAAAAGAGTTTAGGAATATAAATTTTTATCTATGTTTGTTTACTATAGTTTTAAAAAGCAAGAAAATTTTAAAAAATATTAGTGACCTATATATAATTTCTTTTCTAATATATTTTCAGAAAATAATCTTTTTACGTAAAAAGAAATTAATAAATTTTAATTGAGTTTAAAATATTTTATGTTTTAATAAGTTAGAATTAAATAATTTAGTATAAAATCTATAATTTATATCAATATATTTTATAATTTTAAACATGAAAATTACTTTAATAAAAGCAAATGTTTGTATTTTATTATAATAGTTTTTGTTTCATAAATAAAATTTTACATGTAGCGTAAATATAAATTTATACATGGAAGTATAAAATAAAATTATAATCTTTTCTTATTAGTATTTTAATATATAAATATAAAAGATGAGTACATGAATTAAAAAATTTAATAAAATAGATATTATCATTTATAAATTACATTGGAAGGTTTAATTTAAAAATTGTATTTTATAATTTTATCAACTACTTTGTTTTATATTTTTCTCGTCTCTATATTTAAGAAAAAAAGCTATTGAAATATAAACAATATTAATTTTGAGTATCTTATTATTTATAAAACATTCCATATTTATTATAAAATGTATACAATATTTAATTAAATTTATATCTAATTAAATATTTTTTATAAGTATTTTTTTAAAAAATGTTGTTATTTATTCTGACTTACAACTTGCGTCTCAGGTACAATATTCAGTGATGATTTTGATACCTGTTGGATCGGTTTATACTGTACTGATTTTTGCAGTTTTTGCTGTTGCTGTAGATAAGAAATGTTTGCAACTGAAGATGCTATGGACGATATAGTAGTAGGAGTTATTAAGTTTCCAGATACAGCTCCAAGGTTTGCAATGACCTGTACTATATCTTGATCCTTTTCGTTTTCCTCATTTACTGGTTTTACTTCGTGTTGACCTTTAGTTTGGATTGTGTGAAACAGTAGACCTAAAGTTTCATCATTTTGTTCAAGATGAGCGGTTGTAGAAGCAGAAGCAGGTCGCGAGCCTCGTATGCCTGCTGTAAATACAGGAAGTTCTGGAACAGGTTCGGATGCTAGCCGTGGTCTGCTACAAAGGTTAAAATATATATATATATTTAAAATATAAAATATACATATATTTCAAATATAAAATATATATGTATTTGTTTAAATATTTCTATTTTATTTTTACAATTCGATTTAATTAATGATGAATATTATTGCGGAGAAACGTATGGTCAATTTTTAAATGGCTGATATTTATTTATATTTAGAGTGAAATTGCATGTTTAGTAAAGACAATCACACTTTCAAAGAGTATTTATTTTTATAAGTTAATTTTCAATTCACTGGAGCTGAAAATAAGTTTTCAAACAACTTGTGTATCAAATGTTCAATTCTGTATCAACTTTCTTCAAATTGATCTAGAATTACGAGAATCTTTCAAACTTTTATATATTTTTTATTGTACTTTTTGTCTATTACTAGAAATTTTTCTGTTATAATTTTTTATATTATATCTAAATATATTTAAAATAATTGATGAATTCGTAGTAACTCAATAAGTTAAATACTAGCAAATCATATATTAAATAAAAGTAATATAAATTATAAATATTATTAATTAAAAATAAGTAAATTATATTTAAAAATGAAAACTTTAAATATTTTTTGAAAATAATATAAATTATACGCAAGAACTTAACAAACATTTATTACAATATTTTTAATACTTTATTTCTTAAAGTGTTTATTACAAATTTATTTTCTTACATAATTGAAACATAAATAAATAAAAATATATAATAGAATGCTAAATTTTTTTTAGTGTGAAAAAAAATACTATTTTTGAAATTGAGTTTTTTAACGATAAATCTTATTTTCAAATTTATTGTGTAGTCGATATATTGAGTATCAATAAAATATAATGGATTATTTTATCTTATACATGATTGGTAATAATTTAAAAATATTTGTATGAATGTATAGAATTCAAGACTTTTCTGTACACTATTATGAAATTTAATCGTGGTATGGAATATCAGTATATATTATTTAATATAAGACAAAGAAATTATTCTTAAGGTTTAATTGACAATAAAATTTAAGAGAAGAAAACTTGAAAACTATTATTATTATTTCATTGCAATTTTCAGAAATAAAGTGGAGTCATTTAATAGTGAAATTAAAATTTAAATATATAAAATTTAATTTCAATGATGTATTTTTTAAAATATTTATTATAACACAAATTTTTTGAAATTTTATAAAATAGAATTGATAAAGTATTAATATATCTTTTATAATACTATTATAAATTGATACATTATTTAAAATTTTGAAAAATATTTTTAAGTATATAATCTCAAATAAATAATTTTAATCGGTATATCTAATTGATTTTAAGTACTTGAAGTACAATTATAATAAGATACAATAATTCGTATTAATAAAACATCTTAAATAAGATATAATTATGAACTCATAAATATTTAATCATCTTATAATTATTTAATCATCATTTATAATTTATCTAATAAAGAACTCTTATTGTCATTATTGAAACATTTTAATATATAAGTATAGCTAATTACAAATTAGATGAATGGTAATATAACAAATATGGCTACCAATTTATAACTTTAACATTCTATGCAAGATTTTATCGATTTAATATAAATTATTATAACGGAAGATATATTTGATCTAGATTCATAATACAGAATTTCTTACTGTACTGGTCGCCTAAATTTTTGATTGATGATAGTCGTCTGAGTCACTGGTCCGGTAAGTCGCGAAATCTGAGATTTAATTCGCCTTGTCCCTGAGAACTGTAGTAGTTTTCTGGAAGATGACGATCCACTACCATTAGTCTCATCTGCGTATTGGCCAAATATGTATCCAATACCACATATCAGCAACTAAGTATAAAAAATTTCGTATCAAGAATATATGATGAAATTGAACAAAATCCATATTGTTTTGATCAACTTTTTAGACCATTCGAAAGATACCAAATAGACTTAATTCATTTTATATTAAAATTTTTTAACTATTTTCATGACATATTATTTTCTGTTATTTCATAAAATTTATTTAAATTATTGAATTTAATTATTTTTCAATACTTGCATTGACATATACATACTTTAGATGTTTTTAATTATTATATATTTTTATACTTATATATTAAACGAAATATATAAAATTAATAACTGTATATATCATATTGTAATTTTTTTATATACAGTTTTACATACATTTAACGTTTTAGCACTGATAATAATTGATAATTAATGAAAGAGTAGCATTCATTATTTATGCGACTATGATTAATAATGTGTAAATATTTTCATATTTTTAATAAGTGTTTCATTAAGTTAATAAAAGCTAAAATACAAAGTTATTTAACATTCAAGAAAGCCTTATATATAAAAAAAATATAATTGATAATATGTATCATATAAAAACTATATTTTAAAAACTAATTTTATTGAAAGTTTAATTATTCTTAAAAAAATAGTTTAAATAAATTTGTTTAAAGTTTTATTAGATAATTGCAAATAATATTTCTTAAATAAGAAATAAAAATCTTATCATTATTTATTTATATTATTAAAAATAATGTAAATCTGTCTGAAATATAAATTAATAAATACAATATTTTATTAAAAATATAAAGTTACATTACATTTGAAATATTTATAAAAAAATATGTATATATTATAAATATCTAATAAATGTATAATATTTAATGTAGGTATATTTTTTCAGACATTTTATATAAATATTATTTTAGTAATTATAATTTAATATTCCTAATATAATATAACTCAATTATAAAATATTCATCGATGTAGCAAATTTGTAACCAGAATATAAATTAGAAAAAATATTTGTCTATAATCTAAAACTTTGATTTATTTTTCATGTTTATCAGTTCTAATCCAATATAGAATAAATGTAAGTTCTAATACAAAAATGTAGAATTTGACATTCACTTGAGATTATCTACAATAATAAAGTTTTATTCTTTTTTTTATTTTTATATATGTATAGGAGCGAGAAATTTTAGAAATAATAAAAAAACAGCTGCATGAAAAAATTAGATATTTAATAAAAATGAGTGAAATTATCATAAGTACTTTTGTTTTGTTTTGCATTTGTTTCATATAACTGTATCTGATATTTAAATGAGTATGTTGAATGTGAAGTAAATTTGTAAAAAGTATGCTTTAGTTTGCAATCAATCTACATTATTTTTTATAAAATTAGCACAATGCTCTGTTTTATACTTTAAGCCTTATTTTTAAATATTTAATTTATTTGTACGGGGATTGGAAATTACTACTAATTATACTGATTCAATAGCTATCTTTAGATCATTTTAAAGTTTTACTTTATTAAATTAAAATATACATTTTATATCATATTTTAGTTATATTTATTAAGTCATAGTTCAAATTTTCAAATTATTTCTATTAATTTAAAAGAGACAATATAAACATATTTTAATAGAATTTTAAAAATCTTATATTTTATAAGTTGTATATATATTAAAACATAGATGCATTATTCTAAAAAAATAAATGTATTAAATTCTGAAAAGATTAAAATAATAATTTTTATATTATATTTTTATAATGTGAGTTTAAAAATTTAAACATTTTACTATAAAAATTATTTTTTACAATAATATGAAATATGAATGTATCAATGGATTAATTTTAAAATAAGCACTAGTTGTTTTACTAGAATAAAATAATGCTGTTAAAATTTGTATATATTTTTTTCTACTTTTTAAGAAAAATAAGAAAAATATACATAAATTTTTACTTTCTTCTTATGCCTCTAGATTACATGTAGTAAAAACCAATTAAGTATTCTTAAAGTTCAACGTCAATTGAATGTCTGATGAATCTTTTACGTTAATATTGCATATCATAGATGGTTAGTAACCAAGTGTTCTATTTCACGTAGTGGCTAATTAAATCCGAAATGTTTCATTAATTTATTAAATATTTTTAATATTTACTTTATTATTCAATTGTTATAGATCAAAAGTAAAATTGATATCTAAGATAATTAATTTCTATTTTTAAGATATAATTTTAAACAATAATTAAAATTTAAAAATTCTACAGTAAATCATTATAATTTTTAAGGTTATAATTAATATTAGTTAGAAACATATTAAATTAACAATACTTGTAACGAAATAATTCATTTTTCATGATTAACTTTTTCAAATGTTAAGAAAAATGTCTGTTAATTAATAGATTAATTTATTTTCAAAGATTTAATAAATATCAAAAAATATTGTAAACCTAATATTAATGTCTTGAGTTATTAAGTGATAAAAAATATCTTTATTGTATAACTCTAATATTGAAATAATAATATTATTGATTTTCTTTTATTTCTATAAATTATTTAAAATAATTTATTTTAAATATTTATTTTAAATATTTATTTTAAATTATTTTAAATAATTTATAGAATAATAATTTATTATTATTTGATTTTTATTATTTTAATCTGCGGGTTTTAACTTAAGTATAATATTTGATAAGATTAATTGTAATAAATTAATCTTTATAATATACTGAAAAAATGTATTATAATAATAAAGTTCATTTAATTCTATTATATTATATCTGAAAAATTCTAAAAAGAAATAATAATAAGGAGAAAGGAGAAATATTAATTTAAATAAAAATTGTATAAAACATTCTATAAGTAAAAATATTTATGAAAAATTAATCGGAAACTTCAAAACAAAGTTAGAGAAGATATTAAACAATTTTAACAAAAAAGCATATTATAATTTTCTTGCAAATTTTAATAGAAATCATGAATCAACCAATATTTAAAAAAAATTCAATTCAAATTAAAAATGAACATATAAGAATAATTTTTAAACCAGAAGATAATAGTATTTTTGATGTTATTATTTAAATATAAAAATATTTATTTAATTAAAATTCATTGATGATTCATTTAATAATAATATTTTTCATATATTTATATCATTATTAAAAAAATCCAACTTGAATTTTTTTCTTTTCATTATAGATTAATATAAAAATATTTTGAAATATATTTTTAAATATAATTTTTTTATATATTATTTCATTGCATAAAATTACAATTTTTAATTTCTATTGAGGTTTATACAATTATTAGATTTATGCAAATACATAAAAATAAGAGATTAAAATAAATACATTTTAAAAATAAAAATTTTTAAAGTATAATTTAGTCACTATATAAAATATACACACTACATAGTAAAATAAAATTTTATTATAAACGAAAATTATAATTTTTTAATAATAATTTAAATAATTAAGTATTTTATAGTGGATTTAAATATATTGATACAATTAATATATTATAAGGTAAGCAAAAAAGTTAATTTTTGAACAATTTTAAATTTAGAATATAACATTTAACTTGTATCTTCATTTTCAATTACTTTTATTTTAAACTTATTTTAAAATTATATGGAATTGTGGTTGAAAAATTACTACATATAATTATATTAAATTTTGATTTTGATTAAATTAATTAATAATTAATAAATCCAATACTTAAAAAAATGTTATGATTTAAAATATTTTTGAGATTGACATGAATAAAAAAAATGATTAAGCATTAAATTGTATGTAATTTATATTTGATTTGAATTTAATGTAATATTTTTAAAACTTTTAGTTTTAATAATTTTTTATTCGTTATTAAAATAAAAATTTATATTTATATATTTCATAAAGTTTTAAGTTTTATATACTTGTAAGACCAACTATTTATTTTATCTTTATTCTTAAATTTAAATAATTATAATTTTTTAATGCGTAAATAATTATTTTATTTTTTATATGAAATATTTGAATTGTCAATATAAAATACTAGAACAAATTTTTTTTATAAATATCGCCAATAAGACATGCGATAAATTATCAACTTACAGAAATACTTTGAAGCACTATTTTTCTACAACAGTTGTTCGTAATCACTTTTAGAATTACGAACTCTTTAAAATTATCTGCAAATTTGTTTAGTGATGAAAGAAAATGAAAGAGGGTTAATTAGAAAAAGTGTTACTGAAAAAAGTAAAATCACAGGTGTATTAAAAAATAAAGATTTTTGTTGAACCAAGTTTAAAATTTCAGAAAAATATACTTCGTTGAGATGCTATAATTTAGTTGTGGTAAACCGATGTACAACACGCGCGCATTTATTTACGCACCGTTCGTATTCGTTTTATGTGCTGCAGCACTACTCAATTCACAAATGTTGAAATTTCATTTTATGAGCTTGCTCGTTCGTGCGCGTCATTATGTAACAAGTCTAAATTTGGTCACATTATGAATTTCTTATTATTATTCTCTTTTCTTATTTTTTATTTTTTTTTCATATACTCTTGATGCATATCAGCAATCCTAGTAGAGGGCCATTTTTCTGTGATTAAAAAAGGGTATAATTTAGCCAAATTTAAGAAATTGATGGAACCTTAGCTTCTGAACAAATATTCACCATGTCACTATAATTCATTGTATATATATTGACTTGCACTGCTTAAGTGTTTAAAAGTAATTAACAAGTGATCGATGAAATTAGTATCTGATAGCATGACTGGTATTATTTACTCTTTTGGTAAGATTTTTGAAGTAATTTAATTGTTTTGATGTATCAAACAAAAGTTCAAATCTACTATTATAATATTAAATTAATAATATTTATTTCACCTTATCTAATTAAAATTATTTTTTAAATATCTGTATTCAAAAAAAAGAAACAGTTTTTTCATAAAACTTCTGAAATTAATATGATTAAAATTAAAGAAAAAATTTTATATAAATAAAATGATTTAATTTCTTTTTAATTACTCTTGCAAGCATAATAATGCATTATACAGTGGTATTTTAGTAACTTCTAAGATAACGTTTCTATTCCTAAAGTCATCTTTAACTTAAAATGAATAAATTATACGAATTATTGAAAATATACATTGAAATTTTTCTCGGTCTATTTTTTATAGTTTTTGTATATTATATATATATATTAATTATACGAATTAAAAAATACTGGTATTAAAAAATAAGTTTAAAATTTTTTTGAATAAGTTACATTATTTAAATATTTTTTAAGAAATCGATTTTTGTTTAATAATGCAAGTTAACAAAATTATATTAATAAGAAATAATTAAATTTCAAAGTTTGCTTGTTAAATGTATAAAATATAATAAAAATAAATTAAAAATACATTAAAATTATTAAAAATACATTTAATAAGTAAATTTCTTCAATATTCTAATAAATTTATTTCTATTTTCTTTTACTTTATACATATATTTATTACATGATTGTGTAAATACCATTCATGTATTTTTTTTTATATTGAAAGAATTCGATAATTTTCTTAAAAATTAATTTTTTCAGTCTCAATGTAATCAGATATAACAATTAATATGAATTATCAATCATGTTATTATAACTTTTTAAAAGATAGAAAGTATATATATCTAAAGGGAAAACTTTTTAAAAAATTATTTATACTTATTCTTCATTATAAGTATTAACAAACAGCCGATTGGAATTCATACTTATAATAAAATAATATATATTTTCTTTTACTCTCTCGATTATATTTTATTGAAATATAAAATTTTTAAAAACATAAAAATGAAATTAATGAAATTAATAAAAGAAATATCTTAATTTTTTAGTAAAAACATCTCTAAATATGTATTGGTTTAGATAGATCTGTAAGATAGAATAAACTTACTCGATTAAAATTTTGAGATTAAATTTTAAATAAATTATAAGTAAAATAATTGTGCAGTCTATTACAATTAAATTATTAATATATATTTGATTAAGTCGTTATATAATTAATTTTTATTTTTGTTTAAAATAAACCTATGATTTAACTATATTTATTGAGAAAAATTAAAATTTAATATAAAAAATGTGTTGATATAGTTTCAGAAAATGTACGAAACAGGAAAAGTAAAAATAAAAAAAAATTATAATTATTACTATTTTATAAATAAGAATAAAATTTACGAATTTTAGATGTTTAATAATGTATTTCTTTATTGTATAAATATGCATAAGATTAATGTTTCCATATTAAAATAAAGAACATTTGCTATTTAAAAGGAATGATTTAATATTTTATTAATGTTAGCTATAAAATAAAAATAATGTTTTATTTCATTAAGAAAACATACTATGTTTGATAATTATATGTACGAACTTTATTATTATTTAGGTAAGTAGTTGTATGTGTATTAATATATTTAATCTATTGTACAAATTATTTGAGTCTAAAAGAGTACAAAAATCACAGATTTAATATTGACGTATGCGATTTTTAAACTATATAGTGTAAATTGATGAATAGTATGAGTACTCAACGATAACACTTTAAATATTTTTCTGTAACTCCGTTCCAATAATATGATCCTCTTGACTGAGTATTATTTTAATTCGAAGTTTTTTACTTTAGAAAATATATTACATAAATAATAATTTCTAAATATAAAATTTGAATACTATGATATATAAATAAAATGTGTTATGCCTTGAGAATTTCTAGCGGGATCTTTGATTCTATATTGGTTACGTTAATAAATATAAACTATTATTTCAAATATTTTATAATACAAACGATTATGTATATATATCATCACATGAAATTTATAGTTCAGTAATTATTTAAGATATAACAAAAAGTTTTATATAAATAATTTATCATTGTTATCATTTTAATACAGAAATATGGTTTATATAATATAAAGATAGTATTTTTTTAATAGTAAATATTATTGTTTTTAATTTAAAAATAATGTTTATTGAATTTTAATTATAATCTAATGTATGTAAAATTCAATAAATTAATTAATACCACTAAATTGAAACATAAAATTTCTATAATTTTTAATGATTAAAAATTGTACTTTACGGTTTATTTAGTTTAAAAAAAATACATATAAAAATTTTAAATATTAAAATAATTAAAAATATTTAAAAACAAATTTGAGTAACAGAATAGTATCAATTTTTTGCTTATATAAACTAGATAATTGTATATATATAGTCATTTACTTAATCATATTGCGACAGTAGCCCAATTTTTGAATCAATTATTTTTAAGTTAATTAAGGGCATAGTTAAGGAAAATAAATATAAATGAAATATTAACTATATTATTGATAGTAATATCTAATAAATAATAGTTTTATACCTGATTATAATAAACAAACTGTCAGAAAAAATTCATACCAATATTGGTTAGAAAAAAGCAAACAAAGATGAATATTGTTAGTTTTTAAAAAATTTCAACATAATATTATCATAAATACTGTAATATTGTTAGAAAAAAATAATAGGTTAAAATTACTACATTTAATTTATTAGACTAGATATTATTAATATTAAAGTATTATTTTAATTTTAAATATATTAAAATTTTATAATATTTTTACTGATTTATGTAATTTATTGGACAAAGTAATGGTATGTCAAATTTTCTAATATTCCGATATTTATTTTGAAATAACGTTTACGAAATTCTTTAATATTTTATATTAATTTATTTAAAATTTACTCAATTAATTTTATTGTATAATAATTATGTTTATGACAATATTATTAATTTTGAAGTGTCATAGATTGGTTGAGTGAAAATGAGCAATGAAATTCTGATAGAATATTAACGTATTAACGATTATATCCACAGAAATATAGTAAACTTTATGAACATATAACAACATATTGACATTCTTATTAAATTTCATATAAAATTGTTTTATAGAAATAGTCTAATTATATTTACTATCAATTAATTTAAATTTTAATATTACACAGCTATTTATAACTGCATTTATTTCTTTTTTAATATATAATCTTTTATCTTTATTGTGATGTATTTAAGAAAATTAAATACTGTCATTTACTTGCCAAGTCAAAAAATTGTTTCTAATAATCAAAACTAATACAGTGTAAAATAAATTATAAGTTTACAGTAAGAAGCTACATATAAAATTCTGCTTAATTTCTTTAGCAATATATTTAGCAATGTTAAAAATAGTTACTGTACCTTTCTAGATTTTATATTCTTAATTTAGAATTGGTGTTTAATACAAAGTTTTTTTGGGATTGCAGTAGCTTTAATATTTCAGAGTTAATTAAAAATCGTATGTACTATTTTAAGAAACATGTATAGTATATAAATATAATTTTTATTACAAATACGATTACTAAAAAATATTACTAAATGAAATATTTCATTAATGCTATTATTTTAGAATAGAAATGTGAGATGTAGATTAACTTATTTCATAAAACGAACATAAATAAGTAAAAACATTAAAGAATATAATATTTTCTAAATAATAAAGCTTTGATACCTAATATTTAGGTATACTATCCAAATAGAAAATTCATATTATAGTTATTTCTTATTTTATGTAAAATATAACAGAAAAATTTGTCCAGTATAAATTGGATTTTAAATCGATAATACATCTGTTTAGTTTTTTAATATTATTTAATATTATTCATAAAGTACCTGTATAATACTCAAACAAAAATTATGAAATACTTGAAAATATATAAACATAATTATCATTGAATTAAAAAATTCTTTGAAATTGTTGTACAGTGAAAAATTGTAAGAATGCAACAATTGACTTTCAATTTTATAAAATACTAATTATTGATTACTTCATAAATAAGAACTACAGAAAAAACTATATAATATTGTACTGATCAAATTTTCATTATAAATGTATAGTTTAATATTTAAGATGAAAAAGTAAAATAATTTAATTGTATAATTTTTAAAAATCATAACGGGTTATGAACAATTTTTTAACAAATGAATCTAGGCAAGAAATTATTATTTTAAATATTTTGCAATTTTTATGTATATGTAACCAGGACTTTTTTTTAATCTCGTAAGAATCAAGAACAAAATTCTTTTATCTATAACATCAATCCTTCGTATTTGATTATAAATATGTTTGCATCGCAGTTAAGACTAGTTTCTTGATCTAAAGAATCAAGTATTAATATTTCGAATGGCAGAAGTAACATACCTTACATAATTCAAATAATTCATTATCGAATTATGTGACTTGAGTCATGTATTTGAGAATGCGCGAGGCGCGAGTGTACCCAACCTTATTCGTACGACTAACTAGTGCGTAGTTATTACATGAGGGAAAATGGCCTTTAGATATTCTCGAGATACAATTCAGTTAGAAAGTTAAGTTTGATTAGATTCTGGAATATTTTTTAAAAACTTTTTGTTTTAATAAAAACTTTATGTAATTGTCATTGTAAGAATAGGTAATAGTATATAGATATTTTGATGTATTTTTTAAATAACTCATTCTTCAAACCCTTCTTAGATAATGTATAATTCTGAATTAGATGATTCAATTAGTAAAAATCATGAATATGTTATTTTGTTAATTAATTATAATAGTTGTAAATAATTATAATATATTTTAGTTTTATAAAATAAATAATGTTATTTACGATTAAAATTTTGAAATATATTGTATAATACTTGAAAATTTATGCGAACTATTTAAAAATCTTATTAGAAAATAGAAGATTCAAAAGAAAATAATTTCTATACAGACTAATATTATATATGTATCACGATTGGTAACATAAAAACATATAGATATCATTCTATGTTTAAACAGTTAAAGTTTAAATGTCTGAAGTCGAAACAGTGTACATTATAAAAATTGGAATATTAATTGTTTTATATAAGACTTTTAACAACTTCAATACAGCATTTTTACTTAATATTTTTTTAGCTATTATAGATATAAATATTGAATCAGAGGACTGTTGAAGATACTAGTGTTTGTTAAATATCTAACATAAAATTTTCATATTTTTAATCAATGATGCTACAAATCTTCGATTTTGAATCGTAAGTATAGATACTAATCTTATAAAACCGCATTTGCAAATAAAAAAATGACTTAAGAAAGTATACTCAGATATTCATTTGAAGCTTAAAACAAGACTTAAAGGTACTGTTTGTGGATATGTACAGATACTATGTGGCAACGGAAAATTTTGTGAAACTTGAGTGTTCATTCTCTTTTCTTCCTGCTAAGTATAAGGCCATTCCGAATCTAGAATACATACATGTGCATACACGTTCGCTGAACAGAAGGTGAAAGTGCTCTACATATTGAAATATTTCATTTTCAATTGGCGTTCCTTCGTTCGCTTGATCAGGCTTTTTTCATTCTCTCTTTTTCTCTCTCCCTTTTCCACTTCCTCACTGTCTCTTTTTCATTTTTTTTCTCCTTTACTAATATTTTTACAAACATAACATTTTTAAGTAAATTTTTGGTACTGTATAGTTCCGTGGTACTGTACAGTTGATTACTTACGAATTTGAAAAAAGTAATAATAATATTTAAAAAAAATTTAGTTATTTGGTATTTATTAAATTTTGTAATAATTTTTTTGAATGATTTATCACAAGTAATTTTCTATTTATTTTTTTAATTATACATTTAATTATATAATTTGTCTTTAATCTAAAAAGCTGATATTTTTCTTATGAAGATCAGTGTGAAAAATTGTGAAAATGTCTAATTTTTATTACGTTAAGTTGTTAAATTAATAATTTGAATAATGTTAAAAAATAGGACTTTGGATATACGAAATTAACAAATTAATAGAAAAAGAAAAATTATTTTAATTTCTATTCTGTAACTTAAAAGTCATACCATTTCTTAAAACTATGTTTCTTTGTTTATTTTAAATTGTTTAGATAAATGAAATAATTACTTAAGTTCTACAAATTTTAACATTCTCTTCAGAGTTTTATATAAATGAGCTATCCAATGAATGAATTTTCCAAAAATTTAAATTATTTTATAATCTAATTTTACTTATTTATCGAAAATAAAGTTCTTCTCTAATATTCTGTTTTTGAAGTTATATAAAAGTTTACAAAATTAATCATTCATAGTTAAAAATATGAAGAAGCGTCTAAATTTTCTAAAGTATTTTAAGAAGTTGAAATATATATTTTTAATACTAACAATAATTAGGTATAAATACAAATATTATTTAAGTAAAAGAATTTTTAAAACTAAATTTAAAAAAGTGATTTTAAAAAAGTTTGCCTAATCTTTCAAATTTGTAACTAAAACTCCTTTTAATTCTCTAGAAATAAAAATAAAAATACTATATTATTAATATTTAAAAATTAATATTTTTTATTGTAACTAATATATAATAATATTATAATTTTAGTTACAATATTATTAATTATGCACATTATGTAATTATAAATAATTTTCAAAGTTACTTATAGATGGAGTGTGTTATATTAATTTTTATAATAATTTGAATTTTTTAAACAGATAAGTACAATATACTATGCAGTACATCTTTAATAATGTTAAATATTATTTACTGCTTTGGTATTGTTATTCAATATTATGTATTAACATTTTCTAAAATATTTTATTACACTACCAAAAAGATTTTGTTTATGATTTTAATTGGTGTTTATGAAGTTTTTTATGTTCAATTTGTATTTAAAATCAGTAATAAAAAAAATTAACTATAAAATTAAATAAGAATAAGACATCTAACTGATATTAAAGGTATAAATAAAAATACTAAAAATTTTTACGACGTATTTAATATATCACAATTAATAAATTCATAGTCTATATGCCATTATTGTTATGATTATATTTGAAAATACAATTTTATTTTTTTTCACATTTAATGCTTTCAATATTTAAAATGATATATTTTTATATTTATTTTGAAAATGCTTGAGTCAATTAAAATATATATATTCTATTAAAACTCTTCAACCTTATTTATTTTAAAACATTTTATTTTTATAGCTCAGTAAAAAAATTGAATGTCAGATAAAAATATATCAATGACTTGATCTGAATTAATCGAAAAAAAGATCTCCTTTATTTAAAAGAACTTTTTAATAAAATTAATCAAAATAAAAATAGTTTTCTAAAATTGACTAAATATTTA
Source organism: Dolichoris vasculosae (assembly GCA_018907195.1). Lineage (NCBI taxonomy): Eukaryota > Metazoa > Arthropoda > Insecta > Hymenoptera > Agaonidae > Dolichoris > Dolichoris vasculosae. The sequence goes on along the minus strand of JACCHY010000014.1, from coordinate 3,618,973 downwards.
AAATAATACAATACAAAAAACTTTTGACGATTTTTAAAACTTGTATATAAATTATAAAGTTACTTTTTAATATCTTTAAAGTATATTTTTGTATTTTAAATAAATAAAATGCTTTAACTATCTTGAATAAATGAAACTAGTAAATGTAGTGCAATTTATTTAGGTTAAATGAAATTTTATTGATTTTATAATAATTTTGTAATTAATGAACTGAAAATAAACATTTCTTTGATTTAACTATATATAAAAAAGAATTTTTTAGATTTTGTATTCGAACAAAAAATAATTAACAATGTGCTATATTTCTTAAATATAATTTCTTAAATATAATAAAACAACATTTATTCTTAAGATATACTGAAAATGTAAAAGCACTATTGTAAGGATACTATAAAATACAAAAGAATGAAAAATAACTAAAACAACTAAAGTTTGTTTTACTCTTACTTCGCAAAGCAATACAGAAAGAAAAATCAGGACTGGAATCTGAGGAAAAAGAGAAGACAAAACTTTAAGATAGAAGTTTTTCAAATAGTTATCATGCAAATTCAAATCAACATATACTTTTTTATTTTCTTTGTCAACCTCGGGACCATAATACTCATTTTGAAGTCATACCTTGTCAGCAACGGAAAAATAGAAATATGGTTTCCTTGTTTAGACTTTTCCTCTTCTTTCTTCTTGCAAAACATAATTGCTATTTTTTAAAGAATGAATCTCGGCATTTTTCGACTTTATACCATGTAAATTAAAATTAAAATTTTATTAAAACATAGTTATTATTGTGGTATTTGATGTGGAGATAAATGATATTCATAAAATAAATTATGTACATGTTTTACCTTGAACTGGTTTATTGTTTTATATCCTTGAAAAATAACACAAGTAAATCTTTATGCATCACTATATACTCAATAATGCACTTTTTTTGACGATTATATACCCCAACCGGATTCTTATTACAATATTTTTCGCTTATATATTCTAGCCACTCGTATATTCTAACATGTAATAACCACACGTTTAGCCATCTTATCAATTTTTTATTCTTAGATAATTTCATCAATATATATTTTAAACTTCACTGTACTTAATATCATAGTTTTCATTCTTAAATAAATTGTATGATTTTCATAATTGTATTATGTTCTTGAAATTCAAAACCAAAATAAAAGAAATACTTTTACTTGTACCATATCTCACTTTTAATTTTATAATTTTGACAACATTCTGTAGAATTTATAGAGAAAAAATAAGTAGCATTCATATCAGATTATATATAAAAATTTCAGTAGCTATCGCCTGCTTAACTTTTTATTAAGATTATGTCTATTAAATTATCAATATAGGACAAATTCATACATGATATTAAGAAAAAATACAGTGGATTTAGACGTAAGAGATAACGTTCTTTGAGAGATTTTAATAAAGTGAATATTGGTGAGATTATTTGAAACTAAATAATTGTTAGGCATTTAAATTCGAGATATTTATATATGTGCGTTTGCGTGTATGTGTTTATGTTCATGTGTGTTTACGAATGCATATGCTTACATATGAACGACTAGTTATGTGAGTAATAAAAAACGAATATAGAGATCCTTCTTTAGTTCACTAAATCGCTACTTTCATATGTATAAGTGACAAGAACAGTGTTCCATTAATAATAAAAGCATTATTGCCTATTATTTAGTAAAAGCGTGAGCTAGGATTGATCTAAATATATCATTACTAAAATTCATGATCAATAAATTTCGGACAAAATCACAGGGATAATTCTTGTTACAGTAATATAAATCTAAATTATTGTAATTATTTTTAAATCCAAATAATTTAAATCTTTATATATACTTTCATTTCATTCAACATGAATAAATTTTTCTACCAGATTTAATCATTTAAATAATTGGAAAATTATTTTAATTTCTTATTTATAAAAATTTATTCAAATAAAAATATTTATATATTATTCAAATAAAAATTTATAAATAATTCACAAATATTTAAATAAGAAAAATAATTTAAAGTATACATATTAAATTCAAATTTTCAGGGTTTCGGTTTTTTCATGTTAGACTTAATTCAATATTTATTAACAAATTTTTGTAATTTAAAAAATAAACCTTGAAATATGTTGTTTTTAAATTATTTTTTGTAATATTTTTTTTTTACAGTATTTGAAATGATTTAAAAGATAAATTAAAATTTAACATGAAATTTTGAGTAAAAAATTACATCTAAAATATATATAAAAATTTAATTGTTAAATCAAAAGTTATATCAAAAATCTTCCTACAGTATTTTTGTATAAAGTAAAAGTCGTCACATTTTTTACTTTTTATTGTTTGAAATTTTATAAAACTGAACGAAATATCTAAAAATTTCTATTAATAATAATAAAAGTAAATTTTATTTTTTTTTAAATTAATTTATGCAACTGGAGTTTTTCATCGATTTAGTCTTGTATTTTAAACTACTCAAATAAAAATTAGTGATTTGATAATAATATTAATTTTTGTGAATAAATTGAAATTTTTTTTATTATGAATATATCGCTGAAATAAGTTAGAAATTTTTTTTGATCTTAGGATTGATTTTATTTTTCGATATGTGTATGCGATATCTCTCTATTTTTCACATGTGGGCATGCAATGAAACTGAAACAAAAACTTAGTCTATACGACTTTTGTAATATGTGTTTGAGCGTGTGTGTTTAAAGTTACTCGACAACATAGTTGTATAACTTACTATCTTATGTACGCGTGATTTCTTAAATAATATTCTGAATTGCAGGTGTAAGTACATATCTATAATGTAGATTCCAGTTTCTTCATACAATTATTTATGAAAATATGATATATCTATTCCTCAGCTTTTGTGGATACATTAAATAATTTTAATTGTAAGACAAGCATAAATTATAAATACTTTAAATTTTAAAAACTATCATGTTGTTTTAAGCTTATATGGTATCATTAAAAAAATAATAAATTTAAGTTTTATTATTAATTAAGAACTAAATTTATTCTGGGTATCTTGTTGATGATTTTTGTTTTTGCTTGATATTATATTAATTCTTTGGGTAATAATTATTAGTTAATAAAAATATATATTTTTTTGTTATTATTGTATCAATTTTACAATAATATTGCATTTATAAAACTAATTGAAGTCTATGTTTAAATTCAAGAAAATCAACCTAATTATGTAAAAATTTATTTTGTTTTTTTACTTACTTTTATTGAAAAAATAAGATATATTTTATATTTCTTAATATATAAATATATACATGTTCATATAATATATTGTTGAAAAATATATAACTAGAATTCAATAATTAAATATTAATATTATATGATCAATTCATTATTATAAATATGAATTAAAAATTGTTCGTAAATAAATAATAAAAAAAATATTTATATAATAAAATTCCAATATTAAGTATATTATAAATTAAAACTTATCTTGATAAAAAAACAATGATAATTTTACATCAGTAAAAAAACTGTATATTTCGAATAGTGTTAGTTTATCGTTAATAGTGACTTTTTTCTATAATTATCTTTGATTTCCGTATAAAAAATAATAATAATAATAATAATAATAATAGAATGTTTGATAATAATAATAATAAAATGTTTAATAATACTAATAACAATAATATTATGCAGTAATTAATTTCTAAATAAGTTATTAAATTAATTGACAATTTTGAATAATATTTCTATTAAATTGAAAAATATAAATGAAATTTTTTGTGTTTTTTATTAGTGTTATATATATATGCATATGTATAAATATAGATTATAAGTAAGATTTATAATTATATCTATAAATTTGATTTATTTATACTACATAAGTTTATATTTCTATATATTATTATTTGGTATTTGATGTATTTATAAAATTTATAAGGTTTTGGATAAATTTAATGTGTTTATAAATTTAATAGAATATATAAGTTAATATTATGTAAACCTTTAAAATCATTACTAATTAGTTAATATATTAAAAATCTTTTTATGGTGGGTAGACTTCATCAATTATAACTCTACTCATTGTTTATATTTTTAATCAGTAAAAAATTCGAGTACAATAAGTCTTATCCATTCACTCTATTTTTCAATATGAATATTTATAAATACTGAAAAATATTAGGTATATTTAAATTAAAAATAATAATTTCCAATTTAAAAATGCAGAAAAACGAAATTTAATGTAATGTTCCTTACTTTTTTGTAAATATTCATTTATTTAGTGTATCTATGAAAAAGACAAAAATTTTCTTTTCTGTTATATAAATTTGATTATATTAACACATGATGGAAATAAGTATTAAAAGAATAGATCGATTTAATATTATATGTACGGATTAGTTAAAAGTATAATAAATTTTGATTATTTGTAATGAACAAGCATTTTTCATATTTTTTATGCATTTCAAATGGTACATTCCAATATAATTATCATATCAAGAGATCTGTATATTAAGTGGTAGTTAAATAAAGTATAAGGAAGATAAATAAAATTACTAAATAAGAGAAGAAACATTATATTTTCTAAATTGACTTAAATAGTTATATAGTGAAAAATGTTAATAAATTAATTATTATTTTAATAATGAACGAAATTTGTAAAAATATTTTAAATTATACCGAAAAGGTTATTGATAAAAATGAACAATAATTAATTGACGTGATGGAAATTTGTTTAAATTAGTTTAAAACAATTTAGTTGATGAAATTTTGGAGGAACCGCTAATAATTTGAAATAATTTGTAGATTTAAGACAGCTAATTTTTTTCAGAAATAGTCTATCAAAAAAGTAGTGAATTTTGTAAGTGATAGAATACACGATAAAAACTTAATAATTTTTCATCGTAAATTATCACGATAAAAAATATAAAAAATTAGAAAAAAGTAATACATAAAAATTTTAATTTAAAAAATGTTCCTATTTAAAATTATAAAATGATGAATTATTTAAGATTAATTGTACAATTGTAATATAAATCTTCATCAAAATAAGAATTAAAAATTCCATTTTAACTTAGCTTTACGATAAATTTCACTTATAATATTGTCAAGTGTTTTGTTTTATTTTTTAAACACAAGTTCGATGTTTCACTATTATTGTCAGCCTATGAAGCATCTGCAACTCGCGCCAAATTCAAAAATTACCGTTCGAACATTTTCGCAAAATTGTAGACATCTTCAGTAAGAATTATAGGTCATTCCGAACTAACCACAAAACACTATAACAGTTTTTACTTACGATTGACGTAATAGGTAAAGCCATGTTTTCCTTTTCGCAATATGACCACTTGGGTGTGGTACGTGGTTTGTATATTCGGTATTACCTTACTAGCTCGGAACAAACCGTTGCCTCGACTTCTTATACTTATATCCCCGCTGCGTTTGGCCCACTCCACGCAAAAGTCACTATCTCTATCTTGCTCTCTCTCTCTCTTTAGTTCATCTGTCTTATTTTCTCCCTCTTTCTCTGTTTCTCCAGAATATGTTTACGAGCCCGACAAGTCTTGTTGAGATAAACGCTCGACTTTCCTTTAAGGATGTATTAGTTATACAGTCTGTATCAGCAGCACAGCTGGATGAATTGATTATTCATATACATTGATCATTATTCATTTGTTCTAATATTAAAATAAAATAGTTGACTATTACTATTTTATCCCTTTTCAATGATTGTTTATTCATTACTACATAAGAATTTATTGATATTTTAATAATTATATTATTAAAAATGTTTATTTGATTGAAAATAAAAAAATATTCTGTAAGAAGTATTATATATATATATTTAGAAATTAGCTTAATAAAGAGAAATTTTTTTAAATTATACTCTTAAATTTTCCATATAATAATACAATATATTATAGAAATTTTTTTTTCAGAATGTAGATAATTTCTGTGAAAATTATTATTGTATTTATAAATTAAAAAATATAAATTAAAACTGAATTTAGTAGACAGTCGTAAGATAAAAAATAAAAGTTTATTTTTCAGTTGTACTAATTCAGAGGCAGTTTGAAATTTTAAATATATTTTGATAAATTTGAATTACAAATTCATTTTTTAGTTTAAATGATTTAATTAATGAAATAAAATACTTTTACAAATAGTTTGATATTTATCTGTAACCATAAAATTTAATAATATAATAAAAATTAATTTTACACTAAAAACACTGAAAATGCAATTAAGTAGTATTGTTATATTATATACTAGAAAATATTACCAAATTTATATTGTATATTTCATAAAAATTTATGTTTAATATTCGATAAATTTTTATCTCTAAAAATTGAAATATATAATTATTAAATTACTTCTCATAATTAATATAAGTATTTTACTTTAAAAAATATAGTGAAATATTATTTAAAAATACTTTCAATTCGTTTTAATTTCTCTACAGATAATTGGTAAATTTACAACTTATGTGTAACTTCCTGAATTTTTATTATATATATATTAAAATTTCAAGAAGGAAAATATTTGAATTTAAGTAATTATATAACAATATATTAATTTTTGTACTATTGAAAACTAAGTTTTAAAAAATATTTGAAGCTTAAAATAATGGAAAATTTTTATGTAATAAAGTTTACTTAACGTTACTCATTAATTTATCTCATACAGTATTTTACAATTTAACATAAATTAAAATTAAAATTTAAAATAAAAATTTGAATAGTTTTAATTTTTTAATTCAAATAATTTTAATAAACATATAGAATAAACAAATTTTTAATTTTCTAGTATAAATTATAAATATATAAAATCATGTTCAAAGTAAAATCTTTGTAAATAGTAAAAAAATTAATTTTAAGTATATATAAGCTTTATCTATATAGTATTCAAAGTGAAATTAAAACTTAGTATCATAAAATAAAAATAAACCATAACAGTTATTGCATATTAAAAATACTATTAAAATTTACCATGGCAATGTGATCACAAGATTTTAATTAAAAACTATTTACATTACGATCATATTAATTTAATTAAAAAAGCAAGAGTTTCGGTATAATTCAACACAGTAATTGCTCTATAAAAATAATACTGAAATTCGTATATACTTTTTTACAAAAATTCGCTTTAAAGAAAAATATATACTTTATTAAAATATGACGATTATAATAGTGTCGAATAAATTTGAAATAACAATTCAGAATATTTCGTCCTAAAAAATAAATGGTAATTTTATGAAAAGATAATATGAAAATATTTCCCAATGTTAAAAAAATTAATTTTTATGTTTGTCATTGTACTGTTAAAAAATATTCAATTTTCTAATTTTAAATATTTATAGTCTATATTTTATGCACACTAATGTAATGAACGTGCACAAAAATTCATACTAATAAACTAGTATTTTTTCATAGTTTAGTTAGGTATAAAATGATTGTAAGGGCTATTAATAAATAGAATTTGATCAAATTATGTAAATACGATGAAATTTTAAACAAAGATAAAAAATTAACCTTCATATTATTATAACTGATAAAAAAAATTTCTATCGTAACATCTTAATATGAGACATAAATTCGTAAAGATACTTGAATATGTTGAACATTTGCATTCTTATAAAGACCATAGATATGAATTTTAGCGATGGCTACTAGATGCAGTTATTAAAAAAATTTAAATAAAAATGTGAAATATTGCACAAACAACACGAAATCTAGATAAAACCATGACGTTATCGAACGAGCAGTTAAATTTGAGCGCCACAGATCTCGACCGGTCAAAAACAACTGCGAGCTTGACTTTTGCGACACGCGGGGTCGCATCTATTTTCTTACCACCTTCTCTAGCCTCGAATGTCATGTACTGAACATTGAAACTCGATTAGTAAATATTGTTTTATCTACTTTATCGAGCTGTAAGTCTACTTATTATTTGTAGTTGATTTTTCAAAATGTTCATTAGGTATAAATACATTACAATTAATTATTAGAATAATAAAAGAACTTTTATTACACTAAACAAAAGTACTTTTGTCGAATAAAGGTATTTGAATTATACGATAAATAATATATTAATTTTAATCAAGCATTAAAGATAAAACTGATTTTTTTAAAGACAAATGTATCTGAAAACGATATTTATTATCTAAAATTATATTGAAAATCTATTTAATTAAATATATTTAAATTTTATTTATCTTATTCTTATCGAAAAACTTATTTAACTTATTTAATTAAGTATTTTCTAAATATAAAATATAAAATTTAATTTACCAATAAATTTCTGAAACTTAATAGTCAAATATTAATTTAAATGATTTCAGCAAAAGATATATATATATATTGTTACTAATTTATACGATTATAAATCTATATTGAAAATATTTGTATAAATTAAACCATTAAAATTTTAATTTAAAGTTAATTAACTTCAGTCTATATAGTATATATAAAATTTTCGATATTTTATTAAATGGTAATATATTGATATTTTATAAAATTTAAATAAAACTGTATCTAGTATGTAATATATGATTTAACTGCTTATAATCATAATTAACCATTAAATTAAGAAAATTTAATTTAAATAAATTAAGAAATTTTAACTTAAACAATCATTATTCATAAAATTTAATTTCTTTGTTATTTAATTTTCATATATACTTTAAACATAAATATGCCAATTAGCTTTTTCAATATAAAATCAAAATTTAAAAAAAATTAGGTGTTAACAATTGTAAGTATTATTTTTATTAATGTAAACAATACTTCAATATTTTATAAAATAAGTATCATTATTATAATATTAAATTTAAAATATTTAGAATTGCTTTTGCAAAAAATCATTATTTTTAGAGAAATTAGATTTATAAAATACTACGAATGTTTATATGTTTCAATTTAATATGTCAAAGACATCGTTGTTAAAGAATATAAATTTGCATATAAAATCAATATCAACTATTTCTTGAAACTGAAAAGCTAATTTTTTCCTTTTCTAATCAATTTTATAAATCTATTTTAATAAAATGATTGACCATCTTTTTAGTATTTTTATTATTGGATTTGATGTTTTACTAAATAAATCTTTATATTTCTTAAACAAAAATAAAATCGTAAAAATTTAAATTAATCATCAATAATATATATTAAAAAATAATAAAAATATTTTTAGCTTTTTTTTCATAAAATTAATTTTGAATCTACCTTATTAGTATTCCAAAAGTAAACAGCAATGAAAATCATATCGTCAAATAATAAACATTCTTAATTCTATATATAAAAAATATTGATAACGTTTCACAATTCGATAGCATATAAATCAGTACTGGGTTAGCAATGGCAAGCTCTCTCTTTAACGAAGGAAAGGCGCGCATCGTCTTTATCATCTTGACTTTATAAACCAGTTCTTGAACATCAGCTCTGTTTCAGCAATGTTTGCAAATTCTTATAATAACTTCGATGAATACTGCATAAAAAAAAGCTAGCAAAATTGTATCTTATGGAGCTTTTCAAGTTGGTTCCAATGAGTATTTGTATATACACTATTTAGAAATAAAACTTCATGCTTTGTATGATATTGAATATTTGAACATTTTCTATGCCATCAAAAAAATATATTACTGAATCAAAAATTGATAAAAAATTTAAATTACAAATTTTTAATTATTTCTACTTGGTTTTACATACACTAATATATATTATTTATATTATATGCATATTATGTTTCATTTTTTTTAATTTAATAAAAAGACTTAATATCTTTAAAGTAACAAATATTTAGTTCTGAAAAAGGAATTTTAATTAATTTTCTCTATAAAATGTATAAAAAAATATATATATTATAATTTTGTATATATCTTTATTTATATTTACAAAGTAATTTTGTATAGATTGATTAGTATTTAATTCTATTGCTGATATTAAATTCAAAAATTCAAAATATAAAATTATTTCAGCAATTATTATTAAAACTATTTTATTTATATTTAGTATATCAATGTAAAATTTTTAATAGTACGTTTCTTTATGCTCATTATATATATTATTTTGATGTATTTAGGCTACTTCTCATATATCAATATCATCACAATTATGAGATGGTTATAAATAATAGCTATTCAACTGTAATTCTATAATCTCGAAAACTGATACGCAAATAAATAATTATATCCGATCATAATGAAAGAATAAAAACAGTTTGCCTTACTTATATTATCTACAAAAGCAAGATAATTAGCAGAATAATTATTTTATACTATTACTATTAAACTATTATTACTATTCATTTCTACAACATTATATACATGTGTAGAGTGGTTTTCTTAAATGTAAGTGATTCAACTATGCCGGAAATGTACACTAGTATTTCTAAGGCTAATTATTCTAGCACAGGGTAAAATATAAGTATAATATAAAAATAAAAAAAAATTTAACCATTAATCCAGAAATATTAATAAATTTATAAATCTAAGAGAATATAAAATAACTTTTAATCATTGTATTTTATAGTTTATAAAATGAATAATTGTTGTTAATTTGAAAATAATTAATGTATTGTATTTGTAAAGAAAAATTACATAATAATTTTTGAATTTATAAAAAGAAAATAATTTTCATAAAAATAATATTTATTTTAATATACTAAGCTTTATTTATCAATAAAATAGTTGTTATTTTTCATAAAGAAATTATATTCTTTTTTAGAGTTGTAATCTTGTAAGAATATTATGGTACTCTCACTATTTTGATACAATTGTTTAAATTGATTATTAGAATAACTGCAGCGATTAAAAATTAATCAGATAATAATTAAAAATTAAAAAGATATTTACATTTTTTATTATATCTATTCTTTTAAGAAATGTAATTTTTTTATATTAATAATACTAAGCAATTATCTATTAATAATTTTATCAATTATTAATCAATAAATATTATATAAATTATGAAAACTTTTGCAGAAAATATATTTGGTGCCTTGAAGTATTATTTTATGAATGTTTAAAAGCCTCGTTTGTATTTATAAATAAAATATTGATTTATTACTAAAATTAATAATTAAGTAAAATATAAGGATATATATTTTTAAACATTTATCGAAAACTATTGTAATTTAATACATAATTTGAAATGCTACTATGAATTTACTATGATAAATGTTGAGAACATAAACAATTAGCTTCGTAATCAAAATTTTATTATTTATCATTTTTTAATCTTGTAATTGTTATTTTTCTTTAGAATTAATTAGAAGTCTGATAAAATTATTTCATAATTCAAATTCAAAGTTTATATTTTCTGAAAATTTAAAAAGTAAAAAAAAATTTATTTGAAAGTAATGAACATTTGTAATATTTCATATTTATATTTTTGATAATAATATTCAATACATATAATATGCAATACTTTCTAAAACAGACGTTTAATTTTTCTATCTGAAGTTTATTTATAAAAAGAGACCTTTACTAAAATTTTATTAGACTAAAATTTTTTATTAGATTGAATAAAATTTTAATTTATTATCAAAATTCCTAAAAGAAATATAAATTAGGAACATGTTTTATTTAAAATATATAAAAAATTATTTTAAAGTTTAAAACTTTAAACATATTTTTGTTGAAATAATTTTATTTTATTTTTAATGCCTTACTTTTAAGTAGAAATGCAGATCATTTGAAAACTATTTTTAGAATTTATAGAAAATTTATTAGTATTTGGTAAGCAATAAATTAATTAGTAAGATTTGTAAAATTCCCTAAAAAGTATTGGTAAAAAATTAGAGTCTTATTATCAGAATTTCGTTTTCATAAAAAATAGATTCTTTAATATTAGTTTTATAACTTTATTTCTTTAATATTTTGTTTTAATTTTCTAAATAAGTTCCTACTTATTAAAGATAATACTGGAAAACACATTTTTATCTTAATGTTTAATTTTCAAACATTTTTAAAACGAATAAAAATACTACAAAGTTTAAGTTAATACTCTAACTCTATATATTCAATATATATTTCAAATTTTCTGAATGTACATGATGTTCATAAATATTTAATTTTATATAATTTATCATTAAAAAATTTGTTATACGAAAAATTACAACCTAATTCTATAACTTCGTAAAATGCACTTATTGTAAATTATTATTTTTGATTAAAAACACTATTCTTTAAAAGAATCAAATAAGTTTGATGAAATAAAAGAAGTTTTATGTTATATTCAGTTATTTTGTAATGAAAGAGCTTAATTAAAATAGTTTTCCTTTGTAGGGTAACACGTATCTATTTGTTGTGAGAGGATTTATAATAAGATATATTAAAAATCAAGATATATTTTCTACAATATATAGTATATACTGGCATGCAAATAAAGAAAGACTTTTTTCGTTTGGAGCACACGCGTATGAATACATATTAACTATTTTTAACCAAATCTTACATCATGAAAAAGTAAGGGATTTTTAACATAATCACAATAGAATTATATTTATTTGTAATGAATGTGTCAAAAGCCTTAGACTATTTTTTTTTATATAATGGGTCGATTAAAACCTTTAATTTGTTTATCAAATCATCATAGTTAGTGTAACTCTACTGTATGAAAAAATACAGCAACTTTGATTCGCTTGATAAATCCTTTCTCTTTCAGTTGCAACTTCTCTTGTTCGTAAGTTACTTGTTCCTATAGACTATCCGTAAGTTGCACAGCCACGCAAACGAATTATTTCGCTTGCTAGTAGGAGCAGGAAAAGGAGATGGAAGAGGATAAGTAAAAGATGGAGAAGAAGGAGAAAGAGGAAGAGGAGAAGGAGGTGGCCATGAAACCGGTTTGCTTCCCCAGAGTGCCCTGGCGTTTTTCCCTGACAGCAACAGCGACAGCGACAGCGAACTCGCCTAGCGACGGGGACGATCCTGCATATATACATATATGTGTATATGTGCACAAGGAGTAAGTGAGTGCCTGCAGGCAGGCTGAATTCTTCTTGGCGCAGTAAAAATGTTGACTATATATAGATTTAACGATATGTGCTTGTTATATTGTGAAGATCGATGGCAGATTGGCATTTGTACTCAATGGATGACAATTGAGCCTCTGCACTGTAAGTCACGTATTATTGTGTTTAGAAAAAACTATGAAGAATCTGTGTATAAACTTGAAAACAATTGAATTTATTTTATGCAATTGGTCAACTTTAACATACTTATGATATTCTTTTACATTTTTATTATTTAAAAGAAACAATGTAATCTAGAATGTATAAATTTCTACATTTCTTAACTAATCATACAATAAACGGCTTACTATAAAAACCTTTTATTAATGGAAAACGATTTAAACTTAGAAAATTTTTCAAATAAACAATTTAATAAAATAATGAATATTTATAGTATTACAAAATTTTATCTTAATCGATAAAATTCTTAAACACATTTTAAATTTGCAAGTTGTATTAAAACTTAAGCTGCATGAATAAATTTGAATATTATATTATAAAATATATAAAAGTTTAATTTTTCTTTTTGTTATGTATTACTTAATATCGATTAATTTTTTTCTATAATTTTCAACACTATACTTAGAAAACTATATTTTTAAATTAAAATCATTAAATTAAAATATTTTTAAAAGTGTGAAATAGGTTTGTAATTAAACTTATAAAATTTATCATACTATCTTCATAATTTTAAATTAAACTAATATTAATATAATTTCTAATTTCAACGATCAGCTCTATCAATATATACTTATATATTTTAAATAACAATATTACAATTTTTAGGTTTTTTTTTGTTTATATAGTATAAAATTAAATGATGTATTATAAAATTATAAAAATTTAAACATTGATTAATTTGAAATTACTTTATTTATAACATCAAAAACTTTATTTTAGAATGAAAGTAAATAGTTTTTTAACAAGAACATCTTCCATAGCATATTTTAAAAATAATTTTTATAATTTATGATATTGAAATTTTTATTTAATTAAATATACGATCGTATATTTATGAAGTAAATTTTAATTTGATATATTTTTTTAATAAATTACTGCTTTATAAATATGTATATACATTTACATTGAAATTATACTATTTATAGATACACGAATTTTCAGTATAATAGAACAATTAATTTAAAGAATAAATTAAGTTTATTTTTAAAATAAATAAAAGAATTTAGTATGAATACAAATTATATTATGAATAAAAAGTATACAAAGCAAACACAAACTATTCTCTATTTTAAAATATTTAATTTATTAAATATATTTTATAATATTTTATTAATAAAAAAAGAATAAAGTAATTGAATAAAAAAAGCTTTTCTAAAGTGAAAATTAAACTTTTACTATTAAATTAAATATTCTTTGAAACTTCATATTGTATAATCATCTGAAATGCATATAGACATGTTTAAACTTGAAGCAAGGGATTACATATATTGTATAATCTTATGTCATCTAAAAGATCGAAGAATAAGGTACTCGATAGAGCGATACTATTTATCATTTAACAAATAACTAATACTCTAGGAATTCACTTTATGAGTTAACTGAAACTCTTGATTTAATTTGGGTCAATAAAGAAAATTTGTTTAATTCGTATAAATAAATATATGTATTGACAATTATATTTAAATCAATTTCTGTTCTTTTTAGATGAAGTATGATGGAAACTTTAAAAATTTTATGAAAATATTAACATATATTTACAAATTTATTTACAATAAAAACATATATTTAAAAAATGCGATTTAAATCTTGGAGAAATGTACACGTATTATTTTTATATTTTTTATTTTATTTTTCGTATTATTTTATATTTTATATTTTATTTTTCGTATTATTGTTTATTTTTTATTTTATTTTTCGTATTATTTTATATTTTTTTATTTTATTTTTCGTGTTATTTTTTATTTTATATTTTATTTTTCGTATTATTGTTTATTTTTTATTTTATTTTTCGTATTATTTTATATTTTTTTATTTTATTTTTCGTGTTATTTTTTATTTTTTATTTTATTTTTCGTATTATTTTATATTTTTTATTTTATTTTTCGTATTATTTTTTATTTTTTATTTTATTTTTCGTATTATTTTATATTTTTTATTTTGTTTTACATATTATTTATATATTTTTTATTTTATTTTCTTCACAATTAATGTTATTTTTTATTCACATATATGTTTAATTATATATTAAAATTTAAAAGTATTTAATCTTTTTTTATATTTATTATTTTATCATTGTTTGTCTGCAAATATTTTATAGAATTTATTCTGAAAAATTGATAGAACATTTATTATACCGATTTATTCCTATTATAATTTATATTGATAGTTACTTTATCGCTAAATAAATACATTTAATTTATATAATTTGTTTTTAACTTTTTTCAATTTTTAATTAAACAATTATTAATATTTTCATCATTATAATCAAATGGTCCCACTTTTTTTTAAATAATGTCAATTTTAGTTACATAAATACGTGTATCTTATTATGAATCATGTATTATTTTGGTTTTTGCATTTTATGTACATTGTACATTTTATTAATTATGATTTTTGTGGTATTTATAGTGTACATTATTGTACTTTATTTTCTATATAAATGAGCTTCAACAAAAGTTTCTAATCTTACTACAAAAAAGTATTATTATGAGTAAAATCTATTTCTATTTCAAATTATACAAAAAATATGATTTTATTAGTATTGCAATTTATTTTTCAATTTATAAAATTGAAAATTAGGAAGTTAAAAAAATTTTGGTATGAATTATGATTTATTAATTTATATAATTTATATTTTTAAAAATTTATGGATTATGAATTTTTTTCATTTAAAATTATCAAATATATTAATTTTTTTTCAAATAATATTAGTGTAAAAAATACTTAGAGCATTTAAACATATTATCTTTAGATCATATACAAAAATTTCTGTTTAAGCTATTTTTAAATAATTTTATATATTTCATAATTACAGAAAAAAGCTTTGACAAATATTTAATTAAAATTTTTTCTTATTTATAATATGATTTTTAATAATTGAATTACCTTGATATATTTGTATTATATATTAGAGATTAAATTATTAGTAATAAAAAAGAATGATTGGGTATAATAATCATTTAAAATTTTCATTGTTGCATAAAAAATATAATCATAAATTTCTGTAAAGAATTTACAAAATTAAATCATTTGATACTCTTTTAATTACTTAAAATTCTCACTTTATATATTTTTTAATTTTTTTCTTATCAATTTTCTGTAATTTTTTTAATTTGTTAAAAATATTCTTAGATACAATTAAAAAATTAATCTAAAATAGTATTAATTATAATTTACAGATGCATTTTCAGACTTATCGATATATATTTATACATTTTATTTAGCGATTACAATATGAAGTCTAATAATCATGTATAATTATTATCGTCAAATCATCAATTTTAAATTAACCTATTTTTTATTACACTTCTTATTAAAAAATTTTTATGATTTAAACTTCAAAAAATAACATATTTTAATTATAAAACTTATATTTTATTCTGTATAATATATATATATCTTTTTTAATTTCATTTTAAATTATTTTTATCTCAACTAAAAAATGTTACAAAATTTTAATATTAAAAATTTTTTAAAAATGAAAAAATAATTTTTTGTTTTAACAAACGTTTAATAGATTGTAATATACGTTACTTTTGTGAATCATGATGTGATTATATTATAATTATATATATATGTAATTATAAAATTTTATAAAATATTTTTTTTACTATATTAGTAGTTTTAAAAGCAGAAAAAACATATTAGTAATAATAGTAGTAGTAGTTTATTCTTAGTATATTTGATATAAGCAGAGAAAATAGCAAACATTATAAGCTTAATTATATTTTAGGTACATTTATTACTTGATATATTCTTTTCATATATTTACAGTTATTAGCAGCTTTTATCTACGTTTTATTCTTTATAATATTTATTGATTACCTAGTTCTTGATAATTTATGTATTAGTTTTATTTATTTTGTTGTTTATTTTTTTACTGTAATATAATTATATAAGATTAACTAAATAATATTGTTCTTAAAAAATTGATATTATAAAAACTTCACTTTTATAAGTATTTAAAACAAAAAATTATTGATAGTGAATCGATATATAAATTAAAATACAGAAAAATAATAAAAGATATATTGAAGTAAAATAAAAAGTAAAATTACTAATATAATTGATATTTTAATTTCAACGAATTTAGAATAAAACAAAAAAATTTTTTAAAACCTTGAATTATCAAAAATTATTTTACTAATTTTAGAATAATATAATAATAGTATTGACTATAATTTTAACATTTAAAAAAAAGAATGAATATATAAGTATTTCATTTAATAAATAAACAAAATATAGAAATAAATAAACATATACTTTTTATAAATAAACAGATAAATAAATATATACATTTACGAATAAACATATAAGTAACTAAATATTTTATTTAATGAATTATATAAATCAATTTATTTCTTATTGAGAGCATTGTCATATTATGTTTGTATAAATATATAATAAACATAAAATTTTATACCATAAATTTAAGACCAAGAAATTGAATGGATCTCTTTCATATTTGTATTATTTAATGTGCAAGGTCAGAATAGGCACTTTATGATACAGCTGGTGATAATAATATTTATAAGTTGAGTCATACAATGGCTTATAATATTAAATAAAAATTAATGGGTAATTAAGTTTTGATAAATATTTATATTCTTTTACAATAAAAATTATTAATAAATAAATAAAATACATGTAAACCAACATATAAGTAATTTTGTATACATATATATTAAATTTGACAAGCAAAAATTAAAATGAAAACGAGACGAGTATATATAGTTGAATAAATATATAAATATACATTGACTGATCTGAACACAAATATAAACATGAATAAATTTAAATATAATATAAGTTAATATTTTATAAATTAATATTAATAAGAATTAAAGTCATTTATGATAATTTTGTTAAATATAAGTTCGAATATAAGATGATTAAAATAAACATTTATATTCATATATTAATTTTTCCAAATAAAAAAAAGTAATTAAATATATATTTATAATAAACTCTAATCAGTTAATCTTCTGATTAATGACGTTTTTGTAATAATACCTTAGAAACAGAAGAAAAGCATGTGACAATATTTAATTCTTATTAAACAATTACTGTTAAACTCTCTCAATTTTCTTTCGTATCCTAGTTTAAAAATTTTGCAAGTTAAAAAATCTATAAAGTCTTGATACTTATAAGTAAGTCTCTTATTTTTTTTACTTACTTGAATTTTCTGGAAACTTTATACAATTTAAAAAATCAGAAATCTAATATTTTTTAATTTTTAAAATTTATTCAATTTTATAAATATATTAAAAAAAAATAAGATCTTCATATCTTAAAACTTATAAAATTATATTACAAACAAAATCAAGAACATTTATTTCGCGTAATATCATAAATATATATATATATATAAATAGAATTTTACTTTGATTTTATCATTTATTCACGATTTTCCATTTTTATTCTTTTTAGTACTTTCAGTTATTATCATAAAAAACAGAAATTTTGATAATTAATAAGTAATTATAAAATCATACTAAAAACTTATATATTATTTTAATATAAAATTCGTGAATATTTAAATTTTTATAAATAATATAAAGAAATATTTCGTCAAATTTTCAAATAATCTATTATTTTATTAAATATTTTAATTGAATCCATAGAATAAAATAAATTATTTGCAGATAGTAGCATGATAAATCATGCCAACTTTTACTTTCTTATTTTTTAATTATTTTGCTTTGTAACTGCGTTCCTCTTGTTTAAAAAAATCAACATTTTTTAATTACGAAATCTTTTCAACATTAAATTTTGAAGTTTTTCAAATAATTAAATTAGTATTTATTATTTAAATATTTAAATACAAGTACAAAATATAGAAATATTCATATAAATCTGATCTATGTTTATAATTTACATATATATATATATATAGTGATAGCAAAAATGTGTAAAATGGAAAAATTGCCTTTTTATGATTTATATTATATTTGTAAAAGCAATTGTTTTACTCAAAGAAGAATTAAAGAAAGAAGTATACAAAAAATTATTAATTATAAATGTGTAGTAAATATTTACCATAGGTACAGAAGGATTGGACAAAATAACCCTTAATCACTCTCATCTTTTATTACTAATATTCCAGCATTCCTATAACGGGCTTTAAAGACTGGAAGAACTGGATTCCCTGTACTTATTGCATAGTTTGCGTTCATCCTACTTGCACATAAAGTGAGAATTACAATTATTGATATGAGTGTATGTTTATGACTACTGGCACAAGCGCCTACATATATCTATTTCCATAATAACACAGGCGAGAGCCCATGCGTATGCACATGCATAAACAGCAAAAAGCGTCTTTATGCATACGCATAGCATCTTAAAATATATATAAAAATATATTTATCTATAAAAAAGAATGAAAGTTTAAGATCGTGCGACAATCATAATTTCCTTCTTCATAGGTATTCACGGTTGAAAGTATCAGAAAACAGTTGTAAATTCGAAGTAATTAAGAAATAAATGTAATTGTAGTTATTTTAACAAAAGTTAGGTCGTCAGGTTCGGAGGTGAATTTTCTTAAAGATATAGGTGATATTGTAAATGTAATGGTCTCAAAAGTGCATAAATTGGTCGGAAACCTATGCAGCTATGTGAAGATAAGACAGAAGTAAAGTTTGCAATTTCTTTCGACAGAAACGCAATATGCCGGTCTTTTTCTGTCGCTCTTGCGCGACTTGAGCGGGAGCGAACTGTGTAGCTCGTCCAGACATACATATATACACATGCACAGGTGCACGTACAATTTATCGAGGACGTTCCCCTTACAAACGAGGAGGGTTGGTGGCTGCTGTCGAGGCGCCTACACTGAGCTTAACCAACAGTCTCTCACCTGTTGTCGCTCCGTCGCGGAACAAACTTTCTCTCTATATTTTCGCATGATTTTGAGTACGTAATGCCTATTCCGATTTCCCTTCTTTTCTACTCGTGTAACCAATTTGAGATAGTTTTTCGCACTTAGACTCTTTGGTAGGTTATATTTTCTAACTTATGTATTATTTTTCTTTATCTTTACTGTTGTGTACTTAATGTGATTTAGAACCTTTATTATCCTATTTTAACTTTTTCTTGATGGTACTTCTACATTCTCGCGTGCAACGCTATTACTAAATGATATATTAAGCTATCTAAAATCTAATTATCCTTGTTACAAGAACATTTCATTATTAAGTTTCATTATAATTATTAGGTATGATTTGAATAATGATTTCTTACACTCTAAAAAGTAGTTATTTAGTATTTATTTTAATAAAAATATAAATCATATTAAGCTTTTTTATAGATCGTTGCAGAAATAAATTTATTTTTTAACCAAGGAAAATGAAACGATGAAAATTGATTTTATTTAAACATTCAATTATTTTGATTTAACATACACATCAAGTTTATATATAAAATATATATTTTTAATGACAAGTCTATAAACGAATTCATAATAATATAATATGTATGATCTAACAATTAGGGTAAATGTGCACGCACCTGCATTTGATGAATTTATCTCATATTTTTTTGCGATTCGCTGATTCGCCCATGTTATTGTTGGCTTGGCACATGATTATGAGGCTTTTTTCCATTGAGGATGTTGTAGTCACGAGAAAAAATTACAAGGTCAAAGTCAGTCACGCGGAAAATATTACAAAAAAAGAAAGACTGGAGTCCAATTTTGTTTTACTTCAATTAATATTATTGTTTTCAACTAGAATATTTTTTATATAAATTATAATATATTAGATATCTGCAACATATTTTCATATCTAATTATTTACTTTTAATAATTAGAGCTAAACTAAAAAATTTTCTCGTTCATTGTTTAAAATTTCCATTTATATAAAATTATAATTAGAGAACTTAAAAGTTTAGATTCAATACTATTCACCTCCATTTATAGAAATAAAAATGCTATGCATTATTAAGCATTGATTTCATATATATTCATGTATTGCATTATATTTAGATCTTATTACAGTTGCATACATATTCATATTTGTGCATACAGAAAAGCCATGTCATTTTAAAAAATATAGAACTGTTATTATAAAGTTAACGAACACAAAAAACATCTATAAATATTAGTTTATTAATTTTGGAATAGAACCTTGAATTAATGATTATTATTTCATTAGTAATTAATTTAGAAAGAAAAAATATATATGAAGAATATGAATTATAAAATAAATATAATTATTATGAAACTGACACTTTATAAATTATAATATTAAAATTTTTTAAGATTAATTAATATTGATCTTTTAATATCGGTTTGTTTCTGGATTTTATCCGGTCTTCTGATCTAATCTATTTGTAAACTATTATACGCTGTATTTAATGAATATATCAAAAATTTTTTTTAGACTTAGCAGCTCACTTTTATTATTTTCTACAATAGCCTTTTATTGACTTTTGTAAATTAGGCAAGCTTTTACATTTTTACATATCAGCTTCTGATTTGAAGAGCATTATAAATAAGAATAAAATTTATTTTCAAATAATATAAAATATTGGATCTAGAATATGAGATGTATAATGATTAGATAATATCATCATATAAGTTTATAATATAATAAAATCAATATTATAGAAAATTTATAAAGCAATCATTTTCAAATATATTGATATTTATGTTTTTCAAATAATAAATTATATATATACATATATATATTTTCAACTCAGATTATATTTCTATTTAATTATTTATTTATATTTCAATTTTACTTTTTTATTAATTTGAATAGTTTGTTATAATAATTTCCCGAAGCATTATTATTATAAAATGAAAATGGTATAAATATACTAAGGTATAAAATAATATAAATGTTCTAAATTTAAAGTTTATATTCAATTGTATCGATATCTGGAGTAATAGAAAAAAACTTTTCTAATATTTACAGATTATAAATTTCCGTTGAACTATAATTATTCCTTAACTCTGGTAATATATGAAACTAAGAATTAATTAAATCACAATGAATCTCAAATTTTTATTTAAATAACTTGAAATTATTTTGAATATTATTTATCGTATAAAATTTGCACTTTAATAAAGTATTTATGACATATTTTGAAACATAAAACATCTACAGAACTATAATATATTTTAAGCAAAATATGATATACAGTGTAGAAATATACAGACTAATTTTGTATTAGAATGAAAGTAATAAAAAAATTATTTTTTTTCCTGATTTTTCGAAAAAAATAATATTATTAGAATAGTAGTTTATATAATTAAATTTTGATATATACTTATGCTAAAAATACTGGTAATATTTTCCTAAATTGATTATGCATAATATATTGGATTATGAGTTTATCATACTGTAATGTTCATAAATTTTTTTTCATAAATTTTTTTAAAAAATAGAATAGAACCTAACGTTTTATTTATATTAGTGTGTGTTTTTATTTTTATTATTAATAATAATTGAAAAATGTGCAATATTATTATAATTTGATATTACTTAAATAAAAGTATAAAAATATAAACTAGAGCTAATAAGTATCATTTGAAAGTGTTCCTAAAATCCTTATAACGGTTAGTTTAGAAGGTGAATTTTCTTTTATCATAATGATAAATCCATGTACTTTTATGTTTGAAAGGTAGATAAATGGGTCTGTGTATGTATATACGTATATAGGTACATAGCGTAAGAGAATAAGAGATATCACGTGCTAATTCATATAGAATAAGGGATTCATTAAAAAAGGGAAAAAAGCGAACTTTAAAAAGAAAAAAAGAATGAAAGAGAACAGAGGAGGCTAGATAGTAGATGCTATGAGAATTTGACAGTGCCCATTTGGTCGAATAAATTTCTTCGCATATATTTGTACTTGAAGACAATTTTGTCATCCACCATGTGTGAGCGCTTATGTGCATATATATATTTTACATATATAAAGTGTGCACATTTGCGTACAAAGTCACGTGATCGTACATATGGTTCGCGCGTTGCCGTTTTAAGCCTGAACATGAACTTTACAACGTTGCTTCTTTTGTATATAGCTTTGTCTACTGTTACATTGCTCTTACACTTCGTTCTTCTCCTTTTTATTCTTATTATGTATTACCTATAGTTTCGTTTTTCTGACCTTTCTGGGTTGATAATAATCGTTTTACAAACATAGAAGGGAAAACTAAAGAAATTTATACAGCAAATTCAAAAAATTTTGAACAGTTTTCATAAAAAATTATACATGTTACGAAATAAAAATTTCTAACAAATTTTGTTATTCGACAAATATACAGATTGAAAAGAATTAAAGAAATAATAGTCATTTATATAATCTATAGATAATAATGCATCTTAAAATATATAATGAAGGAATCGTGTAACTTATGAAAAATTAATAAAGTAAAATTAATATAAAATAAAATTATATTATATATTAATAATATAAAATAAAATAATATAAAATTATTTCTATAAAGTTATTAATCATATTATTTTATGAATTTTCAAAAGTCCATTTCACAAAAATTAATATTTAGTATGATTTTTTACTAATAATTATTTAAAAAATAAGTATGTCGTCGTAGAAGTATATTATAAAATTTAAAAATAAACACTTTTTGCAGCTATTAAAATATAAATTGAAACAATTTTATTTCTTCGTGATTTTAAATAAAAATGTTCAAACCATTTTTTTACTAATTTAAAAGTTACTGATATGAATTTGAAAAAATTCTTAATTTAGATTTTTAGTAAATTAGAATTGTGTTTATACAATAATTTAAAAAATTTCATTTTTATCGGAATCAATGCAAACATATCTTAAACATATTTTTAAATTTCTTTTTTAATGCATATTATATAGTGAATATTCTTAAAAAATTAAAATTATGAATTTTTTTCTAAATCTTAATTTATAGAATTATTAATACATTTTGTATGTTTAAAAGAAATCAACTTTACAATAAAGTTTACATACAGAATAATTTTAATATTTATATTTTTGATATATGATAATTCAGAATTCAATAACTTATAAATATTTATTATTAATAATAAAGTTATATAAGTATTCAATACAATAAATTGTTTTATATTTAACAGATCGTTATAAATAACAAATTCCAAAACGCTGATGCATTTAATAATATTTTAAGATTTTACAAAATGTTCATACGTATATGATAATAAATATTTATATAAAGCTATAAAAACTTTATTAGTAAATAAATGATACCAATTTTTCAATTAAGTAGAAAGTTAATTAAGTACTTTATCTTATTAAATAAATTTATTTAAGAAAAGTCTGTTTATTTTTTGAATAATATTATTTTAAAATAATTCTTTTATAAATATCTATTCTTTATAAATGTTGTGTTATACTTCAAATTATATAATAATATATTTGTATTGAAATAAATATATACCTTACCTATTTTATTGGTCGATTTAAAAATAGATAAGGTATAAATAGTAACTATAAATAAGCGGATTTGTGTAATATTTTTTTAAAACAATATTATTTACATTATTTGGTATATTTAAATAGAGCTTATATTCATATTGAATTTATTTCTTGCAATATTTTTCAGATTAATACTTGTATATATTATTAATACCCCATATATTATTTTATGAATTTAAATATATAAATTAAATTATATATATATATATATATATATATATATAATTTGAAGAAGTTTGATTTATTAGCTACAATTGTATAATTTATATTTCATCTTTTGTCCTTAGGTAGTAAAAATTTTTAATCGAAATAAACGCATATCTCTCTAAATAGCAGAAACTAAATTATTTGTAAGTAGATTTAGTTTTAATCTGTAATAAAAAATTATGCTTCAAATAAACCATATCAAAGAACATTTTATTTATATTCTAGTATTCACTAAACTAATTAATATTTGTAATATTTAAATCCGACAATTAAAAACAAAAAATAATATTGAAACTCATTTTCTATAATACGATAGATATAGATTAACTAATATAATGTAATATTTACTTTTAGCAGCGTTAGATAACAATTAAAAACGTATTTATAAATTTATGAAAATTCACGGATATCCTCAATCCAATGAAAATCGATTTTCTGGATATTGCATAGCGTTAAATATATTCATATTTACCAGTGAAAATGAATATACGAGAGAGAGAGAGAGAGAGAGAGAGAGAGAGAGAGAGAGAGAGAGAAAGGGAGAAATAGAGAGAAATGGAGAGAAATAGAGAGAAATATAAAGAAAGAGTAGATGTATAAAAAGAAAGAAAAAGCCAAATAGGAGAGATGAAGAAGGGGAGACAAGCGAGAGGCTTTAAAAGAATATAGAGAAAGAAAGAAAAAGAAAGAGAGTTGCCCATCAGTTTGTATCTTTATTCGTTTTTTCTCCTTCTCCTCTCTCTTTCTTCAGCGATCCTTGGACACGATCAGGCCCCGCTCACTCGGCGGGTAGGCGAGCAACGCGTTGCGCCGCGGGCGTTCTTCCCTCTTCCACTTTTACTGTCGCAACTAAGAGCAAGAGCAGAAACGCGCGCACCACTATTTTTCTCCTTTGCCTTAACCTTAATATTTCTCTCTCATTCTCATTCACTCTCTCTCACTCACTCTCGTTTTCTTAGAGCCGAGCAACAAGCATCGATAGGCTCAGCGTTGGCATTATTTCCTCTCCCGACCTCGGCGATATGCTCCTCTTCTGTGTTCGGCTGACAGTTTTCCCTATTTCACTACTGCAACTCCGTTTTCCTGCCTAAATTTTCCGTTTCGTTAATAATAACCAAATCTTTTCTCAAATTTTCTCATCTTTATTATTTTTTTCTTAACGTTTCTTCTCTCTTTTTTCAATTATACTCTTTAAACAGTACAGTGTAAGCTTTGTCATGAAGAAAATACGACGCGTGAATAGTTTTCTTATTTCTCTTTACTTATGGAGCTGTTTTCTTTTGGAAGATTAGCTTGGAAAATTCAAGTGTGGTTATTTAGTATTTGGTAAGTTGAATTTTATTATATATTTTTGCTGCTTATTTTCCTTTTTTTTCCTTTCAGTAACATTTGTTCAATGGTATTTTCATTTTGCTCTAACAGTTTATTTACATCTTTAGTCAAATAAATTCTGTTCATTTTATGGAAATTTTACGTTTTTTATATAAAAAAATTTAGACACGAGATATCAATATTTTGATTAGAATGGCTCGATATTCATTCATTACATATGTTGTAGAATTCAATTTTTATTCTAGAAATATTTTTTCTAAAATATTATAACATTTAATCATCGCATCATAAATTTTTTATCGTTCTCAATTAATTTCCTTTAATATTTAATTATATATATATAAGAATAAATTATAATATTTCAGTTAGTATAGTTAAATTATATTTTGAACTAAATTTTTAACAATTTGTCTATCATTAAAATATTGTTTATGTTACAATTTCTTATTTTTGTCGTAAAAAGTTAACGGGAGAAACAAAGACCAAGAAAAATATGTATCATTATACTATTTTAAGAACACTTTCTTAATTTCAGATTCTTAATTTTAAAGCACATTAATTCAATCTATAAATTTTAGATTCGCTTTGTAATTAAAAATGATAACGTTATAAAATAAAAAAAATTATTTATGACACATTTTGATTATTGTCGAAATTTTATATGTTTAGTCATTCATTTTAAAAAAATTATATTTTTTAAACATGTATAAATTTTTTAAGTATTTAATTCATATAACAGTATAAATAAAAATATTCATTTTATAATAGTTTTCGAATAATAAAATTAAAGAAACATTTGAATTATTTATATAATTTTTTTATATTTCTACAAAATATCTTCGTTATTATATTGAATTCTCAAACTCTATACAATGTAAAAATGATGATATTTTTAATATATTTGAAGGAAAAGGGAAAAAACACAGAATACAGATATTTCAAATGCTAATACGTGTAGTAAATAAAAAATTATTTTAATGTTTAACTTAAATATATACTTATACTTTTATATTTTTGATATTTAAATTGAAAAAAAAACTAATTCAAATAAAAATTCTTAATTCATAATTCGAAATATTTTTTTAATATGTCAAGAAATATTGAAATGTGAAATAAAAAAATGCTATACATTATATGAAATCATAATTGATGTAATACGTTAAATTAATATATATTTTATTTTTACTCAAAATATAATATAAATTTTAATTGTTATTATAAATTTAAAATAAATATATGTTATTTAAATATTGAAATAAGGTAACTAAATTTATTCAATATTATAGTCGATATTATTAGATACTTTTTAGTTACTTTTTTCCTATTATTAATTACAATATAAACATTACATATTTATACAATTTTTTTCTTTATCAATATAAATTTTATTGATCATATCAAATTTTATGAGAGTATAAATGCCTTAAAATGAAATTTATATGAAATTAATTTTTTTAATTTATATGATATTTACAAATATTCCAGGCTCGAAATATAGAAGTCATTTTATGTACAATTTTCAATTAAAACTTTTTAATTATTATATATATGATATATACACTTGATTCATGAAATGATATATATATTTATTATAAGTTTATTTATATTATATTACTTATATAATATACGTATATTTTTATCATAATTTTATTTTATATCATATTTATATAAAAAATTAAATAATACAACAAAATTATATAAAATTTTACAAATTATTAGTATTAAAATAAATAAATAGTTGAACGTGAAAATAGGTTTTAGTTTACAAGAATAGGTTTATTTATTTGAAATAATACAAAATTATTATATTCATAATAATATTTTTTGACCATTTAAATGTAATATTTCATTTTATTTAAACACCTAAAAATATATATATATAATATATTTTAACTGTATATATTTAGAGAAAAGTTGGAAACAAAATTTATGAAAATTTCTTAATAAACAATTTTTGATTTAAAAATTGTAGATACAATAACACGTAAATTCTTCGGATTTAAAACTTATGGTTTTAATTGAATTAAAAATAGGCAAACACATATTTGATATTGAAATAAAATATATATACCATAATTACATCTTTATTTTTTGAGTATATATATATTCATATATGTAATAATGCTTTCCTAATAATTTTTACACTACATGTAATTTAATTTGTACTAGAGATCTTTTATTTACAATGAAATATTTTAAACAATAAATTTATTAATATAAAGTTTAAAAGATTCATTCATATAATACAAAATATATATTATAATATTGATGAAAGTTTTAAAATTACATTATAATGATCAAAATATTAGAGATAAGATGAAAGATTAAATCTTATTTTATTTGAATATAAAATAAGTCATATTTATGTGTGTGTGTGTGTGTGTGTGTATTATAGTAATTCATAAGGATAATAAATTATTGTATCTTAAATTCAGAAGATATTTATTTTCATTGAATAATAAAATTAATTTATTTTTGCTTGGAATTAAAAACAAAATTGATAACAGACAAAAACTAGGCATAGTTATAATAAGAAAATCAACAATAATATTTAAATAAAAATAATGCTTGAATATTAAAGTTATTTATGTCAAATTAATGGTTTAATATGAAATATAAAACAGATATTAATTAACATAATTCACTTAATACGAAGAAATTTTTATTTTATACATAAAAAAGAATTAATTCAATATATCATATATAAATAAATCTTAAATGTCTGCATATTTACAATCAAATCATCATTTTTACAACTCAATTGAATTTTTTAAGAATATAATTTTAATAATATATCAATTATTTTATAAATAATATATATAGTAACACTATGTACATATATTTAAACAATTTAAAAGATACAAAGTTTAAAGAAATAATGCAAAAATTTATGATATTAATTGCAATATAAATAAATATAAGTCAATACAATGCGTTTCTTTTAATTCATCCAACATAAAATTACTTTAATTTTTACATACCTAAATCCGCATAAAATCTAACCTTTTCATCTTAAAAAGTGCGAATAAGAATACATTTTGAGAGAGACGTCGTCGTAAAAGAGAACGCGTATACAGTTGAGCAAAGGTAAAAAGACCAAAAATAAAATAAAGTAAAAGAGTGAAAGAGAATGCGAGAGAGGAAGAAATAGTAAGAGAGAGAAAACAAAATATATATCAAGAATTGCATTGTGCATGATCGTATTAAGCTATAGTGTTCGGAGTTTACAATACTATAGTAAAACTCGTTTAAGCTGTACGAAGAATGAGAGAGCAGGAGGGCGGGCGGGAGAGAGAGTGATAGAGAAGAGGAGTAAGAGAGGCTATACCTGCCGCCAGACCCAGACACCGGTCAAGGTCGTATGTCGTTTAACGCTCTTTTTTGCACATTTCGCCTTGCGTCGTCGCTTACTTTGCCGCGCTGTGGCATTTCTACCCAGTGTTCCTTCGAGTATTACTACTCATCTCATTCTACCTTTCGAAGGGTTTTCCGCTGCCCTCGAATTGATTGTTATAAGGCGGTATGTGCAATTAACTGCACTCCTATTATTCAAGAGTGAAACACTTTTTAAGACAATTATAAAATTTTTGTAATTTCTAATTAATAAATTATTTTCATAAGAAATTGAAAAAGAAGCATATATTGTAAGTATATAATAAATGAATTTCTATACTCGTTTTTAAAGATATAAAATGTAGAATCTATTTAAGATAAACAGATAAAATTAATTCTAATGAATACGAGTAGAACCATAAAAATATTACAATCCATAGAATTCAATAAAGAATATTGATAAGATTATTAATAAAAAATATTTAGCAGTAAATATAATTGATATATATATATAATTATATTTATAAATTTATATTAAAAAATAACTTGTTCATTATATCTTTAAAATAAATATGATTTATATTTAAATTAATAATTATTAATAACCAAAATTTTTTTATGTAACAATAAAACTAGATTAGTAATATTAATACTATGATAAGTAATTGTTTTAATCGATAAAAAAAAATTGGTACTTACATAAGTATTGAATTTTTATATCATTATGCTTTAAAGTATATAATATAAATATTTCATTTCCATTTTTATTATAATTTTATATTTATATGTTTATTATTATTATTTTATTAACATATTTATATACAATATTATTAAATATTCGTTATATCTCTTAGAAATACATGTATATTATGTATGTACATTACTATATTTATTAATTTTATAGCATAACAATTTAAAACATTATTCCAACGTGCATATTAGCATATATTAGATTTATCTATATATATATAATATATATATATATTATACATATATAATAAAAATAATGAAAAAACTTAATTAATTTGATTGACAATTTAGACAACTATTTATAAATTACATGCTAATAAAAATAAATTGTTATTATATAAAAAAGATGTAACGATTGAATACCAATGACCCATATAGTAATTATTTTAGAGATATAAATATGAAAGATATTGTATAATATTTCACGCCATATATTAAAGCAAATAAAATGTAATTACATTATTTAATTTTATAAATTAATTAATTTAAATAAAGTTAATTATAATGATAACTAAAGACAATGAATAAATGAGAGAGCAATATTTATAAATGCATTTGTAAAAGATAGGTGAATGTGATTCCATTGTATCATCAAGTATATCGATTATCAAAATGTAGAGTTTTTTCCTTCAAGAATATAGCTTTTAATTCATATAAAATATTTATTGTACAGACTATTGAAAAAGGCTAAGATTTTTCTAATCTTTTTAATAAGAAACGTACAAATTACTAATTATTTATAGTTCTTTTTTTAATAATCTATCTGACATTATCACCTTATCTTCTGTCTACGTGTCTCTCTCTCTTTCCGTTTCTGCTGCTTGTTTTTTACTTGTACGCATGTATGAATTCATACCGTTGCCTAAAATATTACTTATTTATATAATTATTTATATTATATAGAAATAAAAGTACAGTAAATATGATTTCTTATTAATTAATGTAATATAATTAAAGTTAATATAATTATGAATATGTATTTTATAGTAAAATGAAAATATAATATTTATAGAATATTAGTTCTTTTAGGATACATTATAAATTATGATTTTTAAAGATTATTAAAAATTAATTTATAGTATTATTTATCATATATTATTATGTATGTATTAAATTAATATTTAAAAACATCTATAAAAAATAATTGTGTGCTATATTAATTTTTAAAGTAGTAGTTTATATATATTTAAAATAAAAAAATTTAATAAAACACAAATTTTAGATTTCTTGAAATTTAGCAAAATTTCTTGAAATCCTACTGTTCTGTAAAAAAGTGCTAATTAATTTCTAATGTATTATCTATTTTTGTTACAGTTAAAAAGATTCAATATTAAATTGAATCATAATCCAATTTTGATTATGAAGCCTCTATAAAATCATAGGATAGAAATGAAAAAAGACGTTCAAAGAAGAGGGATTATTCAATAAAACATTGTATAAGAGATATTTAAAAAATATATATTTACTATTGGTGAATAATTCAATTGCATATTCAAAAATTAATAATCTATTTGAATTTGCATAAATTAATTTGAAAAATACTTTGTGTTTATTATGAAGAGTTTTTAAAGAATCCAAAACTTGTTGCTATAAAAACAGAAGAGAAGAGCATAATTACAAAAAGAAAATATTTATAAAATTAGTTTTAAAATAAGTTAAAGATAACGTTCAAAGTAAAAAAAAATAAAATATTGTTTATATCTGTAAATATGTACAGGTATCTATGTCTTAATTAATAAAATACATATATACATATAATTTATTTTTTATTATTTGTGTAATATATAAATTTATATTATATATAAACATATATTTCCGTTCTGAAATGTATATTTATCATTTACAATTAAATTATTCAAAATAAAATAAATTTTATTTTATTTTTAAAAAGGATTATTTACTTTTTATAAAATTTTTATATTTTGCATGGAATCATTTTTTTAATATTAATTTTATAAATATATTTTCACTAGATCGAAAAAATTATATTAAGAAATAATATCTTAAAAATTAATATGTACTTCAATCATTTATAATATATTTGTAATACGTATTAAATGTAAGTTGAAGCTCTTAATTAATCGATTAAAATAATTCTTTTATACATAATCAATGATTTGATTTATAATGAATAGATAACTATGCTTATTAATTTAAAAAATAGAGAAAGTTTATTATTAGATCTATAAAATTATAAAGTTATCTGATGTTTTGCAATAAAAAAGTCGAGGTTTTTGTAAAAGTAATGAAAATTATTAAATTTGTAGATCTAATGTACGCCTTCATTTAATTTCAGAAATAATTGGATTTAAATTCTACTTATTAAATATTTTTGTACGTATATTTTTCATTTATTTCAGAGCAACAATGTTTTAATACCAATGTGTGAAACTAATTGATGTTAAATTACGTGTTAAAGTCTGGTAACTCCACCACCGTTGGCTGTTTATAATAGAGGCCAATGGGGTACGAGTTTCCTACCATTGACGCGCTTTTCATCAGATACAAAAATTTGAGCAGAATTATTCGTTTCTAATATTTGATTATAATTATATGATCATAACACGTACACACATATATGTACATATACATATGTATATATATTTCAATAAAAAACTTTTAAAATTTGTACAAGATGTTAAAAATTTTTATTGTAATTAATTAAAATTCTGGTCTAAATCTTTTAGAAAAAAATACATACACCAGTATGTTGATTTATAATATTTTTTAAAAATTTTATTCAAATCTACTTGTGTATATAAATATAAAGCCAACTACTTAATTAAAGAAATAAATAAAAAATATATAATATAAAGAAAAAAGACTTATAGTAATTTAATAATATAAAAGTCTACGTATTTATTTTAATGTTTGTTTCAAAAACGTATCCACAAATACTAACTTACTAGATAAAAATTGAGGTGCAGAAATTTAATATTTTTTAAACTATTTTTCGGTAAAATTGATAAATTTTTAAACATGGTCTTTTATTTTTTATAACATATATTTTATATGGTTTTAATAGTTTCTTAAATATTAATATGTATCATTATAAAACTAACACAATTTTGTATTTAAAATATATTTATATATAAAAAATATTTAATACCTTATATTTAATTTTTATTAATACATGCGATCATTTGAAAAAAACCTTACATATATCTATAGATATTTATTAATCTATGTATAAATATTTGTTAGATATGGTTTAATCTATATCTAAATGAATACATATTCTCACATAATTATTTCATAGTTTGTGATTTCAGTGTTAATGAAAAGATAATACACTTAATATTAGTTTATAATAACTTTCAAATTTAATAATTGAAGAAAAAAAAATTTTTAATTTTACTTTTAGTAAATTCTAATCATGACATGGATACATTTCTTAATTCTTATTGGGTATTATTAAATATAATGATAAACAAATGATGTTTAAACTATACCTACTTATTTTCATAATTTACATTTCTTTAGTAATTAACTCTTTAGTAATTAAATATAGATATTCTTATACAAATTTCATAATAGATAAATACAATAATTAATTGAATATTTATTTTAAAAATTGTAATTAATCATTGCAAAATATTTACTGTGATGTGTTTAAAAATATTTTAACAAAATTTAATGTTTTTTATAATAAAAAGTATTTGTTTTATCGACTGTAGATAATTCAATCTTAACTGCAAAATTTTAATATTTTAAAATAAAATTTTATCATATTAAATAATTTTTTTACTTAACCCGAAATATGGAAATCATTCATAAACTTCTTCTACAAATATTAGAATATTTTCTAAAGGAATGTAATATGAAAAAAAGATAAATCGACTTTATGGAGACAACCAATTTTACTACTTCCAGTTTCAACTCCCGCTCCAGTTCCAAAGTAGGTAACCTCGATTTGACGTACAACTTTACTGCTCTAAAGATTATAATTAGTTTCGTATATGAAAATTAACTGGAATCATTCCAAAAATTTAGGATTGAAATTTTTACTGATACTGCTTATACTTATCATACAGCTTTCTTGTGTATTATGAAATTATTTGTTATATTGGCTGTAATCTAAGATTTAGTCAGATTATTTATGTATTCAACGACCAATGTATTGTTTACGCCCTAATGTCAAGAAAGAATAAAAACTGTTTTATTAGATCAAATTTTGTTTTAGTATAATGGTTTCGGTTACACGTGAAATTTCAATACTCATTGCCCTTATCCTACTGTTGATCAGATGTTCCAACAGTTTATACAGAACCGTAAGTTAATTTTAAAATGAGGAATACAAAGTGTTTTGAAATTTTTTCTTAAAATTAACCTTGTTGCTAAATGTTTTATTATTACTATTACTATATAAAATAATCTAACATTATAAAAATATAATATACTTGAACAATATTGCCTTAAACATTTATGTTTAAATATTTTTACATAAAAGAAATAAAATGTATTTTTTAAATTTCTATTGTTTCTTTATTAATAATAATTACTATTATATTATTACTCAGTATTCTCAATGCAGTTAAATTACAAAATAATAATATGGTTATATTTGAAGCATATCTGTTTTTGTTCTGATCATTTGGTTAACACAGTTTTAAATTTCTTCCTTAAAATGTAATATAAGATTATTTTTATTTTTATTCATTGTACATTTAAAAGATTTTATAAATAGGTTAGTATTCCTACTTTGTTTAAAGAAAAAAATATCAAATTTATTACAGTATATTTTTACTTTAAAAAACTAATATAGATGAGTGGAGTTGATATAAAATATTATTTATAAGAAATTTTGGTCAAAATTGTAAAATAAAGTAGTTTTAATTCTAAAATACTTTTTACTTTTATATTACAGGCTCAATTTTATAAAAACTTGTAATTATAGTTTTATAATTGCAAATTTTTAAATGTTTTTATGGAATTATGTTCATTTTATAAGTAGATGATTATGCAATTATATAACTAATTTAAGAGATTAGAAATAATCATTTACTATTACATACAATTGTAAATAAAACTGAGGAAAGAGACATAACCATAAAATTTTTTCCAAAATTTATTAATTGAAGCTTCTAAATAATATTGATACTAGAATAAACTATAAAATAAGAAATATAAAATAACTAAATAAAATAAAGCTAAGTAAGTAGCAAGTAGAAATTTTTATATTCATGTATAAGCAAATAAAAGCTATAAAAATAAAATATTACTTTTATTAAAATCTATAGTCATAAAATATACGGTAAGAACCTGTATTAATATATTTATGAATTGGTACCTAAAATAAATTTATTTAAATAATTATTGTTAAAATTATATTGTAAAATGAGTTATTAGTATTATGTATGTAATTGATTGAAAATCTATTGATCTAATAATTCATCTTCGTGTATTACCAAGTTTAAGAATTTATATAGAATAATATAAAAAAATTTTGTATTTTTACTATTTTAAATTCTGGTGGAAAAAACGAATTATTTCAAAACCAAAGTCAATAAAAAATTAAGAAATGAGATTAATCTTTATAAATAACAAAATATATGAATACTTAAATTAAAAATATTTTTTTTAAAAAGCAAGTAGGTTTGGATAATTTTCATGTGATATTGATTATACTTTAAGAATATAAATTTTATATGTACATATTATCCTAAAATTTGTACTCAACGTTCTATTTCTACTGACTAAATTTTAAAAATAAATACATAAATAAATACTACTATACTATTAATTGTTATTAAACTATAGATATTTTTATAAAATTTATTCAATTTAAATGAATCTTTAAATAATTGAATCTTATTCTTGACAGCTTAATTATGCATTTAATGAAGACTGTAAAGAACTTTGTAAAAATACAAATGTGAGATTAGCACATGTAACAGCCATTGGACCAAACGATATAATACATTATCTTTGGGATTTCACAGAAAATCCAACTATATTTATTGCTGTTACATCACCTACTACTAAACTTATTGTTAATTGGCATGACTATATAATGAGAATTCCAAATTCACTGAATTTTACCGAGAAACCATGTTATATCTTTGGTGTATCAATAGAAAGGGTATAATCTATAATTTGTTTTATATTGAATTTGAAACGTTTATTTATAAAATTATTTATCATAACGTAGAATTTTATAAATTATTCAAAGTAGACTAACAATTAAGAAATTGATTTTTAAAATATAAGATAATAATTTAATGTTAATTAATATTAAATTATTTTAAAATCAATTAAGGCTGAATCACATTATACAGTAAACAAATGATCAAATAATTCTCATGAATTAATAAGTAAATTTATAAAACTATTTTTTAATATATATTAATTTCAATTTTTGATACAATTAATTTTTTATTAGTTGCTTGAATTTAATGATATTAACGATAATGCAAGAATAGATCAAGTTAATGATAAAAATATTAATGAATTAAAATTTGAAAATTTTCAATGGCATTACACAAATATAACTAAACAAAACAATCATGTTGAATTTTATATTGAAGCTAATAATTACTGCGACCCTAAAACTCATCAAGTACGATATGGATATATTAAATTTTTGGTAAGTTAATACTAATCATTTGTAATAATGTAATTAAAAGATTTTTTAATATATATGTATTTATTTATAGATCCATGGATTTGGTACCTTAAATCGTTCTCATATCATACCTTGCATGTTGCATTCTGAAAATGCCACTCAAATTGATATTGCTCTTGATAATTTAGATACAAACCAAAACTTTTCCAAAAGTCGTTTTGCGTTAGAATTATTAATTGTAAGTGAAAATGATCCTAACTCGATTCTAACTATTGATATAAAAAGAAAATTAGATGATGAGTTCACACCAGGTATATTTGAGGTAAATTATAAATTTAGATTTATCATATTAATTTTATTAAATAATAATAAATATAATATTAATTGAAGCATTAATGGATATATATTTGTTTTATAGATTATTGAATTATTTACATCAGTAATCCATAGCAAATCAGCTTATTTACAATGGAGACCTGTGTCTTATATCAATCCTAGTCGAGATATTACAAATTCAACCAGTACTGTTTTTTATCCAATAAGAAATGCTACAAATGATATTTATTTTAATAATAAAAATTTATTATACCTGTATTACGGAGAAAACATGTTTAATATTCTTGTCCAAAGAATGAATATTTCATTAGGTGGAAAAGAAGATAATTTTTACAAGGAAACAAAATATGCTACATGGTAAGAAATGATATAATTTAGTTAGAAAAGCATTCTTATTATTTTTCTAAGTTTTTTAAAATTAAAAAAAATTTTTTTTTTATATATTATGATAAAGTAATTTAAAAGAAAGTTTTTATTGCAGTACAGATTTTATAACAGTGTATCATAATAATATTTGCATATATTAAAAAAGTTTAAATAAATTTATTTTTCAAAAGCATCAGTTTTAATATTACTATTAAATATATTATTTATGTTAACTAGACTATTTATCATTAAAATTGAATTATATTTATTGTTAAATATAGACGAATTATAATGAATTACATTTTCTTATTTATTAATAATGGATTACATAATAAATTGGTAAATTTTAATAATGTGTTATTTTAGGACCTTTATTATTGGATATGGAACTTCACCAAAGGAACAATTCTCTAGTATAGTAATTATGATTATTTCTATTGGAGTTAGTCTTCCATTATTAACACTTTTAATATCAGGGATTTATGTATGCACGCATCAAATACCAAAGCAAACTCGTGATGGATTCATCGATAAATAAAAAAGAGAATCTCGAGAATTTTATTTAGATTTTTTAGAACTAACAGAAATGATTCTTTAATTGCATACCTAATGAAACATTCTAGTTTTATTATACAAACAATTTGAGCTTGAAATCTATGAAAAAATAATTTAGTTTCCTGCACATTTTCAAATAGTTTTTTAAACATGTGTAAGAAATTAATTTCTGGAACATAAATTCGCAAATAGTTAAAATTATATCTACATTTATGTGTATATTTATTTATTTATTTTATATGAAATTAAAAAATAGGCATTATTTACGTCAAACTTTATTTACATATCTAAATTATATTAATATGTTTAAAACTTATTGTAACAGTTTAATATATTGTTTAACAATATGTAATTATCATATATTTATTTTAAAAACTACTTGAAATATTAAAAAAATACTATTAAAAATTAGAAAATTAATGCATGATATAAAAATATATAATAAAAAAAATATTGATATAAGATACTAATAATTTCAAATATACACTAACAGTGTTTTTTATTACATCTGTACATCGATTTTATATTTAATGATTTTAGATTTTATATATTTTTTTAAAAATACTAAAATTAATATAAGTGTTGTATTTTTGTAACTTTCATCAAACGTATAAATAATCGTAATAAATAGTATTGCTCAATATGTTTATGTAAGCATTAATGATTATTATTTGTATTAATCAAAATGAAAATGAAAATAATCGCATCCAACTGATTTTGCAATATTTTAAGTGATGAAAATAAAGTTTTTTATTTATAAAATCAAGACATCATTTTAATTTAATCTCTAGATATAAATTATATAACTATTAATTTATTAGAATTCAAATTATTGAATATAATTATTATTTAATTAATAGTTATAGTAAACTTAAATTAGAATTGAACATTTTTTAGTATAAATTATACAGAATTTAAAAAATGTATTGACGAAATTATAAAGTTAAGTTTAATTTAATATTAAACAAATTATATTTACTAATAACAGATGTTGAACATTTCTTATGATTTCAATAACATGTATACAGGATGTAAAAAACTAATATAGTTTTTAGTAAAGCAATTACAGTAATTTAATTTCTGCTTGTGACTGACTATTGTAATTATCTATCATAATTTAGCCAAGTAAATTATATCCTTGAATTATTATGTATTGTAATGGAGATTTCGATGTAGCGTGAATCCATAATACAAAGTATTTATAAAAAAAGGTTGATTTTATATAAGAAAAATGAAATACATAAAAAAAAAGAAATTACACATTTATTCACGCAAAGAAATTATTCCAAAGCTAGACAATGTTTATAAGGGCATTTAAATTGCTGCCAATTTTCATCATTGGTGAGCACTTTTTCAAGTTGACAAAAATATAAAAATAACAGACCTGAACAGCGAGTCTTAAAGATATTTGTATTATAAAAA
This sequence comes from Dolichoris vasculosae, assembly GCA_018907195.1. Lineage (NCBI taxonomy): Eukaryota > Metazoa > Arthropoda > Insecta > Hymenoptera > Agaonidae > Dolichoris > Dolichoris vasculosae. Next base: position 3,579,499 of record JACCHY010000014.1, on the reverse strand, counting down.
TATTATAAAAAAATTTCTGATTACTAAAAATAATTTTATGCAATATGAATCCAATAATATATAGTACTTAAAAAATATAATTATTTTTTGGAAGATTAATTAATTCACTGATAAAATTAAAATAAAATAAAAACGAAAAACCACTAGCTTTGTAATATAAATGCAAGTCAACTTGGGGCAAAAAAGGGACCAATTATCTATACATTATCTTAAATTTTATGTATTATAATTTTAGTATATTAATAATATCATGTATTATTATATAGCAAAGCGGTAAAAACTTGTAAATTTTAACTATTTCGATAATAATTATTTATTTTATAATTACAATAAGTAATATAAGGGTTGTTTTGTAAACTAATTAAAGTAATAAATCAATTCATTTGTTTTTTATTAATCCTTTGTTGAATATATAAATCTTTTGCTAGAATAATTTTTTATTATTTTTAATATTTTTGTTGATTTTCGCTGTTTTTCGTTCTAACTTTTATCACGCTCCGAATAATAATATGATCTATCCGAATCCTTAGGCTATTTGTATGCTTTTATTAAATTATAATAATTTTTTCACTTTTTTTCTTCAATTTTTATTTTCAATTTAACAATGCTTCTCTTTCACTTCGATATTTTCCTTTAAAGTTTTCTTTTTGTTAATAAATGATACCAATAAAACAATGAAATACTTTAAATATTGAGCCAATAACATATTCAACGCTCTTCTTTCCTTTTTTATGTTTCCTAAAACATTTTTTTATTTGTGATAGAGAATGAACTAAACGTTCGTCGATGAAATACTGAATATCTATATTTTTAATAATTTTGAAATTTATAAGTTTAATTTCAATAGTCAAACTTTTCTTTAAATTTAATATAAATGGTAAATAATTAACTTTAAACTTAATACTATAAAAGTTTTTAGGTGTAAATTCATGAAAATTTATGATGATAAATTTATTTGAATACAATTTTATCATGAATATTTTATTATATGTTTTTCTATTTATTTATTTTTTCATCTTGAGATATGCATCAGTTCACACATTAATAACCTTGATGATTGTTTCAGTATAAATGAAAAAAAAGTTCTGATTTCAAAATATATTGAAGTGTGAAAAAGTGTTTATAAAACAAATAAATGAATAACAAATCATTTTATAAACTTTTAATAAACACATAAATAGCAATTTTTTAAATTAATAAATATTATAATTTATAAAATCGCATAATTTTGTTTTTCATAATTATAATGATTTACATTAAAATGTTCTTTTTTCAAAATAATCGTTATAAAGATAAGATACTTAAAAAAGTACTTAATTAACTGTTTGATCGACAGTACTTCATAAACTAAAATAATTTATTGATGTATATTGTGTAAATATATTTGAGTAATAAAGTCAATACAATGTAATTTCTCAACTAAGTAATGTATAAAACATAATATATTTTTGAAATACGCATGAATTAGAAAAAGATATAAAGTTAAATATTTTTTTATTCAAACTATTTCATAGTTCCTACGTCATTTTTGCATCACAAATCTTATTTGAAATTTTAAAATAGTCATTGCTTTCGTTTGAATTTCTTATCTTTCATAATCAAGTCATGAAATGTACACTATCAAATAAATTTTTTCTTTTCAAACTTTTCTATTTTATATTAGTTCAATAACACTTGATTAGCTAACTTTTTTCATTTACTTAAAATTTTATTTTTAGCTCATCTATCTATGACTTATGGCAGTTGCTTGTTTATTATACTAGTCGATAGACTGGTTGTTATTTTAATTCAGTTGTTATCTACTGGCTCAATTTTATATCTTACAATAGCCTTGTAGTAATAATTTTTATTATGACATAATTTTAAATAATAATTTTCAGAGTCTTTAGAAAAATTTTTAATATATTTCGCAAGCCTGCAATTTTTTAATGCGTTACTGGCATCATATATACGTTCATCTTATAAATTAATAGATTGAAGTTTTCGATACTTTTTCTAGCCTTCGAGAAAATTATTTTCCATTCTCAGCTCATCTTGTATTTTTTAAATGTATATGTTCAACTAGAATTAGATATATTTTTTATATTTTTATGTTTATTTTTTATTATAATGACGTTGTAGCTGATTAGGACGAAGAGAGTGAGAGAAGAGTGCCTTTTACTAATAAATAATTTCGATATTTTGGAGTCATTAATGATGATTATAATCGGGGAAGATTTAAAATGACGTTTTCAAAATTTCGAATTTTTTCTTTTGTTATAGTTTATTTTTAAATGTCATAAAAATGAGATAAAATATACTTAGACCACAAAAATCAAGAGTTTCAACATAAATCGAAGATGCAATTTTTAGTTTATTTGAAAAAACATTTATACAATGAAAATGTTTTTATAAGATCTCTAAAATGCACTTCTTTTAAAAATTCGAAAAATTTTCATCTACAATTCAAAAAGTCGATACTATGTATTAAACTATAATTTATTTATACATGCTAATGATATCTAATTTTTCTGCACAAAATTTTTTTACCTGAATCAAAGTCTACGAGTTTGTTCATGATTGATAAAGAAGAGAAAAGAAAGTAAAAAATTATACATATTTGATCAATGTACTTAAGTTAATTTTTCGCGAATAAAAAAAATTATAAATAAAAATAAAATAATCATAAATACAAGCATACATGTCTATTAATTTAAAAAAAAAACATTAAATTAATGAATGTTGAGTTTCTAAAAAATATTTGTGCAATTGATTTTTTTTATCATCAGAATTATTATACCTCATCTTTCATTCGTTTTTTTCTTTTAATATTCTTTAATAAAGAGTCGTTTTATAATCTCTTATATCAATTTAGTCATTTTTATTTATATCAATCTTATATCAACAAATCATATACTTAAAATTTTAATATCCAACATTTTCACACATGCTTCTTATTCTTTTTTATATTTTTTCTTTAAATATGTCAATGCTTAATATAAGTTGGACGGCAAATAGACTTAGATATATTTAAGTATATCGCGGTAGACAATTAATAGAAAATGAAAACAAAAATATGAAATAAATAAAAAAAGTCATATGAAGAATATAATTCTTCCATTCATTTATTATTACCACAAATTTATTTTTTAAATTTAGAAAATAAAAATTTTATTTAAATAATTTCTTACGATAATAATTTCATAAATATAGTATTAGTTTTATACATTTTCGTAATATTTTTTTACATTGCATTTTAAAAGCTTTTGAAAAATAGAATGTAAAAACTCTTAGTAATCAATTACAATTTAATTAATACTTTATTATATTGAGATTTTACAATATTATTGTAAACATTTTAAAAGTATTTCTTTATAATGCAATAAATATTTAATAAAAATACTTTAGTATAATGATTTAAAAATTAATTCAATAATGTTGACAATTATAGATTTTTATTGTAAAAATAGAAAAAATATAATAAATTTTTTTTAATTATTTATTATTATAAGAAATGGAACTTTAATTGTTTTAGAAATTGAAAGATAATAGAAACTTATAATTTTAAATAATTCACTGTGCGCAAATTCGTTGATAAAAAAATACTGTAGGAAAGAAAATTGATATATTTATTTATTAAGCACAGTTATAAGTTTCAGTACTGAAGGCGATGTCTAATTTCTCGCACTCTCTTTATAATATCGTAATACTATCTTGTTTTTTCTCTCGCTATTTATTTTGGTTTCATGTATTTATTTTATTTTATTTTTTGTTTTAATAATTTCAACGCGTAAGTGTAAAGCTTATTTGCTGTGAGATGTATCAATAATAACAAAATAATGCACTTAGCTTGCTGAAAAACTTCAAAGTGCAAATTACTTTTTCTCTTTCATATTTAGGTGTACTTTCAGACACATTCTTTTTTCATTCACGTGAATACCTATTATCTATTTTGTAATTTATTTTCATAATTTTTAGTTTCTATCGTGCATCCATACAATAATTTGCGAAATTTGCAAAATTTTCTCTCAATATAATATGTCATATCGTATGAATAATTTTTATATAGAGACGAAACAATATGATTTATAAGCTTGTTTCATATTATTTTTCTCATACATATATTTTCTACATTATACGTGTGTATATACGTTAATACTCGCATCCTTGTAAATCAAAAAAACAGTTACCATTATTCAGAGCGCAATTGTATTGTTGTTTTTTATAATAATTTATAATATAATTGTTGTATTATTCTTTTTAATTTAGGTTATTATAATTATTTTGTTTTTCTCGAGTAAAAAGTACGTTTAATAGATTTTATAAATGTTTGTGTGCGATCCATAAGCAGCAAAGATGCAATCGAATTCTTTCTTTATTATTCTTACATTCTTTTATATATATATACAGAAATATTCAGAGTGAAAAATGCTCATAGATAATGCGCAGTACGTTATTTTCTGACTGACCAGTTGTTTGTGATTTGTTTCTGTCACTATCATATGTTTTTTGTTTTATATTTTTTCATCTGTATGTTTTCTATTTTGAGCATAAAGTACATAAGTATATTTATTAGTTTTCGCTCTCATGAACTTGCAACATTTACATGCATTTACTTACAAGTTTTCATTATTTCTTATATAAGCGTCGACTGGCTTGTCCTATATTTTTATAGATATCTTTATTATTTCACATTTTTATAATATATTTGACATAAAAACGCGAGGATGAAAAATGCGTGTTCGCGCGCATGTATGCATATGGCAGCGCGTACACAGCAAGTGAATATGGATATACAGATGCATTTACATATATGCATATGTAAAAAAGTGCGTCAACTTATCAATTATCGGTCTTTAGAGGAAGTGACCGAAACGATAAGAGTAAACAATCTTTTGTAACTATTTATTTATATATTTTGGACAGATTTTTTAATGCAATATCTGTTTTTCATATTTCTGTATATATTTGCGTGTGTTTAATGTGTACGCGTGTGAATTTATTTTATCTGCTCTTGTATAAACTACATTTTAATTATAAAATGAAAAAACGACGACAACGACGACAATGTTTATTATTTTTAATAAAGTGCCTTGGGATCAGAAGGTATTTCTAAATTTAAGCCACAAAAAATATTTAGAACATTTGATGATACATTTTGTTGTTACTATTCCAATTCTTGTTCATAACCCCTAATAGAATGCTTCTCATTGTGATAAAATAATATCAGCAAGTGTTTTATTATATAATATAAATGTAAAATTATAAAGTTCCAAGATTATTATAAATTATAATGTTGACATCATTTAAAAATTATGCATCTAAATTTATAAAATATAAATTAAAAAATTATCATGGTGCTAATAACTAAACTCTTTTATGATAATATATACTATTAGTACTTATGACTTAAATAAGAATTTTCTATTTTAATACAATGACATTATTCTATAATATATTATATTTATTTTTTAATTAATAAGTATTCATGAAAATAGAGCTATAATAATAAATAATTTCTCGAAGCATAAAGTAAGAAGAGAAGAGAGGGTCTTATTTGAATTATAGTTTTCCTTTAAAAGAAGCAAAAAGTTTTTATCAATTTTATATGGTTTTTTTGAGTTCTTTATATTCTTGTATATAAATTTTAGTTACATGCATTTGTTTTCACTATGAAAAACATTCATTGGTTTATTGAATTGGAATTAGTTATTATAATTACTTATTATTAGAAATAATAAGTATAAAATTTAAATTGACTATTATTAGTATTGGTATATATATATATATATATAATTAACACACAAAATATTATACAATTTTATTTCTTTGTAATCATTAAAAATATTTTAATTATATGAATTTTTTTATTTAAAGTGATAAATAGTTAGAAGTTAAAAATGTAAAAAACAATATTTAGAGCAAAATAATACTTTATATATTAATATAATAATTTTTAATTTTATTAAAATAAAAATTTTTATATAATACTCTAAAATAATTTTTCTGACAATTACATTTAATGTTATCACAATACAAAGTTATAACGTATAAATTAAATATAAAGCAGACATCAGAATTTTATAATAAAAATTTTTGGTCAATTAATCCATAATATTATAATGGATACAATTTATATTAATTGATAAAAGTAACTATCTTAATTTTAAATGTATTATAAACTTCAAATAATATAGAAATTTATTATTTATTAAAAATTATTAACAATTATTGTTTTATCTTCTATAGCTTTCATTGTTTTATGTACTTATGATGTATAGACAATTATCATACAGTTGTCTGACAAAACTTATATTTTAATGTAAATATAATATGAATATAACTAAGAAACTTTTAAAATGAATAATCTAGTTCTATAATATTATTGCTTCAATCATAATTATATTTTCTTCTTTTAACCCTCTGTCAACTACTGATTATTATATCAAGTGAATAATATTTCAGATTCATATTTCATTAATTATAAAATATTAGATCATTATCATCAGCATAATTTTAATCTGTTTCTATTCACACATAAATTAAGTATTTAATAAATCTTCAGTATGGTTTGTATTAAATATTAGTATGATTAATATTGTTGTTAATATTATTCATTTTATCATTAACAGTTCTTCATTTTAAAAAAATATAAAATTTATTTAAATGAATCTTAAAACGGTATTATGCACGAATTTTTAATTAAAAAAATTTCAAGGTTCAGTTTATGTTGTATGTTAAGTTTATTTTTCTTTAGGCTTTAATACTGTGCTGACCCCTTTGTACGTATTATGATATAATTTAGATTTATTACTGTTTTATTCTATCATATGATTTTTTTACTTCAAGACTTCAGAATCGACCACATTTTTACTTTTGCAAAGGCAATACATTGAAGATTTTCTTAAATTGTGTACAAGTCTTTGACACGTTATATAATAGAATAAGTTTGTAAAATCGTTTTTGTCTTGGCAAGAAAGACTTTTGATTAAATTCAGAACAAATACAAATGCAACCAAATTATAAAATTATTTATTGTGTTGCAATTTTTTTCGTTCTGTTTATTTTATTGATTTTTACTAAGGTATAATTTTTTTTTACTATTTTGATATTAATATTGTATAAGATATTTTAGTTATGATGTGTATTCTAATTCAATTATAGAAATTGTTAATCATTATATTGAATTGAAAATATATTTTATGATTATTGTAGAAAAGAATTTTTATATCAAATTGAAATTTATCAGAATACATTTTTAGCTAACAACTAATAAAATCTTAAGTATGCCTTGTTTATCTAAATCACTTTAAGCATTTATTTACTTTAAATATACTTTATTATTCATATTATTCGAGATTTTTCTATATTGTCATCTTATAAAAAATAATGTGTTTCTGATTATAGTATTAGCAATGTTTTTATATAATTTAAAAAAATTTAATGTTCAGCAAAAGTAATGGTCTTTAGCTAATTTATGTAGTTACTATAATATTATGTGTAATTTGATAACTTAATGAATATTAAAACAAAATATAACATATTTATTAGAAAGATATTATTTGTTTGTATAGTATGAATTATTTTCTAATTATTCACTATAATTATTTTTAAAAAAGTATTTGTAAACTTTGCAAAAATTTAATTACAAAATCTAAATTTATTGATTCAAATTCAGCTTTATTATAATAAGTAAAGATTATGAAAATAATAAAAGTTAAGCATAGTAAAAATAAAATATAGAACTAGGGTATGGATTGCAAATTCTATTTATCATTTAATTAATATATAATCTATATTTGGAAAATAGTACCTTAGTAAAAACTTTTTACATAAAATATAAATACTTTTTGAAAACTTTCGCACTCACGTATGAAATTGAACAGTCTTCTTTCGCTCAAGTAACCTGGTTCTACTTCCATGTATGAACATTCTATATAATCATTTTATACCAAATTTACCAATTCTAATTTAAAGAATTTTTATTCTATTCCTCTCCTCTCTTTTTAACCTTCTAATAATTTATTTTGCTTCGTCTCCCTTGGCGGTTCTTTATTATAATTAATCATCCATTGGATTTGTATTTATCGCGATTAAAACTATTTTCCAAGCGGTTTTTTTTATTCAACTACTGCAGCTTTCATATCATTGCGATTAGTAGCCGACTCACTATCCGATAGTACGTTTTCGTCTGTTGTCGCCGTATCGATTCATCAAACGTCTGCAGTGCGTGAAGTGACGCTCGGGGATCGGCTGTGTATAACAACCCGATGTCCATTTTTAGTGATAAATCCATCGCTTTCAACGAGTACAGCTGTTTGCATAATTACACCGTCGACATCATGCCCCGCGTCGATGTCTGCATCTCCGTCTGCGTCATGACTCTGATCTGCTCCATCGAAATCGCTATCACTGTGTCTTTGCTGTTTGTGCTTCCGCCAAGCATTTTGTATAAGCCTCGCGCAATATTCCTCGCGTTGCCGCCACAGTGTCGAGGAGACCGGTTCGTAACCAACTTCGCCAGGTCGCGTTTGTACTTCAGCAAGCTCACCGGTCTCCTCGATTGCGTTGCCTTTGCGTGCAAAAAAGTCTTTTGTGAGAGCATCGAGGATATCCACACAAAACATAAGATCTCCCTTACATATGGGAATATCCATCGACACAATCTTGTATTTATTAGGCTTGTGAATTTGAAGTGGCGGCTCGAGAACGTCAAGAAAGTCTGAGAGCTGATCATATCGTATATATTGGGTGCCATCTGGATCAAATTGCTGCCAAATTTCATAATACATGTCATAGTCGTCATCGGTGAGACCTTCTTGAACGTCCTCAGTGGCTTGTGAATAATTTTCGAGTATCACGGCGATATACATATTGATGACGATCAGGAAACTGATAACGAGATAGGAGAGTAAATAGGCTATACCAATGGTTGAAGAACCACAGTTACCCGGATAGCCGATCTCGTTATTCGGCTCCTGGCAGTCTTCTTCATTGATTATGCCGTCAAGAACGCCATCCCATCCAGCTGATGTCGACATCTAAGAGAACAATAATTATAAGAAATATTTCATTTAAAATTAATTTTATTTCCCATTACTAGATTATTAATGTACAAAATGTACAGAAAATTTTATTAAAGAAACAAACTTTCAAGTAATTTATATATATAAATAGTTAGTTTATACATTAATCATGAAATTAAAAAAATAATTACGAATTTTGGTTTGAAAAATGTAAATTTTTTAAGTCAATATTTAATACATTTTCATAGAAAATATCTACTTAGAAATGTAATAATAGAAAAAATCTTACTTGAAATAGCAATATCATCGACTGGCCAAATGTCTTGAAGTTATAAACATCATCAAGACCACTTTTGTCTTTCACATGCATAAAGAAAGACATGCCAAATATTGCAAAGATAAACATGACCAAGAACAGCAACAAACAAATATTGAAGAGCGCTGGCAAGGACATCGCTAATGCAAACAGCAGTGTTCTTATACCCTTGGCACCTTTCACAAGACGTAAAACACGACCAACTTTCGCCACACGCACTACCCTCAGTAATGTTGGTGACACAAAGTATTTTTCAATTATGTCGCTTAACACCAGACCTATAAATTTTCCAAAAATAATGAAAAGTTTATTATTATAAAGAATAATGGTTTTTATTTTTATTTTAGAATAAAACAAAGAAAATTGAAAGCGCTCATTTGTGGATGCAGTCCTACTCTAAATTTTGAATCTTTTACAGGCCAACGTTCATTTTCCATTTAAATAATATTAAATTTTATAATTTTGATTTACAATCTATATATGATAATATTCTTTCATAATCTCCTATTATTCATTGTTTATATTTTTTAAATTCATATCTTTGTACATAAATTTCGATTGAATTTCGATCGAATTTCAGATATAATTATACTTATTTATTCCTTTAAGAAAAAAATAATAAGAATATAAATTTATATTTTTATTATGATGTAAGTTTGCTATCTTATACATCGCATGTATTATAATTTACAAAATTAAAATAAAATAGATAGCAAGCAGCGAATCAATACTCACAAAAAAAGTGAGCTTGAAACTTTATCAGGAGTCAAATTTAAAAATTGAATTTAAAGAGAAAAATCATTTCGAATTGACATGTTCGACCGGAAATTCGAATAGGTATAAAGCTGACAGATGCATGATGGTTTTCTTTACAGAATCTGATTTCCATAAGTTGTTTATCAAGAAATCCCAAATACAAAAAGGAGGCAAACACCATAATGGATTAATATATCAGGCATAGCTTTGCTTACGAAAATAAATATAGACATCGACCAATCAAATATAGGTGAAGCCGAAAATCGACTGAATTTTAGGAGCAGCCTCTCCCCATCAGCTTGATCTATATACGGACGACAACCATTACTATCCAGTGTCAATTATCGTAACCTGCAGACACGTTATTCATTAAAAACTAACCGATCATTTTGGAGATTTCTGAAAATTTACCCTTATTAGAGCAAACACTCAAACCTAGTTCAAAGCTATTTCAGAGCTCTAATCTTGAGGTTTTACCTCCTAATCTTGAAATCATCTCAATTATTAAATTAAAAATTAAATTTTTTAATTAATCTAATATATATAATAAATTAAAATTTAATAAGAGACAAATATGAATTTTAAATTGTAATTAATAAGATAATTTTTTTTGAAAATAAAAACTAAATAAATAAAAAAAATGAAAATCGTAAAAAATATTCATATAAAACAAAGTGAAAACATACATTATCCTACAACTATTAAATGTATATTATTATTAATTATATTAGAAAAGAATATTATGTCATATAAAATAAAAATTTTTTGATTCATATATTATAAATAATTGCTTACAGCTTAGTATAACGTGGAAGTGTAAAAGATTAAAATTTATAGTAAAGTGAAATGTTTGTAGCGATAAAAATTATAAATAAGTAGATTAATTTTAATACAGATGTATTTTTTTTATTATTAATATTATTGTCATTACTTAATTATATTCTTAGTCTAAATAAATTGCAATTTTTTATTAAAATTATATAAATTTATTAACATTAATTTAAGAATTTAAAAAAATATTTAATAACTTAGAATTATTTTTTGAACAATCAGATAATTTTTTAAGAGATTATATTAATTATAATATTAAGATTTTTGATAAACATATTGCTCAATCTTTATTACAAAATCTATATTTAAATATACACAATCTTTTATAGCAATTTTAGAATTATAAAATGTAACAAAAATTATATTATATAAAAAGTATTTAATTATTTAATAAATAGAAAAATTTTAATTATTAAAAACAAAATTCTAATTAAATATATTTTTTTCAATATTTCACTTTACCATTTTTTTAATAATTAAGTAAGAAAATTTTAGGTAAATTTTCTTAATATCATGCAGGTATTAAAATGTACTATAATTTACAAGTTGATGGTTGTTAAAAAATTTTTTTATGAATTTATACTATTAATTACTCTTCAAATACAAATAAAAATTGGATTTAGTAGCAAAAAATTGAAGTCTATATTAATATTTTTTAGGTTTTAAATAATGCAAATAAAAAATTTTTGTTCGCACGATTTTGTGAAAAAATTAAGACTAATAACTAACTAGTGCAATATATATCTATTTTATTATTCATTTTATATATCATAACCATAAGTAATATGTTTTAGTAATAAATCTATATTAAGAAAATTGATTCAACATAATAAAATTTCTTTTAATTGTACTAAAAAAACTACATAAAAAGATTTATCAGTACATTAATTAATTTAACTATTACTATAAAACTAGTTCTAATTTAAAAAATCATAATCTTAAAAAATTAAAAAAACGCATTAGCAAAATTTAAAAAATGGCTACTCCTATAGAAGATGAATGAAGTAACTTACATCTTGAATTTACTTGATTTATTTCCTATCAATTTTACATACCTTGCTGAAATATTTTTCATTTTTGTATAGTCAGTTCATACGTATACTCGAAGTGAGAACCAGTTAAATGAAGAATAAAAAAATGTATACATATTTAAGAATATTTGAAATAGAAAATATTAAAAAAAAATTATTTATAGGATAAAATAACTGATTTTTACAAATAAAAATTAGCTTTTTTATTGGGCATCATTTATTAAAATGATTATAAAAAATAATTCTATTAAAAATAAAATATTTTAATTTAATCTCCAATAATTGAATTATTTATAAAAATTCATATAAATATAAAATAATTATATTGCGTACATAATTTATATAATAATTAATCAAAATTATTAAAATTTAAAATTATTTTAAAAATAGATTAAAATTAGTCCCTTACTTCTTTTAATAGAATAAATATAAATATTACTATCTTCTTAAGAAGATATGATAATAACTATTATTTACTGATAGTTTAAAAAATATATGTATCTTTTATAAATATAATCATCTGCAGTTTTTCAATTCCAATAATTTATTATTACATCATCATTGTAACAAGAGATAGAATGTATTACAACTGTTTGCCGTGTGATAATTTGATCAAATTATGATTATATTAAAACTTAATTTAAATTAGAGAGTGATATTTAATTTAAAATATTTAGAGTATTTATATTTAATGCATTAACTTAAGATAAAAATAAAAGTAGTAATTAGACACTAGAATGGAATAAAATAAATAAATTGGATTCTCACAACAGTAGTATATGCACGATTCTCGCCGTTATATACGAGTTTTTCTGACTGAAAAAAACCTATGACTGTTTATAAAATTTTATATTGCTTTGACTTTTTATTATGTATGAATAATTCAGATTATTTTTTAAAAAATCTACCGGGACTGAGGCAATACCAAACTTTACTTTTTAAAATCAATGTAAGGCTACATAACGTAATGATATTGAACGATTGCTGTAACTCCAGTGAAGCCTATGCCTGTTTGCTCTCATGGATTTTAGTCGATATCATAACTATCGTAACAAATTAAATATATGAAATTCTACTCAAACGTGCAATAATCAATATAATGTGCATATACGTATATTATATATAGTGTATATATCAAGAATATGTAATAAAATATTTTTATAGGTCAAGACCTTAAAAGAGTAGCATATTGATGTGTGTAATAATATAAGAAAAATAAAATATTTGAAAAATTATGGAGGGCAAACAGGGCTTATTGAAACTTAAATTTCGTCGGTATATTCACTAGAGTTGTTCACAATTGAAGTAATCATTACGTTATATTACCTAATATTGATAGTATAACGACAACAAAATCAAATAAGTTCCAGGGCTCCTTGAAGTAGTGGTAACGTAGTGCAAAAATCTTCATGAGACATTCGCTGGTGAATATCACAATGAATATCATGTTCAGATAATCCAGGACGTTACTGAATGTCTCACTTTGTTGATAATGATCAAGCGTCATCGTAAGCATATTTAGCCCGATGAATAACATTATTATCATATCAAATTTCTTGTCTGTCACTATCTCGAATACGATCGCCTGAGGCCTCCACTGTAAAAATTATAAAAAAATCTATTAGTTTATACTTCCATAATATCTTAAACTATAAACTTACTATATACTAAATTATATTCATTAATTTTCTAAAAAACGATTATATTTTTTAATTTCATTAATATTTGTGAAAAAATAACTACCTTATTATGATAAAATTATGTAAGGATTTTAATAATATACTTTTTCTTAAATATATTTTATCTCGAATATTTTTTAATCGTTTTCGGTACTTATTTTTGAAGAATTTATAAGAATATATAATAATATTATGAAAATGTATTAGTTTCTAATGTATTTAATTATCATCAATAAGTATTATCTATAAATTTTTTTCTGAAAAATGATAATAAATTTTACATTTTTTTACATTACTATGAAGAAATTCTTTCTAAAATATAAAAAATTTGCATACAAGCTTCTTATCAACATCAATAATATTATACAGTTTTTTCTAATTTAAAAATTTTCGTTTCTGTGTAAAATAAAATATCGTATTATTTAAATATATTATAAGTAAAATTAATGTACGAAACTAAATAATATAATAAGATGCTTACATTAACTTATAAAATATATTTATTTATGAAATTTATATTTAAAATAAAGTATTCAAAATTTTTTATTACTCTTTTCATTTCAAATGATTAGAATCAAAATTTATTCGATACAAAAATAATATAAATATTTTATATATTCATATATATTTAAAATATATTATAAACATTTCATTTCATATATAAATAATAACTCACTTAATTTTTATTAAAACAAAATTAATTTTAACAGACTTCTTTAACAAAAGTATAACATACAATATCGCGTACAATTGTTAGTGCAGCTTACGTGTCAAAATTACTGATATGCCGCATTAAAGTAGTATTAAATCTGCGCGCTTAGCTATTTCTTTTATATTTATCTAATTCCCTTTTTCTTTTCCTTCTAATTTTACAAATTGACTAAGTTTTTAATTTGTCCTCTCCAAATCAGAAATATTTCCAATATCTCTTGAGCCGATAGACATTTCCAATCGGTAGTTTAATTTTTCAGGACGAGTAAAAGAAATTATTGCTGGCACTCACGCGTGTTAAAGGTTTCTGTTCATCTCATTACAGGTGGTAGGATCAGCTCTTACAAGAACTATCATATCGTAAATATTTAAAACAAGTTTATACTAGAACTCGACAATACTTTCTCCAACTTTTTTTTTTACTTTTGAAAATTCCCATTCTAGCTATTTCATTCAAAATATTTTACTATAAGTTAAACAGCTTAGTATGATTAATAAATAATCATAAAAAATCTATAATTAAACAACAGGTAAACTTATATTTCATTAATAAGTATTAAAATAAAGAATAAAATGTAAATTTGGTAAAAAAATTATAATTATTTTCATAAAGACTTTAGTATTAAAAAGGAAATTTAGTACCATAAAATATATTTAAGAAAAAATTAAACAAAAATAATTTTATATTTTAAGCAATAATAATTTGATTTCAATTATTAAATTGAAATCTTAAATAAATTATTTATATTCAAATAATTAGATCAATAATAAAATACTAATAAATATTTGAATTCCTTATAAACATTTCATATTTTCTATTAAAAAATTCTATATCTTAAAATTATTTTAAATTAAATTTGATTTGTGATGTTGATTCGTACACTACATTTTTAAAATAAAAATACCATTTTAATTAACTAACCAATTTAATATTTAATAAATAATATACATAGATTTTTTAATGTGTTAATTAGAATGTATTGCATTACGAGTAAAAGTATTTAATATTTTTATGTTTTATAATCGATTCAAAGATATTATAAAAAAATTGATATTTATATAAATCTTTTTAATTTAATTCGATTAAATTAAATTAATTGAATTTAATACTCATCTATTTGTATCATTTATTTGTCAATTATAAAGATTCTTAAAAAATTTGCTTATAATAAAATTTTTGGCTTTGTTTATTTCGTTTTCAATATAAAAAAGTTTTTAATATTTATAATAGGCAGAAATAATATATTTATTCAATAAATATGAACTTAAAATAATCCAGAAAATATAAACAATTATGTAAAACTGGTCTTAGGAAAGATAGTAAAAGAATTTTTGATATTTTGTTATCGTTTATATAGTGCGTAGTATTATATAATTAATTTGAATATTTGTTTATCAATGATCTTGATTTATAAATGTAAAAACATTAAATTTGTTATTCAATGGGCCTAATCGGTAAGAAGATTTCTTGATCATACAAGAATTATGGTCGTAAAAAATAGATTTATCAGAAATACAAAAGATTGATATAATTAAAAATTTTTAAGTTAGTATTGCTTATACGTTTTCATATTTTAATAAAATATTTTATTTTTTCCCTTTTTATTTTTAAATATTAAATTAAACCTAAACTTAATGTATGACTATATAAGCAACAAAAGAAAAATTGCTGAGATAAGATTAATGACATAAGGTCGATTATTAAGCTACTTATGATTTTGGTTGAACGAAGTGAATTTTTTTTCAAGTTATTGATTTATTTATTTATTAAACTTACTCTACATTTTTATATATGATGAGAGAAAAGTCCCAAAAGAAAATGTATAGGAAACTGAAAATATAACTGAAAGATTGAATTTTTGGAAAATGTGCTAATTATTTTGATTTTATCTTCACGTCGAAAAATTTTTTTTTCTCATCTTCGTCTTCTTTATACATTTATAATAATTATAAATATATAATAATATAATATAACTCTCTTGATTAAAAAACTATCAATAGTTTATCATAATTTTGTTAAAATTATAAAACAGCTACTCTGACTTGGTTAGTAAAATCTAAGATGTTATTTTAATATTGTAAAAGTGAATATGAAGTTTTTATTTTATTTTTTTATTTAAAAAAAATTTTAAATCTATAATAAAACTGATTCATTTTAACATTTTTTCAATTTCATAATTTTATGTTCATATTACAATAATATGAATCGTAAAAATTTTATTTATCTTTTTTTAAATGTAACTTAATTCATGATAATTAAACATGATGATCGATTGTTGTATCATCGATCATATATATAGAGCTCGAGGAGCGTATCGATGAGTGTACACACATATGTAGCCTATATAGTTGGACGCTTAATCGCCGAGTAAACTTACAGTGCATGCTCGGAATATCACACCAAGTTGATAAAATGCAAGCCTTATAATCATTCTATGATGATTAATAGGACTGTTTACGTATGATCTTATCTGCTTCTATTTATACAAGTTGATAGCTTTTGGTATGTATTTGTTTATTCGAAATAACAGAAGCTGTTTCTTCCAATGCAAGGAAGATTTACGTTTGAGTCGACAGTTACACTACGCATACTGTGTAGCGCTTACTGTATGAGCTTGTTTTGCAGAGCAATTAAGGAGAAGGCATAGAAAGACAGATAAACTTTAGCTTTCTATTTAAGGAGTTACTTGTATAAAATTATTCATATTACACGGTATTTAGTTACTTCTTTCCGAATTATATATATAATCTATATTAAAACATAAAAATATTGCTTATAGGTAATAAAGTATTTTATATAAATTGATCTTTTATACAAATATTTGAAATAGTATTTTTATATAAAAATATATACAGAAATTAACTTATGCCTGGTGAAGAAAATTTCTATCGAGCATATCGACTAAATTGGTGCAATGTGTTTACGAGTTAGAACAATAACTTTTAAGACAATACCTGAGCGTTATATATATAGCCTTGCAGGTGTTGCTATAGAAATTTAAACAAATATTTTTGTGTGTATCGCATTTATCTGTTAGAAATAAAAATGTTTTATATTAAATAAATTTATACTTTTTGTTATTAATAAAACTCATATATAGATTTACCCTGAACTCATCAACTCGAAATACCGCAACTAATTTCATTATTTATAATTTTATTTTTGTATTATAAATAATTACTAATTTAATATAGATTACATAAAATAATTTCTATCACTGTTGCAGATATAAATAAGTATATTTCTATAAAATTAGTAAAGCGAGACATTCGTCTAATCCTATCGCAATCATAAAAAAAGTTATAAAATACCGTGACTATATTTAATAACAACAGCAATGTAAAATTTAACGAATTTTGGCGCGTGTGTTATTATAATAAGGATATTATAATATAAATAAAAATAGAATTGTAAATATTATCAATGAAATATGGAAATTTTTGTTGTAAATTTAATTAAAGAGGAAACAATAGTAATAAAAGATCAAATAAAAAGTAAATTTGCTTGCTATATCTTGTAAAGCGCAAAGTTTATTACATGAGAAAGTTGTTCGGAGTATGAGGAAAAATTGGAGGTTTCGCATAATCTATGATCTCATATAATTCTGAGAAAAATGTACATCACATGCAGTCTAGGACATACCTTTGAGTTTATAGAAAACAAAAGTATGGTCAATATGTTCTTGATACCGCAATAGGGTTTCGTGACTCGAACATGTTATATTATGATTGGAGAAAAGAGTATTGATCATCCATTATTTTCTGAAATCTAAATACAGTCACGACGTATAGAGCACACTTAAAAATAAAGAGTACAAGAGTACCGTGAAAGGAGAGAAATAAGATAATTCTATTAAAAGAATGAATGAAAGGTAAATTATATTAGAGTTATAAATGAAGAAAATTAAAGAAAGCGAACAGAATTTTTTATTCAATCGTATGAATTATTTCAGGTTCATAAAAAATGATATCATTCATATTAAAAATAAAATATATGGATATTTTTCTATAAATCCCAAATACGTAATTAATAACCACAGTGTAAATGTATTGTCATAAAATCATAAATATTAATAAGCTGCACTTATCGATTTATAAGAAGAAATTTTTGAAGAGAAAATAATTATGTATAAAATTACTATTAATGTAATATATATATATATATATATATATATATATATATAAACTTTACTAAAATAAAATAATCTATAGATTTTAATAGTGATATAAAATAATAACAAAAAAACTTTACCCGTGGACGAGGAATTGCTTTCAATGGCTTTTTACTACCCATCTTTTTCATCGCATTATAATATTTTTTCTGGTCCTCTGTCATGAACATCTCGAGAGATCCACCGGCTTTTTTCTTCTGCTCATTAAAGTTGTCAATGATCACTCCGATAAATAGATTAAGAGTAAAAAATGATCCGAAGATGATGAAAAATACAAAATATAAATACATGTAAATGTTTGTTTCGCGAATTGGCTGTTTATTTATCTGAAAAAATAGTAAAAGTAATAATAATATTTATTTTTAATAATTCTAAATATTTTTACATTTTAAATAAAAATTTGTATTAAATAAAAAAAGTTTCGTTTATTAATTAAAGCGATTATATAATATATTATATTCCATAGCATTGTATTTAAATATTAATAATTCATTGCTAAAGAATAAATTATGAAACTAAAATATTGCAACAAAAAATCTTTCTATATCATTAATTTTAAAAATATAATAGATTAAAGACAAATAATATATAATTTCAATTTATTCATACTTTATAGGCCTAGAATTTATTATAATTTATCAAAATACATTAATTTATTTTATAAAACATTATTATTGTGAACAATTATTTACTCATTTAAAAATATTTTTTGAACTATATTAATATAATTTTAAAACATTCATTCCATAAATATTAATATGTGAAATAAATAACAAATGACATACTTCTCTTGAGTCAATGGCATCATTCATGATTTGAATCCAGCCTTTAAAAGTAGCCACTTGAAATAGACACAAGTATGCTTTTCCCACGTGATCGAAATTCATTGGCGAATTTTCCCATGTATAATTTTCAGCGATACAAGCATTGCGATCAGGAATAATTTCATAGCTCAGCGTAGTTTTATTTGCGTCGACACACTACAAATTTTGTAAATATTTTTTAATTATAATTATTTAAATATCTTATCAATATATTAGCTGTAACTATAATTTAAAATGCTTTATCAAACAAATTATATGTTATAGAATAAATCTATATTGTACTAATTAAAAAGTATGTTAATTGTAAACATTAAATACGTAATTTTCAAACTATTATACAATAAATATTATTTCTTCTGATTACATTATACCAATTCTTAGTAAAAATTGAAATACTATTTCGCAATTTAATTTAATCAGACATATTTTTTGATTTCCAATCACCTTAAAATATTTTCCTGCGAACAATTGAACACCCATAATTGCAAAAATCAGCCAAAATATGAGGCACACTAGCAGGACATTAAAGATGGATGGAATAGCTTGGACCAGCGCGTTCACAACGACCTACGCCAGAAAAATTAATGATATATATACTCAAATTACATTTGTATTTTATTTTATATAATCTACTGTGCTAGTTTTATTTAGAAGCACGATAGAAAAGTATTTGTACCACAGTATAATGTATAAATAGTTAATCTTGTATTAGTTGTGATTCTTAAAATAAAATATTTATATATTACAAATAATGCTTCTACATTTCTCACTGTTTCTTATATTAAATTTATAAATAATTTCAATTATTTCAATAATAATCTATGATAGAAAAAGAAAATTCAAAAATTTTATACGGTGATGTTGATATTTAAAAATAGAATATTATCAAAATTTATAAAATTTATAAAATTTGTTAACATTTTGATAGTATTTCTTTAAAGGCTTATTGAATAAAGTTGTAAAAAAATAATTTTTTAACTATTTTTTCAAGTATTTTATCAAATATTAACATAAAACTTTTTATAAATAATATTCTTTTGTTTTTATTGTCATTTTAGATGAAAAAGTATATAATTTATTAATTTAACATTAGTTGAATATAAAAGAAAATGTATTAAAATTCATTTACATTGAAGAAAAAAATATATATGTTAGATTTTTATGAAATAAAAATAGAATAATTATCTATATATATAAATATCGTATTTAAATATTCAAAGACATTTTAACATTTTCTGCAAATATATTTTCTTAAAATTTTAGTCTTGAATAGTGTACTTGTGACACATTATAATTATGTTACACAATACATAAAATCAATATTATTTTAAAAAGTATAAAAATATATAATTATTTTTAAAAGCTTTTTAAATAATAGATAAATATTAATTACATTAAAAATACTTTTAATTAAGCATATGTTAGTAAAAGTATAATGTAACATACTTTTTATATATTTAAAAAATAAATAAATATAATGTTTATTTATTCAATAATGAATTTTTTTAAGAAGTAAATAATTTTTATATTGAAATTCATTAAATATACTAAAGATTTTGAAACTTTTATAATAGAAAGGTTTATAAATACAAATATTAAAGAATTATTTATTCTAATAGCGCATGTGATTATTGTATATCTGTCAAATGCGTAATAAAAATAATAACATTAGATTAAAAAAGAAATTTATATATTATACAAATTGGATGCATTCATCACTTGTTTAAAGCTTGAATATGTCAACTAAATGTTTTTAACTAATGAAGTGAAGCTTATTTGGAAAAAATCTTTTTCTTATAGATCGAGAAATATTACATTAAAAATTTTCATTTTTTTTTAATTTAAAAACAGATTTTTTTAAAATTAACAATTTAAACTGAAACTAAATATTTCAATTTTCATATATCATTTATTAAAATTTCATAAACTGATTAAAGAATTTAAAAGGTTGATGTAGAGTAACGCAATATTCATATATTTTGAATTTTAATCAACATAAATAATAAAACATAAAAGTTTTATATAATATTTCTTGAACAATAAGTAATTGATTTACAGTAAAATAATATGAAAAGAACTTTTAACACCAGTTACTAAAAAATACAATGATTACGTTCACAAAACCATTGAGAACAATTGGGACTGAAAATACATTAAATCAACTATAAATAAAGTAGATGAATTTATAGATCAATAGAATGAGCGAAGACACATAGAGAAACATAAAAGTATAAAGTACTTAAAATGAGTGTAGGTGTATGTCAGAGTATTATGGGTATGATTATAATTCTTGAAACCCAATGTCTCAGTGACCTTGTGGAAAAGCTTTATTAAACGAAATAATGAAAAAAACCGTTCTTTTTGTAATACTTAAAAAAACAGTAGTTTGGTAATATATTACATGAGTATTCGATGTATTAAATTCTTGCTTGCCATGATGTGTTATCAATTATTGATACATTCGTAGATATGTTTTAATTTATTAGTGGCTACTTGCTGCTCTGAAGCTGTGCATCATCCATCAGCCGCTCGAATGCATTGGATCATACAAACATTTCTGTGTCACGTGCAGATAATTCATAATTGTGGGTTTTCTGTATTTGGATTAGGATTCTTTTTGTGTATTCAATTAAATTGTAAAAGCAAAAAGACTCGTGATAATTTTTTTAAGAATCGAGACAAGTTTGATATTCAAATAATATTATCCCGTGAAATGTAATGAAGATAAAATTTTTTAAACTATTCGAAAAAATAATATATAATATATATATATATATATATATATATATATGTAACAAAAACAAATTAATTTTAATATACTTTGAATATATAATATAGAAAATTAACTTTTTAAAAATTATTCTAAATGAACTTAAAATAAAAATATTTTTTATATTTTCTTACATTTTTAATATTTTTTCATTAATATGTTATCAGTATATTTATGTATATAAATGTATAATATGAAATTATATAAAATTATAATTAAATTATTCTTAAATTATATTTGAATAATTTTAATTATTCTATTTGTTGATTTTGTGCTGAAAATAATATTAAAAAATAATGATATATTTATAAATTCTAAATATTTATAAATTGAACATTACATTTATATAGATATAAATTTTTTTCTAAGCTTAATTTCTATAAAGAGAGGTTTGATTTACACAAATCACGATTCAAATTTTTTGGAGTAAGGAATTTGTGTGTTAAATTTATTTTGATGTAGGCACATTTTAGGTAACTACATTAAAAATTCACATTCGTAACCTAATTAGAAATACTAGAAATTAATTTTATTGCAATAATCTAAATAAAATGGCATTGGGTGAATTTGACTGTTCTATGAATTTTAATAAAAACTACAATGAAAATATATATCAATATAATATAACATGAAAATAACAAGTTGTAAATGTTTTTATAAATGTTATTTTGTTTCTAGTTTAAAATAATTTATTTTGAAACTTTCAAATAGAAATTTTATATTTTTTTAAAAGTTTTAAAAATATAAGTCAATATAGAAAAAACAATGTAGTTTATTGATACAAATGTTATATATTGCAAATCATATGTTCACTATGAATTAAAAGGATGCAACCATTAAAAGGTAAATATTACTATAAATTTGTTCAATTAATTTTTTATGAAATTTTTAAACTATATAATTTTTACAATGTAAATTAAAGTATTTACAATAATATATACAATTAATATTTACAATGTACAAATATATTAGTATTATAATGTTTTAAAAATTATTTGAAATTATTAATCCACTATATGATTAAAAATCATAAAACAAATTTAAACTTGCATTTACAAAATTTAAACAACATTTTAACTAAAAATTTATTTTTTGAACTTTTGATTAAAAATAATAACTGAATATTTAATTAATTTTATTAACTTTTAATTAATTTTATTAACTTTTAATTAATTTTATTAACTTTTAATTAATAGTAATATTTTGAAATACAAATAAAAATCGCATGTCAGGAAATGATATTATAGAAAAGAAATCTTTTATTATGATCAGGATATAATATCTACATAAATGATTCTAGCATCCTCTTCATTGAAAAATTATATACTTTTATGATATGCATACATAAATGGAAAAAATATATAATTGGTACGATTATTAATTGGCTTCATTAAAAAATATTAATAAATGAATATATTAACTAAAATAGGTGTTACTTTTTAAAATTAATCTTTACTTTACGTATAACAATAACATCCATTTATATATTTGAATTTATAATTAAATTTTATAATTTATCTGTAATAAGATAGGTCCTTAAATTTATATTTCAAGAAATATTATTAAAAATTTCAAATAAATTAATATCTTAATATATTAGAAAAAATATTACGAGATTTAAGATAAGAAATTTATCGCAATTTCTTTATGAATGCCTTGATCATTTAATTTTTTCCTTGTATATATAAATTATGTAACAATTATTTAAACATTTTAAATTATTTAACTGTTATCATTATTTTGATATTTGAGATAGTAGACGTATGTATTTCTATTAAAAAAAAATAAAAATAATAAAGGATAAATTGGTAGTATCCATTAAAAGGTCAGCTGAGACGTAGGGCTACATACCCGCATTCCCTGCATTCTAGACATCGCCCTGAGTGGCCTTAGGGCCCTTAGGGTCCGCATTGTTTTGAAGGCTTGGATTCCGCCTGCGCCACAGAGCGACGCTACGAAGTTAATGAGAGATACCTGCGAGCGACAAAATTGAAGATCGAATCATAAAATAAAGGAGAAAGAAAAAAGATGCTTTATTTATTTTTAACTTTTCTATATTCCGTCGCCTAATATTCTATTGATTTCCTTGCTTTTTTCATTTCTGGGATCCAAGAAAATATATTATTATTTTCTAACATCTAGGTGATCTTTTTTTTTTGCTGTTTAGTAAGCGTGAAATTTTCATCTTTTATTTTTAAACTAGTGGAAGAAAAGACAAAGAAAAAAGAGAAGGAAATAAAAGTTAAGATAAATATAGATGAGATGAAATAGAAAGTTGTATTACACTGTGGACTTGACACCTTCAATAGATCTGGATAATACAGTATTCGGAGTTAAAATTTTGTATGTGTTTCATTGTAGTTGTCCTTCGATATAGCGTCGATATAACAGCAAGATTCTTAACTTCAAGAATTTGTAAAATTATACATAATTTTAATATTATTCAAATTTTAACTTTATTTAAGTTCGATTTATAAAAAAAATAATTAATTTTGTTATATAAACCAAATCTGATTTTTAAATATTACATTAACATTAAACTTTAAAATTATTAAACATTAAAAGAATTTAAGAAAATAACTATTTGAGCGAAATCAAACAAGGCTTAAATATATATAATGAATGAAATGCATTATGATAAATCATACTAATAAATACGTATAAAAATTGAAAGATCATTCTTAGTTACTCTGTAAAATATTAAAATAATATATTATACTTAAAAGAAAATTTAAAGCAATAATAACTAAATTAAAATATATATAAATACAAAATAGATGAAACAAAGTTTTACAAGCTTTAAATAAAACTCTGGATTTAAGAGTCGCTGATTCGACGTAATAACAAGACATTCATATGTGTTTATGAATAAGTGTAAAATATGTACATAGCAATAATTAAAATAATATACAGCATAAACAACCAGAATAGATGATAGAGAAGAAGTACAGGACGTAGATGAGGCACACTGTCTTAAACTGAACAAAACACTTCATATAAATAAATAAATATATATATATATATGTATATGTGTATACATGTCAGCTGCTCCTGAAACAGATCAAAAGTTTTGTATATAGTATTCCGATTTTCAATTATAGCATTAATAATTTTAAATCAATTAGTATTTTTTATATATAAAGTAATAATTGATAAAATTTAAACGAATATATTAAAACGACTAATTATAATAAATATAATAGATATAATAAATTTATATCTTAATTCGAGCAGATTTAACAATATTTAATTTATACATTCTTTTTTATAATAATGTACTTATAATAATATATATATAATATCTGTTCTCAAAATTAATTATGACATTAATAAAGATCCAAACTAATTTAAGAAATAACGTGTTTTAAATCCTATTTAAAGGAATATATGAATATAGCAGAAAAGATAAAATAAAAATTCACAGGTAAAAAAATAAGTAAAATAAATACTTTTATCTATATTAACAAAATGCATAAAATTGAAAATCGAAATTTCCAAATGTTAAATATATATTTTCAAAAACACCCTCAAAACAACAATATATGTATACATATGTATGTATAAATGCATATGTGTGAGTGTGTGCATACATATTTATATAAACATACATAGTTATGTATGAATGCAAACTTACACATATACATATGATAGAAACACAATTACACTACATTCGATTCGCAGTCAACGTGGCGCATAGAAAAAGATATTAAAGATATATTGTACATTACATCTAAAGCGTATTTTTACTCGTAGCACAACCATCTTCATATACCACACTGTAGAAAAATGCCTGTATAAGGATGTACTTATATGTTAATACATATATTCACGTACAAACAAATAAACGTTCTTATTTGAATAGACTATATATATGTATACATATACTTTTAAGATTTAATTTCAACATCTCACTAATTTAAAAAGATTTATAAATCAATGTAACAAAAATTAAATAATATAAATGTATTTTATTTCAAAATATATCGATATAAATTTTAAAATTTAGTATGAAATATCCTACGAAAATCAGAAATTTCATATTTTTTCTGTATGAACAAACATAAATACTTTATTAAAAATCAATAAACGGTTGCATTTTTTAAATACTACGCGCAACATGGAGCAATAGCTAATAGAAAATATATTCTCAAATTATTATATGTACATATAAGAATATATGAGTGCAGACATAAAAATAGATTTGGCACCAATGTACTTTTGCACATTAGTAAGCACACCACAATATTTCACAATAACCTTACAGCGTCAGTAATCTTTTGGCATATTTTCTTAGATAGAAAGCTGAAGCTTTATAGTGGTCTTGAATCTGCGCACGCGACTTCCAATTATTTTGACAAATTATTTTATGACATATGAAATTTTAATATCCTTTTTTTTTTAAAAATTGAATTACAAAAGTATAAGAAAATATAAGAATTCAAAGCAATTATTTTCAAAAATTCATGTAAATATCTATTTTTACAAGATAATATTTTATAATTATAATCATAATATTTTAATTTATTTATATTTTAATATAACATATATAGCTATTATTTATGCAAAAAAGGGTTAATGAATTATTCACTAACTAATTGTGTTAAATCAGATTATTAACTAAAAAACTGATAATTTACAAAACAGCAAATATAATAAGAAATTATAATTTTCCGAAAGCCGGCGTGTGCACAGAAATGAAAATTATTTGGCTTTAAAACAAAAAAAAATAGCCTAATTTTAAATCTTGTTATAGAAGTATTTAATAAATTGTGGTAACAAGTCTCGAAGAAAAGACAATGTTAGTAAAACGAATTCACAGGACTCGCATATAACTCACAAGTCTCACATAGTATATAATGTGAATAAGTAAATCAATATCAATTTTGCATTCAGGTATATTACATATGTTGATCTTTGTGGATCGATGAATGACTTACTCTCATACCCTCCCAGCGCGAAACTCCTCTTAAGGGCCTCAGAGCCCGTAGTGTACGCATCGAACGGAATGCCGGGATGTCAGCAACACCAGCCCAGATCGCAGCCAAGTTGATCAATGATAGCTAAGATTTGTTATTTAAAATACGTAAACGTAGATTTACATTATTTAATTATATTTGTTGAAATTTTCACATAAGGAAAATGTTTTATAAAATTAAAGATTCTCCGCTGTCTCAGGAATATGTAATTCTGCTCTGCATTTTTTATTATAGATTTATACACTGTTTTCTGGTTTGTGCAGTCATTCAAACAAACAAACTATGATTTATTTTTTTGTAAATAGATTTAAGATATATTATTATTTCATTCATTTAATGATTAATTACTTTTAGATTATTTTTAATATTTAACTTTTTTATAGCACTTCTACAATATTTGAACATATCTAATTAGTTATATAAAAGTTATATAAACTGTACAATATATATAAGGCTAAGTGAGTATTTACAATAGATTTTTATTTAATAATAAAATTCTTAATATTATTTATTTTTTCTTTCAATTCTTATATATTTAACTTTCTTATTATTTAACAATTTTCACAAATAATAAGCATTTTATGTTTTATTTATTTGTTGAATGATTGTACTATTTAAAGTTTAAATAGATATATTTTAGTTTACCTTTTAAAAGACTTAAGTAGACACTTTCAGTCTTGATATTTTCATCGTAAAACTCGATACTTATTCAAGTTTACATTATTACTATATATTATAATTCTATACTAATTAATAATATTGAATCAATATATTCCAATATGAAATATTTAAATGACAGTATAATGTACGATATTTTTATTAAGTATCAAAATTAATGTATTGTAAATAACTAAACTTACCATGACAATTATAAAATCGAGCCAACACCAAGCATTTGTAAAGTATTTCTTGAAGCCTAACGCTAACCACTTAATTAACATTTCGAAGAAAAATATGACAGTAAAAATTCGATCCATATAATACAATACATCTTGAAGAATGGGTCTTTGTTGAAGGTGAACATCTTCCAGCGCCTAAAAAAAGTAATTAATTTATATTAAAATACTAATTTTACGTATTTTATGTTTAAAAATAATATTTTAAAATATAATAAAATTAAATATAATAATAACAGCTTTTTTATATAACTACTTCTTCGTATTAAACTAATTTATATTTTTTTATTTGATTATCTACTAATAAACATTATAGTGACCGTTATAGATGTATATAAAAGACATTTATTTCTTATTGCATTTGATATTTTTCTGAGAAAATTTGTCAAAAATCATGAAGTAGTTTTTTAAATAGTATTTTATATGTACAAAAAAACTTATATTTTATGTTTTTTAATATTATTACTATTATGGAAAATTTGTTAAATATTATCTTCTATTTATAAATATAGTTTAAGCTCTATTTGAAATAACAATTACAATTAGATTGATAAAAATAAAAAATATACATGTTTGAAAAATTTTTTTTATATATTTTAATAAAACATAGTTTTTTTAAATAATTTAAGTAAGAGAATGATACTTAATTATACTAATTAAAATTTATTTAAACTATTTAAATACTTAAAACCTCAGAATTACTAATATAAAATCAAAATACTTATAATTTATTTCTTATTTACGATGAAGAAGCAAAAACCTGTTTAAAAAATATGTATGATAACAGAACATAGTTAACTGTATCAAAAATTTGATCATTATGAATAATTTTTAACTGTTAACATGTATATTAATAATTTTTTTTTATTCAGCTTAATAGTTGATTATATATATATATATATATATATATATATATATATATATATATGCTATAGTTATTATATAATATAGTGAATATGATTTTTAAAAAATAATTTATTTAAATTATTTATTGCAACACGGAATCAAGGTATATAATACATTCTTTCTTTTTATATATTTACATTTGAAACTTTAAAATTTATTCAATCCATACTTTCATTTTGGACAGAATATTATTATAAAAACATTAATATATATAGTTTCACAGAGTTATCCAATATATTTCATCTTACTATATTCATTAAAAATTAAGTTTCTTTTAGTTTTAATATGTAATTATTTATATAAATTAATAACACTTACAAGAGCTAAACTACTCATCAGAATCATAAGAATAACGGCAGTTTCAAAATATTTATTCTCGATGAGTTGAAAAGTTTTGAGCCTCAAATTTGCCCAACCTTGCCAAAAAGGCGCATCATCATCACCAGCAAGAAAAGGAAACTTTTTATAACAATTGTCTGGACAACAATCAGCAGGATAGTCTCCATCTAATTCTTCATCTACTCTTATTATTTCACCGTGTAATTCACCTTCGACTTCCTCCTCCTCTTCTTCCTCTTCACATTCATCATCAAGTTCTACAAAATAAATTGCTTAATTTATCTATTGTTTTTAATTAATATGGGATTAAATGTATGTTTTTTTATTTAAATAACTATAGGTTTTGATATAATAATTAAATGACCTCTATCTTTATTATGAAATGAATTTTCATTTTCATTATTAAATAATGATGTATATAATTATATATATATATATATATATATATATATTACACTTATATATAAATATATTTATATTACAATCATATATTTGCTTAGTGAATATTATTTTATTTTTTAGTACATGTATTCTGTAATTATATAAAACGTATAAGTTACGAAACAATAGAAAATATAGCAGTGCAGTCCATGTGCTATAAAATCCTACGAAATTCAATGACGTTTAAACATTAATTAAAACAGACTCAAAATATAATTAACAGAATAAAAAATTTGTCGAAGCTTTTTACGAGGAATTGAACTTTCTATTTGACATACTTTCCAAATATGATTTAGCAATAATCAAGGAAAAAGAAAAAGTACTCATTAATTGATGATATAAGTTTTTTCTTTTTATTTTTCTATATTCCTTGTATTAAGTTTTCCTCATCTATACTGAAAGTAAATTAGTTAAATGAACTTTGATAAGTAACAAACGTCGAATTGAATTTATTAAATATCTATTAGTATATAAAATTAAATAATATTAATATTATTATTATAAAGATATATTTCATTTTTTAATTATCGTTTCCATATTAATTTGTTTGATTTATTCAATTAAACATAAATTAAGTATGTAAAATTATAAGTATGATTTAAAATAATTAAAATTATTTTGAATACTTAGAAATAAAATAAACAATATTTAAATGAATAAAATCTCAAATTATTTATCGACTAAAAACGTAAATCCTATATATTTGAAAATAGTTAAAAAATATAATTTAAAAACATAATTTTATATATATATTTTTTTTCAGTATTAAAGAATAATCAAACATAATTATTATTTTATTAAAATATTGTACAAACCATCTTCGAGATCCTCTTTACTGGCATCTTTTTTTTCCTCTCCATTTATTGAATCTAAGCTGCCTTTGTGACTTTCATCCTTAAAAGAGCGATTCTTATGACTACCATATGATTTGTTACTATAAAAATACATAAAAAATTTTTTATTTGAAGTTTTATGTATTATTAGTTAATAGTTTTACAGAGATTTCAAACCTTATGGTTTCATCTTCGTTGTGATTCATATATTCGTGGTCCAATTTGTAGTCTCGATGATTTATTGAATTTACAAAAGCTTTTGTATTATTAATACACAAGCTTCCTTTCATTTTACTTTTTAAATCTCCTTTAAAAGTAAATTTAGGTAAAAATAAAAAAATATATCAACCAATTATTAGAATAATTATATAATTTCTTAATACATATAATATGTATGCGAAAAAAGTAATTTTATAATAGAGCTATAAAACATGCTTTATGATTATTGAGTATATACAAATAATTCTATGAATAATCACCATTATTCATATTTAATAAAATTATTAATCAATTATTGATTATTAGAAACTAATAAGTCCTCATAAAATTAATTATTAATCTCATTTTTATTTTATAATATATCTTAACTATATATATTCAGTTGTATCACTGTATTTTTAATTAATTGATTAAATATTATATTTTTAATAATCATTACTAAATAAATAAATAATAAATTCATAAAATATTCCTTATTATAAATAATCTAATTTAAAGAAGGTGAAAAATCATAAATAATTAATAATTTTAATATTTTTTTTATTTGAACAATCTTAAATAACAATTTTAAATTCCACAAGTAGATTCATTAGTGATTTAATTTTATTTCATTCAATGATATTATATTTATTAATTTATGGAATATTTTTATTTGGATATTAAGTACTTATTTATTTTTAAAATAGCAATTAAATTTAATATAATAAAATAATAATTTAACAAATTTCATATATAAAATTATATTAAATATTTTTAAATAAATAATTAATGTATCATATGTAGTAGCTATAACTAAATAAAAAAATATTTCTTTGTATCTAAAAAAGGATTTACAAATTTATTAATTTATTTTTGCGAACTTACCATGAATAGTAAACTCCATGCCATCACCAATAGCAACTTCAAATTGATTGTTGAGTTCTTTTACACTTTTTTTATCTCGATATGCATCCAACTCACCCTCGGTTAAATCCATATTCATGTCCCGATCAATTCCATCTGTAAAGTTATGTAGGCATACGATTTAAATTAAATTCAATAAAAAGTATTATTTTCTGAAATCTATAATTATACAATTTCTTTTAACTCTTAAATTGTATCATTTTTTAACAATAGCAGAGCTTCAATTATATTTTCTTTATTATTAGTTAACCGCATATAAAAAAGAGCATGACTTTCTTTATCAGGTTTTGTATACTATAAGTGCAAAAATACGCACTCATAATAAAATTTTTCGAAGCTTCAAGCATTATTTGCAAGCTCACTTCAAAATATAGAGGTAATCAAACAATAATAATTTTTAAAAAGTGCGAAGTTATCTGGTCTAAGCATGCATGCAAAGCTTCTCTCAATTTTTTCTCTTGGTTTTTTTATATTGTCAGTATGTAGTATATGTATACTTTACTACAAAAAATCTGATCCACTTTTTTCTTTATAAATATAATATAAACATTTAATATTTATATTAAATGTTATGTAAGAGTTTACTCTTTCATTATCATTTAAAAATACTGAAATAATATGTAAAACATGATATTCTGTAAAATATAGTTTTTACATATTTTTCAGATAAAAAAAGCAGATTTGAAATCAAAGTTATTAATAATAAATCAATATTCAAGCCATCAAATTTTTCCTATAATTATTATAAAAATAAAATCTAATGAGCATTAAACAATTCATGCATGATAGATAAACAGTAAAACATAAAATCATATCATTTTGTCTATATTGTCACTATTTAATTGATGTAGGTAATTTAAATATTCAATTAATAATTTGAAATCATAAATAATTGTTCAAAATATACTAAAACTCTCTTTTACTAATAATTATTTATAAAAAAAAGCTTTACTTAAATTCATTGATATATTTTAAGAATTAATCAATATTAAATAGAAATTATAATTGACAATTGATTTGACAAAATTATATTTAAAATATTGTTCTATACCCTTTTTTATTTTCTACGCATAATTATTAATCTTAAATATATTATATATAATTTCTCTCAAAAATATTTTCTTAAAGTAATTTTATATTGCAAATATAATGTATTACGTGGACAACAGATTTAAAAATACAAATATTAAAGAATTATATTTAAGAGTAAATATAAAATTAATACGTACAGATTAATTTAAAAAGAGATTAATTCTAAAAATTTATAAAAAAAGGTATGTAATTATTAAAAATATTTGTTTTAATTAGCAATATTTTTGAAAAACTTATAAATAAGTTTTTCTTTAACAATAAATACTCGTCAAGGTATCTATTTATCTTTTACGAATTATATATTTTAAAATTAATTTTAGAAAAACAAAATTCTATTAAAAAATTTTTTATTTTATTTATATAATGTAATTACTAAAAAGTAAGTTATTAAAATATATAAACAATCTTATCTATTATACTCTTTTAATATTATAAATATAATTTTTATAAAATAAAATAACTCATTTAATATTTTATTTATTATGTTTTATATTTTATATATTTTCAAAAAATTTTTAAACATATGTATACATAGTAAAAAATACCATACTTACATTCAGTAGAAGAATTTTAAGTTTGCTTTTTCTAATATAAAAAAATTTTAATGGTTATAAAATTGAGATCATAAAAGAATAAAAAATGATAAATATTGTTTTACATAGAATAATATTTAAAATATTTATTCTTTCCTCGATATTTTTTAATTATTATTCAAGATTTTAGTGGCATATATTATATATATTTATATTAATATTTTTTATCAAAAACAATTTTGAATTATGAAACTAACTATACAATTATACAAAAATCGACATGAATTAAAGAATTAACATTTTTATAATAAACTTCTCAGCAAAATTATTATGTACTATTTTATCATATTTTCGTAGTATTAAAAAAATTTTTAAGAAAGAACTTAGGATAAAGTTTATAATTAATTTACTATTAATAGGTAAAATATGAATAATCAAAGGTTATCACTAATGCTAAGATTATCAATATTTTTAAAGATTTAAAGGAACTTAATAGACAATAAAATCTTTAATATTAATAATTCTAAGTTTTAAAAAAGAGCACGATATATTTTTTTTAACTACGTAATGCAAAATAAATTTTAGAATAATTAAAAATAACATATAAAACAACAAAATAATTGTATGTTTCATTAACTACAACAAATTTTTACATATCGATCTATTTATTTTTAAAGTACTATTTGATTCTTATAAAACCTTTTAATTGAATTATAAAACTACTTTCAATGCAAACTACTCAAATTCTAACTAAAATTGCCTAAAAATAAAGATACAACGGTTATAATCTAATTATACAAAATAATGAAAAAAATAAATATAAATTATAAATGTAAACGTGCTTGAAATTTCATGCAATTTAAACTTTTATCTGTATCTTTTATTAATGTATATGATGCAAATGCATCATAATGCAGATACATTTTAAATAATATGTAAGTGAATATGTATATATACTTCTGATTGATCGATGGCCTAAGAATTCTGAGGACGATGTAAATATAACAAGAGCGAGTTGTGAGCAACATGGACAGGAGCAATGAATTTGATAAGAACATAAAACTGACTGTTATAATAATTTCTATAATCAGTATGTAATCAATAAAAATATTTTAAGTACTAAAGAAATATTTTTAATTTATTTTTAGTTTCGGATAAAAAATTTATGATTATGAAAAGCTTAAATAAAATAGTACATTAAAAAAATTTAACGCATTTATATATATATATTTTAAATATTTTTCAAATATTTTAATTACATAATACAGTTACCTTGTATATATATGCGTTAAACATAATACATATTTTTCATAAACGTGAAAAATATATGTAATTAGATTGATATTACTACGCATACAAATATTTCAATAGTAAACTGAAATAAAATTTCGTGTTTTTAATTTTCAATTAGATATAAATCTCAAATTTGTATTATTTGTAAATAGGTTTTTATATTTCAATCATTAATTTTTCGTATTATTAGATAGGATTATTAATATTATGTAAATCATTATATAAAGTTTTCATATAAAAATAAAATTTTAAGTATGATATATAATAAATACACGAAATAATAATATACTGAAAAAATTGTTTTATCCAATGGATTATTAAAAATTATTACTAAAATAATACAATAATTAAAATTAAAGGTTCTTTTATTCATATAAAATCTAATTAGATTTAAAATAAATTAAAAATACTATGAAATATGTTTCTGTATAATATTCTTCATTTCATTAATTACTTTATTTAAAAATAAAGTAATAATAAAATTTGATAATGATGAGACAGTGAAGATTAATTATTGGCTTAATATATCTCATCCGATTAATTAAAAGGATTTGACTTTTAAACTGTTTTTTAAGAATATTTTTTACATAAATATGTAACAAATAAAAAATTAAAAAAATAATATAAAAAGAAGAGTTCTGAGTCAAAGAAGCAAAAACAATGTCACAAACTACACAGCGCACACAGCAAGCGATCTGATTGGATATAAACCTTCTTTCCAACTGTTGGATGGTCCCTCACCTGGCGCCTGATCGGATATCTGGTTGGTGAATTTAGCTCGCATTATCTTAAAAAGATTAAGAATGTTGCGTTTTATCCACCCGATGAAACGGCTTATCCGATCTATTGCTTCAGTTATTTTGTTAGTATCGTTGTCCGCAGTTGGCGCTGATAAATTGGAGCTACCAAAGTTGCTCAAAAGTAACGCCAAGAAAAGATTAAGAACCTACATGAGAGTTCCATTTCTTTAGCAATGGTATCATTGTTAAATACAAATTACTATATCGTATTATTTAAATAAATAAAATTTTTTAGTGATGTATTTGATAAATAAATCGAAAGCTTGATTTTATTAGTCTACTGTATATATTAATAATCTATCTGCTATTATTTTCATTTTATTAAAAGATTCGCCTATTATTTTTCAATTCTCTTTATAAAAGTTATAGAGGTTTTAAAAAAATATAAAATATATTATATATAATTTAATATCATTTGAATATTGAAAATAGAAATAAAATTAAAACTGAAAATAATCATAGAGATGAATTAATTTTTATTTCTTTCAGAGAATTCTCTATTATTTAAAAAAATATTAAATGTACTTAAATCCTAATTCATTCGTACTTATAATTATAACAACAATATTAATTTTACTATAGATATTATTAGACATTTAGTTTCAAATACAAATATTAAAAAAACAATATAATATTCTTTTTACGTATGATCAAATGCATCTTAGTATAGTCATATTATTTTATATACGTTTAATTCTATTGAAGCATATCTTATTTTTCAATTACAATATATAGATCTTAATTGATCAGGCTATTATTGTAAATACTGTTAAAACAAATATTGAAGTAAAAAACTTAAACAATAAATCAATATTTCTATAAAAAATACATTCGCTTCGAAAATTTTTGTAGATTATAAAAATTTAAATATCTAGTATCGAATTATCTTGGTCTCTTATGTTATTAACTTAGAATTATTCATATATATCCATATATATGTGTGTTTGTGTGAATGTAAATGAAAATTTCCTTATTTTTTGAGTACTTCAAAATAATTTTTATTTTTCAAAATATACCATGATAAAACAATATATATTATCACAAACTCTATACAAATTCTATTTCAAAACTAATATGACTGATACTTACAACCAGGTTACCAATGACGACTGTGGCCAAGAAGAAAGGAATACATGATACATCACCTACACGCATACAGTCCCACATAGACTCGATCCATTCTCCGCACAATACTCGGAATACTATCATAAAGGAATGCATGAAATCAGTGAAGTTCCACCTGGGTAATTCGCCGCCAGGGAATCTATCGACATTATCCGTGTAGTTCTTTCCGAATAGTTGCATACCCATAACGGCAAAAATGAAGATAATTATGCATAAGACGAACGTCAAGTTACCCAAAGCACCTACGGTTCTGCCCATGATTGAAATTAACAGATTCAATGTTGGCCAAGATTTTGCCAATTTGAATACTCGAAGCTGTAAACACAAAATCGAATCAATTTGTATTAATTATTTTACTATTATAATATTATATTAGAATATGTAATTTTTTAACTGATTAAAAATTTAATAATATTAGTAAACATAATTTAATTTATTAAAATTAAAACAATTATATTTTAAACATTCGAAAGTAAACATTTATTTTAACATTTTTTAAAATAACTAATTATTCCTTTATCAAAAAATATTAAAGAATTTTAATTAATTGTAATAAATTGTAATAATAATTTAATATAGCTACATGAAAAGTATGTGCAATAAAATTTAAAATTATTTTAATTTAAAATTTTATAATAAGTATAGAATTCTTTGACCAATATACGCATTTAAAATATAGTTCAGCTGAAATTTTACTTTTATCATGTATCAATCTATCTTTTTAAAAAATATTATATGTATTCATCACAAATATTTAACGATTCCTTTTTAATAAATTACAATTAAATTTTATGTTTACTTGTACCAAAGAATTTAAATTCATTACTTGTTAGTTAATCTATTAGTAATGTGATAATTAGATAAACTTATAACTAAAATATATATTTTCTAAAAATAGATAATATATTTATATAAATACAATTGCTGCATTATTTTACCAGTCGGAAAGATCTTAAAACCGATAAACCTTGGACACCTTCTAGACCAAGTTCTAATAATGAGAGTGCTACGATGATAAAGTCGAAAATGTTCCAACCTTCTTGAAAGTAAAACTTGGGACTCATAGCTATAAGTTTCATTGTTGCTTCAATACCAAATGTTGCTGTGAAAAACTGTAATGAAATTTCAGTTTATAATTTTAAGTTTTGTACTTGCTTGAAATATGGTCTGCAATATCAATAAAAAATAGATACAAAATGCTATTACTGATTTTTTTTAAATAATAAAATTAATATTGTATCCCATCTTTAAAATTTTGCATTTAACATTATCACAAATTATTGATTTTGATATTATTAATATTCTTAAGTTATCTTTTATTATTTAAAAATAACTATTAAATATAAAAAAAGTACTTTCCTAAATTTGAAAACATTTTTAATAAAATGATTAATATTGATATTAATTGTATGTATTTTAAGAAAAACCTTTAATTAAAGTACGCTAGGAAAAATGAAATATTTTCCTTTATTATGCTTAGTGTTCTATGTCTAAACAAGATTAGAGTATTATTCGAAAACTAATAATATCTATAAATTTTAAATAATATTTACAACAATATTGGCTATAGGAAAATTGCATTGTAACTACCGTAAAATAATAAATAGAAAAAAAAGTTAAAATTACAATAATAATATTTAAAATAGGAAAATTTTTATATTTCACTCAGTTTATTATTGATAGCTATAAATATTAAAAAACTTGGGGAATAATTATTAAAACTTTATAAAGTTAAACTTTATAAAGTTATTGCTATCAATAATATAATTATGTTGTAACAATCTATTATTAAAATATTTTCGATTTATCAAATATAATTAAGAAATTTTTATGAATTTTTAATATTTATAAAAGAAGAATAATTAAACAAATAATAATTAAGTATTTGAATAAAATATAGTATAAAATAAAAGCAAGAATCTGAAAAATTTAATATTTCATGTTTTAAGAAACTGAGAATCGTAAGCACATGGGAAATTAAAAATAGAAATTTATGTATATTTTGTTTTTAATTTTATGTCTAGTAAATGAAAAAGTTAACACAAAGATTAATATATAAATTTTTGAAAAGTAATACAAAACAAAATGTGATAATAGGAAAATTAAGTAATTTTTATTTGAGTGAATACTTACATAATTTCCAGACTTGAGCACTCTTTCCATCTCCTTATCCATATCATGGTGATCTAAGGCCATAAAGAGTGTATTGACGACGATGCAAAGAGTGATAAAAAGCTCTACAAATGGATCGAAGACCAGCAGAGCCACGTATTTTTGGAATTTAAGCCAGACAGAACAACAATCCCAAACGCAAAAAATATCGATACAACGTAAAAATATGGCTAGTGCTTTTTCCTTGAACGTAGGACCTTCTTCATCATCGTCTGTAGAAAAGTAATAAATCGAAACTGTATATTAAGTGCTAGTAAGTTCAGGAATTATCTATTCTTTTCGGGGGAAAGAGTTTTTAAGACTGGATGCTATACTGATAATTAATTATTAATTTTATTTTAAATTAGAAGCTATATTAAATAAGTAATGAATTAATAATTAAGATGAATTTTAAAATATTTTAAGTAATAGAAAAATTAAAACGAAAAAAATAAAATTTATAATTTTGAAAAATCTTAAATGAATCATAATAAAATGAATTAATAAACATTTACTTTTAGGGTTGTAATAAAAATATAGTTAAAAATATTGGTTAAAATTACTTGGCAAACAAAATGTCTGACATTGTGAGGCGTTGAAGGAATACACACACACACACACACACACAAAATTCATTTTTAATTTCATTGAAAAGGATTATTAAAATAAGAAATGAAATTTCTTATTATGAAAAATTTACATATTATAAGATTTTATCAAAAAAATTTGAAAGTATTAGTGTTGCTCATAATTGTACATTTTATTATTTAAAAGTAAAAGCGTATTAATATTTTTTTAATAAATTGGCGAAAATAATATGTTAAAAAATCTAATAATCTCATCAATTCAATCAAAATATAATAATGTACAAATTATAATTTTTTACATATTTACATAATTTTGAAAGATAAAAAAAAAAAGTTTGGAAGAGAGGTGAGGGTAATTACTATTCGAATAAAAATTGTATCATACAGAAAAACACTTAATTTCGCCCAAAAGATTAAGTTTCCACATTTATATTAGGTACATCCAAGTATAGTCTAAACTAAATATAACCATTTAAGTTTTTTTTTAATAATTTGAAAATGTTTTTTTCATTAAAGTAAATAGAATAAATAATTTTTTATAAATTTCTAAAATTTTAATATCAATATAATAAATAAATAAATTATTAGAATCATAATAAATGTAATAATATTTGTAAAATAATTGTGAAAATAGTTGTAATAAAAAAATATATAACCATAACAGTTTTATTATAATTATGTGAATAAATGTAAATAGTTACTTATTAATTTATACACTACACATATATATATTTATTGATTCAATTACTGCTGTATTAATTAATTAAAAAAATTTCCAATATATATATATTTCATGTCAATAAAATATTTTAATTTACCTCCTTGTTCCGATGTTCGGCTTTGCCGACCAGCGGCTTGTTCGATGATATCATTCAACACCATAACATCTGTGATATATAATATTTTTAAATGAT
Source organism: Dolichoris vasculosae (assembly GCA_018907195.1). Taxonomy (NCBI): domain Eukaryota; kingdom Metazoa; phylum Arthropoda; class Insecta; order Hymenoptera; family Agaonidae; genus Dolichoris; species Dolichoris vasculosae. Next base: position 3,539,396 of record JACCHY010000014.1, on the reverse strand, counting down.
CTAATTTTTAATAAGTAATAACTTATCCTCTTTGTCTAACATACCTTTCATATCAACAACTGCGTGTTGCTGCGAGGGTTCTATAAACGGATTGTCCTGTTGCTTTGTTTTACTAAATGAATCATCCATATCGCCTTCCTATTAATAATTTATTAATAATATCATATTTTATAAATTATTTATATTTTTTAATAAACTAGAAAATTTAATTTATAAGATGAATGATTGTTTTAATAAAACTTCTAATATATTACATACGATGACATTTTGTTATTCAGATTTTTACACAATACCAATATTTTTTATCCTATTACATTATTAATTTTAATTAAAACAACTCACAATTATTACTATAAATAATTAATATTTCTTATTCTTGAAATACAAATTATAATGCAATAATATCTGGAGATGAAATACTTTTTATCTATAGTTATGTTAACGTATTTATATTGAAATAATAATAATTATAGCATATTGAATTTTTCCGTAAGTAAAATTAAAACAATGAAATAAATTATATCCAGCTATATATTAAAAGTACAAGCCAAAAAATTTGAAGGATTGAATACTGAATATAATTACAAAAATTTTAACATATTTAATTTAAAAATATACTTTTACAATATAAATTTTAAAGTAGGTACTTTTTCTAGTTCTTTATTTTATTGCAATAAATATATTGCATATATCAAAAATAAATATAAATAAAAAATAAAAAATCTTTTTTTTGTTGCACTAATTGAAAAGGTTGTTGATTTTCAATAGATAGAAGTTAGGGTACAATTTTCCAATAATAAGAAATTAACAAAGAAGCCTTTCAACAACGATACTGACATAATGGTGTTTTTGTAGATTTTCAACTGCTACATGGCCATTAACAGAAGGAGGCCTAGTGGACCTGCTGCGCAACTTGCTTTCCTTAGTCATGCCACCTAGGAGGTCACCGTGCGATGTATACGAGAGTCGTGAAGCATGGGATGTGTATGAGGAATGTCGGGAGCCAAGGCTAGTATAGTAAACCGGCACGACAATAGCGCCATTCTCCTCTGACATTGGTGTAACGGCATTCGAATCATCGGCGTAGGGCAGATGCTCCTGTGCATCCAGATATGTTGAAAGTACCAGAGGTTTCCGATCACCCCCTGGTGGTCCAACAAATCGGCCTCGACCATTGCGAATGGTGAATTGATGACTTCCCCGGCTACCACGACGCAAGTTAAATGGTGAACCGGGCAGACTGAGACTCGCCTGCAAACAATAAAAATTCCGGAATTCTACTATTTTTTATATATTTTTACCTCCTGTTTCTCAATTTAAAACTTCTTGTACAATTTTTAGAAGCTAAACTTTACTATCTAAATTGATTATCCAGTATTCTTTTAATTCTAGTTATTATCTTCGTATACTTTATCGCTACATTTGATATTAATTAAAGTAATAGATATTTCATTATAATAAGAAATTTAAAAAATATCCTGATTACACTGAATTCGTCGAAGTTTTAATAACATTTTTTTATCTTTCTATAATTTAATATTATGAATGATTTCTTTTTACTTTAAAAAAAAATATATATATTATATATATTATTGACAAATTAACATTATTTAATTTACAATGAAATTTATTGTAAATATTACAACACTAAATATAGAATATCCCTTTTGTAAATCGAAATATGTTAATTTTTTAAGCTTAATACATTACAAAAAATAAATTTTATTATTTAGCAATAAAAAATACCTTCAGCACTTTTTATAAAAAAGACGTAGTTTTATTTTTGCTATTATGTTTATGTATGTAGTTTTTCAAAGAAAATGTTAAAAAATTTTAAAAATTAATTCTATATTTAAAATAAGTTGAAACTAGTAAAGTAAAAATATTCTAATCATTAAGTTTTATTTTTCAGTATCATGTTTATTATGATTTATATATTATTTTTAATATATTTACTTAATGCAGCTTTATAACGATAATTTTTTAGTATATTTAAAAAAAATATAAGTATTGATATATAATATTTGTTATTATTTTTTAAACTACTATTTTTTTGAATGGTAATCAACTTACTTGATATCAAAATGTTATATACAAATTTATATATATTATATTGTTAATTTTAGAACATTTAAAAGAATTTAAAAAAATTGCTCATGATTATAGAAATTAAAAGCATGAACATATGTATATATGAAATATAATATATTTCTACTATTTAAAAAATATTTTTGTAAAATTGCTTGACTATGTATGTAAGTGTATGTTTCGTTAATAAAAAAAATCATCTATGACAAAAATGAAATGCTGTTATGAAAATTTTGTTTGAAAATAAAGCTTTGAAAGTATTGAATAATATGACTATGTTTTATAATTTATATCAGCAAACATTAATTATTTTGAGATGGTCTAAATCATCATCATATAAACACATAAATTTTAATTATACTGTAATACTGGTAATAAAAAAGCTTATATACAATTTCTTTATTTTTTCGAATAAAACAATTTCTTTTTGTATATCCTTTATTTTTTGTAAATAATTCATATATATGATTTAATCCTTAATTGTTAACAATAAGAATAATACATATATACTTGTATAGAAAGTAGATTCAATTTTAATTATGTCAAAATTTTTTATATGTTTCTAAATAAAACCATAAAATTTTGATGCATACAAAAATTTCATAAATTTTTATATAGTAGTCCTTATAATTACAAATTAAAATTACGTTAATCAAATATCCTATTTCTGAGAATAATAGTATTGGCCAGTGTATGATATTAATCTTTAATATTACTCTTCTTTCAAAAAATTTAAAAAAATTTTATAATATAATTAGAAAAATTATTTTTACTTTAAAAATGTTGACAAATTCTAGATATATTTATTTAAAATAAAGCCCCACTGATGAATCCTAATATATTAAAATAAAATCCTAATATATAAAAAAGTATAGAAAATTAATCACTAAGTATTTTTGAATTAATATCATATATAAACAATAAATTTTCGATACACATTGATAGAAATATATAAACATTTTCTTAATACGTTTTTGAAGGATTTAGTATTAATTAAATTTATCCAATTTATGTCTCTTGTTTTAATGAAAATTATCTAGAAGAATAAACAATGTGTTAATGAAATTTGTGTTTATATTCAAATAGCATTCAATATTATAATAGAGAAATTTTTAATTATAGTATATAATTAGAATATTTAACTATGATACCTATATATATATATAAAGTATAATTTTCAATTATTAAATATCTTATACAGATATACAATTCCTCTATTTATTAATATAAAAATTAAAGTACATAGTTACGATATATGGAATAATTTTGTTATATTCTAATAACAAAAATATAATATTAATAATTAATATTATAAAAAAATTTTCAATGAAAAATTTTTGATTTTTAATTGCTTATTTTGTAAAAAAATAATTAAATTTTAAACAAATACAAAAAAAGAACAATAATTATTTTTTGTAAAATTTTAAAGTTTCTATCTATATAATAACTATTAATTATGGAATATGGTATAAATCTTCCAAAAAATTATATCTTATTTAAATATAGAAATATAATATGTAAATATAAATTTTTCTGATAGATACTTATTTTATTTCACGTACCTCTCTTAGACTTTCCTGGTAGGCATAAGTAAACTGGCCATTACCGGCGCGAGCGACCTTAAGAAAAAAAAAGACAAGAAGAAAGATACGTCCTACCAGATTTTCAATAAAACTCTTTATGATTTTACAAGGTCTTTTAAATTTTTAATAACAGCAAACGATGTATGAATAAACTATTTCAATAAAACACGTCCCAAATAAGTGTTGCAATATAAAATAATAAAAATACTGTTGATCGACATTAATATTTTTATATTGGATGCTTAAAATTCAAATACCAGCAGAAAAAAATGAAAAGTAAACAATATTTATATTTTATATTTAAAATAACAAATTATTTAAATAAACAAAGAAATCACGAAAAGAAATTAAACTTACAGATAATATTTTATTACATTATTATATAGTAAATGCTCCTGCATTCTCATTTTATAAAATATTGATAACATGCAATTAATATTTTTTTTTATTGCAAATTTTGAGAGATTTTTAGTAATTACTATCTATGGAAAAATTAATATTAAATTAAGTAAGTAAATAATTTACTAAAATTAGAAATATATTTTAATTTTTTTCTAGTGAGATAAAAGTTGTAATCTTATGATTATTTACATAGAAATAGTTTTGTATTTATAATATTAATTAAAAATTGAATACTCTCTAAATAAAGTAATTTTTATTTTTAGGAAAATTTTTTTGTAATATTTACAATTTTTTATAATTCAAAAGTACATTTATGCAATAAGAAATTGAAAATATTACTGTTAATACAGAAATAATTACTGATTTTATATAATCTTAAAATTAAATTTTACATGAATCATATAAAATTATTATTTCTTATACTTTAAGATGTAAATTATATAATATAAAATATTAATTAATTAATTAGTTATTCAATTAAATTATTGAAAATAAATGGAAAAAAATATTTTTATTTAAATTATTCTTATCTTAAACTTGGATATTCTAGTTTAAGATAATACAAAATTATAATTTTTTATTATATATAAACTATTAAATTTCTACTATATTATAAAAATGTCATTTCATAATTTTGATTAAATTAAAAAAGTTCTTCGTACATCATAAAATTATAGGACTATCGTTTACAAATTTTTATATTTTATGTTTTAATTTATTTTTATTCTGAATTAAAAAAATTATATTATTTAATGTATATATTCATATATATGTGTGTATGTGTATTTTTAATATATACATTGAATTGATATATAAACATATATTTATAAAAAATGTGTGTGAAGTTTCAGTTTTAAAAATTTTTCAAACATTTTTTAGTATGTAACCTCAGGAGCACGTAGAAAAATATAATGAGAAGAAAGCGTAAAAAGAAATAAAATAAAAATAACTAATAATTTTACGTTCCATCCGCTCATATATAGTATTGTTCTTGTATAACAAATTAATGAACATATCACACGTGTGTATATGCACTATGCATAGTAGTTTTTGCGAAAACTAAAAATGTAATAGAAATTATTTAAATCATAAATACATATAATTATATATAATTCAAGCTATTGTTTTTTCTTAAAAAGAAAAGTTTGTAAGCCAATTCATGTAATATTTTTTTCAAAATTTTAGGAATTTTTTTTTAAATAAAATAAAATAACATATTTTATGAATTATGAATACATGAATATAACTATAATTTATTCTTTATTTAGTCTTATCTATAAGTTAATCATCTATTCTTTTGCAAAGTACTTTATTCATATAATACATTTTTATTTATAAAACAAATGTAAACTTAAAATTAAATTTAGGAGTACAATATCAAATAAGCAACTGATATGATGCCTACAATATTCTAAATTGACCTTTTCATTTTTCAATATTTACTTCTATAAAATATATGTACACATGAAAATATAATTATCGCATAATACATAGATGTTATTGTCAAAATAGATTATCTTCACCAATGTATATTAATCACCGCCAGAAGAATAAATAAATTACTTCTCATCTATCTCTATTGATACAGCAGATATATAATCCTAGACCAAGTCCAGTTCCAAATTTTTTTTTTCTTTTTAAATTGGGAACGTATTGTGTGCAGAATGATCCTTACTCCTTAGAATTTATTATCTTAAATTATTATCCTTAATTAGTAATTAATTATTCTTTTTTATTATTATCCAAGTATAATATGTTAAGTAGTATATTACAATAATATGTTAAATGTTTCAACTTCTACGAGAACTAAAATTTAGAAAATTTAGAACTCTTCAATATCCATTATTTTGTCAAATCTCTTATTATCATTATCATTATTGGTGATCTTAATATTAATTTTCCGTTGTGACCGTATATATAGTATATCCACTACCTTCATAATACAAATAACATCCAGCTATATTGAACTTGTTCATAAAAAATAATATTATCCGATGAATGTTCCTTAAACATCTAACGAAATTGTCCAATTATTTACCGATTTTTCTATATTTCATATATCTCTGTTCAGTTGCTTTATTTCCTAAAAATCGATTTATGTTAAAACTTAATTTCGAAATCTAAAACCTAATTAAAAATATTTGGTAAACCACCAAAACGGCTACCCTTTCCTTGTCCATATATTCATTTATCACATTGAATGAAAATCATTAGTAGCACTTGAAAAATACATGGAAGATTATGAGATCTCTGATAAATCATGCCTGTCAATTTTCAGAGTAGATGATAAATTATAATAAAAATATTATCGCATTATAATCACTCTATACGTAACATTCTAAAAATTTCCTTATTCGACTAGATATCCAAGATTCACTACTAAGAAAAACTTTTGTCTATCTATGCGCTGTCGTCTTCAAGCCACATATGTTTGAAAACTTAATGATTAGTATCACAAAACCTTTTCTCGCATTTGGATAATTCACTACCCTTTGCATGAACTTTCACCAAGAGCAGTTTCAACTGCTAGAAACTTTACTTCTCGCTATTGCTCTCTTCCGAAATCCTACTTGATAATCTCTGGGTCAGAGTCCGTAGGTGTAAGAAAATGAAATTTTCGAACTAGATTTTGAAAATGAAATCTTATTGTATTAATAAAAATATATGAATAAAATGAAACATTGAATTAAAAATAATTTATATCCTAATAATAAATTAAACAAAATCTTTTCTATTTAATTATTTATAGTACTGTAAAATGAAATTTTATCAATAACAAAGTAAAAGTTAAATAATAAATTTAATATAAAATTTATAAAAAAATTATTATTTTTAAAACATAGTAAAAAATAAAAAAATATCTGTAATTTATTATTATTTTATACATAGTATAGGTTTAATGTCTTTTTAACGGATTTGTGATTATATATTACCTAATAAAAAACTAACAATTATTTTAATTTATACTAGATTCTTAATAATTATAAATTATTATAGATATAATTATAAATATATTATAATATATATTATAATATATAATTAAAATATATTATATGCTATAATTTTAAATTAGATACTTTAAATTTATAACTGTTTTGAAATAGAATAGAATATAAATGTAAGTTTAATAAAGTATAATTAATAGTTTTGAATTTATTCTTTCATAGTATTTGATATAATACACTATTCGTTTAGAATTTTAAGTATGTAGACTTATTTTCAAATGCTGAAGAATTAAAATCCCCGTAAAATGTTAGAATAAAATTTTACTTTTATTATAAAAGTTTAATTAATGATATTTTATTTATTACAGCATCTGGTTAAATTAACTATGATAGTAGAAATATTAATTTATATTTTTTCGATTAATTTTATTTGTAAAAGATTCTGTATAAAATGAGATAACTAATATGAGTGTATGTAATCAGTTATAGTTTTTATTATGAATGTTGAAATTTTCTCTGCAACAAGAATTTAAATAATCAAATGTAAGAAGTAGCTTATTTATTCATTAAAATAGACTTTAAAAATATTCAAAATCTATGAAAAATAACAAATTAATATTCATTGCATATAACTAAATATAAATTTTATATTCTCTCTTAAAACATAAATATATGTAAGTAAATAACAATGAAAATTAGTTAGTATTTTAAATACGAAGCAATAAAACTATATACCAAATCAATAAAATGACATAAAAGAAGGAATCGTGATATAACGAAAAATCATGCATCTTTTAAAACTTACGGCGCTAACTTTTCGAACTTTGGTAGTAGTGGAACTGACATTGTGATTGTTACTTGATATCTTGACCCTATGTTCGCTGATTGATTCAACCGACCTTATGCTCATTCGCTCCTTATTGTTATCATCATTTCCTTTCTCTTGACCAACAAATAATTCGTAACTATGGCAGGAATAATCCGATGGTGATTTCAAGATTTGCTCTGCAGCAACTGCTGCAGCAGCAGCTTCACGCGCTTCAGCCTGAGCCGCCAATTTGTTTTCTTTTGCCAGAGCAGCTTCTTCTGCTTCCTAAAAATGTTATATAAATAAATTAAGAGTAATTATTATTATTTTAGTCTAATGTTTTTTTATAAATTTAAAACTTTTGTTTATGTAAAAATCAATAAATTAATGTTTATTTAAATATTTTGGTATTTATGTTTTTAATGATATTTTTAAAAATAGTATTTTTATAAAATTTTAGAAGTCATAAAATTACAATTATCTAATTCATTTATCTATTAAAATTAAAAAAAAAATTTAATTTCATGTTATATCTACGCTATATATTTGTATTAATTAAATATTAATGGCATATATTTCTGTATATGTACATCAATCTATGATATTCTTCAAGTTCTTATTGAATCATTGAAATTTTTAAATTAATGTAATAAATTTTTTCAATAAAACTACGTAAATAAAATTTATATAATAATAAGATTTTATGTAAATAATGTAAAGAGAATTAATAGATAACTAATAAGAAGAAAAAGAATAAGCTCATCAATTTAATATAAGATGGTTATACATTAATAAACGTACTCTTATCGCTTGTTCTTCAGCAAGTTCCTCTTCTTCAGCCTTTTTTTGCAATTCATCGTATGACATTGCAACAATGGCGAGGATCAAGTTTACGAGATAAAATGAACCAAGAAAAATAATTACAATAAAAAATAACATATGCCACGGGCCTGCCGATCTCAGAACCAGCTGATAAAGATTTTCCCAATAGTCTTGAGTCATTAAACGAAATGCGGAAAGTAAAGCCCAACCAAAAGTATCGAAGCTTGTATAACCATAGTTTGGATTTTCTCCATAACCTTGTAAGCACGTATATCCTGGTGGACATTGCCTGCAAAAAAATCGAACAATTAGATATTTTTTTCTATTAGACTACGTAATCTCGATTAGTATGCAATTATTATTACTTCAAACTTAATTAAAATAATAATGTTAAAAGAATGAATCAGATTTGTAAGAAAATCAGTTTTCAGTAATATAATGCCTATATGTACATTATAAATATACATTGTATTCAGAAGCTATTTTAATCTGAAGATTAATGACAAAAGTAAAAAATATAAAAGTCATACTTTTAAAATTAAATTATATATTTATTTTCATTGTATAATAAATATTTATTTTAATTTAATTTATAATTTGCATTCAAAATTATCTTAAGTTATTTTATTAAATATATTTTTAAAATTGCTTTAAAAATAAAAATATTCATGACATACTTGTAATTTATGAATAAGTAATACTCATTCATTATTATTTCTTTTTTTAATAAATTCTATTAATATTGGAAGTAATGAATATCAAATCATACCCAGCTCCTGATGAATTTCCACACAATGGATAATTTCCCGCTTCATCCATACCATACCAATTGGCTGAAAACAAATAATTTTTTAATTTAAATATTATTTTTAATCGATATATTGATTATGACAAAAAATAAGTATAAAATTTATCTAAAGATTTTTATAAATTTTACAAATACTTTCAAAAAAATTTATAATAAGAAAAATATATTAATGTATATGAATATTTTATTAACAAAATTTTTATATCAAAAATATAAAAGAATTAAATATATTTTTCAGAAGATATTTGAAAAATATTCGAACATTTTATTTATTTTCAATTTCTATGTTATACAATTATGTAAAAAAAGTATTATAGTAAAACTAAGTAATTTTAAACACTTCTAACTGAATCAACAATATACAAATGTTTCAATACAAGAAAGAAAAAGAAGATACTTACTGTCATTACTGACAAATCTTTCCCAAGCTTCATCTGTTAGATTTCCCCAAGAACCATCTTCGGGAAAATTTTTTATACACTTTTGTGTCAGTACTCCCATGTAAATTTGAAGGCCCATCAATGCAAATACGGAGAGGGAAAACATTGTTAGGATTATCACATCGCGTAGATTTTTTACTGACTCTATCACAGCACCGACAATAGTTTTAAGACCTTAAACAAATTGATATATACATATATATATATATATATATATATGATGAGCTCATTATAGGTATATATTATTTATTAAATAATTTGATGTAAAATTAAATATAACAAGTATTCCTTTATTAAGATAAAATAAATTAAAGTTAATTAAAATATATGTAAAATCTTAAAAATTTTATTATAAAACTGATTGTGTGCATTAACAGAAGTTATTATATAAATAATTAAACCAAATATTTAAATTAATAATAATTAATACTTTTCTAGAATTCCGGTTCAATAATATAATTATCAATATTAATTATACTTAATTTTTTTAATTAAATTATTTATGTATTAAAATTTTTGAGTTTGTAATTCTAATTATATAATGTAAATTTTGTATTTAAAAAAATTATAATATTTTTTTTTAAATTAACTGATTTAAAAAAATAATAAAATGAATTATTATAGAATTATTAAATAACAATTATTTTCATACTATTTCATTTCATATTATAATCATTTATAAAAGAAATTTATTTTCTTTTAATTTTTTTACTTATATAGATAATTAAGATATTAAAAAAATTTCAAATATAAAAAATATTTTAGAATCAAAAAATTTTTGTTAATAAATAAATAACATATAAAAATATATGTAATCACTGATTAATTTTTTATACTCTGAAATTCTAAAATTAACCAAAAGTAAAGTCAAATGAATGAATGAATATGATCATTCTAAGATTAAATATTATTAAAAATAGCATTTTATATTTTACTTCATATTCATATAATTTTTACATAATATTTAAAACAAATTTTCAGCATGTTTAGTATACAAATTAAAAGAATAGTATACACCAAATAGGTAGTATACAAAACTCTAATATATTGATCATCAGTTTTAAATATGTTACCATATATTTCTAACAAATATAATTTTAGCTCAATATAACAAATTTATGCAACAGCTATTTTAAATAAATATGTATACAGAAAAAAACTATATAGAAAATGACTATATTAAAATATCTATATAGAAAAAAAGTATAAATTACTTACAAAAGATATAAAGATAATACAAAAATAAGTAAAATAAAAACACCAACAATTTTGTGAATGTTAAAAATCTATAACTAAGCTACATTAAATTACTCAATCCTTTAATCACTACTAAACGTCATTCTAATACTTTATTTTTAAAATATTTTGATAATAATATAATATACTAAAATTTATTTATATTAAATTAAATTATAAAGATGTTATTCTTTATTTGAGGATTATGTAAAACTTAATCAATAACATATTTTACAGCAGTGAAACTTCTTATAATATTAATATCTTAAAATTATGTATAATAATATTTTATTGATAATATGATCAAACTAAAAATATAAATCGAATATTTTAGTTCATTTTTTAAAGTAAAAGAATCACTTAAAAGAGTGTGAAATAAATGAAAAGCTTTATATAAAATAAAGTACAATTTCTGGTTTTAATAAATATTTTTCAAATTCCAAAATTTTGATCAAAGAATTAAATACTTCGTATTTAATCTCTAAGCCATACCTGGTACAATGGCGACAGTCTTCAGGGCTCGAAGGACCCGAAATGTCCTAAGAGCGGCAAGGTTGCCTAGATCTATTCCCATCGTCACATAACTGCAATACACCCGAACATCACATACACATTACATGGATCAAAAAAGGAATGACGAAATTAAAATTTTACGAGTAAAATTTAGAAAAAAATTGTAAACTAAACTGTATTAGCAAGTCGAGAAAATGTATCAAACTCGATAAATTATTACTTTTGCTACTATTAAATAATTCCTATATATATTAGAATAATAATAATATTAAAAATTATAATTTTTAATCATAATGTATAATATATATGTAACAAAATTATGATTGTAATAACTGGTTAATACTATTAATTATAATAGGAAATATAATAACTAACACTTCATGCAATTTCAATAAAATATTTACTCGAAATCTTAAATATAATATATAAATATAATTGATCTATAGATATTTCTTAAGTATCTATGATATATTAATAGTAATCTAAGCTACAATGTTTTCAAAAATACGTGCTTTAAAATTTTAATTTCAATTATTCTACATCGTTTACTTTAAGTTTTATTTTTTTAAGTCAAATATAATTTTACTAATTTTACTAGCTAAAAATACTATTTAACAACAAAAATAAATTGTAATACAAAAACTTTTAATTTTATTAAATGTATACATATATTATAAGTTGTAAAAAAATTATAAATATAAAATCTTATATAATAGATTCTTATAAAAAAGATTTTTTAAAAAATTTTAATAAATATACGATTCTTTTAGCAATTTTAATAATACAATTTTTTTGCTTTTCAATAAAATAATTATTAACTTTTAATATATTATAAATTTTTAACGCAATTCAAATATTTTTTTTTCTTTTGTTCTTTAAACAACATAAATATTTTATTTTATCATATTCATTAATTGTCAATTTTTATTTCATTTATAAATAAATATTACTTGAGTAATTTAATATATAAATATATTTTCATATATAAGTAAGCATTTCTAGTACATAACTAATAAAAATTGGTATAATTTCAATATATACTACTTATTTATATTTACTTTATATTAAAATAAAGTAAATCAGTATAATTCATAAAAATAAAAATATATTATATAACAAAAACTTGGACATTTATATTTATTTTTGTTTTTTATCTTTTTTTTGAAAGAATGTAATGAAACTAATACTATAATAAAATATAATAAAATATAATAAAATAAATACTCTGCAATATTATAAGTGAATATGTTTCTATCATAAACTAAGAGAGAAAATATTATGATCAATAAATATATTGTGGATATTTATAAATAATTGCCACACCAAAATATATATTTACACATTGCTAATAATACGTTAAGTCATACTACTTATCAAAGTTCTTAGGTACGTATTTTGGGCGAAGTTTCTGAGATATTGTATAAAATTAAAAAATAAATAAAATATTCAAATAAAGTAAAACTAAAAATTTGTAATAAATTTACTAAATAAAGTATATATGGTTATACATTAATTAATAATTAAAATCAACTGTTTTAAAATTAAAAGAATTGCTTTTTTAAACAGATTTAATTAATAAATTTTTTTATGATTATTTTATATTAACAGTCTTATTTTCAACTCTTACTATAAATAAAGCTTCAAAATATAATAGCTATCCTAAGATAAATTATAAATAAAGAATAAATTAATATATTTAGAGTGATAATTTTTAATTTTTTATTTATATAGAGAAAAAAATTATAAAGATTTTAAAATTATTTCTTAGAATATAATTTTTAAGCTTTTGAAATCATTCAGTTACATGGATAATAAAAATTTTTTTTAAGATATAAAATAAGTTAATGATATTGATCAATTATTAATTAATATTCACCTGTAGAACTTCGCCCTACAAACGTACACATGTACAAAATATCTTATTGTTGATGTTAATTAAGTACTATTCCGTAAAGATTATGTTATTTATTACAAAGGCGAACAAATGTATTCAATTTTTACTCAAATATATGAATTGTAAATGTGCCAGTATGTTTTCGTTTGATGTTCACAATAAAAATAAAAATATTCAATAAATTTATTTATTAAAAAGATTAAATAACTTATTTATTCATAAAATGATGAATATTTTTATAAAAATTTAATATTAATATTTAAACTTTTTGATATTTTAAATTGCTCGTCTCTGTATTATAATATGTTTAAAAACTACACATTTATATTAATAATTAGTTTCTCTAAGAGAATCTCTTACAATGGTATATTTTAAAGCAGTAACCTAAAATTTCATTATAATTTTATAATGTGAAAAGAAAAGAAAAATGTCTTTGATCTAACTAACAATATATAATATTCCACACTCAAGACAAGTATATAATATTTGTTCATATCATACACTTTGATCTCGAAATAGTGTATGTGCATGTTCCTTTATCCGAATAACGCTACAAATATTTGTGCGAAGATCTCCAACAGTCTAGTTATAACAGATTATCATTAGAGAGTATAATAATAAATGATCATTTCTGATCGAGAAATTTATAATTCTTATCAGTATCATCTTTTAATTTATAATTACATCATTATATTCCATTAGTGTACCTGTAGTATACAAAGTGAATTATATTCTGGTAATCTTAAATAATTGTATAAAAAATATATTAAAATCATTTATTACAATAATTTTTATGAAAAGATAATATTTCTACTTATATTTATACTTACGCTAAAGCTATAACTACGAAGTCGAGCCAATTCCATGCATCTCTAAGATAAGTAAAAGGTTGTAAAATGAAACCCCTCGCCATGACTTTAACAGCAGACTCAAATGTATAAATGCCCGTAAATATCACTCTAAAATTGAAAATTTTTTATAAATATATCAACAGAAGATACATATATATTATTAAAAAATTCTGAAATTTTTATATGTTTTTGAATGAATGTTAAGAAACCGTACATACGTAATATAGAAAACAACAAAATAAATCTGGTTTATATAAAAAGAGACATAGATACATATGGTTCATTATACTTACATACTTATTTTCCTTTAATTTTATAAATCTCCACTGATTTCAAATATTATTATATTCAATTATATTTGAAAATAAAATTTTCAAATTTTAAATTTAAGTGCATATTTTATAAAAGATATTGTACATAATATGTCATAATTAAAAAGTATTCAATAATATTTTCATTATTTTAATTTATAAAAACAAAACATAAGTAATAATGACTTGCTTCAAATAAATTTAGAAGAAATATATATAATTTTTAAATATTTCGTAATAGATACATCCATTTACATTTATATTAGGTAAACTGAGTGTGTATTTTATAAAAACTTTTATTTTCAATTTAAGAAATTCAAAAGAAAGTTTAATTTCAACATAATTATAATTTATTATAATTAAAAAGGATATAAATATATGAAAGTAATGTTTAAAATATTTTTATAAAAAATTTCTTTACGAATGATTTCAAATACATTATAATAATAAAATTATACTTTTCTATATTCTCAATATTTTAAATTTAAATTAGCTTTTAATACAAAAAATTTTATTTAAGAATTTACAATTTTTCAATAAAATTTTTTTTTTATTATGAATGATATTTAATTGTCAATAAATTGTTTTAAACGTCTTATAATGAATTGAAAAGCAAAAAATGTTTAAGAAAATTAAACTTACTCTGTAGATTCGATAGTGGGCGTTGTGGGCATTATCATGAGGACACAGTTAACCAATATCGTCGTAATAATGAAGAGAGAGAAAAGGGGGTGGACCAATATATAGATAGCCACCCGCCGTATTGGATTGAATGGATCGAGAATCCAGAGGGCATCCGTCGCGGAGAACCTAAATATGTCTTTGCCCTTACTAATGACCACGAAAGTCTGCAATATATATCAATCACTATATTATATTTAAAAAAATAAAATTTAGTAAATAACAATAAAAAAAACATTTTATTAATAAAGTAATGAAATATTTTCTAAATTACTATCTCTTCAAATCAATCTGCTAATAAATTAGATTGAAATTAAATATTTAGTAATGTTCGGTTGACAGCATGAACCCTTTTTAATATCAGATAGATATTCGATGCAGTCAAAGCAGTTAAAAAAAAATAGAAAAAATTTATCAAAAATTTATAATATACCCAAAATATAGTTAAAATTGGCGCATACACAGTCTGAGTTTTTAATAATTGTTAAAATAAATGAAAAAACAACTTTTTAACAAACAGTAATATTTTTAACTGGTAAAATATATCGAGTTCGTTTTATAATAAGAGCTTTAACAAAAAATTATTATATTTATACAAAATTATTCATTTGAAACTAGACTTATTTATTTTAAATAATATAAAATAATTTAAAATACCCACGGTATAATTTTTTAATCATTATTAAAATGATATTCTTTTCTCAAGCTTAACAGAAATATACATATTAAAAAAATTTTTTTAAATAAAAAATAATTTGAATTGGTTAAAAATATTAAAATTTTTTTCTATTATTTTATTTATAAAAACTGTCTGTTTAATATTTCCACGTATAAGATTTTATGGATAAATTTTTAAAATATATAAAAATAAAATTAATAATTTAATGCTAGTTAAAAATTGGTAAAAATTTAATATTTTTTTCAAATTTAAATTTAACTGCGGATATCCATAAAATAAATTTATATCAGTAAAACATTAAATTTATTTGTATAGAACCTTATTTATCTTTGTTCTTTAAGTAGTTACTGTATAATTTTAAAATAAAATATTGTACTAGTTTTATTGCATTTGTATTGTAATAAATAATCAGTCGATAAATTTCAGGTGTGGTTTAAAACACGTGACTAGACTTGTGTGGCAACTATTCGATAAATTAAGTGCAGTATTATATTACAATAGGATTATAAACTATAGTAGTTTTCTTTAAATTAAAAGAGATCAAAAAAAATCCTAAAAAATTTACATTAAAATTTTATTGTAATTTAATATAATTTTTTTTTTATTTTATATATATCCATTCATTTTATTCATTATGCAGAATAATTAACTTAATATAAAGACTCTCAAAAAAATAAAAAAATTTGAAAAACAAAAATCTTAATAAATTTAGTAAAAAACATTGCTACATTTTTACTCAATTTTTACTATTTAACATATAAATTTATGATTTAAAATAAAGTATTTACTTTTTGATTATGGTAGAAACTATCAATATCTTCAAGAGGAATGGAGGCCAGTTCAGGGGGAAATTCGTTGTGCAATCGGACCGGAATGGGTGCTCCTTGCTCGAACATTGGATCTGGCTGTGGACCCTCATCCTCATCTTCGTCGTCATATCGAATCTGTAAATGTATACGCAGTATAAATCTCAAAAATTATCAGAATTACAGAAGCAAAAATAAACGGGGTGCCTAACTCGCGTTATTACAGCAATGCAGTAGCCCCTCTTAAATAAAATTTATAAGCATGAATGCATATATACGACCTACAACAATTTGAAATCGATGTTAGGTTTCAACATTGTTAAATGAGTATCAAATTTTATCCTTACTTAATTTATTGATTTATATTAATGTATTGAAACAAGAATAATCATTTTAAAATATTTATAAGGATAAAACAAATCCATTTATTGTTATTAATAATACATAATTTTAATTAAGGAATGGAAAATATACATCTATAAAAATATAAATAATAATCAAAAAATAAGAAATTGACAATCAAATTTTATGTGAAGAATCAGTTTAATTTATTTTTATGCACATTTTTAAGAAAAAAATGTAATCACTAATATATCTATTAATCGAATATTAATTTTAAAAATAAATGAATTTTATACCTTTTACGAATGTATACCAGTAAAATGGTCTAATATTTTAATACTCATTTGAAATATCAAATTTTTTATAAAATACAAATATTTTTTAAATCAATTCTTAAAGTTTTCCCCAATTATAATCTACAAATTTTTTTGTTATAAATTAATAAAAAAATGCTTTTCTTTATACGATTAATTAAAAAAAACTAAAAATTTTATTTAATTTCAACGTAAATTTTACAGTTAAATAATCATCTAAAAAAAATTTCCTAAAATCGATTACTATTGGTAAGAGTTACTGCGCAGCTCAAATATAAAATGGATTATTATTTTAGTCTTATACCTGTTTTTTCTCTGTTTCCTTATGCATAATAAAATCTAAACTATACTTAAGATTTTACACAATGCAGCTGCGTCAATAGTGTCACCTAATGAATTTATTAAGGTATTTCAATACTACATTAGTTTTTTTCATCCACCTTTAATACAATATATTTGAAATTCTTATTGAAATACCTCTTAAAAATTTTTAATTAATACAAAAAATTGAGTGTAATTTTTCTTTTTAATAATAAATACTTAAGTGTAAATCTTAGAATTTTCTGACAATATAATAATACATGTTAATTAATATTTGTGGCTTAAAAGAAATAAAAACTGAAAAATACATAAGTTTTTAATTGTTTTATTTTATTTCTAATAAATAATTTTAAAAAATTATATCTTTTAACATTTTGCAAAAACATGATAAAAGTATTTTTTAATAATTAAATCTATAAGTATATGAAAAAAATATAAACTGTTTTTGAAAAGAATATTGTAATTAAAATATAAAATCATAAGAAAATTAAACTGTGTAATTTGTATCAAAACGCATACAAATGTATAAAAATAAATGATACATAAAATCAGTGTATAATTAAGCATTTATAAAATTATATATTAGAATGTCGTATATTTACCTTTTTTATTCTGTATTGATTTTGCTCTTTAACACTTGACTATTCTAAGAAAATTACAAAAATACACTAGCTAGTTTTCTATTATTCATTGTAAGTTGAAATGAAGAATCATTAGTTTTTCTTCATTTCAGTAAACTATCATACTCTTTGTTTTTACTACTTTCATTGCGTGCTAAACTAAAATATATTAATTTATATATATATACTTCTTTGCACTCTCTATTTATAATTATATATATGCAAAAATAATTCATAAGTAGCATTCACAAATATTTAAGAAATTACCTTGGAAGAAGATATATATAGAGAGCGAAAATAGACATAAAGAGAGAGAAAGATAGAAAAAGTTATGAATAGAAGCAAAATATGGAAAAAATACAATATACAGTTAAAAAATAAAAATATATTAAATAATTAATTAATTCTCACTTAAATAATATAGCATTATTTTTATATAAAAAATTATGACATTTACAATCGAATTTTAAAAATTCTAGTAGTAAATTTAAAAATACAGATTTAGTATAAAAGCATTTTTATATTTATATTACATATACAATATTTTAAAAGCTTTAAGCCATATTCTAATAATCAGCGAGCTATGTCAAAAATCAAATTTTTTCTCTTATTTAAAATTTTTGTTATCACGAGTAGTTTTATATTAGCTTTATAATGTTTTATACTTATAAAAATTTATTCATGTTTTAAAAATATAATATAATTAAATAAAGTTCAAAGAAAATTATGAAAATGTTAAGGCTATTATAATTAAAAAGATAGAAAAAATCATTTAATCAATAAATTACTTTATTAAAAACATATTAAACACATAAATGATTCGATATAGTACATATTACATAAAATTTAATTATTAATATTCTAAAAATAGTGCTCCCAATTTTTATATACATATTTTAATCAATAAATACAACTTTACATTTTATTATTATATTAAAATTGTCATAAAATATTCAAACTAATATAATAATAGAATACTTTTTTTTTATTTTTTAGCAGTATAATAAATATAATCACAAATAAAATTAGAAGCAGTTTGATCATTTGATATATAAAGTACATTTTATTAATACAAAATTAAGAAATTAAATAAAATAGAAAAACTCATTGTATTGTGAAAAGAAACTCTAATTGAAACTAGCATTTATATAAGACATTGCAATAATCAATAATTAACGAAAATATAAATTTCATAAATATATAAATATATAAATTTAGTAAAGCAAATAACGCAGAGCATTAATTAAAAAAAAAAGCACATCGTTTCAGTTTCGTTTAAGATAGGTTAGCAAGTATTTTATTACTTAGCACACGCATGACACAACATCTTACTTCTTTTTTCTTTTTCTTCCGTCCATAACCCATCTAGAGTTGAAGAAATAGAGAAAAAGTCGTTACATAAAATATAGATAACACATAAAGGCAAAACAATAATATTTAGCATAAAAAAATAAGAGCAATTTAAGAGTGAAAAATAAAAGAAAACATTTTTAATTCACAAATAAATAAAAATTAAAGGAATAATTTTCATCTAATGGAGCTTTAATATTTTATAAATTTTACTAACGCTGCATTCTTGGTTAAATAAATCCTAATCATTATTCTTTTTTTTTATCCTATAATTTATAAATATATACTCTTATAATTATATTTTTGAGTTAAAGAAATTGAAAATAAATATTTTTAGTTTATAACAATTAAAATATAAAATAGATAAACTATTAAGAAAATAATAATTTAATTAATAATATAAAATAATCCTTCTTAATTATATAAAATTTTCTCTTATAGATTTATCTTATATAGTAGAATAGAAGAAATATACCAATGAAAATTCTACATCTATTTACAATTGAAAATATATTATTTATATATATATATGTATATATATATGTATATATATATATATGTATATATATTTAAACACGATAGTTTTTAAAGATTAAAAAAAAGATCGTTGCACAACATCGTATTTAACAAAACATAAAGTAAAAATAAAAAAAATTAAAAATTAAAGAAGTGTTTTTCTTTGCATTATATGTAGAATATTTAAATTTAAATTCTACACATTGTGTACACATTACGTGCTGTATTATAACAGTTTTATCGAACGTTACGAAATATATAATACGCGCATATATAATAATAACTATTGAATTTATATTGGTGATCATAGTTCATAAGTATTACATATATATAAATAATATCTAATAAATTTAATGATAGATAATATAATTGATTAAATATATATTAATTGAATATATGAAAATCAATTAGTAACACGATTAAAAATAGAACTGTATTCTTTTTGAAACTGTACATTAATCTTAAAATAGCTTCTAAAAAATTTATTTAACGTTTATTTTAATTTTTATATGCATGATAAATTGTAATATAAATTTATTTTTTATCTTAATTCATAATTACTTTAATAATACTATCTCAAAAATATATAATCGTATTAGAAAATCTTTAACATTAGTATGATTAAACATATAATAAAATAGAAAAGAGTAATAAGAATGACTGAACTTATGATATTACGTTTTAATTATCCAAGTTTTTAATTATATAGAAAAATATGTATTCACATACTGAAAAATATTATAGTTAACAAAATTTAGGTTCAAGATAAATTACATTATAATTTATATATGACTGTACGGATTGTTTTTTTTATATATATAGTGTACCTTACTTTTATACTAATCTTTATAAAGTTATTGTCTATATAAATTCAAAGTTACTACTTACTACTAACAAACATTTAACTACTTTTATTAAGATCAATTTTTGTATAAAACAATTTTTTATCCAATAAATTATTTTTGGAAATTTATTTTATTTTATTTGAATATATGTTTTTATATTTATATTATACTAAAAATATTTTTTAATATATAAGAACATAAAAAATAACATAAATGATTTAGATCCTTATAACCAGTTTCAAATCTTTACAATATGCTATTCCACCTCTGAACATCTATTGCATGCACTTATATAGAAAACAAATAAAAAGATAATAATATATACAAAATTCTAGGATATGTGATGAATAAGGTAATCATAGTTGGAGAAATGCTGCAACATTAACACAATGTACAGTGTTAGATAAATATGTAATTAAATATCATAAGCTCGAATCTAATTTATATAAAGTTTTGAGCAGTATCAAAGATATAGTATGTTACATTAATTTATTAGAATTATATAATTAGAATATAATATATAATTAGAATATAATTATATACATTTTGTCAAATTTGTGATATTGATTCAACTATAATATTACAAAGATTATTTTAAGCATTAATGTATTTGTTTCCTTTGAAAATTTTTCAAGAATCGTTACAGTATCAAATAATAATTTTTTTAAATATAAGTAATTAATCTATTTAATTGTAATTAGAAAAATTTTATCTCTTGGTGAATTACAACAAAATAAATTTTATAATGCTTAAATATGTAAAGATTTATCAGTATTAATACTAAAAATTGAATTGAAAAAATTTAAAAGAAGACAATTTAAAAATCTATATTTTAAAACAGTGCCTATCAATGGCATTAACATAGCTAATATAAATAAAAACGAAATTTTTATGAATTTTTCAAAATTTTATATTAAATATATTATATTTATATTTAATATATATTTTAAATTATACAAAAAAAAATAAAAAATATTCATCAGAAATTTTATGTATGTTGTAATTAAAAAATCAATTTAACTACAAAATTGAATAAAACGATTATGAAATAATATAAAATATAAAAAAACTTAAATATATATATATAAAGTTAATATTGATTAAAATAAAAAATTCATATGTAAAATTAATGGAAATAAAATTTTTGTTCTATAATTAAAAGATGTCTAAAAATAAGTCCGTTGATATAAAATTATATATTTATTCTTTTTTTACATATAGATATATAAAAATATATAATGGGAATTAATCATTAAGAAATAGTAAAAATTTTTAAATTTGAAAGATTGATCATTAAAAAATATTCAGATTTTATTCCAATATAACTTAAAACTAAATGTATAACTATATTTAAAATGACTAATTACTGTATTATTTAAAGTATTCAAAAAATACTTTTTTATTCATAAAAATACTTTTTTTATAATTGATTAAAAATTTTATTTAATTAAAAATTATCTTTATCTATTTAAATATTTGAAAAAACCATTATAATTTTAAATTATTTTTCAAATACATGTCACTTATTTAATATTAAATTATTGGTATTATAAAATATATTGTATTGTTTTTTAAATTATTTTATTGTAAATAATATATAATATATATATATAATATATAATATAATTCATATAATTGCAAAAATGCAGGTAATTTTAATATTATTAAATACTTGTAAATACGTTGCAAAATTTGAAATACTTTTTGCAATATATTCAAATTCTTATATTTTATATTTTATAATTTGAAAAATGTATTGCTTAAATTATTATAAATTTATATGAAAATAAATTAATAATAAAGTAGTATAAAAAATAAACTTATAATATAATATATTATTATATAATCTTTTCATAATATCACATATCTATATTATTTTGATAACTAATTAATTTTTTTAAATGAAACTTTAATCTTTTGTATACAATGGTATATATATATATATATGTATATGTATACACAATGATGCATCTTAAAATTATTTGGAAAGCACAATATTACAAGAACAATGTTAAATATTTTTTAATTTATTTCTGTTTATATACAATTAAAATATAAAGCAAAAGAATAATAATAATCAGATGATTATTTTGAGTTCACTAATTGATAAAATAGAAATGAAATGAGAATAGATCAAAGCTAAATTTTATAATAAAATCATGGATTAAATATCAAGTAATTTTATTTTTTTAACTACGCCTGAATAGAATAAAAATTAGGCAAGAAACTAATTTGCTATAAAATTCTTCTTAGTCTTCATAATTATCCATTTTTGGGCTTAAAACAAATACACATTGCAGATCTTTGCATGTTACAATTGTGTGACAGTTGTGAAAACATTATCAATGCTCATACAAAGTTATTATATAACATATTTTATAAACATACAAAATATACGCGTTCTCCTTAATGCTCTTACTGCATACTATTTTAATTAATATTACGTGTATTTGATTTATCAGAACGTTTGTATTTTATTTATAATGACGGTGATCTTTATTAAAATATACACGTTAATAAATTTATTTTTGTAATCTCTTGTATTTTTTATATAGTTCATATAATATTAGTTATATTGTATAAGTTGCTTCTTTAATTTACTTTTTCATTAATTTATTTATTAATCTTTAGTAATAATTAGATGGATTTGGTTTGACAGAAAAATTTTACGAATACGTATAAAATTGTTATTTTTTATTTATAAAATATATATGCATGTTAATATTCATTAATTTTTATTTATATTAATATTAACGAAAAGGTATATTTCAATATAATATATAACTTTTATATTTATCAAAAACATATTTTTATTAAAAAATTTGATATTTTGAATTTATTTAATGAAAAAATTTATGATAAACAGAATACTTGTAAGCTATAAATTATAGTATGAGAATATAATTTAAGCAATTGTTTAAAATTTCATTGAATTTTAATATATATTTATAAATAAATTTAATATATTGATTATATAAATTTCTCATAATATTAATAATATGTTTTCTAAAAAAATATATATTAATTTGTATTTTCAAAATTTATCAGAAATTAATGATTTCAAAATATTAAACTATATCCATTATTTTATATATTTAGTGTGAATATTAAAGATTTTAACTTACCTCGCCTTCAGCTCTTTTTTTTTCTAGTTCTTTTTGCTTAGCAAGTTCCTCAGCAATACGAGCTTCTATTGCTACTAGTGATTCCCGCGTGAACGGACGGAACAAACTTCGTTCTTCCTCTGATATAGAGCCAGAAACTTGGGACATTGTCTAGGCTGCAAAAGATTAAGCAACCTTCCTATTCAAAAATAGAAAGAGAAAAATGTTTTTTTGAAATATAATTTACATTAGTACGAGAAAGATAACCTGTTATGTTATATTTTCAAAATGCAACTCTACCTAAAACTTTTAATCATAAAAGTATTTACACTTACGTATATGATTATCATAAGAGAATTTTATAATATATAATTCCTAATACGCCGTTTAATATAGGCGCTTAATTCTTTTCACATATACAATACATATGTTTACTATAAATATAATTTGTTATAAATAAGACTTTTGTTAAAAAACAGTATTTTTAATATACAAGAAAAAAATTAATTTAATAAATAAATTAAACAAAATAAAAGCAAAATTAATTAAGGTGAAGTAAAAAAATTTCATTATTATTATTATTATAGTCATAGATGAAGACAGAAGTGAGCAAATTGCCAGAAGAGAAGGATTCAGAATAACTAAAAAGTTAAAAAAATCTAATTTGTATAGTGAATAAATGATTGATGCGATGAACAATAAAAATATTGATCGACCTCATTAATTGACTATTCAATGATAATACAATTGAGAAATTAGCAAATATGTTATAGTTAATAAATAGTTAAAATTATAAAACCTTGTATAATGTTACATGTATGCATAATATACAGAATTATAGTTACAAATTTTGTACATAGTGAAATTAAAAATAAATTAAAATTGAAAACATAAAAAATTCTTTTTTTATCCATAATCTGGTGAATATATTTAAATTACATTGAAATGAATAATATTTTATTCGAAAATGTACAAGAATATAAAAAACAAAAACATATTTACTATAACAAAAAAAATCCGAATGAAGTTGTACATTACGAATTATTCTTTTGATTTGATGACACGGATTTTGAAAAAAAATATACCAATATAATAAAAAATTGAGCCATGTCGGTGACAACTTACTACAAAAATCTACCAAAATATTGAAGGAATGAAAATATTAAATTTTCAATGCATAAAAAAAAACATAAATTTTAATATTCTTAGACAGTCATCTTATAAATTATTCGTTTTCAGAATTTAAATAGATATAGATTAATTCTAATTAAATTTAATTTAATATTTATCTCTCTCTTTTTTATTATACACAGATGGTTCTTTAGAAATACAAGAACTTATAAATTTCAATTTTTTAAATACATAAAATTCTAATTTAAAAAACGTTGAACTTTTAATTACGCCTTTCAGAAAATTAATTGTATTATTTTTCATTTAAAATATAAAATTAATTTAAGCTAATGTGTATACATAACATTCGCTTATACTGTACTTTATTTGAGTAATTTATAATAGATTCTAAAAAACGAAGAACTAATTTACCGTATACATATTTCCGATTTCTAATTATGTATTTTTATATAATTTTGAAACATTCATAGAGAGTAATAAATCCATAAAATTTCTTTCTATAATGCATACGATAGTCATAGCGTGAAAGAAACATGCATGCACATTTTCAATTTACCTGGCTATGAGTGCTAACAATTTCGGAAATGTTCGCTGGAATTACGCGAAGAGAGATTTCGATCTTGGCACCTCTGTAGCGTCGTTTTCAGTCTAATGTCCAAAAGAAAGTTCCCTTTTGACAACGACAAAAACGTCGTTGTCCTGGGCCAGGCTAGTGACTGCTGTCGCTGTTGCTGCCGGACGGATAAGCAATGCTGCCGCTGTCGAATAATCACGTTGTGTCTCGTTTGGCCACCGACACGGCGGCCCTGTTCTCGCTGTCCCTTGCCAATACTTCTGTTATCGTTATTATGATTTTGTTTAGTAACACATTTGAACTCTTCAATTGTTACGATCCTTTGCTTCTTTAACGTTCTTACGGCTACAATCAGCAATGAACACTGTGAGGCAGTGCCTGGTTTAGTAGGGCCCGTCTTACAACTCCAACCAAGATTTTTCATGTCCGACCTGCTATTTATTATTAAGAATATTTTTTAAATGCATTATTAAATACATTTGAAAAATTTTTTGAAATTAAAATTTTCTTATTTTCTACTTGTATTAATTATGCATCATTTTCACTGATTTTATCGGTATTCATATAATACAGTCAAATTTTAATATTTTTAGCACTAAAATTTATATCATTGTATATATATATATATATATTTATATATACTTCAAAATATAAATTTCCTTAAATATCAGAAACCTTTATTTTGAATAAGATTATTTTTTAAGTAAAACATAAATTATTAATAACTAAATAAGTTTTTTATAACTATAAGAAGCATTAACTTATTTATATATTTAATGACATTAATTAAAACTTGGTCGATAAATCATTTGAAAAGTAGATTTGCGACTAAAATTGAAACTGTGATGTTAACATTACTATAGTTAACTATAATTTCATTAATATAATTAAAAGTTTCTTATTTTGATATATTTAATCTCTTTATTATATAAATATATATTGATGAAAATGATAATTTTAATACTGACCATAATTTTATATAATTAATATTGTAAAAATAAGTATTTCAAACAAAATTTTTAAATTCCTTATCTACTATGATATAAGATAAATAATTGTATGTGATAACCTAGAATATATTTATAATTAAAAATAGATATTAAGGCAATAAAGTTTTTAAATTTTTACAATGGTATTTACCTTACTCGTATATCATAAGTATAAATTTATTTATTATACGAATGCTTGAAATAAGATCAGGAATTATTATCGATAATAAAGCGAAGTCTTACTTCTAACAATCAAAGAAGTGGTTAAAAAAACTTCATATAATATACGTGAAATCATTTTCAAATTTAAATTTAAATTATAATATTTGTACATTCTTCAACAATGATTCTCTTTGATATTTTTTATTTCTTAAGTTTTAAAAGATAATTATTAAAAATTTTTCAATAAAATAGATCATATTAACATCGAATGTCAATTTACAAGCACTGACTAAAAAAATACTTCAGTAATGATTGTAAACGGGAAAATAAATTTATGTAATTTTATATCATAAAGATACTAATTTAATGAATAAAACGAAATATTTATTGTATAAATACTATTTGATAAATTAAAAAAATTTTTTTATTTAACCATGTACTAGAAAAATTTAAAATAAAATATTTCAAATTATTGTCATAATATTTTTAAAGTATTTACAAAATATTATCAATTTTTTATTTATAAGAATTCAGCAATATATTAAATAATATTATATGTAGATTAGTATTTTATTTATAAACATATTAGAGTAGTGTTATGGATACATATCATTGATTGTAAACAATCTTTCATATTTCGTTGTAAAGAGTAGTAGGAAAAAATTAATCCATCTCATCTATTCCCCTTCAAGAAAAGTCTTTTCGTGTATATCATTACACTATTATATTATTAGATTGACAAATGCAATTAAAATTAAAATAACATAAATTTTTCAAAAGATATAAGTGTTTACCTAAATATTCAAAATTTAATGACACCGGCAACAAGAGATAGAAAAAGAAAATTCATGATACGCTCGTTATTTATTACTGATCTATTTTTTATTATTAATATTTATTTAATTGAAGCCAATAAATACAATATTTATACAATATATTGTTTTTTTCAATCATAATAAATAATGATTTTACATATAATAAATTACTTATGACTAATATGCTATTATATACAGCGATCGCAGTCTTACAGTTTATTTGTTTTTTTTAGTTTTAATTAAAAAGTTTTATTGTTTATAAAAATTTTTTACGAGAAATAAAACTCGAACTAATTTTTTGATATAATTTTACAGTTTTATTTATGTATAGAAAATGGGTAGAATTAAAATTTATACACTCAATTTCTTTGTGATATTTTGTGTATATGTGTGTGGGTGTGGGAGAGGAAACGGGAATGTTACAATAAATATGGGAAATTAGGAATTTATATTTATTTACATATGAATATATTCAATTATTAAAGTTTTAATCATTTTAAGGATTACATAGTAGTTTAATTTATGTGTTTTATTTTTAATCATATAATTATCTATTAATTTTTGTTTGTTATATATTTATTTATTCAGGAGTGTTTTATTTATTTATTATTTTATTTTTATTTATTTTGTTTATATCATTATTATTAAACAGTTTTGTTAGCCTCTAATATTTTTTCGCATTTTTTCGATGTTTCCCTTTTTTATCTCTTCGCGATATATTCATATTGTATTTTCATAAAAGATTTTTATCATTGCTATTTAAATTTGCTTCGTAACTTTTTTTATATTAAATCTTTTCTATTAATATAGTACATAATTGGTATGTTGTTTTTATCTTGTAGGTACTTTTTATTATCTAAAAATAGAAATTTTTCTCGAAGATAAATCCTGTTTTTAAACATTTTGAGAAATAATTTGGGTTTGGGTATATAGTATTGGAAATTAAAATATTTTCTTTTATGTAATGCAATTTTGCATAATGATTCTTATTTAGTTTTGAAAAATGGAAATCTTTTCTTTTTAATTTATCCTTGCTGTATAGTATTTTATATATTACATATTTTTTATAAGAGTTTGCTTCAGTTTTATACAAATTACGACAGGTTTCTTATACATTTTCTTTCGAAAATTCTTATTTTCTCGATTTAATTTGATGACGATTGGATAACCGTATATTCGGATTGATTTGATAAATTCTTGGTAATAATAGTTTTATTCCAATACTTCAGTGCTTTGAATAAAATAAATTTTTAAATCGCCAAAATGCTACTTTTGCTTTTTCCAATTGAGTTTTATATATGATAATTATATTTTTATATTTAATTTTGTATCTAGATGTAATATTAAATATTTTAATATTTATTTATAAGGAATTGCCTATTTTTTTGTTTAACTGACCATTATTTAAAATTTTTAACCGATTGTTCCTTCTGAAACACTAATTTGGGATAAGTTATTTCGAAATAAAATAGTTTAGTATTTATATATATTAATTTTTAATTTCCATGAATTATCAGAATTGTATTTTTAATTTTTTTTGTGTTTTTACCAGATACATAAATTATTCAATCGTCTGCAAAGGATTTGTAATAATTTGTTAAGATCAAATAAATGATGAATATCACCATTGTATATATTAAAGATGATTGGAGAATTTACTATGCCTTGTTGTAAACAGTTTTCTACTGTGAATTCTAGGCTTGATTCGTTGTTTCGTTTTATTTTAATAAATGACTTATCTATGATCATGTTGTATATTAATTTTATTAAATATTTAGGAAAAATTTTTTTTATTAATTTATAAATTATGCCTTCGATCCAAATAATGTCAAATGCTTTTTCTACGTCGATTAGGCAAACTGCTACTCTTTGGTTGTCGTTAATTTATTAATTGCATGAATTGTCGAATATTTATCTTTAAATCTGAATTTATTTTTCGGTATTATGTTATTTTCATCACAGTATTTTATTAAGGTGTGATTAATTATTTTATCGTATATTGTACCTATATTTGGTAGAAGGTTATACGATGAAAATTGGTTAGCGTTGTATTGTTTTTATTTTTCTTCTGGATTGGTAATGCTTTCGCTTTTTTCCAATTTTTCGGAAAGTACATATTATTTAATGCAATTTTAAACACTATTGTGTAATAATGTTTTATTTGTTTAGGAATATATTTAAGTACTATATTAGGTACGCTATCGAATTTTGATGATTTTTTCTTGTTTAATTTATTAAAAATATTATTTACCTGAGTGTCATTAATAAAGTAATAAATTTTTTTATCAGGTTGTTTTGGTTTATCTGATATGTTTTATATTAAAAAAGTTGTTATCATAGTATTTTTTGTTTTATCATTTTTTATTCCTTCTTTTAATTTATTAGTTTCTTCCATAATTATATTGTTGAGTCTCGGTTTACCAAGTGTAGAGTTTTGTATATGTACTTCAAAATAATGTAATCCTAGCAAATTGAGTTTATTTTTCATGTTTGTTGTGATATATTTGTTATTGTTGTCTTTATTTCTATTTAATATATCTATTCCAGCTTGGCTGGTGTTGTGATATCATTATATAGTTTTGTTAGTGAGATAATATTTATATCTTCTTGTGTTTTACAAATTGAATTCATTTTGGGGAACATTATTGTTGAATCATTTTTTGAGATATCATTTTTTTGTTACTGATATAGCTTTTATTTTGTTTGTAGTTTTTTTAAATCTTTGTTTATATAACATTCGTTGACATTGTTTTCGTTATTTTAGGTACTAACTTGTTAATGGTGTGATTTATGTAATTGTCTATTTTATCCTGGCTTTTGTTTCTCTATTAAGTTAATAAGTTTTATCTTTTTTGGTTTGATATTAGTGAATTGACGTTTATTAATATAATTTTAAGTGTTTCTAACGTTGTTGGATTGAATTTATCAATATATTTTTTTATGATTGTGCAACGTGTTGTGCATTTTTTATATTTTAGAATCTAATAATGTGAATATTATTAAAAAGTTTTCTTCATAATTTTTCGTTATTTATTATATTTTATAAAGTATGATATTATATAAATACTATGAATCTTTTAACGATAATCGAAAAGATTATAAAATAAAATAAAAAATTAAAGTGAGAGAAGAAAGAAGAAAACGTCGTTTTTATCCTAAGAGATATCTCTGAATATGCAAAGATGCCTTCACTATTTAAAAGAGAACGTAATCACAAATTTTTTAGGATGGACGTTAACATTTTGTTACGTGATTATCATCACTGCGATATATTTTGAATTTTACATATTGAAAATTCTAATAGTTAAATTTATTTTTATTGGTTTTATTTGGTTTATTATTATTTTTTTTATTTAGTAGCATAATTATACGTATGATTAAAGCATGTCATACTGTTCTTGAGAGAAAAACTAAATTATTAATGCATTATTTAAATCAAAGTTCTTAATTCATAATTGTACAAACCAGGCTTAAAATAGACGCAAATAAGACTACATAGGATAAAATGAAAAAAGTAAAAGATTGGATAAATAAAAAAATCTAAGTATAAAAGATTGTAAATAGAAAAGAAGCATCAAAATAAGATATACTTTTTATTCGTTTGAAACGTGTAATTTAATTTAAAAATTGATTAATTAATTATAATCATTTAAAAAGAAATAATAAAATCAAAGAATAAATAAGTAAGTGACATATGGAGTAAACCTTTAAAGTAAAAAACAAAGTAAAAATTTTAATTTAAAGTTGTAATTATAAAGTAAATAATAATTTGAAACTAATATAGAGAAGATATTTATAATTTATTTATATAATAAATTATATATATTTATAGAATAATTAAATTATCTCTTAGAATTCAAAAAAATTAATGTATATATATTTACGTATACATGAAGCGGCGGTTTGTAATTAATCTGATATCAGAATTATCATAATATGATCCGCGTCAGTCAGATTTTATCTGAAACAAAAAAAGTAGTTCTTGAGCTTGTCCTATAATTATAAATATTCTAAATAGTATCTGAAAATTACTGTTTAGATGTATTGTAAATACTAATATCTCTTCAACATATCAAACCATGCGTAAATCAGTTTTATACTATAGTTTCAATTCAATCGAATTATACTTCTTTCATATATATCAGCAAACAATTCATATAATAGAGAGCTGAAATTCAGTGCATATTTACAATAATAATCTAATAAGTAATGAAATGATTAAATAAATAAGTTAAATGACATAAGTATTATGAAATTATTTTTAATATATTTCTAATTTATTTACAATTTATCATGTAGAATAAAAATTTGTATTAAAATTAGGCAAGCTATATATATTAAATCTATTTTATAAATATTTAATAATTATATTATAATATAAAAACAAATATTCATATCATAAAACTCCATTATTCATATGATATAATATGAAGTCATATTTTATATGGCTTGTTTTCTTGAAAATTTAAACATTATAAATAGCTAATTATAAATTATAAATAGTTTTTAACGATTATTAACAGAAATATAATTATGATAACTAATAAAATAAACAACCTAGATTAAAATTTTATATGTATTATTAGTTAAAACTATTAAATTAACTTTATATGTATGAGATATATTTTTATGGATCAATAAATATTTTTAAAAATTTATTGTTAATATATATGATATACTAAATAAAATTGCTATGATTTATAAACATACTGTGGTATTGAAAAATATTGAGCCCTGAATAATTTAGTTTAAATATAATAACTTTAAAAATTGAACTAATAATACGTTTTTTGGTAAAATTCTTTATTAAAAAATTTTGTATATTGCGTAAAAGGTGGATTTTTCAACTTATAAATTTATTATGTATTTAAACAAAAATAAAAATCGAGATAAAAAATTAGGGAAGAAAGAAGGATAATACTAACTATACAATAATACTAATTATAATACATTGATGTTGATTCAATACGTATTGTTAAAGCTTTAAAAATATATTGAAATGTGACAATAACACAACTGAAAAATAAGTTTTGACTTATCAGAATTGGAACGAAATTTTGAATGAAAAATAAATTTCAAGAGAATACATTTTTATACATATATCATATTTATATACATATTAATAAGAAAACATAAAAATATTAATAATCTATAAATTTTTTTTATAAACATAACTTATAATAGAAAATGTGCAGAAAATATAAATAAAAGTTTTATTCTTTATTTAAACAAATTTTTATTGATTAAATAAAAAAAATCAATATAATAATTATTTGTAGAAAAAAAATAATTTATAAGTATAGTTTTTAGTTATATTTATTTAGATAAATATTATATTTTATGAATTATTAATTCATCATAAATTTTTTACAAAATTTCTTTTCCAATAATATATATTATTGGAAACAAATGACTAATATATATAAACTATGAACTTTTATTTTTAGTTTTGGAACGTCTACAAACATTGAAAATTTTAATGAAAGAATACAGTTTTCTAGCTCTTTCATGAAATATTAATATAGTGTCATCTATATTCTAAAGGATGAAAGCAGGGTGTATCACTAGTACATAGCAGCAAGAAGAGGAGAAAAATTATCTCTTTTCATAGCTACAAGGAAATTCTCAATGAAGAAAATATCATAAAGATTCTATACCAACCGTCTTTTTATGGCGACTGTATTATATTCCCTACTAATTTTTAGGCGACAGGGATTATCTTAGTTTTAAAGAAGAATGGTTGGCCAATGTCATTGCACCTTTTTACCACTCATTTCAATTATACACAAGAAAATTTTAGAGAGTAAACTATACTTTGTAAAATTATTTTTATATTATTTATAAATTACAGTAAATATTATATTATATTATATTATATTATATTAATATTATTTACATTATTATATATTAAGTACATTCATAATATTACAATGGTATAATAATAAACATAATGTAGAAAATGATAAATTTTGTGAAAAACTAATTTTATATTATTTTTCTTTTTGTATAACATTATAAAATAATCTATTTTATTAATACTTTTTTTTAATAATATGAAAAAAATAAGAAAGAAGCAAGAATAAAATTAAAGTTTGAACAAAGCTACTCTATTTCTTGTTTTTTCAATTTTATGGACAGGAAAAGAAGCAATATTTATTGATGTTTAGGACATACATAAAATTTCATTATCCATAAAATAGATTTTTCTTTCGATAGTAAATTTTTTTAATTCATTTGTTCAACAACAAAATTTTTTATTAGAAAATAATATTAATTAACAAATTAAGCATTATTTAAATATTATAAAATCAATACTGAATAAATCATCTATCAATTCAAAATCTTAATGTTTAAATTTACGATTAAAATTATTATATTTTTCAATGATTAATACCTTTTTAAATTACACAAATTATTGTATTACTTTTGATAGATATAGAAATAGTTTAAAATATTTGTTGTAAATAAATAGTATCTTTTTTTATTATTTTTTATTTATAATTCATTACATTGATAAAAATATTAAATCAATCTATTTATGAAATATTATATGAAATCCTAAGTTTTTTTTCGTTTAATCACAGATTATAAATCTTCACGCATTGAATGGAAATTATAAAGAAATAAAGTAATTTATATTAAAAATAAATTTATATATTTTTTTGTATTATTCCTTATTAAACTTCAACTTTTTTATAAATTATGTATTTTTAAAGTCATAAATCATCTACAAAAGTTTAAAAATAACAGAAGTATGATTTCAATTTTGAAAACAAATTTATATTATTACTTTTGTTAATTGTAATCTTTATTTTAAGAGCTTAATGGATTACTTAATGTTTTAAATAAATAGATCGAATCAATAATTTTTTATTTTATTAATTTCAATTAATTAAATGAAAAATACGATTTATAATAAATGCTTAAAGACGATAATCATAATATTATTTTGACCTAAAAAATTTGATAGAGTATTCCAAATATAAAAAAAGAAAATTAGTAGTATATAAATGAATATAAATTTGTACTTTTAAATATTATAAAAAATATTATTTATAATAAAAAATTTATGAGAGCTTTTAAAATAAAAATTTTACAAAATATGTGTATAGGTATATATTAAATATAAAAACAAGTTTAAAAAACATGATTTGAAAAATAAATTCAAAAAAAGATGTAGTAAAAACTAGTTGCCACAAGCAAATTTCTTTTAATTAATATTTATAAATATATTATAAAAAAAGTGAAAATAAAAATCAGATAAAGTATCAAAGTAATATATGCAATCTTTTTCAACAAAAAAGCACTTTCGACTTTTGAGTAACCGTGTAAAAATGTATAAGAAATAGTCAAATGCAAAAGAATTTCAGCAACGCTAATATAAATGAAATAAAAAAAAAATTATTTTGCAAAAATTGATTACTCGTATATTTATAATTTAATTTTTGAAATGTAAAAACAAATTATATGTTTTTCTGAAAAAGTTGTGTTTTTATTCGTTTTACCCTAAAAGCAATGAGTATATATACTTAATTCCATTAAATTAGATTAAGTCCAACAAAATTTACATTTTTTTTAAATAATATTAATCAGAAAAATTTCATGAAAAAATAATTGAAAATTCTTTTTAATAAAAATATCACTCTACCCATTATTTATATTAATATATATATATATGCTAAAATTATAACATAGAATAATTAATTTTTTATTTTTATTTATATGATCTCACAATTAAGATATATACCTACCAAAAAGCATGTTGTTAAAAAAGTTTATATATTAATTTTTTAATCAACCTAATATAAGAAATAAAAAATATTTATAAAGTAATAAGGGGTTTGTATATATGTATGTATTTATATATACAAACAACAGTTGTAGCTTTTACGGTTATAAAACTATAGATTTAATTACACATTAATACAATACTGAAGATATTGTAGATATATCATCTGTTGTACTTTTTACATACTTAAGAAAAAAACGTACCGTGTTAATTACTTTTCTAACATTACTGCTTTTTTTTAAAGATAATATTTTAGAGAGAACTTCAATTTATATTTCCGTATTGTATTATCTGGTCAATTATCTACATTTGTAACACACAATAGTTAATTAATTCTATATAAAATTTTTTTAATTTATTTCAAAACACATATTTATTTTTGTACTTTACTGAATATTTTATAATTTAAATATATTCTTTTGAACATTTTTTTTATTTGTTCTTATTACTAATTTTTTCATTTATCTTAAATATAAGGTTTATCTTAAATATTAAAATATTTACGTTGTAATTTGAAATATATATTAAAATAGAATTTTTTTCACGTTTTATTAATTGATAAAAATATCTAAATTACCGAAAATTCAAAATACACGAGAATTTAATTTCACAGCTATAAAAAAAAATGAATTCTGTTTTTAAGAGTTGGAATAGTATTTCTAAAATTAATTAAGATGTATATATACATATATATATTTATATGAACTTTAAACTTATATAAATAATCCACACAAAAAATTAACCTAAAATCAAAATAGTAAATTAAACTTTATTTTATTGTATTTTTTAATATTTATAATTAAATTTTTATTTTACTTACTTTTTAAAATTTAAATTAACTTATTTATACATATTCAGAATTTTAGTGTAAAAATTTATTTTATTAAAAGTAATTATTTTAAGTAAATAAAATTATTGTTTATTCATTACACATTTTATGTAATAATTGTACAAAATTGTTAGAAAATAATTACTTTATAAATACTTCATAAATTACTTCATAAATTTTAAATATTGAAATCTGGCAAGTAAAAAAATATTTTATATATAAATCGACCATCTAAAAATAAATAGTATCTATCCAAACTAAACGTAACACCATTTATAACTCAATTATTAAACATCATCTTTCCATTTCTTATTTAATTTTCATAAATTACTTGTAATTGTATATAAGAAATTTTAATCAAATATGCATGAAAAGTACAAAAAGATTTTCAATATACGAAAAATTATGTAATCATTAAATTGATTACACTTATGCACACAAACTTTTTAAAGATATTTATGAAGAAAGGATGTCAACCATTGGTTTTTTCTTCCCATCAAAGTTTAAGGATACATTTACATAAAAGTAAAAATAAATTCGATATTAGTATTATGGTCGTCTTTAATTAAACTTTACATATATTTAAATATATGTATAATATATGTGCAAAACTGTATATTATCCATTACAAACATACTTATAGTTACATGGACATAAATTTACTCTTAAAATTAAGATTAAATTTAAAATAAAGAATTAAAATAATGTAAAATTGATAAACGAAACAATCTAAAAATCTAATTTATTAAAATATATACTTATTTCTTAATATATAAAATAATCAATATAAAAATAAGTTCAATTCAGACTGAAAAGCCAACATATTTTAACAAAATTTAAACAAATTTTAACAAATTTAAACAAATATTACAAATACCTATTAGAAGAAATATGAATATTTAATTTTAATTCTTAGAAATTAATGAACAAAAAATTTTATAATATTACTTGTATTAAACCTTATCTAATATAAAAATAATAAAGTATTTATTTTATTTTAATAATATTTTATTATCATAAATGAAAAATAATTCTGAAGAAACACAATAAATGATAAATGGTTAATTGTTACAATAATAATATTATAACATTAATTTATAAAAAAATGTAGTTGGAGAAAAAAAGCAATATTTGAAAATTCTTTAAAAATTTTAAATTAAACTACACAGATATACATACATCAGACTAGTTAATCTTTATAATACATTTTAAATTAACGTTGATAAATCGTTCAAATTTTAAATAGAATATGTTCGGTAAGTGATTATATTGTGCATTCATCTCAATAAAAACTTGTTCTGAATAATGTAAACCTTTTTCCGCGTAATAATTGATGAATTAGATTTTAATTAAAAGTGAAGTTTAGGAAATCTAAATAAAGTTCAAAGCAATCATGTTAGGTCTGCAAGGCATATCAAGCATGAATAGCTAGGGCGGTGTTCGAAAACGCAGATGGAGCCACGTGGAGGGTGAAGGTATACGAACGGTGAAATCGATAGCGCTTCTGAGTGAATAATGCTAGTGCGTGCGAAGTCCACCGTGATGCGCGTGTTATACCTACAAACGTCGTCTCGCACACGGATTCAATAACAATTAACTATCTTACTCATAATTTAAAAAGTATATATTTGAATTAAAATAAAACTTATTCTAATAACTATTAGTATTTTTCTCTTTTTGTTTGTTTAAATAAAAATTCAAAAAAACCTATTTAACTATACTTACACGAATAAAAAGATCCTTTCATTCATACCATATTTTTAAGTTTTTAATTCTAATTAACCTTTACAATTATAAAACTTTTTCTTAGAAAAGTCATTTAATAGAGTTTGAAAACTTATGGTATACATAGATGATTAATAAAACTTAATAATATTGCATTATACATATACTAAAATAAGATTCAAATAAAACTTAAATTTTAATAGAAAAAGTCTATAATAAATTTCATTAATTATTTTAAATCAAAATTTTTGTAAAATAAATAATCTAACATATCGTAAATAATCTATTTCAAAATATAATTAATTTTATAAAAATATTACTCTTTACATGTATATGGATATCTGTAATCAATTTATAATATAGACAGTGCAATATTTAAATTTAGAACATTACAAATAAAAAATGAATGACATTTATATTATGAAAATTGTATAATTTAATAAAGATTTTTTTATTATTATAATTTTAACTACAAAACATATCAAGTAAAACTACATTAATCCTTTTTAAATAGTGATTTAAATTTGAATAAATGTATTATATTTTTCGTGATATTTCACTATAATACTTCAGTATTTCTTTTTACTGTTTATATTTATCCTTGATTATCCCTTGTGTTTATTTAAGAATAAAATTTATTTGATTAATAAATTATAATCATCCGCTATAAAATTTTGATATATATTTTTAAATCTCTATAATTTCATTTTATAATAATTTTTCATTTTTAAAAAGACTAACGTTTATAGAATCCTTATCTATCAAACAATTTAATTTATAATTTAATTTGTAATTAAAATTCAAATATATAGTTCAAAAATCATTTTTAATAATATTTTTTAAAAAAAATTCTTAACGGACATAACGTAATATATTACATTTAAAATTTCTCAAAATTGTTCTTTTGATGATCAAAAAAAGAGATGTACTCACACTACGTAAATGTTATCTTTTTTAAAACTTTTTTTACCTTTTTTATCTACAATATTCACATAATGTAATTTTTAGATTTATATAGATATTATAAAATTAAGGAGTAATGTTCATTATTTATAATTAAAAAAATGTTTTTTAAACAATCCTTTTATCAACTGTAAGTAACAAAACTTAATTCAGATTTTTTATTTTAATGAATATTTCTTTATGTTACACATAGAATTTTATAGCTATATATAAATATCGTATTTTTAATGTTATCAATATTATTCAACTAATATATAAAATAAATGAAAATTTAGTTAAAAGGCTTATCTAAGTAAAAAAAATTTATCAAAAATTTCTTTATCATAAAAGATTATCGCAAGACTCGATTTTGTAACTGCTTTTACTTAACACTACAGTTACTTACATAAAAATATCTATAACTTATTTTGGTGTAAAGCATGAATGAATTAAAACAATTCTATAAAAAACAATTAAGAAAATTTTTTTTTGCGCTTATCTACACAGAAGTATGTCGGTCAAACATGTAAAAATAAACTATTGGATCAATTGAAAAGATACACACAATTAATTAAATTGTGCTAATCTTATTAAGAGAACTGAAAAAATGATTACTTATATTATAATTCCTTAAGAACATTTTAGTAAAATAGAACAATATAAATATATGGTCAATAAATAGATGAAATGAATAAATTTAATGATATCTATGTGTATTGCATAACTAAAAATATGTAAAATTATATAATACATTATTTTTTAGTTTTAGTCATATGTAAAGTATTATTGATTCCAGTATAAAATAAATACCTAATAATCTTAAATATAATAATTATATAATTTTAATTTATTACCTTCTATTTTTCATCAGTGGTATAATTTAATTTATTTATAAATTAAATAATGTAATTGTAATGAAATTTCTTCAATTTATATATCATAGAAAATGTTAAATAATTCACACGCGCGCACACATACACACATCCACACATGTATATATATAATTAGCATTTATTCAATTCTGCATAATAAATAAAATATAAAAAGAGCTAAATACTTGAATAATTTATTTTAATATTTTATAAAAGTATAACAAAATAATAATTATTTATAAAATTAATTGTTGAAAATCAATTACTTTTTCTTTAGTTTATCATAAATTAGAGAAGTAAAATATTTTATAATTCATATTAAAAAAGAAGCAAATTAGCTACGAAATACAAATATTTCATAAAATAAGATTTTTGTAATAATATAAATATAAATTCGAGATTAAGTATATTAATCAACGAAAATAGTATCGAATTATGTAAAACATCAAATTATGTTATTCTTAAAATATACATTTTTTAAATAAAAAATCATTATAATTACTTTAACTTATTTTTAATAATTTGATTGCTATTTTAGTCTTAATATGTTTTTAAGAGACAATAATAAAAAAAAAGAAATTACAACATATATAGGAAATATTTTTAATTACTATTCAGTAAGGTATGTCCATTTATTCATGTCGTTCACGTAACTACAATCGATTTTGATAATCATATAATGAAAACATAACTTTCTCTTTTTCTCTTTCTTTCTACCTATTCATTAAAGGATTCAATATAAACATATGATGTATATAATATTTTTTTTAAACTTAAAAATATGTTTATAAATGTGTACTTAATTTTTACATTTTTAACTATAAATATATATGTGTATCTTTAAATATAATTAAGAAAATATAACATATATGTAATAGTTAGTAACTTGTTTACGTTCGATGCTATCATATTAATAAAAAATTAAGTATTTATCGATCATAACATAAATTAATTAAATTATTTTTTTTTAATAGTAATAGCTTAAATAATGAAATATAGGCTTATATATTTATTATTAAATAATACATTTATAAAGTATAAAATTTTTAATTACTTTAAATTCTTTTATTTTTTAATTATATTTAAATTAGCCTACATTTTAACATCAAAACCCTTAAATAAATACTTTCTTATATTATCCTTCTTTACCATTCAAAATATTATCTAAAAGAAAAATTATTTTATAACATAATATAGTAAATTAAAAAATTATTATATATGTATTTTATCTGCATAAAATAACTAATAAATGAAACTACCCTTTTATATAAATATAAAATATTATATTTTTTAAAGAATCAATCAAAAAAGCTTTATAAATTTTATTATTAGGTAAATACATTTTTTAATTGAAAAGAATAAATTAAAAAATATATTGTATATAAAAATTGAAAAAAAATAAAAAATCTTGTAATAAAAAAAATTTTCAATATTTAGAACAAATGAATACGTATTATTGTATTAAAAAAGTAATTAAACAATTATTGTTTCCTTTATGTATCTATTTTTCTTTATGTAGAAAAAGTCATCTATTTTATTATGATATAATATATTACAATCATAAATGTCTTTTTTATTAATATATTGTTTTTTAATAATATAAGCATACATGTATTTAAAATATATATTTTTTGAAATAATACAATAAGAAAAAATGTTTATTGAAAAATTTATTTATCTATTGTATTTAAAGTGTATTTAATATTGAGATTATCAATATTACTTTCTTTTAAAAAAATTAAATTGTATGTAACTAATCTATACATATTTTTTATACTTTAATGTAATAATTGAACAAACATTTTTTTTCAAAAATTTATCAATAAACTCTATGATAAATATTTTTTTAACTTTATATATAACATTATGAAAAGGAATTTTTTTCTTCATAAAAATTTAAAATTACTGAATGAAGTCATTAACTTTATTACTTAGGGAATTAGGATTTTTTATTAAAAGAAATAATAGTATATTATTGAATTGAATTTGTAAGATTTTTCTATTTTCAGTAATATTAAAAAAAAATAATATTGAGTTTCATTATTATTATATAAGTTTTTGAAATTTGCAATTAAAAATTCTTAAAGATAATCTTTTTTTGTTATTTGAATTCATTGTCATGCCTTGTAATACTATAAATACTACATAAAAAATATTGTTGATTCATATATTAATCTACTTGATATGAAATTTTAACTATAAATTGAAAAAAAACTATTAAATAGAAATTTAAATATCAAAATATCAAAACGTAAATCTGAAATAAAATAAGAAATGTTTCGTGTACACTTATATTCACCCTAATGCCGTCAATTAAAATCTATAAATCGCTGGAAAAGAGATGGGCTACTAACCTAGATTCAAGAAGGTCATCCTCTCTCTCTATCTATCTATTACTCTATCTTACTTTGTATTATGCACACGCGCATAATAAAAATGAAGTTACCCTCTTTTAAGAATATTCAACTATACAGTCACAATGAAATAAAAGGAAAAGCAGAAGAATATATATATATACTAAAGTTTTTAAAATTACATAGATTTGTCCTTTATTTGCATATATTTATATTATATATATATATATATAATATTTATACAATAATCCATGTCTATTTAGGGAACCACGTGTATTTCCATATGTATATTTCTAAATTCTATTAAATTAAAAATTTCTACGTACTTATAAGAAGTAAATATTCTGTTATATAAATTGATTTAATTTTAATACGAACTTTCAGTTTTTATTTTATCAATTTCTCTTTAGAAAACAACGTTAAAAATGATATTGTACATCTTTACTTTATTATGCAACAAAGGATTTGAGAAAGTTAATCTAATTACTAATATACTGTTATCTTCAAAGTATGTTTCTAAATTATAATTTCACTATAAACTTTATCTTTATCTGTGATGTGTTTTTGTATGTAAACATATTAATAGAGTTGTACATATATATATATTGGCATACACAAATATGCGTAAAATAATTAATCATTACATAAATATTTCCTTTTAATGTAAAATTTATAAATTTATATAAAAAAATAATAATCAATGCCTACTTCATTCTAAAAAACATAATTACAAAAATATAAAAATTTTTTTATTTTATAGATCTATATATTCATTACCCATTAATAATTATATACAAAATCTAATGTTTATTTTATTCTTTATTTGTACATAAATATAAATATACATATATAAATGGCTTAAATTTTATGTAAAATATTCATCTATGAAATGTTGGTAAAATATTTTTTCAAAAGTGTATAAAACGAATACACAAGCATTACAACTTTTAATTGCTGTAAATTATTATTATTAAAATATTATTTTATTTATAATTGATGTATGTCTATTATTTAGTTTTTAAAAATTTTTAATTCATTAATAAGTAATATAAAAAGCTATTAAGCAGAGTTAATAAGACCTAAAATGAATGAAAAAAAAGTAGATATAAAAGAAACAAAATTAAAAAATACACATTCTTGTGCATAGTAGTGATCGAATTTATAAAAGTATATACTTTATAATATTAAGAATATTGAAAATTTATTTCAATTTATAATTTATAACATTACAAAGTTTTTATTTTATGAATAATATATTATTATAATATATACAAAAAATGTATAATCTTATTAATCTAAATTTATAAAATTTATGTTATTCGCATTTTAGTGCGTCTATGTTATGATTTATTTCTCTATTTCCTCTATATATATATATTCCTTTATTCATCCTATATTTTTATATGTAATCTTATAATTATTAGATTTTTAAAGTATAATGGTTATTCATAATGCATATGTTAATAATGTATTATCGTTATTAAAATTCATCAATCTAACTATAAATATTTTTTGTATTTTAAAATCTAATTTTTACAGTTATATTTGTTATAGAATATTATATTTATTTATTTTATTATATTTATTTTATAATTTTATCATACAAAATAATTTTATTATATAATATCGTGAAATAAAACATTATTTGATTTTAATTTATAACTTTAATATTGAAACAACACTTTGAATATTTTCTACCCATTTAATTTTTAATATTAATGTATATCAAAAATGATAAAATATTACATTTTATTATTAGTAAAGATTAACAAAAATCATAATATAGTATTTATTCACTTATAGAATTTAGCAGAAAATTATATCATTTTTCAAACAACAAACTGTAAAATATTTGAAAATATCAATGAAGAGCAGTATAAAATA
The DNA here is from genome assembly GCA_018907195.1 of Dolichoris vasculosae. Classification (NCBI taxonomy): domain Eukaryota; kingdom Metazoa; phylum Arthropoda; class Insecta; order Hymenoptera; family Agaonidae; genus Dolichoris; species Dolichoris vasculosae. The sequence goes on along the minus strand of JACCHY010000014.1, from coordinate 3,495,051 downwards.
TTTTATGTCGTAAAATAAAGCTATACCATTAAAAAAATGCAAACAAGAAAACCAGACAAGAAATATACATAATCAAAAAACAAGACGAAATTTTTCATGAAAAAGAAGAACTTAATATTATTTTCAGGGAAGTATAATAGCATAAAATTGTTTCAAAATGTACTATTTATTTGTAAGTAAGTATGAATTGTAAAATAGCATATTCTAAATTATGATAGAGACCAATTTAAAGAAATTTAAGTATATCAAAGGATTAAATATTAATTATTATATCAGAGCTTTTATCTAGAGATAACTTATATTTATAATAATTTTTAAAACAAAAATTGAATTTTATTATAATATTTTAATATATTTTTTCTTAAAAACTAATGTAATTCTATTAAATTTATGACATAACATTATTCTTTCTTATTAATTTTATTGATATCATTCATAATTTTATATTTTTTTAACCAGAAATTCATTTCTATAACTCAGTGTGGATAGTTTTTTTAGATTAATATCTAAAAAACTGAAATATTTTATTTACAAATAATCAATTAAAATTAAATTGTCTGATTCTATAATTTGATTATTCGTATATTTACAAAAATTCATATAATTTCACTATAAAAGAAAATAATTTATATATTTAATACGCATTTATTACTGATGTTATTTTTAACATTTTTGTCAATTTATAATAGTAAGTTATTTGAAGGCAATAGTGTATCACTAATTTGTCAAGATTACATATCATAAAAATTATGCATTTATGTCTATTTTAAAAAATATGTAGATCTTGCAAGTAAGATTTATATATATTATATTAAATATTCTTTTCGATTTAATTTTTATATTTCTTACCTTATATCAATTTAATAAAATAAAAAATCGAGAGATAATGTAAAACAATTTCTTACAAACAAATAAATCCATCTTCTTGAATTTAATATAGAATTAAAATCTATATGATAGATATATTCAACTATTTATGAAGCTTTATAGCTGTAAAATATTATAATACTATCTATTATACTAATATACATGCATGAAAGAAAATAACTTACCCTAAGAATCTATTCAATTCTTCATTGAATCTTATTTTGTCGAATTAAAAACTAAAATTGTTCCGTTAAAAAAAATTTGTAAAAGTAATTACTTTAATACAATATTTTATTAAATAAATAATTTTATAACATTTTTCAAATTTAAATACAAATTCAATTATCAAATAGAAATTTATTTTAATTCAAATGATTTTATTCATGTTTGCGATCCTTAAATCACATTTTTATAAAAAAGGAACTGTAAATATTTTAAAAATTTTGAATTAATGTATGGTATGTAAAGATGTCTGAATATAATACAGTGAGAGCATTTTATTCAATTTATATTAAACAATAATTTGTTAATTTCGTATTATATAATAAGTAAAATTATACATAATTTAAAGTTAAGATATTTCATTTTAAGTCATTTAAATTTGATTTTATTATTCTTATAAAATATTATTTACTTTAATTTATTTAATTAGATGTTAGTAAAATAATATCAATTAATAAAATAGCAATAAAAATAACAATAAAAAAACACTATATTATTTACAAATATATTTGTGAATATCTTTTATGAATATTTTTATATGAATTAATATGTCAGAAATAATTTTTTCAATTTAAATGTAATTATGTTATATATATATTTTTTTTTCATATAATGTTCAGATTTTAATAAAAGTAAATTAAAATATTTAATTATAGGATTATAGTTTATTTTAAAGCATAATTATTAAAAACTGCTATAGATAATTAAATTTATTTTTTTTAATATTTATTATTTAAATCCTAACATAAAAATTATTGATAAAGTCACTGTAGACTATATAATTATTCTTAATAATGTTTAAACTTTAAAACAAATAAGAATATATTTGCACATAATACGATAATACATTCTACCGTAGTTTCATAACATAATGATTAATCTTTACTTTAAAAACTGTTGTTAAATAAATTTACATATAAAAAATCTAAAAGTAAATAATTTATCGAGAGTAGCGGCAGAATCAGTGATCAGTGGAACTTTAATTATACTTAAATTGTAGTAACATAGTAGTTTCATATTGTTAAGTAGATTGATTTGAGCTTAACTTTCCCTATTGCGTACTTGCTAATTCTTCATATATAAGAAACGAGATTAGCATTATCACTTATATAAGTTTGCAAATAAGAGAAAGAACTATAAAAAAGAATATGTAGCTACATGACTCTATATACAAAAACTTTAAAAAAAATATTCGAATGCTGTATCTTTTTATTTCTCTCATTTCTTTATAATTTGAGCATAGTAGTTCAATTTATTTTAATAATCAATGCATTCGTATTATGTTTAGTTTTAAAAAATTAAGTCTTCCGTTTTTAATACAATTATATTTAAGTAATTATATTTATTAATTTCCTTAAAATTAATTGTAGTATTATTTTGAATGAATTTCTATTATAATGAAAGATACTATTTTATTAAGGACTTGTGAATAATAGTGTTTGTATTTGTCGTATAAATTTAGATCTAAAATACGAATGAGTTGCTGAAAAAACTTTACTAATTTTTGTTCATAATAATAATAGTATTATATAAAATAAATATATTTTAATAATATTTTTATAATCTAATATTAATTTGTAAATACATATGTGATCTTCTTCAATACCAAAAACAAAATAAGATGTTATACGATTTTTTTATTAACAATTATTTTCGTTAACTAAATTAAATTAAAATAGCGAAATAAATTTTAATATAATATTATAAATGTTATTTTAAATCTAGTTAACTAAAAAATAAAATCAAATATTTATTTTAATTAAGAAAGAGCAATAATCAATAATTTATATACGTATTTTTTATATACTAATTATGATTACACATAAAAAATTTATCTTTTTTCATTCATAATATAAAAAGATTTCAGTAAATATAATAAAAAAATATGTCGTAGAAGTCTTCTACGTTTTTGTGGTTGATAAGATATCATTTGACCGTAATTTATTTACTATACACTTATATAAATTTCACGTTGATAATTTAAATTATTATTTTATATACTGTAAGTATAAAAATGTACCACATTTACTTCTAATAACTTAAATATCTGATTTTTTATCTGATATAACGTTTCTTTTTTCATGATTTTAAATAAATATAAAAAAAATTATAGTTAAATAATAAAATTTATAAATTTTCTATTATATATATAAATTATAAAAAAGTTTTTTTCAATGTATGATTTTTGGTCGAAAAATGTAGTACAAATCTGTAACAAAAAACTATTTTATAAGATGTTAAAATGATAAGTAATAATAAAATGTTGAGAAAAAATTACTTAACATAGTAATAATTGAAAAGAAATATACACGATAACATAAATTATAAATATTATGTATAATAATTTAAGAATATCCAACAAACGTTTTTTCATAGTATAAAGCTGTGGACCGTTGTGTTGTAAGCGTGTTAATTATACAAAGAGAAAATACAACATAGCTAAACTTAAATAGCTCACAAATTCAAGAGGAAGACAAAAAATCATTAAATTTCACCATGCTTAAGAATAGAATAAATAAATCAAGAAAAGACAAAGAGTAAGAGACTTATCTAACTTTCAGCTTATAAACAAATTTATTGTATAGCATGTAGTTCAATTAATAATTTGAGTTAATTATTTATTATTCTGTGATAATTGTAAAAAATATTTAAAGTAACAATATTATATTGAATCTTATATTGAATCATATTTAATTCCACAAAATTATATTTTACTCTAAATAATATATTTCTTACAATGAAATTAAAGTTTTGATAAATTATAATAATCTTACAATTATCATAGATTTTTCTTTTTATCAAATTTCTATTCTTGCCAAGTATTTTCAATTCAATTATTGTGGTATTTTTCTATCAACAGTTATTTATAAAATGTATATAAATACAATAAATTTTAATAATTAACAAATTAAATTAGTATTCTAATAATTATTTTTTAGATAATTTATAAATGAATAAAATAAGTAAATAAAAAAAAATAATTACATAATATCAAAAAATTTTATTTTAAATCAAATTTTATGAAATTTATAAAACTGAAATATTTCTTATATCAACTTGTAAAATATATGCTTCAAATTTAATTTTTCTTCAAATACTAAATATTAATATTATATAGTATACTAAAAAAGTTATTATAAATTTAGAATAAGAATATATTTTGTGATATTTTACTATTCGATTATTATAATTTAAAAATTGTCTTTTATATTAATCCAAATATTTATTATTAATATAAATATTTTATAAAATAATTTTTTTATTCTATAAATTTAGAATATAATTAATTACTCCAATTTATATAATTAATTTATTCATAAATTTCTTTACCAGTGAAATGAATAAATTAGTAAATGATAAATAATATTTTAGTATTATTAAATGATGACTTTATTAAAATAAATAGACAAAGTATATATATATTAGTTTCATAAATTTATTCAAAAAAGGAAATCATTTTACAATTTTAAAATATAAATCGATCAGGATGAAAATTTAATAAAGTTTAAATTCCCCTCTCTCTCTCTCATTCTTTTTTGACTTATGTTTATATTTTCTCTCTTAGTAATAATGGATATATTTAATGAATTATATGAAATTAAATACAAATATTTAATTAAAATAAATTTATATAAATTTTTTATTAATAATATTAGTATCCCTTAAATATATCAATATAAAAAATTATATTTATAAATATTGTATGATACACTATAATTTATACATATAATTTAATTCAATAAAATATTAGAAATATGATTTTCAAAATATTTTTTTAATTCTTTTATATAATATTCATATTTTATTTCATAAAATATATTTAAAAATAAACAGAATACAAAAATAATCATGCTATCAATTATGGAAATCATATTGTTAAATTACTTTAATAAACTAACTGAAACGTAATGAATATACTAGTACAATATAATTATATTAAGAATATGTAAAATAATATTTTATTATTCATAATTTATATTATTCATTTTTATCATTTATTAATATAATTCACTCTATTATTAAATACCGTAAATTATAAAACATGTTATATAATCATGCAAAATTTTTTACTTATTTTTCATAATAAACGTTAAATTCAATCTATTTATATTATTATCTCCAATCACTATTGATATCATTTCTTATATTAATTACTAATAATTCTAACAATATAAATATTTTATAGATACAAAACTTTGCCATATATAAAAATATATATTAAAAAATTTAATCAGAAATTATGATCATTCAAAATAAAAAATGGCTTTAAATTAATAAAATAATATAAAAAATCAAAAAAATAAATGGAAGTTAGAATGTTAACAAATCATTTTGGATATTTATATTTTTTTAATTAAATTTTGTTAAAAAGGTAATACAGCTAGATTATAATATTTTAAGAATTAAGAAATACAGTTCAGAAGAAATGAATATTTGTTTAAATATAATTTCTTTCTTTATAAAACAAAACAATATAGTTTAGAAAAAAATTTCATAATAAATAAAAGACAGTAATAAGTATTTAAAAATTTATATTTAACATTATAATTTTTACTTCTATCTTAGATAAAAAAATTGATAATATAATAATACTTACAATAAAACTTTAATAATATATATTGTATATTTCTTTCTTTCAATTCATAAATATAATTCTAAAATACTGTTATAAAATTTATAAAATAAGTAATGGTAACTAACTTTTAAAAATAAAATAAATTATAATGTATTTTAAAACTAAATTATAAGTCACTAAGTAACGTAGTTACCAGTAATAGAAAACGCAAATAATTAAATAATTTATTTATTTCTTATTCAACAACTACTTTAAAATTTTAGATCTTCTAAACTTAGTTTTTAATGATAACTTCAGTTATTAATAATATGTAATTAAATAAATACATCTATAAATGAATATTATAAATATATATGAAATATATGAACTTCAAAATTAAAAAAAAAACGTAATGAAATTTTATTTGAAAATCTTTCATCTATTTTCAATAAAATTTTAATATAAATTTTACAAGTAACAATGTATAATAACTATATTGACCAACGTAAAATGATAATTGTGATAGAAAATAATAATTTTAGAAAGTAAATTAATAATAAAAATTTATTTACAGTAAATATTAAAGACAATTTAAGAATCAGTTAAAGTTGAAAATTATAATAATTTTTTATCGTAAATAAAAAGCACATGTAAACTACAAAAAAATTAAAAGAAAAGTAAGCACTAATTTTTGTATTAAACAGTTATTACTAATATATTATAATTTAATTTAAGAGATTAACTTATGTTTTATAATAAATCATTGTAAAAGACGGAAGGAACTAAATATACAATGTACAATGCAATAATTATTATTGATAAATATTTTTTTTGTAAAGATATAAATAAAATTTTAGTTTTATTTGAAAATTCAATATTATTATTTCTAATAGATTAGAGTATTAATACTACTATATTAATAAGAATAGAAATTCAATAAATATCTTTAAAAAGTTTTTAAACATTCAAACAAAAATATTTTAAAAAGTTTTAGAACTATATACATCTAAAATATACATCTAAAAAAAAATGGAAGAAGATAGAAAATTTTATGATTATATGTCAGAAAATTAAAATCTATTCAAACTATGCAGATTATAATCATTATATTATGAAAATAGAATATAAAATTATAATATAAAAGTTCAGGAAAATATCTTTGAAATAAATGAATTCGATTCAAAGTATAAGTTAGATAATAATAAAAAAATTGAAAGATAATAATTCTATCATTTAAAAATATAATTTAAATAAATTTTTAGATAAATTTGTATGCAACTAGTAATTATTGAAGATTAAATTGATTTTTTAATTTTAGGGCCTTATCAATAATTTATTTTCAGTAACTTGTTATTTAATTATTATATCTATTTTTAATTCACCAAAATAGTACAACACATTTCTTAAAATAAAATTATAGCTTAGGAACAAGAAAAATATATTTTTTTTGTGTATATAAAAGTATTTATTTTTAATCTCTTTTTTATTAATAACAGATCAATATGACAAGTCGCGTGATGAAGGTCAAATTAAAAATCAACTTAATAAATTTGTTATACCATTTTCATTACTCTTGCACTACATACAATGCTTAATACAATATAAATCTATAATAATTAATTTAAATTTTTTAAAATATTTTAAATTTATTAAAACTATTTTTCTTAAATAATGAATTTTTATACAGAAAAAAATATTATAAATTTTCTATGAAATTAATACAAAATTTTTTTTAAAGGCTTTAAACATGAATAGATATTTTGGAATTTTGTATTTATTTTGTTGAAATTTAACCGATTATTCTTATTTAGTACATTATATACATGATTCACTCAATGTATAATAAGCTAAGTAAATACAAAAGTTAATTTTAATAGACTTTTTTACATTAATTTAATAAATTGTTTGAAAATTTTATAATATCTATAAGTTCAGTACTTTGAATATTTTTATAATTTGTATTTTATATTTTATTTGTTAAAATAGATTTTATTTTAAACATTTATAACAGTTAATTATTAATTTCAATGATTATATGCAAAGTAATAATTATTTATTTAAAGTTATAATCTTTGAATGATATATAATTAAATAACATCAACACATACTGAGTTTCCAAAGAAACAAAATATAAATAGTATCTAGAACTTAAAAAAATTGTATTTCAAAATTATATCTGTAATTATGGTAATGTAATATAATTATTATTTAATCTGTATATACTCTACTTCGATCATTTGAAGTATTTGATATTTTATATAGTCAAAAGAATTCATTTAATACTTTATAAAGAAAAATACTTATTTTTTAAGAAGATTTACATAAACTTAAAAGACAAATATAAATGAATATAAAAAATTCAATATGTATAAATGTTTAAAATAATTCAGTGAAGTAATATTTTATCATTAATTTGTTTATAGACATTATTAAAGTGCATTTAATTTATTTAATTGATATTCCTAAAATATTTTCCATACAAAACTATTCCAAGAAATTTTTTCTCGTTTCCAAAAAAAAAACATAAATTTTTCTTCTTTTTTACTTATAATAATAAACTTATTTCTAGTATATTAAATACACGAAGAATATATTCCTCTTTTCACGATATTAAAAATTTTAATCTTAATAACTTAATGAAAGCAGTAAAATTATATAAAAAGTTTTTTAATTTGATTGTTTAATAATTTATAAATAAAGCAAGCATAAAATACTTTAATCAATAGTCAAATTAATTTATTAGCAAAAAATATTCATTATATTTTAAAATAACTATTTATGGCAAAATAGATTCATAAATTTTACTTTAAAGTACTTAATTAAAAGACAATATTTATAATTTATATTTACATTTATTATTTTGTGCTGATAAATTTTCAATTCCATATAAAATAAAGGAATAAGTATAAAAACAATTTTTTTTAACATTGTTTACATTGAAACTCAATTGCACATAAAGGCGCAGAAATATTCATTTTGAGAAATTTTAGATTTACGTGATAAAAGAATAAAAGCAATAAAATTAATACTTACGTATTTAATGGTTGATGATAGTAATAATAGTAGTAGTGGTGGCAACGATTAATTAATGAAACGCTCTAAATCTTCGATGGCTCGAAGACCAAAGACCTTGAGGCTGATTTCTCCACATGCAATATTATGGCAGTGGCAATTTTTCATTGTTTTCATATTTACGTCACATTCACGGATTCACACGAGACTTTTTTTACATATTTATAGCACAATTTTACGCATGAAATAAAAAAGAATAACGTAATGAATGATATATTCGATAATAAACAAATAACATAATATTAACCTTCACACATTTTATACATAACTTTTTATATATACGAATACATGTTTATATGTTTTTATTTATGTGCATGTATACAGGCGTATATATATTTATTTATATATTTATATATGTATATCTTTATATATTCATATATGTATTTATATTCCAAATATCTAATAATTGTAACCAGGCACTATACATCGAAACTTGCAGGAGACAATTAATAAAGAAATAAATAAAATTTTAATTAACTAAAAGAGCTTACATGTATATATATGTAAAATTGTATAATGATTTTTAAATCTTATATACGTGGAATGTTAAAAAGAAAATAGTCTTTTTTTCTGTTTTTCTTCTCCATATTCACTGTACATGTACACCATTTGTATTTATTCGGCAACAGCAAACTTTTTATAATATGGAAGTACATATATTTACATATTTATATGTATGTATATATATTTTTATGTACATATATATATATATATATATGTATTAAAGAAAAAAAGGAGCAAGTAGGTTGGGTAGCGTTTTTCGCAGCCGAAAACTACGCAAACACATGCGAGCACATACATATATCTCTTATATATATAAAGGATTAATGAATACAAAGATTTCACTGCAGTATTCTTGAACTATTTATTACTTTCTATATTTATTTCAGTTTTTCTCTCTTTCATGTTTTTAGTCTCTTTAAATTCTTCGAAATCGTTCATTAGTTTAAGTACGACAAAGGCAACCTTACTTGAAATATTGCACAAATAAAAACAACTTCGCAGACATATATCTTATTTCTATATAAGTGGAAACTGAGTATAAAGAAAAATTCTTTGTTTTATTCAATCGATTCTCTTTTTCACTTTTGTCTAACTCTAGTAGCGTCTCCTCGACAACGACAATCGGTCCGATCGAATATGCGACTGCTCCCCTATATTTCTCTCTCTCTCTCTTTCTCTTTCTCCTTCCGTCTTTGACTCAACGTCACTTGCGTCATTTCATTAGGAAATCGAAGCCACTTATATGAATATATTTATTTATTTTTAATTAAATTTATGCATACAAATATGTATATGTACGCGTGTAGATGAGTATGAGTTTAAGTGCGCGAGTAAGTATATAGGCGCGAGGATGCGTATCAGCGCATATGCGTTTTCTAAAAACGATATTAAAGAAAAAAAAGAAAACTAAAAAAAGCCAATTGAATAGCCTTGTGTTTTAACTCGTTCCTTCACCCCTTACCGTCAGCGTGGCCATACAGCCAATAGCCGCGTCATTTTTTTTCTTTATATCTGAATTTTTGACGTAACCCAGCAGTAACAAAGCCTAACGCTCAATTCATCAATAACCTAGACAAATGTATAGTGAATAAAGAGGGCGTAAAATTCACTCTGCGACAGCATTTTCTTTTCTGCAGAACTTAGAGACTTTGTCGCCATACACTGACTCGCTTCTTCCTTATCTGTAGAGTTACTCCTGCGGAGACAACCCCATAACGCGTTTACAGACTTGTGTGTCAAAGCAAACACCCAACGACTCACAGCACAGAACGAGACGCCAACCGCGGCACTGTAACACCGAGCGCACCACGTTCTTCCCCAAGTAGTACAGAGACCTTCCCCCTAACGGAACTCAGTCTGGCCTGTGCCGTCTTTTACCACTGCCACCATTTCTCTGCTTCGTCAATTCAACCAGCGCACTCCGGAAAAAAGCACAAATGACCCCACTGGCACACTACTTCGAGGGCTTTCCCCGTTCAACCTATTTTGTTTTGCCCCCTTGGTGCAGATATTTGTACACTAGCAGCCGTGGTGCATGCGTACTTATGAACGCATGCAAATGCATATACTTATGACATATACGTCTTTTGCGTTATACCTTGTTATTCCTATGTCACTAATATGGTTAGGAGCGTCGTGTATGAGTATATTCTATCACACACACCATTCTGTATTTTTTTCGTCCTGCTTATCTTTCTCTCACTCACGCTCCTTTTTTTTCTTTCTCTCGCTTGCGCACGTACTCTTTCGCTCACACGCTATATTTAATGTCCAAATACTGCTGTATTTATTGTGCGAATACCATGAACTAGCTCTCCTGTGTTTTTCTCTTTCTTATTTTTCCATCTATCCACCTACATGATTCTAGATCATTCTTTCTATCTTTAATATCTTTATTAGTAGCAGTGGTAAATAACACACATTTCCATTTTTTATCCTGTTTTCTAGATTTCGACTAGATATTTATAGATGAGAGGAAAAGAGAAAAAGAATATATTGGAATGGAGTGGGGATTGTAATAAGGGTGAAGAGAGGTCAGGGGGTCGAGAATGCGTGCGCTGCATTACGGAAATTTCATCACAAGTAAACCGTCTTCTTCACGCTGCGCTGGATAAGACCAAGTATATTATCAACAGAATAAAATTTTACTCGGCAAATTCATATTTTACGTTATTGTAATATAAAACCATTTTCGCTAAAAACGACTATTTGAATGAACAGTACTGAATAATACTAATAGTACATCAGAATTATTTATAACTCTCAATACCTTGAACATTGAAATAACATTCCGTATTTTTATAAATCATCATGGTACTAATAATTATAAAAATTCAAAACTTTATTTAAAAATAAATCAATCTAGGTTTAGATAAAGTAACATTAATATTAATATTATTTTAAATGATATGATTGACAAAATTATGTTTCTATGTGTATGTGTAATTACATAAATTATTTTATTAGTAGTAAAAAAAATTTAACCTGCAAAAATTTAATTTATGTGTTGAAAATTATATTAACGATATATACTAATACTTCAATTATTATATACAATTGTTTTAAAATCATTTCACTATTAAATAATACAAATTTTTAGTACAGGACAATGTAAATATATGAATTACAAACTTTTATGAACCTTATTTAATAATATCTAGACATCAATAAAATTGATTTAAAAATAAATTCATGAAAATTATTTATAATGTTCCCGTGAATGATATAATATCAAAATATGAATTAAAAAATTGTAATTATTTTTAATATAAGATTTAATTTTCTGAATGAACAAAATATAATATTCAAAACTTAATTTAAATTTATTTAACTATTTATTATTTTTAATAATTATAGTTTATACTAATTCTAGTTTCAAAATTAAATTAAGTACATCTCAAAAAGGTTTACATATTAGCAGATATTAAGGAACTTTTTATTATAATTTTAATATAAATTTTATATAAATTTACTTACATATATTAAACTAATATTAAAAAATTAAATAAATTAAACAGTACTATATTTGGTATGTATTTGATATAACTAATATATTTTTAATTGATAATATAAATTTACTACATTCTATTAATTAAGTTAATAGAAATAAATATTTTATAGAAAATGTTGAAATTTTATATAAAGTTATACATTTTTTTATATAACGTTAAATTAAGTTTCAATTAAAAAATTATATACTACTATACTTGAACATTTACTACATTTAACTTTTTTATAAATAGTTAACTATTAGTTTTCTTTTAAAATTTTATTATAAATTAATTTTCTTATTAAAGTTATCATTGATCATAGAACTATCTCTTTTGCTCATATTCCTCTTACTCATCGATTCCTTTATTTATGCAAAACTATAATTAGCTTTTTAACAATTCACTAAGTAATTCATTCTTTGATATGTATAACAATATATAATTTTAATTAATCAAACTGTTATAATGCAGAAATGAACTACTTTTAACTACTGTAATAAATGTATTATCAATTTGTAGGTAATAAATAAAAATAAAGAAATTGATTTCACATATTTATATATAAACTCTTTGTTTATAAATACAAAATTTTTTCAATATGTTAATCAGTAATCATATAATATTTAAAAACTTACTAATAATTTTATCTTATGCAAAATACATGTTTTCTGCTATTAGAATTGAATAAAATATTATATATTTAAATATAAGGATAAATATGAGTTATAAATTGAGCGTACAATTACAAAGTTTTACATAATTTCAATAAGATTAAATTTTCTGTAAATAAAATCTAATTAAATTATATATGTTACTATTAAAATTTATTTATAAATAATCACAAATATATTATGTTTTGATACCTTTTTTCTTTTTCATAATTTAGACAATGTTTAGGAATTTTTAGAATGTAATAAAGATACGTATTAGTAAATTATTTTTACTTTGATTTGAATGAAACTAAAATTATAACTATAAATTATTATTAATAAAATACATTGCAGTTTTATTTATTTCTTAATCATTAATTTGTATTACTCGTAACAGTAGAATATCCATGTCGAATTAAAATATTCGTAGATACACAAAATATTAATTTTAATATATCACAAAATTAATCTGGAATGGTCATTTATTGATTAATATTTCAATAGTTACACAATTTAATACTTAAAAAATGAAATAAAACATTAAATTAAGAATATGAAAAATATTTTCACAAGGAAGTTTTATTTATCGAAATTTATTATATTATGAAAAAAATTTATTGAATAAAAAATTACTGACTCATAATTTTATATGTATCTCCATATCTCAATAAAATAAAAAAGGAGTTTTTACATTACATAAAAAAAATAAATCATGCTAGTTATTGAATTATTTATGCCATTTTTGTATTGATTTATTGTGGTTCAATCGTTAGATTTAAAATAACATAATTTCAACATCATAAAAAACGACAATTTCAAAATTTTATTAAGCTAATTCATCAATACAGAAATATATTTATAAAATACATAAAATTATAACGATGAAAAAGATTAAAAGGGAAGTTATATGTGCACAGACTTAAATTAAGAAGTACATAACACCATTTTCATGCAGCATTGACTTGCTGAATGTTCTTCAACTTTTGTAAATGTTCACTCGACTAGATAGTTCTGTTCTGTGCTACGAATGGATCAATGAAAAAACATCTCTTTCTTTGTAGCCTTACCGTTTTCAATGCTTCCCCACCCATAATCATTTTTATATTGGATAATCTCAGATGCTTTCATCTACGCTTTAAGATCTACCATCCTTTGGTCTACTTTTTTTTGTTGCACTTAATCCTTTATTTTTGTTATTATTTCCTCTTATTCTTTATTTTGATGTTTTTTCCTCACCACTACTTTCTAAGTGCAACTTCTAATTCTAATATATTCGCATGGTTCATTCGCAAAAGTTCTATATCTATCGCCATGCGAATTTCCGCCCTTAGCAGTTTTCCATTTTCCTATTTCAACCATAACCTCAAAATTTTTTTTACAAACAAAATGTACAGAACCATAAATTCAATAATACGCAGCGCAGTTCTTACCTAAAAGTTTCAACCTTCATAGTAGTAAAATTACCTTTGCCCATTTATTCATTAAAATATATTTCAATGCAATCATGTTAAATGTATTGTAATTACCCGTGATATTTTTTTATTTTACGTATTTATATACATATTTGTAGGTAAGAAAAAGTCTAGTGCTTTATGATATTGATAACTAAAATTCAAATAGTTGAGAAAATGAGGTTACCGTGTAGAGTTAATTAGTGAATCAACGTTGCTTAATCTGAATTAAATGTTTTATTCTAAATTACGTATGTCAGATAATGAAGTAACTAAATTCAATCATCAAATTTAGACTTATAATTTCTTCCTTTGATGTACATATGTACATACATTACCCTTTTCTTTCCATGTTACAAGATGAATAAAAAACAAAAACAAACTAATTTAATTAGATTGATGTGATATGATATACTTGGTAGTTTATTTATAAAATATTATATGCAAAATATTGAGTTGGTTTATTTACATTATTACTTATAAATGTAATTAATACAAAACGAAAATTTAAATTTTTTAAATAAATAGATTTATTTTTTATCTACATTTTAATTAATCAAGTATTCATTGCAATAGAAATTTCAAATATTGATATATAATATAAATGATAAACCTTGATACCATTAATGTAAGCACATGTTTTCGGTGCATAACAAAGTTTTTTCTCAAAAAAATCAATATATAATAATTATAATAGAAGGTTTATAACATAAAAATAAAATGAAAAATAAAAATTTCCAATAATAGGAAAGAAAATTGTTTTTATAAAAATGTCTATATATATACTTATGCATTTGCACATCTTCTGTAAATATGCTTGTTTTATTTCCTTAAATAATTTTCTATATTTTAATTTAATTTTTTTTTAGTATTATACAACCAGATAATCATTTTAAAATTATTTTGGTATTTATTTAAAAAGTCAGAACAGTACATTATTTTTTTATTAAAATATTTACAATAATTTGTTTATTAAAAGAATTATTTCCAAATATAGAGTATTAAACAATATAAACGAATGAAAAAAAATGAGCTGTTGTTCTTGGCTTAAATAAATATTCTTGTACATAAATTCTTATTAAGAAAATAAAATTAAACAAAAAAATTCATTTTTCGGTATATTTAAAATTTTTTAATCTTAAGTTTCAAATTTTCAAGTATTTAATTTTATTAGTAAATTTTAAATTTTATCAATACATATACAGCATATATTTCATTTTAATTAAACAACAAATTTATATGGTTTTTAAAATATCTGCCTACATCTATTAATATTATTTAATCTTGATTTTCAAAACCTTCAACTGAATATTATTTGATAAATTCCAAAAAAATTTTAAAGATAATATATAAATATGAGGTAAATAAATAGTATTATTTTTTAGATAATTTTATAGAATATAAGTGCAAATATTTGTTACCCTTGCATTTTCGAAAATTCAAATTTTATCAAATATTTTTAAATACAATATGCCCTGCGCACACTCATCACGAATATGCACATCAAATTTTATCACTAGACATTCTTAAATGTAAGATTTTGTTGTTCAATATAAAATTAAAGATTTCCAAATTATATAAATTTAAATTTATATGTAAATATGTTTTTATGTATAAAAAAAATATATGTACAAAAATAACACACTAAAAATAAAAAGTTGATACATATGGAAAATTAATTTATGCATATGTGATCAAATAAAAATACAATTTATTCTAAAAATTTAAATATTCATTAATTAATTTATTCTATGGATTTATAAAAAAAATTTTTTTAATGTTAATACATAAAAGTTAATTATATTCCATAGATATAAAAAAACAACTAAAATAATGAAGTTTGAAAAAATATTTTGAAATTAAAGGTAATTGATAAAATTTAAACTAATTTTTTTAAATTAAATAAGTTATATTAGTAAGTTGTACTCTTTATCTAAATAATTCAGAATATCATGCTTTATATATTTTATCAAATTTTAGTTTTTAATTAACTAATAAGTAGTTGTAAATTATTATTAAATCCTAGTTATTATTGAGAAAACATTGTATTCAATTTTAAACTATAAAATATCTTTAAAAATATTTTGAATTTGTCTTTATATTTATCAAAATATTAAAAAAATCATTTTTTTCATAATTTTTTTTTATTTTTTATGCGATATCCTAAGTTCTATTTCAGTAAAAAAAATTAATACAATTTTAAGTCATTATAATAATAAAAATAGAGCATATCAAATTATAAATTAATAATCTCTTTAAGAAAAACAATTTTTTTTAATTTTATAGTCAGTAGGCATCACAATTGTTGACTCAACTGTAAGTAGAAGTCTACTTCAGAGAAGTTATAAATTTATAAATTTTAATTATATTGTATTATTCTGATTCATGTTTTTAAAAAACTATACAAATTATATTTTTATATCCAATACTTATATATTATAATTTTTTAAAAAAATTATCTAATTATTTTAACTAATTGTTTACGTAAAGGACAAATTAAATAAAAAAAGAAAGTATAAGTTTTTTATCATGAGTTAAATTTTATAATTTTAATATAAATGAAATTTTAAATAAATATATTTTTTATTTCTATTATAACATAAAATAATATATACTACTTATATTTTGTCAAGCAGTTATTTACAAGAAATTAAAATCGTTAATTAGTTCTAAGAATAAATGTTAAAATATTAATTACACTAAAAAAATATTATTTTAAAGAATATTGAGGATTGAAATATAAAAATTAATTTCTTAGATTTATATAATTTGTATAATATATTAATTATACACTTAAATATTTCTTTTTACCTGTTATTTATACCATATTCACAATTTTTAGATATTTCAAAATTGTACAAACTATTAATATATATTTCTGAATAAGTTAAGTTAATAAATGGAAAACTATGAAAAATAAAATTTGATTTTACATATATATTTAGAAAAAATAAATTCTATTCTATTTTATTAATAGGAGTAATGTAAAAATTAATTTTACTACTTAGTAATTTAAAACTTTTATGTATATTAAATAAATAAATAGATTAACTTTTGTAAAATATAGTCTTAATATTATAAATTCCTTATATAATTATTTATTGTTTATCAAATTATCATAAAAAAGAAATAAAATTCTTATAAAATAATTTTTTATTAACACTCGTAATAAAACAAAGTATGAAGGTAGATTTTTAATTTTATGAACAAGATTACAATAAATAGTCTTTTGTGATGTTTTGTATCAAAACTATTGAAACTGAAAAATAACTAAAAAAATATTGCAATAAACTATCGAGTTTGTACTGCTGCTTCTTTTCTTGCAGCATCTTGTAGAAGTTGTGTATCAACTTCATCACCAGGTAATTGAACATATCTGACTACTGAACCTCTTATAAAACAATTTTTTACTGATAACTGTAAATAAATTGATTTAATATTTTTAAATAAAATATTATTTTTACTACAAATACATAAGGTAAATACCATATGAGGATATTTGTCAGCATCTGTAACACTTATATCCGTAAGTTTAATATTTAAGTATTGATCAACTGAATGTAATGTTCCACAAATGCTGAAGAAAAAATTAAAACATGAATTTATAAATAATTCATTATATAAAACATTTTAATGCACATCAATAATGATAAACTGTAAATGTAATTATCAAATAATAACTTTAATTTGAGAATATAAATGGTACCTAAGATCATTTTTTAGTTCAACTACGACATCTTTACCCACCAAAGATTTAAAAAATGAATAAAACAGCTGAAAAAAATACAATTAGTACATAGGAGAGTTGAAAAATATGATTATTTGTATCTTTATAGGTTTTCTCAGAAACTATTTTTAATAAAGTAAAAAAATTAAATCAAATCACTTACCATGATTAAATAAAAAATGAAGCCAATAAAAATATGCAAAAAAGATTTTATTTATAAAAATGTGTAATAATACTGATGAAATCCGAAACAATTTTTTACAAACAAGAAATACACTCAGCGTTCATAACTGTCCGGCTGTGATTGTTTTCTACATACCCTTGATTTTTAAGTTATTAATGTTGGTAGTATTTGAGACCTGGTCGAAACCTCATAACTAATTTTCATCTTTGGTGAAATGACAATTACATAAATACATAAGGTTGCCCATCTATATTCAATAGAGCATGAAAATTGGAGGGAATATAGCAAGATTTTATGTTGTATTATTGAGTTAGTTTTATTCTGTATAATTTGAGTCTTATATATTTACTATTAAAATGCAAGCATTTTTAAAGATTGGAAAATTAGGCTCGGCAGAAGTCAATAAACCATCTACATCAAAAACAAAAGATATTAAGGATGTACCTTACATAAAAGTTACACCTTGGGTTGAAAAATAGTACGTAAAGTAACCTCAATTTATTAATTTGATTTAGTAATAAATATTTAGTAACATTTATGAAATCTTACAATTTTGATTAAGGAATTCATATTAATTCAAATTTTAATTTTATTCTTATATATATTGATTATTTACTAGTAAAAATTATTATTTAGAATATAACTTAAATGAATAAGAGCAAAAAATTTTAAAATATATTTTGTGTATACGTTTTTTAAATCAATATTATTTCATTGGATAAACAGCAGGCCTAAAACTGTAGATGATGTTGTTGAACAAAGAGAAGTTGTAGAAGTATTACGACAATGTTTATCTGGCAGGGATTTTCCAAATCTTCTATTATATGGACCACCAGGTACTGGCAAGACAAGTACAATTTTAGCTGCAGCTAGACAACTTTTTGGAAACATGATTAAAGAAAGAATATTAGAACTCAATGCATCCGATGAAAGAGGAATTCAAGTTGTAAGAGATAAAATCAAATCGTTTGCTCAACTTACAGCAAGCAATACAAGAATAGAGTATGATATTTATTATTTTAAATAAATTAAATTATTTTTACAAATTTAAATGTCAGTGATGTAAAAGTAAAAGGTCTGAGATTTACAATAGAATATATTTATTTCAAAAAATAACATGCAACTAGTTGAAGTATCAGGAATTTTATTTAAACTTTTAAAATACTTATAATTGACTAGACATTTATTTGCTATTCTAAAATTAAATAAAAACATTTAAGGTAAAAAATTGATTACTTTAGATAATATAAAAGAGCAAACAAAATAAAGACAATTATTTTGCAGAAAGATTATTTAATTTTGATTGATAAAAGTACATTAACTTATTATTTAATATTTATTTAATTTCACTGTTATAATTTTTTCTGATATTTATTGAATTATTGAAATTTTCTTTTGCAAAATAATTGTTTTTTGTAATTGTAAAGCTATTTTAAGAAATTGAATATTATTCTAGTAAATCATATGATAATAATCTTAACTGAGACAATAAAAAACCAAATGTTTTTTTCATTTGTTAATTATTAAAACAATAAGTAATAATGTAATTTTCAGTGGTAAACCTTGTCCACCTTTTAAAATTGTAATTCTTGATGAAGCAGACAGTATGACAGGAGCAGCACAATCAGCTTTAAGACGAACAATGGAAAAAGAGTCACACACAACTCGATTTTGTCTTATTTGTAATTATGTTTCTCGAATTATTGAACCTCTAACGTCTCGTTGCACAAAATTTAGATTTAAGCCTCTTGGAGAAGAAAAAATTATTGAAAGATTACAATACATTTGCATTCAAGAAGATCTAAGAGTAGAGAGTGGTATTCTTAAAACTATTGTTGATGTATCTGGAGGAGATTTACGTAAAGCAATAACTTGTTTACAGTCTGTTACAAGACTTAAAGGAAAGAGAATAGAAGTAACCATTAGTGATGTTTTGGAAGTAACTGGTGTGAGTAAAATATATCAATAAAAAAGTAGATGTGTGCACGTGCAAACATCTGTATATAATAATAAATAATCAATCATCTGTTATATTGCATAGGTTGTACCAAAACAATGGCTTAATGATTTATTAAGAGTTTGTGAAACAAAAAATTATAATGAAGTTGAAACATTTGTTGATAAATTCATGTTAGAAGCTTATTCTGCAAGTCAGGTACAAGATAAAATTATAAAATTTTATATTAGTTCAAATTTATAAAAAAAATGTACTAATTCAACTATTTTTCTAGGTTGTAGATCAATTAAACGACATTATTATTTATTCAAATACATTAACAGATAAGCAGAAGGCTTTAATCGCACAAAAACTTGGGGTAAGAAAAATGATTGAATGTTAAATTCTCATAATATTTAATTATTATAGAATTGATAATATGTTTTAATTTAATTTAGGAGTGCAGTTATAGATTACTCGAAGGAGGAAGTGAATATGTACAGTTTATGAATCTTTGCTGTGGTATTATGCAGGCATATGAAATACGATGATAGCAGAGAATTATTTAAAAAATAATACTTTATATTATTTCACTCTCGGTCGTATTGATTGTTTATCGATATTTATACAAGTTATTTAAACAAGTAATTGTGCACCTCAAAACTTTGGCACAACTAATAAAATATGAGCTTTCAATACCTCTCACTTAGCCTGTATAAATTTTGTTCATATACAATTCTTTTAAATTGAATTAGCTAATTAAATCTAAAAAAAAATTTCGTCATAAAATATTTATTACATAATCTAAGTCCATCGAGAATCATTTCATAAAATTATAATCCCTATATTATTAGTTACTCATTTATAAAGACAAGCTGCTGAATCACCATATACCGAAAACTAGCAGAAAATATGTCATTTCAAACTAATGTACAGCATAAAAAGTAATTAAAAATAAAATATTTTCAGTCAAAACCCTGTTCCAAATCACTTATTTAACTCGTTCATGTAAATTAAAAATAATTAAGTTCTCTCATTTCTCATTCTTTCTCAATAGATCGGCACTAGATTTACATTTTTTTTCTTTTTTTACTAAATATTATTTAGTGTACTAATTGTACACATCAATGCAAAAATTGAAAATTTCTGCACTATAAAATATTTTAACATTTACATTCACAATAGTATCCATTATGTTTTCTCCAAACACTTATTTTTTTCATAATAATGCATCCCTTTGAAGGCGTCAAATACACAGCCACACACTTTTTTATGTTGAAGTACACTTAGTAAGGCGGTGGTTGATGCTGATAAGGATGCTGTGGGGCCTGATTAAGATTACGCTGAAGATGAGCAACTAACTGTGGTGTAGCCTGTTGGCCTGCATTACCTGTCTGTTGTTGAGCCTGCTGTTGCTGCTGAACTTGTTGCTGTTGTTGCATGGCCATTATCTGTCTCATACGCTGTTGAGTTAATGACATTTGCTAGAATATATAATTTTTCATTTAAAATATTACAGTTACCATTATTTAAATTTTTTTAACAAACATTTTTTAGTTTTTTATTCTACTAATTGAAAACTATTTTTCACGCAAATTACGTCTACATAAAATAATTTTAAATTTTAACTTACAGATTGCATGTGCTGATTTGGTTGAAGACCAACATTAGCTTGTCCAACTCCACCAACATTTACAGTGCCAGGTTTACCGCCAGTTTGTCGATAAGGAGGAGCCGGTTGATTTTGTACTCCACCACCCATTGGACCCATAGTATTCATGGTTACATTCGGCGCCTGCTAAAAATAAATTCAAAATATATTGATTTGTTTGTTAAGATATTTTAAAATATATTATTACATTAAATAATGAATAAAATTCTATTTTAATAAACTAAGTTTTATTTAATTTCATTTAATTTTCAAATTCATATTTAACTAATGCTTTAAGGAAGAACTTCATAACTTTATAAACTAAATAATGTTATAATCATATACTCTTATAATCATATAATAAGACTAATGTATTTTTAAAATTGATAAAATATGTAATTTCGATTAGCATAAATTGTTTAATTTTTTAAATTTACAATTTTTTACATTTAGTATTTACAAGCAGTTTTAATAATTTTCTTTTATATCAAATTTTACAAACATTTTATATGTTTCTAATAAATATATTTAAAAGTCATTACAATTCAATATTATAATATCATTTAACATATTACTTTTTTGTTTTAAAATAATCATAATTGACTATAAGTTTTTTTGTTTTTACCTTGCTATTTGTAAATGATGTTTTGATAACGTTTAAAAAAATAATAAAATAAAGTATTAATTTGCATATTGAATCATAAATATTGTAATTATGATTAAATTATATTATGTAAATCATCTATAACTTTATAATTCGTTGTTCATGGAAATATAGTGCAAGATCAGATAATATTTAGAAATTGTAAAATTATAGTTCAGTTTTACAAAACTAACGAAGTTACGATCTACCTAATTTTCACATTGAAAGAATATAATGAACCTGTAAATAAGGTGGTCTTGTAGCCCCTGGCTGCATTCTTTGCTGTTGCATGTATTCTTGATTTCGTTGTGCACCCATCATCTGTTGTTGATTTTGAGCATTTATCATCTGCTGCTGATTTTGGGTACCCATCATTTGTTGCTGATTTTGGAATATGTTTTGTTGTTGAGCCATTAAACCTGGCTGTTGTTGTTGCTGCTGTTGGGGTATCATTTGTTGTCCACCATAGCCAGCATAATTTTGATTCATACCTAAGTATCAGAATTTTATCTTAATGTTTTATAAAAAATACTAAAAATTAAAATAATAATTTACAATATGAAAACTGATTTAGAACATTTATAAAACATATATAATAAATCACCATTTTTCAATTTACATAAATTTTAGGGTTATCATGCATATTATTACATACAAAACAGTTTTGGGTAATATATTATTTAAGAAATAAAAAAGAAAATTCAATAAAATAATTTTATAAATAAACGTTTAGAGGGTGGGTTATGTATGAAACGCTAATATTTTTATAAGAGAATTAAAATTTTGTTCTCAAACATACAAGAAATATTTTAGGATAATATGTAATATGATTGTATAAAGCAATATCTAATTAGTTTATTATTACTCCTTTGTAGCTAGATGTAAAAAAGACTTTTACTGCAATTATTTCGATTTATTTTCAAATAGATATTTAATAGATAAAAATATATTATAATTAACTTTTCTTTATGATCCTGTTAATAACTAATAGTCTATTAAATATTGAATTTGTAGATACAATGTATAAAATAAATACATTCATTATAAATATAAAATTCAATAAAATGTTTTCCTTAAATTTTGACGTACAATAGGTATAAAAAATCTAAAGAAAATCTTTAATATTTTAATATCTCATTTGAAGCTTATTTAATTATTAAACAAACACACTCAAACTTATATCATTACCTTGTTGCATACCAGCATACATTCCCTGTGATTGTTGTTGTTGCGGTTGTTGAGGTGCAAACAAACCCTGCTGAGGCTGCATACCCGGAGGTGCGCCGTGCTGCTGCCCATGAGTCGCTCTCAGCTGCTGTCTTATGAATTGGCTCCTTTGTATGCTCTGGAAGGCAGCTGGTCCAGTTACATTCGGGGGCGCTGCATTTGGAGGCGGACCCTGTTGTTGCTGCTGCTGTTGTTGTTGTTGTTGTTGTTGTTGTTGTTGTTGTTGTTGCTGCTGCTGCTGCTGCTGCTGCTGCTGTTGCTGCTGAGCACCAATAAACTGGTTTGATGGTAGCCGTAATCTAAGCATGTTAGTCAGGGCTTGTTTGGATTGAGACTGGTTAAGGGCGGGCCCCGGTCTATCGTAGCGTGGACCTGTAACTTGTGTAGGTGCTATTTGACCACCATAAGGCCCGTATTGTTGAGGTGCACTTGGGTGAGGAGTTTGTTGATTTGGATACCACTGCTGTTGTTGTTGTTGCTGCTGATGTTGTTGTTGCTGTTGTTGAGCTTGCTGTTGCTGAGCTTGTTGCTGTTGATTAGGGAACATGCTAGATTGTTGCGGTACTTGTGTCTGTTGAGCACTGTAAGCTATCTGCTGAATTTGACTCTGTCCTTGCGATTGCTAAAAGAATAATAAAATTAAATATTGAAGAATCTCCAGTAATTTTGAAAGTAATTCCTTTTATTAACAATAATAACTAAAAATAATTTTTAGAAATATTTACAAATCATACAATGTATAATAGCCACTATTAATAATTATATGTATATATTAAAAATTAAATTAAAATTATAATAAATTTACATACATATAAATATTTTAAATGTGTACTATTGAGTTCAATTAAATGTCTTAAAGTCTCTATATAAAAGACAAACTTTTATAAAAAATTATCGATAAATTTATTTGATTTAATAAATAAAAATATAAGTGAAATTTGTTTCTGTTATTATAAATTTTTTTTTAATGAAATGTAAATACTTAAAAAGAAAATGTATTTTACAATAAAAATGATTAATATTAAAGGAAAATTCATTAAATGTCTCTTTTTAACTTGAACTCCTTATTATATTATATTTATTTCTTAATAATAGATCTGTATCAAGTTTATTAATTTTATTAGTTATGCTTAAAAAATAAAAACAAAAAAATAGCAGTTAACAAAAAAATTTTCAACAAACTGGCATCTGCTGTGATTGAATTGGATTTGTTGGAGTTGCAGGTCCCTTATTTCTTCGATGACGTTTGGTCTTCAGGGCCTTACCCTTGCCTGCATTAGCCATAGCTGCCATTATCCGCCCAGGTGAATCGATGCTCATGGGTGTGTCAGCTTTACCTGATTCTAATTCCTTTTTATCTGGTTCAAGATCCTCGACCGGTAACGGAGGCGGTTCCAAGTAATGTGATGCTGACCTAATTTGACTATGAGTATGGTAGCGCAACAACTTGTGAGCATTCTGATATGTCAAAGGTTTACGTTCCAGACGAACAGCACGGAACCAAGCCCACGAGAGGGGAGCTGGATTCTTGTGGCCTTCAAGAAGTTCCCAAGCTGATACACGCTGTGCATTATACACTTGTAAACCCTGAAGACATTAGCATATAATCATTACTTATGGCTTACTGTAAGTTTAATAAAATAAATCATTTTTATTATTACTATTATATATTTATTGTATTAATTACTAGTATAATATTTCAGTAAAATTAAAAAATTTTAAATAACATTCGAATTAATATAAAAAATTATAATACAAAAATTTTTTATAATAATTTATAAATATTTTTAAAATTATGATAAAAAAAGAAAAATATATTATTTCATCAGTAAAATTAATTCTTCAATTAAATTATTTTAATATAGTAATTTATTTAAGGATTTGCTTAAACCAATATTTATTGTCTTTATCTATGTATCTATAAATACTTTCATTGCAGTCATAGTAGTAAAAAGCAATTTTATAATATGACCTGTATAGTAAAAAATGGTTAAGATGTATTTACAATAGCAGATATCAACGATTTTAGTTTGTAGAGTTCTTTTAGAACAAATGCATTGTTTGAATCTTTTTTTTAAACCCACATATATATTATATATATCATTTTATAAACTATTCTTTATTATCGAATAGTTACTCAACAAAATTTATTTATTTCAAAAATAAACATTTACAATACATATTTTATTTGAAAAAACGAGTACATTATCTCATCGTTTAAGTATCCAAGTATTTATATAAATTAAAATCTCAAATTAATAAATACAAAGACAACTAAAAATGAAATAAATACATAATAAGTTTTTTATATTAATTTAAAATTTTTTTTGAAATATTATGAATATGCACCTGTTTTTTATCAATACTATTGAAACCAGCAATCTTATTGCCCTTAGTATCAGTGATACAGCCAACCTGCTCACACGTAATCACTTCCATAGTTACCTTAGGTAAAGGTAATAACTGTCTTACAAATTTTATACTCTGACTATTTCTATCACCTAGCTCTTTTTTCAACTTCTTCATCAGATTTTGATAGTACTTTTTATTTTCATCTTTTTCACTTTGTGAATCAGACACCAACGTGGAATGTATGAGAGTTGCAAGCATATCAATTACTGTTGTAAACAATTCTGCATTATTATTAAGATCGATCACACCATAGTTCACGAGCTGCACAAGCAGCATCGCCCAATCATTTGTAACAGTTATATTACGCTGTATCGTATCAAAAACGCCACCCACAAGACTAAAGCGTAACTGTAAAGCATCTTGAAGGATTTCTCGAGCTTTAGGATCATCGCTACCGATACTTTTCTCATCCTTACTTGTCGTACAAAATTGAGATAATTGAGAGTGTAATGATGTCAATAGTCCTGTAAAAGTAGAAAATTTTTTATTTAAAGTTTTTAATTTTTTAAATTAAATATATATATATTTACAAATTATAAAAATTAAAATAAATTAAAATTTTTTTCAAGAAAAATTATCGTATAAAAAACAGAATTTTTTTTATTTAGGTAAAATAATAAAATAACTTTTATTATATTATATAATTATTGTTAATTTTCTTTTTTTTTATATATAAAAAATTTAATTATAATTCAATAAATTTATTTGTAATATATTCTATTATGCAGTACATCTAAAATTTATTTAATATTTAATTATAAATAAAATAACCACATACAAAATTATTTTATATAAAAATGAAAGATAATAACATACCTTCTCTCTGATCATCTTGTCCTTTCAAGCACGTCAGTACTAGTGATAAGAATGGTTGATGATTAAACATTGAGGGCGATTTTGTTCTTCTGTCTCTACCAGTTGCTTTCGACCAGTTTCCCGATTCTAATACTTGACCAGCAACCTTAAGTACTCTACCTTGCACAGCACTAGGTAACTTAGAAACTAAAGGCGCTACTAGCCAAATAGAATCCGAACGTTTGTCAGACTTTCCAGATACACTGTTTAATTGAAATACATCGATAGCTGCCTTTGCCACTGTATCCAGCCACTGTGATAAATCATTAGAAGACGTTGGAAACTGTTTGTACATCAATTGAAGATCCAACCAAGACATGCGCAAACTCCATTGTTCTAAGTTCTCAAGAATATTGGTAATATGAATTTTTTGATCCAAAAATGCATCCGCAGGAGTATCCGGATAGCAAATCATGTGCAATAATCTTTGAGCCTGAATATAAATAGATTATAGTATAAATAAAATACAATAACCTATTACTAAATCTGTAAACTGATAGTTTTTCATTTTCATAAATATCTTGTATCTTTTTATAATTAAATTATTTCAAACATTCATGAATTAATATTGATATAACTTTTAAAAAATTATTATATTTTTTACAAAATATATTTTCAAACTATGACATACATAATACATATTCAAATTAAATTCAATAAGTTACTTAATCAAAATCGAATTACCAACTATATGTAAATTAATATTATTTTTTATTTTAAATTCTATAAATATAAAATAAATTACATTGTAATCAATATGAAAATAGTAATAATGAATAAATTAATTTTACAAATACATTTAAACATTTAAATAATAACATTAGCCTTAAAACTTCGATAATGTTTACAAAATTTAATGATACAATATAAATACATTATATTACATATAGATAAAAATATATTTAATTTAAATAATAATAAAACATTAATACCTGACGAGGAGTAAGCATATTATCAAGAAGCATATCTTCCTGGCAAAGTTCTTCAGGATTTTGTAAACATCTTTCCAAAACCCATTCTTGACTGCAAATTTGTCTAAGGACATGTTGAGCAAAATCTGACAACCCCTTAACATTTTCCGTTGTTATTCCTACACTACTACTCGACGATGACATCGCCAAGTCTAGACCAAGATCGTCATTACCACCAAGAATATCACTTGTTCCTGTAATTTATAACAAAAATATAAAATACATAAAATATTTTTTATTTTATTGAATAAATTATACTTTAATACATTAATAATTATATACATATTAATTATAAATATATTAATAAACATTCAAATTTATAGTATAATAATAAATTATCTTATACCATATCAAAAGTAAACAAAATTAATCATCGATTAATGTTTTTCATTTTAAATCGAAAATAATGTGTTCAAATACAGAATTTAACTACATACTTTATTATTAAAGATTAAGTATTGATTAAAATTTATGTATAAAAAACAATTAAATCTTTTTTATTTATATTTTCGTAAATTTATCTTATTAAAACTATATTGTTATATAACTGCAAACTATTAAATAATCAATCAAAACTTTCTATTAAAATACAATATTGCTCTCATTGATATACAATTTATGACTAACATATATTATTACTCTTCTATCAAAAAAAACCTTTGTACAAATACAAATACATGTTTCTTTTGCTTAGAGAATTGAAAAACATCAACATTTTTTATCGTAAAGCAATGGATAAAAAATAGAAAAGTATAATATAGTATTATAATGCATTAAAAATTCTTTAAAATCACTGAAACCTAAAATGTGACTGATGGAAAGTTCACTGGGTCCAGTACCACCAACACTTCCCGGTCCTCCTTTGCCAGAATGAGCCATCAGAGCATCAGGTTTTTTCGGAGGTTGTTTGCCTGCCGTTGCATCACCCACGACGAGAATCGCTTTTAGGACAGCTATAAGGGGGCCGACGCTGATATTATTATGAGCGGCAGCTAACAGATGTCGATCACAGCTGAGTTTAATGCTATAGCTACGTTGGTTACCACTCGGTAGTGGATGAGGTGAAGTACCCACAGAATAAAGAGCTGGTTGTGGGCATTCCACTGTTTTGAAGAGTCGAAGAAGGAGGTGACATGTAAGTCGAGCACCGGCTTCAGCATCGGTATCCGCGTCACCACGACCCTCATTGCAAGCCTTCACAAGAGAAGGCAAAGCTATATGTCGTACGAAATCCTCAAGGGAAAAACAGTGCCTCGCTGTGTTAAAAATTTTAATTCTTTTTAAATAATTCTTATTAATTAAATTTATTATTTAATTAAACATTATTATTTGAATAACATATATCCTTTTGTTTATAAAACAAGAAAAAAAAAATTTTAGGTCTACAATTAGATACGATAAATGTTCATGATTTAAAAATTTTATTTTTATTTAAATTCAAAAATTAAATAATATTTATAAACAAAAATCAATAAATTATAATTACAATAAACATTAAAAATTTATTTTAATTGTCTTCATATATTATTAATAAATATTTTCAGCATTAATCATATTCAAACAAACATGCAAATAATTGATTCGCATACAAATATTAATACAAATTACCAATAAGAATAGAAGTAAAGACAGCTAATGAATTATGAATACTTAAATCTTGAACATCAACTTGATTTTGTACATCGATGTAATTAGCTGAACTATTGGAGGAACAACAAAGAGCACTGAGAACACCCAGCCACTCTGTGTTTAAAGCATTACAGCAAGCAGTAAGTTCTGCACACGTAATCGCAATATCGTTTAGTTTATCATTGTCAGTTTCGCTGCACACAGCAACGATAGCATTGCATACAAAGCTACAATTAAAAAATTTCTATCAAAAATTTTATTTAGAATTATAAATAATTATTCTATAAAATTATAACCTGTAACGATTGGCCGGTGTCTCATTAAGTTGTCGAGCCCATTGCTGTTCGATTTTACCACCACGTCGAGAACTGTTCAATACATCTACCATAAACTGAGAGTTATACAGATGATTCGAGGGTGTTAACGTCAAAGCTGTATAATAAGCAGCACGTATTTTCGGATTCGCATTGTTAAAACCTTCCAAACTATGGGGTTTTGTCTTTAACAACGAACAGTTTGAATATAGGTCGTAAAGATGAGCAAGCACACACCGTTCCGCGGAACTACAATCGCTTGGATTCGAGACATGTGCAACCATTTTGCAAAGTAAACTAAAAACTACCGTTGTTTGTTCCGGTGATACTAAAAGAAAATAAAGAAATAATTGAATATATTAAAATAAAATTATGTATAATTTAAAAAACCAAATAAAAAATGTATTGTTTAAAAATATTATTTTTTATCGTTTTTTAAATGAAAAAATTTTTTATTAAATAAAACTATATAAATATTTTTAAAAAATTAAATATTTTCTATTTATAAATACTCATGAATATCACAAGATTATCAATTTTATTGTCTAATTAAAAAGATTAAAAATAGACTGTAATTTAGAAATTTAATACAGTAATTATTTGATAAAAATACTAAAAAAAATTTGTTTTTAATCATAAAGCAACAATAAAAAGTTATGAATTTACATAGTAAGCAGCAGTGATATCTTCTAAGTACCCCAACGATATACAGACTAAGGTTTGTAGTATAGCTCCGAACAAGGGTGCTTTTTCTAGCATCCAGTTGCACTTCTACATCTGGCAACTCTTTCAATATCTGTATACATATTTCGATTAATCCATAAATATTAAGAGCCAATTCCATGAGATCGAAAAGAAAAGCAACATGTTCTTGCACTGGTAAATATGAAGAGCCTGTTACAAAGGTGTTGAGCATGTCGACAACTTGAGTAGCGCATTGCCATGTTACCACATGCTGATCAAAATAGCTGAGATTTTGAAACTTTTGGGTTATGGCTTCAAAATTGAATTCGCTGCGTGAATGTTTTTTTACTTTGCCACCCTCTGCTACATCAATACTGAACTTTTTGCCAAAAAGCTTACAAACCTGGAGGTAATAATAAAATATATATTTAATTAAATATTACCGTAATTGTATTTATATATTATAATAATTACTTGTTATTTTAGAATATAATTAAATGAAAAAAAATTTTAAATTCGTTAAATAGTATAATTTTAAATTATTCAATTAATTATAATTATAAAAATAATATTTTTTAGTTTCAAAATTTAATTGATCTAATTTTTATAATGTATACATGTAAATAATTTCAATGCTAAAAACTTTATTTACTACAGAATCATTTTGTAAATATTTTCTCACACATGCACGCAAACATGTATACATATAAAATAACAGCAACAATAAAAACATCAACAACAATAATAGTAAATAACTCAGTAATGTATTTATGAGAAATTTTTTAAAATTATTCTGATAATATAATCTATTTTTGAAAAAACGTATTGTATTGTTTGAAGCATATTTTATATTTATTTTATCAAATTGAAATCTGGACTTTATAATATTTTAATGATTACCAATGTAATATAACCCACCTCCTTAGTCATCTTTTTAACTACATGTCTAGCTTCATCTCTTACTCTGCCCACCCCATACAGAAGTACGTGACGTTGATTACAGTCATGTTGACTACACGTTTCATCTTGCGGTAGTGGAAAGTGTGTTGTATAAAGCAAATGCCTACTAGGGCTAGTAGACGGTTTACTAGAATCAAGGACAGCATCATGAGGTCCGTGACCTCCTAGGGCGTCACTCTCTTTTGGACTGTCCGGCGCATCCATACTATTTTGTTGGACGTCTTTAATATCTTGAAGTATTTTGTCCAAGTCATCGTCAATCTTGCTGTCATCGTAATCATTGGTGGAACGTAAATTATCTTGAGGATCGAGCTTCGTAGACTTAAGATCAATACCTGGGAAAAGACTGTCTTCATCCATTGGCTCGCGATTACTTGGTGTACTCGGCTTACTAGCCGCCGGGCCTAGGATATTAAATATTATTCTACTGCTTTACGTGAAATGCTGACTATGATTAAATATTTATTTACATAAGATAATTTCGTATAGAATTTTTTATAGAATTCATTCATGATTTATAATGTATAATTCTAGTAGCAAGACTTAGGCTTAATAAAATTGAAAAACTGGAATCCAAGTCTGAAATAATATTTGAATAAAACATTCATAAAAACTCAGTTAAATATTGTATTAATATATAAGTTCCAAAGTTATTGAATTATAGACATTAATTTCATTTACTACGATAAAAAAAACCAAAAAAGCAATAATATGCTTATGTAATTAAAAAATGTTCAACTTGATAACTAAATCAGTTCTTTCCACCTTTAAGGCAAATATTTCGTATACAATGAGAAAATTAATTATTTACGAAAGATACTAAATAAAAAAACAATAATTGTTAAAATCAATAAATTTGATAGAAAAATAAGATAAAGATAAGTCTTTTTATTTAAAATAAGTGATATTGATTGTAGTTGTAAAATAATTAGTTATTTGAAAAAAATAAAACATAACAAATCAAATGTATTGTTAATTGTTCTAAGAAAAATCTCTTAGACCAAGATTTTCATAAAGACTGAAAATCTATAAAAGTCGATTACAACGAAAAAAAAGTTTGTGTAATAGAAAGATCTTACAAATACTTTATAAAATTGACTTCATACCTATTTGATTTATAAAATTATACAAAAATTTTGTTTAAGTATCTTATATTTAATAACTATACATAATATATTTTAGTTTGCATATTTAAGAAATTATAAACTATATTCAATAAATTAATATATAAATTAATATTATAAAAATTTACAACTAAATCAAACATGACATTGATCTTTATGAAAATACATCAAATTTTTAAAACATCTATAAAATATATTGCTTAAAAATAGAAATGCAATCAGCTACTCACCTTGAATAAGATCACCTCTAGATATGAGAGTACACATGTAGGCATCGTGGGAGAAAACGTCATGTCTAATGAGTTCTGAAAAAAGATGTACGAGATTTGTAAACTGGACCTTGAACTGAGCAGAACTATTATCAATAATAGGTGCATCAACATCTAGAAATTTCATGAGCAGTGTTTGAAATATCGGTAATGCAGGTGGTCCATTTCCATTACTACAGACGCTATCCTTGTCGTCGTTATCATTGCTCTCTCCAGATGCTTCACTCTGACGTTTTTCAAGAAGTTTTGCCACAGCCATAGCGCGATGCTCACCCCATCGCTCAGCACTTACTGCCCACTCACAAAGAATCTCGACAATTGGCGCATCTTGTTGAGGATTGTATTCGCCTTTTGTACCACCATTGGCTTCGCGGTCACCGTTCGATCCAGATGAAGATGCAGCTAATGGAACAAGAGTAACTCCAGCTATAGCTGAGTTGCTGCTATCCTTGTTTGGACTTGTGAAAATTTTGGCATAAAGAGTATCTAAGGAGTTGCTTGAATCCATGCGATCGAAGCTATGTCGATCAAGAGCATCAAGAGCTGATAAAACCTTCGTTGTCGTCATTCCTGTGTACTCATCAAATTATTTCGCGATTAATTTAGGAAAACTTTTTATTCAATTCAATCGAATAAATAAATATATATCTCAGTAGTCAGATAAAACTTAATTTCTACATAGTTGTTGTTATTATATGCATTATCATAAGTTAGTTGAATAATCTCAGATTGAATTTTATTTTTATTCGAATTTTAAAGCCTTTATGAGATCAATAAAAATTACAAACTTTAATTTGCCAATCTGATTAAAAATGAATCGATAAGCTCATATAAAAGAATGAAAAATCTGTATATTTAACTAGAAAATAATCATACCGGCACTACTTTGTTGCCATTTATCACAAGACCAACGACTTTCAGCAGCTTGTGAACGTGTACGAATATTTTCTTGAGAAATCTTAAGTTGGTGACGGGTAGGATTGGCAGCACTCACTGGGGGACTTGGAAGCGCAGCTGGTGGACATGGTAAGTGATCCAACGGTGAACCATTTAATACAGAAATTGACTTACCCTCACCAACGTTGTTCCAAACTAAAGCCGTTGGGCACTCTAACGTGATCACCTGTAAATAAGAAATTTTTATTTTCAACTATTTGAAACTTTCGTTATTTTATTTCCTAAATAATAAATATAAATACAAATATCAATTGAAATTATTAATACTTTTTTTATTCAATTATTTTTCTCATTATCTTTATTTACTTAAAGTATTGCTTTCAATTGTGCTTGTTCTAGTTTTAACAGAAAGCAGAACAAATATATCATTTTTAACCAATTTAAAACCTTCTTGATAGTGAAAAATATTTATTTGTCAACATTAAAAAATTTAATATAATATATAAAACTTCTGTCGTAAATTTCGTTCAACTACAAATTTATTACCATAAGCAGACTTAAACAGAATGCATTATTACTTGCATTAATTTTATTAAAAATATCTTTGTAAGAATTTTTGAAAGAAATTTCTTTTTTCGATAATATAAATTTACTTGTGATTCATTTTAATTTTATATGTATACATAAGAAAATATCGTAAATTATTTTTACATTTTTGAAACATATTTTATATTAAAAATAAAAAACAATGTATAAAAGATATTATAAATAATAAATATGAAATATAAATTAAGTATATAATTACATAATTATTAATTTTAATATTTATTTATTCATTCATAACTTAATCATTAAAAATTTATATAAAGAAAAATACTAGCCTGAATTATTGTAGAGAGTCCATGGAGAACATCTCGATGATGAAAACAATTCAAATAATCGTTAAAAACAGCATTTAACTGACTAATAACAGGTGTCGTTTGAGATTGATGGAGTCCATCCTTATGTCCATTTATTTCACTTTTTATTGCAGTGATAGTTGTAGTAACTGCAATTATGGATGGACTTTGTGAACTACATGTAGTATCTACATTATTACACATGTGTGCAATTTTTTTGCAACATAAATAAGCTAATCTTCTGGCCAGAAGCTCGGATTGTACAAATTCTTCCAAATATTGCAATGCTAATGGCAATAAAAGTTTCAAGATTCCATCATCTGATGGTGCCGATCTCAATTTATCCAAAAGTTCCAGTATCCACTGCAGGAGTTCTTGTCTATCTAATAGACCTTCTTCGAACATATACTTAGCTAATTGAATTTAAAAAAATAATTTTGTAATTTTATGAATAATTAATAAAATTATTATTAAATTATAATTAAATTTAAGCAAAGACTAATAATTTAGATATCCTGTTATAAAATTTTTATTTTTCTTTATTATTAAATGAAGCAAATTATATATAAAAATAAAATATTAAGATATTATTAAA
Source organism: Dolichoris vasculosae (assembly GCA_018907195.1). Lineage (NCBI taxonomy): Eukaryota > Metazoa > Arthropoda > Insecta > Hymenoptera > Agaonidae > Dolichoris > Dolichoris vasculosae. The sequence goes on along the minus strand of JACCHY010000014.1, from coordinate 3,459,763 downwards.
TTAATTTTTTTAAAAAAATTATTACTTATAATATAATATTATAACACCTTTCTTTATTAATTACTTATATTATTCTTAATTTACTATATTTAAAATGAATAAGTGACATTTATTGATAACAACTATAGGAATTCAGAGTTGGAAGTTAGATAATTTATAGAAATTTTAAATTCTAAATTAAACAATTATTAATCATAAATACAATAAAATTTATAATTACTTATACATATAACATTATACCTTAAATAATTTTATAATGGAATAAAATATTTTTCAGAAAATAATTTACCTAATTGTATGCAATAATGCCATTGTTTCAATACTAATTTGTGATCTTCATTCATGAGAACCGATGCACACTGAGTATTGGATACGTAATTTGGATTTGGAGTAGAGGGTTGGATATTTGCAATACCATTTGGTGTAGCAGATTGACTACTGGAATTAGTGCCATTTGTTGTAGCACTATTCGTACTACTAGTTAATGAAGAATTTGTGATACCATTAATTGCTGTATTACTGATATTGTTATTTATGTTTAAATTGCTTATAGTGTGACCACCCAAATGATAGTATTCTTGAAGTTTAGAAAGTTGATCTTTAAGAAATTTAATTAAAGTTCCTGTCCATTCTGTGTAAAAGTTTAACAAAAATTTATAAAATTGTCTTAAAAATATATAAATGTAAATAAGAAAAATATTATTAAAATATTTATCTACTGATAAGTATTAAAAAATAATGCTTAATGACATTAGTTATGATTGAAATTATTGAAAATATACTTAGCAATATTATTTCTATCTATAGATTCAAATTATTTCTTTAGAGAGGCTTAATTTAATTTAATTTAATGTAATTTATTATCATTATATAATTTTTTGTAATAATTTGAACTTTTTGTAACTAGTCAAATATTTTAACTGTTTTTTACTATAATAAATAAACTGAAACAATATAGTAATATTTGGCTTCATATTATAAAATAGCTTATCTATAATAAAATTTACAAAATAAATGAAAAGCATGATCATAAAAAATAAAATTCGTAATAATAATTTATAATGCTATTAAGTTACAAACTGATTTTAAAATCTTAAAAAATTGATAATATTATTATATAATGTAATATAAACTTTTTATAATAAAAAATTCTTTGTTTGTTAATTATTCCAATTAATAATTAATAACTTTTAAAATATTCATTTTTAATTTTTACCTATAAAGAAACTCAAACGAAGGTATATTTTTACCTGTAGTTGGATCTGGTAATTGTCTTTTCTTTATTTTGGCTTCTGAAACAGCAACAGTATAAGCAGAACTAAGTTTAATGAACCAAGCAGCTCGTAACATCGGCACTTGATATTCGCACAACATTGTAAATATTTCTTCCTTTTTATTAAAATTTGGAGCTTTCTTAGCCAATGACACAAGAGGTTTACATCCTGATAAATCTTTAAACCAAGCCTCAATACCAGTCTTAGTTCTTGCTGTCACTGGCCAAAAATTATCTTTCGGATTAATTTGCTGTCTCTTTCTACCTGTATCTGGCATTGTTGCTAATTCTTCTTTTTTAGCCAATATAGCATTGAAATAAGCTCCAACTTTAGCAGCAGTAACATTACAATTTCTAGCAGTTCCATGTTCATCTGAAAGCTGCAGAGAAGTAGTAAATCCATGTTTGACATTACTAGGAGTTAGTTCATCTTCCTTTTGCTTTGGTTCTTGGGGATAAACATCAGGTGGTCCTAATCTAGGCCTTTTCAATGGCCTTTTTTCATACAATATTCCCATCATATTATGAATGCAAGTAATATACATACATACGTGCATACATGTATACATATATATATATATATATATATATAATTTTAATTAAAGTATCATTAAAGTCAATTTCATGATCCTTTAAACCAAGGTATCAGAGATGCTGTTATATCACCTAACAGCAACATTTTTATTCCATTGCATGTTTATCATATTAAAAAATTAGATATAAATAAAGGCTGATATTTTTATTTAAAATTAATCAACAATATCCTGGATACAAAATCTGAAAAATTGTTTTATAATCAATATATAATTTTCATTTTATATTAAACTGTTTTAAGAAGTACAGTTTTCTATATTAAAAGATTCAATTTTTGGTATTAAAAATTATTCATAATGAAATAAATTTTGTTTATATTATAAAAAATGTATAAATTTTAATGAATTTTTAATAACATCACATTTTAAGAAAATCGATTCCAAACTTATATATATTTCATTATTTTATTCTTTTTAACAGTATTATTAAATGAAACAGCTGCATTTCTCAACGACCGTTGTTTAACCTTGGTGTAAACTAACTTAGTCGTCTCCGAGTCGTTCTCATCCTTTTGCGTTCCCTCCAGCCCACACACACCCGCAATAAAGTCAAGTGCTCTTCTTTGAGGGTGCACTTTTATTATTTTTGCCTTTTATTTCTAATCTTTCGTTTATTTTTGAACACTGGAATTAAAAATATAACAACAAAAGATGACTACCTAAACTTTACAAAACAGCGGCGCGACATCGAAATTATTTGCTCGACACGTCGTCGAATCGACAACATCGTTTAACACCATCGGTGGAAATAGAAACTTGCAATGAACTACACTACCTTAAACTAACGAGTACGTATGCACCTAAGGAATTGCTTAACGTACATATAATGAGTGCATTCGGGCCATCTCGTGGCTAGGTAAAGTGGAATAATAAGCGAATGTGCGTAAGTTTTCAAAAAAGGATAAACCAATGGCTATTAGCTTTTGGCCGATCAGCTGATGATACCGTTGAACCATCAAATTTTATTGGTGGATAAGAAGTACTGTTGTCGGATTGTAGCATTGAATATATTCCTTTTTGTTTGCTTGTCCAAGAACAACTGCTTTTTTCTATATGAATTGTTTATGTATTTTTACGTTGGTTTCATATTAAATTATGTAGTTGTAGTATGATTTATTCATGATTATTCTTGACCTATTCCATCTTAAATTGGTTAAATTGTTGTTTCTTCATATCAATTAATTAAAGTAATTGAAGTCTTTTAATTTACTTTTATTCAATTAATACGATTTCACTCATTAATTGGATACTATAATTTAATTTAAACAATTTTCTTTATAATTATATACACAGAAAGATATTTATTTGGTCAAAAATATACTAAAAAATTACATAAATTTTAATTTATGTACGCTGTATTTTCTACTTTAAATTAAAATAATTAAGTTATTTCTGCATTGTAGGTTCTTTTATTAAAAAAAATAATACTAAATAAAAATATTACTTTACTTATTTTTATTATTTATTATTTTAGTAATAATTTTAATTTTATGTTAAACATTATCTTATGTATTTTTTCTTTTTACTATTTTAATGTTATAATAAAGTATAAATTATTTAACTTATTTTTTTTAATTTTTGAACAAATTTGTTGATTTATTATTAAAAACATTTTATTTTAACGTTTATGGTTTATTATTATAAAAATTTATTAGAAAAACAAGATTCTAAAATGAAATATTAATTACATTAATAATACTTGTATATATATTTATATATATCAAATGTTTGAATAAATAGTAACGAATAGATGTTTATTACCTTTTATAAATTAATATGAATTCAAGTTATTAAAAAAATTTTATTAACTCATTTTGTAGTAAATATTTAATATTTTTGTTTATAAAACTTGGAATTTACAACTATCAGTACAATTAAATTAATATATAAATATTCCTAATTTATTTACAGAAAAATTACTAAATTTTAAATTAAAAATAGTTATATAAATATATATATGTGCATATACATGTATATATTTGTGCAATACTTCATTTATAACATTATAATTGAAATTCTATCCAAATGTTCTTTACTGTAATTAAACATTACAACATTTTTATATGATAACATATTGAATAAAAAAAGTTTCTCTAGTATTAATGTATTAATTATTATTCAATTAGCTTGGCTCATGACCTTAAAAATTTGTCAATGCCAAATTAAAGTATGAAAATTCTGATATTTTTTATATAATAAAAATTATTGCCGATTGTTACCAATTAACCTAGATTAACATGAACTAAAAACATAACCTCTTTCAATTACTCTATGTATAACATGATACATACGGGATCTTATTAATCAACTTGAAAAGAATGTAAGTAAATGAAAATAATTTAAATAAATTTATATTTTTATAATTATTTATTTTTAATTTTTATGTATTATATTTAAATTTAATTTAGTTACTATTTATAAAAGCTAAATTAATATAAACATTCATATAATATAATTTTTGTCTTAAATATAATGATTAAAATGGTTCAATTTTAAAAATAGCTAGTGATTTCTAACATAAGCATGTGTACAATTTTATTATTAAATTTAAATACAAAGTGAATTAATTTTTATAAATTAAATAATATTTGATTAATATTATTTTTTTTATAATATATGATTGATTAAAGCAATTAAATATAACAAAATATAAAATCATTTGTTGTAGATAAATATGTCATCTGTAGGGGATATTGTCTTGCATACACAACATAGAGAACGTAATGCAGGTCGCAAAGCAGACAAAAAACAAATTAAGAAATTAAAAAATTATCAAAATGAAGATTCTAAACAAAAAAATCCTAAAGCATTTGCATTTAACTCTGCAATAAAAGCAGAAAGAAGATTTAGACGGAAACAGGATATTGATACAAAAAAGCAACATATTCCTATTGTTGACAGAACACCTGTCGAACCTCCACCAATTTTGGTTGCTGTTGTAGGTCCACCAAAAGTAGGAAAATCATTAGTTATACAGTGCCTTATAAAAAGTTATACTAAACATCCTTTAGTTAATATAACTGGTCCAGTTACATTAGTGTCAGGGAAACGAAGAAGAATTACTTTTATAGAGTGTAATAATGATATAAACAGTATGATAGATATTGCTAAAGTTGCTGATTTAGTCCTGTTATTAATTGATGCCTCCTTTGGATTTGAAATGGAAATTTTTGAATTTCTTAACATATGTCAAGTTCATGGTATGCCAAGAGTTATGGGTATTTTGACACATTTAGATATGATTAAGAATTCTAAACAAATGCGTAAAACTAAAAAGACTTTAAAACAACGTTTTTGGACAGAAGTTTATTCTGGTGCAAAACTTTTTTATCTTTCTGGTTTATTGCATGATGAATATTTGCGAATGGAAATAAAAAATTTGGCAAGATTTATTTCAGTAATGAAACTAAGACCTCTTACTTGGAGAACAACTCATCCTTATATATTAATTGATAGGGTAGAAGATTTAACTGATCCTGAATTAATAAGACAAAATCCAAAGATTGATAGAACAGTTTCTGTTTATGGGTATGCAAATTTCATTCTAGTTTAAAATTAAATTTAGCTATTGATTTATAATTCATATCTTAAATTTTTCTAGGTATGTCCGTGGTGTACCTCTCAACAAAAAATCTTCTATTCATATTCCAGGTTGTGGAGATTTAAAAATTAAAGATATTACTTTTCTGACAGATCCATGTCCTCTTCCAGAACAGTTAAAAAAGCGAGCTCTTGTAGAAAAAGAACGTTTAATATATGCTCCATTTTCTGGAATCGGTGGCATTGTTTATGATAAAGATGCAGTTTATTTTGAATTGGGTGGAAGTCACTCACATACAAAAAATGATATCGATATTGGTTTAATGAGTCGATTACTTCAAACTCAACAAACCTTAGATTATAAACTGAAACATAGTGAACTACAATTTTTCACAGATTCAGTACCTATAAAATCTCAAGATGTTCAACAAATATTTACAGAAGAAAAAATTAATCTTGAAAGTAGAATTAGACGAAAAGTTGTTTTCAATGACATACATAACTTTAATAATAAAAATCCTGATAACAATGATAGTAATAACAGAAATAGAGATAATAAAATGGATATAGATAATAATAAAACTAATTTTCATATTAAAAAAATAAAGAAAGATATTGATTATACAAGAGATTTTGATCTGGATTCAGAAGATGAAGAAAATGATAATAATAAACAGAATGAAGAATTTGAAGAGAGAATTTATCAAGCAAAAAAAAGAAAATTAAATAATAAATCATCTAATATAGTAATTCATAAAAAGGACGCAAATTATTGTGAATTAAATATAAATAAAGATCAAAACATTCAGGACGAAATTTCTGAAACTATGACTTTATTAAGTGATAAAAACTTAAATAATGAAAATGTTGAAAATAGATTTCAATTGAATGATAATGAAAGTTTTCACGAATTAATTAAACATGCAGAAATTAATTTTAAATTGAAATTTGAAAATGCAATTGATAAAGATGAAAATGAAAAAGAAGCCGATAGTGAAAATGAACAGGAAAATGAAGATGATAATGAAAATAATAAAGTAAATGATAATAAAAATCAATATAAAAATGAAAATAATAATCAAGACATTAAGTGGAAAATAAACATAGCTCAAAGAGCAAGAGAAGCCTTTTTAAGTAGGCAACAAAGAGATGTTAATATAATGCGATTAGTCTATGAAATTTTTGATGAAAAAAAATTAAAAGACAAAGAAGAATTTGAAGAAACCGAAAAAAAAATTGGTGGAATATTTCAAAAGGTACAAGCTAAACAAAAGCAAGAGCTTGTAGAGCGTGAACTTAAAAATCAAGAAGAATCTGTATTTTTCTCTAAAAAATTTTCTCAGGATTGGTTTGAAGATAATAATAATGCCTTTCTATTAAACCGTTTTGTGACTGGAAAATGGAAGGAATCAGAGGATGCTGAGGAGCTATTAAAATTAGGTAATAAAGTGATTTACACTTACACTTTTATCTACTTTATATTGTACATATTAAATGTAGTTTTGTTTAGTGAATATTAGAAAAATTTAAATTAAAAAAAATTGCTTATTTAACTTGAAACAACTAATAAATTTTGCATCCAAAATATTATATTTAAAATATAATTTATTTTTTATTTTTTTAATTGAAATTAAATTTTTAAATCACATATTAAATATCATTGTTTAGTAATTTATAAATTATAAAAAATATTGGAAACAAATTTATGAAATATTTAAAAGTTATTAGAAAATCAGAGCAACTAAAGAAAAATCGAGTTTTATTTCTGTTTCTTTGAATTAATCCTGTGCTTATGTGTATAAAAGTTTTCGATTTAATCTAGCTAATAAGTATCATAAAGTATCTTTAAAATAATATTTAAAATAAAATTTAATGTAAAAGTATGTACTAAATTGTAGTTTTTAATTTAAGCAATATGCCTACAAAAATTTATAAAAAGTTATGCTTGTAGATAAAATTTGTAATTTAGAAAGTTAACATAAGTTAATATGAGCTAATATATTAAATAAATATGTATGAATGTTATTATTTTTAATTAGATGATGTAATGGATGAAGAGGAAGAAATATACAATGATTTTGAAGATTTTGAAACAGGTAAAAAACAGAAGTCAGAAACCCCTAAGGAAATTAATGTTGATGAAATGAATGAACGAAAAAAAATCCTTGAAAAAAAAAAAAAATTGAAGGAACAGTTTAATGCTGAGTACGATACTGAAGATAAAAGTTTTTATGAAGATCTTAAATGTGAAGTCGAGCGCCAGACAGAACTAAATAAAACTGAGTTTGAGTCTCTTGATGATGATATGCGTGTCACCCTAGAAGGCTTTCGGCCTGGAATGTACGTGAGACTGGAAATCGACTCTGTACCCTGTGAGCTAATTACGAATCTTGACCCTAATTATCCAATGATATTAGGAGGTTTGCTACCTGGTGAAGAAAACATTGGATACATACAAACTCGCATTAAAAAACATCGTTGGTACTCAAGAATCTTGAAAAGTAAAGATCCACTAATTTTATCTGTTGGCTGGAGAAGATTTCAAACACTTGCTATCTTTTCAAAGTTGGGTAAGTACGAAATCTTTTAACAATAGACTTTTATAAATAACAAACCAATTTTTTAACAAATGTAATCTATTAACAAAAAAAATTCTATAAAATAAAACTCTTTATTCTAATCACAACATTTAATTTAAAAAAGTTTTTTATAAAATTAATTACCTATATAATAAGCATATAAAAATATCAAAAAACTTTTTCTGATTCATATCAACATACTACATTTAACAGAATAAGGTATTTTTAAAATAAGAATGAAATTTTTATATAATTCAAAATAATAGTTAGACTATTATTATTAAAAAGTTAATTTCAATCTACATTGATTGTTAATTAAATATTTTTTATTATCTCAAAATATCTATAATTCTTTCAGTGCATGAAATATATTTTCTATAACAAATAACAAAAGTAGAAATTAAATTCTTTGTAAATGATATATCTTATTAATTACAGTTGACATTAAAATGAAAACATATTGTATATTAATCCTTTCATAAAAGATTAAATTAATTAAATATTTAAAATTATTCTCTGTTTTCATACTTTAAGCACTATTTAAATAATTTAAAATGGTGAATCGAATAAAATTTTACTATCAAAATGAAAAGAATTTGTTCCTTAATTATATTTTTATAATTTATATATTTATAACTTTTAAAGTAATTATTTTAAGTTATATTTATTATTTAATTGTTATCAATAAAACTTGTAACGCTATTTACTTCAAATAAAAATTAATTATTAATCAGTTACATTCTTATTACATCTAATCTTAGAGGATAACCTGAGGAATCGTATGCTAAAATACACACCAGAACACGTGGCGTGTATGGCACACTTTTGGGGACCAATCACACCACAAGGTACGGGAATTCTTGCTGTTCAGGACGTTGCAAACCACGATTCTGGCTTTAGAATAGCTGTTACAGGAACTATTGTTGAACTTGACAAAAGCTGTAAAGTAGTAAAAAAACTTAAGCTTACTGGCATGCCATACAAAATATATAAAAAGACAGCATTCATAAAAAATATGTTTAATTCATCACTGGAGGTGGCTAAATTCGAAGGTGCAAAAATCAAAACAGTGTCTGGAATACGTGGACAAATAAAAAAAGCAGTATCAAAACCAGAGGGTTGCTTTCGTGCAAGTTTTGAGGATAAAATATTATTAAGTGACATTGTCTTCTGTCGCACATGGTATCGTGTTGACTTACCCAAATTCTATAACCCCGTTACTTCGTTACTTTTACCCTTAGCGTTGAAAAGCCAGTGGACAGGTATGAAAACAATTGGTGAATTAAAGCACAAACTAAATATTAGGGCTACTCCTAATACTGATAATTTCTATTTACCTATTAAACGTGAGCCAAAGATTTTTAAACCACTTACAATTCCAAGAACATTACAGAAAGAGCTTCCTTATATGGATAAGCCAAAGTCTGATTTATTGTTGAGAAAAAGAAAAGCCAAATTTGAAGAACAGAGAATTGCTGTGATCAGAGAACCAAAAGAACAAAATATTGCTAGATTGATGAAAATGATAAGGACAAATTATGAATATAAACAGGAGAAACTTAAGGAAGTGATGCATAAAAGAATTATTGCATATCAGAAAAAAGTTAATGAAGAAGAAGCAAAGAAACTCAAAAGACAGAAGGTGTTGAAGAAACAAATATTTCGAGATCTTAACAAGCTAGAGGCTAAAAAAAAGAAAAAGGGCATATCAATATAAAAATTCTAATATTGTTTATAATTATTTTATTGTTTTATGTAAATAATTACATTATAATAAATACAAAATAATAACTTTGATTGAAAATAAAAAATATTTTTAAATCTTTAATAAAAAGTTTAAAAACATTTTTATAAAATATTTTAATTGTATGTATTATGATACAAGATAATATAAAGATTATGATACATAGATTAAAAAGTAAACTTAATTTTATTATTAATTTTTCATATACATTAAAACACTTTATCATCTAAAATACTGTATCACCATTTTATACTTATAATAATAATTATTATTATATAATATATAATAAAATATATAATAAAAATTATTTCAATTTTAAATAAAAACAATTTTTTATAATTAAAACATTAAAAATATATTAATTTGAAGTTTTTTAATTGTAAAGAAAATAATTAAAAAACAATTTAAAAATTCAAAATATATAGCTGCCTTTAACTGAAATATATGAGCATTGATTTTTTTAATTTACTGCTCATTTTAATATAGTTAAATGTTCTGTTTTATAATTTACTGCAAGTATATATTATAAAATATTTTCATTTTTATAATTAATGATATAAATGAAATTTTAAAAATATATATATATATTATATATAATAAAAACTCTTTTACAAGCAGAAGAAATAAGTTTAAAATTTAAATATTTCAGTCATAATTGAATTAGCAACGTTGCCAAACATGTGAGCGCGAATGACAAACGCAATAATAAAATGGCGACTACAATTATTTAACAATAATAAAATTAATAGAACATTTTTTATTTGAAAACAATATTAAATTCACTTTTATAACTATTATTTACAGATATTAAAAATAAATCAATAAAAATATTGTTTCAATATTATAATTTTAATAATATTTTATTAAATTTCAAAACTTAACATAATAATAAAAAAGTATTCCAATGAATCAAGTGTCATTCATAGAAATTTGTGTCTATCCAGCGGTAAAAAGTAGGAATAAACAATTTATGAAAGTACGCTTTTTGTGTTTTTAACATTGCACTTGACAATTTTACTGATTTTGGATAAACCATAAAGTAAAATAGACATGTTTTTATATTTATTTGAAAATGTGGGATTCAGATCATTAAAATAACGAAAGATCAAAAAATATGTAAATAAAATTTTTATTACAAATTGCAGGTAAAATTTATGAAGTATTCTTTTAATTTCACTATAATTTAAAATTATATATTTTTAAATCAATACATTACTTCTCAAATAATTACCCAAAACTCTAATTTATAATCAATCTTTCTAATATTTTAGATTATTGTTTTAAACTAACAACATGTTTATAAGTTCATATCCTACAATTAAAATAAAAATAATAGTTACTATATTAAATAATTAATAGAACATATATTAAAGTAGTATTTAATATTTAATCATTATATTTTTCCATTTTCAGGTAATAATTAAACATTATGTCAACCCCGGAACAACTGGCGATTGTCCAATCCAAATTTACCACGGGTGAAATAGTTGTCATAGTATCCTTTTACAGTACTACTTTCTTAACATATTTATTCAAATATTACTACTACAATAATGATAAAAATAAAAAAGTTTATGGTTTCCTTAATTCAACTTATAGGCAATGGAAGCAATGTTAATGCAAGGTTGGTTAAAAACAACAAGGCTTATTGCTTTAGTTAATAAAGGTTCAACAAATGCTCTAGTCATTTTGTTAACTTCTCAAACACCACCTCAAGTATATAGTGATCTTACAATTGAAAAAATTTTACCCATAGATCAAGATTTTCAATGTGACATTGGTAATAACTATTAATTAATTAAGTTAATTAAGACTTTTATATAAGGAGAGATAAATATAAGATTTACTTTTAACTCAGGAACAGATGAAGAACAGAAAGATGTCACAGATGTATATTTAAATGTAACATGCAGAAAATCTCGAACAATTTTTGAAATGAGACCTGGTATTACTACAACAAATCTTGTTTCTGCAATATTTCAAGCCATTGAGGGTAATTTATTGAAATTAATTTGTTATTAAAAATTATAATTTCAAATAATTAATTAAAATGTTGTAGTATATCAGAAAAACAAAAATCCAACTACAGACTTTTTATGGATTCAAAAGTTAACTGGAAGTGTTCGCAGTTTAAATAGTACTGATGACCAACTACAAAGCAGTAACGAACCAGTAAAAGAACGAATAAAATAATTTGTTTAAAACAATTTAAAAAATTATAAATATTATATTATAAATATCTTTTAGATCATTGAACTTGAAAGTTCAGATTTAGTTGTATCTCGACGTAATATAGCTACAGGAAAAAGTCCAATTGCTACAAGAGAATCAGTAGTTCGTTATCAAATGGCATGTAAAGAAGATGATTATACATATACTAAAATTCTTAGGTTTGTTAAAACTTTAATTATATAACATAAAAATACACATATTACTATTCATTTTTATTCATACAAAAAATTATTTTAAACATTTAATTTTTTTTTACAATAAGTTATCGATTCAATCAAAAATATTTTTAGAATATTTATTGGTACATGGAATGTTAATGGACAGCCATCTAATGGAATAACTTTAGAACAGTGGCTTAGTAGTGATCAAGTACCACCTGATCTTTATGCAATAGGCTTTCAAGAATTAGATTTAAGCAAAGAAGCTTTCCTTTTTAACGATACACCTCGCGAAGATGAATGGAGGCAAGTTGTAGCAAAGTCTCTTCACCCTAAAGCAGTTTATGAACAAGTCGCTATTGTAAGATTAGTTGGTATGATGCTGATTATTTTTGCTCAAACTTCACACTTACCACATATAAAAAATATTTGTATCGATACAGTGGGAACAGGAATAATGGGGAAAATGGTAATACCAATAAACTTTATTTCTTTAATTATTATTATATTTATAAATAATTTATTCAATATATTTAAAAGGGTAATAAAGGTGGTGTTGCCGTAAGCTGCTGTATACATAATACATCTGTTTGTTTTATTAACGCACATTTAGCTGCACATTGTGAAGAATATGAAAGAAGGAATCAAGATTATGCAGATATTTGTGCAAGGCTTAACTTTCAAACATATGTACCTCCAAAAGGATTTAAGGACCATGAGTAAGAATTTTTTTAGTTTCATAGTTATATAGTAGTTCAAATAAACAAATAATATATGAGGGAACAAAATAAAAAAATGTTGAATATTTTATTTTTTAGCCAAATTTATTGGCTGGGTGATTTAAATTATCGAATAACTGAAATGGATGCACATACTGCAAAACAATTAATTGCTGATGGAAATCTCGCTCCTGTATTAGCGTTAGATCAGCTTGAACAACAAAGAAGACTTGGAAGAGTATTTTTTGGTTTTCGTGAAGCAGAAATAAAGTTCAAACCTACTTACAAATATGATCCAGGCACTGATAATTGGGATTCAAGGTAAATTATTTTGCTTTGTATCATTTTTAAAACGAGAATTATAAAATTAATAATTATGTCTTTTAAATATTTAATATCGATTTATAATTCATATTTTATAAAATTAATTTTAATAAGTGAAACTGAATATTAATTCCTTAACATAATTTCTTCTGGATGAGTTTCAATTTGAGTTGTCCATATTGGTATATATAGTGATAGTTTTAATTTCTTAGTAAATGAAATGTAATAAACTAATTGAATGTTACAAAAAATACATACATATACGTAAATGTACATTATTTTAGCGAAAAAGGAAGAGCACCTGCATGGTGTGATCGTGTATTATGGAAAGGTGAGCCTATTACTCCACTTAGCTATAGAAGTCATCCAGAACTAAAAATTTCTGATCACAAACCTGTTAGCACCATATTTGATTCAAAAGTAAATAAAATAAATTTTTTCTTTTTCAAAATAACATGCAATAAAATTTTAATATGTAAGTATATTTAATTTCAGGTAAGAGTAATAGATACGATAAAATATCGTAAAATTCATGAAGAATTAATGAAAAAATTAGATAAGTTAGAAAACGAATTCTTACCTCAAGTCACTGTCGATACAACAGAAATAATATATGAAACTTTAAAATTTGATGAACCCTGTGTTAAAGAGCTTATCATTGCAAATACAGGCCAGGTTCGTTCAATTTTATAAACAATCAGTAATGAACATATTATTGTAAAATAATTTGTTATTATTAAGTAAAAATATCAATAATTTCTTTATTTTTTCTTATTATAAGGTCCCAGTGGAATTTGAATTCATTAAAAAATTAGATGATACGTCTTATTGTAAAGAATGGTTAACTATAACTCCTTATACTGATTTTATAGAACCTGGTAACTAAATTTATTTTAATTCATTAAAATCGAAAACTAAATAAACTGTGATAATTAAAAATTAATTACTAACTTAATAGTAACATCATAATAGTTAACGATAAAAATTTTATGGAAAAATCATGAAATTTTGTCATTTTTATACCAATATATACATTTTATGAAAAATAAATTTCCATAATTTTAATAAATTTTACTTAATTTGTTGTTAAAAAACACATGTTCCCTAGAAAATTTTAAGCTTTACTAACCACTAGAATATTGAGAAAATAACTATAAACATTTTTTAACGATCCAAATATTACTTACAACAAAATTTTTTATAATTAATATTTTATAAATGAAAAATAGATTGTGATACTTCCAAAACAAATAATTTTGTCTGTTTAAAAAAATTATGAGTTATCTAACCTATACATGAATAAATTCAATGTAAATATGATACTTTTAACATTTTATAACAATTATAATAAATTATGACAAAAATTAATTTATTAATTCACAAAATTAAAATTTTATATTGTTACTAGTAATATAATAGTTTATTATGATAAATACATATAAGTTTTAACAAACTAATTTAAATTTAAATAATTTATTTCTGAATACTTATAATTATGATTATTAAAGGTCAAAAATGTGATATAAGACTTGAAATTTGTGTGGACAAGCGTTCAGCATGGAAATTGAATTCTGGTGAAGATAAACTTTATGACATATTAGTATTACACTTGATAAATGGAAAAGATATATTTATAACTGTAACAGGTAAGTTCAGAATGTAATGTTTACTATTATCAATAAGTTATATTTCTTTGTTTATTAAATTATAGGTACTTATGAACGTAGTTGCTTTGGTTGCTCAATAGAAGCTTTAGTTCACATTCCAGTTCCCATTAGAGAGGTACCTATTGGCAGAATCATGGAATTGGTAAACTTGTGAATTTATTTTATAAAATGTATGACATATTTTTTATTTATAAAATAAAAACTTTTTTTATTTGTAGGAAAATAATAAAAACGTTTCCCAAGATCCTTATTCAGTGCCAAAAGAAATATGGTTATTAGTAGATAGACTATATCGACATGGAATTAAAACTCCGGGACTTTTTGAAACACAAGGTTTACATAATGAAATATTGTCTATTAGAGATTGGCTGGATATTGGAAGTCAAGATCCAATGCGTATCCTTTGACAATTAAAATTTCCTTATATTCTTCATATATAGTTTTTTATAAAATAGTAAATACAAATTTTTTCTTAGCATTAAAAAATTTTAGCTGGTAGTGTGCATTCTGTTGCTGAAGCTTTACTTTTACTTCTGGATTCGACTGCTGAACCACTCATTCCATATAATCTTCATAATGTTTGTTTGTCAGCTGCTACAAATTATTTGCAATGTAAACAGGTAATATTTGTTAAAATAAAATAAATAATAAAATGATTTTAATTATTTTATTCACTGATTTAAATACATGTATAAATAATATATAAAGTACTGTACGCAATTAAATTTTATAAATAAGCCAAATTTTTTAAATTTTGATTTTTTTAATTACTGATATTTTAGATTATTATGCAACTTCCTGAAATAAGAAGGACAGTTTTTTTATATATATGTGCTTTTCTGCAAGAACTTCTTCATCATACACAGGATAATGGGCTAGATGCTAAAACACTTGGTAAGCCTAAAAAATTATTATAAGAGAAAATGATAAATCGTTACATACAAAGAAATCTTACTTTGTACATATATATATAAATTTTTACCTTTAAATATTATTGAAGGTATTAAATTGGCTTATAATAAAATATAATATTTTATTAAATTCTAAATAATAAATCGAAATTATAGAAATAAGTATGTTATATGTATAAGAATAAAATTTTCTGGAATCATATTACAAATTTTATTACCTTTTTCAATTTTCTATATAAATTGAATTTAATTTTAATACTATTTATATTTTCGATTATAAAATTTAAGATTCTTATCAAAAACTTAAGAATTATTTATTTTTAATTATTTAATTTTTTACAATAACTTAATTTTAATAGAAATTAACAATTATATTTTTAGTTCTTAAATTTAATTAACCAGTAATTTACATTATTTCTGAGTAATAATAATCTAAAATGTTGGTACATTACTAAATAATTTATCCTTTGATTTTAAAATATTTTTACTATGATTTATAAACATTTAAGATTTTAATTCATTGATTTCTTAATATTTGAGCTTAATTTATGCATTTATACATTTTTTTAAATAATTCATATTCAGTGTTTAAACGACTAATTTATTTTTATTTTTTAGCTTCACTTTTTGGTTCTTTTTTCTTGCGTGATCCACCAAGAAGTAGAGATGATCGAAATCAGAGAAGTAAAATAACTCAAGCGACATTTGATAGAAAAAAAGCAGCTTTTGTGTATCACTTTTTAATAAACGATCAAAGTGATTTTGTTGGTCGATAAAATCAATTAGTAATTATCCAAAATATTTATAAGAGTAATATTTTCATCAAAAATTTTCATAACTTATCATAATCAGGATATTAATATTAAAAAAAATAAATAAATAAAAAAACAGAAGATCTCAGTAGTTTAGATTATCTACGATTACTTTTCCTACGTATAATATAGTCACTTACGTAGATTTTTCTTACTTGATCACGTATAGTTTAAAGTATTATACCTAGCGTGACTCTAAATATAAACTCGTAGTGCTTAGAGGTTTTATTTTTCTTTACATTGGCGAGCCAAGTATTTTTATAGTTATTACTTGATACAAAAATAAAACCAAGGAAAATATAATATCAAATGTTTTTTAAATAATTAGTCAAAACTATAGAGATTTATCGTGTCATTAGATGAATGAGCATTTGTTTAGATCATTTTATTAAATGTGTATACATCAATATAGTCATTTCTAATCTATTGTAAATTTTCAGATTTGTAGATAGTTCAATTTTTCCTAATTTCTGCATTACTTTCATTGCTTTTATGAATTATTTATTAAATTAGCTTATCAAGAAACAATTCCTCTTTAAATAATTAAAAATGAAAAAACTTTATTAAACTTTAAAATTAACTTTAAAACGAAACGATGTATCTATTTTAATAAGTTTTAATACTCGAATATTAAACAAATTAATTCATATATATGTATATATAGTTGTATATTATAAAGTTATAGCCATATAAACTTTTAACACTGGAAATAAAATATTGTTTAATCATTGGAAGTTTAATTATCATACATGTCATAAATAATTAATAATCTTTGTGTAATTGCTTTCATTCTCAATATTTGATGATAAAAATTTAATTTATAATATTTACAATATTGATAATGTTTCAAATATTATTTAACTATTAAATACTGTTTTATCCTCATCAGTAAACTCCACCTAACTAACAATAATTTAATTTCGGTTTATTAATGAACTAATTCAGAACATCATAGTTAATTCATTTATGTAATAAAAAATAATTATTTTGTAGATATAGAAAAATTTTAATCATGAAGTAGTAAATTAAATTTATTATAAATATTTCCTAACTGCGATATTGTTCTTTATTTAATTTAATATTATACTCACTTTTCAAAACTAAATAAAATAAAGTATACACTTATACCAGTGGACAATATATATATTTTTTTGTAAAATTAACTTCAATCTAATAACAGTCAGTGAATTTTATATTAGGTTAGATGAAGTGCAAAATCTTAAAAATAAATAAACTATGAAACTAAAAATAACTTATAAATATTTGTAATAAAAAATTTGTTTGATATAATCTATTTAACATTAATTATAGATATAATTATTTCGTAAATCATTAAGGTGATATATTTTATTATGTGCTTTAATTGTGTGATTATATTAATTAGATGATTGTCAAATAAATTTTTATGTAATGTTTGTTTTGCTATTTAAAACGACATGAAACGACTCTGTACGTTAAAAGTTTAATTTCAGATGAAAATATATATAATAATAAAAAAAATTAAATATTGAAAAGTTTTATATAAATGTAAAAACGTACATATTTTGAAAATTATTTAAAAGTATTAAATAATTTATTAATATATATTTGATATATTTACAACTATACGATTTATATTTTATTAAATTTATTATTATTAATTTGGATATTGTGGTATATATATTATTTTATTTATTTATAAAAGGATAAATAATATAATATAAGTAAATGAGCCAAGAACTCAACTTTGTAAACATAGTATTGATGTATATTATGTATGATGTAAGACAAGATAAAAGATGAGAGTGAAAGTTGTCATTATAATACTTGTTTTTTAAGTATTCATACTATATGTGTTTACGAAACATCAATGTTTTATTTATAAATATTAGAACACTGGAGAATTAAAACTTATAATGTGCATATAAATTCGTGTTAAATTACAAAGTATATAAAAGTATTTAAAATATAATGTAAGTTTTATAATTTTCAAAATGTAGAAATCTACATTTTAGATATTCCAGCTATATATTTTTTCAGATAGTATGTTTAATTCAATATAATTATTATAAATTTTTTAAATAAAATTATATGATTTAAAAAATAACTGATATAATACAATATAAAATTCAATAAATTATATCAATACTAAAATATATTCCACAAATAAAAATTTAATTTTCTGTATTATGTCTCCATAATGTAAGGAATAAAATAATGGGATAATAAAACCTGAGAATGAGCGAAATGCATGCAAATTAAAAAAATTAATTCATATTCTTAGAATTATAAATACTCAGTAAGTTGTTACCTTTTCTTTTAAGATAAAATTTTGAATTAATTTATTTGCAAAATATTATTAATAAACATCTATCTTTTTTTAATATAAATTAAAATAATATTTCATAGCTATTAGTTGCATATGTTTTTGATTATTTATAATGTTGAAATTAACGTATTATTTAAATATATAATGAAATAATTTAAATAAATTTTATATTTTATTAAAATTTAAGAACTAAAGAAATATACATTTTCTATTAATTTAAATAAAATTTCAAATATTTGAATAATATATTTGTATAGAATAATTAATTGTCTTATGGAAAATTTTTTCTGTGTGGAAAAATTATATAATATAATTTTATAAAATCTTTTACATTATTGTATTTTTAAATTTTAAATTTATAAAAATATTACGAATAATACTTTTGTATTGAAATCAATTGATAAATTTAATAAATATATGTATAATATATGTTTATATCATGTTAAATAATATTCTTATGTACAGTTTATTAATTATAAATAATTAACCATCATTTTCATTTATATAAATTCTACAAAAATAAAACTTATAGTTAAAGAAATAAGTTATATATCTATTAACTAATATATATTATCAAAGATAATTATATCATTTTATGAATTACCTTTATAAGTTTCTACATAATCCAAATGAATATTGAAAAAGTCTAAAAAAGGCAATCATTAATAAATAAATAGATTTCTTTTTTAGATATAAATGTCTAAATATATTTGCTATTTAATTAAAATATAGAAAGTAGTTTAATGTTTATATTTATAAGATAATTAATATCTGAAAATTTTATTCAATTTCTTCAAATAAAGATATATAATTATAATAAAAAATATAAGCAAAATGTGCTATAAAACAACTATTTTATCAATGCTTGATTTTATATTGCCTTATCTAAAGGGTTTAAAATATTGATTTTTAATAAGTAATTTGACTTAATGCGCGTATGTCAATAATATAAATTTAATATAAATTTAATTATCATAAAAGCATGAAATATTGCTTTTTTTTAAAAAATTAAGATATTTCTAATTTTTTGATAAACTGTTGTAAAGAATGACTGTAAATTACTGTAACATGTTATACTTTTATACAAAAGATATATTATTGATTACATATTTCTCTAATATTGTGTTTAATTCTTAATAATTTTAATTTTTAATATTCTTGAATAGTAATTATATTTTGAAACTGAAAAATGTATACATTGATGATGCATTGTTTCTTATCAAACTTTTATGTATCACAGTTATAAATGATTAAATGTTTTTAAATATATTTAATTTTGATATAATTAAATTTTTTGTTGCATATGTTCTAATTTTTCAAATATTATGTTTCTTTTCGTTAAAAATGAATAATATTTAATTTATATTTAAAATCATAATATGTAGT
This sequence comes from Dolichoris vasculosae, assembly GCA_018907195.1. Classification (NCBI taxonomy): domain Eukaryota; kingdom Metazoa; phylum Arthropoda; class Insecta; order Hymenoptera; family Agaonidae; genus Dolichoris; species Dolichoris vasculosae. The sequence goes on along the minus strand of JACCHY010000014.1, from coordinate 3,439,517 downwards.
AAGTATATTCCTAAAATTAACATTGTTTTCTTAAGAGCTATTGGTTCTTACATTTTACTTTCTTTCTTATATTCTGTTATTCTTTCACTTATAAATAACTATAATATTCAGGATAATATATTTATAAAAAATTTCTTTTAAATTATCTATCATGCTAACGAATTTATTTATTGTTTATTAATACCATCATCAAAATAACAATAATTATATTATATTCTTATATAGATTATCTAACAAATCAAGTTAAATTAATTTTTTTCGTAAAGTTGATCATTTAAAATTAAAATAATTATTTTCTTAAAATTCCTGCTTATAATGTATATTATATTGTATATATACATTCTGTATATTTTTGATATCATAAAATTAAGTAATTCATATGATAATTATTATACTGAGATAATTAAAATTCTTATTCAAATTTTAATATTTTTGCTGTTTTAGTATATGTTACATTAGATTTTAGAGTATGTTAAACCAGATAATTAACAGTCATATATTTTTTAAGATAAAAATAGTTTATGTAATATTGAACAAAAGTTAATAAGACTACTTTTATTTTAAATAGAAAAAAGTTTTTATTAAATTTAATTTTTTTAAATTACGGGACTAGATTTTTCTCCATAGAAAATATCTTATTCGGTTTTTTTTCAAATTTGCGATGAAACAAATTGCATTATAACATTTTAATTCTATTATTATATTTTTTATTATATATTACATAAATTGTTATTTCTATATCAATATTTAAATAGATTGCACTACTATTTGAATTATGCACTCGTATTTTCAACATTAAATATAATATCAAATAGAATATTTTTTAAATAATTTTTTTCAAAAATTTAAATAATCAAAAAATATAATTTTGCTATTTATTAAATTTATTTGTTTATTTAAAAATAAATGAATAAAAAACGGACAAATTAAATAAGTTCATATATTTATGTATATAATTGTTTATTTTATAAATCTTTTTATTAATGCTGTAAATTATTTTAATTATATCAAATATAAGTAATGATATAATCATAAGTAAAATAAATAATTAATATTTATAAGTACTCATTAGCTATTGTCCTGATTATAAAAATAGAGAAAACAATTTTAATATCACTAGCATTTAAAATTTATTAAAAATATTTAATATTATATCTACTTAATTAATTAAATAACTAATTAAAAATTAGTAACATGCATAAGATACAATTATTTAAAAAACTTTATTTGTTTTAATACCAGTAATTCAAATTAATTAACTAACATTTATTTTTAGCATATAAATCAGTGATATATTTTTTGTCACATTTTAAAAATCTATTCTGCATTAATGTTATTTGTCAAAATTTGAAAGAAAAATTATTTATGTAAATTTATAACTTGTATATATTTTTTTTACATAATATAATTATAAAAATGATCCAAGTATTTTTTGATGTTTTATTTTATTTACTATTTTTATCATATTATATAAACATAATGTATATTATACAGATTTTAATTTTATTATACATGCATTTATAATATATATTTAAGTTTAATTTTATTAAATTTATTATATATGTTAATTTAGGTTCTTTTAATTATCTTTTTATTTAATACCTATTTTCTTATCTTTTAAATAAATAATATTTTTTAAAGTAGAAATTATAATTTTTGATAAATGAAAAAAAAAAGAAATTGAATTTTTAATAATTATATATTCAATTGATGTATAAAAAAAACAAATCAGATACTTTGGGTGAATAATTAATTTATATTTTATACTTTACTGTATTTCAATATATAACAATTATAGACAAATAAATTTATAAAATATTCATATATAAAAAATTAAGAATAAACAATGCATTTGCCTAAATATATATTTTTATAAATTAAATGCAGTTTTTGTATAATATTAATTCTACCTTGCATTTATATTAGATAAAATAATACAAAAAACATAAATGTAAGTACTGTACAATTTTTGCTCTGCATGTACTCTAAATATTTTTAAATCATTCATTTTTGCATGATCCTTTAGTAATAAATAGTTTTATATTAAATTTTATATAATTTATATCTTAGCTAATATCTGTATGTACAGTATAATATAATAATTTTTAATGCATATCGTTATTTTCGATTTCATGTAAATAATTTGTATAATGAAAAAAGCCTGTTATAATTTTTTTTATGATTAAAAATGAGTATTAAATTATATCGATTAAATGTTCATTATTTTTATAGATTATTCGTCATTTTTATTTATTAGTAATGTAAAATATTAAAAATTTACTAAATCCATTAAAACCTATTTATGATATATTTAATTTATATATTTCAAATTAATATATACAAATTTATCCTAATTAATTAATGTTTGCAATTATTAAATAAAATTTTATATTTATTTTTAAAAAAGTACTTCATTACTTTACATTGATATTTAGAGAAAAAAAGATGTATAATACTCATAAAAAATTATTTTGTAGTTTATGAATATAAATAAAATTTTTAGATCAAAATTCTTTACATTTTAACATTTCTAATTTTAAATTCATAGTATATTTAGAAATGAGCATTTAATAGAAATAAAATAAAAATTAGTGCTTTATAAAATAATTTGAATTAACGTATTTTGTAAAAGCAATCAGATTTCATACTCTATAAATTTATATAGAAAATATAGAAAATAAAAATATTAATTTTATGTGTACTATACTGCTATAATATTAGGAATGAAAAAAAAATAAAACTAAAATTATTATTATTTTTGTAATAATTATAAAAATAATAAATTCTCATTTAATTGATTTTGAATATTAATGTTCTAAATGTATATAAATATATTTTAATAACTAATTAAAATGATTATTTATCTACTTTTTAGAGTATTTTATATTATGAAAAATATTTTTAGAATAAATAGGCAATATATTAGAAAACATTAATCATATTTTTAAAAGTGAACCGTAGCACGGTTAAACTTTGAAATAATTAACGATAAACAGCACTCTAAGGCATATTTAGGCACCATTGGTAACATTTGCTATAGATCATAACAATGTAGTTAATAAACTGTTATATATTAAAGTATGTATATCTATTAAAAAATATTTACTTTATAGGTGCTTTCAATTTTATAATTAATTTTACATAAAAATATTGATAAAAATTATAACTTTTGTTTTAATTTTTAGATAGATCAATATCTTTACATATTATGTAATAATTCATTTTTTTGTTAAAAAAATTAGAAAATTGATGTTATTAAGCAATGCATGCTTCTACTGTCTTTTTTACAGCATCTCTTGCATATGGTATATATGATAAAGAATACCACAGCATCGCCAATGACTGAATAACAATAAACAGTAATGCAAGTCCTGCATTATGGAGCTGAAACAAAATTTTTTAAATATTATTTTATCAATATAAAATTATTTAATTACAATGTTTAATCAATCTCATAAATTTACTCCTAAAGCAGCATATAGTGTCAATGCAAAAGCAATAAAAATCATTATAGTTGCAACAATCCTTGTTGGAGCAAACATTTTTTTCACCTGATTGACAGGGCCCATCAAAAAGCAGGTACTAAACATTTTAAATAATTTAATATATACACATATGTATATAGAAACAAAATATTATACATATAATATTTACCTTGTTATTGAAATTATATTTCCAAGTGTATAAAAAATTCCATACATTGTTAATCCACCACGTAGGAACAAAGCAAATGAACCCAAAACAGATAACAAAATTCCAATAACAAAACATATTACAAAACCTTTTATTCTTGTAGTTTTACTTAATTTCATTGCATCTGAAACCTAATAAATAATATACAATATATTTGTATCATTAAATTTTTATAATAATATCATAATCTTACCATAAAATCCATATTTGATTTGCATATAAAAATGATAATTTGAATTTAATATAATTATATTGTATAATTAACTTTATAAAAATCTATTAATTATTAATAGTTCTCATGTAAACAAACAATAGTCTATATATATACTTATTTTGTACATTTTTATAAGACTATTTTTATAGGTCTATATTTAATATATAAGAAATTATTTATTATTAATATCAATAAATTAATTTTACATATTATACATGCATATAAAATTCTATTAAAAATTAAATAATTACCTCTGCAATAATTCCATTTTGTTCTTCAACACTGTCTTCTTGTCCATTGAAAAAACTTTTCAATTTATCCATTTTATATAAAAATGATGTAAATATAAAAAATTGTGTGATACTTTCACAAATAGATATGTGTAATTATAATTTATTGAATATCAAAACTTATAAAATGAAAAATGTGTTTCTATTTATCTATAAATAAAACAGCAGTACTTAAACATCACTAATTTTTATAAATAAGATATATAACATGAAAATTTCGTCATGAACATGAGAGATTCTATAATTTTACAATTGACGCTCCACAATGCTCAATCATATCTTGATTTGTTTGAGCTCAATCAACAGGTTGAAAGACAAAACTAGAACTATATTTTTTCAGACTAGCCAAACGTTTGTGAAACTATATATTTAGTATATTTAAATATTAAAATATTATAAATAATATTTAACAGAAATATGTTTTATTTTAAACAGTTACTAATTAATTATACATTTATTATATTTCGATATTTCTATTTCGATGCCAGGATTTAGATAATTATACGTATGTTTTATTACTTTTATTACCAGAAGATGGCATTCGTAACGTATTTGACTTAGTCATACATTTGAAATAGAAAAAAAATAAAAATATGACTAGATTTGCCTTGATTTGAGTCTTTAAAAAAAATAGTTTTTAGAATTTTCAGCCTTACTATTTTTCAAAAAAAAAAAAAGTTAATGTTAATAAAAGTTAAAAATAAATGTGTTTTAAATCTAATAATAATCTTAGATATCTGTAAAAATCAATCTTTTAAAAATGATTTCACATATATAAAAAAATTGTATCGATTTTAACTAAATTATGTAAAATAGGCATAAAAATTAATAGTTTATTTATTTATTAATTGAAAAATCGTACACTAATTCCAAAAACAAGGGTAAAAAAGTACGATAGGTGTATTGGACTATTCATAGCTCTATTAGATCTTAAAAAATGTTCAATTTAAAACTTTGAATTTCTGAATTAAAAATATTACAAACATAAAATAATTAAAAATTAATTGATTAAATTAATGGATCAATCTGTTTATATATAATGTAAAAAAAGATATCAGTGGGATTATAAATAAAGTTTTTTAATTTTATTTCTTTGAAAAACAGATCATAAAATTCTACTTTAGCAGAAGATAAAAACCATGAAATCTCTTAATATTGTAGAAAATTATAACACTAATCATAGTAAACTATAGCTGCTAATTTCATTTAATTTGTATCATTTTATAATACGTAATGTATCAATGCTTTTTATTTTTATGTATGTAGAACTTAGATTTAATTTTTACATATTCTAAATTTGAAATTAGGTTTAGGACAAATTAATTTATTTTTCTAACAATGAAGTGAAAATTCTGAAAAAAAAAAGATTTTTTCCAAAAGTACAATTTAAGATAAATATAATTATATTTTTATGTGATTAAAATAATAAAAGAAACAAAATAAGTAAATATTTAAGTATTTCTTTAATAGTAGCGTCAATTATATTTAAAATACTTATTGATATAAGTATAATATCATAAGCATATTTACATAGTTTTTATTTAATCGTATTTAGTTTATTGAATTATTATGAATTTTAGAATAATTTTCTCTATCATTTAATATTTTTGTACAATTGAATTATTCATCATTATAATTTATTTTAATTTTTTAAATCACCATTCATGATTAACTTTGTAAAAATGCTACTATTATCTTATTTGAATACATTTATTTGATATGGTTAGGTTTGGAAGTTAAGAAATGAAACTGCTATTGCAACAAATTTTACAAAGTTTGTTTTAAAAAGCTAGTACAAAGTTCAGTTTTATCGGTGTAAATTAAATATTTTAAAACTGTGCATTCAAAAAGAACTGTACAATAAGCTTATCATAGTATGAATGATAAGTTTATTTAATATTTACATTTTGTTTTTATTATTCTAAAAATTAATTTACAGGTGATCTATATCTTAACATGTTATACAACATTTAAAGTAATTATTCAAAATGGTTAAATATTTTATTTAATTAGAAGCTGAATATTCTTTTAATTCTGCAATTGAAAGTAAAAAAAAATCTAGTTTTATAGAAAATAAAAATAAGATGATCAATGAAAAAGTTATATTTCTGTATATAATATTAACGTAGACATATCTTAAAATTCAAAAATATACCTAAAATAAAAATTTATATTATTTTTTTACAATTATAAAAAAATCTAATTTTATACATTGAAGCCCTTTTTATAAGCAAAGTATATCAATTTTCGAAACTTAGGATGTGCATTAATAAATAAAAATCGAAATTCAAATGTTTTATAGAGTTTTAGTTCTACTAGTATCATCATTTTATACATAGTATTTTTCTCAGATTCACTATTTAAATCAAAATTAAGTATTGTTATTTTTAAGAGTTTTTATGTACATTATTACGGAATTATAGCTTTTATAAATAATAAATGGCTTAAGGGTTTTTCAAATTTCCTATTTATGCTATTTATATTTGGAATTTTTCGAAAAATGTAATGTATAATTATAATATATTTTCAATAAAAATTTAATACAAGTTTATTCATTTTTTAAATATGATATATAAGTATATATATATATATATGTTAAAATTTACAGCTTACAACCACCTATTAGCATGATTTTTTATTTAAAATAATTGATATATTGTTATTGTATTTAAGGTGGCCAATAAAAATAAAACAAATTTATCTTAAATTAATAAATATAATATTTCGGGTAATTACAAAAATCAATAAAAAATCATTTAATTCCTTACATTTTTTATACAGAACTTATTTTTATACGATAATTGTTCTTAAAAATTTAGTATTTTTGTATAAATTTCAATAATCACATGAAAAATTAGTTTTGTGGCTTTGGTTTATAATGCAATGTTTAGATTTTGTAAGTATTGAAATAAATACGTATTTATTTTTAAAATAATATTTTTTTTGATAAATCATCGAATTACTCATAAATTTTTAATTTATAACTATGGTTGAATTACATAAATATTTATAAAATATCATCGCAATCAGTAGAACTGTATCTAATTTTCAAATCTTCAGCAGAATTTATTTATTTAACAAAATTTGTAAACAATGAAAGAAAAATAGAACTACGGTGAGCTATCAAAATACTTAATGATGTTTATTATAAGTTATCTCCAATTTTATGTAATATGCCTTAATAATTTATAATATAACATATTAAATTATTCTGAATCAATAAGTACTTTAATTCATATAAAATTTAAATTCTCTGTTTGCCATTGAAGTAATAATTTTTAAATAAATAGTTTTCATATTTATTATAAAATCTCATTAAAAAGTTTATAAAAATGTTTAATTCCTAACGTCATAAATATCAAAACAAAAATTATTTTTGTTTTTAAAATAATAATTCATCTGTCTATTATATAAAATCATTGACTTGTATGAATATATAGAGTCAAACTCGATACATGTTTCTTATAACTTAATAAGTAAGTTATATTTTTTGTATTTAATACTTCTGTAATATTTAAAATAAAAAGTAAAATTAATTGTATGAAATTTTATTTCAATAATGAATTGAAGTAATTTAGTATCACTAATATATCATAAAATCTTCTTTAAATGAATTTGTGAATAAAAGTATGTTATAAGAAATAGAAATCTTTTAAAGAAAATTCTAAATTAGTTGAAGATTTTTAAATGAATTTTTAAACATATTACCATTCAATAATTTTTAGTTAAACAATTATGTATATTTCATAATGACTAGTTTGATCAATTAATATTCTTTCTAAAATTCTTTTGCCTTAATACAATAATACGAATTATGTATTTTAATTAAATTACGAATAAGGTTATTATTTATTTAGTATATTTGAATTGAATTAAATTAAATATACAATAGATTTATTATAATAAAAAATTCTTTTTATATAGCATAGCAAGAAAAACTATAGAAGTTAAAAAAGAATTTGACAAATATATAATTGTAAGTATAAAAAATATTGCAAAATTTTTTAAATTAACATATGTATCGTTATTAACTTTACATATTATTTTTGATAATATTACGTACGATAATAATGAAGAAAAAGATTAAACGATTTAAAAAATCTAAACAATTAGAAACAAGCAAAAGTTTATCTAAACAAGAAGTCACATCCGAAGTAAATATTACCAAATAAAACTATCAGTATTATAGGTATAAAAAATTAATTATTATATATACAAATGTAAATATTATATCTAAATCTTATATTTTTATAAACATAATATTATTTTACTAGTTTTAAAAATTTGACAAATTTTCCTGTGTTAATTAGTTTTTTTACACGATGAATTACAGAAATAAAATTCTTATTAGTATAATTATTATATTTATTAAATTCTAATTTTGACAGTATCGAATTTTTTAATTAAAATAACTATTACATTTTTTAATATTAACTTTATAGAGTATTCACTTATAGTTTCAATATTATCAATTTTCTGATTATAATCAAGTATAAGATTACTTTAAATATTAAAATAGTTATTAAAAATTGGATAAAACTTATTTCAATTTCGTGTATAATTCAGCAAATGATAATAAATAGAGCCCCTATACTAATTGTTAAGATTGTAGTTATTAAATTATAAAATAAATGTTAAATAAAAGGTTTTAAATTAAAATTATGAAAATTTACTGTGATCAATGCTTCAATTAATGAATCCAACATTTGTTCACTTTTTATATTTACACAGGTACCAGAAAAGATATTTATGTGTACTCCCCCAATAATAAAGCAATATATATTTGACATTTTTCTTCTTATCTTCTTATCTATACAGATTTAGATTTAGTAAAAGTTCAAAAATTTTGAGGTAAATATCATTTATTTTGACAAGAGTTGTGATATGATAATATAATATTGTGTAATGTTTTAAACTTTATAAAATATTTATTTTAAAAAGATCAATTTTTATTAATTAATAGTTTTATCATATTAAATTATTATCATACATTATTATTTATTTCTTTTTATCAATGCATTATATTACTAATTTACTGAATAAAAATTAATTTTATTTGATATTTTAGAAAATAATAAACTGACATCAAAAGTCAATAAAAAAATTAATATATTTTATTAGTCAAATAGTATAACATAAGATTATTTTATTAAAATACTAAAAAGTAAGTCTACTTTAAGCGCATCAGTTTATTTTGAAATTAGGTGTATTCTGATTTTTCTTAAAATATGATATTAGCCATGTAAATAATATCTTTATTATACAAAAATTGTTTTAGAATGATAACTTGTATAATCATATATTTTTTATATTTTACTATTAACAATGTGAAAATATTGATTACTGATTATGTCTTGTATAGATTGACGAAAATACTGTAATCTTCTTATTTTATCAGGTTACTTTTAAACAGAGCTGACTAGGATGTGTTTGGAAAGCATTAAGACGTGTTTTGATAATTAAGAGCAACAAACTTGGAACGAATTACAAATTTAAATAAAACTTTAAAATCTTCAAAATATATTTAATAATTTTCGACAGATATAAAATAAAAATAACAATAATATTAATAATAAAAGGTTTCATAGTTTCTAAAAATTGGATCCAATTCTGCTTAGGTTGGAGGAACCCGAAGTACAAGATGTACTATTTGATTTAATTGGATAATTACACGATAACGTAGACAATGTCGGTAAAAACAATTTACCAAACATGAGAAAGATAGAAAAAATTCTCAGTGTACAACAATTGAATTTCACGAATTCAACTAAAAATAATAATACGAGATATTTGAAGAAAAATTTATTACTTCTCAAAAGTAAAAAATCGTAATTAATAAAATCTATTTTCATAATAAAATGAAAAATAATTTGATTTAGTTTACTAATTTATTTATATTTATTTTACGTACATAATTACTGATTCTCGTGTTTTTTATTTTTATTTATATTGTACTTATAATATATTTTTATTAAATAAAAAATAAAATTTAATATTTCTATAATATAGTAAATCCTAATTTTAGATTGATAATGTTACGAGTAAATGTCACTCATGATAACATGAATTAGTTCACTTTCTATATATTTTTAAAACTACGATTATATATTAGCAATTAAGCTTCATATTCTTAAATATAGGAATTTCAAAATAATAGTAATCATATTTTAATAATTAGAAAATTTTTAAAATAGGATTCTATTTTCTTTTATTTTTTTAATATCAATAAGATGTCTTTGTGTGTTCTGTGTATGAGTTGCGCTCGCTTCCAACTGTAAACAAGTCGTGGACTAATATATACTGCTGTTAATTTTTTTTAATTAATTACGTATATGGTCAATTCATGCAATACTTGATTCTGAATTTAGTATTTGTATCAATTCATTAAATATTTTCATTTTACGATAAACTGTTACTTATATTTTTGTTTTCTTGTCATCGAAAAAAATTTTAATTGAAATAATATTTCATGTTACTCATTTTCTATTATTTGCAAAATTATTTTTTTTTAATCAAAATTGAACTATTTTTTGAAAAATATATTAAAATTGCTATTCGCATATAATTTTGTATTCTATTTATAAAAAGCTTGCTATTAATTGCTATAGTATGTGAGACATAATTGTACTGAATTTTTTATTGTACAAACATATCAAGCAAATTATTTTTATAATAAGTACTATTTTAGATTTGTGTGAAAATTTGTACCAATTTAAAAATATATTTCTATTTGCTGAATAGATTTATTATGTGTCTAACTATTACATTAGAAATTTAATCTAAAATCTTGTTTAAAAACAAAATTGAATTAAAAGTAATATTTAAAATATTAAAAAAACACAATTAACAGCTAAGTTATATTACAATCAAAATAGTTTCTGGAGTAAGTAGGTCATGAGACATCGAAGATGAAATAAGATTTACGCTTTTGAAATATTAATGAAAACTTGAAAAAAGTTGAAAAAACTATATTTTCTAATGATAAAATCTTGATTAAAGTAGTTTTTAAATCTATTTTCAATATAATTTTTCATTATAAAATATAAATAAATACGTATATTCGTAATTCAAATAAAATTATTCTAAATATAATTCTAAATATAATTCTAAAAATCATAAACCTAATGTGAGTTATACCCAAGAATTTTTATGAATTTTAACATCAAATAAGCAGCAAATATATTTTTTTAGGAATTATTAAATTTACAAAAATAACTATGTAATTATCATTGAGCAAATACTTTTTAATTGGTATTACTCTATTATGTGGATCCATCCTTCTGTAATTTCAGCTTATTCTTCAAGTTTAAAATTATTATAAAAAAATGAAATATGATGCTTTTTAAAATTTATTTCTTTTTTTCTATTTTATTTTAGCATAGATTATGAAACTTTTTTTGAAGATCTTTTTAAATTCTTAACAATGTTTCTTTATTTGTTAATAAAGTTAATACAATTTTTACACAAACGAAGTAGAAAATATTTATTATGTATTACACGTAATACACGTTTAAATACTTTAATTTGTGTATTATTATAAGATAAATGAAATAAACAATTTAAATTAATTAATTATAATATAGATTAATTACTTATGTATAAATTTACTATAAATAATATTTAAAAATATAATTATATTTTTAAATATATAATCTGAATGAAAAAATTTAAATTAGATTTATAATTTTAACTACACGGTATAATAATACTAAGTAGACTGAAGAAATTCTTGATATATTATTTAAAAAATTAATTAGTAAATTTAATACTAGCTAAAGTAAATAAAAATATTTTTATAAGCTTAAAAAATATTGTTAGTTTTTAATACAATGTTATATTCTTAAAACATACTTTTAGATTATAGAATATAAACAGTATTAAATTTTACTTAAACCAATATTCACAATAATTTCAAGCATGTATTAATGTATCATTGATACTGATAATCGCATAGTTTATTCTATTTTTTTCAATTCAATTGAAAGACTCATTTTATTCTATTTTTCTCAATTCAATTGAAAGACGATTTAATTTATATTCTTAATTACAAAAGTATTCACTGAATGTAAAAGTTTTTTTACTCAAGAGTCATGTAAATAAAAGTCAAAAAATTCACAATTAAATGTAAGGTTATAGAATATGAATCTTGAAAGAATTAAAATCGAAAAATGCAAATAAAAATTTCAAATAAGCATAACAATAGCTTTTATAATGTAGAGATAAGTGTAAATTGAGCGATGAGAATCTATCTTATCTTTTTAAAATAAGACTATCGTCACCTGTACGTCGCAATTCAGATAATGCTTTCCATGCAGTATCACTAAACACAATGAACTATGAACATCTTTCAAAATAAGTACAGTACGCACTAAGTGGTTTGAAGCCATTTACTTATATGGATATATCAAAAACGATTGCATCTCATATGTAGAACCTGTTAAGATGACACAAGATACAAAACATTTCGTACAAATATGGGTGTAATAATGTCAGTGTAGAAAGTTTTACAAGACTTTTGGTTCAACATAGTTTTCTCGTACTGTAAAAATTCAAACATAGATATTGAAAAAATAAAAAATTATATAATATTAAAGGAACTTAAAAGTAAGTGAATAAGAAATAATATAATTCAAAATTTTTTGTCCTTTTTAAATTTAGAATTTTCTAATAAAAATAATAATGAACAGATACTAAAAGACGGATAAAAATATGTTGTTCAGATTTATAAAAAGATTTTTTAAGGAATAATTATTTAAACAATTAAATTTATGACAGTTAAAAATATATATTTCAATTGACTAGTAAACTACAGTTCAATAAATGAAAAAAAATTAACTTTCAATACTCAAAAATATACTTGAAAATATGCAACATATAATTTTATTAATAAATAAAATTATTTTTATTTATTTCATTAAAAACTATTTGTTTAGTATTACTATAATAAATGTACAAATAAATCTATTTTACATATTTCTGTAATAAGAAGTTTATTTTATAATTGACTATGTATTAATTGAAATCAATTTAAAACAATTATATATTAAATATTAGAAAATTTACAAAATATAAAAGTTGTCAAATTTACTTTTACTATAGATTATTTCATTTAAATAAAGTATAATTTATTTATACATACTTGGATTTCATGTAAATTAAACTTTTAAAAATAAAATTTTTAATTAATATATCAATGGAATATGGTTAATGCGATTAAAATATTTTTTAATTAATGCTTATTTAAACAAATACATACTTAAATAAAAATTATGTTATTAAATTTTTTAATTATATTTGATGTTACCTTACTTGAAAAGTATTGTATTAATAACCAAAACCATATTAAATATAAATAAGTATGTTATAAAAATAGACGATATACTTTAGTTATTAATAAACTTATTAATGTATATGTTAAATTTTGGATACATTATTTAAAATAAATAAGTTATTATGTTAATAGATAGAGCATTACATATGAAAATGAATTGTATGTTGATCTATCTATAATGACTACTTTTATAATAAATAAATAATATTTTATTAATAATTTATTACGTTTTATTAGACAATCATATGAAAATGAGCTTTTCCAAGATTTTATATTTATTTTAATCAACAAATTAGCCTTCTCTTGGATTGATTTCAAATAGCTTTAATTTTCTTGGTAAATATTAATCGTATCAATCTTTTTTCTTTGATTTAAAACACGATTAACGTAGTTATCCAATTTTAAATATTATAAGGTTTAAAAAACTATTATCAACTTATATAAGAATGAATTAAGTCAACTATCTTATGTAAGTAGGTAATAATTTATATGTATAAAGTCCTTTAGATTGCAGCAGAAGATTCAGTTACATCTAATCTTATGAGATTCTACTAATATCAATGGAAGGGCTGTATGTATAAAATTTTATTTATTTTTAGATCAGATTTATTAAGTTTTATAAGCAATACACATTTATTCTGCATTTATAACTTCATTAATACTGAAAAATTTATTATATATACTAAAATATCTGTATTTACATCAAATTATTGATATCTGTTTTGGTATTTGTTATATTTTGGACTTGCACTTAATTAGATTAGTATTTTTTTAAATACTAATAATTTTTACTCATAATTTAATATTGGTATCCCGATGTTAAGATTACTAAAAAATGATTTATTTTATAATTAATATAATTTAATCCCTATAAATTTTCATCACTTGATTTAATTTAGAATAGCTCTAAAATTTATTCACCTTACAAACTTTATCGTTGATTAAACTTTTTTGTTATGTTTGAATTGCAGTGCAATTGATATATAAATATTTCAAACATAATTAATATATCATCAATCTGTAAGACTGTAGTTTAATTTATTATTTAAAAGAAAAATAATTTTAATATAGTTATATATTTTACGACCTATAAGTTATATAAAAATTGATTTTAATCACAGATTCTATTAATCATCTAATTATATCATCGAATACCAAATTAGAATATATTTGGAAATGGAAATGGAAATGTAAAGTTTCAGAAGCTTATTCTGAAATATGAAGATATTATTCAACAGTAAATTAAAAATAATATATATATAGTTTATAGATAGAGCATTTTTAATTTAACTTAAACGTATTAAATTAAGATTTTTAATGTAATGTTCTAAGATTTTATTATTTACCAAATCATTTGTTTAAAATAAATACAAATGTTAATAATATATATAATATAAAATACCGATAAATTAATTCGTTTATCTCACAAAGAATAACTATTTTAGATTAATTAGATTTTCTCATAATATCATTACTTTTTTTTCTTCTTTTAAAACAGGAAAATATGGAAATATTTTATTATTTACCAACCTTTTTAATTATTTGCTATCATTAAAACAAATTTTATTTAAGATATATTGCATATTCAAATCAAATATTCTGATATTATGACAATTTTTGTTATTCGTTTTAATACATTTTATAATGACTTAAGTTATTTTACTATATATAAAACTAATAAATTTTAACATAAAATCCTCTATTTTATATTGAACATTATCATTTGGGTACACATTGGTTTAAAAACTGGGAATAGCATTTCTAACAAAGTATTATCTTAAAGAAAAATATAAGAGAAAAATTGAAAACAAGAAAAATGATCATATATTTATATAAAATATTCACAAACTATAGAAATTCAAAAAGATTTTGCTAAAAAATTATATAACAGATATATATGAGAAATAAGTAGACAAACGAAATAAAAAATTAAAGTTATGTTAATTTTAATTCGATCTACCTTATATACCAAATATTCATTTTATGATTTGCATAATTTTTAATGATATCTGTATTTAAAGTGTAAGCTACAAAATAAATTAAAAGTCAGATTTTAAATAAATTAAGTTATTAGTAGTAGATATACTCACAAAAAATTAAGACAAATAAGTCAAGAATTTATATATAAATTATAATGAAATTTTACTTATTAAATATAAGTACTTAATATTAATAAAATTTTTTAATTTATAAGAATTTTAAATTATAGAGATTTTTATAAAACTCTTTGAAATTAAAAAATGGAATATTTGTTTATAATATAAAAGTTAAATCAAATTTTTTAAGTACATTATAACTTTATTATGTTTTCATACTGTATTAAACTGGTAAATTATTAATGTAAATAGTTCAAGATATCTTAAAATTTTTTTTGAATTTATCATTATTACTATCATTTATGTTTTAATAATTTTAAAATATTTTAAAATATAAAACATTAAAGAGATAATTATGATCGGAACAGTGACAGATAGGAAAAGAAAGAGAGAGAGAGAGAGAGAGAATAATTGGAGAATAAAAAATAAAGTAAAAGTAACATTGTTAAATTTTGGAAAATCATTACATTCTAAAGAAAGAAGAGGGGGATTGCCAACCCCGAAAACTAGAAATTTACACTCAGATGGAGTTAGTATTTAAACTTCATCAATTTACTTTACAAAATATGTGTAATGTTGTGGTTATTTTCGTTGCTATTGTAATCTTTTATTCGCGATATGAGACTAAATTTAAATTGATAAAATCTTTGAAAATTAGTAAATACATTGATGGGTTAAGTACAAATCACCTCACAGGATAAAAAAATCAAACTATATAAAATCGTGATAGTTTTTAATGTGGATATTGTAAATAGTAAGATAAATAAAATTATTAGATCATTAAATCGCACACTTATTGAAAATTGTGTGATTAAAATGTTAATTAGGGAATGCAATCGCATAAGTTAAACACGTTGACGGGGCGAGAGGGAAGTAGTGCATCAGGCGGATAAAGTGGAAGGAGAGAGTTCTTACCTACGTAATGACATACTGATTTCCAATGTTATTCCACTTGAATATCTATATTCGAATATTTGTTTAAGGTAGATTTTAAAGATAAGTAAATTCATGTCTGCTTATACAACTTACATTTTTACAACTTCTAATATTGTGATATTTAAATTTTCTGTAAAAATGAAAATTTCTTTAATTAAAAATTATGTGTTACTTAAATGTTCGTAGACTAAAATACCTATATTAGAGATATAATATTCTATATTTCCTATATTCTTCCACTCCCAACTTCCATTCGTATTATTTTTCATATTATAGATATTTTTGTCTGCGAGTAAGTGAGTGCAGGAATTCGCAACTGTTTATGTGTGTAAATCTGTATACGGAAATATGTGCAGCGCGTTGAGTACAATTTTTATTGTAATAAAAAATTGAGAAAAAGTACAAGTTGAAGCTTTGTCAATCAAATTAATTTTTAAAAAATGTATAATAATTTAAATTATGTAAATTTGAAATTTGTAAACATTTTTTAAATATGTATTCATACAGTGGAATAATTATTTATTAACGAAAAGTAGTTTTTTTTATTAAAGTAGTTAAAATTAATATTGAAATATGAAAATAAAAAAAATTTATCATTGCCTTGAAGATTCACGAAAGTGCTTTGGGTTGATTTAATAAATTTCGTAGAAATAAGAATAAAAATGATTAAAGAAGTATTGGGTTTTCCGTCATCACGGAAAAATTGTCAATTTAAATGCAAGTAGTGTATCATAAAATGCCTTTATGCTTTTATGCCTTTATGCTGATTACTCATCAATAATCACCTTTTTATTACATTATATTCCTCGAAGTTGCGCGGCTTCGTTTTCCTCTGGGATTTACCTAATATTGTTCGCGAACAGCTTCCCGCGCAGAGTTGGAGAGCGTGAGCGGGCAAGAATTCTATCTTTCTCATGCATACGTCCCTCCGGGCGTGCGTACGCCACGCGACTCACAACTCTGGTCGTGTTGAAGAAAGCGGCGCACCGGCAACTCGAGGTCCACTCGAGCGTGCGATAGCTTACTTTGTAGACAGTCGTGGACGCGCGTGTCAAGACGATCGCGAATAACGTCTTTTCTTTCTCTTTCCTTTGGTTTTTTAGTTATTCGCGTTTAAGCAGAGAGCTGGAGTCATCTTTTTCAGTCACGCGCGAAATTGAATCAGCTATCGATATCGATAACTCCGATTGTTCTCAATCCTTAACTTTAACGGACAAAAACGTTATTTTGCCGTTTTCCGGAATCATACTCACTGGTGAATCCTAATATTCAAGATTTATTCTTAATGAACATTGAACACGACAGAAGCCAAAGGTTTTATTGTCTTCATTTTTAACTTGCCTTTTATTTTGAAGACGATTTTTTTATCAAGGTATTTATTTGCTCTAATTGTAGCTTTTTTATGGTAATTTTGTTATCGTTTCTCATAATATTAGACTATGGTGCACTGAGGATTTTCAATTTTTTTAAAAATAATTTGCATTCTGGTTTGATTTAATAATAATAATATTAATAAATAATCTTGTCATAAATAATGAAAATATGTATTATGTATCAACACGAAGAATATAATATTTATGCTGAGGTTATAAAAGAATGTCATTCGCAAAGATTAAATGAGTAAATCCTGCAAGTTTAATTTAATATGCAAGTCATAAACAAAGACTTCGATAATTCAGTTATACAATACTATCAAAATTATATATAAAATGTGTGAAAAAAATCAAATCTAACTTATGATATATTATTCAACATATATTTATTTTATTGATAATAATTTTTAAAAAATATGTCTAAAATATCAACTACAGTAGTAAATAAAATATTACATTTATTTTTATTTCATTTAAATATTTTTAAAATATTTTCAGAACCAAGCGATGGATGTAAACTTAATGTATTTTGTGTTACTCCACGTAATCTTACAAGTGTGTCAGTCAGGTAAGAATAAGTACTAAAATCATTATTTTTCTTAATGTAATAGAAACTCCTTGAATTAAAAGATTGTTTATCTTTATAATTATACACTATTTTATTTAATCAAATCACAAAATTAATAATTTTTTTTATAAAAAGTTTTTAAAAGATTTATAAATTAATGCAAATATTATCACTAGAGCTTTTAATATTACCCGGCAATTCTTATATGTTTAATAATTTCATGTCAAAAAATTAATTGAATGGTTTTATAATATGATATATAATTATAAATTTTCTTAAATTTCTAGTTAAAAAATAAATGTTAATATATACTTAGCTAGTTAAATATAACTTTTACCTTAATAATAAAATAAAAATTTGTGTAATATTGCATACTTTCTCATAGTAAAACAAAATATGTTTTAAATCAAAATTTCATTAAAATGTATTTAATAAATTAAAAATAGTTTTTATTATTAATAATATTAAATGATAGAAGTTATTATATATGAAACAAATAATATGGTAGCATTCCAAGTAAGTAGTAAAAAACAAGTTCATGCAGACTATACTTACAGAATAATTACAGAAAGATTTTACTATTTTAATTTATCAAAAATGCAAAGACAAAAAAAGGTTTACATTTTTATATATTTAAAAATTTTAATTATTGAATATAAATATGACTTTTAAAAACTTTAATATTCTGTAATCATTTATATGTACATAAAGTGATTCTAAAAATTCAATAAAAACGAAGATTCTTCTTTTTAACAAATGATAATAATATATAAATAAATTTATAGAATATGCTATAATATATAAAGTGATCGATATTTTTAGAATACAAAATTTTGATTGTCAATTCAAATATTAATTGAACGGTGAAAGATTACTCGTAGAATATACATCAGAGTTATGTTTATTTGCCTTTGTTTTATTTAACATCAAATTCAAATGTTAAAAAATCAAATGTTAATATTTGATCCAAATAAATTTGCTTAAATTAATTTTCTTTTTGAAAAAATAGTCGTTTTAAAACTATATATTTTATGTTAAAATTATTTAAATTTTTTAAACGTACTCTTTTTAAATTATTCTTAAACTTCACTAAAAAAGATATGTGTCTGCTTTATATCGAAGTAAAAAGTAAAACATAAATAATATTATATATATATATATATGATATAATACATATATTAGATTATATTATATAGTATATAATGAAATTATTATTAATGCTAAAAAATTTATATGCAAAATATATAACTATTATTCAGAAAATATTTTGTGTAATTAAAATTTTTTGTGGTATAAGTAGTTTTTTCAATTCCTTGTGAATTTGAATCAGATTAAAATATTTTATTATTTTAAATCAGTAAATTTATACATGAGATTTATTCTAGATTTTATTAAATCCTTTGATTTATTTTCATTAATTTCTAAAAAATAATTCTAAATAATATTTTAATTTAAATCTTATCAATTTAATCACTAAAATTTAAAGAAATATGAACTAATAGTTATAAATAATTTAAAAAATTCTATAAATATTGAAAACTAAAACTGATCATTTAAATTAGAAGCATAAATATTAATGAAATAATTTGATATTGCTCAATCAAGATTAATTCATATATTATAATATTAACATCAAACCTCTGAAATTTGTCTTAAATTTTTTAATTATTTTACTTGTAAAGTGAACCATCAACGATCAGTATAAATTGGTTGTTTTAAAATTTGAATATGCCATTAAATATATTTGAATTTATAAAAAGGAAAAATACCAATTCTTTGCTATAATAAATTTATTGTAATTTAATAATTGTAAGAATGTATATAAAGAGATTTAAACCCATCCTTTATTGAAAATGATAAAAATTTTCAGAATAATATTAATAAATAAGCTACTCAAAATTTAAATGAAAATAATCTAATTAAAAATTATCAAATTTTTTAATGTTACAATGCTTGCGTTTACTCTTCACTTATATTCACTAAGGTGAATAATATATTACCTTTAAAACAATCATTGTCAACAATCAATCAGAGATTGATGCAATAGAGCCAGAGTTAAGAGCCTACAATGAGAAACCATTCTGGGGCTTTAGAAAAGGCGAGGAAAATATAGCACAGATAGATATATCTAAGCATCCTTGCCGAAGAACTTGCAATGATAATGAGCCATCCATATCTTGCTACTATACTTTCTACGTGGAACAATACTATACAATGAGTAAAGCTTGCTATGATTGCCCTTTCAACATAACTGATTGCTTTAGAGCTCACTGTATACCAGCTGATGGGATTGATAGGCCCCTCGTTGTTGTGAATCGACAGATGCCTGGACCATCCATTGAGGTAAGTCATACTTAAATTTAATTTTTAGTCATTCGTTTTTTATCAATATTCAAATATTATTTTAAAATTAATAGTTCGGAAGATTCGTAAAAAAATTTTAAGTTTAATTATAAATTAGAAATAATTATTTCTTCTATTAAAGCAAATAATATTAATTTCAAATATCCATGTGTAAATAATAAAGTAATATTATACCTTATATTTATTTTACACAATTCGGTTATAGTAATGTTTAAATCGCGAAAGAGAAATTTCTAGTATAATCGATAAACATTAAGCAGAAAAGGACGTTCAAGAAAAAGTTTTATTTTTTCTAATATATTTTTTAAACGTAATAACATTTTTGATATTATCAGTAAGAAGGCCTCATTTTATGTAAAAAATAATTATTATTGTATTCTAAATCAATTAATTATCTTCTTCACACAGTCTAATTAATTTATGTAATGCAAACATTTTTAATCCTACACAAAAATATATTAAAAATAATTAACAAATTTTAGGAATGAACAATTTTATTATTGCCTATTCATCTACTTTAATTATATTTTTTTAAGAATATAATTTTAATACTTCTTTTTATAAAGAAACGCTAAGTCAATATATTTTTATGTAAAATAATGAAAAACTTCAATAATCTATAAAATATTAAAAACGATATATTAATAAATCGTTGTATTTTTAATTATTAAATTATGAAATACAATATTACCGACCTATATTGATTTATATAATATTAAAAATATGAGTCTCGATAATTATTAATTATTATTGAATTTATTTGACTATTTTATTTAATTAATTACAATATATACACTATTTTATTTTTTAGTATAAATACAATCGATTTATGAAATTTTGTTTTAAAGAAACTATATTTTTCATTTTTCAATAGTAGTGTATATATAATTTAAAAATATTCAAGCTTTTTATTCTTATAGAATACAAAATTATTTTTGCCAAAACAAGAAAATATTTATAAAGACATTGTATTTATTGACAACCTTGATACCACTTATTTTAATCCAAGTACTTTAATAAATTTACCTTAAACATTAAAAACTAATTAATAATTAATATAAGTATATATATATTTTTTGAATAGTGACATAATGCATAATATATTTTACATAAAGAAGTAACATCTACGTTAGGTAATTTTTCATACTAAGGATAATAAAAATTATATTAAAATATTTTTAAGCATATTTTAATTTTATTAACATGACTATAATACATATAATGTACTCAGAATATGTTATTAGTATACTTTTCATAAAAAACATAAAAAAAAAGATATATTTTAATGAGAATAAAATATGTAATTTTAAAAGAATAAAATTAAAATAGAAAAAAGTTTACATAATTTTTGCAAAAAACGGAAGCTCAAAGCAATTACAATCCTGTTCTATGAAGCCCATATAAGTTTCACGGATAAAAATACACAGGAAAATCTAAAAAAGTGAAACTGAATATCGCAGTACGACTACAATTAAGACTCGTAATTTTATGAAGGTTTTTATTTCTTTTATTATCACCAATATTTGTATTTATTTTTTTGTTTTACATAGATAAGTAATCTGTGTTGTAGTTAGATAATATACATGTATATAGGAATCAGAGACATTAGTTATACTATATTTTTTATGCATTATGTTTACATATTCTAAGACTACTCAATATACGTACAAAAATTTTCTATGTGATTATTATGATTATTATGATTATTATGATTATTGTGATTATTTTGATCATTGTGATTATTGTGCTTATTATACATTTATTTACAAAATATATTATAATCATAATATATAAAATCATATTTATTTATTGAAAATCTATGAAAGATTTTCAATTTTAGCTATTCAAAGAAAGAAATTTTCAGTTTTGTTTTACATTTTATAATTTACAAAATTAAAAAAATTAGAAAATATTGTGTACATAAAATAATCATATATTTTATTGTTTATGAATATGACAAAATTTTGTATGGTTTTTAAATCTTCCATAATATTTATATATTATTCGAATTACAAAAACATTTAAGTAAATAATTTACATGTCAATAGATAAATACAAAACACATTATTTTTTATTTTATCACTTGATAGGATGTAAATACTTTACCTTTTAATAACTGTAAGAGTGTAATTAAAAATTTTATAAAAGTAGTGTATTTATTATTGATAATTATTATGTGTTCTTTAAATTAAATTTGAATTCTTGATTCTTTCTTAAATCGCAAAAAGTTGAAATGTAATAATTTTGTTTACTTTAGAATTGTGATAAATTACTCAAAAATCAAAACATTCTCAAAAACTTATTAAAGATTATCAATTTTATTAATAATAAAGTTATAAAAGAATTGAAATTTAATATAATAAAAAATTTAAATATTTATTAATTTTCTCATAAAAATAAGCATAAAGTTTTATAAAAACAAAAGTGTCAATTTCGCCTTTATAATTCATATATAATGAATTATATAATTCCGTAATACAATAAAGTATAACTTCATGTTCTTGATTAGAAATACTCATATAATAGATTCTTTTCTCTTTTTCCATTTTTCTTCATTCTAGAATTATAGGAAAGAAAGTATCTTTTGTATTTCAGGCGTCTAATAAATACATTATGAAATGTTATTAGCTATATTTACGAAATTATACTGGAATATTATAATTATGACATATTTCGATGGATGGAAAATTCATGATATTACAAAATGTGAAATTAAACCAGAATTAATTTGAATTAATTTGGAACTGAATACCAAGACAATTTAAAACTTGTTTTAAAACATTTGAGTTTATCATTTATTGAATATTATTATGTATAAATTTATTAAATAAAAATATATTTATTTGCATATTAATTTGTACATGTAAATAAAAATTTTGTTTTTACTTGATTAAAGAAGAAAAGAATATACTAAAATATTTTAAAGTAGAATTTGTAGTTGGTTACTAGCGAAAATTATTATTACTAGAGAAATTATTAATATTCTTATTATTTAAGTTTGTGAATATGACTAATATATATAATTATTTTAATTTTTAGTTTACAATTTATTTTAAAGAAGTGTAATTTATTTTTAATAAATTTCTTGTGATGTTTATATTTTAAAAGGCATGAAATTTATTATTTATTATTATCTATCAAAATTATATTAATAATACTAGTAAATGTGAGTACATTATTTGAAAAAAAGTAAAATTTATTCGAAAATAGCCGAAAATTGTTATTCTGTTACATTTAGATGTTTACCATATAAATTTTATAGAATATAGTTAGAATTTCGATGTCATATAATGTTAAGGTTAAAAATATTTTTGAAATAAATTTACAATATAAATTATTATTATTAAATAACTATCGAATAAATATACTATAATATATAATTTTAATTATAAGTAATCATTAATTTTTTTATAAAAATTATTCATTAGTTGAAAATAAAATATTAAGAATATTGATATTCGTATTTATAAATACTATCATAAAAAAATATCTTTTTAAATCATTTATTTATAAAAATGACACTTCTCTAGCTAAATCATCCAATAATATTAAAAAGAGTTTAGTTTCATTGCAATATAAAATTAAATATAAGTTATACCCATGTAGTTAAATTAGATCATACATAGATGGTAATAAAATTATTACTAGTATAAAAATTAAATTTTACAATACTAATAAATACTTAATTATACCGATAATTTTAATTTTCCAAACTAATTGTAAAGATAAATCAATTGTTCATCAATAAAAGTAAAGACAAGTATTGAGTAAGATAAGGATTGTTTAATTTATATTCCTTAATATAATATTTATTTTTGTTTAGATTAAAATGAAATTCAGAAATTTTAATATAGTATAAAAAATTATAAAAAATCATGATTTTAATTTATTAATCGAAAGTATTATTAATAACATTTATATTGTTTCAAAATTATATTTCTTCTTTGCTATTAAAGTGTAGGAATCAGAAAAATATTCATTATAAAAAAATAGCATTGCTAATGATTATCAACATTAACAATTCAGTAATCACTATTGTCATAGATTTAAAAGAGATAATTTTTATTGGGAAAAATAAAAAATATCCAAGAATTTTTTATTTGTATGCAGGTTTGCGAAGGTGATGAGGTGATAGTTAATTTGATTAACATGATGCATGCCGATAGCACGACACTCCATTGGCACGGACAACATATGCGTTCAACACCCTATATGGATGGAACGCCATTCGTTAGCCAGTGTCCAGTTTTACCTGGTAACAGTTTTCAATATACCTTCAATGCCAGCCCTCATGGTACGCATTTCTGGCACTCGCATGTCGGTAAGCTTCGTTAAATTATCAAATTTTAGTAATTCAGTATTGTTTTTAAAGTCATGTACAATTCAACATATTATTAATACATTATTGTGGGTTATTATGAAATTTCAGCACTTTATAAAAATATACATGCATTATTTAATTAAAATATAACATCTAAAAAATTTAAGATTATTTAATTGTCGCTTTAATTAAAATAAAAATTTGAATTGATTTTAATCTTTTACACTTAAATTAATTTTTTTTACAATTACAAGTAGATAATATTGTTTTCGTTATTTAACAATAAATATATTATTTTAATATCACTAGTATTATTTATATATAACAATTACTACTATCATCATCTTCATCTTCATTATTATTATATATTAAATTTCATATTGATAATCTAGACAATGACTTTCAGATATTTTTTTAAATATTTATGATTATATTAGAATTGTGTAATAATAAAAATTGTAAAATGTTATAATTTTGATTAAATAAAGATTTTAAATTTTTATTTATCTACTTTTATACAAGTATTAATTATATGTTTAATTATATAACAACTAAAAAGATAAATTTTTTTTCGAAATTGCATTTCAATTTTTTAATTTAAATCAGACAAATATACAATTTTATATTACGATATATTATTCATGATTTTTCAAATAAGTTATACCAATTTTTCTAAATTTAAAATTTTTTTGGATTCATTAATAATAATTTTAATTTTTTCTATTATGTATTACTTTTTGAGGTAGTATACATTTTTCTATATTTTATTTTGGTTTAATTATAAATATTCTTTAAGTTAAAAACTTTAGAGTATTAGAAAAAATTGAACGGTAAATATTAAAAAATTTTAAACATCAGTTAGTCACTTCAATACAATAAATTACTTTATAATAATTTAATTTTTTCTATTTCTATATTAATTTATCCTCACTTAATTTAAATATTGTAAATATAAATTTTAATAAAAATAACATATATAATATGTTATAAAAAATAACATATATGTCTTGCATATTTTGTAAAGCGAATTATCTTTTCAGTAATAAGATATGCTTAATATTTTATAACATTATAAGTAATTTATAATATCATAAATCTTTTTATTTAATTTATGATTCTTATTTTTATAATATTTTTAAAGAATATTATATGTTAATAGATTTAATTTGTTTAACAAAAATTATATTTGAAAAAAATTTAATTTTCTTATTTTTTTTAGAATTTTTTATATACTTTAAAAATTAGTGCATAGTCTTGAATACATAAAATATAATGAGTTTATAATAATTATAGCGAATAAATTAATTTCAATACTCTATTAATTTAATTAGTTACTATATATATATATGTATAAATTATTATGTCAATCGAAATATCAATTAAAAAATTTTTAAAAATATCTTAAATTACTATTTGATATTTTTTTATGTATAAAAATTGGTAAAATAGTGAAATAAAATAATTAAATATATTTTTCTTGTATTAAATATTAAGCATTTTTAAATTTTATACTTTTATTATACAAAATTTTTTTTCAAAATTTATGGAAGTGTACTATTAAACTAGATAAAATTTTAAAAAATTCCAAAACATAAAATATGATTTCATATAATTCTATAAATTTTTACATACATACAAGTATATAGTACAAAATAATAATAAAATATAAACAGATAGATAAAACAAAATTTTTTTGTTATGTAATAAAATATTAATTTATACATATATATTTACATACATATGACCAATTCATTAATAAACTACTTTATTTCAATTAATTTTAGTATAAATTTCATAGCAATTTTTCTTTAAAAATTTGGTAAAAGTTTAATAATAATTAATTCTTTTATTTAACTATGTGAATTTTTTTAAAATTTTAAAATACTTGAAATTTATTTCTTTTTTACTATATTTAGTAGTTTAAAAAAAAAAATAGTGATAAAAGTAGGAAAAAAGTAAATCCTATGACATATATATATATATATATATAAGAATAATATTCAGTTTATTTCGTTACAGTTTACATACTTAACTACGTGAAATTTTTATCGTCAGCTCTTTTTGTTGGGCATCGTGAAATTTCGTAATAAGCGTAACAAAGTTTTGGCGATTAATTAACACAAAAGTAAAGATACGTGATGATTTTTGTATTTTCGTTGATTTAATTTTTTTGTTATGAATTTTATACGATATAATATATAATATATTATGTATACATGGTGACTAAAGACAATTCTGATATAAATAAACAGAAATAATCGACAGTAGCTAGCAAATTGTACAAAGAATATGATATTAATTCATAACATTTAATGAATCATCATTATATTTTTAAATGATTAAGGTATGTTAAAAAAATTTAAACATTGTGTGAGAAAATTTAAGAATTTTTTTAAATAAACGGTTTGCGTATTCATTATACTTATTATTCCTCATTCATTAGTAATCGAGTTATCGGTAATCAAGATATTGAATAAGTGGTTATGAAATATTAAATTAAATTTTGTGTTTTTTGTATCGTATAATCGAATATTAATTTTTTATATTATTTTATATGACAAATGATAATATTATAAAAAAATGAATTGAAAGCATATAGCTAAAATTATTATTATATTCATAATAATTTGTTGAAATTTTATTTTTTAATTATATATTATCTTGATTTTATATACAATATTTTTTCCCTATTTACAAATGTATGCATATATGGATAAAAACATATTAATACGTCAAAAAGAATTCTGTATTACAATATAAGATCATTTTTTTTAATTTTATAGCATCTAAAATTAATTTTCATTTAACTAAATACTTTGATTTATAAAAAAAATAGTTATATTATTAAACATCATCATATATATTATGAACATTCATATCTTTTTAGAATTTTAAATAAATAGATATAATAAAAATATCCATTAATTATAATAGATTTCAATATTACATATTAGGTAATTTTCAATATAAAATCCAAAGCATAATTTACTAATCAATCGAATTTAAACGAGCTGATACGAAATTATAGAAATAGCGTATAAAGTAATATGTAAAGAAATTTTTTAATATTTTTTGTCATTTAACTTTATCCAAAAAAATATTTTTACATTTTCATGTTTCTAATAATGATAAAATTACTATAAATATGCGAACTTTTTTATGAATCACTGATTTTACACTTATTTGAGTAGAAACATAGAAATCGATGAGATTATATATTATATAATAAATGTAACTTTAATTATTTTTTTAAATCAAATAATGCAAATATAGGTAATAATTGTTTAAAATTATTTAGTATTCTTTATAATCGATATATTATTAAATATAAACGTATTACTTTGATAATACGTACCTAATAAATAATTATTAAATTTACAAATTTCAGATTGTGTTACTTTATCTTTGATGATTTATTATTTAATATTTAAAATAATTAATTTGTATATAATTATAATTTTATACCCTCAAAAATTTAATCTTTTTAAATTATTCTTTGAAAACATATTTTTTATAAAATTTATTGTTTGCAATAATAAACTGTACATAATAAGTACATAATAAGTACATAATTGAAATACATTTTTTATTTTATACATATTAAAAAATTAATAAAATATTAAATATAATATAGTATTTCAAATTGATTTACATTTGTGAATGGTAGTATATAATGAGTACATAATAAATTTGCTTTAACAAATTTAAAAACGAATATAACAAATAAACGTGCTGATATGAAATTGTATTGAAATATTTTTTATTAATGAAGTCTTTACACTTGAGTACAATATAAAACTAAATGATTATATATCTAAAATACGATTTTTTTTTAATATAAGTATAAGATTATTTACAGAATTTCATTTCTTAAAAATAAAATAACGAATACTTAGTCTTTGTCCTCGTATGTTTAATTTTTCTCTCTTAAATTCGAAAGCCTGTCCCTATTTTACATAATCATATATGCGATTTGGCCTATTAATAGGTTTTCAAAGGGGTGACGGGATGTTTGGACCGATAATTGTGCGCCGATCGCCGAAACGTGATCCGTTGCGTAATCTCTACGATTTCGATGAACATAGCATCATCGTATCCGACTGGGATCATGAGTTGGGTCTTGACAAGTTCCTTGCTCATTATCATGGTAGCGGTAACAATAAGCCACCAAGCCTCCTGATCAATGGCATGGGCCGCTTCAAAACGATGTCTCAGGACCAGGAGGGCACTGATATTTTATTACCTGTTGCTACATTCGTCGTCAAAAAGGTAAATTCTTATACTTTAAGTCATACGAATTATAGAAAAATTGTATTGTTTTAAAAAAAATTACTTATCATTTATTATCACGTTATTCTTACACAAATTCTCAATTTTCAACTGATATTGTTAATGGATTTTTTTATTCGATAATGCATGTATGCATATTTATATTAACACTTGTATATTGAAATTTCTATATATATTTATCATTATTCTCAGCAATTTTTAGAACATTTGTATAATACCAATATCATAATATTAGATTACAAACAAAATATGCATTATAAATAAAGTATGTTCATAATGAATTACCTTTCTTATTAATATTTTTTTATATATATTGAGAAAAATTATTTTAAGTATTTTACTATTTATCAATGTCATAAAAATTATATTTTATAAGATTATAAGTAAAATATTTTCCATTCTAGAAATTGATTTAATTATAATTTTTAAATAAAAACATTATACTTGATCTTTATGAATAAAATTTGAATCACTAATTCATTCTGAAGAAATTTCATAACCAATTTATCATAAAGAATTAATTATATATTCTTTTACTCTACTTGTATTCACATTGAGAAATAAATAAAACTATAACAAATTAATTAAGTAATTTACTTTCACGTCTCATTCTAATTTCCAAACAATTATTTAACAATATAATTCACATAATAAGAAAGATAAAATTATTAAGGTTCTTGATAATCGAATATCAAATATATATTAATGCATATTAAATTAATTTTAAAATATAATTTAATTAGTAATAGAGAAGTTTCAGTCGATCTAATTTTCATAATTATAATACACAAAATATTTCTTCACATAATTGACTTAAATAATCCTTTTTCTGTGAAAAATCACTAAACATAAAAAAATAAGTACAAGTATCAAGAAAGTTTTCTAGAAAATACTTTTAATACAAAGTAAGAAAACCTGATATCGATTTTAGTAAATACTTATTTTAAGCTTCTCGGACCATTCGATATTCTAAGTTCTCTCTGAAACTCCCATTGAGTATTATACTTTATATTACTTACCAGTCTATTGTGTGCGCACTGACTTATGCAATATTAAATTCTGATCATTTAAATTTGAAAAAGAGTCATTAATCGTTTTACTTCCGTCGCAATCATATCATTTATTTTTAATTTCCGATAGGATTGACTTTCGATTCCTTTAATTTTTATCCTTCAACTGCATGACGCTTCATGTATACGAAAGACAAAAGAAAGGAAGATTTTAAGTTGATCTTAGTTCATCTGATTTACGGTCGTGTATACTTTCTCTATTGGAGACCTTCATCACTATCGATGATAGATGTAGTCGAGATTTTTTTGTTTTTTTCTCGGTCACTTTTTTACTTTAAATTTATCTCTATTGTTGCTTTTTGTTACTTTTTTTATATACTACGCACTTTACAATAGTATTTTGCATGTCTTTCAATTTATTTCAATACTTTTTATAACCTTTGAATTATACTTTAGTGCCTTGTAAAGTAAAAAAATTAAGTATTATCGTTTTTATTATAAAGTCAAGATATGAAAAAATTATGACGCAATTTAATTTAAAAAGTTTTTCTTAGTTATATAATGTATTAAGAAATTTATGAAGTCATCTATGCAATAACTTCTCTAAAAATTCATTTTTTTAAGATAATTTAAGTTACAATACATTCGTTTAAATACACATTGTTTCTGGTTTCCTATAAATATATTTTTTTTAATTAAAATATTCAAGTTTCATATTTGATTTAATTCCATTGATAATTAATTCCAAAAAGATTAGTTAATTCAAATATCTAATGTTTATATTAAAATAATAGATATTAATCTATTTTACAAATTTTAAATATTCATTGTGATAACTACGTCAAAATATTTTTTATTTTATTATATAATATTATCATAAAATATATGTTATTTTAGAAAAAATTTTAATATTTTTTATAAAGATTTTTGTTGTATATATGAAAAATTTTGATAACGTAGATATATATCAATATTAAAGTACAGTAATAAAAATTTAATTTATGGTATTGAATTTATATTATAATTTCCCGAATGTAGTTTTTATATAGAAATTTATATTTATGAATTTTTATAAATTATAGAAAATTAAAAATATCAATTTTATGTTTTCAGAGTTTCAGATATCGATTTCGTATTATAAACGCTGAATTTTTGAATTGCCCAATTCAAATATCTATTGATAACCACGTTCTTTGGGTTATAAGCTCGGATGGTAGAGATGTAGAACCAATAGAAGGTTCATTTAATTATTATATAATAATACTTATCAGTGAAAAAAGTTAATATTTACAAACTTATTATATAATTTTTCTAGTTAAGTCTCTGGTTACATATGCTGGAGAAAGATTTGATATAATAGTTGAAATGAATCAACCTGTGGATAACTACTGGATAAGATTTATTGGTTTATTGGATTGTGGATCAACATTTACAAAAGCTCATCAAGTTGCAATTTTGCGTTATGATGGTGCATCTAATAATGATCCAGATGAAATTGTTGCTTATGAGTTACCTGCAGTAGCAGAAATAACACCGGTATTATTTATATTTTTTCAATATTATTAATTACTTATAAATAATTATAAATAATTTTCTAGTAATACATTTTTAGCTTTAATTATTTACTTTATATAATATTAGATAGTGATATAATTATGTAAATTTATAAAGTGTTACTTCAAATTAATAAATATAAAAACTGTAATAAATAAATTTGAGATGTACTTGTAAAATTTTTATATTCATTAAAAAAACATATTCTTATTATAGCAAATTAATCCCTTAAATAAAGGAATAGAAACAAATGATATTTTGAGTATATTATCTCTAGATGCATTAGACAAAAATGATGCATCAAATACAAAAAATCCAGATTATCAATTATTCATATCTTATGATTTTTATATGGTAGATAATTATGAATTTCATCGAAAATATTTATATGGATATCATCAAGGTAATGTAGAATTTTAATTTTTTTTACATGTTTAATAAAAAAGCTAAAAATAAATTCATATTATATAGATTTATATTAAAAATATATTATATGTTATATAAAATATCTTCATTTTCAAAATAAATAAACTTTTATTTTTTTTTATTTTTTTTATTTAATAATTGAACAAATTTTGTAGGTTTATTCACATTTTATTAAATATAAATGATTTGATTGGTTCTTATATTATTTGTTATTAGATAAAGTATTAATTAAGTAATAAATATTTATTAATGATACAATAAATATGTATAGTAAAAATATTTTTTTAAATATTTTTTATTGAATAGTTATATTAATATTATTGTTATATAAAAGAATAAAATAACATTTTAAATATATAAAAAAATATATATACATTACATAAAATATATTTATATTATATATGATTTATATATTTCATAAAATTATAATTTAAATGTTTATTTAATTTTTTAATTCTATTTCATTATTTCTTCAACGAATGTATATTTATAAATTGATTCAAATAAATGTTTCTTTTATACAACTAACTTTGCTCAAAAATTATTATAACGCAATCACTAGAAAAATTTTGTAATCTAGATAAATTAATCTTATCAAATTTAATATTATAGTAGTTATATATTTATAATAAGAGTTAAATTTTGAAATACAATTAATTTTAAATTTACAAATTAATATATTGTATTTTTTATGAATATTTTATTTCGGAATATATTTATAACAATATCATAAGCATTATCATCAATTATTTTAATTATAGAAAATAAGGGAATAATATTTTCTAACTAGATATTATTTCTCTTTTTTTTATTATGTATACATTAAATATTGAACTTTTGTCTCAATTATAAAATCATATATTCTTGTGAAACATTTAACATCTTCTATAATAATTTCTTTGCTCGATACTTTTTGCGATTTTGTTGCCGACTATATAATGTCGTAATTTGTATATTATACTTTATTTTTTCTATATCTTATACACCTTACCATCTTGTAATGGCAGTAAAAGAAAAAGTCGGTACACCACAGTTGAATCACATATCGATGAAGCTGCCGCCATTTTCCTTAATGACACAAACGGAGCTAATTGACTCAAGAAAATTTTGTAACTCAAGTACTGTCTCAAATTGTCACAAAAGTTATTGTAGATGTACTCATGTGATTCAGGTGAAGCTCAACAGCGTTGTAGAAGTAATTCTGATCGACGAAGGTACGCATGATATTTTATGTAAATTTATTTCAATATAAGTTGGTCTTAATAGAAAAGGAAAAATAATAAAAATTTTATTAAATATTGTCAAATATTTTTCTGTGACAACAAGAAAGAAAAAGAAATTTAAATCTTATAATCTCTTTTATTAGTGAAATAATAAATTTATGTCTTGAAAATATAAGTTCTACTTTAAACTTATATTTTTCAATATTTTGCAGATTTTTAAAGTTTTTCAAATTTTAATATTTCAAAAATATATTACTGAATAGATTAATTTATTGTATTATAATAAATATAATAATAAATATAATAATAAATATAATAATAAATATAATAATAAATATAATAATAAATATAATAATAAATATAATAATAAATATAATAATAAATATAATAATAAATTTATAAATACTCTTCTGTACAATTATACATAAAAATTTTTATAGTTAATAATAATATTATTTATAATAATTAAAAAGTTTCAAATACTGACATTTTTAATTTATTATAAGTGTATATACAGTCGATGAAGCTATTTAATTTTATTAATGACATAGTTTTAAAAATAGAAAATTTTGATCTTAAAATATTTTTATTTGGAAACTATATTTTATATAATTTATTCTTAAACATACGTAACACTATTAAAGTAATACATTTGGTAATTTTTTTTATTATTACTTAAAAAGGGTCGTAACTATTAAATCTATAAAAGAATATACTTATATCATTTAAATCTTGCTTTTTTCATATTTCATACTTCCATTTATAACACGAAGAACATATTTGCAAGTCATAAAACGAATTTAGTTCAAGGTAGATGAAATTAAACAGTTAAACAAACTTATTTCATAAAAAGGTCAGGTTCATTAAACAATGTGATTATAGTTTTTTGTGGACTTCATCTTTTTATATATATGCCTATATTTTCTTCGTGACTACATATAATATATGTATATTTACAAAATACATCACTTTTAATATAGGTTTATTATAAAAATTATAAAAGTTTTCTCGCTTTCCTAATAGTAACTATAAATTCCATATTGTTTAAACTTTAATTTAATTCTAATTATTAAATGCTTTTATATTTGACCCTGAATTATAATGTGAAATGTGTACAAACATATAAGTTTATCATCTTAGAGTAACAAACTATACTAAAGAAGTAAAAGTAAGATAGAAAAATTATACGTAATAGCTTATAAAATAGCTTCTATAAATCATTGATTTTTATTGCATAAGAGGATTATGATGTTTATGCAATGTCATTTAGAAATTCAAAAAGATTATATTTGTAGCAATTTTTCTATAAGGTATTATTTTCATATTTTCAAATACAGTATAATCATATCTTATGATTCGCTTTTATTATACTGATAATCATTTAATTTTTTACAACTCTATAAAAAGTCGATTATATTTGCATATTGTGTGAAGCTTAATTACTGATATTATTTCAAAAAAATTTATATTCATTTATTTAAAATATATAAAAATATTAAAGTAGTAATACTAATTTTCAAAAATTTATAAATCCGTTATTTGTTAAGTTATAATATTCATACTTCATACGAATTTCATTATATGAAGTAGATATAAAATATGATTATTATAATTTAATAAGTGAAGGTCATCGACACTGCATTATATTAAGATTTTTACTGCGTAAGCGAAGAAAATTCGTATTCCAATATATTTGAAAAAATATTTGTATTAAATTTGTCTTAATATAATTTTAATATATTTATATAGTTTATTATAATTCTATTATTCGTAATACCATTATAATACCAATCATTTAATTTAGTTCACTTTATACAATCAAGTAATTTTATTTATTTAAATTTTTTATATATAAATAATTGTACCAAAATCTTTTATGTGAATAAGATTATGTATCATTTAAATTTAGTTTAAAATCATTAAAATTAAACTTTTCAGTTCAAATTAAATACTTCAGTTTTAATTTTGTTTGGACTATTGTTTAAAATTAAAACAAGTGTTTAAAATGACATTAATGCTAAATTATAATCCTGGTATTAAATGTTGAAGATTTATACTGAAAATGGTTATGTTTATTTATTTTAAATAATTTTCTCTTTTGATAGTTAATACTTATTTTTAACCTTATGCTTTAAATTAAGTAGAATAATTGTATGCAGCATATCTTTCATAATTACTATTTTGAATGTATCAAAAATGAAAATTCTTGTAGTGCATTAAAATTTAAAAAGTTTTAAATAGTTATGTTTCCATAGCTATGTAATAAAAACAAATTGAATAATAACTTACTAGATTTATTTTTCTTATTATCTTCAATTAATTTAATAAATCGTTTAAAAATAATTGTTTATGTATTTACAAACTCTAGAATTAATAATAAATAATAAGAAAACATAAAACACATTAAATTGAATTTTACTTTTTTTCGATTCATAAAATAATATATTTCTAAATTTTAAAAAATGTAAGTTTAGCAAGCATTTAAATAAGTAAAAATAAAGATTAATTCTTTTATGAGATTGTTACAGCCTTTATTTTAAATTTTTAAACCTCGATCATTCTCTATTTTTCCAACATTAAGAGGAAAGTAACTTCCATGAACGTGGAAAAGAAATGCGACGCGGTTTAACGAACCTTATTTATGTTAAGCTCATGTAATATTGTAATAGGTCTACCGTACGATGCCAACCATCCGTTTCACCTTCACGGACATAATTTTCGCGTAGTGGCAATGGAGCGGATGGCGAGGAACGTGACGTTGGAGGCCGTGAGGATGGCTGACCGCAGAGGACATATACACAGGAAGCTCGATCGGGCGCCTATTAAAGATACGGTCACAGTACCTGATGGTGGCTACACAATCATACGATTTCTCGCTGACAATCCAGGTATGGGTGTATACTTAAATACTTGAGGCGCACTTTCAATCTTTCATTGTGACGTTAGAAAACACTCCTAAAAAATAATAAAGAATAATACTATTAAGGCAAATACCTTGCACTTGAATTAAATTTTTTAATTTTGTACTTTAATAATATTAATAATATTCTAATGTCTGGGTTATATCTAATTATTTCAATTTTTCAAAATTTAAACGTTAAAGGAATGATAAATAATAAACTCAATACAAATATATAGTTTTTAATTTATAACTAGAATTATGATTTTTAGCTATGAAAAGTGTATTAAAAATTTTATTTAATATATACCATTAACAATAAAAATTATTAGTGAATATATTCAAAAATTTTTATATTAGTTGATATACATTTTAATAATTTTTACTAAATGAGTACAATATTTTTTAATTTTCTAGAAAGTGTAGTATACAACGTATCCATTCCTTTATTATTATTATTATATAACGAAGTTGAAACAGATTAAGAAAGTCACAGGGCTCCTAATTTTATTCAACGTTATTCTATATCTTATGTTATACATCATTACGTAGTAAATTATAACTTTTAAATAAAATAGTCTAGAACAATTAATATAGATAATTCAACGTGAGTACAATTCTTTTTAAATATGAATAATTTTTTATGTTTAGAATAAAAGTTGTCCCAAAAATATGCACTTTCTAATTTAAAAAATATAAATATGTATTTGTTTATAAAAATATTTAATATAATATTAAATAGATTGTCAAAGAACAAATTAAAAATTTTTAAAAACATATATTCTACTATAAAATTTATACTAAATTTCATATTAGGTGTCTATTGTGATAAAATCGATAAGCTTGCTTATAAGTATTCAGTATATAAAATAATAAATTGTACAATTTATTTGATTTTGGTTAAAAAAATTACTGTTAATATTATCGATATGATAAAACTTATAAATAATTTTAAATAAAAATTTTATCTAATACGAATTAATTATTTTGACATTTTAGATAAAAAGATTTTAACAATAAAAAGCATTTGTTGAAAATTATAAAGTAATATCATCAGTGTTAATTAATAAAGCTATGTTTCAAAAATATTAAGAATGAATGAAGTTGAATGTGAGTGAAAAACTATTATGTAATTTTTTATACACTCAGGTGGTTTTACGATTAAGTATCAGTCGATTCACAATTAATAATTGACTTAATATTTTAAGTAAGTATTTCTCGTTTAATATTAAATATTTAATTCTTTTATATTCAACTTCTTTTATATATCATGATATTAAGATATCAATTATTTATGCAGTATAGGTGGCTTTATTAAAAAAATTTTTCATTTTTTAATTTTATATATGAAGTTAATTTTATTGCATCTATTTTATCTTTAAAAATTAAATAATATCAAACCATTTAAGAAAATACATATAGTTTTCTATAATCATAGCTTTTATTCTATTTATAATTTTAAAATCCAAACTATTGTAAAAATGTCTTCTTCTTAATGCAATTCCGTTTTTCTAAGGATGTATTAAATATTAATTTTGCTGCGCAGAAAAAAAAATTGTAATGAAAACTTCTTTCCTCGATAAAAATCTTGAAAATTATTTACAGGCTATTGGCTCTTCCACTGCCATATAGAGTTTCACTCGGAGGTTGGTATGGCGTTAATTTTCAAGGTAGGCGAGCACGAAGATTTCCAGCCCGCGCCTTTGGATTTCCCTCGTTGTGGTAATTACGCACCTAAGAATGTAACAAAGAGACAATACTCAACATCTACACAAAGAATTTTACGTCATCCTAGTGATAACGAGATTGACCAAGTAGACGAGAAGCTTCGAACATCCATTGTTAACTGGTTACCGCTAATTCTTAATGAATTGAGGGCTGTAAGTGGAACTGTGAACCTCAGTGTACCCGAGGTGTGGATTTATATTTATTTAGGTCTCATATTTGCTCGACAATTTATTGTTATTGCTTTCTGACGAAGAAATTTTTCTTACTTTATTTTTAAGCTTATGGTTTCATACGAAACAGATCAAAACTGGATACATTCTTTCCATTTTGAATTATTAAGTATTTTTATTCGTGTCGAATTCAAGATAACCATACTTTTATATTATGTATTTTAGTATTCTAGAGAGAATGGATGATAAATAATAAATTGTGATAAGAATTTATTTTTCTTTAAAAAAGTATTAAATTGTACAAAATATTTCTGTAATTTTTAGAATAATTTTTCAATAAGATTAGAAAAATGCGCCTTAACTACAAAAGCATAATGTATCAAATACGCTTATGTTGATAGAATTAATTCTAAGATATGAAATTTTTAAAAGATTTTTATCTACCTCTATTTCATTCATTTTTTAAAGTTATTGCGTGTTATAAAATTTAATCAGTAGCTTTACATGCCATTTTATATATATCATTAATAAGCCACTAAATTAACTATTTCATGTATGTGTGTGGAACGGGAATGTGTGTATGTAATATATATTCACAGTAAATTTGTTTTAAAATTTGAATAAGTTTTAAATGATTAATTTGTTTTTGGCTCAAAAATAAATGTAATCATTTAATTAAGCCTTAATTTTGAATATTGTTAACGTTAAAACAAACTCTGTAATTAAAATGGTCTATTTTTAAAATATTTTGAAAATTTGTATAACTATTATAAATAATATTTTTTGTTCGTTATTTAGTTTATGTATAAATTCATTATTGTATATTTTCAGTCAAATTTACTTACAAGTATTATTATGAAAATTAGAATTACATTATTAGAAACTATGGTTATTATAATCTCATAATATTTTTTTATTATTCTTTTTATTTATAATTCCTTTTATAATTTTGGTCATTAAATAGAATATTTTCAAAATATTTTAAAATAATTTATTTTTATAGCATTGCGATTACTATTTCATTTAAATGAGCACGTTAGTAAAATATTTGTATTGATATGATTAATGTTGAATTATATTAAATTAATTAATGTATATTTAAATAATACAAAATATTATTATACTTGATTTTATTTAACTGTATAATTTCACACAAAATAAAAGTACATTAATTTTTAATAAAAATTAATTTTATGAAAATCAAGTCTAATAAAAGAATATATTTATTCTATATACTTAATCTAATCGAAAAATTATTTTTTAAATAGTCAAAATATAATCAAATCAAGCTACTTATTAAGTAAGTAAAAAAATTATGGTGTGTATAGTATGTTAAATAATATATATCATAAAATTTATTATTAGAATTAAGATTCTCATAACTATATCTAACACGAATATTAATAGTTATTACGTTAGTACAATCTTACGATCGGTAGATTTTACTTTAATTAATATTCAATTTATAACAAAAGAACTTTTTCAATAATATTTTTTACTGTGATATAAACATAGGTTTGTTTATATATATCAATAATCTGTATTTCATAATAGGATTGATTTTATTTTTAAAATAATCAAGTGCCTATGAGTATATTAATCATGTGAAATGAAATATATAGTAAAATACTCATAAACTTTTTGTATTAAGTTTTAGAAAGTTATGACTTATAAATATCTAATTATTTTGTTATTTTTACTATATAAAGATAATTATGCTTTATAATTTTAATTATTAAATTATTCTTTTAATTTTTTATAATTTTTATATTATAAATTTTTTTTTTCGGTTTCTAATTATATCATATTTTACGTTTTACAAGCTCTTATTTTATATTATTTTTTTTAAAAGGTTTTTAAAACGAAATTCAGCAAATTTATTTCAATTTAAATAAAAAAATAATATCACACAAATCCAAATATTAGTATTGTATATCAATGATTTTTAAAATTTCTTTCTTATTGTCGGGAAATTTGTGCCACGTTTAATGAATTATGTATCCGTTCTCGATTTATTTGTTTGTTCATAATTCTATAAATAATTACATTATAAATTAAAACGTAATATTATAATGAATAATAATAAATTATATAATAAATAATAACTTGTAAATATTTAAATTATGTTAATAATTTTAGTAAAATGTATGCATTAAATTTAAATAATAAATTAAAAGTTTTATTGAAAAAAATTTTTTCTTTTGTTACATAAATTACAATACAATTATATTTACATTGATTCAAACTAAATAAAATATATATAATATATTCATAATAATACTAAATGAATAACACGATCATTATTATTGTCATAGTTATCGTTATCATCCTTATCATTATTATATAAGAAGTATTTCCTAGAGTTCATTCTATTAGAATAGAATTTCAAAAATATTATAATTCCATTTTTTGTATTTTCAGAATTTAGAAAATATTGTTTAAGAAAATATTACTTTTACGATATCGTTGAAAGCTAGGCACATATAATTGTATAATATTATATGAAAATACTTTTACAAAATTAGTATAAACCATACAGGTATATTTATGATGCAATAAAAAAGAGTAAATAAAGCACTTTGCAACTTCAATATATATCAGCATATTAGTCATAACGAATTTCTTATATATAAAATCATTATTTATTATGATTGAAAAAAAAACAACATATTGTATAAAAATTGTATTTATTAGGTATAAATAAATAAACAATATTAAATAAATAATTATGGAGTTATAAATTTATTAATTATTAAATAAACGTCAGAAATAAGTATTTACAATGAATGCTTTAAATTTACTATCAAATATGTGAATATCATAAATGTGCATATTCATTTTTTGAATTTTAAATCATAGGATTTTTAATCTGTACATATATAAATAAATTTAAAGTACAAAAATTTTCAAGAAAAAAGTATATGCATATTTGTATTTATATATATATATATATATTCAAAAAATTTTAATTTATTTAGTTTTAAATTAAAACATAAGGAGTATAACGTTATAAATTTTGAAAAGCATGAAATGGTTTTCTTGATAATTAGTGACTTTATCAGATTTATTTTTTAATTAAATAAATTTTAATTATACAATAATATTATAATTTAAAATTATCAGACAATATGCAATTTTCATTAATTTGAATTATTCTTTTATATCATGTAAAATCTGAACATAAATTTGATTATTATAAAAAAGCAGGTATTTAAGTTTAGTAAACAAATTAAATATATAATTTTTCAATGAACACTTGATTGTATATATATTTTTAATAGATGTATTAAATTCAGATAATTTCTTGTTACTATTTTCAAGGAAAAGTCTATAAGTAAAAGAAAAAACTGTGATTGTCTATAAAGAAAAATTCCGTGTACTTACTTGTAATCATCGATTTTTACTTCAAAGATTTTCCTTCGCGAGATGTACAGGTCAATTTTTGATCATCATCATTTGTTTTGTACCTTGCCTTGAATAAAATTATGCACTATAAATATTCTATTGACATCAGCCGGAGTTTAGAAAATGTTTTGCATGTCAAAAAATATATCAGCTACTTTTGTATATATTTTGTATATATATATGATATTTCTTTTAATATAAAAAATTAATTTAATATATAAGAATTATTTTAATTTCTAGTTAATTTATAACAAATAATCATATTTAATTATATCGTAATATATATATAATAAATTTTGTTATTATTACCATTTAGCATGTTTTTTATTTATATATAGATAATGTGTATTATATATGGAAGACCTGTAATATACAAATTTGAAACAAAATTATGACATATATCTTGTAATAATTAGTTGTTTTAATATAACAAAATATTGAAAAGTATCTAATTCATAATTAATCAATTATCGTGATATATTATAAAAGCTAAAAAACTATAAATCGTTATATTTTTATATTTAAATTTTATATAAATTTATATTTTTATTATACGTGTATAGAAAAGACATTCATAATACTATTATTACTGATAAATAAATCTAATTAAAAGCTAAGAATTAAAATTATCATTAATAAAATGAACAGAATAAAAGAGTCCAAAATTTACAAACAGAGGCTGTATTTATAAAATCAAATTTAATAAATAAAGAACATAAAATAAACATAAAGTCACATAAAACTTTCATATTGTATTAATTTGAATTTTATTTCAAATAATTAAAATTTAAAAATA
This sequence comes from Dolichoris vasculosae, assembly GCA_018907195.1. Lineage (NCBI taxonomy): Eukaryota > Metazoa > Arthropoda > Insecta > Hymenoptera > Agaonidae > Dolichoris > Dolichoris vasculosae. Next base: position 3,396,830 of record JACCHY010000014.1, on the reverse strand, counting down.
ATTTTCTTAATATACATAAATTTTACAAATCACCCTAGGCACACATTTACATATAGTATTTGTATATTAAATAAAGTAAAATAAAAATAATAAAAAGAAATTAAATTAATGGTTAATTTATTAACAAATATTAAGTGATATATATGCAGTTAATTATTTTTCATATGAAAGAAAATGTAATTCTTTATTTCAAGATATGAATATAAGGTATTATTATGGATTTTTACAATATTAAATTATTATGAAAAACAAGATTCATCAAACTGATGTATAATAATCAAATAAACAATAAGAATAAAAATAAAAAATTAAATGAAATATTAAAAAAAACTTATACATAGATTATAATAATATAAATAGGAAATAATATGAAATAAATATTTTTGACAAAAAAATAGGCTTACACAACGTAGATATTGAATATAAAAAATATCAGTTGATGAATTATTATTATTTTAATTATAAATTTAGTATTTTACGTTATATATATTCCTGTTAAAATTATAATAAGGTTATTATAATATATATATATTATGTATCTACACATTTGTTATGTAAAAAATTGTAAAATATTTTCCAAAAAAAAATATGATAATGAATTATTTCAATTGAATCAAATATTTACTAAAATTTTATAATTTTAAATTGAAAATCAATATAATAAACAAGACCATTATTGATAAAAATTAAAAATCAAAACTTTTCAATATTATGATTTTTTTACACGTCTAAATAAATATTACTATATATAGATATATATAAAAAATATAATATTATATTTTTATGCAAACTAACTTCATGTATTACATGTCATAATTATTTAAATTCTCTTAAAATACTTTATTTTTTAAAATATTGAAATTATATAAAAAAAATGTGTAAAATATTTTATTTTATTTAGAATATTTTTGATATTAAATTTTTTCAATTAAAAACTAATATACTTTATCTAATAGTGACTAAAAATTATTTTACTACTTTTAATTTAAAAAAATGAAAAGAGTTTATATTTTAAGAATATTAAGTAAAATACTCATTGCTATTAAATTAGTAATTAAAATTTGTACTATGAGTAATATCTAATATACCACTGCAATAATCACGTAATTACATTGCGCAGGCGCGTTGTTTCTAAATGCCTCATCTATGTGTTATGGCAAATTCTCATATGCGATGAAAACTGTACATTTCAGATGCGATCGGTGAAAACTGTTCGTGATTCTCACCTTTGTTCACTTTCGTGCTAAGAGAGACAATTAACAACTTTCTCTACGATTCATGCATTGTTATTGATAAACAATTAAATCTTTAGACAAAAATACGTTCCAAAAAATCTTTATATAAGACCTTAGTTTAATATTAAAAAACGGACGCGTGTACTTAAACGTAAGAAGAGACGTGTGTAAACAGAAGGTAAAAAAGCAAGTACGCGGATAAATAAATAATGTTTTTCAAAGGCTATTTAAGAACAACAGCAAATATGATTTGTAATGGTATTGAATTCGTTTACGAGTGACATCGCATGATACCATAAAGAAATTTATCCAAATTTTGTGACTCAAACTGAGTCGTCCGATTCAACAAAACAAATACATACTTTCAAGAGGTAAGAAACATACATTGAAGAAAAATACGCCTGAAAAGTAAGATTAGTCTTACGTGTTTCGTTTTGATATATATATATATATATATATATATTTATTTATTTATTTATTTATTTTCATTTTAATTGAAATAATCGAAGCACGTGTTAAAATAAAAATTTTATAACTTGTCTAAAGTTGAATAATCAACATTTATATATTAACAACTTAGATATTTTAAAGGAAATCATCTGATTTATTTTAGGGATTGTGGAGTGAATAATTTATTCAGCTCCTTATTCGTCAAATAAATGTGTACGTGGATCGATGTTTATAATTTTTTTTATTTGCAAAACAGTTATATTCTTTTACAGTTACACAGTCAAATTTAGAATGATGAAGTTTTCGATTACTTTCATGACTTCTATTGCTTTGACATAGTACGGTATTTAGTAAGCATTTCCGTTGATAAATCAATACGATTCTTATTCAACATAAATTTATTTGTAACCTATAATAAATTAATTTATATATAATTTTTCATGTTTTGAAGTCTGAATAACAATCAATTTACATACTATTGATTTCCTTTTTTCTCTTTTACAATAAATGAATAAATTAAAAAATTAATAATTATCCATATTTATTAAATATCTATAGAGGTGTTTGTTTTTTTCTTTTTTGAATTAAATTTTTAAATAATTTATTAATATATACATATATATTATTAGATTAAATTTGAAAATACTAATTTAATAAAATATATATTATTTATAAATTATTTTGTTGATTGCGGTTTAATATTCCATAAAATTTAACATTTTTAATATTAATATATTGTGCATAAAAAAATTGTAGAAATTAAAAAGTAGCCGTTTTGAAACTATTTTCTTCTATAAAGTGAGATGTTTAAAAATATTCTAGAAAATGTGTCAAAACAAAACTCTTATATAATGAATAAAAATAAATAGTATAATAGTATAGTATATCTAATTATCTTTGAAAGTTAACATACAAAGGTTTTTTAGATGGCTTCTAGTGCTCTCGAAGAAAAAATTAATAAGATTAAATTACAAAATGAAGAAATTAGACGAAGATATGAGGTAAATTTTTATTGATGATATCTCTAATTTTCAAATTCTTATCGATATTTTATAATTTTATAGGAAGTTGAAGCTGATAAAAAAAATGCAGCAAAATTAAATGCTTTGGTAAAAATGGTACCATCCAATGATTGGCCAGAAAGAAAGGAGCCACCAGAGTTTTCAACTCCACCAAAAAGTATGCACAAGCAAAAAATTTTAAATAAAGAACATAATGATAGATTAACACAACATTATTCAGGAATTCACGAAAGACTTGGAAAGAAAGACCATAAATTTGCTCAAGTATAAATCAAGTTTGTTTAATTATTCAAAAATATAAATACAATTAAATCAAAGTAACGATAAATTTTTGTTTAATTAGGGAGATGGACCACCACCAGATCCAAAATATAACTTTTTAGCAGATTCTGAAAGGGAAATATGCGTCACAGATAATAACAGGGTAGATGAAAGTAAAAATAGATCTAGGAATAAGGTATTGCGTAGTGGTTCTAAAAGAAAAGGAGATAATGGAAGAGGAACAAAAGATGCATATTTTAAAGTAAGATTATGTAGTCATTCAATTTTTGTAATTAAAAAACATTTTCATATTCTAATTTATAATTTTAAGTTTAAGAATATAAAAAAGTATTTTAAATCTTAATTTTTTAAACAGGATAATCGAGGTCCACATGCATTTTATAGTAAAGAAGAAGCTTTGCCAGAATATGAAGCATGGAGAGCTGAGAGAAATAGAATTGATGAGGCTCGTATTAATAGACAAAAAACAGCTGAAGGCAATTGGCGAAGGGAATGGGATAACAATAAGGTATATTTAAGAATAAAATATCTAATATTTTAGTTCTTTAACAGAAATATTTTTTTATAATATTTGCAGACAAATGTAGAAAAGGATCCTTCAAAAAAAGGTGAATCCAATAGAAAAGATTCAAATAATTATGAAAGAAGGAATAATCACTACGATTACAGTAAGTTCTTTTAAGCTAACTCCTTTATCATATACATAGAATTACTAACAATTTTACTGTTCAAAATTAAAATTATTCTATTTAGATATATTAAAATATTATTTTGCTCTAATTTATAATAATCATTGTTACATTTCGTGTATTAAATAAATAACTTTAATACCAAAATAATAACACTATTTAAAATTGATAATTTTATTTTTAATAAATCAATTTATTCAACAATCAAAATTATATCTTTTAAAATAAGTTTCATTTAAAAAATTATATTTTTTACCTCAGATGTAGAATATACATTTTTTAATAAAAATTTTAATGCACATATTTTACAAAAAAGGTGATTCCACGCATCGTGTTTATGGTGGAAGTCGAACGTATCATGGTTCCCAGAAAAATCACAATCATCAAGACTATCGACGTTTACATTATGAACAAGTTTATGAATACAAAAGACAATTAGATAATAAATCGATGTTATTACCTACTGATGATAGAACAGTTATTGCTACTGATAATAGTATTAAAATAACGTTGAATCACGGAAGCCAAGCCAAAGGGCCAGTGATGAGCGTAAAAGGTTTTACTTTTTATCATTAATTTTACAGTTTAGAAATTAAAAAATAAATAAATTCAAAAAATAATAACATTTTACTATGAAGTTTTATTTAATTATTGGAACTAATAATCATTTTGTAATTAATTTCAAAATGACTTATATTAATAAATTAATTGTTTAGAATTTTTGACAATTATCATTTTTCAAATGTTTTATTGTTTGCCTATTAAATTTATTAAAACGTATTGTTCACGTGTAAATATGAAAACTTGTTAAATTGTACTCTAATTTGAACTTTAGATTTAATATAGGTATATTCAATAATTTATAAAACTCAAAATAAATAAATTTTCATAATTTATATATTAAAATTGAAATTGGTATTGCGAATTTTTACAATTTAATTAATAAATAATTTCAATAAATAATTTATATTTATTTTTTAGTAATAAATCAATCTCATTATTTTCAATATTTGTATTTATATTTTATTTTTCCTCCTAATATTTAAAAGTTAAACTCGAACTTAATTGTTAATATTGTTTTAGTAAACTCACCCAGCATTGCTGGTACTGGAAGAGTCGGTCCAAGACAAAAGAGTCGACTTACTTATAGTAGTCAATCAGATGCTGATGTAACAAATTATGAATTAAGTAGTTTTTCAAGACAAAAGTCCTTTGATGAAAAGACTACTGGAGGACATTTTAACAATGGGAAAAAATTAACACCGAAAAGCCCTTTCTCTCAAAAAAAGAAAGAAGGTACTGCTAAATCTTCTTACCAACAAAAGAAAGAATTTAAAAATGATGGATTGTCTACACATTCTAAAATTATAGTAAAACCTCCATATTGTCAAATAAATGAACCTAAAGATCAAAGACAGCTCAATAATTTCACTGTAAAATTACGAGTTCAAAAGCAAAATCAGAAACCTTTAATAAATAAAGAAAAATCTCTTTCTATTTCTGATGATGCAATTCCTTCAGAATACAATCCTGATAAATCATTTGATAATCGTGAAGATTTGATCAAACACATTGAAACTAACAATATTGATGAAAAATTTTCAGGTAATTTAAAAAATATTAACAAATCTTTAATGAAAGAAAAATCTATGAACGAAAACAAATGTGATAGTGATATGGAAAATATTCATCATCAAAATAGTGATAATGTAAAAATTGGTTATATAAATAAAAACAATGAACATATTAAAATCAATGAAAGCATTGTTAAGAATCATAAAGCTGATATAAATATTGAGGGTATAAAACTTGATAAAAATATTAAAAATGAAGAAGTTGATACAAAAATTGATTTCACAACAATTCATACAAGTTTAAAGTCTTTGGAAAATGATGACTATATCGAAGAAAGAAATGAACCATATAATGATAAAAATTATAAAAATATTGAAGAAGATATGACAAAAATTCGAAATTGTAATAATGTTTTACAAGATATAAAAAAGAAAAATGGAAAATTGTTGCCCGATACAAGTAATGATATAGTGGATCATCAACATAGTTTATGTATGTTTACTCAAGAAAATGTGATTCAAGACATTTCAAATGATACACCTTATATTTTACCTTCTGAATTTATAAAAAAGAATGAAACAATAAAGAGTTGTGAAAATAATATAATAAAAACTATTGATTCAAGGGATGTAACTGATAAATCTAAATCCATAAACAATGAATTTCAACAAATTAATATTAATTTAAATACTAATTTAGCAGTTTCTGAGATGGATAATATTACAAATGAAATTGTTGATTTACAAGAAAATAAAATAATTGAATTAAATATTTCTTTAAATAAACCTATCAATGATAGTGATTTTATAGATAATAATATTACAAATGAGTCACTTAAACTTAATAAAACTAAAATGATTGAAATAATTGATTCTGAAAAAAAATTTGCCAATGATAGTGGTTTTATAGATGACTTTGATAAACTACAAAATAATTTTAATGCTTCCATCATTGAATTCAATAATGAAAATGATACTGATAAACTTTCTCAGAATGTATTGATATCTGATTCAATGAAATTAACCAAAGAAGTTTATAAAAAAGGAATTGGAATCTGTGATATTCGTAGTGCCACATCCAAAAAAGTATCTGAAGTAATTGAAGGTCATCCAGAAAAAATTAGCAACAGCGTTGATAAACAGGAAATAAAAAAAATATTGGAAAATCATACCAAAGACATTGATATTCAGAAAGTAAAGCAAATTGATTTGATAGAAAGAGAAAATTCTATTAAAAAAAAATTATAAACGTAATTTCTAATGCGATAATAATAGTTGCTTCTCATGAATCAATCGAAATTGCTTCTGATAAATCAAAAGAAGCCTAGTTGTATTTAAATTGCTTTAAAGGAAAAGCTACATTCTGAAGTTACTCTACATTGAAAGACTTGAAGTTTTAAAGGTTGGAAATATTACTGGCATTTTCAATTCATGAAAAATCAGTTTTGATTGCTAATAGTAAAAATAAGTCAATAAAGAATACAATTTTGAAATTTATGCAGCTATTTCATAAAAATTAATGGTTAAATATTATGATATTAATGAGAACTGTATTCTTTGCACTACAGTTATAATAATTTAATAATAAGAAGTAAAAAATAAATTTTTCATGAATTAAGAAAGCAACTTAAATAAGATTTTGATTCTGAAAGAATTTAATTTGTAAGAATAAAGTAATTATTTATTATTACTTGTAAGATCTGTAAGCGTTTAAGATTCTGAAGATTCGTCAATATTTTCGAATTCTTATATGTAATGCTTTGTAGTGTTGGAAGTCATGTTTTTAAAAAAATCCGTGCAAAATCAATCGAGTATATATTATATATTATTGTATAAGTGTTCGCTAAACGGTGATAATCTAGCCAGATAAAAAATTGTGATAAAATTTAAAATAAATGAACATTATAATTTAGAAATCGGTTCTTACAACCAAATCACGTGAAACGAAATAATAATAGTTTTCCTATTTATCTGCTAAACTGATGAGGCTGGTTTATCTATGTTTGGTGTGAAACAGCCATGTCTATTTTCTTAAGCAATTAAGATCTAATATGCATCAGACACTTATTAATATTAGTTTGTTATGAGTTATTACAAATAATGTAAAATGTGCTTATTTCTTATTTATTTTTGTTATTTCATTAAAATTTATAATTTATAAGTTGAACAAAAGTTGAAATTGTATGTCCTGTAATAATATTATTGTTTTAATGTATAAATTGGTTGATGCATTGGGCAAAAACATTTATATAATTAATATAAAATTTACATACAGAAAACATCATAAATAATTGAAATAGTTTTAAATATTTTGAATAATTTATTTAAAAAATATGTAAGTTTTGCATGACACATTTATATAAAATTAAATAATTCAAACAGTATTAATAATTATTTATAATTTTACAATATTAGAAGAATATCTTAATTTATTTTAATACTTTAATATTTAATAATTTATGTTTTTCTAATATAATTTAAAATACTCAACAATTACTTTATAAAATAACGAACAAAATTTTGTAATCTACAGAAGAAAATAAGTTATTCAATTCTATCAATGAATATGAAGCATTGTTTAACTTACGTTGACGCTCAGTTTTTTATGCACTTTAGTAAAAAATTATACACATTCTATTTCCTTATTTAGATATTTGTTTATCCGATTCAAAAACAAAAAGAGAAAATAAATGCTGAATATACATTATTAGGATTCTAAAAAATTGTTAAATACTATAAAATTAGTGCCATTTGTTGAATATATACTTGCATATAAAGTATTCTTGTTTAAAAAATGAAAATTACTTGTTTAATTTAAATGATGAAATAATTTTCATTTTTTAATAATGAACAAATAATTCATTATTTAGATAAAAAATTCATAAAGAATCATTAATAAATCAAATATTTTTTTCAATAAGATAATATTATGAGTATGTGACGAAATTACTTTATATTTAAAAGAATCAATAAAAATAGACATTAAGAAATAATTTTCTTTTCTGTATAAGAAAAATAAAAAATACACATAAAAAAACTGGTATTCAAAATCACAGCTCTTATAACAAGCAAGTGATCCTCGAATTATTTTGTAATATTTCAATATTCTTTTTTTTATGTAACTTGCAATATTTATTTTGTGTAAATGACAGAATAATATTTTTATATATATTCGCCAAATAATACCCTTAGAATTAATGCACATAGTAATTATCAAATAAAATCAATAAAAATGAATAACTGCAAACTAGAGGAAAAAAAAATTTATAATTGAAATTTATAATCAAATATTTAATTGAAAGGACATTTAAAATATTTAATTTCGTATATTATCATTACATAATTAAAAAATTGTAGTTTATTATTTATTTTTCACATACAAAATTTATATGACTTAATTTTATTATCAACAATATAACTTCTTTTCAAATTTAGGATTAAACTAGCTCTAATTTCTAATAATAATAATAAAACTTATACTTTCTATTCGATAATTTTTTGATTGGACTATATAACAGTAATTCTCTATTTTTCAAAATATTATAATTAAAACTTAAATATATATTAACATTAATATATATTTAGTAATTAGTAGAAAACGTACTTCAAATTGCTTTACATCAAATTAAGGATATTAAAATTATGTGCAATATTGTACAACTTGTCGAACTAAGTACACTCAAGTAAATTCTAATTGAAAAAATAATATAATTTTATTTATATAACTGAAAAATTTTCTTTTATTTTTTAAAGCAACAATTTATTTTACTTTAAAAAGCTTTAATAATTCATTTAATAAATCAGCATATTCACTCTTATGCTCGAATTCGTTTCAATATTTCTTTAATTTTACGACAAAAATAAAAAATTTATATCAATTTTAAAAAGGGTTTACAACAGATAATAAATTATTTTAGGGTAATTACTAATTCAGTTAGTAACAGAACAATATAAAAAATCGTATATATAGAAATTTTATTTTATTTATTAGCTATATTATTTATTGTGACATTATGATTTTTGTTATACATTTATTCATTAAATAGTTGAAGTTTTTTTAATTTAATTCTACGTAGCTTGCGTTGCTACATCACAAATACATTTATTACTTGAATCTTCGAATACAATAATGGGTGACGAATACTCCAGAGTTTCCATTGAATGCGTTATAAGCCGCCAAAATTTGTCATTTTTAAGATTTTTCTAATAAGATAAAATATACATTAAGAAAAGGAATTGTTAATAAAACTGTAATAGCTGTAAAAATTACTGTTTTTTATCTACCTTAACTATTTGCCTGTAACACTGTGTAAATTCATCATATCTGTGCAATGACATGCTTAATAAGCAGAGGTATGCCCACACCTCTGCATCTTCATCATCAATTCTGTTGGCTTCCATTAAAGCGATTTCACACTCGTCAAAATTTTCAAGCTATTCAATGTATGTTATCATAATATTATTCTATTTAATTAAATTCGTTATATACTACATCATACAATATTTCAAATAATCTTAAAAAATATATAATAATTCCTCCGTATTTTTTAATTATTTTTCAAATTTTAAAATATATTAATAAACACAAGATTTAATATTTTAATTTATCTATTTTATAGATTATTTTGTTTTTCAAATGTAAAGGTACTTATTTATGATATTTAAATTTTAATATATTGTTATATTTAAAAGTATTTTTGTGATTATTCAAATTAATTTAAATACAATGCAACAGTATTATCGGAAAAATTTTTATAATATTGTGGAGAGGCTAAATATTCTTAATTGACTTTGCCAAAACGAATTATTTAATCTACGTTTTCTTATTGTATTTTGAATCATTAATCCATGTTTTTTAAATAACATTCAAAAGACTTTATTTTTTATTTGATCATATTAAAGAAGATATTGGAATACAACTACATGTTTCGATTCATATTTTTTTACCAAGTAAGGTTTATTTCATTAAAAAATAAATTGTTTACAAAATATAATATTCATTAAAATTTATCGAAAGTCTCAATTATATAGAATATGCTAATAGAATTACATTGTGGTTCGAAATAGAATTGTAATGATATTAATGAATCAATTGATATAAAGATGGACTTGGAACTATTAACTTTACACATAAAAAATAAGTTTTGTGATAAAAAAAATTCGCAATGGGAATTTATTAAACAAGAAGACAAAATAATGAGACAAAGAAAAAACCAATACATCAAATAAGAAAATTTTTCAAAAAGAATCATCAGAGTCATTAAAAAAAACCCCATTCCTAAACCATAACGATCAAGTAAAGTATTGAACTAAATGAAATTATTGCGAATTGTACCACACACGATTGTCTCAAAATATATGAGTAATATATATACATATATATCATTTTTTCTTTTTCTCTCGATTATTTCGAGTTTAAATAAAATCAGTTGATGTAATTAATAATTTTATTAAGAAATAAAAATATATAAATTCTTACTCTCAATTATCTGTAACTAAATAGCTGTTATTTACTTTATTCTTTGAAATTACTTTTAAGCATTTTATCATATAAATAACTAAGTTTTATTTATTGCAGAAACACTTAAATATATTTATATGTATACATACATATATATATATATATATATATATATATATATATATATATATATATATATATATATACATAAAGTATTAAGCTTATTGAATTAAGAAATTATCCATACATTTAACGAGAATTATTGTAATTAGTACAATAAATATATTATATAAAAATACAATTTTTTAAAATCAACTGTGTTCATTGATTTAAGATTAATACTTATAGGTCATTAATTTTATTTAATTTTTCTTTTATAAATTATTGAATTTCTATAATACTTTCATTCTTACATGATAATTTGAAATGCCAAAACCCAGCCAAGTTTTACCAGTTGGGAAATGTTTACAGGCACGGGAAAAAATATTTCTTGCGCGCTCATATTGTTCAATGTCGATGTAATAAAATCCCATTCTAAGATGCACTAAATGAATATTTTCTGGTCTTTCATATAACATATCTACAGATTCATAGTATTTTACTGCTTCGGTAAAATTTCCAAATTTGTAAAATAAATGTCCTAATAAAGAAGCTATACTATATTCCTAAAATTTAATAAATTATTTCATTTTAAATATAAACATTCGTACTTTTTATTAAAAACAATATTTTTATAGTTAATATTTTTAATTTTATATTTTAAAAAATATATAAAAAAATTAAATTTATATTTGAACAAATTTTTTAAAAATATATGCTAATAAAAAATACGTAAAAATATTAAGAAATATTTTTTTTTAATTATAATCAGCGTACTAATCCGATGATTAATTCTGCTTGATTCAAATAATCTAATGCAATTTCATACTTTCTATGTAGATACGTATAAACACTATAAAAATATAAGAATTCAACTGTTTTCTCGCCATGACATAGTTCTTGAGTTAAAGCCAAACCTGCAAACTAAAGTTATAGATATTTTAAATAATCCTTATAGCAGTTCCAAGATTTTTAGATAATATAAATATGTAATATTTATCTTCAATTGTAAAAAAATATTATATAAAAATATATATTTAAACAATAATCCAGTAAAATAATCATAATAATTATGAATACATTTTCTTTTTAATTTCATAGAACAATAATGTTTGAGTTTTACTTTAACTTATTAAATTATATCAATACAGCAAAGATTGAAAAAAATATTTATTTTTATGGAAAATTTATAGATTATTTATGTGATGATGAGATAATTACAATGTATTTTTATAGATTTTTTAAACTTATTATTTATTAAATCATTGAACAAATATTTTTGGAATTTTTAAAATGACTTAAAATTTATATTAAACTAATTACTTTAATTAAAAAAAAATTTTAAATCAATATCACATTTTAATATATTACATTCAATTTTTTTCATATAAAATTACTACAGAAAATTGTTTTATATTATTATGAAAAAAATTATTTTTATATATGTAATAGAAATTTAGTTTTTCTCTTAACTATATTAATGATTTATAATAAAATAATAAAACACTACATTATAAAGGTTTAATTTAAGCAACAGCACTGCTGTTAAAAGGAAAACTCGATTTTTTCTACAAAGAATAGTTGACCATACAATAGGTTCTTCCTTTAAATAATCCAAATCTTTGTTGTCTAAAAATGTATCTTTTAAACACTTTTCTGCAATTTCATAAGTTATATCAATACCTAAATAATGTAAATAATTTTACATGGATAAAATAATATATTAATTAATTAAATCATGAATTAATTTTAATATCGGCATAATTTTAATTAATTTTATATTTTCACCTGGATGATATTCAATTTTTATGTATAACAAGTGTAGTATTGCCCAACCTTCAACAAATCTTGGAAAAAAATGTGTTACAGCTTTGAAAAAAATTTCTGCTTCAAAATATTCTTCTTTCATAACAAGAATTACACCATAAATGAGTAATCTGCAAGATAAATTTGTAGGTAGCTAATTATTCCATATTACCTTATTTTAGTTTTGTGTGACCTTAGTTCAATATACAAATGATAAAATAGATATAAAAAAAAATTTAACAAAGTAATATTTTTTATACTTTTATTTATTTTCATATCACCAAAAAAAAATTTTACTGGTAATAAATTTTCATAATATAAAAAACCTAAATATTTAAAAAGAAATATATTGAAAATATTACATATTTTTTAATTATTATATGTACGAATATCATAACCAAGTTTCTTACTAAGAATGAATTTCTATAAATCCATACAAGTGCATTAAAAGTTTTATATCAATTATTAAATGAATTAAAGATTCATGATATGTTTATTTGTGTGTGTATGTATATTGCATTAATTGTTTAAAAATTTTACGCGATTTTATGTCGGTTGCAGAGACGAATTGCTTCCCTACAACATTCAATTGCTTTATCGATATCCGATATTTTGAGAAAATAAATTGCATATTTAACCCATGAGTCTGGATTACTTCGATCTTGAGAAATAATCTGAGATATATATTATATATAATAATCATAAATAATAAAAATCACAACCAATATTTTACATCTTAAACCTTTATCAATAATTTTTCTGATTTTTCATAGTCTTTTAATTCATATGCTTCTTCAGCACGAAACCAGAGTTCCCCAGAATTTTCAGTTTCAGATGATTCTTCATTTAAACGAACATCAATTTTTGTATTCAAGCCAATATGCATTTCCTCCACTAAATACGTATAGCATGAAGCAATAAAATTCTGCAATAAATTAAGTAACTTTTATGCATTAAATTACAATGAATTATATTAAAATTTTAAGAAATCCTCATGTACTTTTATAACTTATATACTTAGAAATATATTAAATTTTTCAGGAATTCAAAATAAAATTTATAAATACTTTGATTAATATTTTTGATAAATTAATTGTACAAATAACTTAAAATTTATTTTAGATGAATACAATCAATTACAAATGTTTATTAAAATGTGTGTGTCATAGTCATATTCATAAATTTTTAATTTTTGGTTAAAGATAATATAAAATTCTTATAAATTAATATATTTTAAGCATTTACACAAATTTTTAATATATACAGAATAATTTTAATAAAAACTAAATATTTAAAAAATTAATTTTTCTTTAGAAGTATTTATTAAATATATATTTTGATATAATTCAAAGTATTCAATATGAAAAGATGTTTTGAAAGATTATTCACAGCACTGTCACGTAATGTTAGATATATTTGAAATTATTTTTTGAAAATATGTTATTAATAAAATTTAATTGATAACCTGATTTTCTATTGAATACCACTTAGCTGAATTTAATGGAAATTTTTGATCCAATAAATTGATAATTTTATTTTTTAATGTGGAACGTATAGATACATATTTTCCAGTTTCATGAAGAAATTGTCTAAAACGACTTAATTCATCCTAAAAATAGTAATTGAAATTTATATTATACATATAAATAACTTTCAAAATTTCACACAAAATATTTTGAACTAACTTGAATGTAAAAGTAAGGACATGAAGTATTTTCAATAGTGACTGAACTTAAATTTGAATTTTTATTTAATTCCTTCATATTAGTTTGACACTTAAGTTGACTATTACTAGAAGATGTAAAACTCGATCCCGTTTTATTTTCACAATCACAATTTTCTAAAAAATCCTAAAATTTTATTCGAGTTGTTAATAATAATATTGTTTTACTATGTTTTTAATAAAAAGAGTTATATTTTATTGCTACATTAAAAATTTTTGTTTGATACTGGTGAAAATTGTATGTATTATTTTGATAAAGGATAATGTAGAAATTAAATCGTGATCTATGTTTCTTAAATAAATAATGTTTAGTTTTCAAGATTTCATATACTTATTTAATAAAAAAATATATTTTAAACATAATGCTTTAATTATTTAAACTTATACACTTACTCGATAACATTCTCCAATAACATCGACTAATTGCTTGATGATATCGATGTATTGTTCGTGTACTAAATCCGGTGTGTATGAATACAATTGTTTAGTTTGCTTGGGTTTATTTTTTAAAATTTCAGTTCTACAATATTATTACTTTATAATTCCAATAATAAAAACATGTAATCCATTATTATTATTATTATTATACCAACGCTTTTGTAAAATCTTCTAATATACGAGCAGGAAAAAAAGGTCGATATAGTTCGAATTCGATTAAAATAAGAACAGGTTCACCATTTTCTGTAAAAAATGGAAGGCTCGATCCATTTAGTTGTGAATCTGATTGTGACTAAAAAAAGTATCAAAACAGATATCAATATTCAATATTAATAGAAAAACTATAATTATGCAAGTTTGTAGGGAAATGCAAAACCACTAAAGTATTTTTAAAAATTTAATTTTTTGTAACCTTAGACTCTTCAACAAAATCATTGCCAAAAATACTCATTTCTATTCCAGTTTTCCTCTTCATTTCACACAAATTTTGCAAATATAATTGAGTCAAAACTCTAGATTTTTTCCCTATAAAAATACCGCAATATTTATAATTTTATCCATAAAAGCTAAATAATATATAATTTTATTTACTTCCTGGAAAGAGCAGTTGGCTAACATCAACACAACATTGGTAAATAACTTCATTTAAATTTTTTAAATTTGCTTCAGATTCATTTTGTTTTTCTGTTACCATAATTTCAAAAGGCCAATACTTATATCTGAATCAAAATTTTATAGTAGAAAATAATATAATTAAAAAAACTGTATCAATAAATTAATTACTTTTTCAATCGATTTTGCATTTTGCAAATGTCTTGTTTATTTAAAAAAAATCTATTCATAATATTCCATTCTATTCTTTCAGTATTATGTTCTATAGCTGTCTGAAAAGATTTATATTATAGAATTATTATTTTAAGTTTATTAATAATTAAAAAATATTGCTTTAAAAATTCTATTTATTTAATGTATCTTTCTGAATAATTTATCTAAATTTTTTTATTTATATCTAAAAGTATATGATTACATAAAAAATAAAACTATTAAAAAAGACTCAAAAATATATAATACTAGATTTATAATTTACATAGTTTTTTATATTATAGAATAGTCTAATATTTTTTCCTTCATGGTTTTACTCAAATTTAAATTCTAATTTTTTTTAAATTTTTTGTTTAAATTTGATTTAATATATCAAGTTACTTTTAAATTAAATTGTTTGAAATCATTTTTTATACTGTAGTCACAACTAATTTTATACTTGGATAGCCTTGCACGACTTTCTAAGTTTTGTAAAGGTCTCCAACTCTTTGTATTTATAACATCTCGAAAGCTAGTCCATTTACCAGTTTCAAATATAATACTAGAATTTTTTGTCTTAAAATAATAATGCAACTTAAATAATAAATTAAAACAATCATAATAATATATGGGAAGATATTATCAATTTATACATTATCATCTGGAAACAACACAGTAGCGCATTTATAATCCATGTTTTTTGTAAAATAAGTTGGTAAGTTATAAATACTTTCAACTGTGATGTTCAAAAAATTAAATTCAATATCATGCATGATAAGTTTCGTTTCATCTTGTTGCAAAGTTACGGATATTTTCGCCAAATTTTCCCAGGATACATTATTATTATCCCATGTATAAGATGAAGCTTCGAGTACTAGTTTTTCATTACAAATTTTTTCTCCTAAAATCATTCATTAATATTACTTCTTTATGATTAAGTTTTATAGCAAATAAAATACCTAAAATAATTGGTAACATATCAATATTGCACACTCCTAATATTTCAACATTATTTTCAGATACTGTTCTTAATTGTTCTTGAAATTTTTGTTTCCCTTGAATTTCAGAACTCTGTTTCAATAAATTATTATGTTCCAAAACTTCAAATACTTTAACTATTGTAAGATATTTTAACAAATTAAATTTTTTTATGTAATTATGAATAATTTTTTTAGCGCAATAAGTAACTTTTTATATAAAATATTAATTTACTTATAACAGGTGATGATGTAAGCGGTATAATACTTTTTGCATTGTTTGATATATACGGCAACCCAACTTTAAAATCTATTGGATAGATTTTGGTCAGATTTTTATAACTGGAATTAATTTTTATTGATTCACTTTCTCCTAAAATTTTGTTTTCATGCTCCACTAGAATTTTTATGAACAAACTATTATTTCTTATCTGTATAAAAAATAAACAACATTAAGTAAATCAATCAATACTGTAAAATATGATCTATTTTGAATTATAAGTCTCTTCAATGAACTTACAATGTTTTCAATGCTGTTAATTGATATTTCAATTTGTGTATCGATACCTTCTTCATTATTTGAAATACATAAAGAATTTTCAGATGTTAAACTAATTTGTTCTTTATCCATATTATTTCTTTTAAGTTTTAACTTTTTTAGGTTCTAGTTCAAATTAATTAGAAATAATAATCATTTAAGGTTTTACAGCTTAATATTATATGTGATATTAAAAACTATGATTAAATAAGAACCTGTAATTGTTTCAGACGAAAATAATATTTTTAGGTTAAATAAGTTAAATTAATTGCTCTTTTTTTTTTATTATCACGTTAAAAACATTCTGTTAACAAATTCATAGTGTATTTATTATTTATTTATTATAAAAAGTCTATGCATCTATTCAATATTTTTATTTGAATAAAGTAAATAGTTTTTTTGTTAAGAAAATATTCTTATCATTTTTTTTATTTTATAACAGCTTAATGTTTTCTTGAATATATAACTATATAGAATGTATTTGGCTAATTTGATATATGAAATTATTGTGCGTATAAAAGTGTTTATTCCTCTAATTTGATTTATTTTTCATATTATTATAATATAAGGAATATAGAAACTGTAAGATATAAATTAAAAATAAAAAAAATTAACACCTAAATTTATATGATAATATTGTATAAGACATTGATATATTTTTAGTCTCTTATTTAGACCATAGTTAATTTAATATTACTCAAGTTAATGAGTTTAAAATTTAAAGTTTATATAGATGCAAAACATAAATTAGATATGTATGAATAATTTTTTGTTTATTGAAACTATAAAATAATAAAATGATAAAATTAATGAAATAATCTTTTTCAGTTTATTTAAATTAACAAATAATATAAAGTAGTTAAAATATTCACATCTTAATAAATTACGACTTTAAAATAAAAAATAAAAAAAGAATAGATTATGCCAAATTATATCTTTTCATATATGAAATAATTAGATTGTATTTTTAGGTATATGATAAAATGAAAGTCAGTTTAACAGAATACAGATGCAGTATGTTATAATCATGTCTTTATTAAAAACAGCAAGGCACTGAGTTTTTATCAATGGCAAATGTAAGAAAATGTATTAATTGTATCTTTTTTCTTATTCTTTTTTCTGTATAAAATTATATAAAAGTCTAAAGTTCAATATAAGTAGAAAATGGATATTTTGTGTTTGTCGATCCACGTTCAATTTCCGATTTTTCATAGTTTTAGCTACACAATATCATCACACTTAAGAATATCTTACTCCATTACAAAACTTATAAGTTAAATAATCCGATAGATTTGAAAATTAGAAAAAGATTTGAAAATTTATAGGAACAATTTATAAAAGAAGTATTTGCTAATTATTTAAAAAGCTTTCGTAGTATCGATTGTTTTTACATGAGATAACACGTTTTCATCATTCTCGTAATTTTTTTTTTATGTACATAATAGCTATAGCGATCTCAAAGTTTTATCAATGAGTCGTAGAGTATTTTCCGGTACTGCGTCAATCAGCGTTTTTCTGAATCCCTCGCATCGCGACAAAAGCCGAAATGTTTCCTTTGCATGTTTCCTGTAAAAAATATTTACTACTAATAATAGATTCGAATTTTCTTTTAAAAAAAAAACAATTATTCCAAAATTTATTATGTTAAATATATATTTGAATAAAACTGTAAAAAGTTAATCAAGATAAAGTATATTATTTATTTCTATTTAAATATAATGATATAATATTCTCAATTATAAAATACAGCAATTATTAATATTTTACTATATATACTATTTTATTTATACATAAAATTTTAATAATAGAAAGTACATAAAATAGTTTGTTACCTTGCCTCAGAATTTCCATCAGTCAAAAGTTTAGCCGTTGTCACGAATAATTTGTCTTTAACATCTCGTGGTAAAATCATTATATGCTCTGGACCTATTTTGATGACAGTTACAAGTAGAAGTCGTGCTGTGGTTGCATGAACAATGGTGTTTTGATGGCTGTATCAGTAAATTATGATCATGCGATATAGAAATTATATTTAAATATGATAAAATCAATATTTTAATTGTTGATATTTTCTTACATACAACTTAAAAATAAATTACATTTACCTAGCTCCGCGATTTGCAATCGTTAAAATTGTTCGATGTGGTGGAAAATGTTCAATCATACTATCCAAAGCTGAATTACAGTCTTCACGAAGGAATTTATTTGTATCGGCAGTTCTATGCAATAATGGTCCTGCTATTTCATCAAGATCCTATAAAAAAATAAGAAAAATCAAACATCAATTAATTATAATATTGTATATGAATAAAAAAATGATGCTTTTTAGAAATTATTTTTTATTATACAATTCTTAAATGTAAAATAATAAGTAGAATCAAGCTGCTTGATTTTTCTTCCTTAAATAAATCATACATTAGAACTATTATTTTTATATTAATAACTATCAATGATAAAAATAATAAATATTTAATCAATTATTTGTTATGAATAAATCTATAAATTATCTAAAATATTAACTTAACATTATCTACACTTATTTAAGCATAGTTAAATTGAATACACATTTAATTTAAGTTAATTTAATTTAATTAATTAATTAATTTAATTTAAGTTACACACTTAAATTTAATATCTTTCTTTAAGGAATAAAATAATTTTATTACTTGATCGATGCCTCGAATGTGGGCACCAAAAACTTGACTAGCAGTGGAACAAGCAACTCGTGCAACTTGAGAGCGCAAATTTTTTACGTGTTTCCCTAGGACTCGTGCGAGTAGTCCCGGTGCACAATTATCTAATTGCTCAGGCTCATCTTTAGCTATTTCCGTCAATGCTTTCAATCCTTTTAAGGTCATTTCCCTAAAAAATGATGATTTTTTTATTTGAGATCTTAAAATAATCTCTTGAAATCATAATTCACATAATTTTAGGATTGTATATTATTATGCACAAACTTAAACAGTGATACATAATAGTAGAGACATTAATATCAGTTATAAAAAAAGTAATTTATAAGTATTTTAATTTTAGTTTTATTTGAAATTCATTACTTTTAAATGATTTGGATTCTTTATGTACACTGGTATTAATTTTCTATTAATAATATATAAATATACATTTCTTATCTTTAGGAATGGTTAAATTTTAATAATATAAAACTACACAGATTATTACTACATAGGTATTATGAAAAAGAAAAATATATCAAATCTTATTCAATTTGTCTTTAATTGTTAATCACTACTCGTCATAACTAAGTTTATCAGCATACCAGTCTTTACTTTCCAACTTTTCAAAACATTGTTGTATTACTTTCGCTTTCTCCGTGTATTTCTCATGATGTCGATTTCCCGATACCGATGAAACTCTATTACAATTTATTTGAGGTCTTGTTTTACAAGGTGATACCTTACATGTTTTTCTTGTCAAATCAATCGGTGTTTGCAAGTGTAACAACTGTAAATCGAAGAGAAGGACATGATTTCAAAGATCTTTATTATATTATTAAGATATTACTTCAAATTCTCTTATTTGTTGGATAAGAAATTAAATTTAATCTAAATAATTTATAACTTTAATAGTTGAGGAACTAATTTTCGAAAAATTTACATTTTATATTTTCATAATTTGATCAAAATTAAACTGTTTTTATTTATATTTATTGAAAACAAATTATATTCTATTAGACTTAATAGGTAACTTAATATTTATATAAATTAAATAAACAACAATTTGCGTAGTTACAACATATAAAGCTCAATTACGTACATAAATTTATAACTTGAAATATTTTTATTATTAGCTTATATTACATAATAAATTATTATTCATTTTAATATTTATATTATTGAATTTAGTAATAAATAAAAAAAGATATAAATTAAAACCTTTCAAATTCATAAATATATTTGATGTAATTTTGCTATATTCTTTAAATAAAAATAAATCGACATATATTAATATGCATTTATTTATTATTCCTATTTTAAATTGTTAATATTATTTTCAAGGTAAGGTACTAATATAAAAATGGGATAGTTCAAATTATTTGTAAAACAAATTCAAGTAATTAAAAATATAAATTATTAAAATTAAGATTGAAATGTTTAGAAAGTAAAAAATAAATAGATTTTGAATTCATATACATAAACCGATTAAATTAAAAATGGATTATAAATACATTTATTACAACATTTTTTAGAAGAAAATTTATATAATAAAAAAACAAAAATATAAAACAAAATGAGTTTATAGTTCTATCGTTATTTTAAATATCTTAAATTATATAATACAACGATATACCATTATATATACCAAAATATAGCGTAATCAAAATGATGCTAAAATGGAAAAAATATCAAAATTGAATACAAATAATAAAAATATTTATCATTTATTTAAAGCAATTTTAATTTAAATGTAAATTAAATACAAAAATTACCTGTGGCCTAACACTGAAACCGTCAATTTCATCAGTGCCGTCTGAGCTTTCCGTTTGATTGGCCCCCTCGCAACCAATTGAAAGCGGTTGAGTTTCATCGGAATCTGTCTCTTTGAATGTTAATTCCTCATTTATAAAATTTCTAGGGCTTATACTTCTGGGAGACTAAAATAAAAATGAATAATATTAAAATATATAAATATTTTAATATCGACATGTATATACCAAAAAAAATATATACAAAAATGATACTAAAGCAAACGGCTCTAAATTATGGTATTGATTATACAGTTATAATATTAAGTGATTAACTATAAAAATTAAATTATTATTATTAATTATTAATTATTGAAAATTCGTATTTTTATTATTTTTCAAAGCAAAAAGAATGTTTTATCTTCATGTTTCCTATCTTAGTTGAGTAAATTTATACTCATCTAACTATAAATATATAAAAATATTACCACAGTAAAACCATTGCTGTTACAGAAAGTATATTTGGAGTTGCTGTTTTGCAAATTGATGTTGCATGTGTAAGATGCCTGTGATCGAATGGGTGACCTAGATATTTTCGACGCTCCATTTTTTGTGTCTCCCGCTGCATTCTTTAAGTTTAAGATTTTAACTGCATTCTCATTTTCAGGACACTCAGAATCCTCCTGTATTTGACCAACGCCGTTTATGACATTTAACTTCATTTTTACATATTCAGTAATTAGTTGACTTGAAGTTTAAAATATTTTCGCTTTTTATATGACATTTTTGAAAATGTTCTAGCTCTATCATTGTTTATGATGATAAAATTAGTGTTGATGAAAATAAGTGAAGCGATTGAATTTTGAAAAAATTTCAATGTATACAGTCAAAATGTTTCATAAAAATTACTTTGACAATATGGTCATCTGTGCCAAACTTCATACGTAATTATCAATTATATTTTACAATTTTTCAATATGAACACTTATTAATAATTTAATTAATTTAAAAAAATTGAATGTTTAGGTTTTATCAAAAGGAAACTAATTTTAGATTCAAAATAATAAAAAATTTAAACAATTTTATCTATCTCTATATAGTATTTGATAAACTTTCTATAAAACAGAATTTTTTTAGAAAAGTAAGCTAAGTTATTTAAAATTTTTATAAACTAATATAATTTTGAATATTTTTATCATAAGTATATGTATTATAATTTTAAAGATATACTAGATCAAGAATATTGTAAACACGCACATTATTTAATGATTTTGGTACAATATGAAAATATTCATAATAAATAAGACAAATTTTAAATCGGAAATTTACATACTCTTATAAAGTATTTGTGGCAAAATTTATTATATTCAATTATATGAATTTGAATACTATCTGAAAAAATAATTTTACGTCAATTAAAAAATGTTAGTATAATGTATTATAAATTAAATTATAACAATTTTTATATCAAAATATATATCTTAAATCTTTCTTTTAAGCTTTTTGTATTTTGATTATAAATATAGATTGAAATTAATTAAAACGTACAATAAATAAATTTAAAAAATTATAACATTATTTTAAATATTATATCAATTTATTATAATTATTTAAATATTCATGAATTTACTGTAATTCTTAGAAATATTAATAAATAATGAATTAAACAGTATCAATGATATTGGTGAATGCAATGCATACAGATAAAATAAATAATATAATTTATTTAACAAGACACATTTTGTATATTGAAACAATGTGTAAAAAAATTTAATATTAATATTTTAAAGATGTATTTAAATTTTACAACATTTTTTTATTATTTCGAGAAAAAGTTATTGTATACTTCGTA
The DNA here is from genome assembly GCA_018907195.1 of Dolichoris vasculosae. NCBI lineage: Eukaryota > Metazoa > Arthropoda > Insecta > Hymenoptera > Agaonidae > Dolichoris > Dolichoris vasculosae. The sequence goes on along the minus strand of JACCHY010000014.1, from coordinate 3,373,463 downwards.
AAAAACACACTCAATTTAATCATATGTTATTAAAATTTATTTAAATTGATCAAAGTTTAATAACAATCCTTTAATTTTCCTTACTCAATTATTTCTTAGTTAATAATGAAAATTACATTTTTGATCATTTTCTACTGCTTTTTAATCACTGTAAGTACGAAATAAATATTTGAAAGATGTTTTAAGTGCTATTTATAAATATCTATAAAGTAACGAACTTAATCTTGATTTATTACTTCGATTTAAATTTTAAAAATCAATATTTTAATACGCGAATAAAGTTAAAAAATTGTTTGTATGACAAATATTAATTAAAAGAATAAGTTGAATTTATAATGTTATATTTCATAAGTTAAAATATAAAATATACTCCAACCACAAAGTCCTTATTTCTGGTGATTCTTAAGTCCAGTTTACTTGAACCTCTGGAGTACAGTTTAGAGGATGTTGGTGTTGCAAAGTCACCGGCAGCTCCATCAGCGTCACCACCCCCTTCCATCAATGATTCCTGCGAGAGTTTTGTCAGGCTTACCGAGCTAGTTTGTTCCAGTTCCTCCTCCATATCACTAGAAATGGATACCTACGAATGTAAAGTTAAATATAGATAATTATTAAAAGCTTATTTCTTTAAAATATTCTCGACATTTGAGCATTTCTTCACATACGCAGTCTCATTCTCTCGCTCCGTTACTCTATGGTATAATGAAAATACTAAAGTTCAAATATTTAGGTATTATAATAAGTACAAACTTATTAGATACGTGTAGATTAACGGAAATATTATTTTTTTTTAAGAAACGGAATTTTAATTTATAAACAGAAATGTTTTTCTATTAAGACTAAATTGACACTGTAATTTTTTGGATTTTTACAATATTATTCCAACAAAAATGTATTGTTAAATATGAACTTGATTTCTTAGCGAATTTATGGATAAATAATATGTTTCATAATATAATTAATTTCTTTCAAATATTGAGTATATATATTACTGTTTATAATTATTAAAATAAACAAATAAATATTAAATAATTATTTTAACCTTAAGCATTATATTCTATAATATAAATTTTTATTTATAAATACTAATATTTATAAAACAAATCATTTTTTATAATTATTTTAATGTCATTTTATAGTTAATTAATGTCATTTTATAGTTTGTACTAAAATTGAAAATGTTTAAATCTAGAAAGATAGTTAATTTAATATAATTATATTTCATAAATAAATATAATTTTTTTCAAAATTAAAAAGGCTGTTAAAATTAGATCTATATTTTTATATAAATTATATATTAATTAGAAATAAAATCAGATATAACTTTATCGATAAATTTACAATGAGATTGAACTATCATTGAATATATACTTATTTGTAATTATCCAACCAATATCAGTATTCTACATATTCATATTATCTTCGTTTTATAAAGCTTTACAAATTAAAAAGACATACATTTTTTAATATATTTAAAAAAAATTTTATATAGCTGTAGAATTTGTAATTACTTTTCATTAAATGTTAATATATTAAGAAGAAACAAAATTGCATTTATTACATTCCAAAAATATGTTATAACAATTTTAGATTTATAGTAAAAAATGAAGTCAAGTATAAAAAATATTATACCTTTACATTTAGGAACCAAAATTTTAATACAAACATTGATTTTTCTTTATTTAAAATAAAAATTATATTCTTAGAATTCAAAGTAAGAACAATAATAGATATAATAAATTTTAGAACTCAAAAAACAATTAGAGAGAAAAAAGCAAACCAAAACTCACGATATCTGGAGTGCTAGGATTGCTATTCCTGGAAATAATGTCAAAAACTTTATCGTTTGATATAATGCAAAGTGAAGACGTTGGACTGTTTCTTTCAACAATTTTGTTCGATTCATCGCTTTCCGCGAATGCTGGTAAAATTTCATGACTTTCAACCCTTCGGTTGCTTGTCACCGATCGATTAGAAGACAAACTACTGTCACTGTTTTGTCTCACCTCATCTACATCTATAACATAATTTTAAGAAATCTTGAATTTTATATCAAATTTATTTGCACTTGATATTTATCAATAAGTATAAATTATTGATAAAATAAGAATCGCTAATATCTTAGATTACATTTTGCGAATATAAAAAAGTATGATATAAAAAAGTAAAATAATAAAAAATAAATTGTTTTAACAGTAATTTCTATTTAAGTAAAAAATTTTTAAATGATAAGTTTAATGGTTTGCATTGATTGCATTCAATATATTTTTTATCTATTTTGAGATAAATAAAATACAATCATACTTAGAATTTAGTAAAATTTTTTAATAAACAATTCATATTTAGTAATTAATAATACATAATATAGTTATTTCTTTTATTCATTAATAATATCAAATAAGACTAAATATAAATAATTATGTTATGCATATGAAAATTGTGTTTTTAATTTAAATATACTATCATATTGGCTAATTTATTTAACAAGTTTAGTAAAATTTTTAAAATAAAATAAAACTTTAAAATAAAACCATAATTTTAAAATAAAACAATAGTTTATAATTAAATTGAAAATTTAAACATTTCTTTTAAATATAATCAAGTCATTTTTAAATTTATTAAAATAAAGTTCGTATTTTTAAATGAATATTATATAATTATTGATGTTCATATATTACATCAATTGGTTTAATTAAAAACACTTTATAACTAATACAATCACAAAAAAGTAAAAAAAGTTCACTTAAAAAATTATAAATATCTATTAAAATAATACTAAATAATAAATGTTATTAAACATGCTTTTAAATATTTTTAATCATTTTTAGTACCATGAAAAATTATAATGTACACTTGCATACTTACGATGAACTAATCATGAACATAATAGTTATAAAGCATGATCTTTAGCAGTCTTTGCATCGCATTAAGTAAAAATAAACCGATAGGAGAAACAAAAAAATATCGATCAATAGTAAAAAATGTAAATAATCAAAGTTTATTCTTCTTCTTTTTCTCTCACTCATCCTCCTACTTTTGTAAATATTGATTATTACCGTAAATCTTCAACTTTTATACAGATACTACAGGGATACATATATAGATATACAAGATGCAATTCTCGTGCATGCAAAACTTGGCACGTCGCGGGGTTAAGAACCTCTTGTTCTAGTTCAAATGTTTTCGATCGACAAAATGGAGAGAGCAAATAAGAGAACCCACGCACGTGAGCGTGTACACATAATTAATTTGCATAAATAGGAAATTAGATTAGAGTTAAATAAGGAAAGAGAAATTGTAGTTACCTATGCAAAAAATTTTAGGAAATCAAATTAAATACTTTTTCAAAAAATGGTTCTTTTTTACTAGTTCAAACTTCAATTTTCGGATTTACGTTCTAATTCAAATATGAAATTCATATATATTTTTAATTAAAAATTCACAAAAATCTATTCTAATGCATTAATTTTTGTTGATTTATAAACAATTATGAAATAAAATGATTTTTAAAAAAATTGATTTCTTATTATATATATCAATAATTTAGCTTGAACTTTATACATATTTTTTAAACAATGGAAAAAGTATAGCAATTAATCATATGATCGCGTATATATATTTTTTAATTTCTATTTAAAAAATATAATGATATAATCCAAAGATTGTATCATTATTAAATACAATTAATACCAAATAAATATTTTTATAATTTCGTAAAAGTTTCTTATAAAAACTTTTTAAGCTTTTGATGGTTAATTTTTGTATATACTGAAATTAATTAAAAAATTTTAAATAGTTCTAATAAATGTGTTTTTTTCTTTCACTTCTTTTTATTTATAATTAATAATATCGTGAATAATACAGTCTTAAATTTTTGTATAAAAAATAAAAATATTACTCCATAAAATAATATTATTATTGTGTTAATACATAATTTTAGACAAACAACATAAAATTTAAAAGTACATAACATTAAGTCCATAATTAATTAGCAACTTCATAAAATAAACCATTTCTTCAAGTGCAATTCAACTAATTCATAAAACAAATGTCAAAAACAAACAAAACATTGAATCAATTATATCATTTATATTCGATCTACGGAAATACAAATATAAGAAAATATATATACTATAATATTAAATTCGCGAACCATTCAAAAAATTATATGGGAATAAAAAATACATTAAAGAAATTTTACCTCGATAAGATGAAGAGATTCGCTTATTAGAAATATGTTCAGAATCCGCTGGAAATATTGTTTCCGTCTTGCTGTCTGTCTTCAGACAAGTCAACATTTCTTTATCTCTGAAAATTTATAATTATAGAGATGTTGTATTACTAAATATATTTAAAATACTTTTTTATTTTTTTTAACATGCGAAACAAATATTTTATTTTAAGGATCATAATATTTTCAAAAAATAATATTCTAATGGATATTTTAATAAATGTCACATAGTAGGATTAAATTATATATACAAATACATCAATAATGCATTTAATTACTGTAATTGTGTTAGATTATAGATATTAATTTTTTATATTTTTTCCAACATATTTATTTTTGTTAGTAATATGTATAACTTCCAATATAAAATCATTAAATGATTCTATAAACATTTTTTATGTTCAAATATAACTTAATAATGAAATAATATATTTTCCTAGTCAATAAGTCATGTATTACTCGGATATATTATAATATATAATTTTAGTATTATATATTATTAAAAAATTTAATTTCTTTTAAGGTTCATAAAATTATTTAATACCTTAATAATACAAACTTTTTAATATGCCCTATAAAAATATATTATAATAAAAATTTATCATAAATAATTAATTTTGCAATTAATAAAAATAATTAAAACAAGAAAATAATAAATTAATACAATATTGTAGTTCTTCAAATTGCTTATAAAGCATATGAAAATTTATAAATCAAGCAGTTTTATTTTTAAATTTTATTCCAAAAACAGCATAATTTTCTTTTCGTGTAAAAAATAATTTTTTTTATAAAATCAAGAAATTAAAATAATTTAAAATATTAATTCTAAAAATCTTTAAAAAGATTTTTTCAATATCTTAAAAATATAAAGAAGAGTAATTTTGTAATTTCACTTTATTTCTCAAATGAATATTTTCATAACTTTCCTTTTTTTTTAATATGAAAATTAATAAATTTAAAAATCAAAAGCTTATAATGTTGCATTATGAATTACAGCTTAAAATATCTTTTTTTTATATTTCTCCAAAATAAACTAATAGTTAAAAGTTATATATCTTTACTATATTTTATAAATATTTTATAAAATTTTATGTTCACAAATAAAAAATCTTTATTAAAATTTATAGAACTTCGTAAAAAGTTTTTCATGCACATAAAACTGTCCTAGTTATGAATATTTAAAAATAACATAAAATAATGTAATTAAGTTCTTAAAATATTTATTGTATTTAGATCCATTAATCATTATGACCTATAATGTATCTATAAAAGTATAAAAATTTCTAAAGGCTATTATAATTAATCCAAGATAATTGTAGATATAAAAAAAATTAATTTATGAACCTATTTAATGTCCTAAAAATATAAAATATTTATATGTTTTTTATTATTTTGTGAACAAATGTTTCATACTAGTATATATTCATAAATCAATTATTGAAAATAACATTAAAAAGTTTTTAATTTAAAAACTGAAGAAATTTTCAAAATGTAAAGTAATAATGTAATTTTTTTATTATATTTTTGAAGTTATAGTGTTTACATGAGTATACTATTATCTAAATTCGAGAGGAAACCTTCGCTATTTGTTTGCATACAAAATTTTGGATAAGAAAATTATCTTAAACAACTTTTTTTAATTATACATAAAAAAAATTAAGGTACAAGTTCAGATTGTAGTATATGAAAGACGAAATATAAATGTTAAATATTAGAATCAAGAAAAATTCTTTTATTCAACATGTTCTTTCCATCTTTTTTTGATTATATTTCATAAACTAATAAATAAAATCGACTTCATATATAGTTTTGTACTATTCCGACTATGAATCCACAATTCCTTGTATGTACGCAATACTCATAGAATCCATTAATTTTGCATTATGACATAAGAATACATAAACAGAAAATATTAGAAATCCAATTATTAGAATCTTTAATAATTTAAAAATTTTAATAAAAATTTTATTTTTACAAATTGATATAACATTAAATATATATTAATGAACAAGAGAATTGTTTTGCTTTCAAAATTTAAATCTGGCTAAATGTATCGAACTTTTAAAAATATTAAACTTAGCAAATACAATAATAATAATATTAATGATAATAACCCACCCAAAGATTATTTATTTTTATATTATTAAAGCTAATGAATATGATACTTTCATTATATGAAGAGCTCTATTATTCTAGTTTGCTGTTAAAAAAATAATACGTAGTCATTTTTATTACTATATAATTATAATTTTGTTATCTATATTATTTATAATATAAGATAATAAAGTTTTTTAAAAGCTTTATGTAATTTTTATGTTCTTCTATTTTTTAACAAAGTAAACAAAAAATATGGTGTAAGTGAGGAAATAGATCCTACATCTTTCCAGAGCTGTTATTAGGGTTGATTGCAAAAATTGGTATCGAGGTCCTTGTACCATTATCAATAACCGCTACTTCCGATGTATTTCTCGAGATGATTCCAATGGATCTTCTATTGCGGAAGATACAAGGGCAGCAGCCTAATATACCCTCCGCAAAGCTAGTCGTAGGTTTTAAAGTCAACTGAGAAGTCTGCTGAGTTTCATTCACTAAAACCTTGCCATTTGATTCATTAATGGTCACATCTGGCCATACACAATATTTAAAAATCATCTTTGCCTCTAACATGATGCTGTATGTATAGATCAAATCATAACTACTTTTCATATGACAACATTGCTATTTTGATTTTTTTCCACGCTAATCTCATTGAAGAACGTTTATTTAACTATTCAATAAATATCTATGTAATCGTTGTCTTAATAATTATGTTTGAATTTTATTAGATTAATTTTTATCCAAGAATACTTCAATTTATCAATAATTTTTATGAAATAATAGTTTCTTTTATTTTCAATGAATTTATAAATAATAACGTATTTCTAAAAGAAAATATCAAATTTTAATATGCTAAAAGATTAATTTGATTTTTTATTATTATGGTAATACGTAAAAGTAATTATTCAAATGGAAAATAGTAGATAAATAAATTTACTCATCTATTAATAAGGTAATATAACTTTGTTTTTTTAACGATTTTTAAATTAACTTTAAAAATAATTTTTTGTAAAAAAATATAAATAATTTATATATTACTTAAAAATGTTAATCTATTTATATTTAATAAGACTATTTTAAAAATAAAATAGATTGAACGAACAAATAAATTTCAATTTTAATTTAAACTTATAGTTTTAGTAAAGTTTCAAATTTAAAGTTTCAAGCTCGTATGTTAAAAAAATTAAAATTTTAATAAACCTATAATAAATTATTATTATAACATTAAAAATCGATGGAAAATATTACTAATTAAGAAAAAGAAAAAAGAATTGATTTCAGTACTAACATAGTATATAAATTTAGATTAATTGATACTATTTAAACAATATTATTACCAATTGCATCCATAATAAAATATTATACAAAAAAACTATTTTTTTATAATATATAATAAATAATAAAATAGTTATTTACTAACATGTATTTTATTTCTTTTATTTCAAGTGTATTAAAAAATTAAAAGTTTTTTTCATGTAAGTATACAATTTATAAGTATTCACAACATTATACATTAAATGATAAAATTTTAATCAATAACTATATATACGCAATTTATTAATAATAATTATTTATTATTTTTAAAGCGATGTAAATAAATTTTAATTTTTATATTCAACATATTTGATTATTTAATAAAAAATATAATTTAAAAATCAAATATATCAAATATTATTCTAATTTTATTTAATATGCGTAACGTAGGAAAACTAATATTTTACCTCAGATTAATAAAGTAAGCATAAATTCTGTAAAAGAATTCCTTACAATTAAAAAAGTTACAAAGTTTATAATGAATAATGCATACTATATAATTTTTATAATAATAATTCAAATTAATACAAATCATTTTCAATTTACTTAATACATTATAAGATCGAATTATTATCAATAATTATTAATTATATAAATTATAATATTTAATTATTCTTATATTAGTTTATATAATTATACTTTTTGTATTTTAATAAGTAACGAATGTATAAATTTGTCATAAAGGTTTTCATAATGCTACTAATAAAGATAACAAAAATAGATGAATTTTATTATATTTTTAAGATATAATGTAAAAAAATAATAATTGAGCAAAAATTAAAAAAAAATATATAGTTTTCAACATATTATTAATTGTTTGAAAAGAAAAGAAACATAAACTTTATTGTATTTAAATTCCAATTTATTATATACAATATTGTGTTGATTGAGAAAAATCTTAAAATATTAAGCATAAAATGTAATTTTTATTTGTAAAAACAGATAATAAATAAAATTAATTATTAATAAAATTAATTAATTATAAATTAAATAATGCAATAATAACTAGCTTAGTAGACTTTTAAAAAAAGTGTAACATTTGTAAATGAAAAAAGTATATATTATTACTAATAAAAGTTATTTTTATTTACATAAATGTTTGTATACAAAAGCATAAACTGAGAAATGAAGTTTAGTTGAAAAAGTTTTACTTCCACGCGTAAATTTAATTATTTGCTAAAATAGTTGGGGGTCAAAGAAAAGAATATTTAAGTAAATATACATTAAATTATTAAATATTTATTATAAAAGATTAGGATTTGATTTTCAATTAAAAAATTATTTTTTTATTGTACATTATTTATATTAAAAAATTCCGACATAAAAAGTATTTCAGATATTATAAGATTATAACAACGAATATGCATTCTTAAAAATCAAGGAAATTTTAATTGAAAATTAGAAATTATATATTTAACTAGAAAATGGTTAAACTTTAAATTACACAAAATTAATTTATAATATATAAATAAATATACGTGTAATAAATCAATATTTATATTTTTTAAATTATAAACTTCTTAATAAAATATTTTTTTAAATTTATCAAAATTGATTTTTTGAACGAAGTTGGATTAAATTTAAATTATAATTGAAACTGGAAACATTGAAAATATATTTTTATAATACAATTTTAAGTAATTTTGTGAATTATATCAATTTTTTAAAATCAAATAATATAATAATTATATATAATAGTTTACATTCTAATACTCTATTTTTATTTTCAAAATAAATAAAATATTTTAAATATTCACATAATACACTATTTTTATATTTAAAAAATATATTAAATACCAGCTAGTATTTTTAAAAATTGAATATAAAACATTGTTATTCTATGAAATTTATGGACAATGTTTAAAACATTGAAGTGTAATTAATACACGTTTAAAAAGTCCACTTTTAACTTTTAAAAAGTCATAATACAATTGCTAATTTTATAAGAATTTTTAAACCATTTTAATTTATGAAATTAAAAACGTAGCTAAACTCTATTTTTCTAAAAGTTTGATATATTTCATTATTTATTTGTAAATTGTAATCATTAATATATAAAGTTTCTATCTTCCAAATAAATAATAGTGTAAAAATATAGAATAATTTATATTTCTAAATATTTTAGCAATAATTTTTTCGCACAAATGGTTGTGAAAAATCTCAACCTTGTATTTTTATTAGTAAATAAGTTAAAAATAAGTAAAAATGAAACAAAGTAACTTCTCCTCGATGAAAAATTAAAATAATGGAGTGAGAAAAATATCCTCTGAAAAACAGCAAAAATCTATAACTCTAAACAAGAGGTCACATCCTGAGTTGTGATGTACACACACAACGTATAATAAATTGGAAAGAACGAGAAACTCGCGAACTGGAGAAGGTATCAGACCGCTTGAAAGCAACTCTCAAAGCCACTCGCGCTCGATATACTCGCGACACTGAGACACGCAGGACTGCTTACTTCGGCCATGGTTAGTTGCTGATGGAGGTAGAAATAAATATAGATAGATAGATAAATAGAAAAGAGAGAGAGAGAGAATACTCTCACATTGCCGGTTAAGCCCCTTTGAAAACACCCGCAGAACCTTACCTCCCCCGTCATTCACCAATTATTACTCGGTTTATCCTTTAAATTGTGATAAATTACAACGTATTATGGATCTCTTTTATAGACATTTATAAATAATGCTTTAACTCTTATTTTTAAACGATTTTTTAATTTAATCTTTTTTCTTTATATTTAAATATATAATAATTTTTCACTGTGAATTTATCCTTAATTATATTTAATAAAGATATAAAAATTTTCAAAAGTGTAGAAAAGTCCATTTACATTAAAACAAGACATAATACAGATATTAAATATTTTAAACGAAACACTGTAAAATTGTAATTATATACATATTTCTTTTTAAAAAGTTTATATAAATTTATGTATCTATAAATTAAATAATAATACATTAGCTTTAGCTTTTCTTATTTTCATTTTAAAAACAAATGTCAGAATAATTATTAATCTTTATTAATGTAATTATTTATTAAAATTATAATTTTTTGTTTCATAATTTTTTTTATATATTAATATAAAAATTACGATTTTAAATTAAGAAATTTGCGAATCAAATTCTCAAAAGTTATTAAACTAATTAATTTTAAGTTTTGAAAAATTAAAATAACTAAAGAATCTAAAGCTATATTAACTTAATGTAAAAGTGAACTTCATTTAACATTTATCTATAAAATACTCAATACATGTAATAGAATCGATATTTAAGAGGGCATGGATAATTAATGATTAAAAATTAAAAATGTGCAAAAATATAAGAAAATAAACTAACTATGTTCTTGAATTCAAATTATATAATTCTTATATAAAAATTATATTAAGATAAACGGAAAGAATGTATAATTTGAAATTACCTAACTACTGCTTAAAGTTTTACTATTTTGCATAAACAATAAGATAATTTGACCATGAAGATTATTAATTATTTCACACACAATATTAGAAAACATTTTTTCGAATACCTCTGAATCCGATGAGCTCTATGTTGCTATAATAATTAATTCGTTAAATTATTCAAAGATACGCGTATCTCTTTCTGTCAAACTCACTTGTACATTAATATTTTTCGGGTAAATTTCCTTATCGTATTCTTTCACTCACTCACATCCAATGCTCATGCAACATACTGACCTATGTACGCTCGTTACAGGCCACCCTCAAGGACAGACATTCGCCCTCATACAAATAATTCTGTATACCAATGATAACAAAAAATACGAAAACACCAAGCGATCGAAGCAACCAATATCTACTTATCACCGTTTTATGTTTATTAGCAATGTCGATTGCATAGTAGGATAGTTTTAAAATTAATTCTTTAATTTTTTTTTTTTAGTTAAGCAAGTTATTATTTTTTAAATTTTATAAATAGATTAAAATTTATATTAAAATTTATGTTAAAAATTGACGTAGTTGACGTACTTCAATGAAATAATAAAACTAATATGAAAATAATAAAAATTATTACATATATTAATATTTTATATTAAAAAAAACATATTCTAAAAAAAAAATAAAATTTTGAATTATATAATTTCGAAACAAATTCTGTTAGTTTGAAAATCATATTTTAAAAATATCTATTTAAGAAATAATTTTATTTTTTATATATTATTTTTTTATCTTAAATATTAGTAAACAAAGTAAAATCAGGTAAAAAATTTAATCGACTAATGAACTTTAAAGTGGATTAAATAATAAAAACAGAATTTTTTCATCTTCTTCATGTATTTTATCGTATTAGAATGAATATTTATATTTGGTGTAATATTTCTACAAACTTGTAGAATAATTAAAAAAATAATTTACAAAATAAACTTTAAAAGTTTTAAAGTTTAAACTCTTTCGTGAATTAAATTTTTATTTCAACAAAAATTACAGTTTGGATACAATTTTTTAAGTCAAAAATAAATTTTACTGTAATTATGCAATATTATCTTCTCTACGTTGTGAACCTATTATCGGTCGATAATATTGTTGTATAATAAATTCATATAATATACCATTCACAGATTAGGTCTTAATTTAAAAATTTTAAATTCAAATTATTTGCAGAATACAAATTTATTTATATTAACTTTTTTTTTCTACTACAAAATTATATCTATAACTAAGTTAGTTTTTAAAAATTTATATTAATTGTTTTACTAAGATTACTAAAGATTATAAAATTTTTTAATTTTTTGTATTTAATTATTATGTTAAAACATTATACATAAAATATTTGTATACTATATAAGAACTCATAAATAAATACATCAAATTTACGTACAAAATTAATTTTCTTTTTTTTTTGATGCGCAAATATTATTTCTTTTTTTCGTTTCCTTGTCACTCCTTAACAGTTATAAAATGCTCAACTAAGGCAAAAATCTTTTCAATCAGACTTAATTAACATCAATATAGTTCTGTCTATTTAGCAACGAATAAATGCGCATTAAAAATTAGAAGCAAACCACTATAATCCCTTTGAATATTATTAACTTGCAAAATTTTTCAAAGTACGATAACATCATATTTTATATACAGCTGTGATAATGGTTCATAAAACATCTGTTATATTCTATATGTTATTTTCATTGTTTGATTTTTAAAAATATATATATACCCGGTAGATTTATTTGAATTTCAATATGATATAAATTTTTACTTTCTAATTTATATTTTAAGTAATATATTCTTATTTTAAATATTTTAGTAATATTTACATTACTAGATATAAAGACTTAGGAGAGACATTAGGACCATAAGATAATATTTCAAAAAATTTTGTTTAATCCTCTATATTTAACTAAGCTTTAATAAAAAATAATAAAAATATTTAATAAGTATATAATAAAATTTTAATTTATTTTGAATTTATTGTATTTTTGGTCTATGATATTTTGAATGTTTTATAAATTAAGAAATAATCATAAGTGCATGTACACAATTCATTCACTATATATTTCAAAGAGAATAAAATTTATAAAATATAGAATATTTTTCCTTTTCTATAATATTTTAAAACTATATCTTTTAATAGTTATAATCAATTTAAATATGGTTTTTTAAATTATAGTATCTTCTATGTTACCTTAACTGTCATTTCATATTATCAAATATAATTTTAAAAATAGTATTTATATTAAAAACAAGGAAATAAAAACTACCGTCAGTTTTATTTAAAAAATTTTTATAAAATTAAATTGAGTGATATTATTTTGAAATTATTCATTTAATTATCACCTTATTTAATAATCATATGTCTATAAAATATTTATTAGCTTATAACGTACGTTGTGATGTATACCGATGTATATTTGTATTATTAATGCCACTTTTATCGAATGATTTACCATATATATTTACATCAAAATATTCAAATAATGATTAAATTTAGATAAAAAATTTAAAATTACATAGACGTATCTCATTATGCATTATGTGATATTTAAATTCATGTGCAAAAAAAATTTGTTATTTCAATATAAGTGGTAGATATTGACGAAAATTGTCCGTTAAATTTAGAAATTGGGCATAAAATATTCAGAATCATCTCAGTTCTTTCATTAAAATGTACTACTATGAAAAAATAGTAAAAGAAAATTTAACAGAAAAGTTTTAGAAAGAGAAATCTTTTATATGAAATTCCTCCGCATAACTGATTTGTACGTACACCTATTTAAAGGGTAAGTGGATTTCACGATCGATACTGAATCATAATTTTGCAGATTGCGTTATTTACATACATTATATATAACGTATATAATCGAGATTTATATTTCATTTGCATTTACATCTCGTTAATCTCGTAAAAACCTTGAAAAAATGAGAACGAACGCACAAACACAAATCGGTGTATGAAGTTCGGATAATCGAGTCTCGTTTACATAAATATTACCGGAAATGTCAAAAGAACAAACATAGAAAAAAAATTATTTTTATATTATATTCTTGTTGGATCTAATAAGATATAAAGATAAATTTTTATTATTTGATGCGAGTCATGATTTTGTCATGAAAAGCTTATGAAGTTGGACAGATTTTTAATTTTCTAAACTTTTATTTTACTATTCCACCACATATTAATAAATGATAATATAAAATAATATAAATTAAATTTGCGCTATATAAAAAATACACATTTAAAAAAATTATTTTTAAATTGTTTCTTAAGCCATTTATTAATTTTTCAACCAGAATAAGATACCACTGAAAACATGTACTTTGACCTGATCGAAAAATAGATGACTAGCTTTAGGGTTATATATTTAGAAAAGCAAATATGTACAATAAATATATAATATATTTGATATGGATTTCTTTTAGTTTTTCATGTATAATTACATTTACTTTGATTATATAATTATATGTTATTTATAAAGCTTCAAATTTATTAAGGATTAAATTTATTAATTTATATATTATAGAATTTTGTTTAACTACATGACTTTTTACTTATAGCTTGTAATAAAATAGTATATTACATTTTTAAATTATTCAGTCATAAAGAATAAAAAGTTAAATAATAGAAAATTAAATCAAATATATAATTTTTTAATTCCGAGTTTAATTTGTATATTACGAAATTCTGTCATTTTACAAATGACTAAATTGTAGCACGTTACCATAAAAAAATAATGTAACACGAAAAAATAATATTTCAAATTTTTAATAATTATTCTCGAATATTAATGTAAAATTTATATTACTATAAAAAATAAATCATTTTAATTTTTTACAAAACATTAATTATCAAATATAAATTATATTTTAAATAGTTCACAAACGATTTTTAATGGAAGTATTCTATATTTTATCTTACATAGACATGATACATAAAAGTATTAATTATCATTAAAACAGTATTCAAAATTTTTAATGATATACCATATTGAAAATTTTAAATACAAAAAATTATAATAACGTTCCGTTAACTTATCTAATTTAATCACATAAACATAAAAACAGCTGTTAAAATCCAATTATAATTTATAATCACGGTAAAGTTGAAAAAATCGGCAAAAATTACAATGAATTTTGTATCACTCAGAAGCAGTCACATGATTCTTATTTTCAAAGTAATATATTCTTTTATTTTATGTATATGTTAAACATATATAAATTAATGTAATAACCATAAATATATATCAAAATACACAGTATTGCCTAAGGATTAATAAATTTTATTTTTAAATACAGAATATTTTTATGATACTTTCATGATAGTTTTATAATAAAAGTTATATTAACCTTTTATATATGACTATTCTATATTCATGTATAAAATATTGTAGAAAAATATGCTTATTCTTTGTTTTTAATTATCAGTATTAATAATATTATTAATTTTGAATTATATAATAAATGAATAATTATTATATTTATACATTTTAGAAAAATAAAAATAATTAAATCATTTAAATTCGCCCAATTTATATTGAATATTTAATCAATTAAATTTAATTATAATGATCCTTTCACAATATAATTACAATGTATTAAATGAGATAATTGATACAAAATTCCATTTCTATCTGATAGATATGTTATGTATATCAGCTTACGATTTCTTTAATTTAATAATTTAAAATTACAAAAATTTTTAGTCTATTTATTCGATTCGAGAAATTACTAAACCCAACAATGATCCAATAGTATTTCTAAATATAATTTCAAATTTACGAATAAAAATATGTTTTAAATATAAAAAATTTCATTTTAATGAGAAAAATTATCTATCTATATTTTCAATGTCTATTCTGTACATTCTGTTTTATATTGAATATTAACCCACTTGTTTAAGCAGCTTCTTATTTTTAAAGAAACCTAAATACTTTACGACACTTTAAAAAATCTAAAAAAACAGAGTAAGAAAAATAGCCAGTTTACATTCTTTTAAATTTGTTAGAAAATACCCGGAAATCTTATTTGAGAAAGAAAATAAAAACCAAAAAAAATAAGAAGCTGATAAATATCATCTAAAAATTGTTTTACTTTAGAAGTAGAACGGTAAATTGCCTGAGTTTATCAAAGTTATTAAATATGATTCTAGCACATGTGAGATGGTTAGTTATGTATGTATACTAATTCAGAAAATCATAATTGTGCAATTAAATATTAAGTTTGTCAGCATAGTTCACAAAACACTGACCTGAATAAAGTTTTTACAAAAGTACTCGTAAAAAGATAATAATTTACTGATTATGTATACTACAAATTGGTTTTTCAGATTTATTTCATAAAATTGTTGAAGTTTTTATAAGTCATTAATTTTCATTTTCTAAAAAAAAAATTGAAAAAGTAATCGCTAAAAATTAAAATTATTATTATTTTATTGTGTATACCCTCTCTCATCATTTAATTTTTATGTAAATTTAAAATTTTATTCTGCTAAAAATACTATACAAAAATTCTTTTCTAAGTTTTTTTTAGAATAAAAATAAATATAATATATTTATAGAAATGTATAAAATATTTCAAATTGTATCATAGTTATTTTCTGATATTTACAAAAATTATATACATATTGAATTCTTATATCTGTTTTCAATAAATCGATTTTTATCGAAAATTATATATTATAATTTAAACCATAAAAATATATTATAAATGCAAAAATAATGAATTATCAATTTTTCTAGTAACAAATATTCAGTCATATCAAAGAAATTAAAAAAACGTATTTGCATATGCTACATGATTTAGATAGATAATAAAAATATTCTTAATTTCATTAATAAAAATGGTTTTAATTTAAATAAAATAATGTATTCAAATCTATCAATTTTAATTTTTACTATTATAAACAATTTTTTTATTTATTCTAAAGTTAAAATAATTTATTTGATGTACACATTTATATGTAAATAATTTTACTTTATTTTATATAGTAAGAAAAAATAAAATTGACATTTAAGAAGCTCAATGTTATGATTTAATAATCAAGCTATAGTCTTCTTAAATATCTTATATTATAATATATATTGTAGAATGATTTTTTAGAATATTGTTAAAATAATAATAAAAATAATGCAAGAAAAGTCTATAAATTATATATTATACTATTATGATAAGCAGATATATATATTTATAGAATAAAATTTTGTAAAAAATTTTAAACAAGAAATAGTTTACTATTACAGTTATGTACTTACGATATTTTGGACGATTTTTTCAAAAGTCGTTTATCAAAAGGAGAGAAAAGCTTTTTTCGTATACTCTGATTATCGATTGGAACATTCTTGATATTTATATTCTATAGTAAAAATATTAACTCATAAAAAATTTAAAATTATTATATTTATATATAACTTTAATAAATAATAAATAAAAAGAAAAACCTACATTTTGATGTAAATTATTTGCATTAATAATGTAATCAACGTATTCGTATCCATAAGAAATAGGGGTTGGTGCTGTTTCAAACATCTCTGAGCCTTTTTCTTCTCTTAAACGATGTTGTCTTTGATATATTGACTCATATCTATGGAATAAATATTAATAATTAAATTTATCTCTTTAATTTTACATATTTCTTGAAACAAAATATTTTCATTCTGTATCAATATTTATAATAATACTATTTTTAAAATTACCATATTAGTATCATATTTTTATGGTTGTAGCAATTGAAGAATTATATATATAAATGAAAAATATAATTAAAATATCAAATATATCTAACTAATGTCCATTTTTACTTACTTATATTTTTTTATGTAATTTAAAATTATTGAAATGTAATGTGAATACGTTAACATTCATACCAGTAATATTATGGAAGACATTTAAAGTAAAAAACAATATTAATTTAATTAATTTCTATAATAATTATTATATATATAATATTCAGGAATATATTAGAATAATATTTTAGATTATGTTTTTATTTGTATTTATATTTTATTATTAAAAAAACATTTTGTAATATTTTCAAATTTGAATATTTTAAGAATATGAAAATCAAATACTTGAGTTAAAGTAACTGTTCTCAAACAATATAATTATCTTATTCTTTGGAAAAATTAAAAAAATTAATTTTGAAGTGCTTTTTAAAAAAATAATTAACATAAATGTATATATTTATAAAATAATAGTCATAAAGTTTGTTTACACTTATATAGATGCATGGTTATAACACTAAAATTTAATTAATGATATAAAAATAAAAAAAATATAGTGAACATACATATTTTTTTTCAAAATCAATTTAATATACTTACTTTTCAGTTGCATTAGATAAATATTGACAATTAGGTACACTTCGTAGATTAGTGCTTGAATTTTTTATGACTGTGTTGAAACCTTTACTTAATTTTTCATAGCTATATGTTCGTTGATTATTATCCTTAAAACTCTGAAGAGGTGAATTTTTAACACCTTCTTTAAATTTTGTCTATAATAATTCGATTTTAAATAAATTCATAATATATTCAATTTTTATATAATTTTAATTAATATTTTATACTTGTAATTCAGCATCGATGCTCTCAAAAGATCCATCGCATTTTGGATACGAATATGCATAGTTCAAAACAAGCGGTGGATTTCTAGAATAATGTTTTTGCCTTTGTTTTTGATTAATTTTACTGTAATTATAAAATATTAAATTAAAACTTCGCGCAATCAATTATTTCTTTTACATAATATTTGAATTTTTTTTTTAAATAATAATCATAATTAAATAAAAACCATTTTTAATTTTTATGTATTTAAAAAAATGATTGGAATTATAAAAATTAAAAAATTTAATTAATAAAAATACATTAAAAAAATCTAATCATCTTAAAAAACTATTAATGATTAAAACTATTAATGATAAATTATTAATGATAAATTATTAATGATAAATTATGTAAAAGTATTTTTATTGATAGTATATATCATATAGTATAATAATTATTTTTTGGTAAAAAATATCATAGTATAAGTTACAATGATATATAAGTATAATGATATATATATATGTAAAATTTTAATATTATATTATTTATTGAAAATTAAGGTTTGGTATTCTAACAAATAACGGTTACAAAGCCACTATAAATAGAATTTTAAGATTGCAAATTTATACCAAGTAATTTTTTCGCTATTCAATGGATATTCTTTACCAACAATATAATATCTCATTATCCTTTGAAATAAATTCATAGATTTCTATTTTAGTACCTGTCACTCTGCTGGTCGCGATGACATTGCCAGCGAGTCATCAAAGTAGTATCGATTGGGATCTCATCACTCCTTTCTTTGCTCATATCCATACCATAAAGTTTTGCACCTTTGTATATAGGTATTCTAGACTCTTGTCGTGGTACAGGTGCACTACTGCTCCCTCGTATCTGAAAGTTTAAAATATTAAGTACAACCATAATTTTTCTGTTAAAAGTGAAAATGTATTTGTCTGAAAATAAGAGCTTCTTGAAATATTCCATGTATGAATAAAAAATTCTTTTAAAATCAAAACAACATGAGTTACATGAAGAAAAGGCAAGTTCTTGACGCGATATAAATAATTAATAAAAATAATGTAATGTATGCATATGTGTTACATTTAATTTAAATAATTTACTTGATTTGATTTAATTTGTTTAGATAGCTGCAATTTTGTGTTGGTATAAATTTCTAATTCAGATTTTCTATCAATTCGTTTTAGAGTTCCATAAAGTTTTTCAGGTTTATTAATCTTCTCGCCTATTTTTTCACTATAAAGCTGAAAATCTAAATTATCAATTGAACAAAAATGTGTTTATTATTATTATTATTATTATTATAAACTACTTTTTAAACTATATATTTTAATGTCATATATTACCTTTTGTTAACTCTGCAGATTTCGAAATGCGGTCTATTTTTGTTAATTGTATTTCTTGACTTTGTTTGTCATTCTGTAAATAATATTTAATTCATTTTATATACAATATTTTTTTTATTAAAAAATTTAATATATATATAGTTTTCGTGGTTAAAATATATCCTTTTATAACCTCTATCGTAAAACCTAATTCTTATAAAGCGTCAAATACAGCACAAAATTTTATAATGAAAATAAGTCATACTGTCAATATTTTTGAAAAATATTTTTTATGTATAAAGCTAACATATTCTTTATAAAGCCTCTTCAAAGTATCATAAAATAATAAACTCAAACAGTGAATAATGGTTGACTAATTATAATATACGAAATAAATAAAAACCCGCGAAATTAATTACTAAGTCACCAATTTTCGATTTTTAGTTTTCGATCTTTTGTGCATATGTTCAGATTTATATATTGTATCTTATTTAGAATACATTTATTATTTATTTATAAAATACATTGGATAAAATCTTTATAAATCATATAGATATATAAAATTGATATATTAAATATTATACAGTATATTTTATTTGAAATTACACATTGATAACATAGATTTTAACAATACATTTAAAAATTTCTTTTGTTAACTTTACTTATACGCGAAGTAACGTAATATTATGAAAAATAATATGATACATATAATAAGAAACAATATTTTGCATTTTATTAATATTTTATATTTCATATTAATCTTTAAATAAATTTAAAGTATTGTAGTAAATATAAATAATTTTTAAACTAAATGTTGATATACATCTAAATAAATATAGGTACTAATATTTCCTCATACTTAGATTTATTTAAATTTATACAAATCCTAATCTCTGTAATTTTTTTTCTTTATTTTTTACTAACAAATTTATCATCCTCAGCCTATGAATATATTATCTTATATTTTTCAATTATCTAAGCTCAGTATAATTTTTATATTTTATCTTTGAAGAAATTATATATTTTTAGCACATAATATATAAAAATAGAAAAACATTAATAAATTATTAAAAGAAGTTCTTTGACTACATACCTGATTCAACTGAGGTAGGAATTTCCGCGAAGGTATGTTTTCATTCATTTCTAATACATCAGTATTTATTTTATTTATTTTATGATATTCATTCATTGATTTATTTTTCGATTGTTTCGGTACAAAATTTCTACAAAACCAGATAAGTGAATATCAAACAAAATCAATTTTATCATTTTTAATTTAATTAAAGTTAATTTTTATTACTGTTTATGTATGTCAGTTTTCATTTTCGACACAGCAATCAACTGTCCTCTTGTGCGACCAGTCCCAGGTGAAATTGAACCAGTTCCAGCTACTATCCACTCCACATCAGCTCCTAAACAATTTATGAATAGATTAAAGTGTAATCAATTATTAAATAAAATTTTATTAATTTCTTTTATAAGTAGTTCTGATTAGCATATTATAAAAGAAAATCTAAATTGAATACTTGCGTGTGCACCTAGTTTTAAATTCTTTGTATGCATATGCATAACGTAAAAACTAATACATAAAAATCATTTTAATATAAATCTTAATGATGGTTTAAAATTAAAAAATTCTTTAAAACTATTAAATTATTATTAATAGTATTTATTCAAAATTTTATTAGAAAATTAAATTTAAACTATATCCTTTGTTAGCATTTTTATAAAATATAGTTTACCACTATATTGAAAATTTGATGAAATTTGAAGACCATAAACAACTAGTCCATCCATTGATACTGTGGGTAATAATTTCCTAGATAGTCGAGTTTTAATAGCTGCATAAATTAATTGTCCATCTTGTTTGCCTCTTATGAAACGTTTGCTAGCTTCCAAAATATTCTATAAGAATATTGACTTAAACTCAATAATAGTAATTTTAATGTTAACTTATATTATTTGTATGCCAATAATATCAAGAATATTATCAAAGAGATAGCACTCATTATGAAGACATTATATATAAATTTTCTCAACATATATTTATATTTAAAATAAAACTGAATTCTTTTTTATTTATAATTTAAATAATTTCAGTACAAAATATTTATTAGTTTAGTTTTACATATAATATTATAATGTAAGAATATAATACTATAATATCATAATGTAAGAATATAATACTATAATAATAATTGCAATAATATAATACTATAATAATAATTATAATAATATAATACTATAATAATAATTATAATAATGTAATACTAAAATAATAATTATAATAATGTAATACTAAAATAATAATTATAATAATGTAATACTAAAATAATAATTATAATAATAATGGTAAAATAATAATTATAATAATAATGGTAAAATAACTCATTTATATCTTACATTTTTTAAAACAATTAAAAATCTAACTTTTTATATATTTTGTTGAATTGCAAAAGGATTTCAATTTAAATATTAAATTATTTTTAAATTACTTTAAAAATAAAATTTTGAAATTTTGGTTTCATTCGGCAGCAAAAACATATAATTTTAAATTTTACCACTAAATGATGTTCTACATAAAATATCACATGATATTATACCTCAGATTCATAAATTTGAGATAACACGGCTAAAGTATCAAGAGCAGAATGCCGCACTCTTTTACGATGATCACCAACCATCGAAACCACTTTATCGATTGCAGATTTTGCTTTAAATTCTGTACTCGGAAATGTAACCAGTGAAAAAATTAAAAGTTGCAACGTATTTTCTCTCATCTGAAAAAATGAAATATTAAACTATATGAGATTAATTTTTTATAGACAAAAACTGCATATCTTATAAATGATATTTATCATATATAAATGTATATAATTATTGTTTGTATTAAATATAAGGCTAATTTAATCTTTGATATAAATAAATAAATATATATATATATATACGTGTATATATTTATACAACAGTTTATAAATATATCTCTTCAATTCTTGAATAATTTCTTTTTGTACGATTTTAACACATATTAACAATTAATTAGTTGAAAAATAATCTTTTGTATTAGCAAATTGTTGAAATAAAAATTTATCAGCGCAGTAAAAAAATCAAATAAAAATAGTTATCTTCCTAACAATAATACAGAGAATTTGAATTTATAAAATTGCACCTGTAACGATAAAATCAAAAATTTCAAATAATTATAATAAGTAATTATAATAAATATTTCAATCATAACTAAAATAATTTTTAATATATTTTTTATTTATTAAATTTTATAAGTAATACTCTTATTTCTCGCTATTTATATAGCGTGAATGTTATTATATAAATGACCAACTAAATTGAAGCACTAAGTTTATATGTTATTTTATCAAAGAAAATTATGAAAATGAAACAAAAGGTTAAAAAAACGTTTTATATGAATTTTTTAAATTATAATAAATCTGAGCAAACATATTAAAAAACTATGTATTAAAAATTACATTATCTATTCAAGCATTTTATATTCTTACAATGACTTAAAATATAAATTTTTAAATTATATAAATTGAATCAATTTTTTTTAATTCAAACTTTACTTTATTCTAATTTCTATATTATCTACATTTTTTATATTTAAAAATTTTAATACTTATTAGTAACATTTTAAAAAATTATTCTGTTTAATACTTGAATTAAATAGCTTATTTCGTTTATGCTGTTGGTTAATTTTAATAATTTTATTCTAAATTTACTATAATATTGTATTCAGAACGATATATTTTTAATAAAGAATTTTTTAATTTTTAATAATAAGGCAACTTTACTTGTTTTTTGGAAATTTAATTATTCAAGTAAATTATCTAGTATTATATAATGTATTGACTATATATAGAAATTATTTGAATTAAAATAATAATATTTTAAACTTTAATTAATATTTTCCAATCAATAAAAAATAAGTCGAGTGCAAATGAAATGATTTATTTTATTGAAACCTATTATGTATGATTTAATTAAAATACTAATTATATTTATTACTGTAATATCATATGAGAATTTGAATTTTGATTATTATGTTCATATAAAATATATAAAAAAAAGAAAAATTTAATGTTATACATAACTTAAAAAATACTTGCCTTTGCATTTCTGGCAGCAACGCATTGTGGCTGTAGTAGTTTTTCGAGGAATAATCCGGGGTTTGTTTTGAGCATAGTAAGCCTTGCAAGATATGCGGCGTTTGGTCCTCCTTGTCGAGCTAATCCCCATGCTATTAGGGAAAGATGGTTTTTCAATGTTTCTTCGGAAACTTCAGTTAGTACAACCTTAAACATTAATATGAATTTAACTAGAATTATCTTCATTTTTAAAATATAAAAACATGAAATCATGTAAAACCAATGTATTTTATTTAAAGATATTTTATGTATCGTTTAAATAAATTCAAACTACACTTTCTGTAAATTTAATAAAAGTTAATCATATATTTTATTTTCTTGAATTATAAGTAATTTTTCAAAACGTATAACTGTACTTCAATTACATTATATATATGATTGACGTAAATAGGTAGAATTATCATTAGTTAATTATGACGTAAGTATATTAAATATTTGATGCATACAGGATACACTAAACCTTCTCATTAGAAAATTCAAGCAATAAATATTTAAGAATTTTTTTAAAATAAATCAACTAATCGCAATTATAAATTGGATCGGAAAGCAAAGGTTTTTAAAAACTAATGACAATTTAAAAGGAAGAAAGTACTAAATTACTAAATTACCTTAGCAACTTCTAAACCTGCAGCTGCTACACGGCAGCTTCTCTCGCCGCCAAGTACTGCATGGAGGAGGGAATCCAATCGTGGTTCAATGATGGTCAGAGCCGAAGGTATTCGCAGGGTAGAAGCGATGTGCTCTAGGCCCCGAACCCTCGCACGCCAATCGTTCTGCAAGCCAGACAAATTTACAATCCTTTCATTTGTTACTCTTGTTAAATAATTGCACTGTATTTAACTCTTATTAAATAATAGATTCCTTGAAAACTCGATCGACAACATTGTTTGGTTTTTGGTATAAATTAATTTTTTGTTATAAGATGCTTTTGAGTGTAATTGCCAATTACATTTAGCGAATAGTTCATAAAAATATTAAGCATGCATTAATTAAAACAATATATGAAAATATGTAAAAAATAAATTAAAATGAATTAGGTCGGTTAACCATTGAAACGTTTAAAAAATTTTTTAAAAGTAAATTTAACATTAAGAACAAATTTTTATTGATACTCTTTGATTATTTTCAAATTGAATAAATTAGTAATAATTTAAAATATTTTTCACTTTTACAGTTTTTATAAAAGATGTATTGCAATTACTTAAAATAATATAAAGAAACAATCGATAAACAGTTCACAGCGATTAACGAGCTTCTAATAGAGTACATTAATTATGTTTTCTAAAAATACTTTTATTAATCAATAAGCAGTTGATGAAGTCTACAGCGGATTTTACATAATAATTTTACATACAACAAATTTTTATATGATTAAAATTTTTATTGTTACATTAAAATTAGGCAAAAAAATTTTTACTCTTCAAAACGATTTCTTCATTTAATTAAATGAGTTAATAAGAACTTTTTTTAAAAAAAATGTTTACAAAAATGAATAGTATTAAACACTTAATCGTGTATAAATATCTTTGATAACTGCATTATAAGAATACCTAAGTATAATTTCAACATTCATTCATTTATGACATATATAAAATCACTATATGGAATTTTAATTAACTTCTTATTCTCAAAACTCTCTTCTTATTTCAAAACAAAAAGGAAATATCATCATGCACTTTATCAATGACTGCTCAAATTCGTTCATAATATATGCATGTATATAGATAAAGATATTAAAAGAGTGGATTTATACAAATTAAATATAATTCTACAATATATATTTTATTTTGGTATTTAAATTGTTTTTTTATTAAATATTTTATGTAGAGATTTAAACAAATTAAATAATAATATATTCTGATACCATAAAATATAATTTATTACATTTGTTTTAAAGATTTATAAATACATATTATGTCTAATTAGTTCTAATTAAATATAATTAAATAATCTTTACAATTATTTTATACAATCGATCATTTAATATATATGAATTAATTAATAATATATTTGAAAATGATGATCAAAATGATAGTTATTTTTATAAGATATAATTTAAATTTTATAGTATTTTATTTAATTATTAATTACAATTGAAAAAAATATATTCTTTATGTTAGTTATTATTTAATTTTTTTTATTTAAAATTAATTTAAATATCAGTGAATAATGTTTCACATTTTGAAAGCCTAGAGAATGAAAGTATATTTTAATTAATAATAGATTATATAATTGATTTTATGAACCATATAAGTATCAATAGTTTTAATCAATTCACTCAAACTATTAAAAAAAATATTTTAAACTAAAATGTTAATGAGACAAAAATTTATACGCAACGCAACTGAATTCTTAGTTTCTTTCAGTTTATGTACTCAAGTTTTTCTAATTTTATTAAAAATAGATAATGTAGAAAATCAAAATAAACTTTTGCTTAAAAATCGAGAATGTTTTGAGTAAAACAAATATGCAGAAAATATAATCTTGGTTCTTTTAAAATGGCGAATCATGAAGTTGAATTTAAGGAATCTCCAGTTCTACAATGTAGTGTATTATACATTAATAAGTATAAAACATACACTATTTATACAAAGCAATCGCTCCCTTTACTTGATGCTAAACTTATTAATTAATTTGATGTATTCATTTTAGAAAACATAATATGTACTATTGCCTTATTTATAAATCTAGGAGTACCACATGACTTTATAATTTATGCTTGTTAAATGGAATCATAAAAGGAATTTTGAAAAAGAAAAAGTAAATTTCAATTATTGCTAGAAACATAATCGAAGTACTTGATTCTCCAGAAGCTGATGAAGTAATTTGTTACTTATTATACATTAGTCCTAAGACATTTTTTATTTTCATTGGTAAAAGTATGAAAAAAGTATATGTTGCAAATAGAAAAATATATCACTCTAGTAAAAACTTCTGGACAATGTAAAAATTATTATAGATATTACTTTTGAATTACAATTAATATTAAAAATTTAAATAACAGAACTTTTTAAAATTTGTTTTCATATTTAGTCATATTAATAAATAATGGAAAATAATACTTTGATTAAAATAATAAAATCTATTCTAAAATTCCATAAAACATCATTTTCAAATAATAATTTATTTTTTCAATTTTTCAGTTATTAAATAAAATTATGGAAATTCTTATTGTACGTTAGAAAAGACTCTTAAGTGCATATCATAATAAACTGAAAAATTCTATGTCAAGGAACATGGTACTTTGTACATTGATAAAAAGTATAGTCAAACCATAGTTCGAAAATGTTTAGGTAAGATCAATTACAATGTAAACATAAATACAAATTTATTTATTCAAAATTAGTAATATAAATTAGAATTAACACTAAATAAATTTATAAGAATTTAGTTTAATTATATGCAATATATTCAAGTATCCTCTACTGAGTTTTAATTTTACTTTTTTTAAAGAAAAAAAAAGAAACAAATTATAATTAACATTTCTTAAATTTAATAATATTTATAAAGAGTCAGAAATTGCCATCAATCCTTAATTAAAAAATATGTTATCAGTTATTTATTATAATCGAATATATTAAAATATGCTATATTCTTAGACAACAGTGGACCATATCCAAGAGTTGAGCAGGTACTACGACGCTCGAGGTTACCCAAACCCGCCGGGACTAATCCAATCTGGCAGGAGTTTGTTGACTACTTAATTAACACAGATTTAATAATAGTATTCACGGAAATGACCTTTAAAAAAAACTGCGAAATTCGTAAAATAAATTGTGAAATTAATTTTCTTTAATATCATAATTTAGATGTAATCTTTTCAATAAATAGCAAATGTTTATTTCACTAGATGATTGGATTGTTTTTGCTTTTATCGCTACTAAGTGAATGATTCGAAAATTTATATTACAAAATATAGGTTCGTAATTATTATTCACAAAACTACTAATTTTATTACTTCAGATTTTTTTTAATGATTTATAGTTTTAAATTCAAATATTAGTTAAATAAAGTCTTTTGTAAGTTTTGTTGATAATCAAAGTTAAATGTATGGCTATGCTTTCAAAAAATATTTAAAATATTTGTTTTGTATTATTATTAAATTATTATACATAGTAAAATAGCGTTATTCGTCAATAGAAATATAAGAAAATTAGACAGTTTATTAAACTATTTATTATCCTAATCTATTTTAACAACATAAAGCTCGTATAAGATTTTGAAATCATTTTAATATCATAATAGAGTACCTAACAATAAAAAATCAATTTTTAATACTTAATAGTTCCGTATTGTTTTTCTATAAATTGTAATGAATACTTTATTAAGAATAATAAAGATTTCAGTATATTGAATATTTTTCGATAAGAATAATTATAAATAATTTCATGCTTTAAAATAAAAATGTAAAATATTTTGTTTACTTATATATCTCAAAGTAATATTCGCTTTCATGCTCTTCATTTAAAATTTAATAAAAATTTAAAATATATTTATTTAGTATATACAATTTTATAAAAGCATAAAATGACTGTTCAAAATAAAGGTAACCGAATGGATAAAAAAAGATAGTCCCTTTTTTCTATTTGCAAAAGGTAGAAATATCAATGGACAACCAAGCCTTCATTATTCATCGGATGGGCCTCCTTGATAAGATACAACTCATTTGGAAGCATAAATTAATTATAATGATGCTACTAAGCCTTACTTTGGCCAGCTTACCAAAAAACACATTTGCAAACTTCATGATAAATTTAAGTTAGATTTCAAACTATTTGACTATTCTCCTAAATGGTATTATTAACTTGCTACTTCAAAAACCTGAATACTATTTACTATTTATAATATTTTAATAAAACGTTCGTTGACAATATTAACATTCAATTTTAAATATAATGGATTAAACTTTATTCGTTTTAATAATTGATAAAATTTACAGTAATTTTTACATGTTTAAATTTAATAATTTAAAATCTATAATTTTAATAATTAATTTTACTAATATCTAAGTGTATTTTAGTAATCCAAAAATGGTTATAATACAATTAAATCAATCAATTATGATACTAGTATTCAAACAATTACAATATAAATTATTTCAAGAAATTTCTAGTATTGATCGATGAACAGAAAATTGAAAATATTTCATAAGTATTTAAATACATATTTTTAAGTAAAAATTTCTGTTTTTGCAAAAAATTTAAAAAAATTTTAAATAAATCTATTGATAAATCAAAAAGTTGATTTTAGTTTTGTTTAAATATGCTATTTGAATAATTCATCGAAATTGTATTTTTAAATATATGTTAAATTGTTATTATTCTAATTCAACCATTTTAAACGATTTACTGTTCTTAATACTAATAAAATTTTCAATATTTACATTTTAAAATTAATTATGCAAGAATCATTGATTTTAAAAAGAATTTTTAATTGTTGTAAAATTTCCTTATTATTAAGGAACATTCTTATTTATGCTAACTATTCAAGAATTAATAATTTATCGAAGACAAATTATTTTTTGTAACATAAAACTCTATTTTAATAAAATTCCTCTTTTTTAATTAAAAATAATTAACTTAAATTTTATTTAATACGTTTCTTTAATAAATAATTCATTTCAATAAATACATACTTGTTTAATAAAAAAATTTTTAAAAGTAATTAATATTATTATTAGTCTCATATAATTTTAATTTACTGATACCTTCTTCATAAATATTATGACTTTATTAAAATATTTGAAAAAATAATATTACATGGTTTCAATAATGTCTTTTCAATTAGTGCTTTGTATTATAAATACATGTAATTGAAATATTTTATACTTTCGTGATCAATTTTATATATTATAAAATATATATAATAGAATTCAAGATAAATTATAAAACAATTTTTTATTTATTAAACTTTAGATACTTTGGAGATTTCAAATTCTATATCAAGTAAAAAAGAAACAACAATTTTTAACATTCTTATAATTTTAACTATAAAACTTATTTGTATTATAATTATCGAAGTTATATTTTAAAATAAATGTAAAAGAATAATAACAAAACTATTTATTAACAAAATCTTACAATTTTGATTCATGGAAACAAATAAATCAAATAAGCATAGCTGCCCAAAACTCGTATTTTTGTAACTAAACAAATTCGCAATCGAGTATTATATGATTAATTTAAAAATTTTTAAATATTTAAGCTATTCATTTTATGGATAAATGAAAACGTATATATAATTTAAATAATTTATACTTTAAAAGTTGAGTTGATAATTAATGATTTTCTTAGCCTTAAATTAAACAATATGAAATATTTACTGTCGAGTAATATTAAACAAATTTAATTTTTAACTTTAATTTAAATATAAAGTTTAACTGTATTAATAATTTAATACTGTATATTAGAATACTTTATTTCATCTCAAATAATAAATAATTATTCCTTAAAAAAATCAAGCCTTTCTTAATATAATCAATAATGTAGTCTCCATTTATCAAGAACTTTTACCCTATCAGCTGAGCTCTTTTAAAAATAATCAAGTGCGTGAAGAAGTTCATTTTCAAATGCAATAAGCATTAAAGATAGTCACAAAAATATTTTACATTTTATTACGATACTGCTTTTTACTAAGTACGTCAGATGTCGATTGCCAATTCACTTGTATGTATTTTTAAAAAATAAACAATAAAATATTGAAATCAGAATAAAAGGTATTTTATATGCAAATAAGGCCGAGGCCACACTTAAATGAAAAAATTGAAGCTTTTCTACAGGGTAGTTTAAATCGATCGTCCCATGACCTACTTTCCATCGTTGTTTATAAATGCTCAGCAAACATCTTATTAGCATTGCTATTCATTTTGAGCTTCGTTGCTCTAAAGCTCTGCATCACTCTACTGCGGAAGTGCGTGATGAGGAATTTAGATGAATCGTGAGCCTAAAGCGACAAGCATTTTCGACACTCGTCAATCATATTTATATCAAATCGAACCACTGATAAATAATTTTCTGAAAACGATGTCACGAAATGAGTTATTTAGATAATGTACTGACCAATGTATACGATGAAATAAATTATACAATTATAATTTTATTTTTTCAACGTCTTAGAACTTGTTATATTAATGTGTAATGATATCAAATTATCACTCTACGGTAAATGTATAGTTAGTTCTAATACAGAAATTGGCCGATACAAGTAATCATACTCATGAGTTTAATCTAAGACGAAATATATGTATTCAACTTTCTACAATTGATGTTAAAACAAGTAGAATAAATAATAAATAATTTTTATCGCAAAATTTTAATATCTTTTTAGTTACAACAAATTTTTTATTTTCAGAAATAATTTTATTTACAGCATTATTAAGTATAAAATAAAAATTTATGATATATCATTTGAAAAGAGTATTCAAAAAATATTTTTTACTTTTTTATTTATTTATATAAAAAACAATCACATTCTCACCTTATTATGAAAGTCATTGAGTATCTCATCATCAATTAGACCCAAATCTTCCCAATTGAGCTCTTTATTTTTTGATTCTCCATCACTGCTGCTGTCAGAACATCGTTCCTTAGCGTTGAAAGTTGTCTTCTCAATATCCTCCTCCACTATGCCCTCTACGATTTCATTACTTAATTCCAGTTTACTATTCACATCAGTTTTAACTTTTTCACTTTTCAATCTTTTGTTTGAATCATCTTGTAATTGATCTACCATTTCCACCTTTATCTTTTCATTAGTACCTTTAATTGAAGTTTTCTTTTTCTTTTCATCAGATTTGACCATTTTGGAATTATCATTTATCAATTCTTCATTTGAATCTATAATAGATATATTATCTTCAAGCGAAGTTCCTTTATTGAAATCTTCTATGGGACTAGAGAGCTCCATAAGAATGTAGTTTCTCTCTTGGCATGGAAATACTTTAAAATCCGGTGACTTTGCCGATTGAATGTGACGTTGTTCTTTGGCTGATAAATAAATTTTATAGAGCAGTGTGTAAAATTTTATGTCATTATTAATGTTTCTTAGATAAATGTAATTTATTCTTTATTTTAAAGAATTTTAGATATCTAAAACGAACAATTTCCAATAAATCTATATAACATAATGAAATATATAAAAGATTTCATAAATCATATATTTATTGATATACTACAACAAATATTGGATAATTATTATTAATACAATTTTTAAGAATTCATTCTAAATCAAAAATAATTGACAATATAGAAATTATTAACAACGATTATAAAATATTATAAACTTATATTCTTGCAATATTTTAAGAGATTATCAGAAGCAAATATAATAAAATTTAGACATTTATTCTTAAAACATATTTAAGTATAAAAAAATCTTTTTAATTAAATTATAAGTTATTCTTAATTATTTAGATAATTCCTTAATATTTGATAAAAAATATTTTTCTATTTAAATAAACTATAAATATTTATGTTTTATAAAGTTTTTTGAATAAATTTATTTTCAATTTGATGTCGGAAAAATCTTTATAAATTAAAGCTAACTCAGTATTTATAATTTACAAAATCATTTTAGAAAATGAAATTTTATGCAAAAAATAAAGATGATATAAATAAATATATATTTAATAATTTAATGAACTCAAAAACTTTTGAAGAAAATCAATAACTATTATTTATATTTATAATAATTGATCATATTTTAAAACAATGAACTACCCAAATTCTTTTTATTTTATTTTTAATTTTCGATAAGTCTCTATTATTATTTTTTATATTTTTCTGTATTTGCTAGTTAAACGAATAGCGTTTTATAATATTTACCATTCTTATCCATACCCACTTCATCTCTCCATTCAAATTTTGTTGTTTTTTCTTCAGCAGATTTTGAGCGATAAACCGAAAGTATTAAATTATCATGATCTTTCCGCATTTTTTCTATGAATTCTATATCACTCTTATCCCCAAATACATAATCAACATTGCCTTTTATCCGTTTCTCCTCCAGACTACAAATGTCACCAAGTAAATTTGGGCTATGACTTCTAGTATTTCTTTGTAAAATGTTGTCCTCGATTTTTGAAGAATAACTTACTCCAGGTTCATCATAGATATCAAATGAATATTTCGAATCTCGCTGGATTTGAGAAGCGATTCTCGGAGAGAAAAAAAACATTACTAAATCTTGTGGAGAAGGACATGGATTGATAATAACATTTTGGATATCAAATGTCTTGCAGGTATAATTGAAATAAAATGATATAAACAATGTAAAACTATCACTTTTATATATTTCAATTATATAAAATATTTTTTTACCAAATTATTTTATTTTAAATATTTAAAGATTAATTGAAAATATTTAAAAAAATATTGTATTTAAAAATGCACTAAACCATTTCAACAAGAAATGTATTTGTTATAGTTTTAATTTATATATATATATTATAAATAAATATAATTGTGAATTTAAACAATTAAAATGATTAAAGTAACTAAAATTAGAGAATTAACTGAAAAAATTAATAAATATAGATAAATATTTTTAAATATAATTTCTTTTCGTAATAATATTTTTTATGAAAAAATTCTAATTTTTTAACAAAAAAAACAAACTATCTTATTACATAAAATATCTGTTAATTTCATAACTAAAAAAATTAAATATTTATGTAAATTGACAAAACATATAAATTATAATTTTAAAATAAAAACTTGATTAAAATCATTTTAAAAAAATTGTAACAAATTTTTATAATAAATTTTGTATTTATATTCATAAGTTTTACACGGTAAATTTATTCTAATTATTATATGTAATTTTAGTCGCAGGTTTGCCCTTTTTTTAGTTATAAGCTTAAGTATAATTATATTTTATTAATTATTATTATTAATATTTATTAATTATATATATATAATTAATATATCCTTAGAATACGTCAAAATGAAATACAAATAAAAATATGTTCCTCTTGGACTTAACTCGCAACATCTAATAGCGATAAAGAAGTTTTAATGGTTTTTAATCATTGACCTTCATATGTTTAAATGCTTGAACATTTTAGTTTACCTGTGACTTGAGTCAGTGAACGCTGAGCTCTTGGTCAGTATGCTCTTTTTAGGACTGAGGCTTGCGTCGTGGGTGTGGAGCTCCCGCTTAGGGCTACTGGAGGCTGAGCGCTGTTGTTCTGGAAACCGCGGGCAAGAACTTCCTGGTTGCGAAGAGGAGCGCGCGCGCCTCTCGGACGGCATCCGCGTAGCCGGAGAAACTGGCAAGGGTATCCTGGTGCGCACCGACTGCCGATGCGTCTCCGAGATCACCGACTCTGTATCTTCACTGTCCGGAGTACGTAGCTTCACTATCTCGCCACCAAAATGCACCCTTCTTTGCATAATAATAGAAAGATTATTTTTGCAATTATGATAATGAATTTGAGTCGACAAAATCCATTTGCGCTTCGAGTAAATTTTTCCATGTTTTCAGTCGACAATCGAATGAATTTTAGTATGCGCAATTTTTTCATACTTTTCAAAAAGATATTATTCAAACACCTGATCCATTTTAAAAAAATATTTGCAATTCATGTGCGACTGATATACTTTCATTCTTTTCTACTCGCTGAGTATTATCGAGTAAAG
Source organism: Dolichoris vasculosae (assembly GCA_018907195.1). Lineage (NCBI taxonomy): Eukaryota > Metazoa > Arthropoda > Insecta > Hymenoptera > Agaonidae > Dolichoris > Dolichoris vasculosae. The sequence continues at coordinate 3,338,680 of JACCHY010000014.1, read as the reverse complement.
ATTTTTCCAAAAGCAACGTATCATCGAAGTATCGAATAAAATCAAACTTTTAATAAATATAGAAAACATCGTATTGATTGTATGAATATAAGAAAATATAAATAAATTTTTCCTTATTTATTCATAAATATATGCTTTTTAATTAAAATTTTAAAAAATTACTTTCTTTTAGATTAAACTTTAGCGTTGAGCTCTTAGTGTACATTATGTATTGATTTTTATGTAATTATCAAAATTATAATCGTTATATAAAAACATTATTTAAAATCATGTAATTTTAAGTGTTTATAAGCATTAATAATTTTAAAGATATTCAAGTATATTATTACAATGTTAAGAATAAAAATATATAATATAAAATTCATTGTAATACATGGTTTAGAAGATTTTGTTTAATCACTCAAAATTTAGGAATAACTCAGTAATTCTAACTTTTACCTAAAATTTTTTTGACGATCTTTTGAGGATGTAGAAACGTAAGGAGCTTCAATTATCGGCAATGTCTCGATTATATCTTCGTCTACGTGAGCCTCATCCTCGGACTTATTAATCGGTTCTTCTTCCGCCGTCTCCTCCTTTTCCAAAATTGTCATCATTATGGCTGTTTCCTTATTAAATTTAATTTCTGTCTCGAGGACGATGCGTGTTGAAGAAATGTCTCCAAGCTCAGTTATAGAATTGTCCTCATTCTCTTCAAAGATGTCCGATGCTTCATCTTGGTTCTTCAAGCTCTTGTTAATAGTTACTACATCTATTATCGACTCATTGACCAAATACTGTTGATAAATTCCTTCCATGGAGTGCTTCGCGATTTTCTTTGACTAACATCAATTATATAATTCTAACTTAAATTCCGCTTTATATTTACTTAAAAAAGAATAGAAACTTCACTTATTACTGAATCGATATTATGTTATGAGTGAGATATATGTAGAAAGACTGCATGTCGAGAAATAAAACATTCTCTAATACTTTAAAAATAATTTTTTAAATTTTCATAATATTTTAACTCAAACATAAGATATAAAAATGATCAAAAGAAAAATTGTAAAATTTTATTATTTTTTTACATTAAGTTATTCTGTTGATCCAAAAATTCAGCTTTAATATTGGCATACGATACGACTTACCCTTCGAATCTTACAAACTGTCCTTAAAAATCCCAAGATCTCACCTCCAAATATGTTTTCGCTGTTGTTGATAAACTATCCTGGATTCTGTACACGTCACATAGAAGCTCGAAGTTATGCTTCAGGCTGTCATCGACCTCCCACAAGTAGCTAGAAAATTCTTTCTCACCAACAACCTCACGTATCTTAGAGAGCGAGCGGAAAGCCGATTCCTGGTGCGCTACTTGAACAAGTCGCATGGCAAGAGCCTGAATAGCCTGACGTACAACTTTAGTCGAGGGACGGATACTCGATCGTGATGGAAATAATAGAAGAGGTATACTAAGGATAATACCTCTCGCCACGTTCGTCTGGTAGTGATCCAGTATATCTGCTCTATTCAAACCGTCCTGTAAGATCTGAGACACAAACAGTTCCAAATGAAATCATTAAAATGACTATGACTATGACTAATTCTAAAATAGTACAAATTTTTAAGCCAAAAAATATTAATATTTTTTCAAATATGTACTATGATATCAACGATAAATATTCGTTTTTTAAATTTAAGTAGTATGATAAATGAACTAGAAAAAGAATTAGATATATTTTAGATTTTCAAATTTTAGAACGAAACTATAACAATAAGTTTTTTTACATATACTGTAATTTATTAAAAATTTATATATTTTATTTTTTTTGGTATGTTAATACATTTCCTTTAATTTCACAATAAAAAATATAGAAAAAATAATGCTTATATTTTTCGTTAATTAATATTTTAAAACTTGATGAAGACAGGTTATCATTTGAATATAAGACAAATTTATCTATAAAATTAATTTTTAATATATAGTGATAAGAAATTTAACGCTTGTTAAATTTTATCGATACTAATCTAGCAAATTTTTTTAATCGTCCACAGTTCTTATTAAGTTTAAAATTACCTATTAGATATGTGTGATATAAACTTAAACAGATATTCAATATAAAAACTGAATCTTTATAAATAAAAAAATCCATAATAATTTTCAATTCAAATGTTTATACCAAGTCATTTATTATTATAATAAATAAAAATATATTAAATCATTCCCACTACTGATAAAAAATTTATTGAAAATAGTTTTTTTTTAATTATAAGAGTAAGCTATCATAAAAAATAAAATGTAAAGGTGCAAAATAGCAAATATCATAAAATTTACATATTTATCAATTAAGAATAATCTTATCTTTCACAAAAAATATATTATTTTACATGAATATTATGCTACTTAGTAATTCTTTTATAAATGAACTGATAATATATTCAAAATGATAATGATACAAAAACTTCACGTTAAATCAATGCTTCATTGAACTTGTGAAAAGTAGAAATTTACAAACCCTTTTAGTGAGCTCATCTCTTCTCGGCGTATGTAATAAATATATTCGAATCGCATCTAGGGAACCCTTTCTTACAGCTGGAGCCGTATTCCCAAGATTATCGATGAGATCAGGCAATACAAGACTTGTAATATCGTCGATGAAATCGGTGCTTAAAGTCGGCAAAACATCAATAAGTACACGGAGTGCGTGCTGACGTACTTCCCATTCTGGATCACGAAGTCTTTCCGAAATTTCATCAAAGATTGTCACTACATTCGCATTTTTAGGAAACTTCTTCATTCGTACCTGTTAAAATTAAGAACATATTAATTATGTTTAACAGTAATTTTCAATTTATTTAATCAATATATACGCTCGATGTTATTTATTACAGTATTCGCAGTTTATGTATTTAAAAACCTACTTCTCATTCTATGCATTAATATTAAATAATATAATAATAACAACAATATAATAATTTATAACATGTAATATAAAATTATTTTTTTAATATTTTAGGCCAAATTTTTCAATTGATGTAAATGTGTAATTTTTTTACATCTATACAATCAACTATAAATAATACTTTAAACTCCGTTATTAACAAATTAAAATTAATATAAAGAAAAATCTAACAGTTTTAAAATTAAATTAAAAATAATTCATTTTAATTGTTTATATATTACTGTATATAAAATTTGTATTATAAAATATGTTATATAGAAATTTTAATAATGGGGGGGCCGATAACAATAAAAAATATTGCTAAATTAAAATGGTGAATTAAAGATAAATTTTATCATGGATAAAAATAAAAATAAAATAAATTATCTAAATTTGTCTCTAAGTCGTTCAAGGCTACAGTAAATAAAATATATCAGTAATAAAACAACAAAATAATAAATTAAAACAAGTATACGTACGACGTACTCCCAAAGTGGTGTAAGCTGGATAGGTTGGACCGATTGGATAGCAGGATTCATCATCTTATGTTGAATCGATTTTGAAGCTCGGCGAAGTATATAATGGCCCAGTCTCTTTTCTTTATATGTGAAGAGGCTGTCGTCGAGGATAGGTGCCGAGTCCTGTTGAGGTTGAATCGACCCGGAGCTCGTCGAACCTGTCATGAATGCAGTAGCATCAACCGGTGCACTGCATCTGGATACATATTACTAAAACACATTATCGAATTTCTACTTCGAATTTCAACTCTTCATTGTTTAAACTGGTACGATGCTGCATCATAATGAAATATTTTTAATATATGATGATCTAGGCATGATGATTCATTGAATATTAATTTCCAATAAATTTCTTTCACCTAAGACAAAATAAGAAATTTGACTTTAAAAGATAATAACGTAATTAGTTTTTTCTATTTCGTCAAATTTTTTATATTATTCACTAATTTAGTATTTATTATTTAATATTTTTAATATTATATAATATCATTGCATATATGTATATTTATAAATATAAGTTTCATATTACATATAATTCATCTTATATTAAAATTTAGATTTTCACATACCATTCATCATCGCAACACGATTAACTTTTTGAATTGATATTTTTGTTTTAAATGATTAATTTTATTTATTTATTAAACGCATCGGATATTAACATTCTATATATTGAATGCACCTAATTTTATTAAATTATTTTGATAGGAAAGTCAAATTTGTAATAATAAATAGCAATGTTTTCAAATTATTAAACATTATTATTTTATGTTTATATAATTTTTTTAAAATAAATAGAAAAATATATATGATTATCATACTTTTTGAAATATCTTAAATAGTAATAAATCTCTATTACTTTTTTCGAAAAAAATAGGAAAAAAGTAAGAAATACTATAAATTTATTAGAATATTCAAAGTAAAGTACTCAAAGTAATCGTAATAAAATAAATCAAACATAAAAATTATAAATTTCAAAATAATTATAATATTTTTTTATTAATATTTATAATTATATTTATTTTCATTTGTATATTCATATTTGAAGAATTTTTTTAATACATTTTTAATTTTTATAAATTTCAAGAAATACATTGGATAAATAATATAATATATTTGAATATATCAAGAATATTATTGTTAATTAATTTATAATATTTTCTATTTCATTTTATAAAAATAAAACTTCATTTAATGTAAGTTTTCTAAAAAATAATTGAAACAATATTAAATATTCATTTTATTTTAATCTCTTTTAATTATTCGTAATATCTGTCTTAATTATTTCCTATTTTACAAAATTTTCTATACAATACTAATAAAATACTCTAACTATTTCAAAGAAATTAATCTAGATTTTAGTTAAACTTATTTCAAATATTTATTTAAAATATTTTAAACTAAATATAATAAAATAAAACCAATGATGCTAAAAATCATGGAAAATTACACTGTAAATTATTTCTAAAATGCTGGAATAAGTATATTATTTTGTAAAATCAGTATGAGTACTTCACAAATCATGATATACATTAAAAAATATATAAATGTAATGAATAATACGAGAGTAAGTGACATTCATCACTTAGTATAATTTAATAGAGGCTTATGAATAATACGTGCTTTCGATCAACAACCAGTGACCGTGAAAATTCTTCATTGACAATCGTTACTGATACCAAGGCGATAACGAACCTAAAGATGCCACGACCTACACATTCTCAAGGTGGATTGCCGTATATTTTGCTTTCTACTATCGAATTGATAACTTTTATATGAATGTATTTAACGTCTAAGGTATTTAAGTAAATTATTGCGAATATAATTCTTTGATATTGAATCATCTTTCTATCTCGATTATTGCAGAAGAATCGTACAATCTTATTACTATTTATCATATTATACTTTCGTTAAAAAACTAATATTTTTCTATTTAACAATAAAAACATTATCATAAAATTTTGTAACTTTTTATGAAAAAATATTATTTTGTATGATGTACTTAAAAATAATCGATAATAAATGATGATGTATAGTTTCACTACTTTTAATACTATTATTTAATGCAATCTTGCGAATAAATACAAAATAGGAATAAATACGTTAATAAATTTTCTTACATTCTTCAAACTTTTATAATTTTAATTGAAACCACTAACCGTTCAAAACTTATACAAAACCGTTATCATTACAAGGAAGCGAAATCGATATCATTAAATTATTCACATAATCAATTAAAATATTTTATTAAAGGATATTATATAAAAATTGTAGTAACTTTCATACATGTACTTTAAAAAATTTTAAACAACTATTACATTCTTTAAAATTATTTTTTATGTTAATAACTGTAATAATATAAAGATTCAATAAAATTATACCACTGAGTATTTGAAACTTTTAGTTCAAATAATTTAAGAACTTAAAATTCATTAATTAATTATTAAAATAATAAATAGTTTGGATATTTTATCCTATCAAGCATAGACTTTTTCATGGTATAAATAAATGTAAATAAAAATATTTCATTTTAAAAATACTTCTTTTTTATATAAACTAATATTTCAGTCATTTTAAAACCATAAATAACATTACATTTTTTGTTTCATATTTAGTCACATCAAGATTGTTATCATAATTGTATAAATTTACTTTAACTACTAAAAAAAATATTACAACTAAATAAATTGATAATTATTTTACGAGTGATTTGACGAATTTGTAGATTTTAGCTCAAAAAATAATTTTAATATATTGAAAAGGTTACTTAGATTAAAAATTTAATAAAATTATTCTTTTAAAGTAACTACTTTGTATATTACTACTTATATTATTTCTAAAATTTAATGTTTTACAAAAAGATAGAAAAAAAATTCAGAAAGAGAAAAGGAAAGTCAACAAAAAGTAATATTAGAAAGATTAAAGTACGAGAAAACATAAATTTAATTATAGAATCCTATTTATTATAGTAGCACGAGCCTATGCGATTACTTTCGTTGTTGCAGAAGTAGTACACACAAAGAGTAGATGCATAATCGAAAGAAATCGTGCGTTTCTCGCTTGGTTTTAGGGTAGGTAACGATTATTATAAAGTCACCAAAACTCTTTAGTATAGGGCAAATACTACATCGACTATTATGCTAAAATACTTTGCAATAGCAACTGTACTTTAATATTTGATTTTTTAAATGAATCTATTGGAATTTTTATCTCAAATTATATTATTCTTATCTCAAAGAAATAATCTATAATTTATATTATAGAAAAACTAAACACACATTCTTGCAGAAAAAGTTACTTTATATATATTTGTTTATTAACCTCTATAATAATTTTAAATTAAACGCAAATAAAATAATGTACTAAAAACAAATTTGTTTTTAAAAATAAAGAATCATTAATAGAAAACTTTTGAAAAGCATAATTTTAATATTTGAATTTTTTTTTCTAATAAAAATCATCGCATAATGTACTGTATATTATTTTAAAAGATGAAGATACCATTTAAATAAAAAGAATCATTTCTACCAATAAATATATTTGTATACCTATTATTCATAAATTTCAATCTAAATTCTAGAATATTTCTTATGATAATATTTTTGGATTTTATAAATTTACATTAGTTTATTATTTCTATATAAATTATACAAGGCTTAGTTTAAAAACGCATATAAATTATAGTAATTATAGGCTAAGATAATAAATGATAAGCGAGCAGTTGTGTGAGAAAATGAGAGATAACAAGGTGATAGCAAAAACGAAAATAAGAATTTTATACATTTAGGTGAGAATAAAAATATTCAGATAATTTTAATTTGTATTACAAAATTGAACATCATTTGCCAATTCTGGAGCTTATGTAAGGTGTAATAATAAGCTTATGAAATTTGAATATTATTAGATTATTTTATATCAGTATATTTTACTATAAAAGTTCAAATAATTCATATCTATTTTTAAATGTATTAAAATTTTCGATTATCCTATATATTCATATATATAATAATTTTTTCTGATAAAATTTTTCTAAAATAATTAAATTAGTATTATGGTATAATATTATGTGCATATATATGAATGTATATATTATTTAAAAAAATTAATAATAATAAACTTTATAAATTTAAAATTTGAACAATATTTTTACATTAAATATTATAAGGTAATTAAGATATGTATTTTATTTGAGTTATTAAATATAAAAAATTGCTATGAAATATCTGTTTCAATTCTATATAGTTATAAATTGCTTATCGATTTTATAAGTTATAAGTTTCATTTCATTTTTCTATCTTACATTTAGTAATATTAGTTCATAATATGTTAATTATGAACTGCATTATATATACTAGCTAATTACGATATTGTAAAACCATTATATTAATCAAAAGAATAGCACGTAATTAATTGTAGATTTTTAATAAAATTGCTGATATATTATTTTATTATATAAAAAATAGAACTAATATGAAAAGTTTACCTTATACGTTCATACGCGTAAAATTAATTTTTTTTTCAACATTATTGACATTATTTTTAAAATAGTCCAATATATTTAAAAACCTTATTATTGTAATATAATTCAGAATAATATTTTGTAGATAAATATAATTAAGGAGAAAAAAGTTATGATAAAAAAGTATTTAAAATCTAATCAAAGATTTGCGTAAAGACAAATATTTTTCGAAATTTTATAATTACAATCGAATTTCTTGCCATAATATTCCATTTTTCTTGAAATATTTCTGAAATGATAATTAATTTTTACATAATTCATCAAATAATATAGGTTTTGAATCATTTTTGAAACACGAGAGTAATTACTAAAAAATAAAATTTAAAGAAGTATCGAAGTTTGTAGTACATCAGTACCGATCCAAAAGTTCATGAATGCTATTAGAATTTAATTTTAAATACCACATTATAAAATATTTTTCTAGTAGAAAAATCGGTAATTATACGTAGTCTGCGGAATTCGCGAGGGTCAAATCGAATAGCCAAGTATAAGTAACAGCGCGCGCAAGAATGAACGATACGCAACCTAAGCAAAATTCTCTAATTTGCATTCCGATCGCCGATATATGTAATCAAAGCAAGTAGTAACTACTAACGCATGTCAGAAGTTTACACTAAATATCTTCTACATTTGAAATTTTTTAAGCTGATGAAATACCAATTTAATATGTTTATTAATGGATCTTTACAATTCAAAAGAAATAAATTCCTCAACATAGTTTTTTTGATATTATATTAACAGCTGTTTAAAAATTTCATTAATATTTCTATGCACATAATGAAGGGATCGTTAATTTTTTACTTAATCTGGTAGCTCGTAATATATTTAATTTGTTGAAAATTATTAATTTTTTAATTCGAGTGACAATTATAATTCATTGATATTATTTTACGAATTAATATATAAATATTAAAGAATATTATCTCGTATTATTTTAAAGAGTTCAAAGAATTTGAAATGTATTTAACAAACTTTATAATTAGTATCTTTAGTATTCCATAATAAAGGAAACTATATTTTGGAGGTTATGTTATATTTCGCAAATACTTCCAATATTTAAAATCTTTTTTTATAAATATCCAAATTAAATATTTTATTTATTATATTTGTACATTACAATTTTTTATTAAACTTTACATTTATTTATGGATAAAAATACTTAAATAAATTAAAATTTGAAATTTTTTACTTATATTTTATTTACTCATTTACAATCTTATGCACCACCATTCTCGCGAAAATTTTCTGAATGTTTAAATATATCCAATTATTAAATCGATACTGGTTGAAAAAAAAATTATAGAATTTAATATTTAGTATTTATATTGAGGATTCTCATCCATAAAAAAATACAAGGAAAAAACCGAAATAATATATTTTTTTATAAAATATCTTAGATTACTTTTAAACACTATTATTTGTATAATTTTATTCTATTTAGTTAGTTATAAAAGAAACTATTATTACTACCTTTACATTAATGTAATATCTCAACTATTCGAGAATGAATAGTAAATGAATTTTTCAAACTATTTGAATTAAATGACATAAATTCTATTTAATCATGTTACACACTTTTCCTTATGTTAAAAATTTTTTTATCTGAAATAACAAAAATTAAACATTCTATCACATGTTCATTACTTTAACGATTTCATTAAATATCTTAGTTGTATTCCTCTCAACGGTTCAACAACACGTGCAAATTAGTGTTTGGTTCAGTATTACATATTAAATTATTAATGTTTCTGTTGAATATTATTCTCATAATACAATAATTATCATCTCAAGCAGCCCTCTACATAATTTTCGGAAATATATTCATCAGAATATTCGACCGTGAATAAACGAAACTCAATAAATTTTCTCTACTTTATTTCTATAATTACAAAGAATAAAGATCGTTAAGGTTTGCCCTCCAAGTTTTTACCTTTTAGGAATCCTACCAGCCCTCGACAGAATCTTAGTGAAAGAAAATTTAGATTTAATCTCTTTGAATCGGGGTAAGCTACACACAAGTCCTGCGAACAACTGACAATTCAATATTCACTAGCGCACGTCCACCGCGCGACTGTTGACCGTCTGTACGTCACTTAGAATATCGATCCTCGTTCTCTCCCACTCGCTTCATTTTAACGCCGTCTTTACCTTCGCCTTTGCCTTCGCCTTTAACTCACCATGGCATTATTCATGAACGTTGCTCTCCAAGCGAAAAATGGATAGCTTCTCCTATAACTTGCTCAAATTCGCCCGAATTATTTAGTAAGATTGAAAATTGTATTTATCATGCTTATTGGTTACCCTGGTAGTCAGAAAGATTTGATGCTTTCTTCGTTACGACATTTCGCATTTTTTTACTTACTTTTCCCCCATTCCTGTTCCCCAAAGTGCCCTCACTTAAATTTAAATACGACACTTATAGTACTTATATACTGTTACTTCTTATAGCTTGCTCCTTATTTTAAAACTCTTTAATAGATTTTGTACAAAAACTTCAATATATTTTAACTATATTATTTATTTTATTTCTTAATAAACAGTATTTTTTACCTTATTTTATATCTTTTCTATCTAAAATAACTTCAAATGTAAAAGTGTATTGATATGATTCATAAATTAACTACGTTACTTTATTATACTGCATTATTTTTTACTAAGCTAATTATGGTATATTTAATTTTTTCCTTTTTCTATATAAAAATAAATAGATAAAAAATAAAAAAATAAATTATTATAAAATGATTCTGTACAGTATTTAATATATTTAGCAGAATTAGAATAATTAATCAATATCGACTATATCACTCCATTACTTGTTTTATTACTTATTTTGATTAAAGTTTACACATAGACCTATACATATTCATGTAACTTTTGTTGAAAGATATATGAATGCAATAAAACATTTTCTATGTACAATCGACTCTCTATTAAGAACTATATTATAATAACTTAAATATCCGTTTCTGAATCAGTCCTATAAAATAAAATCGAAAAATGTCTAGAATATATTTCTAACTTATACTTTCGAAAGAAAGTTTATTTGGTACTATTATATCTACCATGTTTAAGTATTTCCTTTTTTTCTTTTTCCATCTACTCAACCTTATTTTATTTGTATTATATCATCTAATTTTTCAAAATATCTCCTAGATTCAACAATCGTCTTGATTCAATTATCATTTTTTAATATTCTTAGATTAATAAAATGTTGTTTATCCTTACTTTATATCTTTGTATTTTTCTTCATTTTATCTTTATTTATAATCTGATCTATAAAAATTGGATTTTAATTACTAATTTTTTTCTTTAATATTTGATAATCATAAATGATTAAAAATTTCTTTCATGTGTAATCAAATTTATATTTTTTATGAATTATAACTAAAATATTTAATATATTAAATCATTAGTTTTCTTCTATTTCCGTATCCTGAATTACTTCATATAAATAAAAAAATAGTTTTGCTATATATATCACGTAAAATTTTTTTGATTATTTTAATAAAACTATAAGTTTTAAAAAAGAGGTCGATACATAATAAAGGATTTAATACAATTTAAAATATAATTAAATCAAAATTGTATTTTGTTTTTTTATTATTCATTTATAAAACTTATTTCTAATTTTTTTTTAATTCAATGGTGATACAAATTAATATAAAATATGTACACTTAGAGTATTAAGAATTTTTAACTCTTTTTAATAAACATAATGAAAGATATTTTGAATATTCATTGTATAATATATAAATAGACACTACCAAATCTAGCAAGATGTAAAATTTATTTTGGATTTATTATATATATATTAATATATAAAAATACTAATTAAAAAAAAATTTTTTATGCTTTAAAATCAATAAAAAATTAATATTTTACTTTTATAGTAATTTAATACATAAAATAAGTAAAATATTTTTCAAATTTTACCCATTTGTTATTATAATGCTTACAAATATATATTTATAAATTTTTTATGTTAAATAATGTTTCCTACAACTGTGTAAAATTTAACAATTATAAATCATAATTATAAATTATGATATATTAATTAAATATATTAATTATAAATCTAATGATAAAAATATAAATTGTAATAGAATATAAAATACAAATTTCATAATTTAAGTCTTTGATTTCTGATTATAAAAATCATTAAAAAAATTTTTTTGTTAAAATATGCATGTTTTGAATCTAAATAAATTTTTATATGCGAGTTAATTTTTTTTATAAAATATAACTTTAATTAAATATAACTTACAAATATAAAATTCTTATATATATTTATTCTTTATTAGTAAATGTAACCATTTTTCTTTATTGCTATACCATTTTAATTACCGATACTTGAAATATTTACTCATTTTAAGTTATTAATTTAATTTTTAATATGAAGTCAAATAAAATTATAAAAAATGATTTAATATAATCTACAGATAAAATTTAATTTGATCAAGTAAAATTATCAGTAAATTAAATATACTGAAAATTAAAGTAGGTTAAGCGTTTTTTATATAAAATTAATTTTCTTTTAAAACACGAGCAATGCTTTTGTTATTAAAAGTTATAAGGAATTCTTCATAAAAACGATTAAATCTAATAAAACTGAATGTTATAAATATTCATAAAAAATCTGAGCAAAATAAATAATATATATAGATTATATAATAATAATAAATAGAATTTATCATTTTTTAAATTATGTTTTAATTTTAATATATTTCCTTGAGACTCAATATTTATGAGTTCTCATTTCAATATAAAATTTCTAAAAGATAAATATTTTTATACATAAATAACAAAAAATATTTAGTAAAATATTGAATTTAGTTTTCTACTAAATTATTTTATTTTTATTTTATGTATATATTGCTTGCAATTATAATTAATACTATTAATTTTTAAGTTTTATATTTTATTAAAGGTACATAGATATATTTTAAAACTTTATTTATACAATAACCGGAAGTTAATAAGTATTATATTATAAAAAATAATTAATTCATAGTGATAAACTATATGTTATAATACTTGATTCGTATATGTTAATACTTGAAACGTATTAATTAAAAAAATCACATTAAAAGTAAATAAAAATAAAGTTTCTCAAAATTTTAATATTATATATGTAGTATCGGTAGGTAAAGAACAATGCTACAGCTGTTACATCTTGAAGGAATCGTGTGCCGATACGCCACATCTCACGTTCTATGATGCTTCTTAAACACATAAGAATGTTCTATTAATGCCAACACTACTTCGCTATATTTTTAATCCATACTTGTGTTAGTTAATTTACAAAACTCTGTCCCACAAAGTCAACAAATTTGAAAAAAAACACTCGATTTTTTATTTGAACACTGTAAATTATAATATTTTAATAAATGTTTCTAAAGTATCAGTACTTTATCTAATTTTGTACTTTAATATCCTATTAAATATTGTCGAAATCATATTCATAAAAAAGTTTAAAAATAGAAAAACAACAATGTTGTTATTGCTGTTCTTTCCATTTTTTTTCATACGTATTTTTAATTAAAATAAATGATATTTGATACTTAAGTATATATGCAGATGTTTACACAAGATATGTAATAATAGTGATAACAGATATAAAATAAAACAATTATATAACATATTTATATTTAAAATTATATTGTATATACATATAATTCAAAATAATTATAATTAATTAATAAGTTGCCACTTTTTCAGGTTATTATTGTAATATTGATTTCGTACTTTTTATTGATATGAACTTTTACTTATTTCATAACAAATACATCGCGTCGTGACTAAAAAATTTTTATATTGAATACAACTACACATAACTAACTGGACACTGGTTTATGATGAAGTATTTTATAAGTAACGGATTTCTATACACACATAAAATTATCTGAAAATAAAGCTTAAACTCCACGCATTAAATAGGATACACAATACAATAATGGAATCCAAAATACTAATTCACATTTTTCGAAAAAGGATTCAATGGGCCAATATGACTAATCGGCTAGTGAAACAAATGCAAGATAGATTTATCAATGAAAAAATTTAAGAAGATAAGGAAAAGGAAAGCACGAAATTTACAATTACAACAATAAAGATCAAATTTTTGGATCCTTTGAAATGATTTTCTAATTTCATAGTATTCCAGTTTTTAAGATACACATATAGATACATGTACACACATATATATATGGATGCATATATATTTCGGTGACTTTTAAATGATATATTATGTATTTTAGTATTTTAATTCGTTACCTTATATTGAATTTTTATACTAGAATTACACTGGGAGTTGTAACTGAAAAATAAAGTAAACGTAACTGTCTAGCTTATGAAAAATAAAATATAATAAATATCTCAATTAAAAATTATTTTTTTATCATGAACCTTATACAATCTATCATATAAACTTTATCTAATATTCTGCCTCTTATTCTGTTAAGTATGAGGAAAGAAAATAGCGTCTCAAATTTTGTATACACCAATATGAACATATATAAGTAAAGACAAAACGAAAGTAGTAAAATAAAAAATTAATAATTAATCTATCAATACGAAGAATAAGGACTCATATAATAAGATACTTTATCAATAAATGACATCAGACATTTCAAAATTAATAAAGAATAAAAGTTCATGCGTTTCTGAAAAAAATTTAATTTACTAAAAAATATAATAAGAGATAGATTATAAATTAATTGTATTTGATGTAACATCTATTACATCGATATAACATCTATTTAAAAAATGCATCATACATGAAATTATAAATGTAATAATCTTTCATTTATAATCTTTAAATAATAATATATGAGTAATTTTTATGAATAATAAAATACTTAATAATATTCTTTTAAGTAAATGGATCTTATATAGCGTTTTTATACTTAGTACAGTTAAATTAAGAATAATCTAGTAATAACCATTGATTTTAAAATACTTACCTTAAAAAGAAGTAATTGTTTAACTATTAAAAACTAAAATTTCTAACTTATAATTAAAAAACGTAAAAATTGACTAAATATGTATAAAATTAGTAAGATATAAAACGATTAGTTTTTTATTACTAAAGAAAGAACTTGCAAAACAAAAAGCACTTAACAATTATCCAACTTAACGTTCATTAAATAATGTTTAATAATAAAGAAAAAATGAATTAAATACTCATTCGTCAACTTTTAAAATAGTAAAAACATTTAAATTAAATAAAATAAAACAATCCAAGTAAAAATTAAATTAATAATAAAATTGTGACAGAATAATGTACATTTTTATTGTAGAAAATTTTAAATAACTTTGTTGAATAATAAATGTTTTATTTCTTGTGAAAAAAGTGTATATAAAATTAAACAGTGAAGATCACATAAAATAAATGAGTTATTTATTATAAAAGACGGATTATAAGATTTTATAAGTTAAGGTTATTTCAGTACATATGTACAATTTGCAATTGATGTTATATTACTATATCTTTAATTTAATTATCTTATTAATCATTCTTATTATCAAAAATAAAAATTTAATTTCATCCATAGAAAAATTATATTTATCAATCATTATACTTAATTAATTTTATTAAAAATTGTTTTTTAATTTATTTTTAATAATATTTTTTTTACTCCGACTTGTAAACTTTCGTGATATTTAAACAAAATTTCAATGATAACTAAGTTTTAAATACAGAAATATGAAAATTTGAGCAAAAAACTTGTTGACTTTAGCAACAATAAATAATTTTTTAATTGTGTGGTTAAGCATTACAAAAAGTCACATTTATTTATATGCACTGAGAAAGATAATACTTTTATTATAAATTATTATGATTTAAATCAAAGGACCTTAAAATTATTATAAAAAGTCTTTATTCTTAATATCAATTGTACACTGAGAAGCTCAGCATTATCGTTAGAATGATCAACTTTTATATATTAAACTTTTAATATATTTTTTTCTTATATCAATAAGATATAATATATATATTAAGATTTAATAAAATATAATAATATAAACAAATTAAAAAAATGACAAAATATTTTCTTGTATTATATGTTACCTTGATTACATGAAAATACAAAAATATAAGGTTAAATCTGAACTAAATATCCTAATGAAAGTTGTTAAATAAATATATTTATTTCAAATATAAAATAATATTAAACCCATGATATGTAAAAATATTGATTAATCATAATATGATTTAAATAGAATATTTTAAAATAAAGTAATAAATTCTTATCCCTATAAATATAATGAAAAAACAAAAATGAATCACTTTAGAATATGATGTCAAAATCTTAATAAGTAGTTTTCAGAAGTCACAGAACTATGTGAACTATAAACTCTTGTAATAATTTGGTTTAAGATTACAAAATTTTGATTAAAATATTCATATAAAAATTTTTATTTATTTGTATTGATACTAATGTTACAAAAATGACAAATTTATTTTTGAAACTTTAAAAATTTTTATTAATCATGTTCACAGTGCAAGCTACGTATATTATTAATTTATTCTCAAAACAATTTAAAATTTATTCTTTATTCACTTTGAAAAAGAATACCTTTTGTATTATATATATAGATATGCATTATATTCGTGTAAAATTAATCACAAAAAAAATTTTCTTTAAAACATTAATTATAAAATATTTTAATTAACTTAATATATAATTGATACATTAAAAATATAAAAAATACCAAGTTTTTATCAACAATATTTTTTAAAAATTAAAAAAAATTTTATTAATGTATTAAAGAACTTACAAACTATTAAAAAAATAATATAAAATGTAATAAAAGTTTAACTTACAAATAATTGGTATCAAGTCTTCATACTTATTAAACATTTAACTCACACTTTACTATAAATTTTTGATTCGATTTAACATGTGTATTATCCTAAACTTTTTGTATTTTGTACTGGATTTTGTGAATATAATATAATTGCAAAACTGACTATAGTAATAGCAAGAACTGTACTCCAATAAATTGGAATATCAAAAAGAATCCAACATAGTACAGCTGTAAAAACAAGCTCCAAGGCACTAGCAAAAGTTTTTACAATTGAATTAAGGTTCTTCAAAAAAAAACTAGTAACGATACCTATTGCTGCATTATTAAACATAATTAAGATAACTTTGGGATCCATAAAAACACTAGGTCCTGCATTATCAAATACTTGTATAAGATTGCCTTGTATCAATAGTACTGCTACATTGCATAGTATACTGTCAACATACATAAATACATTTTGCACAAAGATATTTACATTAGTGGCTTCACTTTTTAAGAGGTATTCATTATAAACACCTGCTAAACATGAGCATATTGTCTGAAAAAATATGTCATAATTAATTATTAATCAAATGTTTCATAAAACTGTATTAAAAAATTATTATTGACATTCATCAAGATTTATTGCTTATGGTAAATGGATCTATTTTGGTAAAATTTTATTTAACTTATTTTTAATCATTTACTACATTCACTTTACTTACCTGTATAAAAATAAATATAATATTAATATTAAAATGAAAATTTGCTTTTGGAATAATATTATAATTAATATTCAAGTGTTTTATCATACACCCTAAAGTCAATAAAATAAGTGCTATCCATTGTTTATTTGATAATTTCTTCTTAAACACAATCTAAAATATAATATATATATTTTTTTTTCTTTTAGAAAAAAAAAGAAAATATGTACATGTCTAATTAATTTAAATTAAAATATATACCTGAAAAATCACTCCTGTTATAACAACACGTAATTGTAATAATAGAAAATAAGTTGGCGGATCAAATGCTGATAAATTTACAAAGGATAAATTATTATAAAGGCAATACAAAGAAGATGGTAACATGTATAACAATAATACTGTAAAATTATATAAAATTAAATAAAGATTTTGCTTAATATAAAATATTAATTATGAGTAATAAATAAAATATATATTTACCTTTTTTATACTTAAATATCTCTTGAAATAAACTTTTCAATGTATTTCTAAGTATAAAAAATTATAATAATAAATTGTAATTTATATTTCAAATATTTGGAATTAAAATTTAACTTACTCTTGATAATATAAAATAATTGAACTTAATAATTTTAAAATTTCTGTCAGAAGAACAACTATAACAATATTATAATTATATTCTCCTTTTTCTTGAGACCATTTTATAATGATTCCTAAAAATACAAGATATAAAGAATAAAAACAATTTGCATTTTTATATAATAACAAAAATATTTCCAAAATACTATTTAAAAGAAGTGATTAAATAAGAAATTTATTGTGCATAATATACAATCAACTAGATATATTTTAAACATTAGCAAATTCAGATTAAATGAATATAAATTATTTACTAAGTCAATCTTACAAATAATACATTCAAAATTAATAATAGATAGCTATGTGGATTAAAAACATATTTTTTTAAATACATATAAATACAATCATTAAGAATATTTTAAAAAATTACAAAAATCTTCAACCACAATAATTTGAAAAGTTTCTAGAAATAAATTTGTATAATAATTATTTTATTCTTTTAAAACTACGAATAAAATATCTTACATAAATATATTCTTAAAATACAAACCTTGATTAACGAATAGAGTTATATAAAGGAAAAAAATAACAGAACTCCATTTTCCTGGAAAAAGTTCGGACCAATTTATCATTGGCATTACTTGTAAACTTTTCTCTTTGTGTCTGAGATTAAAATTATTTTATTAACATTGATATTTTATTTAATACTTAAGTACTTCGTTAATATTATTACTGTCGATGGTCCATAGCAATGTTGGTAATGACAACATGTACTTTGTTGTTAGTAATGTAAAAACTTACATCCTACAATGTACAACACAAACACTATTTTGTGACTTTCACTTTCTGCACAACTGAGTTAACAGTACGTGGGAGTTCGATGCTTAGGCTTTATACCGTAGCATTCGAGTGGCGCGTATACCAACCTTTTCTTCTCTCAAGTTCTGTTATATTTTTTTACACATAAGTACTCTCTCTTTCTCTCTCTCTTGTTGGCATTCGTCATTGCATCGATATCTAAATATTGACTATGAATTCGTCGTTTATTAATTTCATAAGTTAATTATTTCTTTTTATTGTTTTCAATTTTCTTTATTCATTGTTTATTATTATCCATTTTAACTTCATTTACTAATTATTTCTTACCGTCAGGTTTATTTTACATTTCATCGTTTTCATTTTTTATTTCAGTTAATGATTCTTCCTTCTCATTATTTACATCTTTTATTTTAACCATATTCATTATATTTTTTTATCATGTTAAAATTTTTTAATTATTTTTAATAAATGTTTTTGAATGATTAATGGTACAATAAGAATTATAATTACTAATAAATTATTGATTCCTCAATGTGTAAATTCGGTACTGTACCTTTTCCTAAAATATATTTTTTCGTATCCTGTTCTTTTTTTCTTGTAATCCCTAATGATGTTTTCAGAGAAAAAATGTGTTAGTTTAAGTTATAATGAAAGTATTTTATTTTTATATAATAGTGTATAGTTTTTATGTATGTATTAAAATTATATAAATATATTCAGAATTTTTACTCTTCTACAAGTAGTTTCACTTATACGTACTATTGCAGCATTTTTATTGAAAAAAATTTGAATATTTGATTTTAATATTTAATTTAAGAGCTTCGGTTATTATTTTTATTGTAATATTTATTATATTTACACATTTCTGCATATCAATAAATTAATTTTTATTTCTAACAAATTTTCAAATTTTATTCGTTATTATATAGACATACAAGTTGATTATATATTTATGCTAGAGCACTAATTATGTTCCTGTCTTGATTTATTCAGAATAACATCTATGAATTAAATTTGTCTATATCTTCTTTACCTTCCTACAACCTTTTGTTGTGATATAAATTTCTGAAATTTTGTCCGTAAATGTCAATATTGATACCGTTTTCTCATTTTACAAGATTCACGTTTTTTTATATCAATTTACTGGTTAACGAGAGACAAAATCTGTTATATATATATAATCTTAATTTTAAGTATAATAATCTTGATTATGGCTAAATTTAATTATTTAATTATAATATTTAATCACCTTCAGTAATTAAACAGTTTAATTTCAATATATATAAAAGAATTAATGATTTATTATTTTTATCGCTCTAATATTTCAAAATAAATTTGTATCATGAAATCCGTTCGGTGGAGAAGTTTTTCTTAATCATAGTGTTAGGTACTAAAATTTTTTAAAGCTTTGTTAATTTTATTTGTAGTCATGTTTTCGTTTCTAATTATGCTATCCTTTGAATTTTTAGGAAATAAATTTTCATTATATGAATACTCTTTATTTGTACACTTTATAAAATGCTATTGTAAGTAAAATTTTGTCAATCAAAATACCACCACTGTCATCAATATTATTATTTGATAAGTAATATTTAAATAATATCATAATAGAGAGTATTTTTGACAAAAAAAATCTTGTTTTAAAACTTTAATTGTAAAAAAAGTACAATAAATACGTATATAATCTTTTACATATTATTTATTATAGAGTTTTTAATGTAAATGTTAAGAAAATAATAAAAAATTATGTTTTTGTTTATATTTAAAGTTATATATTATTAAAAAATAATATATTCTTTTACATCTTTAATTATATAAAATGACAAAATTAAGATATAAATTTTTTCGGAAGATTCTCTTAATAAAATGTTTATCTATACTTTAGAATCAGAAAAATCAAACGAAATTTAAAATTAATTTCAGGGCAAAAACGGTAATTTCTTACTGAAATTGACGAGAATATTGACCAAAATTTTGAAATTTTGTAACAAAATTACATACGTCGTTTTACGTATTCTATAAAATTTTTTTTAGATATATTAAATAATTAATATAAAAGATCATTTTTTTTATTTTTATTTTTATTTCTTCCGTAATATATAATATTAATTAAAAGCCAATATTTAATCACGTAAATTAAATATCAAATCTTTCAGAATAAATATCATATTTCGGGTTATCATCAGTTAAGTACGATAAATTGTAGAATTATGATAAAGTTCTTATTAAGAATTGCTTTATGATCTAATATTTATTTAAGTCATAAAATTTTAAATTGACAATTGCAATTAAATAATATCAGAATGTAATTTAACTTCTTCCATTTGTAATAAAAATTTAATTAACAATAACCCATTATGACAAGTGATTTTAAATGATGATTAAATTATATCAATTCAAGAAATTTGTACTTTAATTATAAATCTATCCAAATTCAAGTTAAAAACTTTTTAATCGTAAATTGTATGATTAAATCATTTTTAATCGTTTTAATAGGATTAGTATCATTGTCCATTATATAACCACAATATTATTTTGGTTAAGTAATTTATTTTATATATTGAAGAACTAGTATAATCAGAGATGATATGATCAATAAATTTTAGTACCAATTTCAAATTCGAAAAAGTAGTAGTTTTATTAAAAATTAAAATGTTATCTTATATCATTATATTTATACGTATTAAAATGAAATTGTCAAATTTAATGTATGAAATTTGTAGTCCAACTATAATTTTCAGTACTAATTTAGTAAAGAATCTATACTTGTTTTACTAATTTAATTATTTGCATCTTTATTAAAACAAAACAATTTTGCAATCATTTGAGCATCTTTTACTTTTTTAACAATTGTATTAAATTAATAGATTTAAAAGTTAAAATTTTTCCATTTTAATATTTTACATTTTTCTAAAAAAAGAGCAAAATATGGTTATAAGAGCAGTGTGTAATTATTTTAATAATCCAATCATTTTGTACGGTATTTATTGTAATTTTAAAATTCAAATAAGAAGATACTAATAGTTACAAAGTTTACAACATACATGCATAAAAAAAGAAATTATGGATATAATCATTTTTATCATAAAATTGCTGTAAGAACATCATCCAAAACAGTTAAAGTTTAGCGTACTATTACTTTTTATCACGGTGGGCTAAAACTAGAATAAATATACAATTAAAGTTAAATATTAAAATATGTATACAAAAAAATACGAATAAAAAATATATATGTATACTAGTAGACTTTGTTTTTTGAAAATATTATTTAATTTTTCTTTATCTTAAATATATACGTTACTTTACTACATTTTTTAAAAATACATCAAAACCTTTTATCTAATGGTATTAACTCATTTGGAATAAATATTAAAAAAATTAAGATATAATTTTTTATTTACTTTGAGAAACAAAATTATTTTAATAAAAATAGAATATAGGTTAATAAATAACAGAAATATTATACTTATGATAAACAAAGATTAAAAAAATTAACTTTATTATTTAAACAAATATTTATTATCAACAAGTAAACAAATTTTTAGATATTAAAAAATTGAAATAAAAAATTCTATAAATCTAATATTTATAAATAGAATTTAAATGTTAACTTAAATTAATCTAATTTATTTTATTATATGATAAAACTACTGCATCATAGTTATATTTTAATATTTACATAGTAATATTTAGATAGTATTCAAATACATATTTTAATGGCATTATGTTACTTTATTATACTGTATTTAATAGGCTTTATTTAACAATAAACACTTTATAATTTAATATGGATTTTTTATGTTATAATAAACTATAATACTTTATGTTTTTTGTATTTTTAAAAAATGTTCAGTCATTAAAATTTTAAAATGTTCATCAAAACAAGATAATTTATTTATTATCAGTCACAAAGTCACATTTTAATTATATTATTGTAATTTATATATGATATTTATATGTAATGTTTAATTACATATTTTACTTTTGTAATACATAATGAATGTAATTTGAAATCTTACATAACTGATTTTAACATCAATATCATTGAAATTATTTTTATCTTATAATGAAATAAAAAGTTATCAATAATATTAATCTTCAAGTGATCTTATTTTTTGTTTATTATTTTTATTTAAAAAAAACTATAATTACTTTAGACTGTTAGAACTACGTATTTCTTGAAAAAATTACATTAAGTGTTGCATTTTTACAACTACAGATATTGTTAGGCAAGCAAGCTTATTTTATGTAAATATATTATTTAAAATTTTTTGATCACTTATTACTTTAAACGATATAAGTATATAAAATTAAAACAAAATCAATAGTATTTTAATGTTTACACAAAAATGTTCATCAATAACAGTACACTACATAATTTTCTATATAAATTCTATATAGAAGTAATTTTATATATAAATTTTTTTAAAATATATATAGAATGTTTATAAAGATACCTTATAATTTTTCAAATTTTAATAACTTCAGAATTGTTTCTATGTATCATTTTTATTATATACTATTACTTTTAAAAATATATTCTAAATTTATGAAATGAAAAAATATGGTATTGCATGATAAAAAAATTCATAAATTTCAGTTAATAATAAATTATTTCTTACACTTTTATATTTATATAAAGTTTATAAACACTATTATACTTTAAAGTGTTCATTCTGATTGGAATTATATTACAAACGTTTTATACTTAATTAATTATTCAAGTATTTTCATTTGTTTCATAATTTGCTGAGAAATTAGTTTTATGGCTTTACTTGCATTTGGAATAAGGAATCTGTCCATGTCTGAAATAATTAAATTTTCAGACTGTGTGGATCCATATTTAAAAGTAATCAAATCGGGTTGTCTTTTTCTAGACGATATTATAACTATACTAGATAAAGGACGCTTCACTATCACATGCGCTGCTCCTTTACGACCTTGAATTTCTCTCAAAACTATAATATGAGTATTGGTAACCAAAAGATGACTATAATAACAAAAATAATCATTATTAATATCTAATTATAAAATATGTATACTTTATTGAATAACATAATATTGTATTATATAAAAATTCACGTAAAAATAATAATATTAAGAATTTACAATTTCATAAATTAATGATTTCAAATAAAAATCACCTCTCGTAAAAATATCCATTAACCTTGACCTCCATACATTTGAAGGAATGTATAAGAGTAGGATCCTTTAGCCATTGTTGAATAGATACTACTTCAATAGGTTTTTCATTTTGAGTAGTTATAACTGTCATATCTAAAGATATAAACAAATTGATTATATAGCAAATTTAGTTGCAGTTTCCTAAATTTATGAAATTTTTCAATTTTTTTAACTTGCTAAATTGAATAGTATTATATTTTATAATGAAATTTTCAGTAAATTTTTTATTATTATAATTTAATAAAAATAGTTACTCTTTAATGTGAACATTGTATTTAAATTGATGTGTATTTTTAAAGTTTACCTAGATCTTGATCATCGTCTATACTAAAAACAGGTTGAAAGTTTCGTTCTCTTTTATTTGAATCTACATTTTTATCACTATTCTTCTCGGTGCTGTTATTAGCACTAACTGATGGATTAACAATATAATCGAAAAGTTTCCCTTTCATCTCTTGACTTTTTAATTTCACAGCTTGTCCTATTTTTCCCAAAAGATCTGAATTATTATTTTTTATTCTTATTGGACTTGTTTCATCAGAATTTTCGTCTGATAAATTAGTATTACAAACTAAGCAAAACTGCGAATTGTGATCAATAAGACTGGAAACGACTTCATCGCCGAAATATTCGTGAATTGCTACATAAAATAATGAAAAATATAAATGATTATTTTTTCATATTACGAAAAATTACATTAATCATTTACCTTGATAACCATTAACAATCATACTGACGTATTGCGTATGTTTTTGTAAGAAAGAAGCTACAACCATGTGAGTATATCGGTCTTCTTCTTGTCGTCCACTACCGAGAAAACATAAATGTTCGCCACCAGCTTGAGATCCAACTGCTAAAGCTTGTCGCTGGGCTTGCAATAATCCCTGTACAGCTGTTGTGAATGCAGCTGGTTCTTGTAGCATCTACATTGTATTAAAAAATTTTAAATAATATATAATTTAAATAAGTAATGTAACTGTAAAAATAATTTAAACTAATCATTTTGAAATAACAGCAAACACTACAATAATTAAATATAATTCAAAATATTATTATCTAAATGATCTAAAATTATAAAATTTTTAATATCTTTAATTGTAGAAGTTTCATTCCTATAGTTAAAAAAAAGTTTCTGCATAGAAATAAATGAATAAAAAATGTAAGGAAATAATTTCTAAACTTTGATAGATTAAATTATTATTTTTATATTTTCCAGTATTTAGGTTTTGTATATTAAAAATAAATGAAATTAAAAGTCTAATGTTGTCAAATAGTTCTTTTATTAAATAACCACATTTATAATTATCACGTAATACTTTTATTTATAAAAATTATACAATACTTTAAGAAGCTATTTTCGTGGATACTTTTAGCAAACATTCTTTTTTTGAAGATATCACTCGAATTATGTATACTTACACAATTATTTACAATAAATTTACCGTATTTATCATTTTTATGTTTTCATTTATTATAATTTGTTGTTTAAATTAGAATCAAATAAGAGTACAATGTTCTACATTATTTTTTTAAATTACTTTAGAAAACTTACTAAATTACAATCAAGATGAAATGCTGTGGGCAAGTGACCAGCATTGTATTGTTCTGCAGGTCTGCAGTCAACTAAAAAAAATCGTACTGTTTCTATAGGGGCATTAGGCAACGATGACGGTTCCACCGAATTTTCAACCAGTTCTTGAGCAGAAACTGGCAAACATAGAGCATGTGTTATTAATTTTTCACCCCCACCTTCTCCAAACATAATAGTGTATAAATCTAATTTGAAAGATGAAGGTGTTTTTATAACATAATACTGTGCTAAGGAACAAAAATCAGTAACATCTTCAGCTTCCAAGGCACACGGCATTGCAGCTAATGCATCAATAATACTTTGTTTGTTGTCGTCTTTCATGCTCAAAATTTGTTCCCTAATAATAAATAATAATAATTCATTACAAAATAAAAGTGACGTGTTTACTGGCATATTCTTTCAGTTTATTTAATCATAAAAAATAACTGATTTTGTTCACAATTAACTATCTGAATTTTTAGTAGATAATATTATTAATTTAAAGTTTTATTTTTTAATTTTTAGAAATAAAACAGTAAAAGACATTGCTATCAGAATATTGAAAATTATATGTATTTTTTGATTTTTGAGTTATTTTAAATGTTTCTTTCATATATTTTAAAATTTCTTAGTAATCTTTTATGAAAATTTAGACTAAATGTAATCAATAGAATTAATATTTTTAATAATTTTTCAATAATGAAGTTTTTTCTAATAAAAGAAAACTATATGTTACAAATAAAATATTCTATTCAATTTATTCACAATTGTTACATATTTATGTATTAATAGTATTTCTCAACATGTTTTAAAATTGCTGATAAGTAAACTTTTTAATAATATTCATATTCTTCGTTAATTTAATAATGAAACTAATTATGTTAGTATTGGTTCTTTAATTTTAATACATACAATTAATGTGGATAAAATTAAATTTACCTTGCATTGATCACCATAATAAGCGATAGAAACATCATGAAAAATGGATCAGCTTGCATAAAATATAAATCCCACATAGTGGATATTGCTGGTAATGAACAAACACCAGCAAATAAGGTGCTTATCCATCCTTTAGTATATTGATCTGGTGATACTCTTTTTGTATCCAAAAAGGAACATAATTCTGGTTCGTGATAAAGCAATAATAGTCTTAATACAGCACTATGTGTGTCACCTCTGTAACTCATATAGTCAATGTACTAAATATTATATTAATTCTATTCATTTTATTAATCTTATTAATATACTAAATATAAAATTTATTTTTAATGATTTATATTACAAATATAGATTTTAATAAAATATTTTATGTATTAAAGTTTGAAATTAGAAATTAATATATACCTTGGAATATAAATGTCTCTGATAGCCTCGAATAAATTATATGTAGCTGAACGAGGTAATTTTAAAGCTACCAATGGACCTAATATCTCAAGCCAACCATTACCTCTTTCATACCTTTTTTCTCTATTTTTACAATAGAAAGTTATAATAGACTCCAAATCAGAAACAACAGATACCTTATCTTCATCATCATTTCCTAGTTTATCTGAAAAAATAATAATAAAAATTAAATTAATAATAATAAAAAATGCAAGTTTAATATTATTAAAAATAGAATGACATTTATGAATAATAATTAATCTATAATTATCATTAACTAACATATAATATAAAAATAAAAAATTTATATTTAACATTCTATATATCTTACAAAAAAATTCAATATCTTTTTATAAGTATATGATAATAAACAACAATAATAAAGTTTAATAACAAAAGTGACATCATATATATTATCAAAACCTTAATTTTCAAAATATTTAAAGACTACTAATTAATAGTTTCAAATTAAATAAATTATATTGCACTAAATACCTCGATTCAAACACTAAATTTATTTATATGTTAATATAACATTTTGCAAATGTATTACATCTGCTAAAAAGTTGTTTTAGCTTAAACTATATTCTGAACTTGAATAAGATTGTTTAAAAAATATGATCTAATATAAATTTTGTCTATGTACCTTTTATATACTTACTAACTAATTGTTGACAATCCTCTCTTATAATATTTTGCTCTGGAAGATCAAAAACTTCATTGAAATGGATCAACTGATTCCCTCTGTCCATCACATCTAAGCAAGCTTGCCAAACATCTGGCCTCAAATTTGCTGGTACTGGCTGCCCTTTACAAATCGCATAAATATCCGATGCAGAAGGTGCTTCTGCATCTAAAAGAGCAGCTTCTAATTCTAATATCCTAAAAATAAATTTCAGTATAATTTAAATAAAATCTAATATTATAATACATAATATATAAGATATAATATATACATATTTGATTAAATTGTATATTACATAATGTAAACATAATAATTCTGTCAAAACTATTATAGCTGTACATATATTTTATTGTAAAATAATAAAAATTAGTTTCTTTAAGAAAAAAACACTTATAACTATTATAAAATGTTTTTGATAATAAGAACTAACTTTCACAATTCTTCTGCAATTAGCAACTTTGTATTGACATTTAAGCTTATCATAATTTAAGTTTAACAGAAACGTATTGATTTCTAAGCTACACTATTCAAGTACATGTTCATAACTAAGACTTATTAGTCAAATGTAGCTAGGTCACCATTCAAATTTAATTTCTAAAAATCGCAATAAATTTAATGCGTATATACATGAGTATACAGATATACATGTGCACATAAAATACATTAAGCGTTATAATAAGATTAATCAACATAAGAAAGCAACAAAATCGCGCACTTATATTATTAAAGCTATCAAACATGCACCAAGTATCTAAACTGAATAAAAATCGAAAATAACAAACAACTGACCAAGTATTCTCATCATCTTTTAGTGCCATTTTGATCCAACGTCAGCTGCTTGAACTTTATTGCTGGTATGCGCCTGCTGCACACACCTTATTACTATGGAAGAAATCTTTCACAATGAGCACCATTGCCTACTTTGTGAATTTCCGGGAATGCGGTAGCACGTCGTCATTGCGACACGAATCGCGATGATGATATTGCTTTCTGGATTAAGGAAAACGACATAGGAAGAAGTTACGATACAACGCTTGTGATACTGACCTGCAGTTGCCATTTTTACAGGATAATGCACCTGCATCAAAAATCAAGCATACATCCATGCATGCATTAAAATATATGCGCAGGAGGGTAAGCGCTAACACGATGGCGCGAAAATTTTAAACAGATTCGAATTTACGAGGTTGAATTCATACGAGTAAATGATAATATTCAGGGTGATAGAGAATAAAAGCAATGAAAGAGTAGACAAAACAAGCATTTTAAAAACAAGTGAAGATATAATATAATTCTTTTGAATTACATTTCATGCAATAGATAAATTATTCGATTAGATACGTTAAATAGATGTGTTCTCAAAATTAATTATTTACAAAAAGCAGTATTATACTACAAGTGTTATGTTTATTAATCTATAATAAAGTTAATATTTTTATTTTAATATTTTTCATTTACAAGAAAAAAGTGCTTATTTTATTTATAAACTTTAATACTTAACTATCGCTGAATGTGTAAATTTTAAAAATGATTAAAAAATTAATAGTATATTGTTTTTTGTTTTCCTTAATAAGTATAAAATTTTCGTTGAAAATAATTAAACCAATTATAATTGATCTCTGATGTTATTATAATTATAGAGACAATTTATTCAAAATTTTTGTTTCCACACCAGTGTAGGATTTAAACAATTTATAATTTCTTATAAAATTATATATAAAACCAAAAAATAAAATTTATTCATAATTTAACTGAATAAAAATGTAATAAAAAATGTACGATTCCCAAAGATAAAAGTTATGTATGGAAAGAAAGCACATGTTTGCACGTGGATTACAGCAGTTACAGTCCTAGCTCAGATGTAACGTTTTTAACACGAGTGAACGATTGTAGGATAAGAACTTTCGGTGTTAGTCGCCTGTGGTGTGGTCGTACCTAAGTTTATCTTCGGGAGTTGCATGCGCGCGCGTAACTATTGCTCTGCCACCGACAAGCATCATCTCAAAGGTGACAAAAAACGAGCTTTTTCCCTCTGGGGTTTCAACCAGTTTCATTTATAGAAAAAGAGAGAGAGAGGAGAGAGAGAGTCCTATATACGAAGATATGGAATCAACCGGCGGTGCCTCGAACTCGCTGTCCAAGTGGATGGTAGCTTTGATGGTTGGGACACCGCTTGCCCTGGGCGTGGGATATATGTATTATAATAGGAACAACTCTCCTAAGTCTGATAAAAAACCAAGTACGCGCAAGGATAAGAAGATATTTCATTATAATGCTGAGAAACAAGAATCTGTCGACGACAATTCATTAGAGACCAATGATGTGACTTCCATCAAGGTTAGGTTCTGTAACTTTTTCAAATATTCTTTTAGACCATTTTTCTCTGATATCAAATTTTCAATCGTTTTAAATTTAATATTTCTTCTTTTTTAGCGATATAGGAGCTTAATGTTAATTAATGTTACTTTTCCCATTTAACTATAAAAATGTTTGCTCATGGAAGTACTTATGACTTATATTCACTTAAAAAACTTATAAAATCAATATCTATTTTCATGGTAACATTATATTTTTTCTTTTTTCTTTATTACTACGTTAATAACAAAATTTTTTAATTAATAAACTATTAAATTTTAATAAAAATTGTATATTTTAATTCAGATAATACCCATATAATATTTTATAGACATTATCGATAACTATAATAATTATATCTATTTTATTATATATTTATAACTTTACTTATCCTTAATTATAATAAAAAAAAGAACAAACAAAAATTTATATTTATAAAATATTAAAAGTATTGATTCAAAACAATTAAAATAATTTATATTAATAATCATATAATGATAAAGCAATTTTATCATAACATTTAGAATTTATGAATATGTATGAGTATGCTTTTGCATTATATGTATGTAATACATATAATTAAAAATTAAATATTTTTAATTACAACAATATTATTGATATTATATTAACTTCTTAATAATTATGATATTTATTTCTATATATTTGAATTTTTTTAATTTGTTAAAAATTATATTAATAGACTTTGCTGTACTTATTTATTTTAATTAAATGTAAAATATTGTAATATATCATAATATTATTAGTACCTTATAATGGTTTTATAAAATACAATTTATACATTTTATACAACAATAAATAATTTAATTATGACTTGTCATTTTATTGCAATAAATGTATTTTATTTCACTAGATATCACTTAAAAAATCAGAAAGATTTAAAAAGGAAGGAAATAAGTTTTTTAATTTAGGAAAATTTGATGAAGCTATTTCTCAATACAATTTAGCTATTGAAACATGTCCAGAAGAAAATACAGAAGAACTAGCTACATTCTATCAAAATCGAGCTGCAGCCTACGAAAAATTGGTAATCATTAATATAAAAATATTCATATGTGTACCATTTATGGTTGTTTTATTTCCTTTTCTAAATAATATTTTTGTCTAGAAAAAATTCAGTGCAGTTAAAGCTGATTGTACTAAAGCATTGGAACTAAAACCCAAATATATTAAAGCTCTAATACGTAGGTCCAGAGCTATGGAATTTTGCAATGATTTAGAAACTGCTTTAGAAGATATAACAGTTGCTTATTTTCTTGAGAAGTTTTCAAATCAAAGCACATTAGATACAGCAGAAAAAATATTAAAACAACTTAGTAAGTTTAAAATAACTAATTCTTGGTTTAAATTATTTATAAGGTAAGATACTTTTCTAAAATATTTAAAAATGATAAATTCTTGTAAACTTTGAAATCATAACACTTTACCAATATGTGTTATTTTCAAAATTTTATAACATGTATTTACATGGATAGGATTCTTTTTGATCTTATTAAATAATTAAATGTTATACAGGCTTGAAGCACACACAAGAACATATGGTAACTAAAAAACCAATCATGCCTAGTAAACATACTATTGCTACTTATTTCTCAGCCTTTTATAATGATCCTCTTTTATCAAAATTAAATGAGCCATCTCTTGAAGAAAATAACACGTAAGTTCTAATTGTTTTTGTTTTTATTAATCTTTTAATGAAAAATCCTATGAATTTATAAATTTTTCTTTACTTATTTAGGTCATTTAACAAAGCATTATTAAGATTAAAGAAGCAAGAATATGATGATGTAATTCCACTTTGCATAGAAGAGTTAAATAATCTTGATTCAAACGATAATTCTTTGCACAAATTAGAAGTGATTTTATTAAGAGGTACTTTCTATTTTTTACTTGGTCAACATCAAGCTGCATTAGCTGATCTTACTACAGTTATTACTAATGATGTTAGCAGTAAGGAACTGAAAGTTAATGCTTTAATCAAACGAGCAAATATTAATTTTCAACTTCAAAACTTAAACAAAAGTTTTGAAGATTTCACAGAAGCTGAAAAAATTGATCCTCAATGTGGTGATATTTATCATAATCGTGGACAGGTAAAAATATAAATAATTTTATTTAAATACAACTAAATTCAAGTTTTACATAAGATATGAAAAATTTCTCTTATATATGTTTTTAATTTACAATATACAACAATAAAATATTTATTTTATAATCAAGTTTTATAAATAATAAGTTTAGTATAAAATTTGAAATATAATTATAATAATTAATATTTTACTTTTAGATAAATTTTCTTTTAGAAAATCGTGATGAAGCTAAATCAGATTTTGAAAAATCTGTAGAACGAAACCCAGGATTTTGTATAACATATGTACAAAAGTGTTACACAGACTATATTTATGCTAAATTGAAAAGTGAAATGACTTTAATGAATAATGTAATGAACAGTTTCAAGGAAGCTTTTGAAAAATTTCCAGAATGTGCAGAAGGTTATGCTTTATATGCCCAGGTAATATAACCATAAATATTAAATTTTAAATAAACTACATTATATTAATTTAAATTTTAGTTATTAGTACTCAATAATCAATTTGAAAAAGCTGATTCATACTTTCTTGAAGCATCAAAACGGGATCCTAAAAATGCCACAATTTATGTACATAGAGGGCTATTACAAATGAATTGGAAAAATGATATTGAAAAAGCTGTAGAATTAATTAAAAAAGCAATAGAGCTTGATGACAAATGTGAATATGCATATGATATGTTAGGTACTATCGAAATTCGAAGGTATAAATTGACAATATATATTTCTAACTTTATTCAAATAAAAAAAAAAAACAATTTATTTTTATTATATATAATAAACATATTACATAATTTAAAAACTATCATGATACAATTCCAAACAAATCATACAAATGTTTCATATAAATTTCTAATAGTGTTTATCTTTTTATGCAGAGGTCATGCGAAAGATGCAATAGCTCTTTTTGATAAGGCAATACTTTTGGCTCGCAATGCTACTGAAATTTCGCATATTTTTTACTTGCGAAATTTAACCAAATCTCAAATCATAGTATCCGAGAGGCTAGGAAGAGACATTACAAAATATTTGCATCAAATGCTTTGAAAAATTTAATATTATCTATATTAAAAAATGTTCCACAAAATCGAAAATACAATCAATCAAGAAAGTCTATCGAAACAGAAAGATCTATAGACTATATTTAATTAACTAAAAAATTTAATAGAAAAAAGATAAAAATAATGAATTCTTACTAAAGCGTTTCAAGTTTTTGAATTGCTAATTGTATAATAAAACTAGTAGTTAACTCATTTTTTATAAAGGTATTCTTTTTAATGGAACTGTACTACTTAAATAACACTAAGGGATAAATGAATTTTTCAAAATTATATATATATATCTACTATTTCAATGCCAAAGCAAATTTTGTAAAAAATATAAAATTTTATTTTGAAATTAACTAATCAATTCTATTTTCATAATTAATAGTAAATTCTGTAACTTTTAATTATAGTAATTAGTCATAATTTATGAAAAAAATAAATATTCTATTATGACTATCATTTAATTTTATGAACGTCATAATATTCATAAACTGAATAATTATATTATAATTTACCTAATAGATTATGTATTTTCAAATTAATTTAATAGTTGAAAATATACTTCATTTTTTTAAAATTATATAATAAAGCTATACAGTGCAATGTATTGCTATACACATAAAAAGATATAATGATATTTAAAAATTTATTTTATTTTTTTCGCATATGTAAATTAACTAATAATTGACGAAATATATAAAAGAATATTTTAAATAGATTTTATAGGAACTTTATAGACTTTTGATTTTATTAAAAATGTTCAATGAGTAAAATTATTCAAATTACATTGCGTATGTATCTGTTATAAACCAACAATTATTTTAAGTCATATTAGTACTAAATAAAATATTGTAGTTGATGTTTATATAAAAGAAATCTCATTTGATAATATAAATATGTTTTTTAAATATTTCCATTTTTGTCACTTTAATTACATTTTTATATATTAAATATGTAATTAATATTTTCTACATTTTTTCTTAGCTATTTTATAAATAATATTATTGATAGTATAATTAAACTTATTTAAAAATTAAAAACAAATGTAATGAAAATAGAAACTGCATTGTTCATGTAATAATTAAAGTAGATTTTGTTATATGGTGTGAATAATGTATATTTAATACATTATATAAATATACTATATTATTTATATATAAGTAAATATATTTAAACTTTATTTACATAACAAGAAATTTATAAATACAAATTTTTTCTTGTATATTTTAATCATATCAGATATAAAATATTAATATTTCAAATAATACTCTGCACATATGTGATAAACCTGAATGAATATTTTTAAGCTGTATGTATACATACCAACATATATATATATATAAATATTCATATGTAATAATTCAATACATATAAGATATTAATTCTTATAAAAATTCAATAAATATATTGGTCATTTTAAATTTTTAAGTAGAAATATAAAACATTCCTGTAAATAGAATGAAAGAAATACATAAAAATTTAAACAAAGGTTCGCTAGTTGAAGTAAATTTGTTTTTAAAATTATTATGTAACGTTTATGTTTTTAACCATATTATAAGTAAAATAATATTAATATTTAAAATTAATACAATTTTCCATTGAAGGAGTAACCTAAAACGACAAAGAATAATTTACAACTGTGCACGTGCATATATTTGTAGTTAAATATTTCGATAGAAATAATATAAATTTATATTAGCTTTTTGTTTTTTCATTCTTTGGATATAATCGACTATTTTTTAGTCTTGCATTATAGTGTCAAAAGACAAAAATTTAGTCGATTTTATTTAATTTGACTGATACACATTTAAAAAAATGTACGTTTGTTAAATTCATCTCAGACAATAATGGTACTTTTTCAAATATCATAAAATATGGATGCTAACGGATACCTTATTATAAATGCTAAAATAGTGCCTGAAATCTAAATCATACGTATTATTATTTAAATTTTATTGTACAAACTTTGATACTATTACATATATTGCACAATCAATGTAAAGTATATACTTATTAGGTATTTCATACATATAAAGTACCGAATACTTTAAATTATATTATCTACAAATGCCCTTTTAACACTAATTAAAAAAATAAAATAAATATAAGAAACCCTTGATTGGTTAATATATGTAAAGAAGTATATATTTAAACTATATAAAAAAATCTTAGTAATCATATGAGCTTAATATTTTTAAATTTATTGCTTTATTATTTAAAAAACAATTTACCTGAATAACCAATAATATTTTGGTCAGTGTTGATTCTTTTAAAGGACCGATTAAAATAAGTAAAAAATTTAATATAGTTAAATTATTACATGTAACTACGCCTTTGCTATCTTCATGCCATTTGATAATTTTAAAAATTTTGAATATGCACATAATGAATCTAGCTATTAAAGAAGATAAAAATTAAAAATTAATTATAAATCGACTATGTGCAAAAAGCCCAATAAATGAATACCTAGAATATTTAGATCATTTTTTTTAAATATAGTCGTACTAGGTTTCAATTTATCCGTTTCTTCATCATATCTATAACAGAAATTAAAATTCTTATGCACAAATATTTTCTTAAAACTATTTATAAATTCATTGCATTGAGTAAAATTTGTTACATAATTAAAAATAGGCAAAATATGAATTAACTTTAATAATAATCAAACAATATTAATTTCGCGATTTTAATTAATTTACTGCATATAATGCATATTATTTAAAGAAGCTTTTGTTAAATATACTTAATGTAAAATAAAATTTATCATCATTTATTAATTTTTTATAAACCATTAAATAATTTTAAACAAGAAATTGATTAAATTCACCTTGGCAGTCGATGTCTGGGACAAGGTACTAAATGAAAGAGCTGGGGTACGCTGTAGAGGAAATTAAGTATTTGAGGAATAAAAAAGAGCAGCGTTGTTTTACTAAAATGTCCAATTATACCAACTACAGCAAATGTCATCCCTGAGAAGTAACAAAATGTATCCCCCACGAAAACTTTTGATGGATACCTGAAACACAGAAATTTCCTCCTGTAATACTTATCAAGATCATGATTCTTTCAATCACCTCAAAATAGTTTTAAAAATGTCATTAAACTGTAACATCCATAAAAAATTAATTTTATTTTATTTATTTTTATATGATTTAAAAAATCCATAAATATTGAAATAAAATTTCAATACTTTATAAATGTATAATTAAAAAAGGATATAACTATCAGTTAGTTTAAAATTAAAAATATGTGGTCAGATGTTTTGTGATGGAAATATATATTTTTTTTAAAATAAAAATTAACGGTATAAAATTTATTCTTTCTTTTAATATTATAAATATTTTTTAACAATTTTTTATTACATATATTATTTAAGTGATTAAAAAAATCCAATTTTTTGCTATTCGAGCCACCTTGTACCAAACTGTAAAAATTGCAAATAATCATCTCAATGATATAAATGTATGTATGTATATATAATATTTCATACATATATTTAAATTACCAACTATGTATTTCTTTTTAAAATTTAATTAACTCAATACACTTCTTTACCTTAAATGTACGATATAAAAATAACAGGATATTTAATGAGAATTTATCCTAAAATAAAATCCATATTCTAAAATCAATAAAAATTTAATCTTTTATTATTTGTAAATATGCATTAAAATTATTAAGTATAAATTTTTGTATACTACAACCGAATGAAATTTTTAGTATTATTAAATCAAGTGTAATTAATCCAATACAAACACTATTACAACATACTAGATAAATAATTAGGCGAATAAAGATAAAATTCTCCATAAAATATTTCTAATAAAATATCAATATGAAATGATACACGTAATTATTTGACAAAAAATTTACCGAATTATTCAATTAATTTTAGGAAAAGTTTTTTTTATTTTTTGGGTATTTATAAATTTATTTATTCGAAAAATAGGCTTTTATATACTTTTTGGAGATTCATAGATAACTACAATTTCAATTCATAAATATATGGTAGTTTAATATAAATGTATAATGAAATATATGATATTTCTTAGATACATTTTTTAGAACTTAATTAAAATAATAAATGTTGAAATTACATCTCATTTTAAAACTATAAATAAATTTTGTTTACCATAATAATTTTTTTACTTCCAATAAAAATTCCATAACATAAATTCTATAATTTTTTAATTTAGTTTATGATTAACTTTATTTTATTCCAATTCAAGATCCACATCTCATAAAAAGTAAATATTTTTATAAATACATAAAAGATTTCATCATTTTTGTTTAATTAATAATAGACGAAATAAGCAATAAGAATCATATTTGAATATTACGAACAGTTTTAATTATGTTATAAAAGCAGTTTAAAATTCTTATCTTGTAGTTTGTATATAAAGCAAACAATGTTATTAATTTTAAATCACGAGATATGGTTACGTGAAAAGTTAATTTGTACTCGTATTAAAATGTATAAAATTACAGTTTTAAACAAATAAAAAAGGAATAAGGTATTTATTTATTTATTTAAGGATGTCAGTATTTAAAAAATTCGTATTATTATAAAAAGAATATAAGCTGGTATTTTGTTACAGAGATAATCTACAGGAAAAACGCATAAACAACAAAATGTTAATCAAGATTAAAAAGTATACCTAGATAAACTAAATAACGCATAATATGCACAAGGTAATTCGAAAATAAGAATATATAGCCGGAAGTATCTTGAAGTAGCTCTGAAGCCAAGGACTGCACTCACCTGTTGGACAGAGAGCGGAGAGAGCAGATGTTCCGAGCGAACGAAACCCTGAGATTTTCTCAGATCGAATATAAGAGCCCCAGAGACAAAGAAGTTAAGAGTGAAAAAAAAGGAAATGGTGGGACGAATCGGATAGCTGTTATTACTCGACACGGCGGTATTCGACAGTCGGCAATTCAAAAATGCTATCGACGTACTTCTAGAGATTCTTCGTTCCAAGGACTACAAGTAATCCTTCATCCTTATGCACTGAGAAAGAGGTGACCTCGAAGAGGTTAGTGAACGCTACAAATGTTATTTCTGTATGTTCGAGCATCGAATTTTTTATCAATTTGATATTCTTACTCATCAACGTGTATTACCCAAGTGCGCCTATATTTAATAAACTATAATTAAAGTCTGTGATAAAAGTATTCTTGAGCTTATGACTTATATATAATATCACAATATCATTGATTAAAATAATATCTATTTTTATGATTTAATTCTTTTCATTTTTACATCTCTAAATTTATAATTTCTCATTTATGGCAATGTTATAGCAACATAACGTATAATTTAAAAAGTTATTTTTCACCATAGTAGATAATATTATTCTAAATTATTTTTATAAATCAACTTACAATAGGGAATTTTATTTTTATGTTCATATTTTTTCACGAATAATACAAAGACGTTAATAGATATAAAAAGAGCCTATTATTTTCATCGTAATATCAATTCAAAATAAGCCAAATGTAAAATTTAGAATGTACATTCTCTTCTAAGAGAAACATAAGTTCAAATTACACACATTTAGAAATAACGGAAATTTTAATACATATGTAAAAATTACAGAAAAACTGTATAAAAATTTATTTCTAATTTTTTCGATAAATTCGATTTTAATTGAATATCTAGAATATTAAATACCTTTATTCTATCGAAGAAACTTCTTACTTTGTTACATAACAAGTTTTTAATTCTTATTCTAATAAAAACATGCCTTTGGCTTTTATTGATATAAAATTTAAAATAATTTAAAAATACTTATTTACGTACTTTAAAAATATGTCAATCATTTTTGAGCATATAATAATTTATTTTTACTTTAACTTAGATTTTTTGTTCCTAAGTACACAAAGTTTTATTGACAATAGTTTTAAAACAAAGAAATACTGACAGAAATATTCAAAATTTTAATGAATATAAAATATATATTCATTGAATAAAATTTTAATACATTCATTAATATGCAGATCAACATATATCTAATGTACATACATAATGTGTAGTTGTTATTCAGATTCCCAGTCTAAATTTTTTATTTTTGTGATACTTATATATAATTTAATCATAGAAAAATATTTATTTATATATAATATATAATTTAATATATAAACTTAATCATTATATCCTGTTTTACAAAATAAAATCCATTTTATTTTATACATATTTTTTTCTTTCCTAAACCATTAATAAAATTATGGACACGAATACTAACTTTAATTTAGTTAATAATCTTTTAAATGAGTGACATTTATAAAATACTTTTTTGAGAAGTTGAAAAAGTAATGAAGGAAATATGCTAGTAGCTACCGTGTTAATAACAGATATATATATGTTTTACACATTCTCTAATATTTTATATTTATAACATATTTAGTTTCTTAGAAATTTAAAAGTATTTTAAATTTTATTGTAATTTAAAATTTTACAAAACCGAAGAAATATTCACATAAAATAGCAGTGTATACAAAGTAAATATTTGTTTACGTTAAGAATAATAGTTTTGATTAAATAATACATAAAATACTTGAATTTTTTATTTATATTACTACGAATATTATATTATACGATTTTAGGAATTTTACTTTTTGACATGTTAATCGAATAGAATAATATACTATGCCTATTATACTAATTAAGGCATTTATTCTCCTAAAGAGATGGACTAAGAATTAAAGGTGGTGCACTTATGTTTTAGTCAGTAGAAAAGGAATGATTTATCTTGTTCAACGATACATAATTACATAAGATAACAAAATTAAAATCTTTGTATAATAAATGGTTTTAATATTTTTAATAAAATGAGTATTTTTAAATATAATGCAAAATTTCTATATGGTTTTTTATTAAAATATTTGCAAATGGATTTTATTAATAGATTTAT
Organism: Dolichoris vasculosae; assembly: GCA_018907195.1. Taxonomy (NCBI): domain Eukaryota; kingdom Metazoa; phylum Arthropoda; class Insecta; order Hymenoptera; family Agaonidae; genus Dolichoris; species Dolichoris vasculosae. Next base: position 3,298,583 of record JACCHY010000014.1, on the reverse strand, counting down.
TAAATTTTCAACAATTTTTATTTTATAACCAATATAATAATTTGTACACAACTACAACTATAACAGAAAAGTTTTTACGTTTTATAATTAATAATAAATCGTATTTGTTTTATTTAAATTTTTGATTATATATTATCAATCTTTAATAACAAAAAATCAATTTTTTTTATGCTTAAATTTATTTAGTTTTTAGATTATTTTATTTTTATTTACAACACTACACGTAAGAATAGTAATTTAATTATTAACGTTATTTCAATAAAAAAAAATAAAAATATGGTCGCATTTCAAATTGTTGTATGATATTTTAGTTATACAGTGAATTGCAAAAATAGTTAGTAATAAAAAATATTTTCTATTATTTTAATTATAATATTAAACTTAGTTTAGTAAGTCATACATTATATTAAGTTTAAGTATAAAATTTATTTTATATTACACGTACAATTGATTTCAGCAGTCGTATACATATTCTTTCACATTCCACCTAAATTTAAATAATCAATGAATAAAAAATAAGACTTCCATACTATGGGATATAATATATATATATATATATATATATATATATAATATATATTATATAAAAATCTTATTTTTATATTTATTTACAAGTTAAAATTTTCATTTCTTTAAGATAATTATATAATTTATAACTTAAATAGATGTTCAAATAAGATCAAATTATATTAAATATTTTGTCTCAAAAAAGAACCTTATTTGGTATAAATGAAAAATTAAAATGTACATATAAATATATTATTAAATATTTGATACAAAATAAATATATATGAAATAAAACTTATAGAATATTTATATATTTGTGATTATAAATAAATTTTTCTAACTCATATTTAAATGAATTTATATTACATTATTTAAATAATTTATATTAAAATTTAAATAAAGAAACTTTATAAAATACTTCCATAATTTTCGATTAAGTACTAAAATATGTAATTTAGAACTTTAAAATACTTTTACATTAAGAATAAAAACCTATACTATTTATAAAATTTAATTATTGTATTTAAATTTAATTAAATAATAATTTCTGAACATAAGAACTGAAGCAAATAGTTTTCTATCTTTAAAAATATTTGTAAAATTAAAGTAATCCGTTTAATGAATTATAAAATTTACCGAATAAAAATTTAATTTGCACAATAATTGAATTTCGATTTTAAATAATATTTTTAATCAATATGTTACAATATTATAAATATTAATTTTCAATAAAAAAGAAAATATCTGACAAATGCACGAAGGAATAGTATGAATCATCGATGAATAATAACTAGTCTCCTTTCAATAAATGGCAGATACATAGTTTCATTAAAATAAGGAGTCTATAAATCAATGCAAAGTTTTACACATTATTAATATTGTAATCAAAATTAATATATATAAATTATTAGAATCGCAAGAAATATGAAATATCAAATCAGATAATTATCGAAGGAGATGCACGTATTAAAAAAATAATATAACTTTATTAAAAGATTAGAAAAGGGTCAGCAAATTACATTAATGTTATTCTTCGCATCCTCTCAACACTTTACTAAACGATATTATAGATAATGGATAGCGAGAGAAGAAACAAAATTTTAAATATATCGTCTTTAGATGTTTATATTTAGATGTTTTATAGATATTATTTTGAGTATGAATAACTTGAGAAACAAACAGTATTTTAAATTTGTAGATATATTAAAAATAAATCTTATTTACTTTCTCTACTTTTCATAAATCATTATTAGTATCAGATAAAAGATTTTAGTATTCATTTTGATCAATGTTAATCGGTTCAGGCAGACTATATCAAGAAAATAAATATATTTACAATTTATACATTATGTACAAATAAAATGTTAAGCTTCAATTATTAAGACTCAGTTGATATGATGTCTGAACATTTAAGCCTCAAAAAATAATTTTTATATTTACGAAATGCAAATTTATAAATGTTTGAATTTATAAATAATAAATTTATAAATATAACACTCCATGTTTCCACCTAATGAGCTTATTCATACAATATAATATAATATGATCAACATTTCTATTTAAGCAAGCGACAATACATATTAGTTGTAATCAAGAAGTTTTTACGTTTCTTTTAAATTATTTCTAAGCTAGAACCGAAATGAAATGAAGTACATAGATGAAATATAAAAAATTAATAAAATAACACTATGATAAATGAGGCTAATACGCAAGTATTTATACATAAAAGAAATATTAATTCGAAAAGAAAATGAAGTCGGTTGACGGCATATCGACGAGGATACTAGCCGGGGTTCGCGCGCCTGCGCTACCTTATAGAAGCCTCGTCGCTGTATTAGCATTTTAAGGTAGAGGACGACTGTCCGCCTCGGCGAACGGTGGCCGAAAACAGTTCGGCGCGCGCTTTCGCCGTCCGCTCGAACCGCCGTGGGCGTGGCTGGACGCCTAGGACAAAGGGCATCCTCCGCGACTTCGGTGAGGACAATGCGCCGACGACGGCCGGCTCGACTTTATTCTGGAGCCTCCGTCTCCTGTTCCACGTGAGCCCAAATTCGACTACTACTAAAGCTCAGGGACCGCCCCGGTGAGTGCGCGCAACTCCCCTAGTGGAGAAAAAGTCACCAAGGTAAGAAGGTTAGAGTTATGCGCGACTCTAGTATCCACGAATGATGAGTTTGATCAGGGAAATTGAATAGCCTCGTTAAGCTCTTCTTGAATTCGTTTGTTCGTTTCTTTCACGGTTAGGCTAAGGTGTTTATAAGCAATGACGCAAATCATGTCAGGGGTCCAATAATCCCAATTTTCACTTTGCTTATCGCGCCGTTGATTTTCCTTTCATGTATTATCAAAGTTCCTGATTCCTTTACAAGATAAGAATCGGTTTGTCGATTTTAAAATGTACGCTTTAGCATCGTCGAACTTTCTTTTTCTCTTTAAAAATAAATGACGCCTTTTATCCGTTAATCTATTAACATTTCTACACTTTATATTATTTTTAATTGGTAGAATTCATAATTATTACAAAATAACTCTTCGAGCTATTCCAAGTTAATTATCGAAAATCAACTTCTACCTCCTTAGTATCAAGTATTCATTGCACTAGATTCATTATTCTGATCAAAAGTTTTATGACAGCAATTTCGTTGGTTTCATTCTTTTAATGATTTGTTGAAATCTATTGATGTAGATATTGACTAGGAGAACGTGCACGATAGAAAATTTGCGAATATGAACAAGAATATCATGCTAGGATATCGTCAATTCCTGGGGAGGTCGGGAATGCGCATGTAACTTCAGCCACGAAGTGAAGTGAAGTACTCCATTGATTTTCCGACTTCGCACGAGGGCTGCGATTAAACCTATATGTACGTGACGGAGCTCTTCTCGCACATTTCGCGAGATTGTTAACTTTTTTAATCATTGCTTTCGCCTTTTTGTAAACGGTTTCGGATAGAATCAACACTTAGCCGTCTACTATGGATAAACCGTCTGGGAGGCAAAGTTTAATTTTAATCTAAATTGCGAGCTACCGGTACACCTGGTAAGAGTGTTTGAAAAATATTTCCTTCATTTTTCTTTATTATTTTGCATTATTTCTTGATTGTACAATTTTTTTTTCATCTTGCATTACGATTGGTTTAACTATATTATTAAACATGAATTTTTATACTCGTGTGAAATTTTCAGAGAAAATTATTCACGTTAACACTCAGTGCTACATAAAAATTTAGAGCGTAAACGTATAGATCATAAATATATGTTACTTCAATTATTCATCGTAATATTATATTTATTAATAATTTTTTAGCGTACACCAACCTTACTTCTATTAAAACTTTGGTTATATAATATCCTTATTATGAGACTCTAAAATTTAATATAAAAATTCAAGCTGTTGAAATTCAATGAAATAAAAAATATATATATTATGTTATATTTATTTTAAGAGCAAATTAATTTTTTATACAGAACTAAATTTAACTATTCAAGATAATTACAATTTCGATAAATAGAAATGATAACCCAAATTTACATAATATATGTTACTATAAAAAGCATTTTTTTTGCAACTGAAACATCGTAAAAAATTCCACTATCAATAACAAAAATTAAAGATATGCAAGTGCAAAAAAACTATTACAAGAAGGTAGTATAATAAGCCGTTTGTTCAGTTATTGAAATATCACATTTAATATATATTTAATGGCCAAGAAACGTCATGAGATACAAATTATTAAGTACAGAACTTTAGCTTTTAAAATGCAGAAAGATGAAATCAGTGGTTCCATAATAATAAGTTGATATATAATCTATCTGCGTAACTACTTTGTAATAAAAATCGAGTTTTCACAATTTTAATTATTACCAAAAATAAATATGAAAAATACTAATGGTAAAATTTAGGTACCGAATTTCAGATTTCAAAATTTTTTTAACATTTCGGTATAAATAACATGAATATGATGTTTTCGTACAATTTAATTAATTATATTTATAATACTCTCTCTCTAATCAGCTTACAAGGATAGATAACAAGCAATATGTTCGTAAATACATTTAGAAAATTTAATCGTATTATATTTAATTGTGAGTTTTTTATAACAAAATTCGAATTATAATTAATTATTTGTATAATCTGAATAGCGGAAATAAGTAACTTAAGGCAATGGTCAAATTCATTGAACCAAATTCATTAAATATCTTTAGAAAATGCAAGTACACCTACTATGTATTTGATCTTCACTATAAATTTAAATTGAACTTAAAGGATACAATTAGAAGTTAACTTTAACTTACAATTAAATTAACTTACAATTATTCAATAACACAAATTTGTTTTAATGTGCCTTATCAAAAATTCAATAAAATCACTTCTTCATGAGCACGACAGATTCCTCTCGCTCGTTTCATTTTCCATTTCTCACTTTCTATCTATACATCTCTCTTTTCTGCTCTCCTTCTCTCCCACCTATCCTTTTCTATTGCTCCACTTCACTCTACTATCGCAACGACAAAGTATCTTCAGAAAATTTATGTAGGTGTAAGTCAGTCGTAATGCAATAGATTAAAAAAAGGATTTTGATATATTTAACCATAATTTTATTTTACATAAAGTTTTTAAATATAAAATTATAAAATAAATAATACAAATAAATTTGATTCAAATTATTTCCAAATTCTAATTTCATAAAAACACCACACCGGTGATCAACGAATTATGTTCAAATATAAAATGAGTATTAAAAAATTCAGAAACAAATAATGGATAACCTGTGAAATAGAAATAATTTGGAAGGATTATGAAACAAAACCCAAGGAAATCTTTCTATTCGTCATTTCGTACATGTCCAGATCGATGTACGAGAATCTTGCCATTAAATGCATTCATTCGAATGAAGCATCAACGCCACAAAAAAGCTATCCTCGCCCATCAAACAATCGTAGTAGCAGCAGCATCATCAATTGGAGAAGGAGCGACGACGACAGTGAAACGAACTCAAAAAGCATCCAGCAACAGTAAAGATGGCAAAGATCTGAATAGCGATGAAGAAGCAACGACTACATCGGCCTCATCTATAAAAGAGCGGATGGACAATAATTAGAAGTAACAACAATCTAACCAGTCACAAAAGGAAAGCAATGCCATGCAGACTCGCCTAGACTGGAAACTGGCTCTACTATGTACGTTATTAGTTCTGCAGGTGTTTATTGTCATGATTTACGTGGTCTCGATACCTCACGTCTTGAACCTCGATGCACCCATTCTTAGGAATGCTGTCACTTTCATCAATCTCGAATTTCCTCAGGTACTCGTTACATTTACTTCTAAATTTATATTATTTTTTCAAATACGAATTCTTTCGAATCACAGATTAATGGATGGTACACTGGAACATACCATTATTTAATTACGAAGACGATTATTCAGAAAGATATATTTAAAATTGGCCCTCGTAAAACTGTATATTACTTTATAAAAAATAATCGATTCTCGATAAAGTTAATGAATTATTTTTTAAAACTACTATTTCAAACAAATTAATGAGGTTGCTTCCTTTTCTCCTTTCTTATAATAATTTAACAAAACATAAAATAAAGATTAATTTTAGTTTTTTCATGAACCTACACAAATCTTTATGAGTGATTTGAGTTAAGTGAACAAATATTATTGGACTGGTTTAAAATAATATCATCATCTGTTCGTTAAAAACTCAAATTTTAAAAAGAAAGATAAAAAAATTCCTGCTTTGAAACGCTTGTTGTTACTTAAACAAGCGCACTTAAAGACATAGGCGAAAACATGACATTTTTTGTAAACGTGGTAAAGAGTTTATTTGCTTTATGAGCAGAGATGCTGTGCGAACAAAAGTACGGTCTCGCGAATGATTGCTGGTGAAACAAATCTACGCGATGCCAAGACCTTCAAGATGTTCCAGGCGTACAATGAGACGCTCTGTTGGCGGGCCGGCGTAAACGAGCGTCGTACCCGGTACGAGATCATCAAGCGCTGCGCCTGCAGCCAAGGATGGCACGGCTCGGATTGCGGCCAACCCGAAGTCGTTTGGCGTGCGATCATGGCCTCGAAGCAGAATGTGCACCTCAGGCGACGTAAATTCGCTCGGCGCATCGTCCATACCTTCTACTTACACGACCACGACTCGGCCATTGCTGAAGTCATCGTCGAAGAGCTCTACTCGGTCGTCGACCTCTTCGTAATTTGTGACTTCAGCCTTGTCGAGGATAACTTCCGCCATAAATTGGGTAACTGCCGAGATCACGCTTATTCTTTCGCATTGGTTGCGTTTCCAACGTTGAAAAAAATGGATACTGAAACTCCTAATGATCTTGGGACCTTCGATCGTCATATACACTAATGAACTGTATCTCTTGGTTAATGCCTTTAATTTTTTAATTTTGATTTTACCATTTTTAAGTAAATTGTTATGTTTGTACGTAAAAATGAAAAGTACACATACATAATAACTAAACACCGTTAATATAATATAGTAATTTTAACCGATCCTTTAAATTTATTTTAAGAAATTTTTTATTAATGTAAAATTTGCTAATGCTTAATAAAAAAGTGATGTTTTGCGCACAGAATATTTTATCTACGCGTAATAACGATACTTTTAAAACTTATTAATAAATAATAATTAATTTGTCTTCTGAAACTTTACAAATATTTTTAAAAAAACTAGTATAAATTAATAACTTTTAAATACTGTAGAATAATGAATATAATTTAATATAATCTATAATAAACGAGAGTTACATATATAAAAATAATTTTTTTAATAATAGTCATTTAAATAACTTAAGGTTGTATACAATAGAGTGAGGTAACACTTAACTTTATAAATGAAGTGTAATCAGCTTTTCTGGTCGTAGCCCTAACTTTATTATAAATTCTTACTTTTAAATAAAATTAATAAAAAAATTCAATTTTACAAAATTAGTTAACTGATAATGTACTTCATACTTATTTAAATTTGCAAATTTATAAATATTAATCAAAAGATATTAAAATGAACAATTCTTATGATTTCATTAATAACAAACTGAATCGGTTTAAATGATCAGCTACTATTTCTTTTTATATAATTTTGATTATACTACATGACTAAAATCTATAATTATTTTAATATTTTATATTTTATTTGTTTCGAAGGCAATTATAAAAATTGTCAAATTATATAATTAGAACAGTAAATTTTAGTAAATATTTTAGTAAATAACGGTAAATATAAATATTGATATTACAATATTATAGTAGAAAACAAAAATTAATGTGAATGCATGTGTTGGCGTGCGCGCATGCGTTTTTGGTTTAGGTAAATTAATAAATCGAATAACTAAATAAGAAATAATTTATTTTTTTTATTTTTCACTAGCTAAAGGTTTCCTGGCGAATCAACAACATAAGATCCTGTATATTAACGTAGCTTCCAAAGTTAAGAAGCCAGCCAGAATTATTTCAAAATATGTTTGGGATAGAGTTAAGAAAGTTGTAAAAAATATTAGAGACGATGATATATATGTATCAACGGATGTTGATCAAATATTAAATGCTAAAGCTCTGATGTTTCTAAAGATTTATGATGGTTGGCCTCAACCTATTGGCTTTCGACTCAGATGGTCAGTTTTTGGATTCTTCTGGCAACATCCGCTTAAAACAACAATAGCCATTGGGGCTTGTACTGTGGGTCTCATGCGTGAGGCTCATCGATTCAATTCACAGATTCTTGAAAAAGAACTAATGAATGATGTAGTCGAAAGAGAAACACTTGGTTTGGTCATTGGTGATTTAAATCATTACGGTGGTTGGTTTTGCCAGTTTTGTCAAGGACCAGCCAATATAATAATAACGCTACATGAGAAAAATAAGACAAAAGAAATTATGGTTGAAAGGAATGTCGATGTACCTTTTATTGAAGATCTTATCGGTACTGGTATGTGGTTTGATGAAAAAACTAGTTTACTGAGAGCATACAGGTCTCAGGAATCATATTATGCACCTGAGACTGTGATGAATAAAACATGGAAATATGACTGGTTGATTGAAAACTTCTATGCCAAGCTGGATTATTATTGAATAAAAACTGCTGAATGACAATGCCCCCAACTGTGATATTACTTTTACTTGAATACTCCATATACAAAACATATATGTATATTGAATTAATACTCCAAATTTGATGCTACATAAGCCTCTTTAAGTAAATCCCGTATAATTTATATGTTATATGTAAAATAATAAATCCAACATAGTAGCTGGATTTTTTATAAATTATACTTTTTTGCTTTATTACTTAAGAAATAAACAAATCTTCTATTGATTATACTCATTATGGAGAAAAATGTATTATTGTTTTATACTTACAAAATGTTTAATTAATTTAATAAAAGTTGAAAATAACATTTTAAATTGTTATTACTGTGTTATAACTTTTTTACTTACTTATTATGCTTCCACAGGGCAAGTGACGCAGCTATGTATGGAATTATGAAGTACATAGAGAACTGATGAGCCTTCCATGTATCACCAAATAATTCAATTACATTGAACACAAGAATACTTGATGCAATAATTAAACTCTGTCCAACTTCCAATCCGTTTACTCCAGCTAATATATTAATAGCATTTGTACAGAAAACAGCTAGCATTCCCATATACACATAATAAAATAACCACAAATCAACCGAAAAATCAAAAAATGCTCTAAAAGGCTTTGGAACAATTATCACAGTAGAATTAAAATTTACAAAATATACCATTAATAATGGTAAACTAGCAATCGTTGGAAGCATTAATTTGTGCCTCCATTGTAAATCCAAAACATCGTCAGCAAACCCCAAAAGCATCATACAACATATAGATAGTAATGCAGCTAACATTTCCACAAACTGAAATAAATAAAACATAATTCATATATATTCTTTTCCTAAATTTTGTTTTAAATCATTCATAGTATAAATTATTATTTGAAAAATCAAACAAAAAACAATATTTTTGATATATTTATTATTTTAATTTATGATATAAAAGATAAAATACCAAAATAATTCAAGAACTTGAAATATAGCTTTCTACAAATTTAATATTTAGCTGAAAAATAATATACAATAAAGTATGTAACATAAAGAAAATAAAATGTATAATAAATAGTTTAAAATTATTTTTTAAACAAAATAATAAATTTCATATTTACAATAAATGTTTTAAAATAATTTTTTATATAAATTTTATATTAAAAAATTTTTAGTAAAAATTAATATTATTATACAATACAAAAAATTCAATTTACCTCATTATGAGGAAAATCCACACTTTTTAAAATATAATCACTAAATGGTATTGGAATAAACAGAAACATTGTAATTAAAAAAGTACAGCCACTAACGACACCCATTGCTTCAGGACTAAAAACAAACAGATGAGATTATAAAAACAAGTTTTGATAAAATTTAAATAAACAGATATATTAATTATAGTTTAATATGAAGTTCTTTAAAACTGTCGATGTGTACTTACATTTTTATACGATTTTTTTTATTCATGTCAATACCAAAGAGGTTAGCTTTTAGAAATGTTTTTTGCAAACTTGGAATCAATTGTACCGTCAAAAAATATGTACAAAAAGCCATTGTTATATTAATGTATAAAGGAAGAGTTCGAATCGTTGATTGATCCATATTTTATGTTTTATAAGAAAAAATTAGTTTTAACCCCAACAAAATATGTACAATAAAATAAGAAATACAAATAATCTAAAATTGTAAGAAATACTATTACAATTACTGCTATAACCTTTTCAATTCGATATAACAGTTACAAGCTCTAAAAGGAAATATATACAACAAAGTAAAACTGCTGTGGTAATTTGACCATTTTGACAATAATTGTAATAATGTTTTAAAAAAAAAGATCACTAATCTTATAAATATATATTAGCGCGAATATTTAAACTACTTATTTTACAATTAAATTACTCATTTTTTAAAAGCATATTGAAATTTTTTTTAAGAATTGTAAAGTTATTTTTAAATATTGTACGAATATTTGTAACTATTAACTATTTGAATGTTGAAATAAAATGGACGCTAGTTTGCATTATATTTCTAAAGAATAAAACAGTACACATTAAATGTAATATAAAAAATTCAGATTCTACTATATACTTATTCAATGATTCAGAAAAATCAGTATTATGATCAAATATATTTAATTGATATTTTATATTAATTTAATTAAATTTTATAATATATTTTTAAATATTTAAAAGCCAAATAAAACAAAAAATTTCGAAAAATTCATAGATAGAATAAACTTCAATAAGTACATCGTAAGTCTGGTACCAGAGATGAAAAAGAGATTTAGATTTTATAAATTCATGATGCAAGAAATTTAAACTGTCCGGTCAGTTGGCAACAATTGAACGTACGTTAACATATCTCATATATTCAACGCCTGTGTCTCTGCTGTTAACCCGGTATGGAAAGACTGGGCTGTCGATTGTAATAAAAAATATGTATTTTTGAGTACTGATGAGACTCAAAGTATTTCTTTAGTGTATTTATTTGTGTATACGACGTAGAATATGATGCAAAAGGGTTTTTCTTTTATTATGTGATACACGAATGTAGCAGGAGCAAAAAATGGCTATTAATCTGACGAAAAATAAGGACGCCTTGGTGGCTGCTTGGCAGAGCGTGGTTGACGACAAGTCTCCCACAAATTGGCAAGTCTACCGTTCTTTCCGTTACACTTACACATATATAAGTGTATAGAATATTTTTTAACAAATTTTCCTGTTAATTTTTAATTTTAAAGAAAACCTCATAAAATATATAGCTATTTATTCTCATCTGTTTTTTTATTTTTCGAGATTAACCTGCATTTGTACACTTTTGGTTTTTGTAATTATTGTCTAATTATTAAACTTGATAAAAAGTAAAATTACAGTCGATATAGTCGTTAAAGTTGTTCCTTCCGATTCTTACTAATTGTCACGATGCGAATTTATTTTCCTCTATCTAATAAAGTTATACGATCATGTTTTCTTTACTAAATTTTATTTTTTCGAACATTAGCTTTCATGTTGTTTTACATGAATACACTGACAATATTATTATTCATTTTAAATTCTAGTAAAGATAAGCACTAATAATAAAATATTTGTATTTTAAACAAAAACAATTTCTATTTTGATTTTGAGAAAAAACTGTCAGTGATATACATTTCATAATATATAGTTTTACAAACACAAAATCAGTTTGTAAATGTTTAAAAATATATGTGCATAATTTATTCAGATTATTATAAAATTTTCTTTTACTTTGAAATAAAATATACAATGCATCCAATAACAATTAACAATTATTAAAAATTATAATTATTAAAAAATAATTTTCATATGATTTATGTTTCATCTACTCTAAAAATTCAAATTATAATTTTAAAAATAATATTCCTCTAACAAAAAGTATTGTATAAAATTTTTATATTAGAAATATAATTCATTTAATAGGGCTGTCTACAGTTATGAGGGTCAAACAAATAATTTAAAGGTTGTTAATACTGGAAAAGGAGGATTGGAAGAAATGATTGAAGAGTTAAACAGTGGAATGATAATGTATGCTTTTTGTAGAGTAATTGATATTAAAACTACTTTGCCAAAATCTTTACTTATCAATTGGGTAATTATTTAACTATATATTTTTTTAAATAGAAATGTTACAAAATATTTTAATAAAATTTAATAAAAAAGAATGGATAATTAAAATGTCATACTATTAAATTGCAACTAAATATATATTAATATAAAATTAAATTAACGAATTAATTAAAATTTAATATAAACTTACAACTTTATGTATATAATAAAATATTAAAAATAAAATATAAATAAATAAAACATGATTATCTATACAGCAAGGTGAGGGTGCCCCAATTGTAAGGAAAGGAACTTGTGCAAATCATATTCGAGATTTAGAGAGGCTATTGAAAGGTGCACATATAACAATAAATGCTCGATCTGAAGAAGATGTAGAAATTGATTTAATAATGGAAAAATTATCACGTGCTACAGCATCAGCTTATAAATTTAATGAACCTCGTGGTGAAAATGGAAGTCATGCAGGACCTGTAGGAACTACATATCGCAGGTTATTTAAATTCTTAAAAAATTGAAATTTTAATATAATTCATAAATTAGTTTGTTAAAAATATAAAACTGTAACTAAAAATATGCTTTACAAATATTTATATGAATTTATATTGTAGAGTAATACCGGCACAAGAGATTAATGCAAGTGAACGTGATCAATTTTGGCAAAAAGAAGAAATAGAAGAAAAACAGCGTTTAGAAGAAGAAAAATTTCGTCAAGAGCAAAACCGACAAAAACTTGAAGAAGAAGTAAGAAAACGCGAAGAAATGGAAACTCAGTTAAGAGATCAAAAGGTATTTTCAATATTTTTATATATTTTTTTTGTTTTGCTAATTTTAAATATTAAAATAATAGGTTACAGCAAAAGAAGATATAATTGCTAAACAAAGGCAAGCAGAACAAAGGGCAGAAGAAATAAAAAATTTGAGAAATCAAAACATTGCTACAAATAATCGAAATAGTGATTCAGATGATGAACCAAAATGTAGAAGTGATGAATTACGCAAACAAAGAAGCAAAGAAGCACAACAATTGATTGCTCAAAGAACTATAAATGCAAGAGCTGTTTTTGAACAAAATAGTAGTGCTGGACAAACTATAACACCTTCAATCCATCATTGTAAAGGTAATCATGTAAGAGCTGCAAAAAAAGCATTTGAACAAAATCATCTTCAATCAAATAAATTAAAAGAAACTACTAAATTTGAGTGAGTAAATTGAAAACATTATTTTTATTAATATTATGTAGGAAGATATTAAATAAAAAATTAATAAATATTGAAATAATTTTATTTCAAATTTAAAAAATTGAAAATAACGTTTTTTAACTAATCAATTTGATATTTTTATAGGAAGAAATCAAATATTGAAATTAAATCTGAAAAAATACAATCTACAACTTGTGTTCAACCTCAGTCACAATTATTAGTATCACAATTGCAAAATGATATGAAAGTAAATGTGAAAGAAATATCACAAATAAAAGAAAATTCTCTTCATGAAAAAAATATTATACAATATCATGAAGAAAAGACTGATGATATACAACAAATGCAACAAGAATTGGAAGTTCAAGAAATACCATTGCAAAATATCAATGAATCTGAAAACGAATTGTATGGTCAATTAGAAACTGGGCAGTATTTATACCTAGATCCTAACAATCAAGGCATGAAAGCAAGAGCTCTTTATGATTATCAAGCAGCTGATGATACTGAAATTACCTTTGACCCAGGAGATATTATTACTCATATTGATGCAATTGATGAAGGATGGTGGCAAGGTTTAGCTCCTGATGGAACTTATGGGCTTTTCCCAGCTAATCATGTTGAAGTAATTGATTATGGTTCGACTTGATGCAGGAAACCTAACAATATATTGTTTTATAAATCATTTATATTTATAGTGAAATAACTCTGAGAAATATTTTTTGTTTAATATCTATCAATAGTGGATTTTCATTTATAACAGTATTTTATTAGTGATAAAGAAAACAAATTTTAGTAATTTACTTATCTAATTTTATAAAAACACATTTTTTATCAACTACTAAAGAAAATGATACATATAATTTTTATACTGTTTAAAATCAACAAAGTGATAAAATATTTCAACTTTGTGAATTATAAAGTTAATTATTTGTTCACAAATAATTTTTAAATGACTTACCATTAAAATACGATATGTATATTTAGATAATTTTCGAAAAAAAAATTTAAGAAAATATAAGGATAAAATGTATCATTATACTTATGTTAAATATTTATTAAAATATTTTTCTTTACCTAAGTTATTATTTTAAGATTTTTTTACATCAAATTCCGTATATTGATTCTAAATATTCTGTTTATAAAATCACATTTAACCGTAGGTAATTGTTTAGTTTTTGATAAATTCTTAAATTAATATTATATGTACATCTAAAATTATAACTTAAAGTATTATGTTTACATTATTGAATTGTACGTAATTAAAAAAAAATAACAAATATTTTACAATACCAACTGAAAAGTGGTATTTCTTATGGGAAATAATTGGTTATTTTTTATTTAGCTAAATTAAAATATTCAATTATACTTAGATAAAGGTTTTTGCTGATAAATTTCGATTTGTTTTACATTATATGTATAATAATAATTTTTTTATTGACAATGGTGCAATAACTTCACTTGTACTCAATTCAAATCATGATCACTTGTATATATTTTATAATTTATTATAGCATTTGAATTGTTAAACAACTACTCAAAATAACATTATTTTTTAATTTCATTATCATTTAAATAGAATTAATTTTTTTATGATAAGATCACAAATGAAAAAATTCATTTGCAAAAGGACATTTTTTTTATTAAATTTCACACCTATTAATTCTCTTTAAAAATATTACCAATGAGTAATTTTAAAATCTTATAAAACTGTGAATTGATTTTTAATATAAGAATTCAAGTGATTGAAAATGGTAAATTTTAAACACTAAGGAAAATAATTGTAAAAATTATTGTTCTGTAATTTATTAAAAATATTAAGAATATGTATATAACGATAGGCAAAATTTCATTATAAATGAAATTTAAATAGTAAATTAACAATCATAACTTAGCGAATAATTATTTTGCTTTCATATCTTTCATTTTACAATATATATTATCGTGAATTAAAAAAACATGCATGCGACATCATTTGAAATAAACATTGAATTATTAATCATGTTTATGTATAAGAATTTTTAGTAAATAAAATATACACTATTATCTGAAAAGTATTTACAACCTTATTTTTTAAATAGAATTACACATACCTATGTAAAATTATTTCCCAAAAATAAATAAAAATTATTTTTGATGAAATAAGATAAAAAGTATTCCTTAGAAATTTGTTACATTCAATTAATTTAATTAAATAAGAGATGTTTGGTTTCAGTTTTATTAAAGAAATTACAAAATACTAAAGAACTTAAAAAAGTGATAATATTTGAATATTTATCTTCAATTATTTTTTATAATTCTTTAATTTTTGTTTTACTATATTATATCAATAGTATTTCTAATCACATTTTCTCGGAAAATTTAATTACATTTATTATTATTTTCGTTAGTGCATCAACACGCTTTCTTTATTGTATATAGAAAAAATGGACTTTGTACAATTTGTTTACTTGATCATTCGATGGTTTCCTATTGACAATAATTTGAACACTGTTCCTCTCCTTATGATGCCTTTTATGTTAATTTATTTTAACTTCTAAGGAAGTGTTTGCATAAAAGATAAGGGCACATTTTGTGATAAAAATAAACCCCTTATTTATGCAATTGTGTTATTATCAATAATTATTTTATAAAACGTTACAAAATAGAACTATAACGTTCTATGTAAAGAAAAAAACGCTATTTTCTTCATGATTTATAAAAAAAAAATATTAAAACATAAATAATGAGTAATATTGAAAGCAATGATAATTTTTTCTTAAATCATAACATTACTTGCATGACTATGCATAAATTTTATATTATATATTTTAAAATTATCTTTTTTCTAATCGGTCATATGCAATATTTAATACTAATCATACATTACAATGTATAAGATTCGTCATTCTCATTCTTTGTGTTTAAAATATATTTTTTTTATAATTCACTGCAAAAATAAACTCACTCCAACGAATGATAAATTTAAGTGCATTAAACCATGTCACTTTTACAAAAGAATAATATTCAGAAAAAACACTAAATGGTTCTCTTTAAAATAATGAAAACCGATATCCATTTGCTTTTTTTCGATGCACCGGAGAACAAGCATAGTTACAATAACAAAAATTTCATTACTTAAATGTTCATGTATTTGTCTCCTATATAACATCAACTTAATGTTCTTAATGACTTCCCCCACCAGCATCACTAGCCCCACCATTACCTGCATGACTCAAGAAAGCAAGATGACCCTTAGGACATTTGTTCGCATAATGCCCTTTACGACTACACTTATAGCATGTAACTTCTTCGAGAGGTTTCTGAGGACCACGGGGTCCATCACCCCTTGGTCCATTGTGCATATTAACACGGTGATGTGGATCACTATTACGGTGGTACTCCCGGTCCATTTCTTGACGTACTTGCTGCTCACGCATGTCTGGTGGCATCTTATTACAATAAATCGCCTTGTGCCCACTTTCTCCACAGAAGTGGCAGGTAATCATGACCTTTTTACCTTCTTTGGGTTGCATATCTTGAATAGCCGGTAACTCAAATCGTGGACTGAAAAATATATTACATATTATTATACAATCATTGAAAAATCATTTATTTTATAATGATATTAGACTAATAATTTTTACTTTATAATTTTCATAACTTACTGCATAAATTTACAGCTCGATCCATCAGGACAAAATCCAGCTAAATAAGCCATACATAAAACACGCCTAACATGTCGATGACGACATAGTGGTCCATGTCTGCAAAATCCTCGATCATACCATGGACAATCACGTACTTTAGTTTCAGGATCAATGTGTAAAAATGGACATTCCTTATTATGACATGCATCTAAAACACAATAGGTTATTAAATATACTTACTTCTTCTACAACTATAAACTTATATAAATTCACTTACTAAAACGTGAATAAAAGTAGCATTCTGGCATTTTTGTCATGTCATATTCGTGTAAAAATTCACACTGATCACCTTTTTTGCAAAGACCTCTCAACCAATGCTTACAAACAATTGTTCTATCACCACGAACATGTCGGAACGGGCAAGCTGCTCCTTTAGAACATGTTCCTTTAGGATAGAATTGACAAACTGCTGCAACGGACTCTAAAGATGTCGATTAAATTTAATGAAAGAATATTTAACAATATATTAGAGTAATTATTATTATTAAGCACTAATTTCAAATTTGTAAGTTCAAATTAATATCGATTTTACGGTATTAATTAGGAAAATTTTCTGAATTACACAATAAAACAATAATAGAAATATTAACAAAATTAAAACATTTAACAAAAATTATGCTTTTTTATTAACATAATTTATAAAATCATTGTAAATATCGTCAAGCATAACCTAAAAAATTTTTAAATGAAAAGTTTACTTACTATCCATCCCGGTAAAAGGTAAGGGTAAAGCTCCATATTGTTCATCCAATGCAACTTCAATATCAAAACGCATATGATCTACGTTAGCTACGATACACTCCATTATCAATAATTAATAATGAAATTTTAGAAAAAAATGTTAACTACATACATAACCTAGAAAATGAAATCAAAATCACGCAAAAGACGCCATTATGCCGACAGCAATGCATCCAACATTAGCGGTTCGAAAAAAAATTCGAATTTAAAACCAGAGTGACTAGTATTCATTCTATGACTAGATTTAGAACTGTTCTAATTCCAATCTGCAGTCTGCACTTCAGAGATAAAAACTGAAAAAATTCCCAATCAAGTCCAACATGTATAAATTTTTCGATTTTATGTATTATAAAATTATTGCAAATAATCTCATCATACAACATACTTGTGTATTTCGACAGAGTTTTAACTAAAATTTTAATAACATTATAACTTAAAATATTTTTTATTAGATACTTTAATTAAAACCAAAAAATTTCAAAATATAAATAACCCTCGCAGTCTTGATTTATTGTACTTCTGATTTTATTTATTTATAAGAATATGTTTTTTACAGCAATAAGAAATGAATAATTTGCTACAAATTAATATTTAACCATATTTGTTTAAAAATTAATAACATTATAAATACAATTTATGGGATGGCAATATTTATTATACAATAACCTAAACCTGAAATTTACATTAAAAATGTCATTAAAAGGTTATTTTTTGTATGTTTTATTTGTACAGTATTGATCGATAAATTTTAATCCCAAATTCATAAATAAAAACGAAATTAATTACGATTGTATGTACAACTGAAGGTTACCATATAATGGTCCAATTTCCTCTAATGGACTATATTGTAAATACAAATTATTGATATTAAAAAAAATTATATGTTAAAATATTTGACGGTTTTAATGTAAATTAAGAATACAAGTATTACAGAAAATTAAATGTTAATATTTGAATCTAGTAAAAAATTCTAATATTAGATGGCGTTGATGTTTATTGTTTCCATATTTCTATCCAAAAATAACGGAATATTGGAAAAATGATTAATATCTGTGTATTATTGATTCGGTGTCACATATTGTAATAAGTATTAAATCATAAACAAGTTTCAATACCTTATAATTTGTTTCCAATTTTATTTAATTTTAAATTTATGTGTTGTTATATTGTATTATTCAAAATTTATAACCTTCGACGACAAAATTTTTCTATCTAATATTTTTAAAAACCATGGCTAAATTTGTGAAGAAAGACAATAAAGTTGTTATTGTTTTAGCACCCAATGAAAACAAAACTTCAACACAAAATTTAATTGAGGAAATTAAAAGAATTATAGGAAATAAAGGCAAAATAATTTTATTGAATTCAAATAATTTGCAGAGTCGTAAGTCATTGAGAATCAATAGAAATGATTTGACAAAAAATCAAAATGTATATTACTTATAAAATCTAGAGAATTTATAAAGTATATAATAATTATATTTTTAGAGAAATTTGATTCATCATCGGTTGATATTATTTTATCAGGATTTGGTACTTCTTATATTCATAATGATGAATTATTAAAGGAATTTTTAAGAATTTTAAAACCAAAAGGAATTCTTGGTATTCATGAACAATTCGATAAAATTAAAGAAGCAGATTCTAATAATCTAGTAGCAAAGATAATATTAAATGGATTTTCATTACAAAATAAAGAACCTAAGACCATTGTATTGGATGATAGAAAAAGTATATATGAAGTAATTGCTGAAAAGCCATCTTATGAAGTAAATAAATTGTTCACACAATAGTATATAATTCATTAAAGCTATATTCAATTATGTATTTTATTATAATATTTCAACAGATAGGATCAACTGTGAAACTTGCCTTTAAAAAATCAGTTACAAATGTTTGGAAAATAGATAATTGTTCAGATGAAGATCTAATTGATGAAGATAATCTTTTAGATGAAAGTGATATTTTAAAGCTACAACTAAATACACTAAAAGGTATAAATTATGTTTACTAATTTAAATAGATAATCTTAGGAAGCTTCATAACAGTTTTATATTATATTATATGAGTGAATGTAGAATGTAATGAATATTCTTTTTAATTTAAAATAAATTTAAATATGTAGTACATCCTATTTGTTAAATATTAATGAAAATAAGATTGTTATATTATTAAATTGAAAAAATATGATTTATACTATCTAATATATGAATAATTATGTGCTTTAAAAAATTGTTAACAAGAAAAAACAGATATCGTTGCTAAGAAAGGAAAATAAATACAAAAGATGTAAATAGAAAAGATAAAATATTGAATTAATTAAAAGAATTCTTGCTAGTTTCATATATTTTTTAGTGAATACTAATTTAAAATTGTAGAGAAAAATTCAGTTAAATATATAATTTGATTTTTTATAAAATTAATTAATTACGTTTACTTTTTAAATTTTTTGATATATTTGATACAAATAAATTAATTTTACAATATAAAGAAACTAATAAGAAAATTTTGATTGTTGCATTGATACTTACATTCATCTTTTATGTAAAACTAAATAATTTTTTTTATATATAAAAAATATTTTACATTGATGTTTTGATTTATTAACATTTTATCACATTTATTTATTATATTATTTCTTTCGAAATTTTGAATAAATTGTGATTGAAATCATAAATGTTTTAGTTTAAAAATTTGTTTAATAATTTAGAATATTATTTAAATATATAATTCTAATAAAATATTTGTCTTACATAAATATACATATTTTGATAAATTAAATTTTTATTCAATTATTTTTAAAATATATCTTTATTAATGATAAATTATAATTAAGTTAATAATATGAAATTTTAGTTTGCGGTACAACAGGAAAACGTAAAGCTTGTAAGGACTGTTCTTGTGGTTTAGCAGAAGAACTGAAAGGAGAAACCATATCTAAAGAACATCCCAAATCTTCATGTGGTAGTGTATGTATAAACTTATTTTGATTATATATCATTAATTAACATGTAGTAAATATAAATACACAAAAAATAATACATAATTTTAATAATTGTAAATATGTTAAGTGTTAAAATTACAATATATTTCAAAATTTATCTATATCAATTTAAATTACGTGTAAAACTTAATTCAATTTTTCCAAATTAAATAAAATTTATTATATAGTAATTAACTCAAAAAAAAAATATAACAATCAAATTATAATACTCTTATATATTGATTTAATTATATAATTATATTATTAATAATATAAAACAAAAATCTTTATTTTAATATAACAGTTATATAACAATAAAATATTCTGTACTATAATAAGATTAAATTATATGAATTATATATAAAGATAAAATTGAATGTAAAAGTAATTCTTAGTGTTACCTTGGAGATGCTTTCCGTTGTGCTAGCTGTCCTTACCTTGGAATGCCAGCCTTCAAACCTGGAGAAAAAATTATACTTCCTGATACTCAGCTAAAAACAGACTCCTAACTGCTTGAACTTTTTGTAAATAATTTGCCATTTAAAATAATTATATAATCATTATAATAATAAATAATGAAATAGGTTGTTTATATTAATAACAAGAGAAAAATTGTAATAGAAAAAAAGTCAAGTGTTATAGTATATTGTTATAAATAAAAAGAACAAACATGTAGAAGATAAAGGCCATTTTATTAAGTGTTTTTATTTTCATTATATTTACAACAGTGACAATATCTTCATCATTCTACTATACGAGGAGTAATCAATTATTTATATATATTAAATGCTTCTATCTACAAGCAAATTTAAAAAATTTTCTTATATAAAAAATTGAATATCATCGATTACCTCTCGTATCACAACTATATGAGGAATATATCCCTTTCACCATAAATCCACTATCGCAACTCTGTGGATGAGTGTGTGGGAAAGGGCTATTTTCCAACAAGTAATTTCTTAAATTATATTTATTTTCTAATAAGCAAAAACCATAAACAATACTAACATAATAAAACAATTTTTGAATTTTAAATAATTATGTTAAGATTAAAAATTTGTCTTTACTATCATATATTTTAAAACTACTAAATTTAAGAAAGTTTTTAAATGATATTTGTTGAAAAACACAATAATACAAAAAAATCTTTACATTCTAAAATTAAATTGATTTATCGTTAGTAGATTTTGATTATGGATTCTCCTGATAAGTTCTATTGGCATAGTAGTAGTGACATTTATAGGTATTAAAAAACATTTTTATCTGAAAGGATTTAGTTGCCCTGCAATTATAATTTATTCTAATAAACGAAAAGGACATAAGTAACTTTTAACTAGTAGCAGTAAAATATTATTACAAATGCAAAAAATTATTTTAATACAAAATTTATATTTGTTAAGAAAGAGCATAAATATCAGTATTATATAGACTTCAATTGTCTAAATTATCAGTGTACTTTATTTTATAAAATATAATTTAATTACAAAATTTATGTTGTAATGAAAACGAATGTCAAAAATATAAGAATTCTATTTATTTTGTTATATTTTCTACAATGATTTTTTTTCATTTATGCTCCAAGGTTTTGTCATTTTATCTAAATCTTTACAATATGCGATATTATAAGTAGCATTACAATATAAATTATTTAGGTGCTTAATTGAAATAATCATACATTGTATAATTGATATTTCTTTCAAGTATTTCCGTATATAAATATTCACTAAAATAACATATGCTAAAAGTAAACATTTTTAAGAAAACAATCAGATTATTTATCTAATGAGGGTGAATTTATTTTGTTTTCTTATTCATGCTTTGGAGAATATTTTTTTTATTATTTTAATAAATACTAAATTACTATTTATTTCATTGCTAAATAGTAATGAAAATAATTTACTTTATGCATTCATGTGTGCATTCGTTCGATACTTTTTGTCATGTTATAGTTTACAATGTATAGTAGCATTTAAAAAATATTTAAAACTTACTGAAAAATATTTATAAAATGACTTTGTTATAATATTTCTTATAATTTCTTATAATTTCTTATAATTTTATTTCTTTTTTTAATTATAGGAACATTGATATTACAATAACTGAGATACTGAAAAATGAGGAAATAAGGATTTTTTTTTCAATAATGCTATAAATATTACAAAAAATGAAATCCATATTAAAAACTATTTTTATTATAAATTCAAAATATAAACTTAGTAAATCTTAAATATAAATCTAATATTTTTTGGTAATAAGTTGAATAAATCTAAATATTTTTAGCAGATTAATATTTGTAACTATGTATAATATAAGAAAAATAACAAAAGTATTTGCAATGAAAGTTTAATTTAGTAAAAATAAATTAATGATGTTAATAAAATGGGTATTTTTATTAATAAATTCTTTGATATGATATTAATTTTACGTATACGTAAATTTTAATTTAACATTCCATAGTTTTTTTTAATTTTAAGAACAATGAGCAAGCAATAATTGGATAAAGAACAGAATATAAAAAGGGAAGGCTTATGTTTCGAATACATAATACCGTAAAATATTTATAAGTTATGAGAAGTAATGACAGAAATCATGGAAAATAAAAATAAATATGTCAAAATTTGGCTAAGTTCATTAGTAGTTTACAATCATTTAGGATGAATAGAACAAAGAACTTTTAGTAATTTAAAACTCGCTATAAAGACGATTTTTGATCGATATAGGTTTATTCATGTATATATCACGAACATTCAATAATTATTTTACTAATGCCTTGATACAATATCGGTCATTCGTATTTAAATAGATCGAGTAGTTGTTCTAAATATAAGCACAATAATTTGATTAGATCTTCACATACTAGTGGGTATTGTAAAATTGTGTATGTATACATATATATATATATAATATATATATATATATGAATACACATGTTCTTGGATAAAAATTTACTCTATTACGCGAATAGTAATATTCTTTATCAAATAGATATACCGTTAAAAATTCGATGCATTTGTTTTTACTTATGTCTGTCACTACTTACTTTTGCTTACAGACTATATTAATCTGATTATAAAACACGAGAAAAATTTAATCGACAGTTAAAATGTTTATAAAATGTACTCCCGATATCGTATCAAGAATTTTTTTATAATGCGTTCTTAACGAATTTTTAGAAAATTTTAACTTTTCTGAATTATTAATAGAATAATTTTCAACTTTGTAAAAAACGTTTTTTTATATATTTAGATTTGATATTCTACAAAAGAATTTAATACATTATATTCCAAGAGTTTTAAATTTCTTTTTTTTTTGTAATAGACCAATCCAGAATCAGTTGCCTAATGTGTCTATATTTATATTTTTAAAAAAACATTTATATAAGAAATAGTGGTAAAATTAGATGTAAACTTAATTGTTATATTTTGCTTTGATAATATATCTAAAAGTAATACTAATGTAATCGTAATGAATTTACGTATTTTATTTGCATCTGAAGAGCTGTGAAAAATATCAAAGACTATTATTTGTTTTATTAGACAACATAACGAGCAGAAAAATACAAGCTTTGCTCAAATGCTAGTTACTGTCATGTTATAATTTATCTTATTCTCTTTTTAATGCTCTAAATATGAAGGTTAAAATTTTTAAATTATTATACCTTCGTTACTTTTTTCATTACTCAACGTATAAATTGATAGCTTGATTTATTACACTTTTGTAACTTTGACACTTTGGTCCTAGCATACTTAAATATTATATGAACACGTGGTGATTGGTTTAGAAGTTTTTTGAAAAATATTAATATTAAACTCATTTATTATTTATAAAAATACGAGAAAAATACTAAGTGGAATTTATTATCGTAAAGATAAAAAATGGTTTACTTACAGAAAATAGAAAGTGATTCTTTTTGTTACTCAAGAAATTTTTTTAGATAACTGACTTCAATTCTTGCTCATCGTGATTGGATAAATAAAAAATAAAGCAACAAAACAAACGATTTCATTTTATACATACAATCAGTTTAAGATTGACGTTGAAGCTTTTAAGCTCAGCCCCTAGTTAACCATTAAATATTTTATTTTTAAGATATACTTAAAAACAATATATTATTATAAAAAATAATTATGAATTTATTATTTTAGTTCAATATTGAACAATAAATTTTAACTGTTAAATAAAATATCAAATTTTATATTGATACGAATAATCATGCTTTGTAAAATTATACGTAGTATTTATTTATTAAGTACTGTGAAGAAATAAAAATGATTTTATTATTTATTTGAGATTATTTTTTAAAATTTGAATTAAGTCATTTATCTTTGTCCTTAAAATACATAAGTAATTTTATAATTTTTTACACCTACATTTATAAATTAACATTGAAATGTAGATTCAATGTGAAAATATTTATAAAATAACATTTATATGATCATTAAATATTTTTAAATTATCTTAAAATAGCCTAACTGTCACAAAATTTAAAAGGATTTTTTAGGGGCTGAATGATTATCAATTTTACAATATTCTAGATCTGTACATAAACGTTACAAATAGTATTTAATCACATTGTAGTAACAAAATTATTTTAAAAAAAAAGAAAGTGCTGAAAGAAAAAATTAAAAAACGTCTCTACAAAGTATTTTTCTATTTTAAATAAATATTTTCTTATATCAATAATAATTATAAAAGAAAAAATTGTCTTTAACAGAGTAAAAATACTTTGTAGACTTTGCTATTTTTGCAACGTAAAAGCCTTTGGTTTTCAAAGTTTTTAAGAATTTAGTACAAATTTTAGTACAAATTCGAATGTTATTCCAGCAAGTAAAAATATTTACTGGACTTCAATAACAATACTTAACAACAGTTTTTCGCCGCAAGTCGCGAAAATGCAGTCTTCAAAGGTCGCTAAGAAGTCGAGCAGACTGTGCTAACACGAAAGACCGCCCCCATCCATGTGGTCCAGAAGACCACTCTTCTCCTCTATTTTTACACTGCTGTTTATCGCGTTTGATGGGCGCAATTTGGGTTCAAAACATGGCTGCAAAATAGAACAAAGCGACTGCTGATGTACGCTACTACAATTATTGAATAGCTTTCATTTTTTTTTAAATGTTTTCAAAAATACTTATAATTCTAATAAATCAATCAATTACTGTAAATAAATATGTATAATTTTACTTTCTAAATCCCAAAATTTATGTAAAAATTCATTGTTAATAATTCATAAATTATTTAAAAAATTGAATAAAAAAATAAAAATAACATTGAATATAAAAGCATTATAAAAATTTAATTTTATTCGAATAGTTATTTAAAATATTGCTCAACTACCGATTCAAATGATCTAAAAAATAAAAATAACTAAAGATATTTTAAAAAATTATATTTTAAATACAATATTCTTATTAAAATTACGACTGTAAAAAAATTGTGAAAGGTACGGATATATCATTTTTAAATTAAATTTGTTAATTTATAAATAATTTAAATAATTTTCAAATTAAAAACATATTACTTGAGGTACAATAAAATTACAAATTTTTCATTCATAAAACAAAACTTGTTATGAAAGAAGTAAAAGGATATGTATATGCTTCATGGATAGACTATATTACGATTGAAGAAAAAATCGTACGTAAAAATTGAATAGATATTTCCTATTTTTAAAATAATAATAATTTTTTAAAGTATTAAATATCGTTTTGTTAATGAAATACAAATGATAAACATCACAGCTAGTAAAAAATACTGTCTCACAAACTACTTTTTGATCAAACTTTTAAAAACATTTAAGAATACTTTTTATGTGACTATAATATTATAAAATTATAAATATACTTTATAGTAAAATATGAGTACCATGAATAAATAACAATGTTTTGCACAAAACATTCAGAATATTTATGTCGATTTGAAAAAATATAAAATATCTTAAATATATATTAAAATATAAATTTCTATAATATTTAAAGTGATGTTAGTATTTACTAATTAATTAATGATTAATTTAAATATGACAAAAATAATATTTAAAAAAATTATATATGAAAAATTCATATTATTCACAAAAATACATTATATAATATAAATATACTTTAAAAATTAAATTTTATATCATAATTCGTTGAAATAGAAATGCATAAAAAATTATTGTTAAAAGATACAGTTATTATTAATTTAATAGTATTTGTAACGAATTTTTATTTTAAAATAAAAAAAAATTATGTTATTCGATTATTTAAAATCTGTATTCAATAAATTTAAGTCATCATATAAATAAATATTTAATAAAAACTTGTATATTTAAGTAGTATATTTTGCCATATATGTGACTATGTGTTGATAAACTATATCACATTTATACCTTACTGTCAATAATAAATTATCTAAGCTAAAACCTGTCCAAATAGTATTTCACATAATTAATTCTAAAAAATTAAAAATTCAAATGATTTTTCAAAACTGTTTTGACTTTTCATATCATTGAACCACACAACATTAATGAAAAAGTAAGTAAATTCATATAAAGTGTAATAACAGAAAAAGATTGTTGTATAATTCTCATTTAGCAAATAATGGACTCACAGTTTCACAGATATTCATATTACAGCAGTTCTCTATAGTTATTTCACATTGATCAGCAGACATTTGCGAGGGTCTCGATGTTAAGGGTGTGATACCAGTTTTGTTAACAACGAAGCGCTTTTTAATGCGCGGTCTACGACGTAACTTGCTAGCGTAGATGCTTAGTAATACAACTATAATTGTCAGCATTCCAATGAAGCCCGAAAGAAGGGATATCATAATCGTACAATTGAATGTGTCGTATCCTAGAACTTCCTCAATCGTTTGGTTTAGTTCAGTACACCTGCAAAATTTTAATTGTAATTCTAATTTGAAAATGTAATTCTATATTGTTTTATTTACGTAGAACATCTATTATAATTTTTTAGAATATTCTTTTCCATATTTTTTAAATTTTATCATTAATTAAATTCTAACACTGCGTATTTAAATTATAAAAAAGATTTTATTTTAAATCATTTTAAATTTAAAAAGTTTTCTTGTTACTAATATATACTATATTAATAATTATTTCTAAAAATAAATTATTTTTAACATTTTATTATAAATATATATATTAGTAATACTTTATACACTATTATATAACCTGAATCCCTTTTTATTAACATACGAAATATACTGTTAATTTATTTTCATATAAAAATTGTAGATAATTTCACTACAAATGCATTATTATAATAAGAAAACTTTTCATTTTACCTGCAGGAAGTTATATCTATGTTAGTTATTTGAAGCTGTCTATTGATACAATATATAGCACAAATTTCGGCAATATCAAAAGCAACTTCACATCGAACTCCACTAAAATATTTACACTCGCAAGAAGGTTTTTCATTATCTACGAAACACCGACCATTGTTCAGACAATAACCATTGCAAATGTCGTGTTCGCATCTTAAACCACTATATGATGTACTACATTTACACACAGGCATTCCTTCATCATTTACGAAACAATCTCCCGTTAGACAGTAATTATGGCATGAAGAAATTTCGCATCGTGATCCACTGTATCTGTAATTATAAAAAATAGATTAAATAATAACGTGTGAATAGGGTAAAGTGTGAATGAATTTAGTATAGATAGATAAATATGTATTAAATTAACAATTTTAAAAGTTTAATATTCTATAGATAGATTAGCATTTATTTTTATTAATATATTCATATAAAAAATGTGTGTAAAACGTTAATAAAAGTTGAAATAAGGATTTTCATAAAAAATTAATACCAATATCAAATATTTACTTTTTATTAAGTTTTTAGATTATTTTATTATTATAAAGATTTCTTAAAATTTAAGCTAACAATTACTAATATCTTCTAAATATCTATAAGTATTAATGATACCATGTTTTCATCTTAAAAAACATGTTTTATAAAAGTGATAGAAGATAGTGATATAGAAATTATCGAATACGGTTAGTAATGATAATATTCGATTTGTAAATACAATTAAAATATTAATTTTGTTATTATGTTAGAAAAATATTATATGTTTAAAAGATTGTAAAAAACTGTATATGAAATTATTTTATTTTATATTCAACAAATATAATAAATTCTCAGTTGTTATTTATTTAAATTGTTTAAATTATTTATGTGGAGAAACTGAATCTATTAATTCACATATTATAACTAATTTTGAATTATTCAATTTTTTATAATCACTACTCTTAAGGAAAATAATAAAAGTGTACTTTATCTGATCAAAATAAATTTATGTGCATGAATAAAGAAAATAATGAGAAAACAGAAGAAAGAAAATTATTTATTTAAAGCAAATTGTATTTTATATTATTTATATACGTAATGTTATTATTTTTTTAATAATAGATTCTCGATAAAAAAATGTTATTTTTATTTTTTGAAAACTTAACAAACATTTACGTTTATAAATTAATCAATTATAGAAAAAAAGGTGATGAAGAAATATATTGATTTATACATTTCTTTCTCGATTTTAAAATAAAAATTATTTATAAACCATAAATAGATGTGTGCAAAAATATCGATAAGATTTTTAATAAACAGTTTTATAGTTTATTTTTAATACATACTTTTAACATCATTTTAATTGGCAAAATAATAGCAACTAACGGAATATATTTTATTCGATTCTATTTTTTTACTTAATAAAATATAATACGTAATTTTTTGAGGATAAAGCAATAGGACTTGTTGCTAAAACAAACGATACTCACCCTGACTTACACAGGCAAGTTTGGCTACTTGTTTCCAGTTCACCCTTGTTAGAGCATTTCTCTTGCTCGTTGGTCGTGAGATTAATGAAACTTCGCGATTTAGACAAGTGTATTGCCGAAGTCACCCTCTTTTTGCTTGCATCATTTTCCGCCATCGCCTTACAATCAATCGCAGAACCCGCATTCTCCTTAGTCACGATACTCCTGAGATTATCCTGCCGGCTAGGATCGAAGTATGACTTGAAATTATTTGGCTGAACACCAAGCCTTGCGTCCTTGTCGATTTCCCAAACGGCATTGTATACAAAATCCGTCCAGTAAAGACTCTGACTGTCAATAGCGAGATACATTGGTTCCTGATTTTGACCCTGAACAAGAATAATGCGCTCACTACCATCCAAATTACTCTGTTCCAATTTGTAGTGAATACCCTCCTCGTCGTCAATCCAGTAGATCTTTGAATTGATGTGGTCAACCACAATACTTGAGGGCTCATAGAGATTCCTCGTGATAATGGGCATAGGTTCAGTTCCATTGAAATTTGAACGCATAATACTTGGCTTCGAACGGTTACTGTTTCCCCAGTAGATGTGCCTAAAAAGTTAAAAAAACAGATTTTATATTATTCTTTCAGTTTCTACTGAAGCCATCACGAGAAACTTCCTTTATGATTTTATAATTGTAGTTTAAATCATAGAATATTATAAAGGATAAATATCTGAATGAAAATTCAACAGGGTTGGTTATCGTTGCAGTTAGCCCATTTTTTGTTTCTTCTTTCAAGGTCATAATTTACTACCAAAAATCATTTATAAAAATAAATAATAATATTTTTAAATATAAATAATATATAAACAGTAAATTGTATATTGAGAATAATAAAACAAAACAAAAATTTAACTTTTTTTCATGACTAACAATTTATCGGATAGAAATTTATATTTAAGAAAAAAATCGAACGATCAATTTATTTCTTTTTTGGCCTAAAATATATATCTTATTTCACATGATACCAACACTATAATAGACAAGTATATTAACAAGTATATAAAAAATTTATTTCTAATTCAATTAGTATAAAAATTGTTATATGTAAGTATTAAAATAGTTTATATTTTTTTTTTCTTTTCTCTTTAATGGAATTTATTTATCATTCGTGTAAGATAATATGTTTATTCTTCGTGAAAATCAATTGCATTAATACAGCATTTTAATATAAATAAATATAATATAAATTTTATATTTCATATTAAAATCAATATATATTTATTAAAATCAATATATATTTATTAAAATAAATATATATTTTATATAAAATATAAATTTAATATAAAATATAAATTTAATATAAAATATAAATTTTAATATAAAATAAGAATGTAAATATAAGATATTTAAAGAGAAAATGGTTGCACACACCTGTTACACACATCAAGAGCAATGCCTCGCGGAATCTCCGTGTCAAGTTTATGTACCAGAACAGGTTTGCTCGGTACATCGTTTAATGGAAGATACATTTTCATTATCGCCTTTTCATTCGTCCAATAAAGGGTGCGCGTTCGGCTGTCGAAAGCTAAACTCAGAACTACTGGTTCCGATGCACCTTCTAAAATTAGCGATAACGTTTATCTAATCATTAACTTTTTTGGAAACATTTACGGCTTCAGAATTATTATTTTCTAGATGAATACATTTTCATGTCATTTCATCGTGTAAATTTAAATTATATACTAAATATTACTCTTTTCAACCTTTAAATTTCATAATATTAAAATAATATATTAATAAATGAAAATTAAAAATTTAAATTATCTTAAATATTATATCTTATTAATTGTAACTCCTGAACAATATACTTACTTTTTAATATTGGCGTAAACGTAATATTGCTTTCCGATAAATTGACACTGAAGATAGAAAAATTTCGATTTTTTGCGTCACTAAGAAACAATGTGGAACTATCGTCATCGTAGGCCATTCCCACGAGATGAGAAGCATTGGTAATAATTGTTTTATTGGTTGCATTTCCATTTCGCAAGATGAAATCAATTTTGTTGCCCACTGTCACTGCCAAATCTTTTACACAAAAAGATTTTAAAAAATTAAGACAGTATTTTTTAATGTTAAAAAAACTATTAATTGTTAAAAAAAAGTTATTAATAAATATAATTAATTATGACACAATCAATATAAATTCCACAAATAAATGTTTACAGTGTTTATTATTCAAATTAATAAAAATTATTATTTATAAAATTTGGAAATATTAAGAAAATTTAATAAAAAATTTTCATCTTTTTAGATATTTATAAACACATTTTGTTTTCAATTTCCTTTTTAGCAAGCAGCACAAAGGTTATCAAATATATTTTCTCAATAATAATTTACGATGTATATAAAACAAAAAAAATATAAAATAAGTATTACGCACATATTTTTTCCATTCATCATATTAATTCCTATAAATGATATAAAGTCTAAGGAAAATTAAATAGTTTTTCTTTAATATGTAAGAAGATATTAAGGATATACAATTTTATCATAATATAATTTAATAATCATAAGTCATTATCTTATGCAGTTGCTATCAAAAAGTAACTTAATAACTAATCTTCATTTATAAATGTACGAATTTTATTTTCCAACACTAGATTGAAATGCACATCTAAAATTGAATAAATACATTTTAAATCCAGTAAGGAAAATTTTAAAATCAATGTTTACCTTATTTTTCTTTTAATTAATTTTTTTATTTAATGTTTTCAATAAAATGAATAATCACTTGTTTATAAAAACACATTCGAAATAGTTCTTCATAATAAAAAAAGTGCACAATACGAAAATAAAATACTCAATTTTATCTATAGTTTTATGTTGTAATCAATATTGTTCAAGTTTGTAATGATGATAAAATTCTGTTTATATACACTGAAATGATGCATAAAATTAATATTATAATTCAATACTATTTACTTTTTGAGATAACAACGCCTATTACTTGATGATAAATTGTACTAAAAATTGGAACTCTAAAACAATTTAATTTCTCATACAATATTATTCATTTTGAAAGTAAAAAAAAAATAAGAAATAAAATATTTTATATGCAAAGTATATATTTTATTCACTCACTCTCCTTTCACAATTTAAAATAAATATGTCTAAGTAGAGCATGCACGTATTTTTTTAACATTATATAATACACATATATTTTTTTATACATGCATTGTGCGATCGAAATTCATGTCACCGAAAGTGCAAAAAAACAAATGAATGCTTAAAGCGTAAACTAATTTTTTATAAATGGTACTTAAGTAAAAATAATTCAAAACCTGAAGAAAAATTAATATTCGTTTGAATTTATAACTACTTTTTAATGTTTAAATTTATAACTACTTGTTTAACTGTATACTTAAAATATAGATCTTTGATACATTAATTATAACTCTATAAACACTGAATAATGATTATTTCTTTCAAAAAATTAATTGAAATTAAAAAGGAAATGAAACTACAGACGAGAAGATTTTTCCATACTTTTATCTTCGATATTATTTTTGTTGTTATTATTATCTAATTATTATATATAAGAATAAAATTAAAAAATAAAATGCCTTTTTATTATGTATTAGATATTCTCTATTTTCTAAAAACTGCAATAGAATTACAAATTATATAATAATTAATAAACTCTTTTAATTAATAATTCTATCCGAAGTAATAAGTTCTATATAATTAACTTTATAAATATACTAAAACATTGTTCTACTATTTTTAAATTCTAAACTTATTTATAAGAATATTGATAAGCTATTTACTGTCAATATATATATGTACACACTACATATACGATTAAATCCCTGTGATACAACTAGCTTTTTAGTATTCAACTTCGTATTACTTTACGATAAAAAATAAAATTACAATTTTATATTTATATACCAATCAATATTTAATTTTATCTGTTTAAATTTTAAACATGTTTTTCAAGATTTTTTTACACCAAAAAATATAGTGCAAAATTTTACGGACGATTCACTCTAACAATCTATAGTTTGAAGATTTTATGATAAACTTAATTAGTACAATAGCTTATTATAA
The DNA here is from genome assembly GCA_018907195.1 of Dolichoris vasculosae. Taxonomy (NCBI): domain Eukaryota; kingdom Metazoa; phylum Arthropoda; class Insecta; order Hymenoptera; family Agaonidae; genus Dolichoris; species Dolichoris vasculosae. The sequence continues at coordinate 3,264,889 of JACCHY010000014.1, read as the reverse complement.
TTAGCTTAGATAATTCATAAATAATATTTATGCTTCGTTGCATGTTTGACTTATATCTTTTGGCTTGTCCAATAGAAATAATTACAAATATATCTTTTTTAATGGCCTGTCATTCAATACTTGTCTAACCTGTTATTGCATCTAGAATATAGATAATTTCAAGTAAAATATATTTGTAAATTCATTAAACTCTAAAGTCCTTTTTTTATCATATCATATTTAACTGTACACTTTTCATATGCTTTTAATATTATGTGTACATACGGTTTATAAATTAATATATTGTTTAATTATATTAACTCAAGACTCAAAATTACAAATTAGATTATTAATGATTAAAAATTAGAATAATATTTATGAGATATTTAGTATGTGTATAAAAGTAGAGGAAAACAGACAAAGAAAAAGATATACTACCATATTATTATAACGTATTTGTACAAATAAGAGGATATAAATATTTAAACTAAAAATTCTTGAATTCTTGAACTTTCGAGTAAATTATGCAAGTTGAAAAAGATGTAGAAGATTAATTATATGGTATAATGTTTGAAGTATTTTTGAAAATAAAAAGTATTTGTAATACCAACATAAAATGATATGTACATTGTTTCCGAAAAGATGGATTTTAATCAAGTTATAAACTTAATAATAATTTTCGAGTGAACATTTAATCTCGTGTACAATGTCTATAGTATATAATATACTGAGTTTGTTCGAGCAGAAGTATAAAATATTTCAAAAGTTCAACTTTATATTACTTTTATAAATTTATTGTATAAGGGAAAGATATAACAATGAACACTTTAAACATGAAAATTTATCTTTTACATAATAATATGTAATAATATAGAATTATTTCTCTAATTTTTTTAATGAAATTACATAAGAGAGAAAGATAAGAAGTCGGTATAAATAAAAATATTTAAACTGCTTTGATTTTCAGAGGCCATCAAGAACCAAAGATCACATTTCGAAATCATGTGGTCTGGAGTAAAACTGCGTAACTTCCATGAAAGTCGAAGAATGGTAAATGAATCCGCTTATATTTGATAATAGACGCATGATATTCGATTCCCTTGATTTGTTTTTTTGTCTTTTTACATAGAGCATAACGACTCTCCGACTTGATTAATCATGAAAATAAATACGTTCTTAAGCTAAAGGAAGGTATGTGGATAGGTTCAACGCTTATCGCGTACAGTCTCGGCGGGTGAGAGCGCTTTTTGTCATAGAAATAAGTCGTAGCTACTAAATGATCACTTCTCTTCTGATTGCAACTCAATTTTAGACTACGGAGAAGGTCTAAGAACAGGACATGGTTGGTAAACTTGTTTTCGCACTTTGGTCTCGCACTGTCGGTGAGGAGCGATCGACTTTTCATTTATTCGTCTTTGCGGCTCAATTGAAACTCTTAAAGTCACTCATAGATTTATATTTTGTGAATGGGGAGCTTCAGCCTTGACTACTAGCAAATTTTTCTTTCTTTGTGTTAGTACTAGGACGTTAATTCCTCATAAGACGCATAAGTTTTGATACCGATTTCGATAAATATGTTTTTATTTCTTATAATACTTCTTTCATAAATACAACAGATATTGTAGCGATTTACTGTGATATATTTTTCAAAGGTACTTTGAATTATACCATCGATCGTAGTTTAATAATTCAACTAAATTTCTTATTCATTTTATAATTAAATTAATTCTGTCAAAAATTTTATGAAAATATTTTTATACAAAACTGATTTAATCTGCATAAGATAAACGACTAAAATTAAGATTCGCTTTGATTGGAAGCAATCTTTATATAAAGCTGTATGTACATATATATACCATTATAGAAATAAAATAATATTAAAATAATTAATTTGAAAATATCTATGCAAAGTATTCTTCATTTCAAATTTGAATATTATGTAATTATTATTAAATTATACCGATACAAGTAAATATTTTTTAATAATTGAATTTTCATGCGTAATCAAAAAGGTTGCAAATATAAATTTCACGGCAATTATAGTTGTATATACAGATTAGTACTTAAACTAATTGATTGCATAATGATTTGCATATTAATAAATTGTGTTTTTCAAACAATTATAATTAAAATTTTGGATAAAATTATTTTTTGACATTCTTTATATTCTATTCTGCACTGATGGCTACTTTTAAGTTTTCATTACTTTGTTTTATTAATACATATTTTAATCTGAATGAAATAATTTACAATTACGAAAAAGTTAATAAAATTATTAAAAAATTTATATAAATAATTTTAGAGCATTGGATCAACCTACAAGACTCATTCGAAAATCCTTCATAAAAAGGTCAGTTTAACAAATAGGCATGCTTTCAAAGTTAAAAAACAATATAAGCACAGAAAAATGCAACCATCATCACTTTTTTATTCGTACCATTAAACGATAATAGGATCTAGTAGATCCTATCGATGACGCAGATGTAGTATTGAGAAGATAAAAATAAGAATCATGCAAAAACAGACTAGCGAGTGAGGCGTGAAAAAAGGTATCGTTGAAAGTAAAATTACCAGCCAAATTGTGCAGCGAATCACTCGAGAAAATATTGCACAACAGTTTGATCGCAAATGATTGAGATGGCTGCTTAACTTTTCGAGTGCCGTCCTTGCCATGATTATTACATGGATTCAAGGATAAATTTTCACGGAAAACCTGCGCCAAAAATGGCGTAAATTTATTTTAAAGAATGGTGTGTCTGTTATTTGCTACAAGGGCAATATAATAAAAATAAATGTAAGAATTACTGCTTGAAATTTGAAATATAAGTGTAGTGATTTTAAATTTATCATCTTTATTTTTACTTGAATTTCAATTTACCTATCTACCGCCAATTCATGCTTTGCAAAAATATTATTCATCTTTTACTTGCATTTCATCAAAATTTTTAATTGTTTATACAAATTATGTCTGTGTTTAGAAGAATTTGTATTAATATTTTTATAAATATATTTTATACAAGCCAGCTAGCTTCCATTCGTAACTTAGTAGTTTTCTTTTAATTTTTACTAAATTCATTAATAAATGTGAAAAATAAATTAATTCAAATGACTGTGGTATATACAGATTACAATTCCTATTATTTACAACTTAATTCGTCTAGTATTTTTATATAAGTGTATATTATATTACATAGAATATTGAAGTTAAACCCTTTGTTAATTATTTATATTATAATATTTATAATAAACTTTTCAATAATCAAAATGGCTTTTTTCAATTGTCAAAATATTACGGAAAGTTTCAATTAAAATTACATCATTGTGCATTTTAATTAGAAGCGAATTAGCATCTTTAAATATAATCAATAATTGTTATTTATGAATACTAAAGACTAAATTTATTAATTTCTACTATATATTTTATCCCTATTAGACTTTACCCCTAAATTTTAGACTGGAATATTTACAAAAAAGTTTTTTAAAATAAATATAAAGATTTTAAAGTTACAAGTTTATTAAAAAATAAAAAATATATTAATTTTATTTGCTTTATGTATCTGATTTTTTAAAATATTTTTTTAAAACTATTTACAATATAATTTTTAATATATAATAAAATTAATAAAAACATAATCTGTTATAATTTTGCAAAATTAATTTGAAAGGCAATTATTATAATGATTTAGAACTAATACTAATAAAAAGGGTTGTTTTACAAGTTTCAAATTAATTTTGATAAAAGATTTTTTTTATTTTCGAATATGTAATTTAAAAAAAGTTTGTAACATGTAGAAATTATTAAACTGCTTTTTATAAAACTAATTTAACTGATAATTTATAGTAATTTAAATATTGTAAATAATAAAAATTATTGTAAGTTCATTTTCACTTTTATAGAAGTAATAAATTACATATGTATTCCGTAAACGTAAAGTTCATCTTCTTTTCTTGTAAACTTTAAATGTTTTAAATGATTTTATTATTATTATTATTTTAATCTTTTTTTTGAAACTTAAATATTAAATTAAGTATTAAATTTAAAGATTCTATTTGAAAAACGAGAAGAAATCGTTATTTTTTCAAAAGTTATTTTTTTTATGTATTTATACAACTCAAATATTTACTAATTACTTAGTAATAAATTTAATAAAAGAAATACAAAAATTTTAAAACAGAATCGATTGTTTTTTTTATTTTAATTATCTATTTTCATTTATCTCAGTTATTACATAAACATAAATAACATTTTTTTATGAATGATATTCTTGATTGTACCTTTAAATAGATTCAGTTATATTGTGTAGCTAAAGATACATCATTACGTATTTTGAAAAGTATTAACATATATAATGCATAATTTGTATCACTTCCATAACGTCATTGGCAGTTGAATTTTATTTACTACCTTTTACCATTTAATCAGTTGAAATATATATAGTGCAGATTACTTTTATCAAATTAAAAATCATTTGAATATTTAACAGTAAAATAAACATAATCTTGGTAAATAGTAAAGAAAGAAAAGTAATTAGTAATTAAAATTATAATAAGAGCTGAATTACGTTTATTTAAAAGAATTTTTGATATTTATGAAAGAAGCAATAGGGTACGTAAAATACAATATGAAGATTCATAAAAATGAAAAAGAAAATGAATTAAAATTTTGCACGACTAAATTAACGGAAACATACGTTATGGAATGAAATCATACTAAAGAAAAACGTTACCAGTTGTGTTTAAAGATCTGCTAAAAGTAAGTTTACACTACACCAAAGCCGATTATGTAAGAACAAAATGACGAAAATTCAGTCGTTGCAACGGTTTTCGATCAAAGGGTACATGCGCTATATAATAAATGTGCTTCTAGTATAAATCGGGTCGATAGCGAATCAAAAACTATGAATAATTATTAATAGTCGTTTGCTTAATTAATTCAAATAAAGACTTGAAAAAGTCACGTCTACATAATACCGTTTAGAAATTTAAGAAGGTTCGATTATAATTGCCTGTAGGAATCGCAGCTTCTCCGAATAATCAATGCTACGCACTGCTCGATCGTAAAACTTTGGTCTGATGAAAAACAAAGCCAAAATAAGAGAGGAAAAGAAAGAGGTAGAAGAATTTGTACACCTCGTGTCCCGGCCCAGCGATTTTATAGATCATGTCTTCTGTTCGTTGCAAGGCGCATTCGCGTACCTGATGACATTCATTACATAAAGGTCTTAGAAAGAGACGTGCGATCAATTAAGGGAGTTTAAATAACGAGTGACAGGAAACAGAAGGGTAGAATAGGACAAAAGGGCGACGTCGGCGATTTCTCGTGGCGTTACTTAAAGTCCCGCGCGCACGCGGCCGACGTTGGCCTACGTGACAAACCGATGTGCGCGAATGGAGTCCTACTCACATACGCGCTGCATCAGAAATGTGTGAGGAGGCCACGAGCCGCGCGCTCGAGACGAGCCTTATAAAAAATCTTTAATTTCGGTCTTATTTGTACACGTGTTCCAGAACTTAGCTGGAACTTGTCCGAAGTTTGCTCGGAGCTTAAGCACGCGGTTCCTTAAGTAAGGACCTGTCTATTTATACTCGAGCATCTCTAAATTTGCCTCTTGATCGATACGAGTTTGGCGCGTTGACCATCCCCTGACGGAATTACGTAACTACAGGGAGTAGCGGAGGCGCAGTCCTGGAGATCGCCCCTGTTCGGAGTCAACTCACCCCAAGAATCGACAGCGCTTCCGAGTCCGTGGACAGCGAGAAGGAGGAAGAAAAAAGGTGCCAGGGCCGCGGCCGTCCTGTCGCGGATGCTCATGTTGGCTCGAACATCCGTTGCCGTCTGCTGTACTTTATTTACCAGACTGGGAGACGAAGCGTCGACAGATCCATACAGTACCTTCACAACACCGAGTGCCGGTCGCGAATCAACTGAGTTCTCCGTTACTCCGTAGCTCCATCAACGGTGCGACGACTCGGACGACCCACAGAGTCCGCCACAGACACACTCCATTGATGCGATAGAGAGAGACCGAGTGAGAGAGGGGGAGAGAGAAGGAGTGAGAGAATTTATCAAAGAGAAAAGCATTACAAATAGTGGAGCGACGGATGGGAGCATTGATAGCCTTTATTTGGATTTGATATTTCTGATATTAAGGTATGCATCATCCAACGCACCCGTCTTTTTTATATTGGCTTATCTTACAATTCCGATCGCTCTCGACTTATGGCATTCATGACTCTTATCTCGCTGTCTCACTGGAGAAATACTATTCTAAGCACCTATTCATCTTTTCAACGATTGGACAGATCACTACCATTTTCTTAACGACTAATTTCAGTAAAATTAAGTAATCAATGCTTAAGGGTTGCGTGGTTAAACATTCGCATTTTTTTAAAAACTCTCTTGTAAAACGATTCAATTAGCAATTGATCAATATCTATTTATATTTCATCTGCACATTCACAATTCGTCAAGTTATCCCGAAATCCGGATGAAAAAACATCGTTTTATTTATTGATCCGACGAACTTTCATCGATTCTAATAAATTCAAAACACGTCTAAATAAATTAATTTCTTTTTACCTGTCAAATTATTATTTTGTCTTAGTATAAATTTATTCCGTTTTTATTAATTGATTTTTCCATATTTTACCCACTCATCGGAAACCAACCTTTTAAAGAAAACGATTATTTATATGTACGTAAATATATATTTTCGATTTTTTTAAATCTTCTGCTGTGGATTTAAAATTGACATGAACAACCTGTCAATAATAAATTTCCAGAATGCAATCCTAAGTAGGTTTATTACGAACAGAAACGCAGAAACATCATTCTTGCACTTATTTATTTCTTTTTTTACTCAAATAATTCTATTAGAATTAAAATTTTCATAATTTTGTTTCAATATAACATGTTTTAAACTTTCATTGCATTAAAAAAAAGTTTCTTTCCTTTTATGATCGATCATTTTTTTATAGTCAATTATTAAACACTTAAGAAGACATTCTGTAATAAAGAGAACATATAACTATTACGAATTCTTATGCTTAATTTTATTCTCATCCAATATTTAAATATTCCCTTATAAATAATTCTTATTCTCATCAAATAATATATTTTAACAATATAATGCATATTTATATTAAAATACCTTTTTAGTGATAGATGGAAATTCTTATCATATAAAAAATTCCTACCATTGTAAAAATTTAATATTTTATCAACTACAACTATTATATTATTAATATATGTATAAAAATTGTGATTTTAGTACATTTAAATACAAACTACACGATAACGAAAATCTAATTATTATTATTCAAAGTTAAAATAACTTAATAAGATACCCTAAATTTTTTCTAAATTAAAGATTTTTATATTAGGAAATTGTTTATACTTAAAGTAAAACATTCAAAGATAAATATTTGGTGTTTTGATAAACTCAGTTATTTGATTATGAAAATACATCAATCTATCAGTAAAATATTTACACTTATAAATCCAATTTTTAGAAAAATTTTATACCAATAAAAAAGAACGGTTTATATAATTTTTGTTAATCTAATAATTTTTATTAATATATTTATAAACAACTATTCTAATCATTGTTCTTTTTGTTTAATTAAAGGTTTAACTTGAAATATGTAGAATTGTATTTATATATGATTTGTTTCTATATGCTATTGAAGTATTTCATGTTTCTAATATTCCTCAAATTAAAATTCAATTAAAATCTTGAAATCATTATAAAAAAAAATTGTACATAGTTATTGTAAAATTTTTAAAATTAGCTACTGTATAAATTTTTACTGTAGAACGTCATTGAAACAATTGAGATGCGTTAAAAAATAGTAATTTTGAAAATAATTTAATTTAAACTCTTAAGATTTTATTATATCTATAATATTTGATTATTGATAAAATTAGATTGAATTATAAATCAACATTAATGATATACAATTTAGCAAATAATGTAACTGAAAAATTAAAATATTAACAAGTAAATTAAATTTATAAATTATTATTATAAAACTTTTTTTTAATATTCAAACAGTTTTAGTAAATTTTTTAAATTAATTAATTGTAATTCACAAATTTAAAACTTGATTAATTCGATGTATATATATATATATATATATATATATGTAATATTAAAAATATGTTTGAATATTTATTATAAATTCTCAATTCAAAATTAATTTTTTATTCATTAGTTTTACACTAGTTAATAAGGTGATTAGTTTTTTTACAGTAAAGTGTAAGTTGTTATTATTTTTGTTTTCGTTTTTATTATTTTATTAGTGTTTAAATCATGAATACATGATACTTAAAGTACAATAATAAAAGTGCATGAATATATAAGATATTTCATTGAAAAATTTGTAATAGATTCTATTAAAATATTTTAAAGAAATGTTTACAAAATTTATTCATTACCATCCTCCAATAATTTTACCTCGTACATTTAATCATCGAAGTTTATTTTTTACGAACCTAAGTATTTTATGTAAATCATGTTTGTAGCAGTTTATAAAATATAATAGTTAATAGAATATAATAAAATAGTTTTATAAAACAGAAGATATATGTTATATACTTAAATAAAATTGTTCTTTTAAAAGAGAACAATAATATAAGAGTTGAATTTTGGAACTATAATAATATCAGTTAGATTATAATAATGAAAAGGTTCAAAGAAAGCGACATTAAACCAGTGTCATTAAAAAATGATTTAAAGAAGTATATCACATTAAGAGCACATTAATAAAAGTATTTACAAATTTAAAAATAAATATTCCAAATTTTCTTTATCATCTTAAAAATTGAAAACATTGAATTTGTGTAAGTAATATCGTTTCTAAATGAAAGTACTTTGAATGGCTATATTATTTATTTTAAATTATTATCTTTACTTCTTTTAAATATTTTTACAAGTAGTAATAAAATTTTATTAAAATTTGTTTATAAAATTGTTTATAAAATTATTTAATAAGTGCATCTAGAAATATTTATAAAGAATCTTCAAGAAAGTTTTGTAATTATACATTGTTCTGTGAGCTAATTCGAAATTTTTATTTTTAAAAAAAATTTGTAGTTGATCTTAATTTTCTCATTGTTACGTTCTCGATTGAAATTTTACTATTGAGTTAATTTACATTAAGTTAATTATTCTGGAATTATCAAGCTATCTTTACAATAACTTTTTTTTTTATTTATTTTGTTCAATTTTAAGATTTAGTGACTGTTTTAAACATAATTCATTAAGAAGCGTTTCTATTTAACGAGTCAATTATCAAATGAGAAATTTTTGTTAATTTTTTAAAAATAAAAATATACAAACAACAATTAAATATTTTACAAATATTTTCCATTTTTTATAAAACTGCTTTATGTTAAAACGAAATTTAACGATATTTAAAGTTTATGGCAACAACTAAGACCGTTTTAAATTAGAAATTAAACAAATATTTTTTTAATTTCGATTTTTCTTGCTTTACAAAGTTATGATTAAATGTTACATATATGCAATTGACTTTGTTTTCAATGAGTATAAAATCAAAAAGTCTATTTCTTAATTTTATTTCTGTTTAAAATTAACTTATTTATATAAAAATTTTTATATATTTAATTGATCTTTATATGTATATTAATATAACATTGATTTTTTAAAAGAAATATCTTAAATGATCCACTTTATTTTTCATCCATTTTTACATTAATTAATGTAATATGATCAACAATTAATAGATATAACTTCAAAATATATTACAAAATAAAAATTATTTTTATAGACATTATCATAGTTTTACAAATATGAAAGATACGTTTTATAAAATAAACAATATTTAAAATAATAATTAATCATATTGATTGAATCTCACATTATAAATTGTAGTTATTAATTTACAATGGCTTACAATAATGTAAAGTAGAAAAATAAATTTCGAAAATTTAGATTTATCCAAATCGAACACAATTAAATTTTTTGATTATTAAGTAAAAAATGTATCCAAAAAAACGAAATTTCTTATTTATTGCTTGATTTTTAACACAGGTGTAGGTAAAAATATAATTTAATAATTATAAAAACAAATCATATTTTATACTTTTTAATAATTGAATAAGTAATACCAAATTAAAAAATATATAATACTTGATACATATAAAGCGTTAAAAATAGTTGAAATATTAATATATTTAACATTTATTAAAATTATTTCAATATTTATTCAAATAAAATTTCGAAAATTCATAATTTACAATATGATATTTACAATGATTTATGTATAATATACTTGTTGTATAAAAATTAATTACAGAATTTCCATCAAATTATATAAAATTGTATTATATATATTTATATTTTAAATACCAATCAATTCATTTTCATATTTTCTTTAATAAATTAAATTATAAATAATATATAGTTTAAAAACTAACTGAAATAATTGAAATGCCCATATTAACTATATAAGTACAATTTTATAAAACAATATGTGTAATATTTTATCTTATATATTACTGTATTGTATATAAAGTGAATTTTAAGGAACATTTTATTAAAAATATTGTATTGTATTGTACTTTTAATGATTTATAATCCATTATTTCTATTCAATAATCATATACAAAACCGTATATTTGCATAAATTTCAAAGTAAAATTATTATCTCTTTTAAAAAGAGAAATAAAATTAATATTAATGCATTTATTACTTTAGTTATATAATATGCTAAATGATATCAATAAAAAAGTTCCCTTACTGAGTAGAAAATTATTTATGCAAATAATTTTTTTAAAAACTTTTTTTAAATGATCATTAAACTTTGTATTGATATACTAATAAAGTTGATGAAATTATAAAGTATATACATAAATGAATATATTAAAAAAATTAGCTACAATTTTTTAATATTGTTGTTTATTCAGGCTATATACAAAAAAAATTTATATTAATTTACAAATTACCTAAAATTATTCCATAAATTTATATATTATTTATTAAACATTAAAATAATTATATTAAAATAACAAGATTACATTTTTAGTTTAATTAAAAATTATCAGTCTATTACGTAGTCACTTTTTTGTATATGTAACGTCACACTTTGTTAATTGTGCAAAATATTCTTTCGAAGACTATTAAAAAATATAATTTCAGTATATCAAATAAGTTTGCATATATATATATTAATGTTCAATCAACTAAAAAGTGGGTTGTTCTTTAATTGTATATATAATAGTATAAATAATTTTAAGGATGTATGTAAAATATATAGTTTCAACATAATATTTATAAATATAGTTTATTTACATATACATATATTTGAAAACATTTCTTATAATTTATTTGTAAATACTATATTAAAATTAAATATTCTATGTATATCCTGAGAATTATTTATATTATTTTCAGTAGTAGTACAGTATTCAATATAATATATTTATAATATTCTATATTTTTTCAAAGTATATTTATAAAATTTAATAATATAAAATGATGAAATCGAAGTTTACAGCTCATTATGAAAAATTATATATATCTTTTAAAGTTATAATAATTATTTTTTTACTAGTGTATTTTTATTAATTACAATTAAATCATTTAAATACATTTCTAACTATAAAAAAATCAATGGTTAATATTACAAATTATGATTTTGAGAAAAAATATCTCAATGTTATTAATAAATTAATATTCAAATAAAAAAATCGTTTATATAGCTTAATTAAAAGTTATATGTATAATTATGATATGTGTATATACATTTTGGATAATTTTTTTATAGTTTGTAATATTTATAAAAATTTTATAAATCTTTACTTTATTTATAGAGAATGATAAATGACTATTTTGATATATACTACTTGAGAAAATATTAGGTATAATAATTAAATTAATATTTTAAATGATGATGATGTATTTATGTATAATTATCTTACATCGTTGCATTATTAAAGCAAGAAAGGATTTATTTAATTTTACAAAAAATATCAACAGCTCTAATACATAAATAATTAAATGTTTCTAATACAAAAAGTGTTATAAATATCATACAATATTAAGATTTTATGAACAACACAAAAATAATATTTGATTGATCCAGTTATTTCTAAGACATGAGTATTTGTGTCCAAAAAATTAAATATAAGGTAAACATATGATATGTTTTTCTTAATATTGAATAGCTTTAGCAAATTCGAATTTATAAAACTATTTCACACATTTATATTGAAGTTTAAAAATTGAAAATGCTAAAAATAATTGTATTTAATGTGTTAAATAAAACAATTCTCTAATAATTATAAATGACTATTTATTTTTATAGTATTAATTAAAATTGTTTTTGATAATATGATATTAATATAAAAGTTTTTATGAATTATTAAAAGAAATATTATTATTTTTATATTTTATAAAGTAATCCAATATCTATTTTAATATTTATTAATTTAATTATTCCAAACTTCAAGAAAATATTATATATATTTTTTTTTTTGAAAATACGAAACTTTATATCACAAACGATTATTTTTAATATTTTTAAAGATTGATGAACAATCATATCATCGTTTAAAACTTTATATCGAAATAAGTTTATGTTTATTCAAATTTAATTTTAATTATATTTATCAAGTCTAAATTATTCATTAATTGATTATTTATATATTTTTCAAGAATAAAAGAAGGAAAACGTGAGATTGGCTCGTTTGTTAAATGAAGAATTTAAAACAAAATTTTTCGAAAAATCCAGCGAAAGTTGCGGCTATCGGGATCGACGGAAATAGCCAACGATAATCGCGTATTGCTTTTAGATTTTATCGAAGACGATTGGTTGTGTTTGATTTGAGCACCCTGTTATTTTCTCGTGTTTCTGAACATCGACTGGCTGCCTGGATTGACTCGACTGCCAAAAACTGCAAAATGAAAAGCGAACGGTGGTGCCATGAGGTACTGACGGTGTGCTTGTGCAACTATATTAGTGAACCTATTGAAACGAGTTCGGTTAGATTTCTTGGGTTGGATGTTTTATACGCATGCGATAATTATGTACGGTTAATTGATCGGAGAAGCCAATAATAAGAACAAGAGATAGTTACTCTAGATCAAGAGCTTGCTTGCTGTTTGTTTTAAGCTTGCCAAAGTGCCTAGTACCTTCGCTTATTCGGAAAGAATTTATAAGTCTCACGCGGTCGTTAAACCCGAATCAAAGCTCATAGAATCCTCAGCAGTTCGGCAGCTCGGCAATTCGACAGCACATACTCAGCCAATATTTCCTATCTCTTGCGCGCGCAATACTGCGCATCCACCAAACACATTTTTCTATACACTGTCTTTCTAAGGAGCATCTACGATTTTTTTTCACGTTCGCGATGAAGATCTTGGTTGTGCATTAATAGAATAGGATAAGAAAACTAGTGCAATCTATAGAAAGTATACTTTTAACCAAGCTAGGAATACTCTCGGTTTCTAAAGAGGTAATGTTTTGTCCATTGAATGCTGCATTATTATCTTTAGGGAGGGTGAGACTTATCAATGTTTAAAAATTATTATTAAAATATTTGAATATTTCATTGCTGCTATTTACCGTTAGCTATAAAATTTTTAGATGAAATTTATTTCGGTTTAGCGCTAGGCGTTCATAAATAAATGCAGTCAATATTGGTATGTTAAATTGATCAATCGTGTAAGTTTGTACATTATTGCTTATATCTATAAATAAGTTCAATACTGTATAATGAAAGAAAATACCTATATATAAAATGAATAACTAAATAATAAAATTTCCTTTGTTAAATTTTAATTTACCAAATATTGCTTGTAGGGTAAAAGAACGATAAATTAGTATTTCATTTATAATGTTTAATAATTTCAAAATATCGTTTAGTTTTTTTATATAAAGTATTATTTATACATAAGATTTATTTAGTTATAGTCTCCATATTCTTAATTTAGAAATAGATACTAATTAAAGAATAAAATAAATATATAATTTTATTTTATTTTTATTTATTAGGCATAATATTTTAATTGATATTATTTTTTTATTCATATATATAGTATTTAAAAACAAATTTTTTTTGTTTGGTTATTGATATATATTCTGCAAATTTCATAAATATTTTATTTTTCATATATTTATATAATTTAATATTTTATAAAATTTATAAGTTTTATTCGTATATATTATTTTAAAATTATATTTATTAATTAAAAATAATAATTTTTTAATTAAATATTATAATCAGATTTGACAGGCTATTTAGTATCTGGATGTACAAGTAAGCTGAAGTTCAAATTCAAACTACTCTTAATCGTGGAAGCCTACATGGATATATTTCAACAGGCTGAAATTTCAATAGTGCATTGTAGAGCTTTAGTTACTCCATTCTCTTATGTTAGATTTAACGGAGCATTATCGTTAGAAACGTGATAGATCACATGAGCATTGAGGTGCATATGAGAGAATTCAACTTTATTGTACAATATACAGAAGAACAACATGTTAATAGCATTCGATCTAGGTTGGTCCATATTTGCTGGATGTGTACATTGTAAAATAGATATTAACTGAAATTGCAAATAAAATTGCAACAATGAAAAAAGCTGCAAATGCAGCTATTAGGATTAATTCCTTGCATATGGTTAAGGGAAAATTAAAAACCATGGATGGTATTAACAAGGTATAGAAATTCAAAATTCTTTTAAATTTATTTATAAACACACAAAAATATTTCAGAACCATGATTTTTAAATAATTTCTTATTATAAAATTTAATAAATATAAACTATTTAAATAGTTCTAAAAGTATTATAATTTTAACTTTTTATATATTATTGACACAGCTTATACCATCGTCTAATGGTGGATATAAAGGTACTGAAATGTACACAACAGAATTTGAAATTAATGAAACTCCACCTAGTGCAAGGACATTGTTAACAAAAGGTTATATACAAGACGAAATTAATTCCTTCTCAGGTACTTATATATATATATTTATTTATTTATTTAAGAAATTTAATTTTATTTTAATACTATGATTTGTGAAATATTTTATTTGCAATTTTCTAGGTGCAACAGTATCTACACGTGGACGTTTTATGACTGAACAAGAAAAAGTTCGTTGTCCTCATGAACGCCCTCTTTATTTGTATATACAGGGACATTCTAAACATAACATTGATTGTATGAAGATATCATTAATATTTAATTTAATTTTAATAAGTATTTTAATACATATTTAAATGAATGTAATTTTTTTTAGTGGCTGTAAAAAAAATTAATGATATTATTAAGACTGAACATAGGAGTTCTTTAAATAGACCAAGTCGATTCACAAATGCTCCTCCACCATTGATGAGCTTACATTCAGGAGTTCCATCTGTGGTAAGGCGATTCTATGATTGCTTTATTTTATTAATTTTAATAATAAAATTAGAGAATTTTATTTTCATTTTTATTAATATAACAAAGCTTCTGTTAGTGTTTTGTTTATAAAGAAAAACATTTTTACTAGACAAATTTTATTTCAGGAAAAAATTTGTATTGGTATTGAAAATGCTCCACAAGGTTTCGATTTACGTGGACGAATTATTGGTACAGGGGGTGCAAATTTATTATATATTAGAGGAGAAACAGGTGCTACGGTCACATTGAGAGGACGTGGTTCTCAATTTGTTGATCTAGCCTTAGGGACTGAATCTCCAGAGCCCCTTCATTTATGTATAGAGTATGTATTTTATAATTTTATATTATTTATAAATATACATATATTTTTTGTTTAAATAATTTTATAAATTTAATAATTTAAAATTAATAAATAATTTATTCATTTTAGACATCCTAATCATGTAGCATTACAAAATGCTAAACAGTTAGCAATTAATTTAATTCAAACTATGCAGTCAGAATTACAATCATACATACAACAACAACCTCCACCAGTGCAGTCTCAACAAGTAATTCAACAACCATCTATACAACAAATACAGCAAGGTTTTAATCTCAATTTTTTAAATCCACCTTTTATAAAAATTGAACTTTAAAAATTTACATGTTTTCTTGTAGCCCAATTTCAAACTATGAATATAGGTACATTAGGTCAACCAAATGTTGTAACAATTCATCAAGGTAAAACGAATGCTTATTCAAAACAAAACTAGAGTGTTTCTTATATAATATGCTTAAAATATAATATACTTTTATTAGATATGATACAACATCCTCAAAGTAGTGTAGTTAGTTTACCTGCTACAATACTTACAGCTACAGTTGCTGGTGCACCAGGACAAGGACCACTTCCTCCATCTGGAGTTCATGTTCAAACTCCTACTGGACCAATGCCAGCATCAGATCAACCTCCAGTATATATTTTTTATATTTATTATTAAAAATAGTTTAAATAATTGTAAATGTAATAAGTTAAATTATTCATTAATGAATTTGAAAATGTTCTTTTTATAAATATACCTCATTAACTTTTAATTTATTAATCGCCAACTATTTAAAACATTGTGCATTAAATATTCTGTTTATCAATATTGATACTTATTTAGTACAAATTAATAACTTGTTATCTATTTCAATGCTTAACATGATATTATTTGTAGGAAATACAAGCTTTTGTTTCTCCTCCATCGGTTGGTCAAGTTCAGTTAATTGGTCCACCACCAGGAATGAATCAAGTTCAATATCAATTACATCCTGGTCAACCATTACAAATTCAAGGGATGCCACCACCTGGTTCACAAAATTCTCCACAGCCAATGACGCAAATGTATGTTATGAGTCAGCCACCACCGCAGAATTTTTTGAGCAGTAGTGGATCAATCAATGGAGCTGTATCTTACGTATATACTCAACCTAGACCTAATACTCCATCTCAAAATATTATTGAAGCTGTGAGTGTTAATTTACAGCAACCACCACCTTCAGGTGAATATAAATTTTAGATATATAAAATAATTTATGTATTTGATAAATTCATAAAGATTTTCAATATTAAAAAGTTTTAATTATTATTAATTTATATTAATTAGTAAAAAATAAAGAATTTTTTTCTTTTAAATAATATTTTATTTTATTTAATTAAAAATCATAAATTATAATTTATCAAAATAAATTAGTGATACTTTTATAAAATACATTTCTAAAGCAATTCAATGGTGAGCGTTCATTTTCTTTATTAAATATAGAAATTTTTTATTGAAAATTCTTCATTGTTCTTTATTGATCATGTATACACATTTATTTATACATTTATATAATAAATTAATAGATATCTGATTTTTAATCATTTTTAATTTTTTTATCTAGATTTTTAAATGTATTAATAAACTAGCAGAAAAACTATAATCTATAAATATATACAAGTATTTATTTTGCAAAATACAATAATATTTTTTGCAATTTTTAACAATTTATAAGAAATAAAAATTTTTTAATTAATTTTTAAATATTAAATTATGATCACAATTTTAATCTTAAAATTAAATAGAAATTGATTAAATCGTTCAACTAGACCTCTAAATATTATATACCGTTTTAATTATTTTTTATTTCATAAAAGTTTTATTTTTAAGTATGTATTTATATTTGTAAAAAACTGTATTGTACTTATATTTTAATATAAATATAAAAGTGATCAAAGATGATAATAAATTTTGTACTTTTAGTGTTAATAAAATCATTTATAATTATTCAAAAGAAAGTCAATTTGTGATTAAGTATAAAAATGAAAAATTCTATTTAAACGTCTCAAGTTTACTACTTAAAATTATTTATTAAGAATATTTTGCTTTCATTTTTCAGGTCCGATAAACATGAATCAGCAGCCACCTCCTCCATCTTTGTTACATTTGCATTTTCCACCTCCATTTCCGCCAAACCAACCTCCACCACCCATATCGCAAACTTACCAGATACAGTACCAGCCTGTTCAAACGACTGTAGCTCAGGGGCAGGCACAATTTGTTATTCAACATAGTGATCATGGTGCACCTCCACAACAGTTACAGCAAAATCATGAACCACCACCTCAGGGAATGGCACCACCGCCACCACCACCTCCGCCCCAACATTTACCTCCACAATTTGAGGGTCAACCACCTCCTCAAATACAAATGCATGCACCTTCTGTATCACAAAGTTATATGGTACCCACATCACAAGCTATGTCGGAGCATAGTCAACAACCGCCTTTACCACCTGGAAGCGAAATACAGCATCCTCAGGAAGGTAAGTTCCAACCGATTACATTACAGTACATTACATTACATTACATTACATTACATTACATTACATTACATTACACCAACAAACTATAGTCTTTTGGATTATTTATTTCTTGCATTACAAATAATATATATGTGGAATGGATGGTTTTGATATATAATGGATACAAATCAATACAATTGATCTTATATTGAAATGCAAAATATATAAATATGTAATGCACACAGTAAAATTAAAATTATCTCTAATTAACTTTTACAGTCTTACAGTAAAATAAAGAAGTGTTTATTATAATATATACATTTTTAATGATATTGTTACCATAAAAATAAATTATCTATACATATAAAGTAATTTTAGATGTATATTAAATTAAGCTGGTGAACAGTAACTAATATTAAAATATTTCAAAAACTTTTAATATCATTCAAAATTAATTATTAAAAAATTATTTGTAGTAATACGTGTTTATAAGGATAATATTTAAATTGCTTAACACATTTGTACTTGTTTACAAGTAATTATTCTTAGTTTTATTATTTGAATATCATTTATTATCACTAATTATTAATATAATTAATTCATGTTCTAAAATACAGAAGTTATTAGCTATAAAATAAAAGCAATCTATTAATTTTCTATAGTTACAATAATTAGTTATATCACAAATATTAATATGTTTTTATCCCAATCATTACACTAAAATCTATGACATTTTTTTACAGTGTTTGAAAGCTAATTAATTTTTTGATTTGATTTCAGGTCCAGTAGATCAAGGGATGCCACCTCAGCCAGTACCTCCACCACAAATGGTCCCTCCACCTTCAGTTAATCAAATTCAACATTCCATGAATATAATAACAAGTATTCCTCCACCATCTCATCCACCTCCTCAGGCAGCTCCATGGCTCTATCAAGGACAACCATTACCACAACCACCGCAAACACAAATGCAGGTCAAAATATTTTAATTTATAATTAATAATTAATATTATGTAAAGAGCTATAAAAGTATTGGTTGAAACATGTTTTTTACTTAAAATATACCTTATATTAAAATATTAATTTTATATTTGTCTAGAACAATAAAGTAATATATTATTTGAAATAATTTTAAATAAAGAATTAAAACATTAAAAATTAGATATATATATATAAAGTTTTTAATTTGGAATACATTGATAATCAAATAATTTTTTATCATAGTGTATACCACTATTAAAACTTTAATATACTTTCAAGTATTTATATATTAATCTTTTTATTTTTATATAGTTTACATATTTATATAAATTTGATTAAATCCAATAAAAATAAATTTAATTAAATATTTTTGTAGGTTCAAATGCCACCCACTAATGTACCACATCATGGTGTACCACCATCAGAAATGCAGCCTCAACTTCAGTATCATGCACAGCAAGTGCATTATCAAAATGGTCAAATGCAATCTCAACTGCATTTCACTGTTCAACCACCGCAACCACAACCTCATTTTGAACAAAATTCAGACATACCTGAACTTCATAAAGGACAAGGTGTTAAAAGAAGATTTTCCGATGTTGAAGGAGCACCAGTAAGCATTATTGTAGTTAATTAATAATTATTTAATTTCTAATATTAATTATATTAATTATTAATTAGCTTTATATTTTTCTAAAAAATTATTTTATTTACAATAATATTATAAAAAAAATTTTATTTTATAGGAACCTCTTATCCATCAGCTAAATAGGCCTCCAATACAACGTCATGGTACTGGGTAAGTTACAAATTTAACTTTTTTAAGTGAATTAATTTATTATAAGTTATTATAAATAATTTTAAGTAAAAAATTCAAATTACTAATACTATTTATTGATATATATATTAGTAATAGTTTTAAAAATAACCAGCAATGTCTTCAAATAAGTGTCCAGGAGCTCAAAATATTATATGAAATAATAACATTATTTCTCACATTAATTGTATTATTTGTTTTAGACTACTTGTTATTCGGAATTATGTAATAATTCTACTTCAATGAAGGAAAAAAATCCCTTTTCTTATAAGTACAATTCAATAATAAAAAATAAAAGTAAAGCAATAATTAATAAATTTAAATGGACAAAGATGAAATTTTTATTTTTAAATATGGAGAGTATAATTTGAAAGAAAACATTTTCATAGTATTGAAGTTTATAATAGAATGAATAATGAAAAAAGTTAATTATTGGTAAGGTAGTTACAATAATGGAAGTGTGGCATAATAAAACTGTGTATTTGGAAAATTTCAATTTATTATAAATTAAATTAATATAGTAATATGAATTATAGTGATATTTTACGTTTGATTTCAATTGGATTTTGAAATAAAACTTTGAAAAAAGGTGACTTTGTAAAACATTTTGTGGCAATAAAATTTCGAAGTATTTATTAAAAAAGAAATCAGGGTTTACACAGTTTTCTTTTCATGACACCCTTCATATATGGCATATCATTATTCAATTTGTAATCAATCGTTATTAAGTATGATTGAATGCAGCTTTGCAGTTTTTTCTTTTTTTATATTTTTAAATAAACGTATAAACAGCTTCTGCTATTATGTAAGAGTTGCTTGCTTTTGTTTATCAGTGTATCAAAAAATAAATGATTTTTTTTTATTTATATATACACATTAAGTTGCTATAATTTCAAGAATTTGATGTACGTATAGTAAAAACAATTACTAATTACATGCAAATAACCACTTATAAATTATAATTTTCCCCTATTGTTAACATCTTTATTTACATCGATCAAAATTTTTCTTTTATAGACAAGTAACATGAATGTATTATGTTACATAACGATAACGTATAATTATTTAGGCATCTATATTATAACTAAAATGATTACAAAATTAAATAAAATTCTTCGTTTTATTAACAGTATATTTAAAGAGCTATCTTAAAAGTTACTCTTAAGTATCGTACTGTCAGCTAATTTTTCAACTAAAAATCAAATTTTTTATAAAATCTTGTATAATTAATCTTTTGTGAAAAAAATACCTACAGTTCGATACTTATAGTTGGAGAAACTTATTATTTCAGAAAATTCCAGGACTTACATATGGAAAGGTGAAAAGAAAAAGTAAAACCCAAAAATGAAAAAAGTAATACATATAGGAAAAAGTCTTTTGCTAAAAGACTATATTGAAACTAAAGCATATCTAGATAATAAGAAACTTATTTTTTGTAATTATTTAGGACAATAAGTGTATTGATAAAAAGTTTGAAACATTGAAATAAGTGATAATTAAATATGTTTTTTAATGTAATCCTTTAATGAAATGTTTTACAAAAATTTGTCAAAAAAAATTTAAAAAACTCTGGACAATGTGCTTTGTTGGGAAGATTTGAAATTATATATTTATAATCATATTTAAGAATAAGACCTTAAAAAGTATTTAATAACTTATTTTTATTCATTTTTCAAAATGAATGATATAATAATTTATAAAGACTTTAATAATAAAAAGAAATTTATTTGAAAACACAAGAATAAAAGTCTTTTTATTCATTATTTGTAAATTAATGTTTTAAATGTTTTTTGTTTAAATTAAAAATTTCATTTCTTTCAAAGAAAGTCGGCACTGTAGGAGTCTTTTGAATAAAAACTTTACATAATATTTCATTAAAGATATTTTTCAGTTAATAATTTAACCCTCAAATGGTCTTTGATTTTTCATTGATTGATTAATTTATAATCTATTTAAAATAATGAAAATAGTATTGAGTCCGATGTATTCATGAGATTATTGGAGGGTTTATATATAAATTTTATATGATTATACATTTTCAATTATAAAAATAAATGACAACTTTCAATCATCTCTTGTAATTTGTTTTCACTTTTTTAAAAATAGTTATAAATTTCAGTATAACCCTCTATCCCTGCCTTCGTTTCTTTCAAAGTTCAAATAACGAAAGATTATCTTATAATAAAACGAAAATAAAATAAAATAGAAAATATAAATATAAGTAACAAAATCGCAACAATGTAAACATAGTTGCACGCGCGTCATGACTAATAAGAGTAACTCCATTGTTCAAGCAGAGAAGGTGAACAACAGCAGCACATGATGCATGGCCCACCAGGAGCTGGTTCGAGTCTTCCGTTGGGCGATCGCGGCGGCGGCAAGCAGCTGCTAATGCCACCTCCGTATCCAGGTCTGTAACTAATGCCAAATATTTTAGGGAGGCGGTGAAAGAGATTGGTGGATGACTTAGCAGGATTCTGGAATATTTAAATCTTAAATATGAAATATTATTTTTCACCCCCTCTGTGAATCGACCGTGCGTGTACGTGGAAGCGATTTTATTTACTTTACTTTTATTGTAATGTATATATCTATACTTCTTATACTTCTTTTATTCCCTCCCTCTTTCCACCTCATCCATCTTTTCATTATTCATTATGAAGTATACACACACTACCGAATTTATTGTATTTTTCTTTAAACGTAAGATAACCATTGCGCCCCTTTCCAACTTGAGAACATTTCTTTATTCGTTTTACTACAGGTCGTATAGATGAACGAAAATCAAACATCTTCGAGGGTTTAGTTATTTCTTTCCTCTACTTAATTTTTTTCTTATTATTTTTTCTTTATTTTCTTTATTTTCTTTCATAATAATCTCAACATTAGGCACGATGGAGAATTGACACACAGGCGCTGACAAAGTCCTTTACAACCGACTGAGTAGCAATTGTTATATAGATTTTTGTACTTTATAACATGAGCTTATAACTATATTTATCTTATATTTTTTATTTATTAGCAACATATTCTTTCCGATTCTTTTTTTAATTTTTTATTCAATCTTTATAATTTTCAATTTATTTAACTGTTGATAATTTATTTTCAGTAAATTAAAAATGCTCTAAATAATAGAATTTCTCGATGGATGATTTTATCAAAACCCTACTATTTATTTGTTTAGAATTATAACTCTTGTTAATAGCCTTATTTCAAACAAATTTATTTGTGCAATTATATTATTTGATTGATTTTGATACATTGATATACGTACAGTTTTTGCAATTTATGGTTGAGTCAAAATTATTATCAATAAATTCTGCTCGTCAGTTATTTCAATAAAAAATTATAAGGGTTTCTATTAAATCATCCATTATATTATGGTTTTACAGTTTTAATAACTTACAATATTTGTATGTATAATATTTAATATTAAACAAAAATTTGTTTACTCAGTTGGTACATTTTTTATTTTTTCATCTTATTTGAAAATAAATTAAATTTTAAACTAGGAGACAGCGTTTACTTGGGTGTACCTGCAAAACTGCTCCCGTGTTGCATATTTATATGAATATAAATATTATAAAATAAGACTTGTTTTCGTACTTTTAATTTTTTTCATAGTTGCAACGTATAAGGATCATAAACAGCATCATTGCAGCAGCACAAATAGTCATATAACAAAAAACATAGCACGGGTGCAAAATTTTTTCTTAATGAAAAAATTAGTTCACATTGTTCTGTATAGCGTAGATTAAATTTTATTCTAAGCACCTTTGAGAGAGAATAATTTTTTTATGCCACTTCGCTTAAGTCTGCATTAATAATCGTATCAAAATGCTTCGTGCTACAGCTTGCAAAGGAATTTTTATGAATGAAAAAATAAAACAAAAAAACTTTCATAAATTTTCGATTATAATCCTGCATTCTTGTTTTGCAGTTGGCTCGCTATCGCCACAGACGGAAATTTGATTCAACAATCAGATTCGCTTCATTTATTAAAAACTAAATGCATATATACGTGTAATATATATACATGCATACGTGCAAGCGTACATAAATACACGCGCGCACAAACATACACTCTTTTATACAATATATTTTTTAATTTTTTATTTTTACTACTAGTAAAACCATGAAGTGTAGATAATTTTTAGAAAATTTTTAGTTTCAGAAATAATGAAATTGAAATTCCACTATTCACCCAATCTTTCACTTTTTAATCTTTTTCATCAATGGTGAAAATCATTATTTTCCTTTCTTTATTTACCGCTGAATAAGTTTTACAGATATTCTGCAGTTTCTTTTTGTTTTGCTGGACAAAAATCGTAGTTGCTATTAATTTTTTTCTTAGGAATGCGAGCTGTTACACGTGAGAAGGGCAGAGAGAAAATCTGGAACGTTTCATGCACGATACATTTAGCTTATTAGCATATATTTTTGATTCATAAGATGTATAAAATTATTTTAATCCATTTTTTTTAATATTCATTGTTTCTTGCACATAGATGAAAGACGGAGTATGGATCAACAGTTTACTGGTCATAATTCAGGTTGGTTTATTATTTTTGTTTTTTAATAAATTTTCAACGATTTCTATAAAATAAATTTTAGTTAATATTACTTGAGTATACAAATTTTCATACCATACAGTTGAATATAATTTCCAATGATCGATCATATTTTAATACGATTATGAAACATAATTTTAATTTAAATTATAGGTAAAATTAAGAAAACAAATTTTTGCAGTTATTTAGAGCTTAGAAAATTATTAGGATATATTAAAAAAATTTCTAAATTAATTTGTATTCTGGTAAATTAATATACTATAAAACAAATTAAATTTATATTTAATATTTAACATAAAATATTTCAAAACTGTTTTAATTCTTTAATTCAGTTAAAAAATATTTAAATGTTAAGTATATCACTAGATTAGCAAAAAATTAAAAGATTATAATTCTATCAATGTTCAGCTGAAGTGTCATTATTTTGGAAGTGACATAATTTAATGTATGAATTTTTGTATTACAGGATGCGAACAGACGATAAACGGAGAGCATGGACGTAACTTGGGCCCACCACCAGGATCTCATTCGATGGGATTACCACCTCAATCACCCTGGCAAGCGCATTTTGCACGCTTCCCTCCAAATAGACCACCTCCAATGCCTCGCGAGGGTGAGCAGCACCATATGTCTTATCACGGGGCGCCACCACCCCCTATCAATCTACCTCCACCACAGTTAAGACTTGTTCAGGGTAAATATTCCAAAATAAAAAAGAAAAAAGAAGGCAAGGTATAATACATCATACTTTTTTTTTAATTTTAACGTAAGGAGGTGGTTCGATCATCAACAGATTTAGTTTGATAAGACTAATACATTTTTTCAAACTTTTTTAATGCTAAAATTTGGTGGCCAACTTATAAATCTTATCTAGCTAAATCAATATATACAATAAATATAAAAAATTATTTTCAAGTGATAATTATGGAAATAATTAGCAATAAATATTTTATATTATATAAAATATTATGTAATAAGCAATAATTATTTTGTAACTATTTTATTGTTTTTTGATTAATTAATTGACATGTATAACAGATAATAAGAGTTTATTTTACTTATGAAAGTGTATTTTTAAAAATAACTTTTATTATATAAGAAATTTAAAAAAATGAAAAGGTAGATAAATATCTCGAAAATTTTTCTTGTATATGATATATGATGTGTATCATGCTCTTACATTTTTATAATATGTACTTAATACTTTATAATTTACTTAAATGTGTTCTAAGCTGTCAAACAGATTAATACAAAAAATTAATTTTATCTTATATTTTTTGACTATGAAATTATTTATTCTTGCTTTCATTCTATATTTTACAACATCAATAATAGAATTATTTTAACCATTTTAAATAAATAAAATATAAATAAAGGTAGAAGATCTAGAAGATTTTTTCTGTAAAATTAATAATACTTGTAGGTACATGCTATAACTTATTCATTTTATTTTTCTATAAACCTATCTAGTTTTATATTTATGAGTACCAAATTTATATTTTTATAACTAGTAGTTAAATTTGGTTAATAATGATATATAACACGCTTTTTAACAGAAGAATAGATATAAATTATAATTTATAAATATATAATTTTTTTAAATATTTTATTTCATTGTTTAAGATTTTATCATTTGTATATGTAATAATAATAATAATAATACTACAAAAATTAATTTAAATTTCAGAATTTACTGAAAGATAATATAATTAAGCATTAAAAATCAATTCATGGAGAATTATTTAGTAAGAAATATTGTATTTTTCAAAATTAATATGAAAATTTAAATATTTTAATGGGCATATGTATATTTTTAATGACAGATTCTTTATGAATATGTATGAAATAATACGAATAAATTATTTATATAAATAATTTATGTATAGTATAAAATATTCTTAAATTAATTTATTTTAAATTTAATAAATTTCAAATCAAATAAATAAATTAGTTAAAAATAAATTTTTAATGTATTTATAACTCCCATCTAGTTTAATCTATATCTAAATATAGTAAGGCTTCGGAATTAGTTAAAAAGTTATTCGAATAATATTCAGTTTTATAAGATTTTTAATCTTAATAGCTGAGTATTAAAAATGATAAACTTAATTTTTTTTTATATGGAGGTCTACGCTTATTTAATGGATGTAAAAAAAAGTTATTGTAATAACGGAAGATAAAGTAGGTTGATCGAACTGTCTCCATTTCTAAGATTAACGATTACCTCAACAAAAATCACGAGAAATTTTATCTTTGTGTTTCAGGGTCCGATGGGAGTCGATCACCTAGTCAAGGTGCGTTGCCAGAGCATCCGGTGAACGCTAATCACGAATTTAATCACTTTTCCCCATATACGATGAAACCGCCGGCACCACCGTCATCCGCGTTACCACTTGTTCAATCGATTTGTAATCCCCCACCACCGCCACCGTCTCCACCCACTTATACTCAGTCCCGACAGCAACAACAGCAGCAACATCAACATCATCACCATCACCATCATCATCTTCATCATCATTCTCGGGGGCTACCGATGCAGCGATATCACCATCAGCAACAGGTGCCTGTTTCACAGAGCCTTCAATCACCTGTTACATCTGCTCCCCCTTGGATGAACTAATTAAAATTGTAAGAAGGAATGACACAAAGGAAAAGAGAGAGAGAATGAGGGTAAGGCAGAGAAAATTGAAGAGCCAGACATGGGTACACGTATTTTTTGTAAAATTTAAAATATTTGGATCTTATGGTTCTTACACATTTACTGAGTTTTTAATACGAGTAGAATAATAGGATATTCTAATGGCAAGAATAAATCTAGTAAATGAAAAGAAAGTAATACTTTATGTTTGATTGGAATTTAGGATACACCAAGATTTCTTAGTGTAATTCTATTATTTTTTGAATTAATAATAATGTAAGTATATACTGTTTTCCAGATCTTCAGTAAGACCAAATTCATATTAAATTCCAATAAAATTTTTTTTATTTATTTGAAAATGAAACTTTATTTTAAAAGATTTCGTTTTTATTATTTTACATGAATATAATTAAAAAATTTCAGTGTAAACTTTAATGATTTCACTCTTATAATAGATGATAGGGTAATATAAAACTGAGAAAAGATAAGCGTTTGACATTTAAATACTCTTTTATGATTATATTATTCAAAAACCTTATGTAAATGAAAAGAATAAAATAGACCATTACCGATGTGGATTTATTCTTTAAGAGATTAATCCTCTATTTTCATATGAATATTTTCAATTTTGTGATTATTCATAGTTTTATTTTTTACAAAATTACTGTGATTGTTATCATGGTTAATGTATTCTTATTCTTGATTAATGAGCTAATTGTTGGTCTAATAAAATTCTATTTCAATTATGTAATTTATAATCCTTCTCACATTTCGTATTCGAATTATCAGGTGTTTCTAAAGTATATCAATTATAGTGAGAAAAATTTGAAAGCTTTTTTTGTATAATATGGTTCTTGTTACTATCTTTTAGAAAAAATATGAAACGGTAGTTGCTGTAAAAAAAAACTAAATTTAATAAAATTAACTTCTACTTTTAAATCGATAAAAATGAAATAAGTTTAAAAAGTACTTACAAAATACTTAAGTTAATTAATGTTTTCTATATCATTCACTTCATTAAATTTTCTAAAGTTATAAATTATTTAAAAATTTATATGTATATATAGTCAAATGAAAACTAATTATTGAATAAAAATTTTTATTTATATTAAAAATAGAAAGCGTTAAAATCAATACCTTCCAAATCCAAAAATGTTACAACGATCTTAAAAACATATACCAGCATAAACTATGTCCAATATCTGCATATCTAATGAGTATATTAATAAATACTAAATCTTAAGACCATTAAAATTTCAAAAATTAAAATAATAAACTAATATTAATAGTTTTAGAAAATATAAATATTAAGAGATATTTATTAGTGTTATATATTTGTTAAATCGTTTGCCACGGACTTGGCAGATATTGATATACAGTGTCTAATTTATGAGCAATTTTTCAAATTAATATGCTTTATTTCTTTCAAATTTTGAAACAATTTTTTTTAATAATTTAAAACTACATTTTTATTTAAAAAATATCACAATAAGTTAAAACAATAATACATAGACACAGACACACATATTTTTTTGAAATATAAAAACAGTATTTAATTCTTTTGTTTAAATTTTAAAATAATTATTGCAAGTTCCCATTTTATGCTTAATAATTTTAATGTAACAAATTCAAATGAATAATTGTTCTTATGAATCATATTATAAAATTTCGTTTATATTTTATTTTACTATTTTAATAGGAAATATTATTTATAGTCTGATCAAAACGAGAATATTTTCTCTATTTATTATTGTGTTTTCGTTAGATTATAATATTAAAAAACATATATTCTAAATCTTTAAAATTTATTAAATACTATATTCATTATGATCATCTAAATTTTTGGGTTTTTTTTTTAATATTTGTGAGATTGTATAACAGTGAAATAAAATACTATTGGTTCCTGCTATTCAAAATAGTTCTAAGTACCAGGTGAAAAATAACCATTTTTCTTAATAAAAGAATTAGCATACACAAAGCGATTGATAATTATTGTTTCAAATATACGTACTATACCATAATAATTCTCTATTAGCAACCAATGTAACTAAAGAAATATATTAAATATATTAAAATTGTCACATTTGTCCATTTTATCATTACAAATAGTGCTTCTATAAATATGCAAAGACTTATGGATTTGTATTACATGGGCAAAATAAGGCATTTTCATTAAGTAATAATTTGATTGATTAAGCTGGAAGGTGAGCTTGAAATTTTAGGAATGCACTCTTGTCTTCTTTTTGTTTGGTCAATAAATATTTTATTTTGACCTTTATAATGTGTATGTATGTTAAGCAAATTATTGTTTAGCACATATTAAATTCAATTTTTCAAAGTCAAATTTCCCAAGACCTTGAAATCTAATAAGTTTCTCAAAAAAATCAACTTCTGTGGAATACAAACATCAAATAATTACATATAGCTTGTATATAATTTAAAAATGACTGTTCAAACAATTGAGGTTTAGATATATGAATCATACAAAAATAACATTTTTTGATATTTTGCTCTGAAATATCAAATAATGTTGAAAATAAACATAAATCTTTAATGTTAATAAAATAAAAATCTTTGAAAAATAGTATTTTTTACACTGTTGGATAGCTGACTTCTTGAACAAAACAGTTAATCAGATTAATCATATTTATGTAATAAAACCAATGTATTAAAACTTTCTTTTAAAAATATGTTTAAAAAGAAGTTGTCACGAATTTAATAAACATAACTTTTTTTAAAGACAAATTTCTTCGATGAAATTTTTTTTTTAAAAAACAAAATAATATCTGTGATAACGAATTTGGAGAACTATTTCTATTAATATTTGGTTTGTTAGAATATTTTATCAACTTTTATAATCTAGTTTTATAACTGATTATCTTTTTTAAATCATTTCTTATCATAATTTTCTATGAAAAGTTTTAAGCAAAAAACGTTCAGCAAAAAAGCTGACCTTTCTTCTTGAAGGAAGTACTTCCCTCTTTTGTCTCTTGACTCATACTGTTCTTAATAATTCTCATATAATTCTTAAATTATACTAATCTAATAGATCAGAATAATTATATTTTGATAAATACATTGGAATATGTAATAAATCTATTACAAATATATTATATTATTTATTGTACAGTCCACTTTCGTTATCTTAAAAAGTGTTCTATAAAATGTCTAACATATTTATCACTATATTGTTAAAATCTTTAAAATAATTTAAACACTTTTTTTGTTCTTTATTTAAACACAATCAACTTGATATAAATATGATATTTAATATTATTATATGTAATTTTATAACTATCTTAATATGTAATTAAATGTGAATGTTATTTTATTATTTTTAGTGTTTATAAAGTTTTATGAGATAGACTTATCGAACATATAACTTTTTTATAATATTCTCAAACGGATATTTTTTGTACTTCATTAGCATAAAAACATAACTTACAAATCATAAATATAAATTTTTTATTATATACGATTTATATTTACATATGATACTTGAAAATTAATATTCATAAGATACTTTATTAAATGTAATTAAAAATTAAAATAAATCAGTAATCACAATTTTACTTTCTTTGATAATACACTATAATAACATTGTTAGTAATTAAAAGACGTTTGTAGGCTAAATAAATTCAAAAGGATTTTAGATAATCAATTAACTGATAGGATTATGATGGGATAATCAAATTATTTACTTACTGAAACTTTCATCCACAGTATATTGTTACTTGTAATGAAAGTAAAAAATTACACATCAAAATTTATGAAGAAATAAGAATGAAATGAAAAATAATTCAGTAAAATATTTTAAAAGAACTGCAAAAGGTAATCCGTCTATTGTAAAAACTACATAAATTACTTTTGTAAGTTTTTACAAACATTCTTATTATAAGTGACAATTTAGTATTTCAAGAGTTAAAAACAATTGTAAAGAAATAAGTACTTGTAGTAGTTTCCCAATCAGATTTTATATCACTATTCATGATATAAAGTTTAGCTAAAATACTTTATTAAATATTTTTTTATTTATTCGAAGAACAAAACTTGTATAGTTATATAGTAATAAATATAAATTTTATACAAATTATGGAGAACGTTAGGCTATTTTGGCATTTTTACTGATTTTCATGTATCAAACTGAATACGTTTAAAATAATTACTTAATACATGTTCTAATTTTCTGTAGTAAATGGAAGTAAATAGAATCGAATTTGAAATTTTAAAACATATATGATTGGATAATATTTAAATTCTAAATTACATAGAATATTAGCTTCCATTAGATTTCTTTAAGTTTTGTTGAGAAAATGTAAATACTATCATTAAATGATGATTATAGATAATTATGTATTCTATGTATACAATTGATCAATATACATTACGATAATAATGAATGTTGTCTATATTTTATTGATTTGATAAATTAAGTCTCTCAAGTGTCCCAGATAGATATCTTTAAAGATTATATTGCATCATGACCAATTATTGTAATATTCTGATCTCTGATCACTGCAATAGAAGCCCGAATGTGCATTGCATTGATTCATAAATTTGGATTAGATATTAATAATCACAATAAAAATCTTTTAAAGTGATTTATCATAAAAACTTATACAATGTTAAGTTTATAAATGCACGGAACATAATGGTGTTTAATTATGATGAACGGAATAAAAAAATCATTATTCTGAAAGTAGTGGATGAATTTTGAATTTTTTTATTCCACGTTGTTTGTATAATTAATAACAGCAATGTTACAATAGTTAGCTATTAATCTCCAATGAAAAAAAATCATTAGGAACACATAATTGTTTACTGCCAATTTTTTTAACTGAAATTGGTAGAGTGAAGTAATCAATGAGATATATATCATTAAATCTTAGAACATGAATATTAGTTTTATAATATTACTACTATTATTAATATACCTGTTGCTTTTAACTTAATATATTAAAATTATTTTAATGGTATATATTATTTGCTTTAATATGTTTTGAATTTAATTTAAATATTGATATAAAAAATTTTCATGATAGGTGAAATTGGACAGTCAATTAATATTGGAAAAAAGCTTCGACTACACGAACTATCACATTGGTAATATAAAAATTCATATACTATAAGATTGCCGATGTATATCTTTGTACGAAAAAAGTATTTTTAATAAGTTTTTTATTCACACTGTATCTTTGATATTTTTAATTAAACTGTTAGTACTTAAAATCAATTAAGTTTAATAATCATAGGTTTCTATGTGATTTTCTAGATGCCTTAAAAATATCAATTCAATTTCATTGATAAAATAGGATGAATTTTTAGTGGATATTTCAAATTGCTTATCTATATATTCTCTGATACCCTTTATATCTGAAGGTCGTAGTTGCTATTGGTAGTTGAACACGTATTATGACGTAGCAGAGATTCCAAAAGTAGAACCTGAATCTTGTTATAATTTGAAAATATTTTGAAACTGAAATTCTACTTAAATATATCGAAATTAAAAGTATATTAACATTAAAATTGCATTTTAATTTACTTTTTCCATGTTTTTTTATAGGTTAAATTTTTATTATTACAATTTTTAAATATTATTTTTAAGACACATTAGAAAGAAACTATTCCAAAATGTATGCTTTCAACGTATATTGACAGGGAACATATTATTTTATTGTATTTAATACGAAGATATAGAGATTAAAGTATACAATATTTTAATTTACTTAAGAAAATTAAATTAATAATTTTCTTTTATCTGGTATTATTTAAAATTTTTAAAATATTTCAATTATTTACTCTAAAAGTTTATTCTAACAAAGCATTATTAATACTTAAAAAATTGTTACTTTCTTATTATATTAAATAGAATATTTTAAAAAAATAAAAATATAATATGTTTGAAAAAATGCTCAAATAAATAAGAAATGTATCATTACAAAGACCAAGTAAATTAAGGTAACATATATAAGTCATTTATTTAATTAAAATAAAAATTATTTTTAGTAAATTAAAAATTTACAATATAAGTAAACAAACCTCGTTTTTTAAATATTTGAATTTGCTATTTTTGTTTGTTAAATATTTAAATAATTAATTTAATGAGTTACATATAGAGTCACGAATTAGAAAGAAATTTAACAACAAAAAATTTTAAAACGTCAGCGTCCGTGTCTCGTTATGAATGATTTTGATTGTATGAAAAATAATATTACAAGAGTTACAGTTATTAAATCATGAAGATTAAAAGCATACGCGATGAAAGTAACAAAAACAAAGCATTTCAAAAATCAAGTTAATTTCTTCCACTTAGTAATATTACAAATCAACACGCTAGTTTTTAATAGAATTGTTTGTTTAATATTTTCCCGTAAATTTATTTATATACTTGTATATTTAAATTTATGGATAAGATGAATACTAGTTTTAAAAATGATTGATCTCCTTAAATCTTGTATTGAATTTTTGTTTGTGATATTAAAAATTATTTTTGTAAAATGAAAGATTTTTGGTGTAGCGATTTTGAATAAGTGATTTTATCCTAAATAATCATTATATGATGTATTTATTTAAAAACTTAAGAAATTTCTGATTATAAAAAATTTTTTTAGCCAAATATCAGTTAAAAGTTTTTTATATACATTTTTTTGCTTGAATAGATACGCACAAACTTGCGGAAATTACAGTATAAAGAGACTTAGTATTTGTAGATGGATTTTGTATTTAATAATCAGCTTATTAATTAATGTATTTTTTGTAACATACATAAATAAAATCAACGGGTTAACCGGTGGAGTAAGTGATAAGCAGTGTAATTCTGTTGTCATTGAATAAAAAAGATAAGAAAATAAATTAACAACGATACTATAAATTTAATGATTAAGAAAGATCGACTTTGTAGATAATTTGATTGAAAGTTTCAAGTTTAGATTCAATTTGTACACATATAATTTAATTTGAAGTTAAACACTTATAAAAAATTAAAAACATACACGATAAAACACAGAAATCTTAAATAATGACACGTGTTCATTTTATATGGTCTTAGAATTTTTAAGAGAAATACTCAAATATGTTTTAAATAGAATATTTTATTTATCGATCACCATATTGTTATTAAATTGTGTTTTATATTTCGATAGTAAAAAAATTAATTTAGTATGTCAAATTATTTATATTTGAATTTTTAACTATACATAAACTATACCAGTTGTAAATCTGATTATATTCTAATATGCACTTTATTTTACATTATTATTGTAATATTTTATGTTTATTTCGTAGTTATATTCAGTTTTATGAATATTTTTTCAATAATTATCATAAAACGATTATGTACAATTTTTTTAAGTTTATTAAAATAAAAGAAATGAAAAATATTTTTTACACATTTTTGTTTTCATAGCAGTGAATATATTCTAGAGATATTTTAAATAGTTGTGTATTATTAATTATTTAAACCAAAAAACTATATATTTTTTTACATAATTAAAAAAAAATTTTAATCCGAATAATCGAATTTGAACAATTAATATTTATAAAAGTTTGTTTTCTCATATGTGTAATTTTAAAGGTAAGTTTAATAAAATACTTTAATTTTTTTAATTTAGAGTTTTAATTGATGTGTAAAGTTATAAAAAATTTTTAGAATTTATGAATATTAACGTAATTTACACAATTTTATAGTTTTTTTGTATAAAATTAAAATAGTAGTTCTATCAATGATATGTATTATTAAAATAAATACTAACCAATTTTTTAGATAATAAAATTGTTTAGTACTTAATTTTAATTACATTAATAGTTACAAATTTGAAAATAATTCATTGGGACTTGAAACAAGCTGCAAAAAGAAGACATTCAAGTGCACGTGTTCACAAAGTTCTATTGCTTTATAACTTTTTTAACCAAAGAATTATCAATATATTTTTAATCTTGAATTTTATAATAACTGTTACAAAATCAATAACTTACGCATTATGTCAGAAAGTGCAGAACGTTCTATTTCGCGAATTGCAATGGCTATCGCTTTCAAAAGAGCTCGTCGCAAGTTTCCCAAAAACTACGGACTTAATTTCCATACAGAAGATTCTTACCAAACCTCTGAAGTAGATTTAATACTTTATTTACTATTAATGATATAATATTAAATTTTGTTTGAAATGATGAATTTTGTATATGGTACCTATTATAAACTTAAAAAATTAAAATTATTTTATTACATATTTACATATAAAATATAAATACATAATTTTAAATATGAAATAAACATTGTTATCGAGTTGCTGAAACAAAAATAATGTATTTTTTATATTTCGAGGAAATATAATTTCTCTTTATACAAAAATATAAATTTCAAAGCTATCACTTCTAAATAAAAAAAAATTTTTATTTATTTATTAATAAACGCATAAAACATAAAATTAAAAAATTTATAAAATATTTATGAATCATATATGCTAATTACACTAATAGTAAATAAATTAGCAATAATACATTTTTATACTTTTCGTAGAACGAAGAATTGTCTTCAAGTCATAGTAATATGAATGAATTACCAATACATTATAAAATTTATGAAAACGCAATACCAGATGAACATGAAGTATCATTAGTTAGTTCACTTCAAGAAGTAAAAATATCTAATAAGGATAAAACTCTTTGTGACAAGGGCCAG
This sequence comes from Dolichoris vasculosae, assembly GCA_018907195.1. NCBI lineage: Eukaryota > Metazoa > Arthropoda > Insecta > Hymenoptera > Agaonidae > Dolichoris > Dolichoris vasculosae. Next base: position 3,229,004 of record JACCHY010000014.1, on the reverse strand, counting down.
TACCATTCTAATAACCTTGAAAATATCAATCAAGAAAATGATTTAGTTTTAAAGTCAAACAAAATTGAACAAAATTATAATTATCAACGATCATTACTCAATGATTCTAGTGACTGCATTAAGTAATTAAAATAGAAATTTTTTAATAAAATAGATTTTATAAATTTTACAGTAAAAAAAATATATTATATATTTATCAATAATAATTTACTACTTTAAACTTTTAATTATTAGCAGTTCTCGACAATCGTTATCAATCAATAGTCATCCAAATCATTTGTTTCTCGAGACTCGTAATAGTTTATCTTTAAATGACAAAAAAGAATTCAATTTGTGTAATAATATGAATGATATGAAAGATCGAAAGAAAATATATGTAGAAAACAATAGGAATCCTAGAAGCAAAATAAATGTTACAGATTCGGAAATTGATATTGGTGAAGTATTTCAAATTCCAGAAATGTTTCATGAGCCACGAGAGACATTATTTAAAAAAAAGAAACATAGATGCAAAAAAAGATCACAATCCTATATACGGCATTGCTGTTCATACTTTACATTTTTTGACTATGTTTTTAATGACAATGCACTGATGCATTCACCTAATTGTTTTTATTACAATCAATGCTCTCATTGTCATCACTACCATCACTGCTGTCGCATTCATTATTGCTGTTCCCATTCCTGCTTAAATTGGTAGAGTAATATTTTTCTCAATTTTATTACATAAATAATTATAAAAACTTTTTTTTCGATTAATTTAATGTTAATATTACAAATAATATCCTATTAGAAAATATTCAAATTAAGTTAGAAAAAATATGGTTTTAAATCAGAAAGCACTAGAAATTTTATTGAAAATAGATTAATTTTGCAAAACTTGAGAGGATGAAAATTCAGTTGATTTTCTGTAATGTAAGTATCGAAAATTATTGTATTTATAATAGTTTTTTATATACAAATTTAAAATTGAATTACATGAAAATTAATACTCAAATGTATCTAAAATATTTATTAAACTATAATCCGTAGAATAATAATTATAGCCATAATCATTTAAAATAAATATATTAAAACTACATATATATATTAGCTTGAACTAAATAAATATATTAGCTTGAACTTATATGTACTTTAATCACCGATTAAAAAATTTATATAAAAACAATAATTATTAAACATTTTTTAATTATTTGAAGTATTTATTTTTTACTTTTTAATATCATTTTTAAAATATGTTACTTTAAATTACTAATAAAAAAGAAACCTAAATATAATTTTTGTTTGCTAGTTTAAATAGATTTTCAGATTTGAAATAAAAATAATTAAAATACGAATGAAAAACCTTAACTCATGAATCGGAAGTTTTCATTTCAATTTCAGTTAGGAAGTTTGTAAAATAAATTGTAAGTTTTTTACTATTAAAACATATTTAATTGCAATAAACAAAATTTTGATATCTATTGCTAATTTGTTTTCTATTTTACAATTTTATGATCTCAAAGTATGTCTCTTGTAACTAGATCTAGCAAAGGATTGATAGATAAACATAATTCAAATAAATAATGTGCAATCTTTTCTTAACCTTGAATCAAATTTAAACAGGCAAGACCGTAGCAGCAAATCGTCCCATATGCAGGAGTCACTGAGTTACGCGCGCAAAAGATCCACTACGAATCGCCACGCAAAAAGAGAGAAATACGCGGTTTGCAAACGCCGCTCAAGCAGTTCTAGAATGACTCCACAACAGGCAGATAGCTGTTCACATGACTCCGGCATTTTCACAAGCGTTCGTTACGAGAACGTGGATTATGACGAGGATCATATCGGCGGCTCATCACCAAACATTTTATTTCATACAAATTCATTAACTATTTTGCAAGAATATGCGAACACGTGCAAAAGTAAAGATCAATTTATGGCTTCTAAGGATATAATCAACAACAATTACGATAACTAACGAAACTTGTGCGACTACAGTTGAGCCAGTTACTATTAAAAGCACGTGGTTATCATTGTATTTTTTTTTAAGATTTATTAATTATTTGTTACTCATACCTCACTTAAAATATCAATTAAAAACAGTCTTATTTTTGTACAAACTTATTTTTTAACATTTTGCATGAATATTTTTTAGTTACACGTTTATTCTTTATGAGAAAATATACATAGTAAATGTCACTTTGGAAAGTAGACTGAATAGAATGAGACGAAATTAGATTGAGTTTGTGATCTATCTTGAAAATTATATATTTTTTGTATGAGAAATAAATATACATGTTAGATAATCAGAATGAAATTATAAAAAGATTAGTAACAAAATATGAAATTAATCACTTTATATATTACGTATTTTGTATATCTATTACGATGTGCACTAATATATCATAAAATTCTGTAATAGGTTTTTACAAATTATTTTGATTAAAACCATACATAAAATTTTAATAAAATATTCTATTTTTAATTTATTTTATATAATAATAAAATTTATAAACTGAAATTTAAACTAATTTATGTTTTATTTTAACTTCCTATATTTTTAACAAAATTGATACTTTGAGATTTGATTTTATTTTAACTATCAGTGTATATAATACATTAATAGTAAAGTGTTTAAAGAATTTAAATATTTTAAGATAAAACATTAATTTAAAGTATTATTAAAAATAATAAGAATTTATAAAATGTTACAAAAACTTATAAATATTATACTTTATCTTAATATTTATACATAAAATAACGTATTTAATATATTTAAAATTTTTAGGAAATTTTTAAGTTTTTGCAAAAAAAATATTGATTCTAACTGTAAAATCAAATTTATTTATTGTAATAGAATTTTGATAATTAATTTACGATAATGATATTATTTTTATGATATATTCAACGAAACTTTGAATCCATTATATTTGTTATGATACATAATACGTAGAAAATCAATAGAAGGTTTAAGCTTTAATTAAGCTTAAAAATTTATCTCACTTTATTAAATCTCGAATTAGACTAATTATTCAAATACGTAAAAAATAAATTTATTTGATTTGTTTCAAAGCCTAAAGAAAAAGATTGTAGTAAGTCAAAAAATTCAATTATTTTTATATTATGTTTCTGGGTTTACATTCATACGCACTAAATTTATTTTGATTATTTAAAATGAATTGTTTTGACCGATATTATTTTTATAAAATAAATTAGAAATTATAAAATCTATAACATATTATAATAAATAAAATTTCAAAAGTAAGTGATATAGATATATTTTTCTATGGGAAACTTAGTGTTCTATTTACCTCTATTTACAAATATATTGTATAAACTAAATGAAAACTTGTGTCTTACAAGTAATTTATGTATATTGTTAAAATATCCATATAAAAATGATATGATTATATATTGTTATAAGATCATTATCAGAAATAATAATAAGATGAAAATATTTAATATTGGAAAATAATTTAGTCAACTTTTTTTTACAAAAAACATGATTCTTACTTTTTGATGTCACGTATACGCGTACTGTCTCTTTTTAGTTGCCATCCTGTTTTATTTTTTATAATTATTTATCATATAATATCGTAATTAAAGAATTAAAAAAACAATTTTAAATACTGAAACTTACTTTTGCAATGAATAACAATCTATGTCTATAATAATTATTGAATTTCTTAAGAATCATAGAATTTGTTAAATAAAACTAAACCTGTCTTGTTTCTGATGTAACTAGAGTAAAGTTCTTATTAAGGTTGCCTCGATTCTTAGAGCTCGGAACTAATATACTGCATACTGCATTTTTCTGGTACGATAAGCATGGACAAAAAATAAATAACTATAGAAAAATTTTTTTAAAAGAAAATAAAGCACTGTAATTTATTAATAAACATATAAATAACTTAAAAATTTTACTATGTAGATATTTGTAAGCTATTTAATAATTTAATTATTTACAAACTATAATATGATATAATTATTTTTATTTAAAAATAAATATTAAGTCCATATTTTTTTCTAAAATCTATAGTTAAATCATTTTGTAACTAAACTAAAAGCAAAATATAATATTTTTAAAACAATCATTAAATGTAGATTAAAATATGCAAGTTCATAATATAATTAATTTTTTAAAATTTAAAAAAAATTTTTAATTTATGCATATATCAAATGTGATGCAAGAAAATAAATTTGTTGAACACTTTAGAGAAAGTATAAAGTATTGAATTTATAGCAAAACTCTAAAATATACTTATAAAATAAATGCATGTATCTTCAACTATCTATTTACTTTGTTTAGATAATATTCATGTGATATGATAGAAGTCAAATTTCTTTGTTTTTTATTTAATGTAACAAACACACACACACAAAATCAAACTTGTATAAAACAACTATGTATAACTTATTATATATAATCTAAATATACATTAACTAATGATCTCCTATAAATTAATTTAACTTAGAAAGTTATAAAAAATAAAAAAGTTATATGATTTTAATCTTAATATTATATAAAGTGCAAAATTAAATATAAATAATTTTTCTTTATAATTTTTATGAGAATAACTTTCAATAGTACATTTTATTAGTTTTATTACTATCATTATTCAAATTCGCATTATGCATATTGAACCTAGATGTTTCAATTTCTTTTTATTTTTTACATTAAATATCTAATTATAAGTTTGAAGTAAAAATTTATTTAGTTTCATAAGATTTAAGTTTATCTAAATTTTTTAATATTCAAGTTTATTTGTTAATTTTTAATACGAAAATTCATTGTATTCAATTTTTTAATTACATATTTTTAATTTGGTGATTATTATTAAGTATACACAAAAATTAAATTTCGTCATTGATTAATTTATGCGTACAGATATTCAAATCTTATATTTAAATTGTTAAATAGTAAAATCATTAATTCTTAATTTATTATTAACAATGTTAATTAACTAGATTATATATTTTAATATACTTTGAAGCTTAAATTTGATTGGATTAATTTTATTATTTTAGAAGGATTGAACATAATTATTGAACATATATTGTGTACATTATATTTTTAAAGATAAAATATTATTTTGTGCTATATTAATCAATTAATGTTGATTTTATATATCATATAAACATTTTGCAATTTTTAATCTTTTCAATCAGGACAAAAATTAAAATTGTTTGTGGATTCTCAGTTAAAATATAAAAAAAAAGAATAATGCTGAAGAAGCATCTGAAAAATTGGTAAATATTATCATTTATTTGACTATAATAAAATATTTATTATATTATAACAAAGTTAAAAAAAATAACAATATTAGAAAAATGAATTTAATTACTGTAATAATATAATTACAGTTTAAAATATATTATTAAATATTTGTTAAAATAAAAAATAATATAATTTTAATTGATGTAATAGTATTTCACATAGTTTCTTTCTATGGTTCTATTGGTACATCAGTTACTTCGCTTTTCATATTCTCTTTTTTAGTATCTTTATTCGGTTTATCTGAATCTTGAATTTTTTCATCTAATTCATTCTTTGTATCATCCTTGTCATCTTTTATTTTTTGTTCTTCTAATTCATCATTTTCTTCATGAACTTCAATTTCTTTATCATCCTTTTTTTTTTCTATTTTTGTTTTTATAGATTCAATGTTTTCTCCAGATTCACTTTTTCTATCCTCTTTTTCAGTTACTGTATTTGCTTCTACTTTTTTTTCAATATTTTCCATCGCTAAACTTTTTAGATCTTCTTTATCAATATGTAATAATTGTTCTTCTGGTTTTTCAATCTCTTCAATATTTTCATTCGATATTTTTATATCTTTTATAGAAGTTACTACACGCATTAAAATATAACATACTAGGTTAGAATAATTCATATTAAAAATTTCGAATACTGTTTTGGATAAATATATATATTTTTAAATACAAACAAAAAATTACAAATATGAATAAAGAAAATTCGTTTTAATAAATTGATGAAAAACTTAATAAAAATAAATTAGTTTTTTAAATTAAAAAATAAATTCTTTAATTCAAATATTGTAATATAAATTACTTAAAAGATAAATATTTCATTAAAATAAAAATTAAAATTAAAAAATTATGTTTAATTTAAATAATGTATATTATTATAGTTAATTTTAGTATGAAAAGTAAATATTGATAATTTATAATGATAATTTATTATCAAGTTTTCAAATTTCTTCTTTATAATTAGACAGTTGTCGACTATTAATTATTAAAAGTTACAAATTGTAACTATATAATTTTTTGGTATAATTGAAAATAAATTAAAAAATATTAAATTTTATTTTCTATGATTATATAGAAATATATATAATTATAATATTTAAAAGTATTATAAATTTTAATAATAGTTCATTATAATGTAAATAAGAATTGGCAAAGAATACCTTCTTGTTGATTACTGCTAAGACTTTTCGAAACTTCTTCAGTTTTTATATGGTATTTTTTTATTCTATATCTTCTATATGCTTTCTAAATAAATAATAGATAAATTAGATTATCAATATATGAAAAATCAGGAATACAAAGTATAATTCAGGCTCAAGTTGATGAATGTTAATCATTTAATAAATCTAAATAAAATAAAGAATAAGCAAATATAGTAAAATATTCACGTTTATATATTATTATGCAGTAAAAGAATAAATGCTTAAATGTAAATAAAATTACTTATGAAATTTATAAATATTAATAATGATTTTATTAAAAAATTTAATTTATTTGATTTTAAATGAATTGATAATAAAAATATTCATTAGAAATGAAATCAATTAGATAGTTAATTAACAAATTTATTAATAAGGAAATATATTTTTACGAATGAATAAATCAAAAAAGTAAAAAATATAAAATTATTTTGTTGGAAAAATAAATAAAAAGTATATTTTTACAGAATTTGGAAAACCTTTTGTTTTCTGTGTAAGAAATTATATTATAATATTGATTTAATCTGTTCCAAATTAATATATTCTAAAAAGTAATTTGTATATAATTAATTCATTATTATATTATTTAAACAACAAATTAATTTGAAAATCTCAAGCATTCAACTTTTTTTATGAATTTAAATTTTCAAGGAATATAAAATAATCATTAATTTTCTTGAAATTTATTATTTCATTTATTATAATAATTACCTGAATAATAATTGCTGCTTTGTTAGCTTGTTCAGTTGTGAGATCAAAATTTTCAAACATCATTTCTAACCAAGAAGCCATATCTATTACTTTTTTCAATCCTTTATAATCATCTTTTCGTTGACCTACGTGAATAAAAAGATAATATGTAAAATAAATACTAATTAAAATGAACAAGTCGTCCTAATTTCAATCGAGTAAATTTACCTTGATCTAGTATTTCATTTTTCTTTAAATAATATTTTCGATAAGCATTCTAAAAATGTAATTAAAATTCAAAATAATTCATTAAATAGATAATTGATAAACTATAATTATATTATATCGTATTAAAAATTTTAATTAATATCATTAATTATAAATATTATAAACAATAAAAAAGTTAAATAGAAATGATAAGAGTAAACTTATTACATGAAAATCAGAAAGTTTAATATGAATTAAAATATTAAATTAACAAATATGATATGTATAATTATTGAAAAGGAATAATTATTAGGTATGTAAGTGTTTGCTAATATAATAAAATTTAAGATGATTAAGTTAAATTCAAGCAATAATTAGCTTAATAGAAGTGTCAATTGCATTTTGTAATATAATTTTTTATTCTCTTAATATATTATTATTTGCATATTTGAAATTATTATTTTTATACAATTTAATTTATTAAAACTATATAAATGTAGTAAATAAAATGTGAATTTAAAAAATTTCACACTGTTTTTCATTTAATCTATTTTTAAAAAATTTTTGTATGCATTTTTATTGGAAAGAATTTAATGTATTCATACATATGAATAGTATTAACATAAATCTCTATTTTTCTACTTTATAAGTTTTCATAATATTGGTCACTAAGATTTATAATAAAAAAAAGTAGTCCAAGTACATAAATATTTTATTATTTCTAATAAATTAATAACTAATTATATTTTATATTGATGAATTAAAACTTTTTAAATGATAAAAGAGAAGGTTTAAAATATCATTTTTACTTGAATAATTGAAGCTGCATGACTGGCATTAGCTTCCGTAATATTCATTCTTATTAACATTTGCTTAGTTTTTAAATCTGCTCTTTGCCATTGAATTTCGCCTCTTTCTTCAGCAATTAACAATTGCTCATAATGTCCCCGAAATATAGACTAGAATTTACCAAATAATATTTAAAAAGTATTATAGAATTTTTTTTTATTATAAATATATAATTACTAATAAACTCATAAACTCATAAATACACACACACATACATAATATTTACCTACTTGTATTTTTTTTGCAGCGATTTTGGCCTTTTTATCAGTAGCTCCATTTTCTTTTAAAATTCGACAAATTGATATTTCACTTTCATTATCTTTGTTATCATCTATTAAAATAAAATACATAAACTATTTTATGAAAATGATTTCAATAAAATTTTTAAGTTATTTAATTTTTTTAATGTTTTAAAACGAATAGATAGTTTAGCAATAATCAGTACATGAATGGTATGTACTTTGTACTTAGTTAATTCTTTCTGTGCAATCAATATAATAGTATATTTTTATAATATTTTTTATTATAGGAAACAAATTATTAAGAAAATAATTTGTTAGAAGGCATTATACTTAAATTTCATATTATATTACTTTTAAAAATATTTTTTTATAAATTACAATATTATATCTACATAATACATACATATTTAATTTTAATTATATTTCACTTATAAAAATTAATTTGAAACGAAAAGTATTGAATACAATTATTTTTTAAATAAAAAGAATAATTACAAAAAATATTACCTTCACATCCACATTCTTTTTTTGAAGCATCAACTATTTCTAAATATGTCCTAAAAGCTTCCTAAATAATTTAAAATAAAGAATTATAATATTAAAATTTTTCATGAAAATATTCATAGAAAAATGTTTATATCGACAATATTAAAGAAAAATAAATGCAAGTACACGTTTTTTAAATTTAAGTTAATTATCAATTTCTTTAGCTAAAAGTTGATTTGAAATCTTCGTAATATCATAATCAATATTTTAATAATTTAATTTATTATAAACATTTCATTTTGTTATTCTACTTTATTATTTAAAAATATTGTACAAGCGAAAGATTTTTTATGATTAGGTAATAATAAAATATTCTAAAATAACTTGTAGTCGTGGTGCTGCTGCTGCAATTTCTTTCAATTCAAGACCACTAGAACTTAAGACTTCGACAATTTGTTCACTATTTAACACAATATCTCGGACCACTTTTACAGCAACTTAAAAAATGATGCAAATTATATTTTCTCAATTTTAAATATTTAAGTGTGCCTGTATCATTTTTAATTTTAACAGAATAGATTAACAATATCTTGATTTTTATAAACTTTAATATAAATGCAAATGTAAAATAAGACTTGCATAACAAATATTGCACGAAAAATAGTAAATTAACTTAATATATATTATAGAATTGTATGCCATCATATTTTATCAAATATATGAATTTTATATTTCATTTTTTCTATTAACTATTTAACTAGTTAAATTAAATTATATCATAGATATAATTATATATTATAACATTATACGTAATAAAAATTAGCAATAAAATTTAAGGTTCATAATTTTAATTTTCAATTATATTTTTGAATGTAAATTAAATTGATGACTATAGATGAAAAAATCTATATTTCAAAAAATATTCTAAGTAACTAATAATTCTTAATGGAATTGAATAAAAAATTTTAATATTTTTTGATTAATAATATAATAAATATGTTTATTTTATTCTTTTATATTTATGTTTCATTGAATACATTACTTTGTTTTATATAAAAAATATTATGAGATTATCATTTTATATATTTAATAATAATTTTTTAATAAGTAATTTATTGAGTATGAATTATATAATAAATAATAAGTTTTTCTTTATTATTATCTATCTAAGATGACATAATTATTTTAAAATAATTCCAAAACTGTAGCTGTAATATACATTAAAAATATAATATATATTAAAATTTTATTATGTTCATATTAATATTAATTTTAGATTTCAGTTTGTAAATAAATTTATACAATTTAATCATGTTAATATTATTAACATATTTTAATGTTATGTTGTACAATATAATTGCAATGTGAATTTATATATATATATTGGTTTTGCTTTCTTAAATAATTTAATTCTTTTTCAATAAATATAAAATAAAAATAAAATAATAGAAGAGAAATAAAAGTGTTTACCTTTAGTATTTTCACGTGTAATCGTAAGAATATCCAAGTAATTAGCTATAAAACAATATATATCATCTGGTTGTATTCGTATTACCTATATTAATATATTAATATATAGAAATACACGTATCAATTTTTCATTAACTTATGTTCCTTGATAATTACAAAATTAGTTTTCATTATTTATTTATGAGATTTATATTTGCTTAAATTATCTTTTATTAACAATTTTAATATTTTGAAGTTATTAACTTACAAAAAAAAGATAGTTTGACTGTGATATGCTCTTAAGGAAATATGAAAAAATCCTGATATAATACTATAAATTTTATAGGAAACGACATATCCTATATCTTATATTTAATTAACGTTATTATGTCATATTTATTAATAATTGTATTTATAATTTTACAAAATAATGTATTAAATTTATATTTTTTATTTCTAGTGTAACACAAAAATTGTATTGAATTATTTATGTAAAATATTAGTCTGAAAAAAAAGTTTGCAAATTACAAACAGTTTTGCAATAATTATATTCGAATTTTAAACATCTTCTAGATAAAAAAAACTGATGCACAAAGTCATATTTTAATAAGTAAACTATGAATATGAAAATCTGACCTCCATTGATATATCTGCGCAGAGTTCATGAAGTCCATCAGGAATTTTATACATATCCATCTTTTATAAATAGACTCTTTTTATTTTATACTGAAAAAAAGTAATATTTTGATCTCTATAAGAATCTATAAAAAATTAAAAAAATGAAATTAGTTATTTTATTCTTAAAATCAAGCCTTTAATAATTGATTATGAAAACATGTTTCATTGCGATAGTCATTAGTTGTCACAATGTTAATATGACGTAAATTACAAGTCGTTAACGCATATCACAAATCTGTATATGCAATTTCATTTTCTACTTCTAATTATTAATATTTATTTACTACTATTTTATAACTACTTCAAACAATATATTTGTAAGAAAATATGCACACTATAATGATGTTTTATTATTCTATTTTAATAAATATATTTTTTATCTGAAACACTGTTAAATATGAATAAAATTACAATATATATTAAAAGTCTAAATAAATTAAACAAGGTTAAGTTAAAGTTTTAAGATGAAATATAAATATTTGATGTAGATTTATATATTCGTTTATATATATTCATTTATATCATTTAATTTGAACAAATATATATAAATCTTCTTAAATTTTTAGAAAAAATTCGTTTATAAATTTCGAAACAATTTTAAATAAAAAAGTTCAATACTTTGTTATAGTCATTTAATTATATTCTAATAACATAATTTATAAATTCCTTGAATATAAAATCATTTCATATTTTATGATACAATATTTGTAATGAAACCATACCTTTTTAATTTAATTATAGTTTAATTATTTTATTATAAATAAGAACGCATATTTATATAAAAAATATGATATACTTAAAAGGCAATAATAATTAATTATAAATGTTGAAGTAGACATATTATGTTTAAAAACGATCAGATTTCATTCATGAAAAATTATGATTTTTGAAGATTATAATGTAAATATACATTGCATTACATAATCTTTAAAGAAAACAATATAATCTATAATAAAAATTTGTTTTATATATTAAAATAATATAAAATCCATAAAAAATAATTAAAGGCCTTAAATAAATAGTATATTTTTGTGTAAATAGTTATTTTTTATTGATAGAATTTTAAAAAAAAGAAAAATTTGTAATTAAATACATTTATGAAAAGGAAAATTTAAGTGTAAAGATATGTAACAGAAACTTATTATTGAAAAAGTTTTTATAAATTACCATTTATTGTATTGTTCATTATTTGAATGTAATTTATATACATATATATGTTGTTTTTTTCAAACTAATATTTAATTGAAAATTTATAATTACGTAAATTTATAATACGTAATTTTTTTAAACTAGTAACATATTTTATAAGAAGACAAGTTTCTTTTCTTTAACCAAATGAGCATAAAAATTCAAGTGATGTATTAGATTAATTATATTTTATTAAATAAAGACTACTATTAACTTAAAGTAAAATGGTACGTGGTTAAATCTTAGGTCTTATTAACAATAAAAGATGTTAAGGTTTACTTAAACTGTTTAGTAAACAAAAAATTATATAATACTTGTGCAATCGTAACATTATTTCTAAATAAATAATTATATTTATTATTTTCTTCATGAATTATTTTAATTAAATATTGATTATTATAACTTAGTATTGATATATTCTATATTTCTTATACAGTGATGTTTAAATATTTATAATTTTAATATTTATTTGAATTTTTGGGACGCATCTTAAAGTCTTATTCTCAATAAAAGTCTGTTATGAAAAATTTTTGTTTCACAAACAGCTAAAGATATATAAATATTAATGATGCTTTACTAAAATGAACTTTCGATACGAATTCCTTTATATAAGAGAAAGTGGAAATTAGTTTTATGCGTTTGTTTTTAACTATCTAAATAATGCATTATCTTTATTCTTTACTTTGTAGATTAGAATATCCAATAATAAAACTTTTTACCAATAATTTAGGTTGATAGTAAAATATGTCGCAAGTTATTTTTCTTATGTAATCTAGGTCAATATCAGTTACTAATGTTACATCAATATTCATTCCTGTGTTCTGCAGAATATTTCTAATTTGTATCAATAAGATAAATTTAACTTCAAAATTAATATTTTTGATTCCATATTATTATGAAATATTGGTTTAAACATAAAAGAAATTTTTACCGATGAAACAACTTTTAATAAAAATATAATATATAAGATTAAACTTTATAAAAAATTAAAACTTCTGCTTTAAAATTTTCTAAAATTATGTATAAATTTGAAAAATGTTGTGAATATAATACTTTCTTAAGAAAACACAAACGCCATATATATTAACAAAATTAGAAAAAAGATGCTAATTAATAAGATATCTTTAACTCTCTCTATGTAAAAAACAATAGAAAATGTAAAAAAATTTACCATATAAAACAAAAAATATTTATTGTTCAAATTCAGTATATTTTACAATTAAAAATTTTATTTATTAGAAAATTAATTTTAAATAAGATTTAATGAAATATGACAATTAATTAAAAAATAGTAATTCAACATTATATGCAGGAAGATTTAAATTCTTTTTCAAATTTTAAATGTTTATAAAATACTTTTTCTGTTTTTAGACAAAAGATATTTCACATTATAGTATTACTATTTCATATATAAATAAATAGAAGATTTGATTAATTTGCAATAAATTGGATTCAAATAATATAGTTGGAAAATCTGAATTGACATTTGATCACTATGTAACGACATATTATTATAATTAAAAATATATGGAAACAGAATTTTAATATTCATTTCTGAATATTCTTTGTTATTATATTTATTAAATTTATTAGACGAAATCGCATCTAAAAATATAAATATATAGAATTATTATATTATACACGTAATATTTTTTTAACCATATATATTTTAATATTTCATTTAATTTATGCAAGTTTTTAATACTTAACGAATCTATATGGCTTTATATGAACTTTCAGTTTGTTTTTATGATTTTATTTGAACCTTTCAATTATATTTTTTGGTCAAAAAAGCAAAGGTAATATTACTTAGATTAAATATATATCTTACTAAGAAGAGCATTTTGCAGGTTTTCCATTGGAGTTTGGTTAAAAAAACATGCAGAATATACAAAAATTAAAATATCATATAAATAAATTATATAAATAATATTTTTTTACCCAATTTTTATGAATTCTTTTTTTAATAAATAGTAAGTTATTTATTTTAAAAACGTATTAATATAATAATATCTAATTGGAAGATATAAAAATATATTTTTACATTATATATATTATAAATCAGAAAAAAAATCTAAAATTTAAATTAGATTAAAAAATAATATAGTTTTGGTGAAAAATTAAATAAATATGAAAATACATTTTTTAAAATATTGTTTTTAGTTTTTTAATATATTTTCATTTTTAATAAAGTTTGTATTTTAACATAATACATACTAGAATAATTATGTTAAATTATTACAAATTAAAAATTTTTTACAAATAAATTTTTACAATTTTATAAAAATTCTAAGGTATAGTATAAAATTTGAAGATTATTATATCTAATAATATATTATCCAATAATCTAATAATCGATTAAGTATATCTTAATGACAGATATAAAATGGTTTTCCCATTTAATAATTTACTTACGTGTAAATACACTATTTTTCAAATTAATTTTATAATTCATTCTTCATATAATTTATAAAAATGATTAAGATTAAACGCTTAAAAGAGTTATTTTATTTTTATAATAAATTAAAATATATAAGAATTTATTTAGTAATCTTTTATAATTGTTAATGAAAATATAAAAAAGCTAAAAGTATAAAAAAAATAATTATTTTAGTTCCGATAAATATTATTTTAATTATTATTTAATATTTTCAGAAACAATAAATTATAATATAAATAATAAAAGCATTTATATATGAATAATAAAAATGTAAATAAATTTTCTTTTATAATAAGGTTATTTTATAACTTTTAAATAATAAAATAATCTTTTCAAATTTTTGTTATATTAATATAATAGTGAAAATCCTGTAGAATTAGAGTAATTAATTCATGAAAATTTTCTATAAAATTATATTTTATGCAAGTTATTTATATTTTAATATGCATTTTTTATCAATATTTTCATCGACTGAATAGATTTATATTTTAACAAATGTATATTGAATAAAGCACACGAATGTAGATGAAATACATTGTAAAGATTGTTTTAAATATAAATTAGAAAATGAATTTTACCTTTTTATTTTAATTACTTAAAATTTTAATTAACATAATGTTATTTATTATTCAATTATTATAAAATAAATTTTATTATTTCAGTTAATTAAAAAAATATATACATTCTTCCTTGTATTATTATAAATTGAAAAACTAAGTCAATAGGTTTTAAATTGCTATAATTTTATTGTAATAGATTATATAATTTCAATATTTAATTTATATCATAAATTAATAATTATAAGATCATAATTTTACAATCATATTTAATAGATAAAATCTGCAAAAGGTTTTACATTCGAATTTTTTACAAGTAAAAGATAGTCTTATATCATTTAAAAATTAAATACATATCTAAAATATATTTTTAAATAATTATAATTAAAATGTTCGAAAATTTTATTCTGCTACATTTAATTATTTTATATATTTATATCTATTTTTTAAATATTCATTATATAGATTTTTATTGTATTTTATTAATATTATACATGAAGTTTTATTACAAATGAAATGATTAAAAAATTTTATCAGTTTATTACAAAATATAAAAGAAATGATATAAAAAAGGACCATAAATTATTTCTATTCAAACTATAATTCACTCACGAAGTAAGAAATATGTGTACTATACAATACACATCGATTTTAATAAATATTAATTATATAATATCTATATTAAGAATTTAATAGACTCTCAAAAAAGATTATAGACAATTAATATATTTTGTATTATTTGAATACAATTTATATCAGACAATACATGAAGTCTAATGTGATAAAACTTTTATTTTAATATTAATATATAAAATAAATATAAGTACTCAAAATGTATTTTTCTTTATTATAAAATATGTAAGTTTTTTAATTTATGTAATGATAGAAATTCTTACGATACAAAAAAGGTATTGAATTGATTAATTAATTTACTAATAAGTCTTAAATTAATTCTTGTTCTTGTAAATCAATAATAGTAATAACAGATAAAAGGATATATTTTCATATTGTTACAGTTTTCTTTATTCTATAGAATTTTATTTGTTCGTTTTAACTGGTTAAAGTTCGTTCTAATTATCATAAAACTCATGAAACGTTTTTCGTAGTGTATATTATAATTTGGCTTTGTGTCAAGATTTTCGTATTCAGTAAATATAAATGGCCCAATATGCGTTTAATTAAATTTAAAATGTAATCTAAAAGTAGTATCCAGCGGGTACCATCGACATAAATATCAGTAAACTGATTTAGTAAGGCACCTATCGTTGATGGCTTACACATATATCATTCTTGCACTCATCGATAAGTAAAATATAAGTTAAATTTAAGATAAAGAAGAAGCAGGAATAAATATTTAAATTAACCAGAAAGAAAAAACAATCCCATAAGTATTTTAATTTAATGCGATTCTACTTTTAAATATAAAATTTAATTTATTCAGTTTAAATTATACCAAATTAATATTTACGATACATATACCATTTTCTAAAGGTATATTAATTACATACTTCTTAATATCATACTTTAGATAATACATTTTAGTACAATTGATTCATGATATTAATTTTTTTTTTAATAGGAAATCAGTATCAAACATAGATCAATTTATATGCGTGAAAAATTTTTTTAAGTTTGATATTTCCATTGCATGTATTTGCTAGTAAACATGATGACGTCTCTTAAACAAATAGAACTAATACTATTCTTAGATTATGAATTGCTAAACTGCGCATGTAATTTTAAGTATTTTGCCAACTTAATAAATAAAATTAAGTCATAGAAACGTCTAATCTAGTACTTATATTATAAAACTCGGATATTATTTCTCTTTTAATTTTAAGTGATTTATGACTTTCTAAAACATCTATAATGAATTTATCCTGTTTAAATAAATGACTAATGTAGATTAAAAAATAAAATTTTATAATTTTTAGGATTTTCATGATAATATTATTATAAAGATGTTATTTACAATACATTATTTATTTATTTTTTATTACTTATATTTTCTTACAAGATATATTCATATAATATTAATATAGTAATTTATATTATAATTATTTAGTAGATTATTATTAAGTTAAAAACTATTTTTATATTATATTTGAAGATAATAAAGATAAATTTATATGTAAAATTATAAAACAAGAAGAAATTAAAAATTAAAATACATTTACATAATGCATGAGATTTATGTATATTATTCAATAAAAATTTCAATTAACAAATAAACATTTTTTAATAAAAAATATTTTAACTAGATTGTTGTTTTATAATAAATGTAATAAAAAATTCATATTTAGAGCTTTTATGAATGACACAATATAAACTGATAATAAATTATATATATTAATTTTTACATATTAAACAATATTTTAATGGAAGCAACACCAACATTTAGAATTTTTTAAATTTATTTTTAAACTTCTAATTTATATCGAAAGGTGATATTTTTATTTAGACATAAACAATAAAATTTATAATATATATATGTGTGTGTATAATTGAGCTAATTTAATTAATTAAGAAAATATTAGTAAAATATGAAAATATATTTATTACATAGTATAGTATTATACTTAGTCACGGCTTCAGGATAATCATTAATTAGTTTTTTCTAATGATATTTGAATTATTTTAATTTTAATTTAGTTAAGAATTTGTTTTTTATTTAATATAAATATTAATTATTTGATAATATAAATTAAATTTATAAAATCTTTAAATGTAGGAATGAAAAACATAAAAATTTGTGTTTAAAGATAAAGTTGTATGAACATATGTAAAAAGTTTTATTAAGCGATAATAATATAATATACATTGATAAATTATACACAACTTTTACAAAAGAGTATTTGAGTAATTATAAAAAATTAAAAAAAAAAAAGAATTTGCAAATCATCAAATAATAAAATTATCAATACTAATATCATTATTAATATTATCGTTATCATTTTAACATTATATTATTAAAATAAGATTATCGATCAAGGAAAATAAAATAAAACAGTGAAAGAGTAAGAAAGAAAGAAAGAGAAAAAGAGAAAGAGAAGTGAGGAGTTGGAAATAGAGAGTACGAAATAAGTGCGATGAACATTATAATTCTATACAATATGAATAAGTGTCCCGGTAGAGAATCAGTCAACAAAATACTGCTGGTAGCTTCTTATATGAAGTACATATCGAATAAATATCTGTATCATATTTCTCAGATAATTATTAAATTTAATTCAAGTAATAAATTTTTTGTTGATAATGATATTAAATTATGCTGTGATATGATAATATTTGAATAAAAATATAACATGAATATCAATCAGTTAAAATTATTAAATTAAAATTAAATCATTTTTTTATAAAGCAATATTCAAAATTATAATTTACATTCTAATTTAGCAACACAAATATGATAAATTTAAATTTAAAACATTTTTTTCATTACAAAAATTTATCTTAATTATTAAGTTACACAGCTGAAATGTATAACATGGTTTTTTAACAAGAATAAATTTATTATGTTATAAATTTTTTAAAAATTATTGGAAACTAAAATAAATTTTATTAAGTTATATTGAAAATATGATTATTGAATTAATAAAATTAAAACTATTACCAACAAGCATCGATTTCAAGATTGTTCAAGCCAATTCGTAAATAAATGAATAATCGGTAAATAATAGTAAAACAATAGACAAGTTCAATAATTTTAAATAGGATTCTTTAATATAAACTTGTTGATATTTCATATTTAATGTCAATATAATATGAGATTTTAAACTACCACAAAAATAATTTTTAATAAAATTTAATAGCCATATTTGATATGGGGTCTCGCTTAAGCTTAATATAAAATTGCTGTTCTCTTTTTAAGTAATTATGTCGAATTTGAACTTTAAAGATAAATCTATTAAAATTATCAAATCATATATTATACAATGGGGATTTTTAAGCAATGCAAGTATATTGAGTGGTACGTTAAACATTAAATTCATTACAAATTTTTATCTATGACATTAATAGAGATTTTAAAATTAAAATTTTTGTTTCATTATTCAATAATTATACTCAATGATGAATTGCTATATTTTAAAATGCAATTTATAGAAAACAGTTGCACAGTCAAAACTTTTTAATCTAAAAATGTCAACTAATAAACAAAAAGAAAAGTTTGTTGACGATTTGTTTTAATATAAATATATAATAAATAATTTATAAATTATTGTACTTATAGAAGAAAAATCAATAGTCAGAATTAAAATTTTAATAACTTTTGTTCAAAAAGAATAATTTTTTTAAATAGTAACTATATTAACTTGTTATTAAAAAAATTTTTTCTTTACAGATGAAAATTTAGCATATTTAAAAAATTATAAAAACAAATAATTTATCTTATACAAACTTTATATATTTGCATAATAAAACCGGAAATAATTAGTTTTCCAGTAATTTCATAGATTATGAATTGAAAAGATATTAAAAAATAATAATCCAATATTGTTAATCGATGATAATTCAGAATAATTTTTCTTTCTTATTATAATTAATATATATAATGAGAGGTAATTCAAGTTTTTACACTTTTTCTGTTAGTATTTTTTAGTTGTCGATAAAATTATTTTTACACATTCTATCGAATTAAGGATTCTTTATATATTAAATGATCGATTATTTATCGCAGAAATATAAATAATATATTTCTAAACTATGATTAGTATAATTTTGTGTCGTGATAATAAGACTTAATAAAATACATTATGCATTTTATAATCTTAATATTATTATTATAAAATTAATAAACAATTTTTTAAAAAAGGGTTAAAATTGTAATATTTAAATTGCATCGTTACATAAGTTTTTCGATAGTTCAAAATAGTTTATACGAATAAATTGATGAAAAATTAAATACATCTTTTTTATTCAAAATTAATATTACAAAGTAAAAGGCATATAAGTAATATATGTTATATATGCTAAATAATTTTTTTAAATTTAATAAAAAAATTCTTAATTAATGTTAAGCTTTTATAAAAAACATGAAATTTAAATTATTCATAGTATACTATGAAAATTTTAATTCTAAATATATGAAAACTAAGTGAAAACAAATATTTCATATTAGATTTTATGTTAACAGTATAATTTAAAAAATGTTAAGAATATCTTGTATAATATATCACATATGTTGTAATAAACATTTTAAATTATTTTAAAACTGTATTTAAAATATATTTATTTCCTTGTAAATTTTAAGATATATATCAATTGAGAAGTTGTATTACAAAATAGAAGCATTTATTTATTTATACATATATTTTTAGTCTTGTAGCAATAAGAAAATAAATCATGATATTATTATTAATATATAAAACCTTAACAATAACATTGAATACTTTAACTAAATTTTTTTTAATCTTTCGTTATTTTTCATTCAATTTAGGCCAATTTATTTTTCTTTTAGATCACTAAATTTATTTAATAATTAATAATTGTCTACGGTAAATTATAAACTTGATTAATAAGAGTATTTTTAAAAAATTATGAAAAAACATAGTAATATTGATGAAAATAGAATGATAATAAGGAAAAATTATAGTAAAAATTGCTTTTGCAAATCGTAATGTGTAATTAATCAGTGTAATTTTTAATAATAAATTAGACATAGCATAAATTTGTAAATGGTAACAAATATTAAATGCTATATTTTGAAAAGTAATTCGAATTGAATTTATTATCAAATTATATAATTATATTTCATATCTTAATTTAGATAGAAGTTTAGATGCTTTGAACTAATAATTAATATTTCCATGAAAAGTCCTTAAAATTTTTAGTTCTATTAAAGATTTTATAATACATAAAATGTGGATACAAGCACATAATAATAAATTCGCAATATTACTATTGATACAACAATAACAACAACAACAACAATAATAATAACAATAATAATAATAACATCAACAACAATTGAGGTAATTATAGAATCAAAACTGAAGATAAATAATAACATGCATCGTTATAAAACTCGATTTTAAGACCAACGAACTGACCAATTATGGCTTAAACTGGTATTTTTTTTATTATAAAGAATTAATGTCAAAATTTTATCAATAGAAAAATTTTATAAAAAGAAATTATTTGTGGTTGGATATAAAACAGTTGTATATAACTGTCAATTTTTGTCAAAGAAAATAAGTAATACACGGTGATGAAGAGATTAGACATTTTTTCTATTTATTTTTTTGTTTTTATCATTATTATTATTATTGTTATTGTTGCTATCGCTACTGTTTTTATTATTGTTACTGTTTTTAATATTATTATTACAGTTTAAAAAATATAAATCGTCAGTTTGTATTTTGTGTTTTCATTATTATTTAATAGTTGGTATACACATACATGAGAACAAATCTAAATACATATACTACTTTGCTGTAAATTTAGTCAAATTAAACTGCAAGTATTAAAATTTATGCGAAAGAAAGTTGTTGATTTAAGGATAGTTATAAAGAAACATATTATAAATATGAATAAAGAAAAAAAAATTTGTATTTATTCAACTCTCAGATACTAGTAAGATTCTTTCTAATTTATTTTAATTGTTACAGATTCTTAATCAAATCCAATTTTCATAAAATTAATCCAATATTAACTTTCAATTTTTATTTTTATTTATCAAACGGTTTTTTATTTTCTATTTAACAATTAAAATGTCGATAATATTTTACTTTTTAAGTTAATTTTCGGACCAAATCATTTGTTACAACACAACAATTTTTTAATTTATTGTCTAAATTGATTAATTTTCCATTTATTAAATAAAGCACAATATTAATTGAACAAAATTGATGATATCAAATAAGTAAGTAATACGAAGTAAGTGATAAATATAAAAGTAATTTGTGCGAAAGATAACATTTCGATGTTAATTAGGCCGTGTTGTTGAACATTGCTTACTAGAAAACAAATAAGTTTTTATAAAAATCTATTATTACATATAACCTTCAGTTTTTTCAGTTTTAGTTTTAAAAACGCGTATGCATATTTTAAATATGCGAATAATATTTTGTAATTACATACGTAATATTAAATATTCAATAATTGGTATATTACATTTTATAAAATTTGAAGAAAATTTAAACGAAAAAAAAATAAAAATCATAAGACATCGATATTTATAAAATTTCGTCAATATATTTATTATTTATTGATTTATTAGTGAGTTTAGTATTTTTAATAAATTTATCTATTTAATAAATCTATATATTTAATAAATCTAAAAGGAACATTGGTAAAATATGTAGCTGTACTAATTCTATAATATAGTATTGTTCTTTATTTTTAACTGAATTATAGAATTTATATTAAAAAATTTTAAAAACTAGTAGTTTTTTTTAGTTAAAAGGAATTTCAACGATATTGCATAAGCATGTAATAGATAAATTTTAAGTAAGAAATTTTTCAAATTTATCGAATCATTATCATAATTTTGAAATATATTGTTTAATTTGTTGGAATGAATTCCTTAATTATAGATTTACTTGGTTTTGATATAAAGAGAAAAAGTTTGATAAAAAATGAAATGTGTGAAGGCATAGGTAGATTTTGATAATGACACGTTAATTGGAGTAAATAAAAAAGTTTTTCATAATTTTCCTAGCAAAATCACATATCGGATATTATTGAATTCGATAGGGATTAGTATTGAAATTCAAATAAGTAATTCAGAATGAAATGGTGATGGTGTACAGTTTCTTGAAAATAAAAATTTGAACAAGATTCGAAAGGGCAGTTTGGTAGCAGCATTGGATCCAAACGACATCGAGAGTTTGTTTTGAAATTGAAAAAGTCGTATAAAAAGATATAATTCGATAAACCGGTACTGTTGCCATCATCACCTTTGGGCCGACTAGCATTCGTTTCTTTCACATGACCGTCGAGCAGAAGACTTTTGCGGCCTCTTTGGATCCTCCCTCTCCGAGCTTCGAGGAAAGAAGTGGCGACAATAGAACGGGGCGAGCAAAGGTAGAAGACGTCGCGACGATTAACGACGTTTGGTCTCGGTGGTGGGCCGCGCAGTCGCGCGCTCCGCTCGACAGACGTAGTGCGCGTATGTATGTCGTTTACTCGGCAAAAGCCCATAGTGAGCGATAGACGTTGCAGGCCTTGGAACATCGACGTGAGTGATAGTTAGTGGATCCGTAATAGTCCGTGGGCCTAGCGAGTCAAAAGTGCGTACTATCCTATCTTTAGACCATCCTTGCCAAGAACAACGCTTCGTCTTCCCTGCTTCTGCTTGTCGACGAATATGAAGAGCTCAGGTAAGCGCTCCCCTCGATTCCATCCTCTAGCGAGTCAGAATATTCTGTAGCAGGCGAACGCTACAAATCCCGTTAAAGCTCTTACCATTTTTGCAACTCTTCTCTCCTCATTCTTGTCCAAATTAAAGGAATGAAATTTATCCTGTTTCTGAAAAACCGTGACGTTTTAGCTGATATACTTTTATCTCGATTGCATATAATTTATATTTCCAATTTTTTTGCAGTTTCTGATAACTTTGAGTTGTCATTACAGTATTTGTCAACGTGTCCTTGCAAATGCTGCCTAAGGCAAATGAATGAAATTTTTATTATATATTTACATTTCTTTATCTATAACAGCTTTTAATACGAATCAGCTGATAATTATGTATAATTTGTTGGATATTTTGAAGTTTTTACCTAATTCGGTTTTAATTTTAACGCTTGTAACTTTTATTGTTTGATATAAAAAAAGAATTGTATTGGTTATTTTTTTCAACTTCCTAGTTTAGTTTAAAATTTTTCTGATCCATATTGCATAGATTAAAATCGCATTTTTAGAATCACTGCTATTATTCTAAATGAATTTTTTCTATTTATAGATTAGAATTTTATTTAAATACATCACTTTTGGTGTGCAACATTTATAAAGACCATGTTATTGTAAGTACCTGATAGTTTTAATTCACAAACCTTGGAATACATAGTACACAAGATACTTCTTTTTAAGTATGATCGTAAACTTATCTTTCTTATGCCAAATGTCAAGAACATTAGCCTATTAAAAAATGATTAATTTCATAGTGCGTAATTCTGTTACAGTTTAATAACAAGTATATTTTTTAACTGTTATGTAAAAGAATCTTTAGTGCTGTTTGAGAAAATACTTGAAAATATAATACTAGTTATCTACAAAAAAGTAAAATTTACCTTTTTCGTATGTAAAAAGATTCAAATGTATGTATCTAAATTCTTTTGATAATGTCTTTAACTTTTAAAATTATTTTATCATAAGGTTATTTGTGGTTCAACTATTCCATCCATTACCTAAGAAAAAAATTTTATGTTAATGTATCCATGAATTTACTTATGAAAGTTATAAATAATTAACCTCTTTTTATATAAAGATGTTATTAATGTATATAAAGATTGATATTAATGATATTAATAAAAATTAGTATTAATAAATATATTATTTGTGATAATACTGATGATGATGAAGATAATATTTATGTATAGAATAGGTATCTTTCAAAATACTTTTGATTGTAAAAATATTTAACTATATTATATATTTATATGCTTAAAAATAAAATTTAATTCAGAAATTTATTATTATATGGGTATAAGTAACCTTATTATATCTTATTAATCTTTATAAAATTTTAAATATAATTTATATTAATATTCAATTAAATATTATTTATATAACAATATATAGTCTTGATTTTTTATTATAATATCTAAACTACAAACAGAATTAATAATTGTTGATATTGATTATTTATGTTTATTCTTTTTTTTCAGCTGACAATCCAGCTGAATCAAATTTCTCAATGAAAATATTAGATAAACCTAAATATGAGGCCTCAAAATTGTGAAAATTTCCTTAATGAAGAAATCATGGCTTCAAACGGTTATACCAATGCTGTAGCTGTATCGGCTAAGCAGCCGAACAACAACTCACCACCTTGTGAGTCTGGGAATTGTATGTGTGTGCTTAGATTAGCCACCTTTATTTTTCTTAATACTACTATTTAGTCTACCTACTCACATAATAATAAATACGGTGTGCTAACTATTAATTGTCATTAAAGTTTTTTTAGTAAATAATATTAAGAATAATAACATTATTAAAAATGATTGAAAGTTTAAATACAATAAATTTTTTTTCCCTAATAATTTAACCTTTAATGCTAGTAATTATTATTTTTTAAGAGATTACAAAATTTTGAAAATTTTAATTTTAATGATCTTATTTTTTTGTGTTTTCTAATTTTTCAATTAAAATTATTTAAGAATTTGTATTGAATATTTTATACTAATTAGATATCATTTTTTGATAAACTTATAAATATATTTTATAAGTAATGTTGAATTTGTGTAAAAAAATATTTGAAAATAAGTAGTAATAAATTAATAGCTTGTATATAGCAAAAAGAAAAAGAAATATTTGTCTTTTAAAAAGAATTATATAAAAACTTTGATTTGAATAAGTAATTATAATTATTAAATAATGAGTAGCAAATGATATTAATATTGCATCGAGTGAATTTGTTTAAAGATAAATAATTATATAAATTGCAGAAATATTGTGCTTTCAGAGTAAATATATGAATAAAATCTTACTGATCCATATTTAAATATTAATCGTATCAAATTAAAAATTTGATATTAAAAAAAATGTTATATAATTTGTAAATTAGAAATATGAAAGATTAAAGGGATTTAATTTTTTTAAATAATATTTTTGGCATTAATATTGTCAATATTTGTCATTAATGGTTAATATTTGTCTTTATTTCATTTAACTAACAATACTGCTATGATATTTCTGTAATTTAGCAATGCCCTGGTTTGGTATGGATATTGGTGGTACATTATGTAAACTAGTATATTTTGAACCAAAATACATAACAAAAGATGAAGCAGATGCAGAAGTTGAAACTCTAAAGAATATTCGTCAGTATTTAACAAAGAATTCAGCATATGGAAAAACTGGCCATCGAGATGCACATCTTCAGGTAAAGATTAGCATAATTTAATATACAAATTATTTTATTGTTACAAGTATCATTTAAAAAAATGTAATAAAAAATATTTTCTTAAAATTATTCCCAAGTTCAATTCATTTATTTAATGATTACATGTTTTCTTTGATAGTCTTTTTTTACAAATATATGATTCAAATTAATAAAAAATTTCATAATTCAGCCAAGAAAAATTATAGAAATTTTGCTATAGAGAAAACTAAATATTTTTAAAAACCAAAATTATAATAAAACAAAATACACATTCTATCATGATTTTGTTAATAATTTAATTTAAAAAATGTAATTTTAAATTAAATTGTAATATAAATTCTGAATAATTGTTTTAGTAAAAAGGTATTATCTTGAATTTGTTTTAATAAAATATTCTTTTACAAATAATAAATAAGTGTAAATGCTTACATTGTTAAAAATAAATTATAATTGATTTTAATTTATAATATATACATAAAATTCATTGATATTTGAATAAAACTTTTATTAAATGTTTTTATATTTTCTATTTATTTTTATTTAAAATATAGACATAAAGAAGTAAATTAATTAAATCCTTAAATGATTAAAAGTGTTCCTTTAATTTATTATAGATGGATGATGTTTGTATACGAGGTAGGCGAGGTACCCTACACTTCATCAGGTTTCCTACGAGCGAAATGGGTAATTTTTTGGCATTGGCAAAATCTAAGGGTATGGCAAATCTCGTGACAACAGTTTGTGCAACAGGCGGTGGAGCTTATAAGTTTGAAGAAAATTTCAAAAGAGAAGTCAATTTAAGCCTAGCGAAATTTGACGAACTAGATAGTCTGATAAGGGGAATGCTTTACATTGAAATGACAAATCCATGTGAATGTTATTACTGGGCTAATTCTACAGATGACGAAAAATGCCAAAAAATGCCATATGATTTTTCAAAGCCATATCCATTTTTGGTTTGTTTTGATCTACTATTTTATTTGATTTGCACAAATATCTATGTAAAAAAGTTTCAACCTTTTATTTTTATTTAAATTTTGAATCAAATAATTAAATTTTATTAATAATAATGTTTAAAGTTATACTATATAATATTATAATTTAGTCAAATGGTAATCTAATTTCAAAACATTATAATCGATGTGTACTATTTATTGTAATTTATTTTACTTTACTTACATAAATTAAAATAATTAAATATCTTAAATGTTCCAAAATTTAATGAATATAAAATTAGAAAATGGAATAGTTGTTTCCATTTGACAATAAGTGAGAAAACGATTAAAATTAAATTTCTTTGGAATATCTTATTACAGCTTGTAAATATTGGCTCAGGTGTTAGTATATTAGCTGTTCAAGGTCCACATGATTACAGAAGAATAAGTGGTACAAGGTAAATGAATAAATATTATTATAAATTTTGTATGTATTGAGTTCAACTTTAATTCTAAATTCATATTTACAATTAAAATAATTTCTTCATTTACTCAAAGTATAATAATTTGCCAATTCATTTCGAATTATTATCAGTTTTGCTTAACTAAAATTTCCAATTTTATAAAAATCATAAATTTTTATACACAAATATGTTTAAAATTATTGGCAAAAATTTTAAATATTTTACAGTTTAGGTGGAGGCACATTTTTAGGATTATGTTGTTTATTAACTGGCTGTAACACCTTTGAGGAAGCAATAGAATTAGCAACTAGTGGTGATAGTACAAGAGTGGATAAATTGGTCAAGGATATTTATGGAGGAGGTTATTCTCGTTTTGGATTACCAGGGGATCTTGTTGCAAGCAGGTATTTATTTAAATCCAAATTTACATGATATCAGTTATATATATATATATATATATATATATATATATATATATATTATAGTGTATTTACAAAAATTTATGACTAATTTGCAAATTTTTGTTTAGCTATTATATAATATAATAGTTCTGTATTATTCTGATATAAATAATTTTTAATATTATAAATTCCTTTTTTAATTTATACTCATTTAAAAAATACATGTTTTATAATTACTTTTAATTGCAGGTTATTGATAACTTATGTTTATTTAATTAAAAATAAGTACTATAAAATTAAATTCTCAAAAAGTATCTGTATGCTTAAGTTATCAATATCAAATTTAGAAAAATAAATTATAAATTATGCATGTAATGAAAATTTATGTTATTAAAAAGTTTATTTTAATTTTGATTATGTCACCATATAATATTAAACATTGTATGCTTTAGTTTTTGATTGATTTAATTCATTTTCAATTTATAAAATCAAAATTTTTTCTAAAAATTTTTCAAATATTTTCTTTATTGCACAAGACATTTTATTATAAAAATATTTTTACAAATAATATCAATATAAAGAAACTTAAACATTTTTTATTTTTATGCATTAACAATGAAAATTAAATTTTGATTTCAACAATTATTATGATTAATTGTGCATATTAAATAAAATATTACAAACTCTTTTATTAACATATTTTTAATATTTACTTGCTTCTTATTTAATTTCTTGAATACAGTAATTCATAACATAATGTAAACAATCATTTTCTTATAATCTGCTAGTACTTTTATCTCTAATAAATTTTTGTAGATATGCTTTGTAGTTCTATTTTTTCTAATGATTACATGTATTTGAAGTTTTTACGATGTCTGTAGTTTTGGACAGATGAATTCTAAAGATAGAAGGAATACTGTAACAAAGGAGGATCTAGCTCGTGCTACTCTTGTTACAATTACAAATAATATCGGATCAATAACAAGGATGTGTGCTCTTAATGAAAAAATTGAAAGGGTATGTTTTAAATTCAATGTATTTTTTATAAAATAACTAAGAAATCAGTGTCATGAATTCAATCATTCATATCATAAATACATTAACACTTTTAAAATTTAAATGAAACAGTTTGTTGTATTATTTATGCTGATCAAACTAATACTTATAAATATTTAAATATTTAAATATTTAAATTTAATACTTATATTGAACTGATTTGTAAATGAGAATTTAAGCATCTTAATTTGCTTATAAAACCTTAAAGAGAATACTTAATCATTATATCGTCACAAAACTAAAATAGTTAGTTATATGTTTAAATAAATTCAGTTTTTTCTGTTATAAGAATAATTTTTCAATATGATGTAACTTAAATTCTTAATAAAAAGAACATATTATAATTATAATACCTAACCTATACTAAAAAAAATTTTAATTTTTATAAAAAATTGCATTGCTGTATTCTAAACAGGGGGTTTTATCGCAGAAAATTAACATACATGAAATTTTAATGAAATTCTTATTGGAAGGTTAAATTAATTAGAACTGTATTCTACTTTCAGAATTTAAATGTACTTAAATAAATTTTTTTATATAATCTAAATACTATATTTATAAAAATATAAATATCTTTATTTTATTTTTCAATACATAATACAAAATAGATTTGATTATTTTAAAAACCACTTTTTGTGGGAAGATTTTTACTTGTTGAATGAATTTTTTTGTATTTTAGGTGGTATTTATTGGAAACTTTTTACGGGTAAATCCTATTTCAATGAAATTACTAGCTTCTGCAATGGACTATTGGTCTAAAGGAACACTTAAAGCTCTCTTTTTAGAACATGAGGTATAATAAAATAATGTTTTATTCATTTTTATATATTAAAAATATCTATTCATTGTAACTAGTTTTATGTATATTGTAGGGATATTTTGGTGCAGTGGGATGTTTACTACAATTTACTGGTGACATTAGTTAAAGAATGTTTTTTTTAGCAATGTTCGTATATAAGATATTTATATATATAGGATAAATAGGATAAATAGGAATATATGGAAAGATTAAACAAATTATACAAGAAGTAAATTAAAATATTCATTTATTTCTTGTGTATGTTTATTCATTGACGTATTTATTAATTTGTACACATGTACATAAATGCTTGTATCATTCCAATTGTAAAATGACAAAAAGGCGATTTTTCGGCATTTTTCACGATTGTTAAGCATTAATTTTATTATACAATTATAGTTTTTCAATAAAATAGTTCAAAAGTTATTTATTAAAAATTATTATCATCGGCAAATTTTTAGAATTTTTAATGTTTTTACTTATTATTTATTAATATTCATAATCAATGTTTGAAAAAACGATTATTTTTTGTATCTCAAACATAATCATTTTAAACCAATATTTGAATATGTATTTAAAAATATAAAAGAAAAACTTAAAATAAATTTGCAATTATACATTGCATACAATATCTAATTTTCCTGAATAAAGTAGAATTGAAAAAATTATTTTGAGAAAATAATGTGCACGTATATGGCTTTTTGTTATTATGAAGTCATAAATCTAAACGGATATATATGGCATAGAAGTATGTTATTTTATTTAGCAGGAAGCAAAATTGTATCAAAATACATAAATATTAAATAATTTACAAGAGTTGTTTTCATTTTATTTATAAATGCTCAAAAATTTTATTGAAATAAATAATTTTTATTATTTGTAATATAAGTTTTTAGTATTTTCTTTACTACATTAATAAATTACAACTACAAAATTTGTTTGAAAATATATTTTAAATGTGTATATATTGTTGTCAACGCTGAAACGAACAATTCCTCTTGTTTTTCATAATTTTTATCCTTTCTCACTTTACAAAAAAGGAATCAATTATAATAGTCATAAATAAATTTAAATCAATGTACAAATACAATGCATAATATAATTATGTAAAGTCTCATTTATCAGTTTGTGAATAAAAAGATATGTTAATTACAAATTTTTACATAATGGATGTGGTATATTTTAATAATCATAAATATAAGAAGCATTAAAAAGATAAACTAGTTACAGTTGTAAAAGTATTTGAATCTATAATTCATGAAAAAAAAAATCACTACCTATTACAAAAATCTATCTTTATTTTTAAACTTTACAAAATCTTATTATCAAGTAAATAGTTAAGCATAACTTTATAAAAACCAATTTTAGACATATCTTCTGCATATATGCAGCTTATTCAAATGCAATTTTTCGGTTAGCACAAATAATTTTTTGTTATGCACAATTAGGTAGTAATAAAATACATACTATGAAAACAAAACTATTGAAAATACAGTAGTATGGTAATAAATAGTATTAAATAAATTATATGAAACTACTAATTCTTAAATATTATATTGTTAAAAAATAATGTAAGATTAAATTGAAGCTAGAAAAAAGCTTACTTTAAAAAGAATTATGTCAAACTTTAATCAAATATTCGAAAATATGATACTATCCTTATACAAAATAATGATATGCACAACAGCTTCTTGTTGTTACCTAATAAAAATTTAGCTATAAGTGAATAGCAAAGGCACTAGTTTATCACACCCTAATAATTTCTGTGAGTTATCATCAAATGATAAGTTTATTATTCTTCTTACCACTTTACTACTTAGATTTGGTTGATCGTAAAATGATGTCGGCTATTTTCTCAGCAACAACTACAATTATGGAATTCAGTGTTCCTGAAACGGGGACTGGTAGTACACTGGTATGAACGATTTGGAGCCCCTCAATTCCGTATACCCTGTAATATTGTAACGAAAACATTGGAATAATATAGATGTTCATATTAATTTGTAATTATTAAATATACAGTTGATAAATTTCTTTACATTTTTAAATAAAATTAGTTTTGGAATAATTTTTTTATTTTTATTTTTTATTCGTAAATTATTATTTATTTTTGTTATTCTTATATTATGATTTATATTTCTTATATAAGATTTAATGTACAAGTTTTTTATTAATTATAAATGAACGAAAGCCTTATAAAATTTTATTTTATTGTAAAGAAAATAAAAGTTGTAATTTAAAAAGATCATAATTTTTTTTTACAATATTTATAAATATTTATAAATAGACAAAATACAAAATTTAATTTTTAAGATTAATAAAAAAAATTACAATTTCCTTGAAAATTAATTTTTTCTTAATTTATATTATTTTTATTTATTATTTTTACCAAGCTAACAAATTACTATTTTTGACACATATATAGTAATAGTGAATTATTATTAGTATCTTGATTATCATTTTAAGTATCACTTTAACAGTAATAAATGCAAAGCAGATTTATCGACTCACCTTAGGAATTAATCAACGTCAGCATCTTCATTGCTGCCTCTCATCTTGCAAGTGCTGCATGGATGATGACTCGTAAGCGCAGCTACCCGTATTACGCATTCCGTATATGCATCATTTCGATAATTCTGTACAAAATTTTGACATTCCTCGAAGTTAGGTATGTGTACCTCTGGACCGAATTTGCGGAAAAGCGGAGTTTCAACGATGGAAAGAGCGAATCTTATCGCTAAAATATGAATTTTTAGTATCGTTTTTCACAATTATACCTTTATTAATAGATAATTTTTTTTACTTTAGAAAATAATCGATGGATTCGTACTTTATTTTTACAATTCTTCATAAACATTTTATTATTCTAATTAAGAGAATAGTAATTCTTTGCTATTCTTAAACATTTTACAATTTATTCAGTGACTTTTTAATAATATTCAACACTGTTCTTTCACTGTTTTTACTAAATAATATTACTTAACCAATCAATAAATATAAACCTTTAAAGTTTACTGCTCATTAGAGAATAATTTTGTTAATTTTCGTCATGATATATTATCATGATGACATTTATGGTTTATTTTATTGTATTCTATGATATAAATAAAATTACTATAATTTAATAATTTAAATTTGAAGAAAGTAGCTACATGTACATTCTTTTTAAAAAAGATATTTTTTAATTCATTGCGCAGGAACGAAAATTACGTAATAAAATTGTATAGATAAATAGTTAAGGTTTCTATTGACAGAAAAGTACAAATAATAACGAGTATTTAATTTTTTTAAAAAAAATAAATGCATTTATTTGTGGAAAATGTAAATCCCATTTGAAATACCTTTTATAGTGCATTTAATATCTTCGTATCGTTCAAGGAAAGCTGGTTCGATAATCGGTCGATCAAAGATATTACTCGACTTTAATGCGATATTACCACGGCTCATCGGTTGTAGACAATTCGACATAAACACGAAGTCATTACTTCTTGTATCGTTACATTTTGAAAAGAGCGATCTGAAAGTCTAATTACAATTGATATTAATTTCAAACAGATCTCATGATTGGCTCGATTACCGCCTGTTAAAATTAGCATTCAGTTTCAAAAATGTAAAATATCACTTATTTATAATGATTATAAAATTAAATGGATTGTCGAATATTATTTTTATAGTTTAATTCTTTATGAAATTAATTCGAATATTTTAAATGTGACATGTATACTACTTTAATATTATTTTACTAATAGAAAAATTAAAAATTATTCTATAAATTAGACTATAAGAATATAAATTTTAACAAATTTTTTTAATTTTTATACGAAATATTTTAAACGCTAGTATTTTAACTAATTTCATTACTTAATGTTTAATATTAAATTAGTATCTGTTGGTACGCGAATCGATATAGGCGCTCCACTAGCTTTGTTGTGCCATCGATTTTGAGTCGTAATAACACAAACTGTACAACTCGCTGTTTACCTTTATGGTGTTACGTGTGCATTCGATGGCCATTGTCATTTAGGAAGATGTTGCGTTCTTTTTTTCACATCGATTACTCGGCTCATCTATACCTTTATGAAGGAAAGTATTTCCTTTATAAAGGACTATTGCTAGGCTCTCCATTTGAACAATTTATTCGTTTAACAAATTTTATCAATATGTTGATTGGAAAAAAACTTCAATCTTATTTTAGAATATCGAACGATTGTATCGAATTATTAATTCATAAAATAAATTCTAGAATACTGATTAGTCAATCATGGAAGTAATATTTCATAATTTTTCTTTTTTCTTACGTAAACTACCTTATACCAAATATAAATTTATATAATAAAATATTTAGTTTATTCTGTTTATAATGTTGAATTCCATTAAAAAAAAATTGCATTAAAGATTTTTTTAATTTTCTCTATTTAACACAATTTAATTACCTTGTAAAGATATAAAAAATCAGTTCATACATTATAGAAGAATTTAAAAAATTAAATCATCGATTAGAAAGCGTATCTGTGTATAAGTTATTCGTTTAAAAAATAATTTGTATTTTATAGATATAATAAAACTTTTTAGCAATTCTCATAATACACTTTAATTTCATTTTAAAATACTAATACATGTTATGTTATATATGTTTTATAAAATTTGTATTACCTTATACAATAAGATTATTTTGTCTTATGAAATAATTACATTATAAAAAATTGTTTCATCAAAATATTATTTGTATATATATATATATATATATATATATATATATATATATATAATATTATGTATTATATGTTACCCATTTTAAGTAAATCAATAAAAAATTGAACAATTTTTATTTTGTTTAAAAAATTTATATGTGGTATATAAATTATAGACTTATATTTTGATGTTGTAAATTCATAGTTTTTTAAAAAAGAATAAAATACTATGGTAAAATGATAAAAATAAAAGAAATTTTTTAATATTGATATTTGATATCGTTTGAATTTTCAAAATATTAAATTTGATTTACTTTCTTATACTTTTGTGAAAATGAGATTCATTACTACATTGAACAACAATATAAAAAGATATATTTTAGAAGAATTTTTTGAAAAATATAATAATTTATTTATTTACTCTACACATACAAACTATTTTTCAAACATTTTAAATACATATTTAATAAATCAAATTTATCAAATAACCATTAAATTATCATAATTAAAAATTATATTATATCAATATTATTTATATTAATTTAAAATTATTATTTATTATATAGTTTTTTATTTAGATTTACTTAAATTTTTTTATTTTTCAGTTATTCATGCCTTTTTTATTACTAATAAAAATTTAATTTTTTGAAGTTAAAAATTACTATTTTTTCATAAAATACAACTTTACTGCATAGCTTAAAAATAATTAAATATTATATATTTTTAAACTTTAAAAAACAATTTCTTAAAATATTTGAAAATATCGACAATTTTTGTTCAGTAATTGATCAGAAAAATTTACAAAAAATGTTAATATGTAAGATCTTAAATGTTATATTTAAGATGCATAATACGTTAAAACATAAAATATTTTATACTGATATCATTTTATTTAATACAATTCTTTTAAGCATTAAGATAGATAGTCGATATCTAGATATAAAAACAAATTAGAGTATGTAAGGAGTTTTATTTGAAAAGATTGGTGTTGATATCTGTAGGGGTTTTTTTCATATAAATGAATTAAATATAATTTTAATATAGATTCTCATAGTTAGAAATACAATAAGATCGTATTTTTATAATAAAACACTGTTTTTATTTATAATTTAATATTAAATTAATTTTCATACAAATAAAGATAGAAAATTAATTTACAGATTAGAATAATGTTATATATTATTATAATTTCTGTATAATAACAATGTTTTATTTCAAGATGCCTTAAATATGTATATTCTTTTTTTTATAAATTATATTATAAAATTAATAAGAATTACTTAAAATTGTGTCATTAAAATAAAATTATATATTAAAGATTAATAAAATTATTGAAGTAATCATTTATTTAATTTTAAAAGTTTATTTATTTTATCGATATATATTAATATATTTTTTTAAATATTCTGTAAAATACTTGAATGAAATAAAATAAAATATTTACCTTATTCAACATTAGAAACTCATTAAATTTGTTATTGAATAGATTATTTGTATTGTTGCAATAATCAATAATAAAATAATTAATAACTGAAAAAATAAATTAGAAAATATATTTAATTTGTAAATTGTTTATTAAAAATTATAATTGTCAGGTCCAAAATAACGAAATTAATTATAATTTGAATTTTCTTAAGATGTAAGTCTATAATAATTTTATTCAAATATAATTGTTAATTAAGAAAATGTATCAATAACTCAATAATTAATTATTATAACACAATGTAAATACTTATATTATAACCGAGTCTATTGGTAAATATCAAATTATTATAAAAAATAAAATAAATATTTATAAAATTTACTTGAAATGTATGTAAATTTAATTTATAGTTATATTATGTTTAATTAATAATAGATTTAATTTTTTAATTTTTGATATATGAATACACGAAAATTAAAAAATAAGCTATGAACAATAAAAAAAGTCTAAGTTGCTAGTTGGACTTCATAAAAACCTTTTTTATTACTGACATTAGAATAATATGAATAATATAATTTTTAAAGTATGTATACATATACATATATTTTTTTTAAAGATAAATAATCTGAAAATAATTTAATAATGTAACAAAAATATCGTATATTTATAAACATCACAAAATTACAATTATATTGATGTAAAATACAAGTTACAAAAAGTATCTAATAATTCTAAGAATAATATTTTTAATAACATGTTTTTCATAGAATTAACATCATAAGATTCACTTTGAAAATTAAAAGTAAAAAAGAAGATTGCAGCGCCACCATTTTAAGATTTGTCAATTGCTTCGTGATTCTATGACTATATATGATTACGTGTTAAATTTCTTATTTATATTGTGATATCCTCGTGTTTGCCTTTGAAAGATGAGGATTGAAGCCTGTTATTTTTGTTCATCCAGGATTTATCCTGGACATGGTATTCAGTTCGTAAGAAATGATTGTAAGGTAAAATTTATATTTTTAATCTAATTATATTTTTTGATTTTTTTTAAACTTGTATATACTATCGTTTTTAGGTTACTTGTAATTTGTTCCCTTTGTAAATTACTTTTATTTTGAAATTATTTAATTTTATAAATATGGTTTCTTTTAAATATTTAATATTTTTTACAAAAATGATGTAACAAAATATTAATTTTATAAAAACTTACCTCATTTATTAATTTAATACAGTAATTTTGTTATAATGAAAAAGGAGGTACCTATTAATATATTGCATGAAAATATTAATTAATTAATTAATATGTATAAACTGTGTTCAGATTTTCAGATTTTGTCGATCGAAATGTCATGCTGCATTTAAAAAGAAAAAAAACCCAAGAAAAGTTAAATGGACCAAAGCATACAGAAAAATAGTTGGAAAAGAATTAATGATTGATCCAACATTTGAATTTGAGAAAAGAAGAAATACTCCTGTCAAGTATAATAGAGAATTATGGTCTAAAACGATTCAAGCCATGAAGAAAGTTGAAAGCATTAGGCAAAAGAGAGTTAATACACACATTATGCAAAGATTAAGGAAAGGACATGAACTTGAAAAAGAAAGAGATATTAAAGAAGTTCAAAGGGATTTGTCTCTCATACGTTCACCAGCAGCTGGACTTAAACAGAAAAAGAAATTAGAACATAAAGAAGAAGAAAATCAAAGGATAGAAGATAGTGATCAAGAAATTCAATTTGAGATTGTAGAAAAAAATTAACTTATTCTAAGTAATTTAAATCTATATATTTTTAATTTATCCATTAAAATTGATATGTACTAGCTATAAATTTTTATTAAAAATATAAAAATTGACAGTTATTTAATCATTAGTTTCTATATAGATATCAATTTTTCTATTATTTAACTTTTTCTAATTGTGGACCTTAATTTTTTTAATAATTTTGATAGCATTGTACCACTAAAAAATACCATTTACATGTATCACCAGGGATAGTAAACACGGGCAATACGTGTATATTTAATATGTTGATGTTTCACTGATCTTTTTTATCATTTTTACTATTTTCTTCTATCAATTTGTTCATTTTATAATCATTCTGGTTATAAATTAAATATTAAAAACTTTTTCTAAATTATTTTATAATATTTTGTTAGTATCTTTATCATAAATTTAATTTACTTTAGATATGCCTATTTAACAAAATTTCAGTACAAAAAATAATTATCCTTTGTAATTCTGTAAATAAAGTAACTTTAAACTTATTTCATACATATTTTAATTTAAGAATAATGAATTGAGAATATAGGAATATAATTTTATATGCAGTACAGTGCGTATTAGAATGGTCATAAAAAGAACATTATCTGCAAAAGAGAGTTTAAAAATTGTTGATAGATTTATTTAACATGGAAAGAGAAGAATGAAAAAAATGATATATAGGTAATAAAATAGAGGAAGATAAATGGTTAAAAACAAGTTATGGCAAAAACAGGATACTTGAAAATTAAAATAAATAAATATTTGATAATATAATGTTCAAAAAAAGAAACAATTAAAGAAATGAAAAGAACAATGGAAATAGGAAGAAATATAGCGATAAATTGTATGTATGCAATGCGTTAATACTAGTAAATAAAAAAAGTTAGGTATGAAGGATTTAAAAAAAATTTTATATAATAGAACTAATAGAAATCTAAAAGCAAGAGAATCAATACATGAAAATAATTTTGATGTAAACATTATTCTATGAAAACTACATAGTTAAAAGAAAAATAATACATAGCTAAACCTTATTTTAGTATACAATTAAGATATAGACAAAATCTCTAAGCTATAACAAATATTTTAAAAACAGAGTTGAATTGCAAGAACAGTAGACCAAGCAGAACCTCAATTTCAAGAAAAAAATATATGTAAAGACAGTATTAATAATAATATTGAAAGTAAGATGCGGATAAATTGTTTTCAAAACAATGTTTAATCTTTTGTTAAAAAATATGAAGAAAAAGTTAAATATACCTATATAAATAACAATGGTCAATGAATAGTCAATTATATCATTAATATTATACTTTAAAAGCATATAATAAAAATGAAAAGAACAAGCAATGTGAGAAGTTAAATAAATAAAATACATATTATAGACAACAGAAGTAAATAAATGTATAAAAGATCAAAAGAGAAAGTGTTTATAGCTATAGAAAGGATTTTTAAAGAAAATTATAATAAGACTGTAATATTCTTTGTAAAATACAGATAAAAAGTATAGATGTATTAGTTTAAAAATTAGAAATTGAAAGAAAAAGATGGGAATAAAAAAAATTAGAGCAAACAATACTAAATTATATTGGAAAAACAAAATATGAAAATAAAATCTTAAAAGAAAAAGAATAAAAATAAGCAAAATAAGATTAAGATAGGAGCAAAGATTAAAAAATGAAATTTTCATTGATATTAATAAAAATAATATTTCAGAACTATAAAGAAAAAATATATTCAAATAAATGGAAGTATTTAAGTAACATACAAAATATGTCAGAAGTATTAATTGGGATTAAGTATTTATAGTAGTTCAGAAATTAAAATTATGTAGGTTTGAAAAGAACATTAAACTCATGTAATGATGATTTATGTGTTGTCAATCATTGAAAAAAAAATTGGTATGATATAAATTATATAATATATATTGGTATATATTAATTATTAATACTACAAGTTTTATACAGTTACAAATTTATACAAATATTTGATAAAAAAAGATTTTATTTGAAGTATTATTTTATTAATTAGAAACAAAATACACCATTTCTTCATTCTTCAAAGTTGAAGTCTACTCTCATCTGAACAATCTACCCACTGTTTTTTTGGTTGATAATATTTTATATTTTTATCTTGCTTTACCTTTTATTAGCTGTTTTGAGTACTAAGTAGACTTTTCCATAATAAACTATAAAAAGA
Organism: Dolichoris vasculosae; assembly: GCA_018907195.1. Classification (NCBI taxonomy): domain Eukaryota; kingdom Metazoa; phylum Arthropoda; class Insecta; order Hymenoptera; family Agaonidae; genus Dolichoris; species Dolichoris vasculosae. The sequence continues at coordinate 3,188,986 of JACCHY010000014.1, read as the reverse complement.
AATTTCATAATTATTGAAATTCAAAACAGTTAGCAACAATTATGTAAAAATTTTGTAATGATTATGCTTATTCCTGATTTTTTAGTTTTTTTTACAAATAATTAATTTAGAACAAAAGAATAGTAGGAAAATATAATGAAATAAATAAAATCATCATTCATTAAAAATTTTATCGTTAAGTTTTTCTAAAAGTAGTTTTATATTTGTGTTTATAGATAAATTTAATACATTAAAGCTAGTAGATATTAAATATATATATACTTCAAATTTATTAATCAATTTCAGTATTAGTACTAAAAGAAATTAAATAAATATATCGTAAAGAAAAATAAATAAGAGAGAGAGAGAGAGAGATAGCTTCATAACAATTATACAATTCTGTAAGAAAGGATTCTTAGATATCTTGCCAATATATAAAGGCATTATAAAATATTTGAATATTAATAAAATTTGAACACCTTTTTGATGCAATAAAAAAATTTTATAGTGTAACAATATAAATGTGGCTTTAAATACATATAACTATTGATACTTTGAATCAAGATACTTTATTTGACTTTAGTTGTTATTATTAATAGTCGGATTGCTTTTATAGTCGCACACAAAAAACTAAAGAGTTTTTTTAAATACATTTACATTGTAACATGATAAACATTATGTACATACACTAATATATATAACAAGCTAATATATTATTTACACAATATTAAATGAAATCTTATATTTAACTAATGTCTTGTAAATTAAAATTAAGTAGCATTACATTTTGGTTATGAAGCAACTTAAGTATTTTATAAAACTTATTTATTTATAATAATAAATGTCAGTGGTTATTAGAAAATAATTTCTTTGAATGTAATTAACTCTTTCATTATTATTTTTTTTATGTTGTTTACAAAATATATTTCTTAAAGTTTCCAAAAAATTATAATAATTTTATATAGATCTTTAATTAAGTGCCATATTATTTATAAATTTTTTATGATAAATTTTAGAACAAGTACATTCATTTATATTAAATTATTTAAATATATGTTAATTAAATTTTAATGCATTTATTGGTAATATTTCCACATCAGAAAAAAATTTTAATTAGTTTTAATATGTTTTAATATATATTAATTCTTAAGATGATTGCTGATAAATTTAATGTTTAAATTTCTTTTATTATCAACAACGATACTTCTATAATGTTAAGAATTTAATTTAATTGTTTCAGCAGAAATAAACTTAGAAAAAATTAAAAGAATTCATTAGATTATAATATAATTATATTTTGAATTGAAAACTAAACTTTATATTATTAGTGCAGAATTAAATACGATTTATAAAAAAAACATATTTCAAAAATTTTCATAAATCTATAAATAAATTTCGTATATATTTATAAAAACTTGAAAATTATAATACTAATTATAATTCATATCTTTAAATTCCAAATGCTTACAAATTGTATTTATTTAAAATTTTCATTTTTCAACATCATTACTTGATTTTATAAAAATGTTAGTGATTTGTGACACAGAAAGTACATATATTATTAGCAAAATATAAATCAAATTTTTAAATTAAGTAGGTCATGCAATATTTTTATTATTAAAATAAATATTTGAGACTTACAAGAAACAATTGTTAAAATTTATATAATACATCAGCTAGATATAATAAAAGTGTTTGAGACAAAATCATAAATAGAGTAATTTGTCGAAAAGAAAAATAATTAAATACCATTGTGATATTAACAAAAATAAATCTTGAAATGTTGAAATGGAAATGGTCATATTAGATTATATTAAAAAGATAAGAATAAAATAAAAATATACGTTAAAAAAATTATTTTCCAATAAACACTGTTATTTATAAGTGTAAATTTATTTTCGTAAATAAATACAAATATCTAAAATTATTAATTCATTTCATAATTAAAAATACAATGTTACTTAATGCTCATTATAAAAATATTAACCTATTATAAAATTTGATAAATAATTATATAAATAATATATCGGATTATTCATTTCTGACATAAAATTTATATACTATATCATATGTTATACAAAATTATGAATGTATTATTAATGTATTGTTAATAGCAACTAAAGTAAAGCAAATCTTTGAGATCTTTAAATGATATTTATTTAAAATCTTATAAGAATAAAATCTAGAATAATTATACTTTTGAAATTTTTAATATTTAAATTTTGATAATTATTTATTTTATAGAAACAAAATCATACAAAATTTGAATGTTTTGTTTTTCTAATTAAATTAACCGAATAAAAGTTATATATTTTAGAATCAAATAGATTAATTTTTTTTAAAAACAATATAAATCCCAATTTTTTAAATATTAACTATAATAAAATATTTATAATTTTATTTATATACTTTTTTTTAAAAAATGTATACATTTTTCAGAAAATAAATATGAAATTTTATAAAATTTTTGTATAAGTATATTGTTTTAATTGTGATATTTATATTTTAAATAATAAAAACAACTTAATATATAAAAAATACTTGATATAATTCATATTTTAAAATACCAATGTGTTGAAGTAATAATTCTTAAAAATTAGAATATACTACATACATATATTAATAATTTTAGCATCGAATATAGATATGAAAATGTTTCAAAATTATTACTATTTCATGATTTATTAATGATACCAAGTAAAAAAATATCCTTAGAGGGATCCTTATTATGCTTATAAGAATTCAGTAGCCTATCGATTTCCTTTGATCACAAGAAAAGATAGAATACTAGAGGGTAATGTTTTCGGTTGTACAAAGAATATAAGTATTAAACTTGGCAATTAACTTTCTACCATTTCATTTATAAATGCACTTCTCTTAAATAAAGACATAATTCTTGAAATGCATCTTATGAAGTTATATTTGATTTCATTTTGCCTCGTACAAAATGTGAATTATTTATATGATATAAACTATATTTATATAATAAATAAATATTATTATTATCTTATATGTGGGATGAAAAATTTGTTCGATGTCTGAGTGCTCCCATCTATTGGTACTCCTAGATTATTGGTATAAGATGAGTGATAAAACATTGCTAGGTAAATAACACAAAGCTTTCATTATCTACCGCTATTGGAAACTTTAAAGCATGCATTATCGATGGGAAAAATAACTCTATATAATACTTAATAATATCTTATTTTTTTTTTATAGATGGAGCTGCACTATTTTGTGTTTTTATGTAGCTTTTATAGTGCTTTCAAAAATAATTAAAGATATTACAATTGTAAGAAAATCTGATAATATATTCAATAAAAAAAATTTACAAAGATAATATTTGTGGATTACTTATTTTTGTTCATTAAGAACAAAAATTGTAATACCGCGTAAAGCTTAAATTTAAGCATAAATACGCTTTTTCTTGATAAAACTACAAAATAAATATATTTTAATTTTAAATATTACGTACATATAACATAATTTAATTGACATTAAGAATATAACTTTTTCAATATGAAATATAGATATTTGAATATGTAAAACAAAAAAATAGACAATATTCAATTAAAAGTATACTTCATTAAATCAACGTTTAAGCAATTTTCGATTTCATTGCATGTATTCAGTATATTTTGTGACTATCAAAGATTCTGCAAGTAAATTCGATTAATTATTTTAATATAATTTAAGTTTTCGTTAGTATTAAAAATTATTCATAAATAAATCTTAATAAAAATTCATAATCAACAGAGAATAAAGGCGGTAGATGTGTGCGTTTGATGACACTGTAAACACTCGATAGATGTTTTAGCAGTTATTGAATGATTTTCCGTTATACGTCCATTCAAAATGAATTTTAACAATGTAAGTATAAAAATAGAAATAATGCATGTAAGAAAAAAGAGAAAGAGATAGTAGTATCAACATACTGATACTAAGTATTTTAAAAATAAGTTGATTAATATTAATTATTTTATTGAACTTCTTATTTTAATGAATAATTTTAAAACATCTATCAGTATAATATTTATATTATAGTTTTTTATTGAGAATTATAACAAAAATATTTTTAAAAGATAATGTTAATTAATTTAATTTTGTTTTCATAATAGCTAATGTATAATTTTACATTGAAATTCTATTTATAAATATTTTTATTATTATTCTACATTTACTGATAAGTATATAATTATAAATGATCAATATTAAGCATATAATTATATTACTAAACAAAAATTATTTTAAGATAAATATTAATGTTATTTTTTAAGTGTTAATTATAAAAATAATTTTTATTTATTAATTTTTTCTAATTACATTAAAAGTTAAAAAATTAACGTAATATAATTTTCCAATTGAATAAAATATTTTACATTAAAAAAATTACAAATACATACTTTCCTATATAGCTATATATGAAATTCTTAAATAAATAATTTAGTTCTTATATAAATATATTATATTGAGTTTAGTGAAATTGCGTAAGTAAAATTTTGAAATTATTCAAATGAAATAATATTATATTATGCACGCTAAATTACATATAAATGATTATTTAAATTTTTTTGTAAATATGAAATTGTCACTTATTTTTCATATATTTTTATTTAAGATATATCAAAAATTACTTAAATGTATACGTTCATTGAATTTCATATTTTTTAATTTAAATAGTTATTATTTATCAAATTGAAATTTTATAAATTATTTTAAAACTTTAAGTGAAAGACTAATTACTGTTTTTGAAGTTCAATGGGAAAAATTTAGATGCAAATTAATTTATGTATGAATGTATGAATTATTATATTGCACAATATAGATAGTAAGTAATGCTGTAATTAAAATAAATTATTTCTATTAACATAAATGTATAAATTCTTCCATTAAAATTCTTTTTATTATTTATTTATTTTCCTTAAAAATTTTGGTTTTGTGTACAATTGATATATTATTCTTCGAAATGTATATAAGGTACGAGAATATGAAAGAACCTTCTACCTATTTTAAAATTCTAAAAATATCTTATATCTATAATTCCAAACAATATTCAATTAGGAAAAATGATGATGAATTTAGGTTTATGATTTCAAATGCCAGTTATGTCAATATATTTACAGAAAAATGCATCATGCTAGCAAAGCAAATTTTCAATAAATTTTTATAGAGAAATTTAGAGTTAATAAAAAATATTTCAATCATAATAAAAATAAATTTATAGACGATGGATTTTTTCTCTTTATCTATTAATATTTCAAAAAATATCTAAAAGATTTAATATTACCTGGCAAAAATCAAAGAAACTTTGTATTACTACTTAAATAGCCTAAAATTTGCAAGATCATGCAATCAAGTGAAACCTGTATTTTTCAAATAAGTTCTTCATTGTTGCAGAGTTTTTCTTTAAAATATCGAAAAGATTTTAATCATTTGTCTACTTATTATTAATGTACTGTAAATATTATATTTATTTGAGTTTATTGAATTATAATTTTGAATTAAATCAATGGTATGTTAATATTGTAAATCCAGATATATTAGAGTTTTAGGATTCAATTTTAATTTCAATTTTTTTTGCATAAATACCGTTAAAAATCTAATAATAATATAAAATTACAGTATTTTATTTTTATTATTTAATATTACAAAAAAAATTCTTGAATTTTAAAAATCCTGCCTTAGTTCCTATCAAATTAATAATCTTGAAACATGACTATAATTAAATACTTTGTAAATGATTAAATATTTTCAAGTAAAGTTTATTTATACATTGAACACAAATTGAAATTTGAATCTGTATTAGTATTGAATAATACATTATTATGTTCTAGCATATACATTATTCTTTTAATTAACTTTACTATATAACCTATTTCATATAACAGCAATATTGAATTGTAAGATGATAACACTAGTAGCTCACGATTTTATAGTGCATTGATCATCTAGATTATTTTATAAAACATAATTTTTTTAATTATTTAATATTTAATTATTTTAATAAACAATGTATTTACATTCACTTTCAGTAATATTGGTAAATAAAAGCAATGAAACAAAGAATATCTAATTATAGTAATTTATAAAATGATTTAATAACTTAAATTACAAAAATTTAATATATTAAATATAAAAATAATAATCAACTCAATTATCTAAAGTAATTTATAGCATAAATATTTTTTACTAGATTAGTTTTTTAATAATTACTATAGTATTGAAAATATATTACATTTAATATTATACTCATAACCTATATTATATAAAATAAATTTCATTTAAAAATTATATAAATCATATACTAAATAATTACTTAAGTATTTTGATGATAAAATTTAAAATTTATATGTAAAATACGTATATAAAAATAAAATGGATTTTAATCTGGATAAAATTTGTTTTTTCATTAATGTTTCAATAATAGGTTCATTTTATTCTATTTAATGAGAATATAGTATTTCTAAAAAAATAAATTTTGAAATTGTTTTATATATCATTTATTGAATATTCTATGTGTGAAGTTTATTATTCTAACATTACTATATTCATTAGATTATATAAATTTTTTATAAAAGCAAATCTTATATTGAATTAGAGTTCATAAAATTTTATGGCTTATAAAATGTGTATTTTTTCATACTAAAATTATTAATCTGAAATTATAATATTTATAATACCTATTTATTCAAATTTAATAATATTGATAAATTAGAAAAAGAATGCATTATATATGACTAGATCAGAATATGACGAAATGTTTCTAGTCATTCTATAGAATACAGATACGAGGGTCTATAAACAATACTAATTTACCCTTCTTTTCTAGTATCTTTAAATTTTTCTACTTTTTTATGATGATAGGAGATAAAAATAAATCAAGTTTAACCTGTTCATAAGCTATGTGTTGAAATTGACCAAACATTGCTAAGCTCTTATGTAATTAAATGAATCGAAGAATTTATGTATACATGTACATGAAATATGAGTGGTCCTTGTTCTCCATTCTTTCTTTCCTTGTTGACTTGGTGACCGAACGTGCCATCATCCAAACCTTTTAATTACATATTTCTCTTTTGTAAATTATTTTTTGCAATCTTGAAGTCAATTTTTGTGACTAAAAAAGATTTTTCGAATTTTCCACTCGCCAAACAAAAGAGGTTTTGGGAATTCTTGGAATGGAACACAAGTATCTTTTACGATTTGAGCTGATAAATACATTGATATAATTAATATAAGTGGCTCATACAGGTACTATAAGTAGTTTTCAGGGTTATAGTTTGCTCAATATAACAGTATCATGAAAATCTTAGATGAATATATTTTTTTCTTATTTATCAAAGACTAATTCCTATATATTTCTTTTACTTTTTAATAATTTTTAATGTTCTATTGGAGTTTAATAATAAATAATAAATAATTTAATTAGAAAACGAATAAATTATTATTTTTGTATTATAGAATATTGAGTATTTATTAATTAGTACAATTTATTGATTAAATATTTTTTTTCAAAATATATGAACATTTAAAAAAAATTAAAGGTGAGCATAGGTTTTAATTTATATTCTTACATGTTTTATAGATTGCAGGGACGTGTTTAATATTATTTTAATATAAATAACAAATAGGTTAATTATTCTAAATTCCTTATGACTAATTTAAAATTTGAATATATATAGTTAATTATTATGTTATAATAAAATAAAACTTGAACTAATGAAAATTTTTTTAGAATATATGCACCAAAAATTATTTAAAAATAACTTATTTAAATATAATAATAATCGATTTGGTAATGATATCATTATTATTTAATAACTAATACTCACAATATATTAATCAGTTTAGTTCTTTATTAAAATGTTCTTAATATTTGAATTAATTTAAAACATTTATTCATTAAATTATAATAATAATTATAATAAAATAATATAATAAATATAACGCGGTTAAAAAAATGAATATATAAAAAATGTATTCTATGGTGATTTATTATTAATAAGATTTATACGCGAGAACGGAACATATAATACTCTTCGAATTAAGCTAATCCATAAGAGATTTTTACAAGCGTGATGAAATTAGAGATATGAGATTAAAATACCAAATATATATATAACGTCATAGTTTAGAAATTTATATACATATATATATATATATATATATATATTAATTAGGTATGTAAATTAAATAATTCATATTTTAGAATTTAAAAATAAGTAAACGTATAATATTAATTATTATAATTATTAATATCAAATATGTACCATATAATCTTTAGTTTAAATTAACATTTTTTTGATATGCAATTTAAGGTTTTATAGTAAAATACAAGGATTGCGAATCAAAGTTGAATATTGCATTATCAGAAAATTAGTAAATCAATTAGATAAACTTATACTGCTTATAATATACTATATAACATATATAATATGTAAATATTTATGGACAAACAATTTTTAAATCTATGTCAAAATAAAGTGCGTTTATTTCCTTAGTTTTACTAAAATTTTACTGAATTATGAAACTATTAATATTTAAATAAGTGATACAATTTTTCAAATATGTAGAATATGTTTAATAATTAAGTAAGAATTTTTCATTTAACAATTATATTAATAATATATATAGAATTTTTTAATTATGATACCATTTACTTTAATTTAATATTTATTATAAAACATAAGTATGTATAAAAAGTGTTTCTTTGAACATGATTTTCTTTTTTAAAACACATCCATCAGAGAATTAATTTATATATGCTCGTGTACATTTTTTTAATAAATGATTTTCATTTGATGATAAAATATGAAGCATTATATATTTATAGTAATCCTTTGAATTCTGGAATTATCTTAAGTATAATATTATATAACTATTTTTTTGAAGCAATAAGAAATCGTGTCCTCCAAAACTTCTGTTTTATGAAGTACTTCAAGTATATACAATTTATTCTACTAAATTATATATATTATTGATACCTAGAACCAATTCTTTCTTTGCGTTTTAACTTTCATAATTTACTGGGAATCTGTTTTATTATGTATATTATTTATATTCAATTTTTGTATTTACTTCGTTTAATATTTATAATAGTTTTCTAATTAATTAATTTACTTATAAATAATTAAATATTTGAATAATTATAATCGTTTAAATGGTTTAAATAATTATGATCGTTTAAATTTTTTTTCAATATATTTAGCAAACACGTTAATTCATAATATGATGAGTCCATAATTCATTTTTTATTCTTAGATAATACTAATATATATCATTTTTTTAATATTAAAGAATAAATTTTTATATTTTCTATAATCTAATCACTAATTTTCCGGCACTATTTGATGTAATAATTTCATCACTTTTTATATTTTTAAATTTTAGTAAGTTATTTACAGTTTCTCATATTAACTAAATACACTTTTCGATTGTGATACACTATTCATTGTAAATAGCGCTTTTTGATTATCGCAAAATGCCAAATTATATTGTCGATAGAATCATAATAAATCGCATCAATTTTAAAATCTTTTTTGTTTGCTTATAAATATTTACAATAGTATGTTTAAATTAATAGTTGTATATTATTTGAAATATTCAAAATTTGAAGTTTTTTTTCTTGCTAAAAGAGTTTTTGTACTTTTTAATTTACATATTTTCTCGCGTATTTTGATCATTATTCAATGAAATATTTGGTACAATTTATTTTTTTCATTAATATTATCAATTGTTAATTTTTCTTCTATTATAAATTAAAAAATTTGAGTTTTTTATTAAATTAAAGTTTTAAAATCAAAGTATTTTTATAATTTTCTTTGATGTAGACTTCAAAATATACTCTTATAGAATTAAAATCAGTTATATAACAAAATTTATAAACCCTAAATAATTCTAATTTTTTGTAATTTTTTGTATTCATCTAAGTATTTCTTTTATTATTCATGTAGTTGAAGTATTTATTAATTGTTTATAAGATTATATGTTTATACTTTTTTTTAAAATCAAAGATTGATTTTCATTATTGAAAGTTAATATATTAAGTTACCGAAATTTTTTTATTTTTTTTCGTATGTACACAGCGCAAAGAATTTTTATAATTTTGAGTATAATAATTTTTATATTTATTTAAATCTCATGTAAGTCAAATATTTTTTTTATAGCTTAAATGCTTAAATCAAGAAATATATCATTATTAAATTAGAGATATTAATTAAGTTGTCGTTCTATATTAAAACCATCTTTATATTTCATATTTCCCTCGTAAATTTTAATATTAAGTAATGAATTATATATTTTCTTTGAAAATTGATAATGTCGAATATTCAAAGTTTGAATATATATAAACATTTATAGATAAATATAATTTTATTATATTTTAAATACTTGTTTTTAAATGTACTTATTGATTTTATGTATTTATATGTTTGTATATATTTTTACTACAAACTAATTAAATATATATGTATGTTTATATATAAATTTATTTTTTTTAATAATTACTTGTTTTGCATAAGTTATAAATATAGAAAAAAAATTTTGTTTGCAATGATTTTTCTGCAATTAAAAAATAAACACAATTAATTATTAGAGTTTTTAATTATTAGCATATTAACAACATTAAAGAATTTGCAAATTATTTGGTACTTCATATTTTGGTACTTTTTAAACTATTTTAATTAATATATACGTTTATTTTTTATATGACTATAACTATTAATATATATCTATGTAAATGAAGAGTCATGAATTATTGATTAAAAACTTGAATATTTATTGTAAATTATTTTAATTTGCCAATTTGAAATTAAAACTAAGACACATGTATACAGTGTAAAAATATTGATTTTTATCTAAGATATATTTAAGACCTCTTTTTTTGGATTTTAGAATTAATATTTTATTAATATATTTTCAAAAAAAAATTTTAGTTTAAAGGAGTTATCTCTTTTAATATTAAAAAAATCGAGATATAAAATTGAAAATCTTGAATATATATATTAAAATATGTAATCGAAATGTTGTAGCTAATTAGCAATAATAACCATGCACAAGTTTATATGTGCAAGTTCGTGAAGACACATATACGTTTGTATATACGTATTGACAACAATATAAGCAAGAACAATCGAGAAGTGATGCGTAATTTTGGAAGACGCTTTTCTTCGAACTGAAAGTCATAATAAACAGAAGTTTCGTTTCGAAAGAGCTACATCAATGTGTAAATCTAAACATCAATAATGTAGGAATAATATATAAACGTATATTTGTTGATCTATATACAGTATGCGCCTAATACAAAATATATACAGGTATTTAAATGCATATGTACATACACATGTACGAGACATAAAAAATAATAAAAATATTGAGTATTCTTTAATCACAAAACTAAAAAATATGATGCTTTTCTAAAAATTTAATTTTTAATTGAATAATAAATAAATGAATATGACATTGCGTTTCATATTATATACAGATGTCTTTTTTATATCATTTTTTCATGAAATAAATTTTTCTTTAAAGCTGTATCAAAAGATTTAGACTTTTTTAATGAATGCCTTTTTAATAATGTGAACTTAACAATATGAATAGTCAATCTTATAATTGTGTTTTTTTAATTAAAAATTGTAAAAGAATAGAGAAAAACTTATCAATTTAAATTTTTCAAAGTAATAATTATGATAATAAATAATGAAAAAACTTAGTGAATTAAACATTTTGCATATATAAAAATATAGCTATGTTAGCATCTTTATATAAGAGAACTTGCTACAACATCAAATCATCTTATTTAATCAGATAAATAATTTAAGAAATATGTTATACAGTCTGAAATTTCATTCGTTTTTCATGGTAGTCAAATAAATTTTTAATAGTAAGGACCTCGAGCAGAAAAATAGTTTTCTATATATTTAATAGAGAATTTTACTACTATCGTGGAATTTTATAGATAAGTCAATGTATTTTATTTCTCACTGTGAACTAAAATATTTAGTATAATTCAACTTTTGTAACGTCGTCGAACATCGGATAATATATCAAAAATTGATTCAAGATTATTCGTTTGAGCTCTGTTTTGGGGGTAACAAGGTTTGGGATAAACAAAATTTTATTGGTTAGATGCGTTACACACGAAGTAATGTAGATGCTATTTTGTATATGCATAATGTTTAAATGATCGAATAAATTGTATTCGAGTTATTAAATCAGATAATTAATATATAAAATACTAAATTCGACTTTATCTTCAGGCTTGTAAACGTCGAAAATCTCACCCTGTCGCAGAAAAATCCCCATTGTACGCCTCCTCGGATCCTCTCTCCATGCTTTCTTTTTACCTCGGTTCTCTGAGGAGATGGCCTTGCAGAGAGAAGGAGAAGGAGAGATACTCGGAATTCGATTTCCGCCTGAATCGCGGTCCCGAGTTTTGTTCACGGGCCATTAGGCGTCAACCGCGCCTGAACGGACATTACGGCTTTTTTGCTTAACGAGTTTTTAAACACGCGCGGCCCAAAGGAAATAGAATTGTTGCGATGCGCAGCGGTCATTGAGCGTTGACTACGATTAATTCATTCGAAGAAAGGTGTACGTCGAAAGAAATAGTTGAAACGGGGACCGATCGCTCGATGTTCTCACTGCTATCTTCGACTATAATAACTAGGAGTATTTATGTGTTTTATCCGTAAGTAATATCGACGTTCATAGCTCGATCATCATGGACGACGGTCTCAAGAAAACTTATCTAGCGGTGGATCAAATTTTGCATACTTTATTATCGCCTTCGAAATCTCTGAATATATGATTAGAAGAATAAATGGAATATAATAGCAGATGTGAATTCGATAAAAATAACAAGAACAAATTTCAACTGGAAGAATTATAACCTATAAATGGTTTGACTAACCACATTTTAAAATTATTTACTTTTTTCTATTTTCTTAGAACAAATATCCTATCAGTAAATATTTGTAAATGCATAACTCTATGTACAGAAAAATAAATATACATTACAAAAAATAGAGTTTTCTAAAAATAAACTATTATGGAAAGAGATACTTGGCATTTCAGTTACTTCTTTCGGCAAGACAATTTTTGGAATTAAGGAAAAAGTACAATACAGAATATAGTTTTAGGTTTTTTATGCCATTTTGCTTCGAGTGATGTTCTTTATTATATGCGGTAATTAATTTAAGCGGGATGAATAATTTCTCCGAGACTATATACTTAAGTCACTCGCGCGCGTGTACGTGTGTTCGTAGATATAAGCGGCGGTATTTTCCAGATTTGAAGATATAAATTGCTAGTGGTTATACGTAAGGAAAAGCTTTAGCCTCGATACTTTATTATTATTATAAACTTATTAACATTTTTAAAGCCAGAATTCATATAAAAATTATTAAATAGTATAGTATTCTTTTTTTAAAGAAAAATAGAGCTTATTTGATAAATTAAATTGCTTTAAAAATATGAAAACTTACATACGAGTATAAACAGTATTACATTCAAATTTTTAATATTTGATTTGAAATCCAGCAGTACTATTTTGTATGAGATATTTTTAATTTATAATACTTTTTCAAACAGAATAATATAACAAAGTATTTATAATATATTGTCATGTAACTATAACACATATTTCGAATATATTTGTTATCTAAAAATATTCTATTGTATATTTTGACAATAATATATTATATTAATTATAAGAATGAGAAAATATATCTAAGCAAATTATTTATATTGTAATGAATATTATTATATTTCATAAATTTAAAATAAAATATTTTATAAACATGTATATTGATAAAATATAAAATAAAATAAAGTGCGTTAATAGTTATGTAAAATTTAAAGAATTACAAAAAATATTTTTTTTTAATATATAGTTAATTATTTAAATTTAATTATGTAATCTTGTAAGTCGTGTCGCTTAGTAATAGTTATTAAATTATAATAAAAAAATTAATAATTATAATATATTTTTCAAGTTATACAACATTAAGTAAATACCGAAACATTCTGTACATATCTTAAAATTAAATATAGATTATTTTTGTAAGAATTCAAAAAATTTTTTTTTTCAATAAAAAAAGAATATTTATAAAGAAAATACCTCTTTTAAAATATTTTTTAACAAATTTAAGAAATTTAACAAATAATTTTTAACAAATAAAGAGATAATTTAATTTGAAAATTTATTATCCCAAGTCTCATCTACGTTGGTTTAACTGTAAGAATACATAATAGTAACACTGTCACATGGAGCTTTTTACAGATCATTTTTAATTCGAAGAAATCAACGATCTTCAAAAGCAGTTGAGCAGTTAAGCGCAATCTCCTATTGTGCTCTATTGTTTGGCTTCGAAACTTAATCAAAATCAATTGTGGGAAGTCTCGCTTAAGATTTTCAACAAACATTTCATTATCGAAGTCCACGTTTTTATCGATATTCATCATACGTTATAGATGATATTGCGTAATTCAGTTCTTCAATTTTTTACCAATCAAAAGATAGTACTTGCTTTACAAAAATTAATATTAAATTTAGTTTTCTATTTAAAATCTGACATTATTATTTTATATCTATATTTCAATAAATATTCATGAATATTAACTATAATTTATTGGTTTTATAAAATAATTTCTTCGATACAGTTTTAATATGCTGGAAATTTAATTAAGTAACAACATAAAAAAATGGGCATTCAGTAACTTATAAAGTTTATATAAATACGTTTAAAAACATTACTTTATCTTGTCTTTTTACGATTAATCATAAATAAAATGACTATTTATTCAATCTAGCACTTAAATTGAAGAATACGTTTAAATTAAATTAAATTTTTTTAAACACTAATGATCAGATATTTTATAATTATTTATTTCACCTTTTATTTATTATATTACTTTAACTAATTTTTAAATTTATAGTTAATTGTTAATAACTTTTTCAATTAATTTGCTTCAACGTTTTCTTATTATTTTTTTTTAAATAATATTTTATTCTATATTTTAAAAAATTTACTTAATTTTTCTGCTTTTGAAAATAAATAAAAGTTATAAAAATTCCACAGAAGTACACATAAATTTTTATGCTATTGAAAAAATAGCAATTATCTGATAAGTTCAAATTTTTGTATTCAATAGAAAGAATAGATATTTGTTATATTTTTCACTTATACATTTTATTTCCATGTATATAATTTATTTATATTATTTACTTTTTTGTTCAACTTCATTATTTTCAATCGAATAATATATTCTGATTTAATTTTAAAAAAAAATGAAGGTTTTATATTTAATAATTCAATCATCGATTCATGTATAGTATAAAAAATTGAGTAAATGTATTAGATGTTAGGAACATAAAAATTTATAAAAAGCATATTCTTATTATTTATGTTTAAAATGAATATAAAACTTTGAATTTTTTGGTATAAAGAATAATTCGTAAAAATACAAATTAATATTAATTTTAAATTTTATAGATAAGAACTAATATATTAACGTATACTTAGTAATTTATTAAAAATCTTCAAACTAATTTTATTTTACGTATAATTTTTTTTTTAATCACTTTTTTAAACAATTTATAAAATTTACTTTCTTTATATTATTATCAATAAATAGTATTTGAGCAAAAGAAAGCAAAATTTTATTAATTCGTTTTCATATAAATGTGGAATCTATAAAATAATGATCTATGTATTTTGTTAGGCATTTGAATGTGAGAACAAAGCAATAAACATTTATTTAATTTTATTCATGTATAAAGAAGAGACAATAATGCATTAATTTTTTTATTGTAAGGTGATCATTTAAATATATACATAGAAATATAATCTACCTTTATTTAAATGATTTTGTGAATATTTTTGGATATTTAATGTATTAGAATTTTTTAATATTTTTTCCAATAATATTAAATTTAATGTATTTGAAGATATTCTAAATAATAAACATGTATAAATTTATATTATGATATTAAATTTATAGAAAAATTTGTATTAATTTATAATTAATAATTTATATATTTTATTTAGTATACATGAAAAAGCAATTTTTAAGAATACTTTAATAATTTGGTGAAAACTATTTTGTTATAACATTATTTACTAAAACGTTATTATGAAGTTAATACAAGAGAATATTTTTAATTTTTTGTATAAAATAGATTAAAAGCATATTTATTAATAAAAGAACATATTACCCACAAAAAATCATAGAGTTACAAGCAAAAATATTTTTATTCAATCAGATTGTGTTTAAATTCTAAATTTAAATTTGTTATATTTATATAAAAAAATATTTTTAAATGAAAAAAATATAAAAATTTTCCAATAATAATACATTTATAATAATTTTGTATTTTTTGCAAATATTTATTTTTTAATTTTTTATTTCATAAAATTGAAAATTTCATGTGAAAAAATGACGAATTATGATTGTATAATGTGGACTTTTAGTTACTAAATTATTATTATTATATAATTTTTTTTTATTAGATATTACATCTTTTATTATTCCTACAAGCTTTCTCAGATATTTTTTTAGTATTATGAATGGAATATTTTGTTTGTTCTTATATATTTATAACTTAGAAGGCATAAAATAGTACATCTTTATTGTTTTTTTAATATTATACATACATAGATAAAAATATTTTTATCAGATTATAATAAAAATGTTCAAATTGATGCAAAATAATTAAAACAATTTCGGCTTTAAATTAAACTATAACATGTTTTTATTTATATGGAATAAAATCATTAAAAAATTTTGATATTTTTAATCTATAAAAATAAATAATACGCAATATGTATAATTTTTTAGAATTCTAATGATTTAACATTTGGATTAAAAGATATAAAAATTATGATTCTATTAATATATAATATATTAAATATTTAGTTTTTACTAATGAGTAAGTAATAAAATTATTGTCAGAAATTCTTTTCATCTAACAGTTTAAATTAGCAAAGAATTGGTTGATAAAAAACTTTATAATACATAAGAGCATATAATTTTTGTCAATAAAAATATTTGTCACAATATTCACAATTTAAAAAGTAATATGATTAAAATAGATCTACATTGATAATGGATTTTAAGGCATTGATAAAAGGTAAATATGTACATATTTAAAAATATTATATTAAAAAATAGTTTAGTTTTTAAATTATTAATTTCTATATCTCGAAAAATCGTATTTTACACAGTAAAATAGTATTTAAATAAAATTGAAATGTAGATGAGTGACTCACAATGATTTAAATTACTTATTATACTCAGAGTTTTTTAATTTATCATTTTGTATCATTTTTATTTCATTATATATCGAATTTATAAGCTAAGTTTATTAACATCAGTCAAATCATATTTATAAACGTTTCAGAAAATTTATTGCGTCTTTTTTTAGTGACAAATATTTAACCATTTCTCAGATATTTTAAAATTAATTTTGGATCTTTTCATAACTTTCTTTTCATTAATTTTGAATATTTTTATACTTACGGCAAAACAAGAAAAATTTCAAAATACTAACTATTTTCTATATTTTATAAACAAGTTGTAAATGTAATATAAGAAAATCTAATTATTTTATATTAAAATATATAAGTTTTTAAATCATTTAAATGTCATAATATGTTAAATATAACTAATTTAATTTAGTTGATTTCATTTGAAATACGACACTATCTAAATTCGTTCTTTTGCTTAATTTTATAATTAATAAATTCAACTATTTTAAGACAATTATATAAATAATATTTTTATTTTTAATATTTTAATAATTATATAGATAATAATTAGTATAAATCTTTGAATACTTCGTAAACTTAAATAGTAAATTATATTTTCTTAAATTCTGTGCTATATTTAAATATCAAGTAATTTCACAATAAAATTTTAAGAATATTCATATATTTATTAGTTCCAGCATATAATCATAAATTTTATATTTATTCTTAAAGATTTCGTTTTATTTTGCAAATTAAATATATTTCGAATCTTTCATATAAAAAAATATTAAAAGCGTTGCATAACTCGATAGTCGCTAATAATATTAAAAAAATTTTGTTTTTAAATACAAGTGAATACTACCTTGATTTATAAAAATATTTATATCTAAGAAAATAGACTAATTTTTCAGATATACTTATATAACGTCAAATAGAAAATAATCTTAAGAGTTATAATCTTTTACTATTGTCTACTATTAGAATGTTAATAGAAGATGCAATAGACATCAATTTTTTTAATTCATTGTAAAAGCTAGTCTGTATATTAATTATGTAATTGATGTAATATAACTTTCAAAAATAAATTAAAAATGTGCATAGAAAAAATTAATGAAAATTGAAGAATTTTTCATAAATTGTCAAAATTTTTTTAATAACAAGTACGAAATATTGCATTATTATAGTATGCGAAAAATATACCAAAACATCATGCAATGCTGTAGAACTTTTTTTTAACAAGAAAAGAATGTTTTTATGCATTACTGTTGATTCGAGAGACAAATTATTACATCTAATCACTTATTATTCATGATAAAGACAGAGAGAGACATAGACAGAGAGAGACAGAGAGAGGGACAAAGAGACAGACAGAACTTTACTTCTTATACGGGACATGTGATGTACGTGACAGCTTAAGGCATCATACGAATAAATAAGAAAGAAAAAAATTGTACTCATATTACCTAAGTGGATCAAAAAATGACGTTGAACATATATTTAGTTGATATGTGCTTTTTCAACTGGTCTTTTAAAATTATATCTTTTTCTCTTCTTCTTTTCTCTTGAAAGCCGTTGCCTTTTCCTGCTTTTATATGTTACTAATTTGTTATTTCTAAAGATCTTCGTCCCGTCTTTTCTTTCTAAACACGATACCACGACATACATATTAGATTCACATTACATTTACTTTTCGGATGACGAACATAAATTAGCCATTCACGTACATTTTGAATGGATATTCGTGAGATGAGATTAGGTGGATTAGAAGCGGTTGAAGTATTAATACTGAATATATTTTTCCAAGCGCCTGTGAACTTCTACTTCGTTGCTATCAAAATATCGCGCGAGGAATTTTTTGGTAAAGCAAGATATTTAATAATATTTTAATTTTTCAATTTTTTAAAATTAATTCTTTTAATAATTATTGTATTTTTATCATTTGTCGAATACTTTAAATATTATAAGTCATAAGTATTCTATTAAAAAAATTTTAAATGTTGTACTGAAAGACCTATGCAAATTTATGAAAACTTCTTTTGATTTTGTATGATTAATAGAAAGTTGATTAAATACTTTAATCTATATATGTTATGCGAAAAATAGTATGTCACGTTAAAAAATAAAATTCTCTTTGAACCAGAAGCACCTTATTTTATTAAGTTATCATTACGCATATTAAATTTATTATGAATATTGTGCAAACAAATAAGTTTATTTATTGAAAGATAAAATATATATGATGTGTATTTATCTATAATATATATCTCAATTTATTTTAAATTCATTTAAATCATTAGTAAATTGTATAAATAATTTTTTCTAAGCCCTTAGTACCTTGAATAGTTTTAAAATTATTATGATAATTATAAAAAGGATTGATATAATAAATCATAGCAGATCATTAACCTGTGATTTTCGTACAATTTTCTTCTAACAAATAAAGATTTTATTAGTATAAATATTAACTTATTTTTAGTCTTTCTCAGCTGCAACTTCACTGTTTTAAAAAGTGATTATTTTACAAACTGCTTCTTAACAGAAATAAATTTTTCGATTTTACTTTGCCAAAAAGCATAAAGTTTTTTAGAACAACATTATTTGAGTAAATGAACAGATGAAAACAGTAACAAAAGCAGAAAATAGAGTATAACGAATCGATCTGCTAATACAATTCTGAAATATTTAGCGTTCGGCTAGTACTTAAAAAACTATCAAGAAATAGGTCATGACCTCCAAAACCGTTCGAAGTGTCACCACGAAGGTTCACGTCCTCACACTATATATGGATGGAATCGCCACTGTAAAAATTCTACGCTGGTCTTCCAACGTACAATAAACTGGAAAACCAACGTGTGTACAGAGAACGAAAGCCGAGATTTTGACCCTTTATTGTTCAAATTCCTCCAAATAACTTTCACTGTCGTAAAACGCGCTTCTTTAGTGTCTAAATTAGGCGCATTAATTATTACTGCACAAAGAGAAGCCTCTTTTGGGACAACATCGCGAATGCTCATATAGTACACGTGCGTATGTGTACCTTTCTTATTTTCCATCGATCTCTACTGATGATATTCGTTCGAGTTCTGGCCTTGTACATTCTTATCACGTATCATAGAAAGTATGTGATTGCTAACTTACTCTACAGGTGGCAAAAACCATTACCGACCTCAACGCCGTTCCTCTTTTTTCCAAATACAAACACGTACGCCCGGTTGCGATTGCGCCATTACAATGCACTTACAACTCTCAATGTTGTGTCTAACGATGTACTCGTTGTGTGGTATTGGTTATCTTAAAATAGATGCTATCGTTTAACAATGTGATTTCACGTAAAGCTACGGGTGCCGTAAAAGCTTTTTACGGTAAGAAATTTTAATCACGTTCAACATTGAACGTGGTGCCTTTGCTATATTTATTATGCATTTCACTAATCGATTTATTTGACCGTTCCTCTCTCTCTTTCACAGGAATAATTTTAACTTACTTTTGTCTATTTAAATATTATAATTAATTTTGTATATCCTGTCTGTAAATATAATTTACCTTCAATATTATAAAAATTAATTGTTATTATAAGTTTATGCTACCGTTACTCAATTTATCTATCGTATGTAATAAAAAGAGTGACTTTTTGTATAAAATCTAGAATTAAATTAAGAAATGTGTTTATAAGTTTATGCTATTCATATAATAGTGTCGGTTATGTTTATATTACAGATTCTGTAAAATATTTTCCATGATTTACATCTTGGTACTTTACTATATTTATTATTTCAATAAATATATTTTTCCAATATTTGGAATTCAGTATGATTGTAGAATATTTAGTTAATTTAATTAGTTTATGAAGTATTGATTTTCGTGTGAGAAAGTTATTTTTTATCCCTTAAAAAAGAGAGAATATGAAGTCTACGTATAGTTTAGTTTAATAGTTTTATTTGAAAATCTAAAAAAATATAATATTTGTATAATATTGAAAGAATTAGACCAAAAATATTCTTTTTTAAATATAGATTTATCAAAATTTTTCTCGAAATCAAACTATCATTGGGATATTTTATTATCAAATCTCTCCTCAAACAATCAAATTTTTTTAAATTTATCTATAATTTTAGTTTTCATTAATTATTATAAATATTCATCAATACATTTGGAAGTTATATTTTTATTCATTATTGTATATATAGAACATATTTATCTTGCATTTCATTTTGAAAAATTTATAAAATTTTGAAAATTCAATTTTTAATTAATTTTTTAAATAAAAATTATTCAAATATTAAATTATACCAATTTGCAATACTCCAATTGTATAAAATAATAAACATACAAGTGATATAACTTTTTATTTTTAGTATTTTTCGCAGGATTAAGATTTTTGTAAATTTTTGAAATTAGAAGGAAAAACAAGAAAATATATTATCTGACTTATTTCATAAGCGTTGCATTTCTACGCTTTATGTTTACTCTGGCAAATCAAAGTCTAATTTTTACGTATATAATTATAAGTCATAATTTCAATAGATTTTTTTGAGTCTAGTGTTGTAAAAATATATTGAAAGACTAAATTATTACTTTATCTATTATTCATTATTAATTTGTATGTATATAGTTATTCATTAAGAGGAGTAATAGTGGTTTTGTAATTTGCCATTATTTTACTACTAAATGAATGTAATCATTTAAACATGAATTATACTTTTTTTTGTTGAAATTCATAAAATATAAAACGATGTATCATACATTTTTTAATATCTTGGAACCATTTTTTTAATTTTTATATGTATTGATGTGTATCAGATTATTAAATCTTCATCATTTGCTGTTATTAAAATTATGTAAATACAAAATCTACTTAATATATCAATGTCTCGCTGTATCAAATAATGTATTTGATAACAAACATTTAAAAAAATATTTATAGTAACACTATTTATATAAATAAATAAATATATAAATATATATATTTATATATTTATAAAAAGAAATTAAACAAATAAAAGTAATTCAATTTATAAAAATATTTAACTGAATGCATGAAATCTAAGTAATAAAGAGAAAGTTAATTATTCTTATATGTAGAATATTTAACACTTATAGCAAATTAATTATTTGATATAACAAACTCAAAATATATATAGAATTGTACGTGGATATAAAAAACTAGGTGGAATCATTTTCATTTACAACATTTTTTTTTGTATAAAACGATTATTTAGTACAGCAGCAACTATTATTAAAGTTTTAAGAATGAAGATCATGAGATGAAAAATAAGAATGACAATAGTATAAAAGATAGTTCAAAGAATTCATTCTATATTATAAAACAATGTAATACGTTTCCATCATGATATTCGAATCAGATAATAAAATATTCTATATAATATTTTACCAATATGTATTAAGATTCAAGAAATGATTATAAAAAGAAATTTTCGTTCTTTTTTTCATTTATGTTTAAAAAACTTATAATATTCGAAATACTTCAATTTTTTTTTAATTTTTACTATTTAATATAATATAAGATATGTATTATATACTAATGTTCATACATACTTTTTGAATTTATTAATAATTTTTATTTTTAAAATCCCATAAAATTACTTTCTTAAAATACGGAATAAGTATCAAGAATCAAATGAATAGGATTAATATAAATTATATAATTGTAGAAACTTATTTTATTTCTATAACAAATAAATAACTTTTAAGGATTAAATTATTGAAATATTTAAATATTTAAATATTTACTTTTTTAAATAAGAAAATTTTGTAACATATAATTTTACATAATAACTTTTTACTGCAATAAAGTAAAAAACTAGGGATTATTTCAAAATAAATTCTAAAATAAAAAATCAGTAAAGTTACCTTTAAATAAAGGAATTTTAATTAAGTTTAATTAAACTATGCATATTTATAAATCTTATTAGATATCTTAGTAATAATGAAAAAATTTCTTTTATAAAATATTTATTTTAACAATTAAATTATAATTCTAAATTAAAATTTTTTTTAAACATTAGTAAACATAGTGAGTGGTTTATATAATAGTATGTTATAAATTTATTTTACAATAATTAATAAAAAATAAAATTAAGACATAAATTTATTATCTATAAATTTGATATTAAAGTATAATTTATGAGCAAAATAAAATGGAATAAAATATCCTAATAATCTTGATTTAAATTATTAGATTATAATTATATAGTAAAAATTAATATTATTATTTGGTAGGATTTAATATAAAATTATACAAAAAAGTAATTTTAAATTGTATTTATATTAAATATATATTTAAAAAGTATTTTTTTAAATATTACAAAAAATAATAGAATACAATAATTAATTTATTTAAATTAACAATTTTTATTATTATAATTATTAATATTGAGCGAGCCTGTTAAACAATATACTTTTACTATAAAAGATGAATATCATTTAAAGCGTTTGCAAAATTTATTTTTTCATATCGTTTATACTTCGTTGAATTTATTTTTAGAATGATAGAAAAAAGTTATAATAACCAAATTTACTGCAAAAGTAATATTTTGACCAAAGAAGTTAATTATGTACGTATTTGATATATTTCCTCATTTTGAAAAGCTATTAGTCTATAATACGTGCAGTAAACCAATATATTAAAGCCATACATAATTTTTTACTTCTAGTCATTAGAGCATTATATAAATAAAAATATTCTTCTTTGCATGTTGAAGTATAGAAGGAATAAAACTTTACTGCTTAAGTTAAGAAACTAAAAGCTGATAAACAAGATAAAAAGCCATTGATAAAACAAGGAAGTGAGAGAGAGAGGGGGGATGGAGAGAGATGGAGAGAGAGTGAGACGCGGGTGAAGATAAAAAATAAGGTGCTCCCTCATCTTCTTCAAATAGATAGGTTATAGAATGAAATGCTCAATATGGGACTTCTATACAACTGTTCACAGATTCAGCGATTGCCGAGACGGGTATTAGTATTTCCGCCGCAAGGTATTTCATCTTTTTTTCCCTCTCTCTCTCTTTTTCTCTGTCCTCCTCCGAAGTGATCAGTCGTTCTCCAAGTGAGGTTTCTCGAAGGACACGCGCGCGATGTGTGTACCTGGGCGCGTATATATGCATATTGCCGCGGGGACGAGAGCTTGGGCATTTTAATTCTAAACAGAAACCAAAGAAGAGGAGCCCAGCTATGGGAAATTTATGTGCATTCCAGACATATATCTTTCACTTTTACGCTATCGACAATGAACGAAATTTCTCTCTTCCTGTTCATCTTTTCTCCCTCTTGTGGTGTGTACACATGTATATTCATTCACTTTACCCTAACAAAACCTGTTCAACGTTTTTCTTTCGATGGCTTAATATTAGTCTTATTTTTAGCCATTATATTTTTATGTGAGGTGGCGTAAGTCAAAGTTCAACTAGTTACTGTTCAAGAATGTGTCGTCAACTGGCTTCTCTATATTGTGGGAAAATTTGCGAAATTTTGGTGATGTGGCGTCAAATAGCACCAGGAGCACTTTGCTCGTAAACAAGTAATCATCATTATATCTTCAATGAAGAGTGAATATATTAATTTACGGATAAGTTTTACGATTTTTACAAAATAAAAAATAGAGTATTTATTACTCTATCAAAGTAATTTAAAATTTCTTATCAATGTCTCATCTCCAATAAAATAAATATAGTTATAATTATTACTTTATTTAAAATTTTATTTTATGATTACTTGCGTGAGTACTAAAACTATATCATATTTTATAGTAATTTAATTAAAAAACTGTTTTTCATCACAAATATAATTTTTTTAAATTATTTTTAAAGTCAATATCATTTCTCTATAAATTTGATAAAACCATAAGATTGAAATATTTAAATTAGATAAAGTGTTATTTTATATTTACACATATATTTAAATTATTTTATTATTCGAAAAAGTGGTTGGAAAATGTACTAGTGTAACTAAAATATAATGATGAATTACTTTTAGGTATAATATATTCAATTCATTCATTGTTTTTAATAATTTCTTAATACAATATAAAAATTTAATATAAATCTACGCAAAAATTTCGCGAATATCCTTTATTTTTTCGTCAAAGCGTGGATTATTAATTATATCAAAATTTTTATGTCATATTTTTTATTTTATAATAAATGCTAGTTTATATGATGAAGCAGTTATATTCTGAGTGAAATGTTTTAGTAAAAAATCGAGCATATTAATAAAATAGTTATAAATACAGTAATAAAATTCATATAGTTATAATAATAAAAAATTCATATAGTATAATACGTTGTAAAACATCTAAAAAAAATTCATATATTAAAAAAAATCTATTAAGACTTGATTCATAGTTATTCATCCAGATAAAATAAAAGAAAGGTATGCATAGAATTAATATTTTAATATAAATGTAAAATATTATCTAAAGTTTAAAATGTAAATACGATAACATGAAATAAAATAATAAAAATTTAATTCTACCAATAAATAATAGTAATGTAAATTTTTATATATTAGCTACAGCTGCAACTTTTAATTCATATTTTAATATATAGTAGAGATATAACTGGAAATCATGATAGCCAAAAAGAAGATAAGAATTTCTTTAGAAAAGAATAATTTATATATTACGATTTCTAATAGATGAGTAAAAGAAATTTGTATCGAGATAAAAGTATCTAATAAATAAATATTAGTTAGTATTGAGTTATAAAATTAAAATTATAATGACATTATTTCCAAATTATACAAGTATTTTATAAAAATATATCGAGTACGATTAATAAAATAAAAGAAGCTAAAAAAGTTATGAAAATACACATAATAAATGAGAGAGAATTATTTAAATCAGCGAAAGTATAGATAGAAAAATAATTAGTTATGCTAAACTAAATTTTCCTAAAATTATGTAAATAAATATAATAATATATTTATGTTAAAATACTAGATAAAATTATAATTGTGAAGATAAGGATAGCCATACAATACATCTGAAAATTTAAGTAGTGATTTTCATTTTAGATTTGGAATCAAAAAAGAATGATAAAAATATTTGAAAATAGTTGTTAAAAACTGGAACTGTTTTAAAGGCTGTCAACAGGAATTTTAAAAGAACTAAAATTTGTTGTAGAAAATATATAGAAAATTAATTATTTAGTAAATCAAGGTATCTTTTGTACAAAATTTTCGTTGCGTATAAATTTTAGAATAAAATTCAGAATATTTATTCTTGACTACTTTAGATATATCATTAAAGAGCAAAATATGTGTAACCTTTTCTATATATAGGCCACTGGGTGTTGCCAAAATACGATGTATTTTATGACTCGATCAAAAAGTAAAAAATACTCTATTACCTGTATGATTATAAATTTTAAAATGTATCTTAGGCTACAAAAATAAATGTTTGAAATCATCTTCAAGAAAAAATATGTACATATTATTTGATTTATAATCGATATATTAATTTAACGATTAAACAGTTAAATTGAAAAATATATAAGGATTAAGAAATATAATTTTAAATAATTTTCATCTTAAATATGTTAAAAGTGTATTTTATCCAATAGTGTTAAATAAATATCTTAGATATTGATTAAATTAAATTATGATAGATTATCTAATATTTGTGTCCCAGTTTCAATATGATATAATATTAGTATAAATGTAAAGTTTATAAAAAAACCAGTACATATAATAAATTTAATAAATCAAGTTTATTATCTTGTTTATATATATATACAATATATTTATATACATTAATTATATTATTATAAAATTATGTAAGAAGCTATAAAATCTTAAAAAATAGTGAACGTTTTGAAAATTAGCAGTTTGAAGTTAGATTTTACTATTATATAAAATTAGTCAAAAGCATTGTATGTACTTTTTATTACGAAATAAATGATATATTTTATTTGAGTACAAATGTATAATTTTTTTTTTAATTTTAAAAAGTAAGTATAGTTTACTTAAGTAAATGTATAAGATAAATATTTTTACAAAGAATTCAATTACAAAGTCTAATATAGTATTATGACAACAAATATTATAACTTAGTATATACATAATTTTAATTTTATTTGTATGATATGTAGTAATAATAAAAGTTGAGAATAAAACAAGAAATACAAATCTTTTAAAATTTATATATAAAAACTTCATTGTATATTATTTAGATAGAATTTTATAATTTCACAATAAAATTTAATTTTAAACCAATATAATTTTCAAGAATACTGCTACAATGTGAATACCGATAACATTTGGAGTATATAATTTTATAAAAATTAAACAATGAAAATTATAAATAGTTATATTTATTATACATAAAATAAATTTTACATAAAATTTTAAATAAAACAACAAATTTATAAAATATCGCATATTAAAAGTTTTTATTGTTACCTTATATACCTTATTAGTACCTTATATCTATTTTTAGTCATTAAAAAAAAGTAAATTAAAAAATATATTGATATATCATTTAAGAAAATTATTTTTTAATACCTCTCATACTTTTCAAGCTTTTGTCCATTAAATATTAATTTTCTCTTATTATCTTAAGTAATGTTTTGCAATGATTTGAAATAAACATTATTGTTACCTAAAGTGATTAATATTAGTCACCCATATGATAGTAAAATGTTTTAAGGTTGAGGTGGAGTAATTCAATCTTCCATTTAATATAGTTAATATTAATAAAATAATAAAATAATGATATAATATCAAAATTAATTAAAATATTCTTTAAATAATAAAAAATACTTTTATTTAACTGAAGTTATTAAAAAAATACTTCAGTGTAAGTAGTTTATGTGAAAATGTATTTTAAATAAGCCAACGAAATAAAATTAAATCTGTTGTACTCGATACAAAGTAAAATCATAATTGCATTTCAATGGAGAATTATTAAAACAAAAATATATTTATCATATAATAAGAGAAAATCTACTTTGAATAGAACAAATATATTTACATTATCTATAGAAACGCAGTTTGCTAATGATACGTTGAAACAAGAATATCATATACATATGTAAAAAAGAAAATCTGGAATGCCCATGAAAAACAAAATTTGGGCAAAGTGTGTGGCAATAAATTACGCGATTGATTTTAAAATATATATTTACGTGTAAGGTAAATAATAGAGTCGTCTGCTGGTTGCAACGATATTAGTCTGTCATAAACTCGTAACATGACGGCTGTCGAAATTATCGAACTGCTGAAACGCAATGTTGATTGTTTGAGGCATTCAGTCTACGAAGCTTCTGAAGGACATCGATGCCAAGCCATACGCCGAATACTAGATATTTACTAAGAGCTTCAGCGTTTATGGATATCGCTCTGAAATAGTAACTTTAAGTGACCTCGTTAACATAATTTTCATTTATTCATTCTCCCAGACTTGCTCTCGTTACATTTGAGCGTACCTACTTTTTAACTCTTTATCTTCTTCATATTTTACATTTTGACATTTAGATTTGTACAAATATTGCTCTTATTCGCAGTTAGATAGTATAATTCTAACTCGCACTTGTGATTTAATTTGAACTTTCATTTCAAAATAATTTTTGCTCCCGATCCCTTCGCTTTTCTTAAATGAGAATTTTATTTTTATTATTTATGTTAAAAAAATTTAATCTTTAGTAAAAATATATTTAATAAACATCGAAGTACTGTAAGCTATAAATTTGGAATGAAATTAGAATTATTAAAACGCAAGGGCTAAAACAAATTACTGCTTAACAAAAGAATTTAAATATAATAAAGGATAGGTGAATAGTTTTTCATTCAATTCTTAAATTATTGTATATGTATATGTTTATTCTTTTTAATCTAGTTTCCATTATCAAAATTTTTTAAAGGAAAATTTCTTAATTGTTGTTGTATTAGTAAATTTCTTCAACATTGTATTCTACAACCTGCATTGATGTATTCGAAAAATATATGCATAACAAATTCTGAGAATATTGTATATCAATTACAATTTTTCATATAAGTAACTCATATATTATAATAATTAATATTTGTTCAAAAACTTAAAATATACTTCATAATTAAACAAAATAAAATTTTAATATAAAATTATATCTACTCTAATTAAATCTATCATTAAAGTAAAACAAATTTTTTACCTCAATTATCAATTTTATTAAGAAAAATTATGAAAGTATCTAAATAAATCTAATATAACATATAAATTTAAAAAGTCATATGACTAGAAATTTTTCATTTTATTTTATTTCTATTTACGAGCATGTTTAAAACAATTATTTTACCATCTTTAGAATCATTCCTTAGTCCAATAAAGTAAAGAGCAACCAATATAATTACACTTCATATTTAAAGTATAATATTAATTCATTATAGAAAAAAGGAAAAAAATTTACTTTTTAATACTAATGATTTTGTCTAAGATCTAAATTATGTTACAATAATTTATATCATAATCAGTATAGAATTATTTGTTAAGATGGTAGCATTATATAAAACCTTTTAAAAATGAAAATTGTATCTATACATTTTATTTTATCGAATTATTCACAGATTTTATTTATTTCGTATTTTAAAAAATTAGGAGGAAACTATTTAAAACGTACTGAAAAATTTTTTTCTTGACAATTATAAAAAGTACAATCTATATAAATATAAAAAAATATATACTTTAATTTTAGATACTTCAAATTTATTATGTAAATTATAATACGTCTACAATACTGATATACTATATATTAATTATAAAATTATATATATATATTAATTATAAAACATTGTTATTAATAATTATATAAATTTAAGTAATATTCAAGTTCAATATCTTGTTTCTAAATTATTAAGTAAATTGTAATGTATGATTTTTTGAAATAGTCTATGAATATTTTAATTTATTGATAACCGTAGTTTATAATATAGTCTATAAAATAAACATTAATAAGTTTTTAAATTTTGCTGAAGATTACAAATCATAAAACAAAATACATATCATGAACATTTTATTTATTTATCTAATCTATTAAAATGACAAATAGCATATTTACGTTTTTAATTACTTAATAATTCAGGGTTTTAGTTTTTTATTTTAATCTATCTTGGTTAAGAAAAATTGTATCAACTGTAGACCAAATTGAGTTAAATATTATTTATTTGAAAAGATCTCCAAAAAATTTAATTTTTAATTACAATTTTTGTACATGTTTATAATAAAGGGTTATTAATTTTTCTGTTTTTATCTTTAAAAAATAAAAGAATCATTTTATAAAAGTAAAAAAATAGAAAATAACGTATCCAGCTTTAGAGAAATAAATAGATATCTGAATTTATTCGATATTTAATGAAATTTATTTTTAAAAAATGATCTTTTTTTGATGTTAAAGTCATGATCAGAATTTTCGACCTGTAATGAATGAAAAAAAAGAAAGAAAAAAGTAAGGTGAGAAATTAAAACGAGTTTCGCTTTAAAAAAAAATACAACAAAAAACAAAGAAAATACGGAATATATCGAGATGTACGACTACTTTTCGCATTTTAACAGGCATTTAGCATAACGGCCAGCCATTGATTTCACGAGTATGCATGGGAATATTGGATACATATATACGTTATGTATAGCTGATCTCGAGACGGGAAAACGACGCGTGTTATAGACGTGAAAGTATGTACACGCACATCGATGCGTTTCCTTCTAAGATCGCGATTAAAAGACTAGCAGACGGCGGCAACGGCTAGAGGAAAGTTCCTATAAACTCGAGAAAGAATTTTTTTTTAAACTGACTAGTCTACTTAATAGCGGGTATCGTACTTAGTTTAAATGAAGCCTGTTGTAAGAAGAAGGAAATGAAATGTTTTATTGGTTTGATTTAAGAACAGTTATTTACGAGGTTTTATACGAGTGCAGTTTCATAAATTAAGAAATATAAGAGTTAAAAATTTATATTATTATTCAATATCATTTTTGAAAAAAGTTGTTATAAAAGAGATTTGATTTTGTGTGTATATATGTGTGTATATGTCTATTGTTATTTTTTTTTTTCAACTATTTTACGATTTAAACATATATGTGGTATCGGTTTCGCTATAACTCTTCAACGATTTTTCACGACTCCCATAAAAAAGAAATCTTTGAAAGAAATAAATTAAAAAGAGCGTTAAACTCTTCACCAGCCTTCATAAAATGAAAGAAAAAAAATAAAACATAAGAATATAGGGATTAAGATCAATGGAAAGATTTCCGGAAAAATTAAAATATGAAAAGAACAAGTTACCTTAGTCCTGGTCGTAAAATAATTCGGAATCGACGATGTTTAAAATTCGAATTCAGATGAAAGTTCGACAGTAAGACGTCGATCGTGTTTCATATTGTTCCCTTTCAGACACAATTGAAGAATTCTACATCCAGGAATCGAATTCTACGTTATACAAATCTGCAGTGCATCAGTAACGTCGAATTTTAGATAACTTTTGATATGAGTGGAAAGGATTCACCAAAAACGAAAAAAGTTGCTTTCTTAAGATTTATAAATGTTTTTGATCAGAAGTACACTTTACTTAAGGGTCGCATTGAAGTTAAATTTATTCACAATTCGAGTTTCTAGATTTACTGTGTAATTATTATGAACGCATTAGGTATAGTATCTTATCAAATTATTAAAAATTGTAATAAGAATTCACATACCAAAAAGAATTAGTTTTTAATAATGGAAATTTTAAACACGGTTCGAAAATAAATTTTAAGAGTTTAAATATTATTATTTATATCAATATTTTCAATTTTCAAACTATTAAATTAGTAACCTTCGTCATTGATTATTAAATACTTATATAACTTTTATATTTTCCAATGGATTTATGATTATAAAATCAAGAAACGCAATAAGAAATTTATAAGTACTAGAGAGAAAAGATAATAGAGAGAAAGAAAGAAAGGAAGCTAAGAAGCTTAATCAGTTTGGATTGGCAGAAGATAATTTTAATAAAAGAAATGCGCTTACACGTAGGGGTTGCGCAAATAATGCGATGTAATAGACTTAGAGTAAAACAGTATGAACGAAGGAAGAAGGTAGCGATCCTCCGTCGACTTGCGGACTCACCACCGCGTCTTAATCGCTCAACAAGCGACTGAACAAGGACAAGAGGAAAAAAGACGATGTAGTCCGGTGCACCCTGCTCCCTAGCGCGAAATCAAGACCGGCAGCAAAATGAAGCGAGCACGAGCGCATAGCGTTGCGAGGGCACAGCGGATCATGGCACAGCGCAGCACGGCATGGCACAGTCTGAACCGCGGAAAGAGAGAACTGAAAGAGAGAGAGAGAGAGAGAGAGAGAGAGAGAAAGATGGAGCGCATGAGTACAGTCTACACACCAATACAGGAGGAGGAGGCAGGCCAAATTCCTCTCCGACGGCTGTGGCGACGACCAGTGCGACTCGGGATTCGTACGCGCGCGGTTCATCAGACGGTTTGTAATCCGAAGGTGCAAACTTATCTCGAAAAAACCGTCGAGCGCATACTGGCGCGCGCGTGCAGGTAGCACCCGAGAACCTGCGTCGAGAAGGACGGGGCTTTCCCCTAGAAAAACGTACTCGAGGGAGGAGAACGTAAACGTGCGCTGACTCGTTTTACTATTAATGCGCGACGGCGGCGACGGTGGCGGTGAGAGCGAGGAGCCGGCCCGGCCTAATGACGAGGGCACGAGGCGGTGACAAATGGAGGTGAGGTGGCTCGCTGCCGTAGGCCTGCTGCTTTTGACGGCGGCGTATGAGTCCCGACGCCTGAACCCTGACAGGGGTGCGCGCCCGTTCTAGAGTGGCGCGAAACTGATAAACCGGGAGCGGCAGCGCCCGGCCGAAAAGCTCGAGCGCCAACGGGAAGAAGAGCGGCCTGGGAAGGGAACGCCGAGGACCGAGTTTCCGCGCGCCCCGGCGCGAGTCAGTCCGAGTGTGCTGAGCTGTCGGCCCACAGACGCTCCGGGCGCCGCCGAGAACGAACCGCGTAGGTCCGTAGTCCGATTGGCCCCAAACGATCATCCCCCCGGCCTTCGGGCACGAGATGCCCGAGGGCCCTGGCCGAGCCCGGGGTGGTGGTGGTGTTGGTGGTGGTGGTGGTGGTGGCAACGGCAGCGGCGACGGTGGTAGTGGTGGTGGTAGTGGTCTGACGCCACCGAGGGCGGAGAACACCGGCGCGCGCCCGCGCCCTGCGACGCCGGCGGCGGTGCGAGCGACGGCAAGGCCTCGACGGGAGGAGCGGGAGGCGAGGCGACACTCCGCGCCGGACCGGCAAATCGGCCGCCGTCGCAAAGCTTCTCGTGTGCATGAGCGCGGATCCCGCGCTCCCGGGCGGCCGAGCCTCCTCGACGATTTTGCTCCCGGCTGAGCGGCTCGGACGCCGTAATCCGGGAAATCGACCAAGCTGTTCTGGATTTTGTGCGGTGAGTCTTTTTATGCGTTACTCATCGTTACCAGACTCGAACCTCGGGGTCTCGAGATTGACTCTCGGTGTTTGGTTTCTGTACGCTCGATTGCAGCCTCCGTTTCTCTACCTAGTCGCGACTACTAATGAGAGAAGGAAAGAGAATACGAGGGCTGCAAAACTCGTACATCGATTGTTCGACTTTATCACCTTAAGTATAACGAAGCAAGATCAAACGAAACTAATTATTTGTGCGTACTCTTAATGATATCTGCGTAGTAACCTTGAATTAATTCTCGTTCGTTCGTCACACGATAAGACAAACGATGTTTATAAGATTTATTTGTAATTGCGCGTTTCGACTTACCTTGTCGCTTAAATATTAATTATGCGAAGCAGCAAGCATTTCGTTACAACGCATCTTCGATTAACCAACACATTTCTCAACTTGTCCTATCATTGTAACTGATCCAATATAAATTTTATGTAGTCGCATACGTACATGAAACTAAATATATTTAACGAATGAATAAGAATCACAAGGTCCTATTTCTATCGCGAGAACTCGCCTTTCAACTATTAATTTAAATTTCAAATTAATTATTTTTTCAAATAAATAATGAGACAACGGAAATAAAATACATTACTTTTTGAAGAGAAGGAGCAGCTCTATTTTAGATCAAAGAGTCCGGCAGAACTATTTGTGATCTAAATAAAATTTTTCGTGTGATCAAATTGGATGAAATAATAAAAATATTCAGCATAGAATGAAAAGAAATATGCTTTGTTATTTCAAAGTGTTTTTCAAATTCATGTAGATATGTTCAAATAAATGGCAATTTTTTAAAAATTTCAATACATTGAAATATGGATTTAATAAAAAAACAATCAATAACAGAATAATCGTTGACTGCAATAACATACCGATAATAGCATCTTGTTCTTCACTCACAATATCATTGTCATGAATTTATAAGGAAGTTATAATAGACAACCGCGAATGAAATGATAACAAGGATACATATTTGAAAAATGTATTAAAGAACTCGGGTACGATACTCGTGGTATTTGTATGAAATCGAATATACATGACTGCACGTGGCATTATTTCATAAGAATGTTTTTAATCGATTATAAAATAAAAAGAATGAAGAAGCGTTTAAAATTACCATGTACAGAGTACTTTGCTCCGACCGAATCTACTCGATAAAGGGGCGCGTGGCAGCAAGAACATGATGTCTAATGAAAAGTCGATGCGTCGCTAACTCATTCGTGAAAGATTCGTCGATTTTTTGGCACGGTCGTCAGGAGCACATCTATATCTTCAGCGCCATTTCTCGCATCGGGCTCACTACTTTTCTCCAAAATCTTGGTAGAGAGAGAGAGAGAGAGAGAGAGAGAGAGAGAGAGAGAGAGAGAGAGAGAGAGAGAGAGAGAGAGAAAGAAATTACAACGGGGTAGACGCGCGTTGCGCAAAAGTCGCTCGCGTGCTGCTAATTGTCTTATAGTCAATATACGCGCGAAGGTGTTATCGTGCATGCACACGCACATATAACACACACACCTTTGCGTAATTATGAAGGCGCTCGGGTGTGAACTCGCAAAGGCGGGAATCCCAAACTTCTCCCCTCGCCATGTTCTTACAAGCGTTGTCTATTTTTCGTCTCGTGAGGTCTACTTTGTGCGCCATGCATAAAGTACACATGAACAAACACAGAAGCACGAACGCGATGGCTCACACAGATGCATACACCTACACGCACAAATGTATACGTATGTAATAGGAAAGAAGAAAAATCTTTTTTTTACGAAATAAGCATAATACTATTTTTACGATCACGATGAAGCTCATAGTCATTTTATATTTCTAAATGTAACTTACTCTTTTTTTCGTCAACAAGGTTGTGAACTTGGATCTTGTCAACTGCTATTGCTTCTTTCTATTTATTCTTATTTTCCTTTACCATTTTTTTCTTTTGATTCTCATTCTTCTTATTTTTCTCCTTCTCCTCCTTTTTTCATCTTTCACTTCTACTTCTTCTCTTCTACATTTTACACTTCCTCCTCCTCTTCTACTACTTCTTCTCTTCTTCTTCATCTTACACTTCCTCTTCTTCTTCTTCTATTTCTTTGCCTCCTTTTTCTTGTTCTTTTTCAAATAAAATTAGATGCAATGTAACGCAGCATATTTTCAGATACAGTTCTATCGAACACTTTTAAAAAATAATTAATTTACAATTATAATTTAATTCAAAGTATTATATTTTATTAGATTTAATTACATTTATTTACATATTTATATTTTCATATCATTATTTTAAATTTATTTTTGTGTAATTTTGCAAAAGTTTATTTGCTGGCAATAATTAAAACTATTATATACTTTACACGATTATTCGTAGTTTTAAAACATTAATTTATTTATTTATTCATTTATTTTACGACTTTATAAATATTTTTAGAGATACATTACTTAATTAAATAAGTCTATTAATAAATGAAGTTATTACTAAAATTACTTTATTTTTTTTTGTACATCGAGAAGAATTTCTTTTATAATTTTTACTTCACTTTTTATTTTATATATACATTTACCTTTGATCGTTCTAAAATTCATTTTATTATACAGTTAAAGTAATTATATTTTGAATGATATATTTATGATATTTAAATATTATTATTTTTTTAATAAATTGGTAGGGATATACTTTTCAGTTATATTTCCAATTTCTTTGTTATATTTAAACAAACTGAAAATAAGAAATATTTTTTTTAAAGATAGTAATTTGGTTGTATATAAAAGCTAATTTTTTATATATATATACTTAGAAATACAACTAAATATATTTAAAAAGATATGAATAAATATATCAAATACTTTTAATTAATTAACATTTGTAAAAGATTTAATTTTTAGTTATTTATAATATTAGTGCTTTGATATTATAATTGTTATACATTTAAAATTAAGTACAAATTTGAAATTAGAGATATATTTTTAAAGTAGCCCATGAATTTTGGTATATATTATGAGTATTATTTAAGAATATTCACATTGATGAAATTACCAGTAACATAAAAGTCATTTTTTCGATTATAAAAAAAATGATTATTTTTCTATTATATGTAAAATAGAAATCTGAAACCTATTAAAAAAAATTCTCATTATAAATTTTAAGTAGTTTAATAATAATATTAGGTATACGATATTAATAGAATTTTTGTAATCATTCAGTATCTAAAAGTAAACAAATTTTGATTTATAGTATATTGTGCACGTATTGCATAAAGTGATTTGAAACTTGGATTTTTTTAGTTATAAAATTCTTAGTACTAATAGAATATTCTGTTTTCATGAAAAAAGGAAAGTTTGAAATATTAAAGTTAATAGTAAGAATGTATAAATATATATAGACTTTATTATGGGGAAAGCCGTGTTTCATCTTATTTCAGAAAAGTTTTTTATATTACTACTTATATCATTTGATAACTATGACAGCGGGTTTCTTCATACTTGTTTATGAATCAAATTAATGTTTAAAAAATGGTAGAGAGTATTCGTTACTCTTCTCAAGTTGTTTTCTATATAAAAATTAATTTTTTATTATGTATATACTTAAATTATACAGAAAATATTATTATCTAAAATCCATTGAAAAATTCACTAAAAATAGTAAACTTACAGTGATGATAATAATCACAATACAGTGTTTAAATTTAGAAGTTATTAAAGATAATGATATATATTTTATAATCTTTTGCAATAAAACTTATCCATTATTACGATAATATGATTACATAATAAACAGTAAAAGTGCATATAATGTATATTTACTTAGTTATATCAGATAAGTTTAAATTCCTAGTCATCATTTTTAATCTATTTCATGTATTATGTTGATTGATGGAGTAACTTATATTTTTTATTTATTTTAACAAAGAAGAGTTTTTACTTTAAATAATTATTTTTATAAAGAAAATAATAAAAGGATTATGCTAAATCATTTCTTTACCTGTATATTTTTATATCCAGATATATTTACATTATTATTGTTAAAATGTAGTAATTATTTGTATTCATAATTAAAATTTATTGAGCATATTCTGTTGCTTAATAATAATTAATAAAAATATGATTTTTCTATGTTATCAAGTTAAAATAAAACAGATAAGTATATAAACATACAACGGTGAAAAGTGCAACTCATGCTGTATCTAAATACTCTTACTGTTATTCTTTCACCTCTAAGACTTAAGAGCACGTACATAATTACTATTACACTCTTGCATTTTATACAGTGTACGTGTTAGGTTCTAAAAGGGAAACCACTTATGCTCTATAAACAGGGTATTCCTTTCTTTCATCACTCCTTTCCTCTACCTCACATTTTCCCCCTGGGTTTCTTTAGTTCTTCTAGTGCAAGTATGGTAAGCTAACCATAGTCGCGTCTTACATGTATGACTTGCCACCCTTGACGTGCGCTTAGAAAACCCTTTTGATATCGTAGCAAATCTTTCGCGCTTTATTCTAAATCTTGCAACTCTTAGTCCTCCCGTCATGTCATAGTCGTTGTTTTTTACTTTTTTCAAAACGTCACACGCCAGGCATAAATCAAGTGCTCAGTGCGCAGAGGATAGAAGGTTGAAAGAAACGTAGCGGGCGTAGAACCGGTGAATTGATGCGTACTACGATTTACAGTGCCGAGGGCTGCGTCGTCATCTTAGGGCCTTAGATGACTGCGAGCACTTTTAGCACTTACGCTGTTTCATTAAATCTTGTATAAATACTAGAACAGTAATTAAATAAGTTTTTAGTTTAAGAGGACAAAGATGTCAGTGAATCGATCTAATGACGCCTCGGAGAGAAACATAAACACAAAATACTTGATGTCATATTCAGGGAAATTTTAGAAGAGATTGAAAAATAAATTTATGAAGCTCTCAACTTTTTTAAACATATATTTTAATGAGTTCAGCTCAATCGAAC
The DNA here is from genome assembly GCA_018907195.1 of Dolichoris vasculosae. NCBI lineage: Eukaryota > Metazoa > Arthropoda > Insecta > Hymenoptera > Agaonidae > Dolichoris > Dolichoris vasculosae. The sequence continues at coordinate 3,150,357 of JACCHY010000014.1, read as the reverse complement.
AAAAATTTTCATTTTCGAGTATTTTGTTGAAACTTTGAGTTTTAATTAAATAAATTTATAAATTTAATATTTATGGAATATTAAAAATATATCAAAATTATTATTTATTTAAGATAAGAATATTAATAAATGATTTATTTATAGACATTTTTTTGGTTGACCTTTAAATTTACTAAATAATCAATGCAATATTTTTAAAATTTTTTCTTAGAAATTTCATGTTAACATTCTTTTTTATATATAAAACTGTATATAATAATAATAATGTTGATAAGAAGAATAAGTCATATTTAGAAATTCATTTTTATCTCTTATTAATATGAAAATAATTTTTTTATATTTTACATTCTAAAAAAGGATTATTTAACAGTTTGGAAAACTTGCATTATCATCATAATTACTGATTTGATTAATATTTGATTAATATGTGACCTCTTGAAAGGTAATTCATATACTGTATCCACCATAAAAAGAAGAAAGAAAAAATAAATTCATTAAACAAATTCATTTGTTATTTTCTCCAAACGAGTATTAACTTATTGAATGTATAAAATATGTTATACGAATTAATAATATACGATTTTTCTGAAAAATTTATAAATTATCAAGACATTTTAAAAAATAGCAGTTTTGATTTAATAGTAATTTAATTAAAATTTTAAATCAGAAATAAATTTGTGTTAATTGTTATTTAAGTGCATAAAAAGGTAAAACAGATCATATTTGTATGCAGGACATTAAAGCAAAAGAGGGCGAATAATGGTTGTAATGATAACTTGCCAATAGTAAATTAAAGTCTAGAACTTTTGAAAAAGCAATTCCTAAATGAAATATTATAGTGTGTGTGTAGTTTATCAACCCACGTTTTCAGCTATTTAGGCGCATTTTTTTTTTATTTTCTGTTGTGGATGAAGTAATTTACCTTGACGCTGGTGTTCCGTAAATTTTTCGTGTAGTCTATAATGGACTAAGTAATCTTTTATAAATAAAATTTAGGCCAAACATGTTTTTCTTCCATGTATTACGAATTAATTATAAACAACTCAATGTTATTAAGATAAAATTTCTTTATGGAAAAGATTATTATTAATCGAGTAATATGAGACTTAATAAAACAAATGTAATACAAATTACTTATTAATTTATTACTGCACTAAATGCAAAAAAAAATTATGTTATTAGAAAAAATTTTTACATTGACTGGAAGATTCTTAAATTTATATTAGTATCTTTAATAATGACTTTGTAATTTCGGTTATTACTTCAATAAAGAAATATACATAACAGTGTGTCTTGAACGGACAGTCATACGTACTCGTAAAATAATCATTTATAGTACTGGAGTTACTTTAATTTTTTTCACCTTTTTATTTAAAAAAAATAAGATAGAAAAAAATATAATGCCACTTTTTAAACATAATTCTATATTCAACTTTAAAAATGTAGAAAAATAAATTCGAAATAATTTAAAACAATATAATTTTGATTTATTTTAAACTAAAACGAATGAATATTTTTAATTTCTGTTGTTATTATTGTCAAAAATATTAATACACAAATTATTTTGTATAAAAAGTACAATTATTAGAAAATTGGAAACATTTTTTTAGTATAATAAAAGAATGTAATTTTTAAATGACATTTTGTATATAATCAATTGAAAGACTGAATTTTATATTTAAATCCATTTACTAAAATTAATCCTTTTATGTGTTAAATTAAATTTTTCTCCAACAAATTATCATTAGTTCTAATATGAAATTTTATATCGATTATATGAATTATATATGATTATATGATTAATTTATGCAGTATAAATAAAACATTTTTTGCAAAGACACAAGATCCTTCATATAAATAATAAATAAATTAAAGAAGAAGGAAGACAAGGTAGTTTATTCTACGCTCGTAATAAAAAAGTAAGAAACATGATATGAGCAAACACTTATTCAAACATATTGGAAGCTGATAAGTAATAAATTTTAACAATCGCGGTTGCTCTTTCATTTTCTTCGTTTTTTTTAATTCGTTGTGGTCTCTGTTTTAAAAGGCGACATCGATCATTGTTAATAACACAGGCATGTATACAAGAGAATTTTTGAACTCGAATAAATGCGTATATGCAACTGGCTCGTGCACGGTTTTATAACGTGATAATGCCTGTAATTAAAAATGACGATACTAAGTCGTAGTTGCATCTAAGCCATCTTAGGGATAGCAAAAAATGTAGAGTACGGTAACGCAGTTGTCCTAGTACTAAAGATATATATTATATTTCTAAAGATGTATATTAATTCCTACTCAGCATGTTGATTTTAATAATATATAAAAAAGATATTCACAATATTTCATTGATTAAATGAAAATTAAAATATTATTCATACTTGTATATTTAAAATAAAAATATTTGATTGATATCTTACATTAAATTATAAGTATTTTTATTTCCTTATTAAAGAAATGTACTTATTAAATATTTCTCATTATAAATACTTAAAAATTATTATGATAAAAATTTTAATTTTTTATAAATAATTATATATCAATATTGGCTATTTTATATTTGTTCAAGATATTCTTTAAAATATATTTCCTTTTTTGTTACAAGACTAAATTATAATTGTATATAAATAAATAATTTAAAAAAATAATAAGTTAATGGAAATGCGAAAGTACACAAATAATAGGAGAAGGATTGTATCCATGTATTGTAGTTATCTTTTATTGTAAATTATTTGGTGTTTACAATTTATTTAAAACTGGTTGGTATGCGGTAATAAAATTTAATATTCACCTTCATCGATGCTGAAGTATAATTTCGTTCATTCAAGATTTAGTTTATCTGATATCTTTTATTTATTCTTTCTCATTATTTACAATGAGCAGAGCTTGTGTTAATTATGATTTCTGATTAATTAACAAATAAAAGGTAATTACAAATTGAACAAAACGAATTATTTATTTGGTATCCTTATTTTCATTTATTTCTAATAAAAAAATGAATCCGTTGAAGTATGTGAAACTTGTATTAAGATCTCAAATTAAAATACATGTATTTTAAAAAATGATAAGAAAATTTGGAAGTCCTATTGTTTCTAGTCAGCGATGATTTTAAACATATAAAATACTACTTGATTAAAAAATCCAAAAAACTATTTAATCTTAACTATCGATGTAGAATATTTCTATGGATGTATAGATTATTTTAACGAAGAATCAATAGTACGCAAGTAATAAATTATAATCTTCATTTAGTGCATTATTACTGATTTTAAGAATTGAGAGAAGTAAGTATCTAATGAAAGTCTGTTTTTCATTAATGTGTATGCGGATGCTTGTGCTTTTTTACGAATAATTACAAATTCAATTGAATTTGAATTTTTTAGGTCAATCTCATTGTAGAATAAATTTCATTTTCACACATACTGAAATATCTGCGATAAAGGCTACCGATTACCACGGTGGTTTATTATTCGAAAAAATTTTATTAAGATTCCCTTCGGGTATATGCGTTGTGTACATAATCCGGGGGTGTCTCTTGCCTCCTCAGCCATAATCATTGTGAACTGGCCACTCTGCGGCGCCTTGACGATTTATTGCAGAGGCTGCGGACTTGTCTCGCCGTATAGCTTAATTGGGGGGCTTGGATAGGATATCCAGGTTCGTACGGGATACGAAAACAAAATCTCTTTGTGATCTGATCCATTATCTTAGAGTAGTTTGCTTTTGTTGTTCTTAATATTTTTAAACCTATCGCTCGATATTATTTAATAATAACGTATTAAGAATAATAATGCGTATAACTTAGATTATAATGTACAAAAAATATGTGCACCATTAAAATCAATTATTGATATTGAAAAATTTTAATAATATATTTTAAATAAACTATGAGGAAAATTATATTTAATTATAAATTATACACCATTTTTATACATATTTCTATTATTTTATTATTTTTAAATATAAAGTAGCAAATCCGACAAATATATGGTACTTTTTTATAAGTTGCTGATTATGAATAATATTATAAAACTATTAACTTTAAACATCTTATCAATACTTGAAAAAATCTTCAAATAATTACATGAAAAATTCTTGTTGTCTACCTTTTTTAACACAAAGATGTTAATTTAACGAACTTAATTAAAATTGATGTTCTATATTAAATAAAGAATTTTTAAAATTCTAAATCTTAAGATTTATTATATAGAATAACGTTATTTCTAAAAATAGAAGGCATTTATTACAAAAAATATTTTATAAAAGAATTTTTTATTGGCTTAAGGTGGTAAATTATAATTTAGATTAATTTATTTTGTAATAAATTTAAAAATAGATTATTATTAAAAATTTTTATTAAAATATTTATAAAATTCAATTTTAAATTATACTCAAAATACTAATGACGTGTGTTTTAATAGAAAACGGATTAAGTAAAATGTTTTTTAAATATTTCATTTTCATGTAATTTTAACTTACAGGAAGTCATTGCTAAATAAGAGTAATACATGTTATTTTAAATATATCTGAGTTTTTGGTACATAAAATTCGTCAAGGATTCTGACAATATTGCAATTTTATAAGTCAAAGTTAAAATAAGCATTTTTTGTCATCATGTTTCTTTTACTCTCCTCTAAAAAGGAAAAGGCTGAGAGACAAAGATAGATAGAGGAAGAGAGAGTGACAGAAGTAAGCGAAGATAAATTGAAGCTGGGCATGTTTAATTTCATTCTCAGTCTACCAATCAGGCGGTTAGTTGCTAAAGATGGCATTTGTTACATTTCTTTCTGTTTGTCTATTTTTTATATCGAACAAGAAAAAACATAGATTTAAATATATGGAATCATTATTTGAAACCGGATGTTTTAAACATTTTGAAAGAAACAAATTTATGCGTGATTGTATGCTTATGCTAGACAGGGAGGAGATAGAAAGAGGTTTCTTTAATAAGTATCCAATACTTATATAATAATTAACTAATTCTAATACTATCTAATACTATAATAATTAAATAATTCTAATTAATTATTGTCTTAAATAAAATTTTATATTATACAATATTTGAAGAAATTATTACATTTAATTGTTATTTTATATGAAAATTATTCATTTCATTAAATAATTAATTTAATGTTATTCAATCCATAACTAATCAAATAAATCAAGTAAAAGAAAAGTATAAAATATTTGCATTTAAATTTGAAAAAATTAGGTAATAATTATAATCTATATAGGTAAAATATATTCATTATTATAAAAGGTCCTCGACAATAATAAATTTATTAGTAACATTTTCAATATTTTAAAAGTATTTATTAATCACTTTTGATACGTCAAATTATATTTTATTGTACGGAATTTTGTTAATTTTTAAAATAAAATAAAGATCATTTTATCCATATAATTTTAATGAATAAACATGTGAACATGAAATATAATATACTTTTGAAAGATTATTAAGAAATACATATATTACATATATTTTTGAAATCCAACGTTCTTTTAAAACAATTAAATATTTAAAATCTTAATATTGAATTGAAATACATGAATTATCATATTTTAAATTCGTTGTAGTTTTGGATTTAAATTTATACTTTATTTAATTTTTAGATAATTACACATAAAATAAAGGCATTCCCTTAAATAAATTTAATCCTAATTTTTTTGTATATATAACTTCATAATACATTTTGCAGATTATCAAATGCCTTAATCTCGAATTAAAATTCAAGTATTAAGTCGTGTGAGTTTTACCTAGGAAGAGGGTTAATGTAAAATATGTAGTAAATTTAACTGTAATTTTCTTTATTCGAATAAAAAAAAATATATGGAAAATTCAGGAAGCGAATTGACCAAAGCAAAAGTCGCAAAGTGATCGAGCAAGACATATGAATAAAATTTATTTTCAGTCTCGATGTCTCGACATCATGAATCAGTAAACTTAAAGAATCTTCCCGCTGCCAAAGAAGCGGTAAATGATGTGAGTGGTGTGAAGAAATAATATCATGTACAATTTCCATCGGTATTCTAGAGTGTGAAAAACATCGTTATGAGACAAGTGTCTGGTCGATAATGGATGCTTAGTTAATATAAGCGAATGGATGAAAAGAAACAGAAATATAAAAAAAAGAGAATTAAGAGATATAAAGAAAGAGAAAAAAATATATTAAAAAAAGAGGGGAATTGAAATAGAGGGAAAAGGAAGACAAAGGTGAACTAGCAAATAGATAAATTATTGAAATTTAAAAACAAGAGGATCATCAAAAATTTGAAGAATTAATATATATGAATGAAGCTGGTCAATAAATAAATAATTTAAAATGTAAATTAAAACTAATGCATTTACAATGATAAAATAAAATGTAATTAATTATGTTACTTCGAGTTAGATTAATTCGAACTATAAAACGTACTATTTTCATAATTTTTTAACGTTATATATCTGGTGAGAAGAAATAATAATATTTTATAAAAGATTAAATAGTAAGAAAGATTTAATTTTATATATAATGTAGAATTTAATTTTATATATAATGTAGAATTTAATTTTATATATAATGTAGAATTTAATTTTATATATAATGTATTATTGTGATTTGTTTTTTAAATTGAAATGTGAATTTCAACAAAAGTTGAATCTGTACTATATTACAAAAAAAGACAATAATTTTTAAATCTTTAAAAAATGTTTCTATACAAATTTATTATTTCTTTGTCATTTAACTTATTTAATATATATGAAATATAAATAGAATAATCAACATTATTTTTATATATTTGAAAATATATTTTTAAGACATTATATTTTGTCTATATAATTTTGGATTTCAATAATTGAATATTAAAACTAATATTTATAATAAAAAAAATGATACTTAAATATGTAAATTTTATGAAATATTGAATATTTTAAATTTGTGTTGAATTTGAATAAAATTCCATGAGTTCAAATAATATGAAAGATCTTAAGAAAATCATTTATGATATTTTACCAATTATAATTTTAATTAAATGATAATATTACGTAATGATTAAATTTTTTTATAATTTTTGTATCTTTCGTTATTTATTGTAAATATATAGACATATTTTGCTTAGGGAGATAGATTATTGAAATAAAATATTAATATATATCGTTATAGAGAGAAAAAAAGGAATAGATAAATAAAGAAAGAGAACTATCAGTAAAGGAAGCAAACGTAAATAAAAGAAATTAAAAACGAGAATAAAAAGACAAAGTGAAAAAACACAGATAGTAAAATGGAAATAGGTATAAGTAGATTGAGGGACTACGAAGAAGAGAAAAATGAAAATGAATAGAGAAAGAGATAGACTAAGAGAGAAAGAGAGAATAAAGAAAGCGACGGTGCGACTGAAATATATCCGCGCAACCTTATCAAAACATTGGGCAAGAATAGGTGTAGGAGGACGATGACGACGGCAACGTTGGCGTGGAAGAGAGTCGAGTGTCTCGAGGTCGGTTGTGGCTGACTTTTATAATAAAACGATCGAGTCGACGAGATACAAACGCTCACGTGATAATTAAAAAATCCGAAACGCCCGCGTCTTTGAGCGCTTCTATTTTTCCTCCTTAGTTCCTTGTCACCCGCACGACGCCTCACGTGCTGTCGGTGCGTCCCTCGTCATTTTTTGAAGAACGCATACGAGGAGCGCACCACGTAGATTAAGGTAATTAACTTTTGAAGAACTATGTTTATCAAACTGATTTTTACGTTCGATTCAATCAGGCTCTCAAGGCATATTTAAATGTATAAAATGCAAGGTACTTTTTTAAATTAGCCAATGCTCCAACCCAGTTGGTACGCTTTAATTTGTGTATTTTATTTGCTTAATTTCAACCATCTATCGAGGATTCGCTTTGAATGAATTTTTAAAGCCCCGATAAAACTTTGCTGTCTAAATGCACGATTTACATATATATACAGTGCAAAAAAATTAGTAGAATGTGAAAACATAAATATAGTCAAGTTAAAAATACTAGGTAGTGAGGCATTTGCTGTAACTAGTGTTTAATTTCATAAATGATACATTAATAATTTAATAAAGTATGTATCAAGAAAATGTATTCAATTAATCAATAGTAATAATAATAAAGAAATAAGAATAATATAAATTTTTAAATTTAACAAAATTAATCAAGTTAATCAGTGTTTCGAAATTAATGTTATTCGTAAAAAGCTTAAATTAAAACAAAAAATCATGTTATGTTACATAATCATTTAAATAAAAAGTCACAAATAAGATTTTAGCAAAAGTGTAATAGCTCCAAATAGTATTAGTATGTGATTGATTAGTAAAACCAGCATTGTTTTTTCGTGTATTTTAAAAATAGATTTTATTACGATGAATTGAGAGTTTAATAAAGTTTACTTGTAAATAAATTGGTATAAAATTTGTGTAATATTAGATACAATAATATCCGAGATAGTACTTGAACGATGACTAAAAATAAACGCTCCTGAAGAATGAAGTGGCTGATAGGATTAATTACCCAAGATACGGAATGCTTAGTAATAATTCGGTGTATTACTAATTTATACTCAGGTGCGATTAAATCCTTTTCAAAACATAGACATCCAGGCGAAGATTAATGTACAATTAATAGTATGCGAGGTATGGAGAAGTTAAAGCGATTAGACAAAGGTAGAATATTTATGAGAAGGGAAGCGGGAGTCGAGCAATTAGAATACAATGCAGTCATAAGGAGATTCCTGCGCCGAGAACAGAGAAGCGCGTGGGATAACGACGTAATTACCGAAATATACTTTGCAATACCGGTGCCATGCCGGCCGTTTCGCTTAATTACTGACAGCTTGTGCAGTTGGCTGATTGTTGACGGCTCTTCCGCATCCCTCCGACGTCCAGTTGTTGGGTGCTACGTATGACTTTTCACGCTTACTCACGGAAAACTTTCGCAATCTTCTTCACATCCACTCGTTCACATTATATTCTTTTGTATCTCAGACGCATACTGCAATACTGAGAAAGAAGTAATGAATCAATCAACGATTTATGAACCTTGAAAAACTACACTCTGGCATTGGAGGATGTAAGAATTTCCAAAAATTATTGCAAAAATTAACAATGTTTAGTCTAACTCTTTTCTCCGTTATTGATGCACTCGTTTTCCTCTTGGCAATATAATAATGGAATTTTATTTTAGCGGTGCTATTTTGATCGCGGATATCGTTAACCTACGAGTTTTCGAATCGAGATGAAATTTATGAGTGACGTTGTACATGATGTGCGCTGTGAAATAATAATGCGTGAAAATAGAATGAATTTAGTTTTTCAATAAGAACCAATGATTATTAGTAGTGGCTTTCGCTCTATAGCGTATCTTATCTGTGATATACTTTCGAGCAATTTCACTAATAAACTAAAACATCCTACAATTTTTAGTTTACGTAAAATATTGCTTATGTTAAACATATCAACTGAGAGTCCTAGATTCATTGATTATTGAACATACTTTTTCTTTAAATTTATAAAAAAGAAAATTTTATGTAATAGAAACTTTAAATTCAAAACACAAATATTTTTTATATTATTAAATATTAATTTATATTAATATTAAATTTACTAATGAAACAATGATTTATTTTTAATTATTTCAATTTAATCTATATTTCATAATAAAATTTCAAACACATTTTTACGTTTGTGAAATTCAGTTTTAATTTTCTTCTTCGTAAATAAAACACGGAAGTATAGAATACTGCAATGTCGTGTCTATTTGGTGTACACTTTCTATAACAATGTTGCTACTTTATAATATACTAGTATCTACTTTACTATATACTTGTGCTTATTTATATATCGGATACGAATTTGTATGTATATTTATACTTAGACGTAGAAAATACATTTTTTTTAAATATTTTTTTGAATTTTCGATTCAACAAAGCCATGTGTATGTATTAGAATAAGTTACTTCTGATATAATTTTTTGAGTAGAATAAAACAGTCATTCTAGATGGAGAAAAAGGGGTTGATTTATAAACTTGCAAAATTTCGAGTTCAACGAACCATTGCAATCTTTGTGTATTTAATAAATTATTCAGTATTACATATGCTTATTTTTTACTGCTGTGATTTAGTATTTGAAACTATAAATCCAATTAAAGTATTCAAATTAAAGTATCTAAAGTAAATTTAATAAAAATAACTTGAAATGTTTAAAGAATAAGTTGTTGAATAACAACTTGTTGCTTTCGCGATAAATTGTAACAATATTTTGTAAAAATAATTTTTTTAGATATATGGTTAATTAATTATCACATTATCATTTAATTTAGAAACATTTAAAAATAACAGAGAAGTAAATTTAGTTTACGTAGACAAGTAAAAAATTTTTTGAATCGAGTTAATCATTCTCCAAAAGTTTGGTTCTATTCCACGAATAAAAGGTAGATAAGTGGCTTTTTCTATCCTATCCAGGATGCGCCAATTTTTGTTACTCTCCCACGTACTCGCGTACTCAATAGTCCTGTAATTATGTTGGATGTTCTTTCTCTGAATGATTAATTTATATAATTGAACGATCATTGTTTGCGAATTCGCCTCGAGTCTCCTACGAACTTTCCTAGTACTTTTACCGACGATTGGTTATATGTGTGTGTCCTAGTATTATCCGATATTCATCGATTTATTCTATGTCTGTTCATTTACATTCATAAATTCGCACAAATATGAGTTTAGGTGGATGATTATGGCTTAATTGATGTATGAAAATCCAATAGAAACTTTGACTTAGTATAAATTTCGAAATGCGTTCATTTTATTTTTTAGTCCAAATATATTAAAATCTGTAGCATGAAATACTATAACGTATAATTTCATTCGATACATATTTCTATTAATTGCTTATTATATACTATTTGAAAAAAATTTATACATGATAATTCATATGTAAATATTCATTGTCTATAGATATTTTTAAATTAAAGGTTTGTTATGAGTTTCGTTCGTTAAATAAATGTTACTATTATATGGAGAGGCACTTTGATGAAATTTTTGAAACAACATCAGTACTTTTTTGTTAAGTTTATTTGTTAGGTCTTAACAAATAAAATTGTAATGGACTAAGTGATATTTACTAAACGATCGTGAAATAAAGACATGGATAATGGCAAATATTCCTTGGAGCGTAAACGATCACCTCGAGCTAGATCGTATTGCCAATCAAGGCTGTATATCAACCCGCTTTCCTTGAATACCAGAATGTAGAAAATCTTTTTCTTTTATTCATCTCGAGGAGCAAATTTACGATAAATCAACTGAGGATAAATGAAAAGTTTAATAGATCTTTTTCAACATTTCAGAAAGCATACGATAACATACATAATATTATTTAAATATTTCTTCTTAAAAAGTGTCTATTTTATATTAATCATCTATATTAAAAAAGGAAATAATTGATTTATTTATGAGTTTTTATTACTTGGACTCGGCGCATGTGCGCCCACCTGAAGGAACCTTGAGTTGCTTTTCCCTTAACTCACGAGATGCATGCGTGAGGAATCTGGATGACTATCCTTTCTTCAAGTCGAGCAACTGAAACTACCCTTCTACGGATCGGTACTTGCACGCGAGGGACCAACCGCTTTTGCGCAAATAAACGACGAGGAAGATCTGTGCTTGGCGATTGTTTTCTCTTCCATTTTGCGTTAGTCAGAGAATTTGATGTTTACTCCACAGTTCTGTGTTTTCTTTAAAAAATTTATGACAGGAATAGAAGATTTATAATTTGGTTTGAGCAATTAACTCAAATAAACATAAAAATGTATTTATCTCATTTGTTCTACAATCTTAATATATATTAAGATAGAATCTTATATATATAGACTATATAAATCTTGTGATAATAAGCTGGTCTTTTTAAATATTGAAATAGAAACATAGTCAAGTTAAGTATTTTATTTTTAGTTCATTATTTTATTTACATTTGTCACCATTTTTTATAGCTTTTATTAAAATTTAAATCGTTATTAAATATTTTTTCTTCAAATTAATATTTATTTATTTATGTAAATCTTATTGAAACATATAAGATCTGAAATGCAAGCATAAACAAAATAGTATGCTGAAAATAAATGGTTATTCGAGAAAAAACTAATTCTAATTAATCATTTTAAATATAATAGTTATAATTCTAATTCAATAATATATACTGAAATCGATACTATTATTGGTACTTTTATTCCGATTTTATTTTATTGTACATCTACTATCATTTTTGGACATTATTTATAAAGTAAAACAACATAGCCTAGTGAAAGTCTAGCTCTGACAAAAGTGTTATTGTTTTATGGTTACGGTCACTATGCCAGACTGACGTCTACATTGAAAAACAAAAACATCGTACATCCATCACACCTAAAGTACCCTATTTTTAAAAATGTTTCTATTGAATATTCAATTTTAAAACATTTTTGAAAATTATTAAAAATCTATATTAATAAATACATTAATATTGAACGAAATAACTCCATGACAGCTACTAAAATAATAAAAAATTATTTAGCCAATAGTTAATTTTTTAAGTTTCTGTTACTTAAAGATTTATTTTTATTCATAATACCAAAGTACATCTAAACTATTTAACAAATTCAATTTTAAGCACTAACATTGACTACAAATATTTAAAATAGTTTTATCTTAAATAATAATAATTATAATTTAATATTGTTTTATACGTGTAATGTTTGTTATCATATCAAATTACCATAAATTTTTGTATAAAATGTATATGTAGTTTACTTAAAAATATTTAATATTATACGTATAAAAGTAAATACATTAGTAAACTTTTTACTTTTGAATTGTAATTTGATCGCTCGTTAATTCAATACCGTAAGCTTCAAATTCAATTTCACCTACAAAGCTTCTATATTACAATAAATTCCGCTAATTCTTTTATTACTAGAAACTATTTATTATCCAATAGCCCGTCAAGAATTTTGTTTCATTTCATTATATAATTTCGAATGTTATATCTTGCTTTTGCATTTAGGAACATTATAATAATAAAATAACAAAATGAATATTATGCGTTAACGTGATCATACAATTGAATAAGTTTTAATTATTTTATGAAGTTGTTTTATACAGTTTCTTTTGGACATCGATATTCTTTGTTACATTAAAAATAATTTAATATGCACGAAAAAACTTTTTCGTATTATCAAAACTAAACATGTTACTTAAATAATAATATTAAGTAAATATTATTCGTATTATCAAGTGATATTGAACAATCATCTTGTAAAATGATTAATCGTGCATGAATATTATATTATTATTTAACTATGAAACATGCGGATATAACTTTACAGAATCACAATTTTTTAAAAGTAATTCGATTAATTTTAATTTTTGTAAAGTATTTATAAAAAAGCACTATTAATTGTTTAAAATAGTTTTTCGACTTTCAAGATAAGAAAAACTTATATTATACTCTTTTATTTTCATTACAATAAAAATTCATTCGATGATTTTTATATTACTGTAAAAAATGTAATATGCTTACAAGAAATAAATTAAATAGTTGAATCGAATATAATCCTATCGTGTGATGATTTTCTACATTGAACCCAAAGTTTGATCGAGTTAGGAAAACCTCTTAGACATTATAACGCGAAATAAGTTATTTTAGAACGTGAAGTTTAAGAGAAATTAAAACTGAAAAACTAAGGAAAATAAGAAAATAAATTTATTATTTGTTACACGTAATTTGAGAAAGAGATGCTAATTATTTCCGCGATTGCAGTCGGTTGTAGAAAAGCGCCCCGGATTAAAATGACACGATGATTTGCAGCTGTTTAGTCGGCGCTACGTAAATGCTTATGCAGGATATGTACTCAAACGACTGTGGCCATAATAATCGAGGGAATAATAATAATTGCCATTAAGACATGCGAGTATAGCTATAGGAAATGCGAGGGGGTGATATTAAACTGGTTTTTATAGGAAACAATCCGCGGTGACTTTTTTCGACTACGGGTACCTGTATAGGTGATTCACGATTCTCGCTATGACAGGAATTCATAAATATCGCAGGAGTAGGACACCTTTGCAAGATGTAACGCTCGAGATATTCGCACTAAAATTCGCTTATTGAATTCTTTTGATAATCCATTGGATCTTATAGCCTATTAAACAGCAAAATATTTTTTTTATCATTGAATAGAATGAAACTCGTAATTGCATTAAAATTTTATGTTAACATATAAATATACGTTATTTAGAGTGACCGCGCAATAGATTGAATCATAATTTAATTGAAAAAATTTTTATTTGATCTGTTTTTATATATATATCTTTTTGTCGTTGATTTTAAATTTCGAAATTATGCTCTTGTATTAACATTGATACTTTTAGTAAAGAATTTTATAAAAACATTAAGACATCGTCAATTAAAGAATCTAATTATGTAACAATTATATAATGATTATAATTTTTTACATTATAATTAATTATATACATTTATTAGTATATATATTATAATTTTACAATTTTTATAAAAATATTTTTAAACAATACCTTTTTATCGAGGTTTTATGATACTTATAATTTTAGGATTTTCTGTTTTTTTAATTTAATTTAAAATAAAATCCAGATTCCAAAAATATAATTAAAATACATTAGTTTTATTATTTATTATTTATTCTTACATTCATTCCGCAAAACTTAACTAGAAATGGTTCATTATAATATGTTTAACTAGAAATTATGTAAAATTATGTAACATAGTCAAATATTCTGCATCCTATTATTCTTCATCTTTTAGCGGAAAATAGACTTGTTTTCATGTCAAAACTGCTACATTTAAGTATGCTTCTATCTGGAAAGTCTAATTAGGGTTTGGTTACAAGTAAATGTGTTGTTTTGAAAGGAATCCGTCAAAATATTTACTTAGCTTTAGTAACAAAATATATTTAGTAGTCTAGTTGAGTTAAAAAATAGTAATAAAAATAAAAATTTACGTTTTCACTTCAGTTTTCAAAATTATAAATATAATTAATGTACTTATTTTAATTTTATGAGTTGACGAAATACAGTTCATATTTTTTAAATATTATAGTAATTTATAAAAGAAATAAAAAAATACTATTTTAAAAAAATATTCTTTTATTCTTTCGAATCCGTATGAAAAAATGTCAATACATGGGAAATAGTGAAATGTAAGTAATATTTTGAAAAATATATAAAAATTTTTTAATTTATTAGTTGTAATTTTAAACGCATGAAAACTTTCTTACTTTGAAAATAAATTTTTATACATAAGTAATCAAAGTTTTAATACGCAATATAAATCATTAAATACTAAACTACAGAATTACTTCTAACTAGTTTATTTTTAGTAGTAATTTTTGAAAATTCATTTAAATTATCTTTTTAAACATACAAACTAAAATAATCAATAAAATTAATTTTCATAAATTTAAATTTATTTTTACTTTATACTAATTGAATTCAAGAATTAACAGTAATGCAGTTATATTAGAGAAAACCTTGGAAAACTTTCTAAAATTATTTCTAATTTTATTATAAATTTTAGATTATAAAATGGCGATATAATAAAACTTTGGCACGCCATAATTTGAAATTTTTTGTTATTTCAATGAAGATTTAATGCAAAAAATATAATAACATTACTTAATTTATATTTCAAAAATTATAATTACAATTTCAAATTAATGTATACATATTTTTTAAATATTTATAAAAAATGATTTTTTTTTAAATTATAAAAAAATTTTATCAGTAGTTATAAATTAGCGATAGATGTGATTCTTTATAATTATAATTAATTGAGTTTGTAATTTTTTGAAAGGTAAAATAAAATATTATATTTTACATCATTAATATGTAATTATTATTATATTGTATTTATTGCAGTCATTATAAGTAGCTTAGTTATCAAATATATTTGTGAACTATATGAATTTTTTTCTTTAATTTTATTAATTAACAACATATTATTTGTATAATATGTAAGTTTTCTTAAGTTTGAATTTACATTTTTTCTTCGATTAGATCGTATTTTATACGTCAACGATAAAAAAAAAACTATATTAATAAATGCATTATAAATGTAATTTATTATATATAATACAATTTTTAATAGTATTTTTATATCCGAAGCTATATATTAATTAAATAATTTAATAGAAGTGTAAATATATTTAAAAAAATATATTTAATTTAAAAAATATGAAATCATTCACCAGAGTGTTTAAATTAGATTTTATTCATTCATATGAGATATGGTATAAATAAGAATTTGTGACTCTTTATGATTGAGAGTTGAAAATATAGATTAATGATATTATTACCTTAGCTTTGTGATATTCCAGACATTGTTGTAGAATTAAAGTTCTTGAGAATGAGAAGGACAATAGTAACGATGCTTTATTATGAAGCAAGAAAACGTCAGACGCATATTAGCTATAAAGTATTATCGATTTTAAACCATACATTAAAAATTTATTATTTTATTTTATAACGTTGATTATTTGTACATGTAAATTATCCAAAGTATTAACTATGGTATAAAAAAGGATGACTTTAATAGATTTAATAATTGATTTTTGATTTATACATTGACTGAATAATTTATTATGAGACAAACAATATTTAGATAAATGATATTTGATTTTATTATTAATATAATGTAATTCTTTATATATATTTATTTTTTATATAACAAAAATATAAGAAAAAATTATTCTTAATATTATTGTTATTATAAAATTGATTGACTTTAAAGAAGCAGTTGTAAGAATATTACTTCAATATTACATTTGCTAATTAAGTTATTTTTTATAATTCTTAACAATAAATCAAAATCTTAAAAATTTACTATAATTATTTAAATTTAAATATATTTTGAATATTATTATATATTCTAAAAGGAGTATTTTTAATAATAATTCTGTGATATAATATATTTTTTTTAATAACAACATTTTTTTAGTTTCTGTTTTATAAAACTTATACTTTGAATTAAAAGATGTACATCTTCATTCTTAATTAATTTTGCTTAGAAAATGTAATATACTTAAAATTTTAAATTTTAAATTTTTTCAAAATTTTTTTAGAAATTAATAACATTTAAGTTACTTTATTGATATACGTTATCGACTTATATTTTTTACCAAGAATATTAATATCAATAAATGTATAAAATAATAAAAAAATCAAGTTTTAACAGCAACTTTCTATTTTTCTATTTTCTAGTACATTTTTTATAAATTAAATATATTTATTAATTTCGCATAATTAATCTTTATCGTATAATTAAAATCTGATTTCTTGATATGTTGATCATTTAATTACAACATGATGTAAACTTTCCTGTTTTTTGCAAAACATATATCTATTCTATATCAGCTTTTGTATATTCATTATCTACGACAATTCTGTCTAGATTTACTTGAAGGAAACGACAATAAAAAATAACTTTTTTATAATTGAAACGCGTTTTTTTTTTAAAGCATAGTTGACTACATATTTAACGATAAGCAATGATATATTCATAATGACTTTATACTGTGCAATCTATTTCAATCAACTTTTTCTTATTTTAATTTAAAATTGAATTATGCTATAATGTTATACTAATATCTTGAATATTACAATTATAGTATAAATCATTTGAATAATAATTATCGTGAACATTGTTTATCTATAAAAACTCAATTAGGTTGTATATAATCTGTTTTTTATGTGATAATTTAATTAATATATTATTGTAAAATGCAATGTTTTTCAAATGAATTTTATTATTTTTATTTCTTTGTTATTTAAAATTTTTTCCGTTTATAAGAATTATGCTTTATTTTTTCAACATATTAATTGAAAAATAAGAAATAATCAATTCATTTCATGTTTTATAATAAAAATTTTCCTTAAAACACAACTTTAATATATTTATTTTTTTTGAAAAAAATTTTAAATGTAGTAAACTTTTTTGATACATAAAATATTTTATAAATTTAAACTTAATTTTTAAGTAATATATCAGCGTAACTATGGACCAAATATCAATTATCAACTTATGTATATATTGACTCAAATTTAATTTACTTATGTAATTTCATTTATGTAAAAATTCAATTATTCTTAATTTCCTTGGAAATATTTTTAATTTTGACATAATTTTTTACATTTATTTTATAGTTAATTAATGATGATGTAATTGTAAATCTTTTGCTATCAAACAGAAATTATTAGTAATTTTAAGAATCAAAAACTACGAAAAAACTTTTAAATTATAGAATATATATGAAAATAAGTTGATCATTATTCACACTAAATTATTTATTACTCCAATCTCTTTTTATTAAGTCTATATTACAGAAATTATATAATATTTTTTTAAATATAACTAATATTATTTTCTTTATACATATAAAAGATTTTTATAAAGCTAACATATATGTACTACTGAAATGGATTATTGTTTATGTTAGACTAATTAGTTTCATTTTAAAATCATTAATGATATATACCACTGAATTCAAAGAAAATCATAGAACTTTTTTTTTAAATTTTATCAATATTATTCATTTTATACAAGTTCATTGTATTTAATTTTTAAGTGCCAATAGTACTTTTAATTCATTTTATTATCAATTTATTTTAAAAATCTTTAACTAGTCTGATTTTATTGTATTGCTTTATAAAATGTTTAAGTTTCGTATTAAAAGTTTGAATAGTGTGTTTTATTATGCATTCATAAGAAATTCAATGAATGAATTATTACAATATAAATGTAGAAATTGCTTGAATTAATTATTCTTAAAAATTTATTCAGCTTAATTTAGAGATATTTTCTATTTATGATAGTATCAATGGTACTGAGTAATATAGATATTTACAATATCTATTTACAAAAGAATTTATTTTTAAATGATTGTTTGTCTTATTTTCAGTTAAATTTTTAACTCATGAAATAATCATTTTTAATAATGTGATGTAATTTTAGATTTTTAATATTTTTAGGAAATTTAGAAATTATTTATTATAGTTTTTGTCATAACATAGCAGATAAACTAAATATAGTAAATAAAATAAACATAGATAAACTAAAGTCTAATCATAGTACATAAATTAGATAAATATTTCTTATAAATTGATGTATATTACTCATAGCTATTCACTAGTTTATAATAAAACTGCATAAGAAACTATATTACTTAATTTTAATATTTTATTTAACTTTAAAGAAACATTCTTGTATTTTAAAGTTGTTTTATATTTTGTAAAAGTTTATAGTTCGATAAAATAAAAGAGTAATTTATGTATATATAATTTATTTATTTATATATATTAATAATATATATTCGTTTAACTGAGGTACTTAATATTCTTATTTTCTGAATAATGATATATGAAAGCAAATATAAAATCGAAATATTTTGATAATTTCTCAATATGCATTGTATTTTTTAGGAATTTTTAGGTGTGTGATGCTTATATAAAAAATCAATTATCATTTAGAAAAAACATATCTAAAGGTGTACATGAATTGCAAATTTTTAATACAGAGATGTATTATTCAGTTATGTATATTTTTAGTTTTATCGAAAACTTTCTTTCATTTATTCAGAATGATCTTCACTAATGCTTCCACAATTTTTATGATAAAATTTTTGGAAACTAGGAATATATCGATAAAGCTTTATTCACAAAAATAAAATTTTTGAAAAATAAATGTGTTTTTAATGGTTTTAATTTTAAAAATAAAAAAACATTTTTAATTATAAAAGAGGTAATAAAAAAAATATTTATACAAAAGACGTGTTTATTTATTTTTGGAAAAATTTTATTTTGATTTTTAATAAATTTAGATTTTCAACAGAATCCAAATTTTAAAAAAATGAAGTATACTTTCCATTCTTTTTGAAAATTTTCATAGTCAATCAACAATTATCACCATATTTATAAATTTAATATAGATACTCTAGTAAATATTTCACGTAATTCTAAATATATATTTTTTAAACGAAGAATATAATTTATTTACACTAAAATGATATAATCTAAAATTTTATTTGGGTATTCGATCTTAAATGCAAATTTGGTCTATATATTTCATGAAATATTTCCAATATCTTAAATATTATTCATTTAAAGTGGAGGTATTATTTTTGTGGTACTATTTCACCTATTACAATAAATTATAGCTATTTATTATTAAATTAATCTATAATTGATAATGACATTAGAGTAAATTAAATGGTTTATATTTTTATATTAATATATAAATATGAAATATTTGTATATTAAAAATACAAAGTATAAAATCTTAAATTTTTTAAATTATTTAAAATTTTTAATTATTTTTAAATTAAAAAATTTAAAAAATTAAAATATATATATTCTTTGAACATTAGAAATATTCTTATAATTGGTTTTTTTAACGAAATCCTTCATAGAATTCTTTCTTTAGAAGTAATTATATTATATATTTTCATGAAAAGTATAAAAAAATTTCTTTTTTTCAAGTAACTTATGTATTTTATTATACAGTTCATCAAGAAAAAGGAAAATTTTCAATATAGTAAAGAAAATACATAAGAGATTCTAGAGGATTAAAAAAATAAAACATAGTTTCATTACTACACAAATGCAAATAAAATTCATATAGTATACAATTTCATTAATTTTCTCTCATACATGTGTTCATTGTTTCTTTTCATCACTGTACATGAAATCAAATGCACTCTCTAGTGTTGTTTCTTACAATTAACAATAAAGAAAAGGAAAGTGACATATTTATGGAGATCCAGAGACATCTCCATGGAAATTGAATTGCTGAAAATCAGGAAAAAAGGTTCACAATAGAGTCATATTGATGAGATGACAAGATATGGTATAATCTCTATTATCGGGTATATAAACAGGCTGAAGGCCTTAGTTTTGTTAACCTTGGCTTTTTATGGAAGCGGTGATATTTCCTTTTTTATTCAAGCTTGTGACATAAATTTGCTGATAAAGTAAGCAGAATGAAGAAAAAGGTAAATTTATGTAACAAATATTTGATACTTTACCAGAAAAGAATTAATTAGGGTTTCTTTGTATTAAATATTAATACATAATTATTCTGTTGATTTAATGATTAAAGCATAATGAGTCATAATCATTAATTTATTAAAAATTTCCAACAGCTATATTAAACCTAAACAGTATTCATTTGGCCCTATATTTGTAAAATGATTATAATATTAACAACATGCTATGATTTAAAATAAAGCAGATGTGGTAAAAAATTGTATATATTATAATATATCATGTAAATAAAAAATCTGATTATTTTTTAGAAATATAGATGGATGTAGAAATTTAAAGTTGATTCTCCTCATCAGCCTGCATAAAATAGTAATAGTGTATATAATTTTTTAGTAATAATTTCATGTAATCTGACCAACAAACATCATTTTACTATTTTTCATACTTACTATATAAATTTTCTGTGATAATTTGTATTTAAAAACTATAAACTAAATTTTTTAATTTTACCAATATATTTAAAAAATATTAATATATTATGATTCATATATGAAATATTTACTTTTCATACATTAATTTATAATAAAATTTCTGTGTACTTTATAGAAAATAATATCATAAAAACAAAGTATATTAATTTTACGTTAATTGATATTTAAATTTAATTCGTTAGATGTGTGAATAATATATACATATATATAATTATATATTACAAGTTGAATTTAATTTGCTCGAAATATATGTGTTTAATATAGATAAAGCTTATGAGTTACATTTGAATTATAAAAATCAGTTCAAATATTCTTGTTACAATCGCTTTATTTACAATTTTGCAGTAAATTATATTTTCTAATAATAATACTGATAAACTATCACATTACTATCATGATGAAAGAACATATTTATGTCCTATTTATCATTGCAATAAATTTTAGAGCATATTACGATAATTACAACAAGATCTAAATTGGTTAACTTAAAAATATTTATATTTAATTTATAAAATATTATTTTATTATAATCAAAATTCAAATATATTAAAATTATTGAAATTTACTAAGGCATAAATTAAAAATCCTAAAAATTGAATGTATTAATTATTTAATAAGTATTTAATAATCTATAAGAATTTAAATGAAAGTTAAAACTTAATTTTTATTTTAAATATAAATAAATATCATAAAATTAATCTTTAGTTTGTGTAATATTAATATATATATATTTATTTTTATAGAGTAATGATTTTTTATATTGCAAATCTTTATATAATGAAAATTTAAATAGAGAATTTGATAATATTTATTATATAATTTATGTATAATTTCAAAAATTTGTAATCAATTCAAAGTACTTTATCCCGATACATCAACTTATAATTCATGTTAGTAATTAATAAAAAATTGTCGAGATATATCGAGTATTATTAGAAAGGAAATATAAAATAGAAAAAGAAAAGAACTGTAATTGATTACGACAATTTAAATTGTTATAAAAATATAAGTAGAACAGCAGTTCTTTCTACGCACTAATGTAATTATTTTTCTTCACGAAAATAAGGTAAGATATAAAATAAACATAAATGAAAACAAAAACTAAGGAAAGAAAGTAAAACCTCACTATACTTCCGTTATTTTTTAGTATCTATAAATATATTTCCATTTCTGAATGTTTTTAACAGAGGTAAATAGTAAGACACCGCATGCGTATATTATCTCTATTTATTAAACCGGTTTAGCTTGGCGCCGCCGTCCGAGCTAAATTGCTTACCCCA
Source organism: Dolichoris vasculosae (assembly GCA_018907195.1). Lineage (NCBI taxonomy): Eukaryota > Metazoa > Arthropoda > Insecta > Hymenoptera > Agaonidae > Dolichoris > Dolichoris vasculosae. The sequence continues at coordinate 3,127,538 of JACCHY010000014.1, read as the reverse complement.
GGATGTAAGCATATGTAATGTGAGATTTGTCGGAATGTATAAATCGAATATTGTCTCCCAGTCGGTTCAATTTGTCCGCGCCCATACTTCTTCCTTTTCAAGTTTTACGAAAAATCTTTCTCGACAAATATGTGTAATAAGAAAACAAATATATAAGCTGTATAATTAGGTATTCTTTTATTTTTTTTCTCACTTGATTATTTTTTTAAACAGGGAATCATTGAATATTACTAGTACGAATAAATATTGCATAGAAAAACTGGATTTAATCAATTTTATCAGGAATAATAAAAATTTTTCGGCCTATGAAATATAAATATCTTCTAATATATTCCTTGATGTTTATAAGATATTATAATAAAAAAATCTTCTTCTATTTAATAAATTTTCAAAAAATAAGATCGAAAATATTTGTAAATACACAAGTCATTTAAAAAGTATTTTATTTTATTTTATTTTATTTTATTTTATTTTATTTTATTTTATTTTATTTTATTTTATTTTATTTTATTTTATTTTATTTTATTTTATTTTATTTTATTTTATTTTATTTTATTTTATTTTATTTTATTTTATTTTATTTTATTTTATTTTATTTTATTTATTTTATTTTATTTTATTTTATTTTATTTTATTTTATTTTATTTTATTTTATTTTATTTTATTTTATTTTATTTATTTTATTTTATTTATTTTATTTTATTTTATTTTATTTTATTTTATTTTATTTTATTTATACTTTGCTTAAATTTATTTTTAAAATAACTAATATAACTCTACAATAAATAATATGCGTTTATAATTCAATTTTAAATGTTCTTACGTAATAAGTAATTACAAAATAATATATTTTACGCATTTATTACTATTTCCTTAGATAATTCTTATTTATAATAAATTCATAAATTTTATGGTAAAATACAACTGTACAAATAAAACTATAAAATTTTAAAAATAATATTATAAATAATATTTAATATTGAAGAAATAAATTTTAATATTTTGCTTACATAAAAAATATTCATGAAAATGATACTAACTGAATACTGTTGGTTAAGTGTAAGAGTTTTAAATGTGATTGACATTTCATTGGTATTGAATATAATTGCTCTTCGGAATTAATATAAATTGGCGAATGATCTTTAGCACACTTCGTAATATTTTTTTCTCTATATTCAAGAGAAAAATATGAAATATGATACCGAGTATTTATTTGGCTTTAATTATCTATTTCGTATATTTGAAGAAATAATGTAATCAAGAATTTTATTTATGAATTCAACATTGAATAATTATCGTATACATATTTCCAATTTATTTTTCGTGACTTATTCCGTTGATATTTATGTGATTTTATAAGATTTCATAATATTTTATAAGACTATTATTTATAGAGTGAGGACTGTTGGAACTTTTATTATGTAATAAATCAATCGTTAAATGATTGCATTTGATTTATAAACAATACAAATTAGTTTAATATACAAATTTTATACTCAAATTGTAACAAAACTTTTATAGTTTATTGTATTAATTTATGTTTAATTTTTTGATACTTCATCTATAATTATTATTTTAATTTAAAATAATTTTTGTAATGAAAATAGAACTTATTTATTTAAATCTATTGTAGAAAAAATGGTATATAAATAATTTCTCATACATTTTTATAGATTCATTGAATATAGTTAATTTTAATAATATTCGATAATGTATTATTTATTTTAAAATATCAAAAATGAAAATATCTATCTTAAAGTCTAAAAATAATAAAATAGAAGAAAGTGATAAAAGAACCTTAATTAAGTCGAAAAATTACTCATAGCATAAGCAAATCCATTTAAAAAGATTTTAAAAAATTGAAAAGGTAAGAGGCTAACAATCAGTAGTTGTAGTCAATATGTACATATAGAGATAGGTGTGCGATCGATCAAATGCATGCATCATTTAGTTCGTAATATTTTGCCTTTTTTATTAGGCATGCAACAACTTTCTTTGTATTACTTCTATTGCTCTTTAAGTTTATTTTATATGTCTCGTCAACTTGTAAATCTTTATTATAACTTAACTTTATATCTGATCGATGCTCTCCATGCATGTGCATACCTCCCATTTTATAGTCTATCGTTTTATTAACTCGGCAAGAATATCGTAGCTAATCGTCTATTCCAACAATTACAGTATTATAATCAATTGTCGTTCATATTATATCTATACATTCGATTTATCTTGATTTTGGGCTTCTCTAATATTTTTCACTTATAGTCTAACGTGCATACAACAGTAAATCACTCGATCTGTTTTTGGAACTTTCACAATTTTTAACTATCTATTGCTTCTGCTACGTGTTGTTTTCCTTCCATTCTACTTATTAGTTTTCACACAGTAAATTTAAATTTACATCATATATTCTGATTACATTTTGTGCTGATTTTAATGGTTTAATTGATTGAAAATAATAAAATTGTAAATTTAAACATCAAGCACTAATTTTAACTAAATATTTTTTCATTTACATTAATTTAAAAAATCAATTTAAAAATTCAAATATTAATTCTTAAATTACAGATAAAATAATAACTATATTAAATTTTTCAAATGTTAATATTTTGTAAATTCATGTTATTTATTTCTTTATTTTTTACTTTTATATGTTTTGCTATATATTAAAAAAAAACACGTTGTATATATCGTTTAAATAAGTAACTGATTAGTGTATCTTTTAAAATTAATTTATTTTCGTTTTATTCAGCCAAAAAATATTATAATTAATCAGTTATTGTTTTTTTACATATGTTTCACACATTTTATTTGTCAAATTAGTATATGTTCCTTATATTAATCCTTCTAAATCCTTACAAATGTCAAGGTTAAAAAGTTAACATGTTACTTTAATCATTTATGAAAATTTCTTTATTAATATTTTATTATTTATATTTAAATAAATAAATTGAAAGTATAAATTATAATTGATTACTTTTTTAAAAACTAAACTATTTATTGCAATTATATAGATAAAAAATAATTAAAAAATGTATTTTTTTACTATAAATAAAAAACTTAATATATTGTTATATTTTTATATATTTTTTACCAAAGATTTCTACTATTTTAACTATTTTAAAATAATTAATTTATTGTGTCATTAACACATACACTTATTTTAAACATTTTTACAAGTATTAATAAAAATTTATAACAATATTTAAAGTGCCATTTTTAATAATAAATCAAATAAGTAAAAATATTTTTTATGTCACAGAATAATTGTGAATAAATTGACTGGCGAATAAATTGTATTTATTTATATAAATTATTTTTCTTGAATTTTTTGTTATTTTATTAGTATTCGTATAATAAAATTTATGTAATTTTAAATTTTGTGTATTAATATTAGAAACTAATTTTAGATAAAACTAGTTTTCTCTTATCTATACCTTAATTTTTATTTACTACGAAGATAAACAATTAAATAAAAAATACATTTTTCTAAATATATAGTGTTCTTAGAATTTAATTGCCATTTAATAAATTTTTTCATGAAAAGAGATGTAATAGGTCATTAAAACATCTATTATAAAATTATCATTAAAGTAAGATTTATTTTATAGTGATGTCTCGGTATTATAATAGATAATATAGAGTAGAAATTGAATAACAATTTTAGAAACAACCAAGAAAAAATATAAGCGACAATAAAAATAATTGAAATAGAAAAATTACACTAACTTAATAAGCTCGTGGCATCCTTGATGTTAACCTTTTACTGCTTTAAGACACGAGTGTTTTATTCAGGAAACAGGGGCGAGTTACTTATAAATCAATGAGCATGCATCGAGTAAAAATAATGAGACATTTATGTAATCAGTTTATAGTTGTATAAATTTTAATTTAAAATAATTTTAAATAAATAGGCAATGCATTACTATATACGAATGAGCTAAAGATACTTTTTTGACTGCTCGTTCATCTGTTTTTTTAATTAAAATAAAGCATTATTTAGATTTTTAATATATTTCTTTCTTTAATACTACTATGTCTTTAATATTCCTATATTTTAAGCTAGAACACATATTTTTGAATTTATAAATTGACGTTACTGTTTTCAAAAATTAATGTCACTATTGCTTAAAGGGAATCCTTATCTTTGATCTATCATAGATAATATTTTAATATATACAATGATCAAATGATATAAATATCAATTAATTTTTTCTTTGAATCAATTTTTAAGCCAATCAAGATAAAGGAATTTACATTTACAGTTCTTATTTGTTCAAAAAATTAATAATTAAAAATAAAAATATATTAGTAAATAAATATAAGAATCTTTACTATTCATTGTATTGTAAATTAAGTTTTATTCCATACAAGAGGATGTCTGTCATTTGAAGAACGATCAATTCCATGTAAACGTGATAATATTCATATCGGAATAAACGTATTTATTTGCTCACTGAGTATCGATGAAAACGATTGACACGAGGATTGAATAGATCATCTATCAAAAGATTAGAGAACACGATTATTGTTCTCTTATGTTATAAGTTGATAGCTTAAAATTCTTATTAATAGTAAGGTTATTATTGAGATATTACTTTTTTGTTAATAGAAATATAATATAGAGTAATTGACAATTACTTTTCACAATCATGATTTTAAATAATTTTGTAAATACTTGTTATTAATAATTTTTAACTATATAATTAGTTAAACTATATAATATTATTACGTACAATAATTAAATAATAAACAATGTTTTTCGTAGTAACATTTTCTAATGTAAATTAAAAAACCAAAATTAGTAAAACAATACTTATTAAAACTATTATTAAACGATACATGTGTTGTATTCGTACGTATATTTTGAATAATCAATAACTTGTAATATTTTATTACATAGTGTTTTAAATCTTCTCATACATTCAAAATTAAGTTTTTATTTTTTTTGAGTTACAAATAGAAATTCATTATACGCGAAATACGATTTTTAAAAGTTCCCATAAAAGCAAAGTTAGTTAAACTCTGTAAAGGTCAAATACTTTAGAGTAAAATTTTTAACACGTATTGATTTAAATTAGCGAATTACTAGAATTACATGACGCGCGATATGAATGGATTACAGTTGCTAGTCGCGTAAATGACGTACTTAAATATTCCGATAGTTTTCAAAAAAACTTTCTTCCGAATAAGCGATATTCTACTTCAACGAAAAATTGCACATTTAAGTTAAATAGAGAGGCCAACGAGCAACACTTTTCAAGAAGGACCAGCATCATGTATCAGCTACAAAAAATATTTCACTTTGAATAATCAAGGAAGAAAGGTTAAGAATTCGAACAAACGAAAAGACCAAAAGTAGGACTCATTACAATAATTCGGATTATCTCGAATTTTCGAGCACAGTTGTATGAACCAAAGCGTCTTATTATCGCACAATCCCTGATGTAAATGCGAAACAAGAATGCGTTCCGAGTATCTTCCGTCGCTCAAGGCTCATTCCTCGCCTGCTGATATTTTGTCTACGCGAGTGAGCCTCGAACGACACCATTACTCGCAGATTCTTCGTTGGTGCACATTGTGCCATTGTTCGAGGGCGTGAGTACGGTCTCGTTTGTTTGATTGATACGTGGAGAATTTATATGGAAAAAGTTAGGCTGCGATAGCGATATGTACGGTCGCTGTTCTTACGCCTTCGTTAACAAAATCGTTTCTTAAGTTCTTTATAATTTTCCATGTTAAACCGAAACTTTGACTTAACGAAATCCTGTTATATTAAAGTTATATCTATAAGGATTTTTATTTAATAGTTTTATTATATCTAAAAATTTGACGTAATGCAGGAAATAATAAAATCTAGTATTATTAATGAATTTTGTTTGCTTCGATACAAAAAATAACTATCATTTAGAATATACATCAATAATAACTGTAGAAATCAGGAAACATTTTTTAAAACGGAAAATAAACGTTATCTATTATTAAAACCGATATTGTCAATTTCAATTTATAGTTCAGATTATATTATTTATTTTATTTCGGGACATCATAAAATTTTATAAAATTACAGATTGTTTGTATTAGAAAAAAATATTTTATAAAAATTATACATTACGAAGATATTTTATATATATTACATTTCTGTAAACTTGACAATCATTCGTTTACTTAACAGCATGATATTTGTTATACTAGTATTAGATAAATACAATATTTTTTGTTTATTTTCAAATGAAAAACAAGTCTTGAGTAACTTATAACAATCGTATAAATTTGGTGAGTTATTGTTTAAAAATATAAAAATATGATTTTTAAATTAAAACGTTAATTTCCGTTATTATTTATTAATTACACATAAATATTAATATATTAATATTTATAGAATATGTATTAATATTTATGTGACATTAATTATAGGTAGTAATTGAAAAGGATAGGATAGACAAAAAATCTATTCTAATAAATAATGGATTTTGGCTCGAGGATTCCAAGTGTCAGTTTTATTTGCTCAAGAATCATGACGAAAACGAAATATTCGATTTCTATATGGCGTAACGATAATCCAATAAGTAAATTATCTACTTCAAGGTAGCTTACGAAATATTGAACTGAGAATTTAGGATATTTGTATACCATGAACACCCAAGGAACTCGAACATAACTCGACCCGGGAAGCGTTTAAAAATCGGCTTGCTTGACTATTTGTGTTTAAAATCAAATTCATTTGCTTAATCATTAAAAAATAATTTATATAATTCACTAACTTGGTAATATATATATGTAATATACCATTTATAACTATAATCGATAAATAAGGTATTTTATTATCTTCAATATGAATTGAGATTCGATTGTCAAGCTGTGAATTTATGATTTAGGATTTATCAATACATTATGTACTTCATGTTTTTTGTAATTTAATATTTGGTATATATTTTTAAGTGTATCTTAAATACTTCAAATGCCAATATTTGTAATATAATTGTGCAAGTTTAATATGCGAGAGAACGAATTAAAATTTGTTTTGAATAAATTATTAAAGTTATGTAACTGCTAGATATTATAAAGTATTAACAATATTATATTTTAAAAGAAAATCAAGTTTTTAAAGATTTAAAGACTAGAGCCATAATTTAAAAAACGTTTTAAATAAACTAGCCACTACATTATAATAAATATCTGTAGATTAGACAGTGATTTTTTTGCAAAAATTACGGATACAATTAAAATATTTTTTACTTAAGATACATTGTACTTATGTTGTATACAGCTAAAATACTTGTTTACAAACAACATTATATTTTGTTCACTTTAAATATAGAAGTGAAGGTAAAACGTAAACATTTTTTAAAAATATGCTTATTAAATTATATATAAAGTAAATTATTTATTAAACAAAGTATTCTTCATTACTAAACTTAAATTAGTCAATTCATTTATCTTTCTAAATTAAAACAGAATAAGCACATAAAAATATTATCATTTTTATTAAAGAAAAAATATTTAAAACCTTCTTTATTCAAAAAGAATCACTAACAGCATTCTACCATATACATACATAAAAATTAAATTGTACATTGAATAATGTAATAAAACAGAGGTTATAAGATAATAATAACAGTAATAAAAGACAATGAAGAATAAGAGAAAGAAAATGGAGGATGAAACAAAATAAGTAAATAATAATAATAATAATAATAATATTGAAATAAAGTAAATAACCTCTTAGTAATTAGTCGTCTTTTTTCATGAGGGTTCACGAAAGCAGCCATTCAGAATCACATAAGGATAAAAACTTGTGATTGCTCGTATACATAGGTACATATGTATTTCCATAAAACGCACTTTGCACGTCTTTTTAATCTTGATTAGTTTGGCTTTGTTTTACACTCCTATTCATTTTAATTTTTTCTTTCTTCTTTATTTATATTATTTCTTTAATAATCAACTCTTGAGTTTTTTATTCTGTAAATTTCATGGTTATCTAGCTGATGCCAAAAATGAAAAATAAAGAAAAAAAACAGAAAGAGAGATAGAGAGTGAGAGGTATATTCGAAAGCACGCGCTTTTTTGGACTTCGCACATTAATGACGTGGTGATCTAAAAAGAAAGCGCAGTAAATGTTTAAGAGAAAAAAAGAGAAAATGTAAAGATATCTGCTCCAGCAAAAAATTACATCTGAATTATATAGTTCGGAACCTTGTTTTTGCATAAAGAAGGTGATTCATATCACAAAGATAAGTTTTAACCCTTATGCAAATTTTTTTAGTGAGCAGGGTTCATATTTAGTATATTTTATTTGACTTACCACTTTCAAAAAATGTCTAGCGGTAAATACTTCTGGGAGACTTTTGACATGTAATAAAAATTTTGAAAAGTTTTATAAACTTACCGTAAGCATTTTTGATTTAATTTATTTTATTTTTTAAGTAAATTTCAAAAGATTTGTAAATTTTAGAACCATTTTCATGTGATTGCTTTCTTTGCTTTTGGTATGAAACCATTTTCATAAATTTATTTTAAATTTATAGAAAATTTTATGTATGTTTCATTTATAAACAGATTAAAATTTTTTTTATTTAAAAACGTATTTCTGCTTAGAAACATAATTTTATTTATACTCTATAGATCTTTTAATTATTATATATATTATTTAAATAAGAAAACATACGAAGAATTAATTTAATTTAAATGTATATAACTATATTCTAAATTTGAAGTGTAATCAAATAAGAATAGTATTAGTTAAAATTAAATCAATATTTGAAGTATGTGAATTGAAGTATTTAATATTATTGTGAGCTATAAATTTATTTATTTGTAGTAAAATTAGAAAAATAAATTTAGCTTATAAAAATTTATATTTAATTGCAAAGTTTAGAATTATTCAAAATATAATTGAAAATGGTAAGAAATCAAGTAGATACAAAAGATTAAATCTTAACATTGATTCATGAACTTAATTTAATTGTATTGTAAATGAGATATGTCGATAATAATTAAGCATTAATTCCAAAAATATATACAATTATGTAAAATATTCAAAATATAAAGAATAAAATAGAATTCAAATTTTTTACTTATATAACAAAATGTTGATCGAGCATAAACATTCCCACTTTTTACAAAGTTACACGACTTCCCGTAATTACGCGATTAACGTTAATCTCAGTTTATTTTTAAATCCTAATAAACTTGTTAATTATTCAATTATATAATAAAAAACTAGTTAATTATAGAATAAAAAACTTTATGACAAGCATAATGAAGCTGTTGCTCGGGCTCACATCAAGAGCTTCATCACGCATTACCATCATCTAGAAAAAAATTAATCATGAAAAAAATCTGTCGTCATTCTAATAAAAAAACATATAATAAGTAGGATTTCGTGAATGATTTTTTGTATATCTGATTAAAGTATGTCAATGCACTCGAAGAAATCCGCAAAATATTATAATATATAGTATCTGCATGAAACAGCAGCGCACAGATTCGAGTACTTAAAGCGAGGAAAATGTAAGTCTACAAAATTTCTGATCACAAATATGCTAATAAAAATCTGCTTTGTCATTTCTTTTAATCCATATGAATAGCTTGCTACGCGCTAGACCTTGATAAACTCACAGCACGTTAACGTTTTTCATCCACTCGAATGATGCTGCTGTTGCTTCTTGATTTCTTGACAGATCTTTCTTTACCACTCTATCCTTCTCTCTCATTGATATACACATGTATAATATATAAATACTCAAATTTGTAGATTAGTTTTTTCGTTCCGATCACGTATTAACTTCTAAGACTTTATCCGACCAGATTAATGATATTTTTCTAAATTAAAGAAGAGTAACGTTAATTGCGATTCTTTTGAAATAAATTAGAATAAAATTTATTCAATTATTACTTTTCAAAAATTTCTAATGAAACCATAATAGAATAAACCTTTTTAAAAATAATTATTTAAATAAATAATAAATCAACAAATTATGAATTGATGAAAATATTGATGCCTAGTATTTATGACTATGTTTTTAATCGATTAAAAGGACAATATTTAGTATATTATTTTATAATCAATTAATTTTTAGCATAATTTCATGTATTCCACTAAATAAAAAAATAAAAAAGAAAAATAATATACAAATAAAAATTAATTTATTATTTATTATTTATTAATTTATTTGTTTTTGAAAAACTTATTTCTTTATACTTCAAATAAACATCTTATTTTATTATACTTTTCATATAGAACACATATTTATTTTCATGAAAAAATTTTAATTATTATATTAATTGAATTAAGATAAATGATTTAATCCACAAAATTTTTTCAATATTTTCAAATGTTTTTGTAAATTTGTACCTTAGTCATTATTTATTTTTAATAATTCGATTTTACAATAATGAATAATTTATGTGAAATCAAAATAATATCTATATATATGATGCGAATATAATTTTAATTATTAAATTTATTTATTGTAACAATCCTTATTTCTATTACTAGATATTAAACATTTTTTCATAAAATATAATGTATACATTAAAAAGTTTCCATTAAAAACAAATTAATTGTTTTATGGATTAAAATTATTTACAATTCTAATAGATTATTTTTTAATTTATTTAGAGTGTAAAAAATAAAACTTAAATAGATTTAACGTTATATTTAGAAAAAAATATTATAGTTATTAGATTAAATACATATCTGGTTTCAAAATTTGGTTAAAAGAATAATCATATACATTAAATTCACATAATAATGTACATGTTTACATTATATTTAACATGAAACAAAATTTTACACAAAAATATATTATTAAAATATCATAAGATATAAGAAGCGGAAGGAATTATTTTAAATAATAATATTATTTTTATATTAATTATTTCAAATTAATAGTTTTTATACTATTTTAATGTCTTAGATCTTTATGGTAATTAAAAATACAAGATTATTCATTAAAAAATAATAAAGATCATAGGTATAGTAACTACAAGTACTTGTGTTAATTCATCTATTTCACGTACGAGGAACCCATTGAAAATTTCACTAATTCTGTAAGCAAAAAAACTAAATTTGCGAGCGGAGTATAAATGCAAGCACATATGAAAATCATAGCACATATGTAATGAATACAATTGGTATCAGTCTTTTTAATGATGTGCTACCATATAAAATTAAGGATAATTTTGAATGTTACACTTACGTAATTCTATATTTTGATAATGCAATTTCTACAAATGATACTTTTTCACTTCTTCCTCGTTTGTTTTTACTCATCCGTATATTTTTTTATTTTATTATTTCTGCATTCATTTGAGTTATTGTTTATTTTTATATGCAATTAGTTATTTTTAAGATACCATTATTTATTTTATGTCTTCGTTTTGACTCCAATAAGAATTAGACTTATAATTACAAGTTAGTTTTCTTTTTTAAAAATATGAAGAAGACATATTTAGCAACTTAGTTTCGAATATCCTGTTAGAATGTACATGCGAATATCATATACATCATTAAACTAAAATAAAGTTTGTAAACGAACTGTGTATATTTATGAGAGATTTTATCCATCCGATAAAAATGAACAGAAATCAATGTATTGTATTATATAATTAAATAACATCTAATTATTAAAAATATGAAATCATATATATTCATTATATTTATTTTATTTTAATTATATATACATTTAATTTTAATTTTATTTATCGCTGATACTTAAAAATATTCTTTAATTATATAAAATATCTTTTGAAATAATAGTGGATTATCATTATGACAAATAAAAAATATTTTTATTAACACTAAAAAATTTATTAATGTCATTTATATATATACTCACAATTAGAATTAGTAAAAACTAAAAGCTTAATTTTGGCAGATCAAACATTCGCATATGAAATGCAAGTTAATATAATTCAAATTAAATCACATAGTTTAACTCAATTAGAACTGGCATAATCTACAATATTTTACAATGTATATGTGGCAGTTACAAACTGCGAAACGATTACACTCCTTATTTTTTGTTGAATATGTACTCTATCGCACAAGAATCGTTAAAACATCCGCGAATGATCGTAATTTTCCGACTCAAGAGTTATCGAGTCGTTTATACATTTACTTCGCATAAAATCGCTTTATCGCCGTAACAGGAAAATACTAGTAATAATAAAATTAATTCTCGTAAAAGAAAGTATCACTAAAAAAATGAGTAGTCATGAACGGAATATAAAATACAAACAGACAATAATTTTATTTCTTTTTTAATTCAGATTAATAATATTCAGTTTTTATTAATAAGATTCGGTTTTTTTAAGATGTTACTTATTTATGATAATTTGGATCATATAGATATTTAATTGACGGAATGTAGGTAAAAATTATTTAAAGGAATTAGTTTTTGATGTAACATATTATAAATTGTAAATTTACATTTTCATATTTTTATAACATTTGTACAATTCTATTTAAAATAAGATATTTTAGAAAAGGTTTGAAAAATTTGTATCGTTACAGTAACTAAGCTTAAAAATAAAAAATTTCATTACTTCTTATATTTTATTAATCAATATTTTAAATAGATTCATTAAAGATTACAAGAATCTGTAATATTTTTACAAGGTTGAACTCCAATCATGAGATATTCGAACTTTTTAAATATATGCGAAAACGAAAACGTAGACATACCTGAATAATTCGAAACACTTAATCGTTAATCGAATCAATGGCAACGAACAGAACGCAATAAAGAAAAATGCTCTTTAACCTCGTGCAAATAGCGTTCGTTGTTTGATTCGAGGTGATTTCGTTGCGTAAACGAAAAATTTTCCTTGAAAAGCGCCAATACATACAGCGACAATAGGAACGGGAGAGGAAGTGATCGAGATTCTATCGCTACTGCGCGACAGGGTTTTTCCACGCGCGCAACCCGTCCTGCTAATCAAGAACACAAATGGATATCTCATAAAGATACACATGTGTCATTTCTTTATATATATACATATATATTTATATTCACATGCTGGCGTGGATACCATACTGATCTGAATGCGCGCGGCATAATTCGTTACGCGCGATATCGCGATCGCGCTCTTTGCCCAGCTTAGGCCAGTCATTAAAATGTTTCATTTTATTTCAATTTTTCAATACACATTCTTCAAATTTCCTGTTATCGATGTTACAATATTGTTCTTGCTCTATAAATAAATGATGTCTATTTTTTTCGATATCTAAAAAATGTTCACATATTCTTGAAAAAAATCTAAACTTAAGATTTGAATCAATAATTAAATAATCAAACTTGAAACGAAGTAAGATTTAAATAGATTTTTAAATATTTAAATGTGTAAATTATTACAATCTAGATCAGTGTAGTCGCATTGTATGCTTTCGAATTTAAAATCAACTATAATTGGTGTATTAGAATCCTTTTATATTATTTTTTTGAAAATTTTATTCATCAAATTCATGTTAAAAAATAATTTTAGTATTTTTTATAATTTTGTTTATAAAGCGTGAAATTAAAAAAATGAAAATATTAAAAATACTTTTATATATATTTTAGTAGTATAAAGATTGTTTAATTAATTTATAAGAATTTCTTACGAAAATTTGATGTACCTTGTATTTCATGATGTAAAAGTACATTATTTATATGAAGTATAAATATAAAAAATATACTATTATTTTAATGAACTTCACTTATCATAAGCTACAATTAAATTTTTTGAGATGAAACTTTGAATTCTTTCAATAATTTTTTTAATTTATTAAATAAAGTCAGCTTTGGCAAATATTAAAAAATTTTAATTTTATAAGTTTTATAAATTTATTGGAAGGTTTCACTTCAAATATATTATTATTCAAAAAAATTTATCAGATATTTATATTTTTTCTAAAGTGTTTTTGACAAAAATTTATTTTTCTTAATATTTTTAGATAAACCCATAATTTGAAACTATGAACATCATTTTTCGATTAAAGACCATTCAAATATAAATTTAAACGATCCGAACTATATTAATGTGATTATCGACTACATTAATCATAATGAAAATGATTTTTAATATTATTCTATTATTATTTCAATAAAAAGAAATAAAGAGTCAGCATTGCTTTATGATATCGTTAATTATGCCTCAATAAAAAGTATCGATTAAAGCTCATTTATGTGGCTATGAATGCTTCTGTCGAGAATAATACTTCAAAAATGCTAGACATAACATACATTGATATATGGACTCGAAGAAATATCAATTGATTAGATCAATATAATAACACGGGTGAAACACACACTCTCCACTCACTTCGAATATATCCAGTGACCGCATATAGTAAAATACTTATTGGGTAAAAAAACGTAGATGTATTTACAATGGTATGATGCAAAGGGAAATAGAAATGGCGTAGATCTAGCGATCCGCTATCTATTATTTTTTAGAACGAGGGATAAATTAGTCATTTGAATAAGAAACTCTTAAAGAAATTTTATGTGTGAATAATCGATTTGATAAATAAACTTTTTTTATTCAAATATTTTTATTTTTTTTTACTTTTTCATAAGATAAGAGTACATAATTTCGAATAATTTTTTATGAGGATATCATTTTATAACTCTTGGCATATTAAAGTGTAGGAAGAAATTTATTATCTTATTTCAACTAACGCTCGAGATTATTTATTCACAAATAATTCCAATTTTTTTAAGGGCTATATTTTATAGTGAAAAAAATTAACTTTGAATATTACTAGTATATTTTAAATAGCTAATATTTTTCAATTTTCCAAAATAATTCAAATAGACATTGAAGAAAATAGTTTATTAAAATAGTTTTTATTAGCGACATAAATTTAATCGAGTATGTTTAATTTCTATACAACTCTTGAAATTTTCTTAAATTCTTCTTTTTCTTTACTACATTTTTAATTATATTTATTTCAGATACATTAAATTAAAAATGTATTTAATTGTTGCTCTTTAAAATACAAAAAAGAAATTAATTTTAATTTTTTTAATTTTATTAGACAATATTTATTTTATTCTCATCAAATTTTTAGATTATTTTTATTATTATTATTTATTAAGATATAAACTTTGTATAGATACTATGAATTTTAAGGTAATTTAAAAATAATTATAGTGATTGATTATTATGTAAAATTTTTAATTTATATAATAAAAATATCTTTTTATATATTTTATTCTAAGTTTTTTTTAGACAGTTATGAAAATTTATTTAGCTTTGATCGTTTTTAAATTTATGATAAATCGAAATATATTTATATTTATAAGTAATATATGTTAAAGAAAAATATTTTTATTAGTTTTTTTATTTTAATTTTTTAATGCGAAATAATTTAATAGTGTAAATATTTGATGTAATACAATAACATTGTAATTTATTGAAATAATTAATATTTTCTACCATTTAAAATTCAGTTTTGTTTTAACTACAGTATATAGAACTTCAATGAATTGAGAATGTAAAATCATAAAAGTAAATTAAAACACTAATCTAGTCCTATAACCATTATACTTAGTATATTTATTGTTTTATGGCATTTTTTAATTTAATAAAATATCGATTTGCAACATTGAAACTGTAACATGGTTATTCGTTAAAGTACAATTTTTTACCTGCTATAAATACATGTATTATGTATTTAAGAATAAAACACTTAAGAACTATTATGAATATTTCTTATTTGTATAACTTTATACTTGTTGTTAACCTTAATTCTTTATATCTATTGCTTATTGAAAAGTAGTTAGGTAATTCATCTAGTATGTTGTATTTGCTGTAACTCTAAATACAAGTACTTAATAAATACTTCAATTTAATTAAAATATGCACACAATTACAGGTTAGTCCATGACCTTTTAATTTTACAAAAATCATCTGCATGCGTAAATTCAATAATAATATCAAATATGATAAATTTTTTTTCATACTTAATGTTATATATGTAAAAGTACACTCTTTAATTACTTATTATTTATTAAATAAATTGAAATCCATCTCAATCCGTAATTTACTAAAAACATATGAAATATACAAAAATTTTTTTTATAATATTACTTCATTTAATATTACTATATTAAAATCAACGATGTTATTATGCGTATGTTCTTATCATTTACAGAGTTACATTGTCTTATCAGTAAAAGAGTAAAATGCAGTGCAGATAATTCGAAGGCTGATAATAAATTCATGCATCCTCTTCATTCCTAAAATGTCGATATTTTAATAGAACCTTTATATACAATCAAAATTGAAAGTTGATATTATCAAACTCTAGTGTATACATAATTTATATAAAAATACATTCATTTAGTATTTTATTTGTTATGAAAATTCTTAATAAATAAATTTGATGATTATGTGGCTCCTAATTTAAAAAATTATAAATTTATAAAAAAAGCAAAGATCATTTATGACATACGCATCAAAGTCGACTTATTCAAGAAAAAAAATTATTCGAAAGTTTTGAAATAATCATTTGAAGATTATGTCGAATGTGCAGTGAACTGCAGGTTGCATGTAATGAATTCGAGGAGCGAAAAAGAAAGAAAAGTAAACGTATATATTTATCGTAATTCAATCTTTGCACGCACATGTGTCTACCTCGCACTTCCTAACAGCCGTTTGAAACGTGAGAGTAGAGAGGGAGAAAAAAGGGTTTGAGCTGCAGCAGCAGTGCGCGCGCGCCTCCAATTACCAATCGTCCCATGCGAACGAAACTTTATAAATCAAAAGTTTATCGGACATATAATTCGATCCAATCGTAGTAATCGATAAATTCTTCGAGTATCTTATATTATGTATATAGGAGAATGAATCTTTATAAACACAAGATGAGTCTCTTCTTCTGAGTGCGATTTTAATTGGGCTCATAAACAGGCGCTACTCTAGATTTATTTAATTTGTATAAATTTTATTACAAAAATTATTAGTATATTTGCTTATAGTTTCAATGTTTTCTTTAATATGATAAGAAAACAATTAAGATTTTTCATGAATAATTTCTCTGATTATGTATATCTTAGATTTACATTATAATTTACTATTATATTAATGAATTCAATATTTTTTCTACTGAAATATTTAAATAGATAAACTATTAATATAAGCTGATTTAATTTCATTTATACAGTCGATTATCAAGGCTGAAAATTATTAAAATTATCAGTGGTATGTTCAGATTTTTCTTATAATTAATTTAATCATATAAATAACTGAAAATATTACCTATTTATTTTAAAGTATTACAAAATTTTTTTAACTAAAAATTGTGAACCAAAAAAGAATTTAATTTATAATAATTAGTTTGTACCGAAAAAATAATTCATTACTTTTTATTATTATTTTATTTACAAAGTTTAATACCTTTTTATAAAATTTTGATTATAATGTAATTAATTTAACTTTTATCTAGATCCATAGGGCAATAAATTTTAACATTTTCATTTTAAATATATTTTAGTCTGACTATGAAATCTGTAAACTATATTTAAGATATGTAAACATAAATCTTTATATTATCTTAATTCTTCGATATAAAATACTTTGTTAAAATGTATGTGTATAAATTATTTTTTAAAATATCTTTATGATTTTAAATGTTATGTATATCTTAATTAATTTTTTATGCTCTTAAATAGTATGAATATTGTAATATAAGCAAGATGTAATAAAATATCTGCTTATTACTGTACGATTAGATTTAGATAATAAGTAAATAATTAAACTAACTACATGAATTAAAACTATTTTATTATAAACAAATCATTACTTTATAATAATTATTTATCATTAATTATAATTATAATTATTTTAGTATTATTTTAAATACGTAAAAGATAATTAGAACTTGTACAGCTTTAATAACTCCTTAATCTATGTGTTTGTTACATGTTTAAAATAGAACTATCATTGCATTATAAACTCTGTAACAAATAATCTGATTGACTACTGTAAAGAATTGATAAGTTTTTCATGATTAATGTTAAATAATATCGGAGAACTAAATTATAATTATATTTATTAGCGAAGAGTGCACTAGATGCGTGAAATACACTTTAATATATATATTAAGGACCTATGACAGCTGGAAAGCTATGTCTTTCATATATTGATATATGTATACTGCTATTTCAAATTTTAAACTGAATAGAGTTGAGGCGAAAATAAAAAACAACGGAAGAATTTTTCAGGTCAGGGCTACATTTGCACATGCTTTAAACAAGGAATGAAGCGAACTTGACAGCATTATGGGTGTCTACGTTGCCAGCCAAAGCAAGGCCACCTCTCCCTTCAACTGAAATATGCCAGATCCCTGAATAATGTTTTTCGACGTTTGTGAAATATAATTTCACTCTCATTTTTTAGTGTGGGAGTTACACAAATTCAATAAATGCGGTTTGTTTTGTATATGCGAATACATGAATGAGTTTTAACAAAGTGGGCAGTGATAGTAATAAAAACGTCGTAAATTATATCTTCTAGTGGTATTAGATTAAAAATTACAAATATTATAAGAGTTTTTATATCTATCAATTTTTAATACTTTATTCGTGCGAGCTGTCCTTTTATAACTGTGAATTTTTGAAAAGAAAGCTTATTTCATTTTGATTAAAATTCAATGTTGCTTTTCAGCTACATAACTGGATAAAATTCTAAAATTACCAATTTGTATTTTCTGCAATTTATTCTACATGAATAATTATATTTTATATCACTTTATGAAAAATTTATTTTATTTTTAAAGAATTGATGTACATGGAATTAATTTAAGGTGGATAATGTACAATTACCTTTTATCTATACAAAATGTAGCATAAAGATTGTACGGATAATTGGAGAATTTTTAAACCCTATATTTATATCTTGCGAAAATTAAAACTAGATAAAAAATAGTCAAGATGATGATTTACTAAATATAAATTACAAAATAATATTACAAAGTACATCACAAATATACCTGTATATCACTTAAATATATGTATTTTGCCGATCATTAATGAATAATATTCGATCATAATATTTATTACTCCTTAGCAAGATAATGAATTGCGAGATCTACAAATAAGAATATGCAATCTTTTTGTTGTTTTGTGATAGATGTATATAATATATATATATAACTCCATGATTTGAAGTTTATATACCATTGTTCGTTATCTTGCTTCCATTTCTTTCGCCTTCTTTTATTTTTTTAACTCTTATACCAGATCAATGTATGATAAAGGGAACAAAATAATGTTTGATTGATTTTATACGTTAATATATTTTGTTAAGACTCACATTCATCGTTTAACTACAAAAGACACACCCGCGCACTTTGGCTAAAATTGTTGATTATACTCATATGCAATATTTAATTATTAATTCCAATTAGACTTTTATAATATTTTTTAATTATAGTTATAATGTTTATTTAATATAATAAAAACTATCATTCAAATTTATTCTACAAAGATTCTGTTAAATATTTTAAATAATAATTATTGTTTAATGACTATAAATAATAAAAGAAACTACCATAAAAAATCATATTATATAATTTTTATATTTAAAGCTTTTATCAATATATAAAAATAAATACATAATTATGTATTTTATATAAATAAAAAATAAATATAAGTGATTGTAATGCTAATTAAATGAAAATTATTGACCACACGATTATTAATGAATGAAATGAAAATAATAAAAACGGTTGAGCTTTAGGAAAATCTAAAAATATATATTTGCAATGAATATGTATGCATTATATTATATATATATATATATATATATATATATATATATATAATAGTATAATCTAAAGGATCGTATTCTTTTTCATTGGAATGATAGCCTTAAAGAAATGAGTAAATTATATTAATGCATTAAATTACTACATTATATATATATTTATTGTATTTCGAAATTTCCCTCTATTATAATATTTCAATATATTTTTATAATTATAGATTTTTTGTTTAATATTATAATTTTCAATTTTCCAATGTACATAAAAAATTTTAAATTTAGAAACTTTTAATAAATTCAAAAAAATATTAACAGTTTCACGAATAATTCAAATTTTTCATTATTATATAGCTTACTTAATATATAAAAGATAGCTATCGAAAAAAGTTACAATTATATTAAAAATACATTGATATTGAAAAGATAAATGATAAAGCTATTAGCTGTAATTTTTTTAAGAGTCTTTTATAATGATTTAATGAGATTTCATAACTTTATGAGTTAATATTAATGCGAAATTAAATGAATAGATATGTGTTTTAATTTCAATTTTTTATCTCTAAGTACTTGAAAGTATTGGTTTAGTAAACATATAATTACACAACTCTAAATTTAATTATGGTTATATATATATTTATATATTATTTCTCTTGATACCATTAATGTATTAAATATTCATAAATTTAAATAATACGTATTATTTATTATAATGCTATTAATTTGTTTAAACGTATTAAAATATGTCTATAACTTCTTTCAATATAAAAATATTTATAAGGATTTCATTGAGATCCAGAACCTTGAAATTGGAGCATCTAATTTTTTGATATTATTTTTTTAAACTTCATTTTAATCTCAATTTTTTTATAATGATTTTAATTTTATTATGTCATTAAAATTTAAGTAGTAAAGGTAAAGAGGAAGGTATGAATTTCATATGGTCCCAAAATACAAATTGTATGTTACAATTAAGTATTTTTTCGAATATTCTTTGATAAAATGTAAGTTTCTTTTATTTTGATCATATATAATATATTATTGATTATATAGAATAATATTATGTAAATAATATTATGAATAATTATGGTATTAAAATGATCGGTTACTTTTTTCCAAAGTCGTAATACAAAGATTACACAATGCAAATTTTATGAATTCATATAAATTCAATGTTTGAATAATTTTAAACTGTAAATATTTTATATATAGAAATATAAAGAATAAAAAGGAACTTTTATCAAATATTGAAATAAATACTAAAATATTCAATTTATAATTTAATATTTCAAAATTTTTCAAACATTGTTTCGATTTATATCGAAATAGAAAAGTGTGTAGTATTAAATTTAGAAACTCTTGATTTAATATGAAACTCATATTTATATGATTATCTTCTATAAAACATAAATATACATGAATATCTTGTACGTATAAGCGGATTTCAGAGTTAAATACTATAGATAAGGTAGAGAAATAAGGAGAGTATAAATGACAGGAGTTGTTTTCAACTTAATAGTCTCGGTGTAAGACAGTGAGAATATTAATTGCAAAAACGAGTTAGGAAAACATTGGTGACCGCGATAAAATTATCGGACGTAATTCTACGTTTGCACGCTGTCGATCGCATAGAAAACAAGTCCCGCGCCTGTTAATAAGATAACGAGTTTGGAGGCTGGTAATGGAAGGTGCTCATGGGTTGATGAAACGGCGCCTCTTGCGATCACAGAATTCAATGGCGCTTGAAGCGCGTGCAAAGATAAACATTCGCCACTGCTACCGGATGCCGGCGCCGATCACGACTACCTGTAAACGCAATATAAAATATGAATAGTTCAATTCAACTTACGTAGTCCGTTTAAATTGCAAAACATTTTTAATCACATCGGTGTCTTTTATACGTTCATAGAAAATTGGAATATCTAGGATTAATACATCTGAATACTACAACTTGAACATTGTGTTTTCTCGAATACTATTAATTAAACATTTATACGTTTTTCTTTAAGTAAATGACTGGTTTTTATATATTCAATCATTTTAAAATCATTTCCAATAATGTTATGTGCTGAGTAATTATCATTGTTACTACGATTATAAATCTTTTGATCAAAAGATTAATAAAAATTTTAAAAAATGAAGATGTAAACGTAGTATATAAAAATATATAATTGATCAAACCAACAAGCTATTTATTAGACTAATCATACATAAAAAATTATTGCATTAAAAGGTACTTCTTGTACGTAAATAAATTTTTATATAAAGACATACAATTCTTAATAAATTAAACGATATATTTCATTTAAGGCATAGTATTTCTTATTTTCAGTATTTATTTTTAGTACTAAATAGTATATCATAAAAATTAATTGTTCATAAAATTAATTAATAATTATCAGTTCAATTTTATCACGTAATAAAGAATGTAAGTTTCTCATATATATAGTTAATAGTTATTAATTATTTAATTTTTTTTAAATATAATAATTGTTTTGAAAAAATAATAAAATTTATAAGTTGTAAATATTTCAAAATATAAACGATAATTATATTTGTTACATGTGCGGATTAGTGTAATGATCTATTTAAAAAAAATATTACGATTTTTATTGAAATATAATGTAATATTTTTAAAACATTTATGTATTGTTTCATAGAAATTTGTATGAATAATATACAAGCATGTACTCTGTACATAGTAGTTTATTTTTTATCAAATTTCTCTCGGCATTAATACAAATTTATGGATATGAAACGTGTAACTCATAATCATTATTATGTTGCGTCAATAAAATTAAAATTAAATGAAACATGATACATATCCATTAGAAATAGTTAATCATAATATAAAATAATTTAAAAATAATAATATAAAAGTAACTTTTACTTAATTGTAAAGACAAACTTTATTCGATTAACCCATATAATCAGTTTAATTTTATATATTTTACTATGTACATATCTAAAAAAAATTAACTATAAGACTAATTATTAATTGACAATATCTATTTCATTAATACATTTATTACAATATATCTTTCAATATATTCGTATAATTTAAATTAAAATAAATATTATGTCATTTACTAGCTTCAAATAATAATCTGTATAGCAAAGAATATTTTCATGACATCTTATATTAAAAAAAAAAATCTGAAATAAATTTAATATTTGATGTTCACTATTTTAGTTAGTTATAAAGTATTTTGTTCAGAATATCCAATAAAATAAAAATTATGCACATATTGAGACAGCATTAATTGAATTTCACTTTTGTTTTCTTTTGTGACCGATTTTTTCGCCGTCCACAGAGGGTAAACTTTGAAAAAAACAAATATACTAAACATAATTTTTTAACCGGATATCGATTCATCGTTTTAATTTGTGGATCTGTAATATATTTTTGATATGAGTTAATGCGAATAAATCTTAAATGAAGAATTTTAATTCAGTCAATTTTACATGAATTATAAAAATGTTGATTTTACACTTTTATGTACAAAAGCAAAAATAGTCTAAAATGATTTAAAATTATAAGCTTAAAAGATAAGCGCGTTAAATTATTTTTTTGTAATTATATAGAAGCTTTTTACAGGAACTATTAGAACCTTTTGATTTTATCAATTGTAGTATTAATAAACACTTCTACAGTTATTTCGGTTAAATAATCTTTCACCCACAAATTATTGCATTATGATCTTTAATGAAATAGAATAATAAATAGTCATAGGATTAATAATTTGTTGATTTTCATAAAATAAATAATAATTGTAAATAACAGAAATGTTATAACGTATTACAAAATGTGAAAATGTTCTCTTGATGCTTGTATAGACTTTCAATACAATCGTATCGCGTCGCAAAATATTTTAATAGTAAACGTGGAACAATTTGTCAAAGATAATTGTGATTACTTTAAAAAAAGAAATTGTATATAATTTAAATTAACATTCTTCATTAGTTTTTTAATGAAATTTTTATAAAATAATAATTATTTATGAAAATCATAAAAAAGGTAACTGTCACTGGATAAATTATAGGTACGATGACGTTTAAACAATTTATATGAATTAATTTTAGTTAGATAAGCATTTAATAGTCTCAAGCATCTAAGCATAAGCAAATACTTTTTAATTCTTCTATAGTCATATTAAAATATTTGAATTAATTAATTATATTGAAAATAAATTATAATAATCGTGAATTTAGATATTAATTCAACATTATAATGTTTAAATTCTACATTTATAGAATAACGAACGAAATTATATAATTCATTGCATAGTATTTAAATATATAAAAAATTTAATTCATCAATCACTGTCCTTCATC
This sequence comes from Dolichoris vasculosae, assembly GCA_018907195.1. Lineage (NCBI taxonomy): Eukaryota > Metazoa > Arthropoda > Insecta > Hymenoptera > Agaonidae > Dolichoris > Dolichoris vasculosae. The sequence goes on along the minus strand of JACCHY010000014.1, from coordinate 3,103,445 downwards.
TTTGAATGAAATTAATAAATCGATCATATCTGTACAAAAATATGTGTTTAATTTTGTACTACGTTATGAAAAAACATTTCGTTTGTCACTTGAAATATTCCGTAATCATTTTATATTCAAGTTAGCAAGACATTTTATCAAGCAGCGTCAAAAATGTTTTTCTTAAATTAGCTTTCAGAATTAATACATAGGCAGTCACAAAATAAGAATACACCAACAAAATAAAAATAGACAAAGAAAGAGTGTAATAAAAGTACACTTCAAATGATAGAAATTTAAAAATTTGAGTCTTCTTAGACTTGCATTTCTTTTGATCTATGATAAAGTAACTTTACGGTAGCTGTTAGGCATCGTGTGCGATAATCGCTTAATGTAGTATAAGCGCTTCATTTATATGTAAACTATTGCTCGAAACCTCGATGATAATAAGCTGAAAATGTGCAGATACGGCGCCACCAATTCAAATTGCTTCGTGCTTCATCTCTATGTATTTTTACTTTTTTTAAACGATTTACTAAATTAATGTAAAACTTTCATTATGCGGATTACATTATTGCAGCGAAATAAAGACTTTACGCGTTAGTTTTAGTAACCATATCAGTTTCTTCTCTTTTTCATACAATATCAAACATATTAAGAAAATAAAATAAACATATTTTTTATTATACTGAATTAAATTTTTCTTTTTATAATTCTACTTTTTTAAATCAATTTTGATTTAATTTGATTTCAGATTCATATTTTTCAACTATATTTTTGATCTAAAAAGTTTTAATGATTTTATCAATAAATAACAAATCGTCTATGATATCTAATAAAATTCATTTTATGGCGACGTGATAGTAAATGAAACTTACATTAATTTTGCTATTTTTCTCGACAAATAATCTCAATATTTATTTCATGTTTAATATATGTATTAAAACATAAATTGTTTAATAATTTTATAATTAAATGTTAGGAAATTTATTTTAATTAAATCAATTACGAAGATTGTTATTTCAATATACTCGTATCTAAAATTTGCGTATGTATATTATAGTGATTTTTAAGTATATAAAATAAGCAAATGATTAAATAACAACTGCATAACTAAAATATCAATAGTTTATTAAAATATAAGAAATATTATTTTAAGAACAAATACTAGTGAATATTTTTTACATACATATTTTACTTATACGATATGATTTAAAAAAAATATCCAACAAATTTTAATTAAAATATCGTGAAAAGTAAACCAATATTATATATGCTACAATAAATCTAAGTCAATTAATTACAATTATATTAAATATTGTATTATTGGAAATTTCTATTTAATTATTTTTATATTAGTTTTAAATATCAATATAAAATCTTTTTTATGCTCAAGTATTAATTTTAACGAAAAGTTTTAATATATGATTAAGTATATTTCAATTAGTATAGAATTGTCATTATCTGTTAAATTAGAATTTCATTAATGTGTTCGAAAATTCAGATACATCTGAAATCATTCTATAGTATCAATATACTGATATAATAGTTAAAAAATATAAAATAAAATAAATATTTAAATTTTATTATGATTTGAAAAATGACAACACTAAAATATATTTTAATAAAGTAAAAAACAAATCTTATATAATATAATAAGATAATAAATTGATTTTTACTTAAGATTACATTTAAAAAAAATGGTAAATAATTTTTAAATTGCGAACTACAAATCGATATAAAAAACTTTGTATACTTAAATTATGATATAATTTGAAAATACAGTGTTTACTATCTATAAATATATCTTATCTACTAATTTTTTAAACTAAATCCTTTTTTAATAATAACTATTTAATAAAAGTAAGTAAAATATCTTCCAATAGTGTCTTAGATAGAAATTAAAAATACTATTCACGTTATATTTTATTAAGGAATAATGAAATTTAGAATATTTTTGTATTTTAGAATTTTTTCACAAAGTAAACAAGTGAGTAAATTTTAAATTACCTACCTACATTTATATATAAATAAGATGAGAAAAAATTTCTAGTAATTCATATTAGTTTCCAAAAAATTAATATGAACCTGCAAATACTTCATCGTATTATTAATTTTCGTATAGTATAATTTTTAATTAGATTTTCTATTTTTTCTGAGAAAATTAAGCCTTATTCAATAAAAACAAATAACTATTTTGGCATTTTTTGCGTATCTTAATTATTATTTTATGAAATGAAAAACAATTAAAGTCATCTATAGTACCAATACACTGTTAGATATAATATTTGCACCTCGTACACTCCACTGTATTAATGCGATATTATGCTAGTTCGCACATTGTATTAATTGAAGATAGAAGGAGAGACCATGACTAGGTATATTTTTAAGGCATTAATTTATTACTCAATTAAGCGAGTCGTATATTCTTTCAGTGTAGACTTTCGCTTTTAATTATAAAAGGGATTGCTATTTGCAAGACGAGGAAAACTAAGCAACTCTTTGATGTTTCTTCATCGTCTTACGGCTATTGCATACAAGCAGTAATGGTGACGATTTGCCTCTGTAAACATCGTAAGCTTGGCTAACGAAATTGTTCGAATAATGTTTACTGAGATTTTTCTTAGAAGTACAGTATTTATGAGAGTTTGAGGATTTTTATACAAAGCAAAGATAAGCAGTGAATTAAAAATTATATTACCGTAAAACATAGATATTTTCCAAAAGTGAAGTTACACCATATTAACAAATACTGAATAAATAATTCTATCAAGTTAATTAATATATCGAGATAAATTAATTTCTTTATTTCTCCTTCTTTTATTTATTTTGGTATAATGTAAACATTTCACTATTAAATTCACAAGAATCAATACTAAAATTTCAGTCGACTTATAACATAAAACAAATATTTAAGTCAATGTTAGAATTAAGATATATTTTACTGAAATATTTCATAAGTATTATTAGCTTTTGTTTAGTAACTTTGCTATATATATTAATTTACTTTTATATACATAAAAAGGTGCATTATATTCTTTAATATAATGTAAAATAAATTTATTAAATCATTTATATCAAATAATCAAAAACTATAGAGGATATGTAATATCTAATTATAAAACTGCTGTTTTGTGAATTTCAAAAGTTTGCAACAAATAATTGTTGTTAGAATATAAAACCCTTATTTCTTTACAAAGAAGAAGTAATAGATTTTTACCAAAATTAAATTGTTTTTCTAAAATTTTATACACAAATCAGTAAAACTTATTGAAAACATTTACTTATGTAAATTGTATGCGAGAAAGAGAAAGTGAGAGTGAAATATAGGGCAATAGAAAGAGTCAAAGAGAAAAAGAAAAGGATTAAGAAAGAGGGGGTAAGTCATTTGAATAAACACTGCTGAAAAATAAGTCAGATGTGCTGACTGGGTATTTTTCGGTTGCAGATATGATAATATATCAAGTGTCCTCACAATAAATATGTCGTGTTTCTAGATGATGGATTTTAGTCAAAATTTCAGATATGTGTTTTATATTAATTTTTCTACATTAATACAAAAAAATGGATTAATTTTACTTTTGTCTTATAAAATCTGATTTGTAAGATTGTAGTAAAATTTTTGTGAAATTCAATCTTTTTTCAATTTACAATGCAGATAAAGCTATAAAGTCCCTGTATTATATACTTCATAAATTAAAGCTTTTTAAAAATTTAAATATTCAATATTCACAAAATATTTTTAAATGAATTGTAAACGTAAAAATATATAAGTTAATACCTGGTATTTTATTGTTTACATAAGAAATAATAGTATCGCTACAATAGCTAATAGAATTTCCTTTATATCAATCTGTATATAAATTGGAAGTTTTTTTATTTGTCGTTATTGTTAAAATAATAAATTTATATTATTTAATTATAAAAAATATTACTTTATAAATTTAAAATAATTTCTGAAAATTCTAATTGTACAAGATTTTATATTTTTGCATTTTTCTGTTTGTTAATTTGTGTTATTGAAATACTAATAAATACTAATAATAAATTAATGATACAAGAAAGTATAATTAAAAAATAATATATATATATATATATATATGCGTAAATTGTTTCTGATTATAAAAATATATTCAAACATGACAACCATTTTAATATGTAGTACTTTAACTTAAAAAAGAGAAACAAGAAAGTTAGAAACACACAAGCATAAAAATCGTGGCTGACAATATTTTTATGCATATAAAATAATCTCGATGGACACTACGTCACGCATCTTTAGGATTAAATTTATTGTACCGAAACATGAAAGATAACATTCGACCAACTAAAAAGAGCACGTACATGTGTTAGAGAAACGTCGAAAAATCACAGAACCACTTTAAGGGATGTTAAAGCGTGAAATTGTTATTTAATTGCTTCACTACGATTTTTCAAAATCAGTTTTTAGGGCGGCACGAATTTTTCGTAACCGAGCTCCGACTTGTCAAATAAATCACAACGAATTATAAGGCGATATAATAAAAAGTGAAATGTTTTCTTTTCTTCTGCTCTGTTCTTCGTGGGCGGCTTCTTGTCATCTTATGCATGGTAGATAAAACGTGAAACATGAAGATGAATTTCGGAAGATTTCATGGAAGATTTCTTGTTTTTGCTTTACATAATCATGTAGAACATATAAATATATAAACTTTTTAAATATAACATACTAATTTAACTCTTTATTTTTGTTTAAGTTTTTTAATGATCAAATAAGAATATTTATAAATATTATAAAGCTGTATTAATTTTACATGTAATTGACAAGTTTGTAAATTTAGTTTATTTTTAGTTGAGTACAATTCAGTAAAATTAATTTTTTTGACTGGTAATAAAATTTTAAAGATTTTATACTTTCTTAATTCATCTAACGTATCTATAATTTTTTATTAATATAGAAAATTTAAGTTTTAATTTTTAACATTAAACTAGATTTACACCTATAACAAGTACATATAATTATATTATAGGAATTGTATATTTGCTTAAAAGTTGTTAATAAGACTTCAATAAAAAATTAGAATATAAGCATTTTTATTTTGTAGTACTGAAAAGGACTAAAATTTTTAGACTATTTACTTGATATTTTTCTAGAAAACGTTAATTAATTATATATACAAGCTATATTTATTATTTTTAACATCAAATTTTTAATTATATAATTATTAAATTACTTAAATATTTTTACTGTTGCAACTTTATCGAAATAATTTGAACAGAATTTTGTTTTTAAAAACTATTATTTTTAATCAAATGTTTTAATAGTTTACATCATTTTTTTAAGGAACTAACTTTTAATATAATTTTTTTAGTATAAAAATAATATATTTATAAGAAAAAAAATATTTAATTTCTGATAATTATGTCTCATTGAAAATTCATTTTTACCTAAGTCTAAATAAAAATTAATATAATACAAATATTAAAAATTTTTTGATTAATTTTGATTCATTATTGTCCTTAAGATAGAATTTCTTAACCAAATAATGTTCCTTGCATTAATTTCTAAATTATTTCTATGTATTTGAAAATTTTAATAAAAATGTTAATCTATGAGTATTACTCGTAACATGTCTCTAAACAAACACACCATTATAAAAAGAATTTATATATTTCATGCCTTCGCATTTCGATAATGTTTATGATTGATCATAACAATACAAGACACTAAGCAATTTCTCATAATTGCTTTTATAAAGTCGCTTTTATACATATTGTGAACAAATAATAGATCACTGTTGAAGGTACATTGTTTCAAGTTTTGGTTTTATGCCAAACAATGCATAATAAAATGATTATAAAATGTCGAAGTAAATGTCATTTTTAAGGCCGAAAGGTGTTTTTCGGAATTGATTTTTAATTTTTAAATTATTTTATAAAGTATTCATGTAAATTATAAGTAGTTTTTTAAAACAATCATAATTTCTAATTTAATCATATTTTAAATATATAAATTATATAATAACTCAGTTCATATTTAATACACTACTTGGAAATGTTTAAATATTTATAAAACCAATAAAATTGATAAAAATGTAACGAAAATAAAAAAGGTGATTTACTTATGATTAAAAAATTCTAATAAGTTTTTTATAATGAAAACTAATGTATTTTATAAAAAATTTAATTTAAATATTAAATATAAATTAATCTCATACATTAAATTTGATTTGAGCAACATATACATTGAAATTCTTCAGCATTCTATTTTTAAATAAGAAGATATTTTAAACTGTAAATAGGGCAGTTGGAGTTACAAACAATAAAATCATATAAATATAAATATATGTGTAGTTTTCAAATGAAAAAAATGAATTTAAAGTAAATGTGTTTTTCGGTTATACTAATCATTATTAATTTACGAAGAAATAATAGTTATTAGATCGAATCGTGATTCAATATAAAAATGATACAACTTTCTAGGCAAATTTTCTCTCTTAATTTATCTTAAATATACTTATTTATTAAAGTATTTGTAGATTAATATATTTTTTAGAAATTATGAATATATATATTTATATGTATCAAAGTAATGATTAAAATTTATAAGAATTTATTAATAAATACTATAAGTATTATTTCTAAATACATAATACTTATAAAATCACCGCCTTTTGTTTATTGATAAAAATATTTTTTTTACATTATTTCCAAATAATCATCTGTAACCACTGCTATTTTAATAAAAATAAATCTTAAGTTCTATATTCGTAATGTAGATGGAAATTTTTCTAGATATTATTAAATCCTTTCTCTAAATGAGTTATCTTACAATTAAATAATTTTAAGTAATTTTTACAATATCTTATTTTTGATATGTATTAATAAATTTTAATTTGTATTAAATTTTCAGAATTAAGTATTTTAGATATTTAATAAAATAATTATGGAATTGCATCTTAATTATTATATGATTAAAATATATGAAATAGTGTAAAATATGTAAAATTAAAAAAAAAAATTTTAATTTCTAAGTATCATTTATATGATTTTACTTATGATAGAACTTTTAATATACTAGATAATGATATTGTATTAAAACAGTATATTACTAATTTTTTAATTTTCAAATTGAAAAATATATTGGTTTAACAAATACCATCTTAGAATATTATATTTTACTATGTAATGGTGCATGTCACTTTTTATATTAAAAGCCAGTTTTTAAATTTTATTTTAATATAAGCTATATAACATACGATTTGATTTTAATTTGATTTAATCTCTCTTTCTCTTACTCTTTCACTCTATGTTTGATTTTTTGTACATGAATGCATTTGCGCATTTCGTGATTATAAACGAAAAATAAAAAAAATTATGTAAAATACCATAAATGAATAAGTGTATTTGTAGTTGCGCAACTAAAAATTTGTATCATAGTTTATTGTTTTTATGATTAGATTTTAATTCAATAATATTAATAGTAATAGTAATTAAAATCAAAATTTTAAAGTTAGTTTTTAATATTCAAAAAAGTAAATAAAGAAAATTAGATAAATAAATTAAAAATAATATTGTTTTCAATCATTTTCGACTGGCTTGTCGTTTATCGAGAAAGTAAAAAATATCATCTTAGAATTAGCAAAAATTGAGAAGGAAAGATGAAAGTGTTTCGTCTGCAAATCCATGTAACGTATACTGTATTTCATTCTAATTATGAATTAATTTATTATACATCACTCGATACAGGAGCAAAGAGAAAATTTACAAGCAATAGCAGGATGTAAAAAAAGTAATCACACGTAGTCGTATAAATTGAGAAGAAAGCAACTCATAGAATAATCTTGGCAGGATTAGTTGAAAAGATACGTATGCATGGGATCCATAAAAATTGAAAGGAGTTGTTGCCGGTTTAAGGGCAAAAGGAAAAGGGAGCGACCAGAGGGTTGTCAACTTGCTCATTTGACTTCTTGGGTGTTCTTTGACGGACTTATAAAAAACTTCTAAAAAGCTTTCGCTTGGGGAAAGACAAGAATATACATCGGTGTTGGAGCATTGATCAATGAGTCTGAGATTAAATGTAATAAACGAGGAAAGGTGTGAAGATTAATCAATTGGTCGGGAGGCTCGAAGTTTCGGGTTGGGTAGGAAGACGGGGACGCAGGTTCATAAACAGTCGCTCTCGTGGAATATAGATATCAGCTACACATCTTCCGCAGCTTCCGTGGCACAAATCTCACGTTTCGCATGGGTTGCCATTGGCCCCACCACGCAGTCCAACTTTTATACTGTAACCCTCCTTCTAGGCGTGAGGTATATCTTTTTACTTTAACTACCTTGTTTTATTATATTGGCGAGTCACTGAGCGTACTTGTTATTTAAATTTACACGCGCCTTGATGCACTTTGTTATCATAACTCGCATTCTTCTTACTATCACAAATCTCTCTCTCTCTCTCTCTCTCTCTCTCTCTCTCGCTGGCTTTTGCCCTTCCTCTCTCAAAGCATGCTCTGTACTTATCTATAACTTTAATATAGACTTTGTAAATAAAATTTTTCATAAGGATTTTTTCCTCGTGTCGTATATGATTTCTTTATATTTTTAGAATAATTCACTGTTTCTAACGCGAAAAAATGTTTATTTCCCAGTGCAATTATTCAGGACAATGAAAGCATGACGTAAAAATGGAATTTATTTATGTTGGTTTCAATTTTATTCGAGTTTATAAAGGAAATGTAATAGTAAGATCAGTAACGTATATTTTCTTTTAATAGTCATTTTATTCATAACATTTTTAAATTACTTTAAATTATAATACTTTTTTTTTATTTACGTCTTTTATGGATTTTTTTTTCAAATATTTGTCAATATAAAATTCTAAGATATAAATGCAATAGTTCTAACAATTTTAAATAAATACATTCTAAAAATATTTATTTATTTAATGCGATTTTAAATACTATAAGTTAACAGAATTATCGCATATGATTTATTTTATCAGTCTAATATTTACTAAAAAATTTAAGATAAACATTAGCGTATTTGCATTATATATATAGTTGATAATAATCTCTTTTAATAAGTTTTATCCTTTTTTTTCCTCAGTTTAGTGCATTATATTATGATTATATTGGAAAAAATACTTATATGTGTCAGTTTTTATTACCCTATTAAAAACTATCATTTAAAAATGATAATTTACGATATCTATCATTGCACTCATAATATTATATATAATATAAAATGTTTGTATTAATAAATATTAAGATCTATATAGGAAAGTTTTAAAAATAGTTTAAACTATCATGATTGTTAAACAAATTTTTTAAAAGTACATGTTAGACATTTTAATTAAAAAATAAGAATATTCATTTATAATTTTTAACTTATAACTTTTTTTAATAGTCATTTAGAAGTTTATAATTTTAATAGATTATTACTATTCCCTTATAACATTAACTTTATTTATCTGTAATACATATATAAAACTGTACATATTTATTATTCTTTATTAATTTATTATTAATATATAATATTTAACACATAGTATGCATTCTTTATCTTCTAATTTTCAATAACAAATTTATAATACTTTTCAGTATTAAATTAATAGAATTTATTTCTACACTTTCTGCTCAATTTTTTTTAAATATTTATATATAATAGTAAATATATTTTAATCTGTTACCAAGTTAATTTTTTAATTGCTCAAAAAATAGAGATGTAATCTAGTGAATACATTTATGGTAAGTATCAACCACTTTTATCGATAGTTAGAGAGAGAGAGAGAGAGAGAGAGAGAGAGAGAGAGAGAGAGAGAGAGAGAGATTTGTAGATATGTTATCTATAGATATAAAAAATTTATTTAATAATATTTTATTTGGTGCAAATCGAATAAGATTATGAAATTATAAATTTTTATATAATTCATCATTTTATTAATAAGAAACTAACCTTTTTAAATTGAAAATTTTGATAGAATGTTTTAAACTATTTTAGAATAGTTTATCATGTAGATTTCAAATGTTCAAATTCTGGGTTAATAAGTTTTTATTTTCACAGTGTTAATAAATACAATATTAGAAAAAGTTATATTAAATTTAATATTAATCAAAATTGCCGATTTTGTTAAAATTAAAGTAACAACAATTATTTTTTAAATCTATTGATATATAAAATGTAAAATGTAAAATATAAAATATTAAAATACTTTGACGGAGTTTAAAATGATATTTTAAACCGTTTATTCAACTAATAAGTAGTTAAAGATAAATAACCTACGCATTGAATTATAATAACTTTTATAAATTTTGTTCAATAAAAAGACCGAGAATTTTATGCAAATATACTGATTATCGTGCAATTTATGTCTGACATTTCGACAATGATTTTAGATATAAATTTAATTTTCGAGGTAAATATACACGTAGAAAAAGTCCCTTTACATAAACTTTATTACGAGTGAGTTGATTATTGAAACAAGATTTTTAATCAAGGTAATACAGAAAGATGAATTTGGCTCGTTATTTAACTTTTACAATTGATAAATATCCTAATTATAAAAGATAAACTCGTATAGAAAATCGGCTTCATAGGATGTATAACGATCTGCTATTTCCCACTTATTATGAAACAAATTTCGCGTAATGTTGCTTCCATAGCAAAAACTATTAAATTACAAAAGATTCCCCGCGATTGTCCTCGAATGCGTCGTTATTAATTGCATTCGACGGCGTTGGCACGTGGCCCTGCGTGCTAATGTCGACCCGATCCTTCTGGCTTTCTCTTTTTTCTATCACCACCACTTCTCTTCTTTTTCTCATTTTTATTTCTTTCTTTTTTCTCATAGCTCGTTCTTATATCTTATTTAACAACTTGGGAGGCCCAATGAAAACCTGACCAATTCGCGTATTCGTTCATGAATATTCCGAGATCGTTCGATGTGCATTGTACACAAAATTTGACTTTTTTTCTAGGCTTTTTAATCTTTTTTTCTTTTTATAAAGTTGAGAAAACTTAATAGTATAACTATAAATTATTTAAATGCGGTATTTGGATGTTCTAAAAAAATCCTTAAGTCAGTGCGCAAGGCTCTATGTGAGTTTCACTTTTATGCAATCTTTTTGAAAACTGTTCGAATAATGTGGCTAATAAATTATTTTGCTTTTATCTCAGTTAATGATACTATAAATTGTAATGCATTATATTCAAAATTAAAATTCACTTCCACATACTGTATAATATGATGTTGTTAAGACTTTTAAAAGGAATGCATCATAAAAATTTGTTCGTTTTATTTTTTAAGAGTCATGATAAAATAAATATCTTCAAGTGTAGATTGACAAATTCTAGAAATGAATAAGTTAATAGAATAAGCGCTTTTATTATAGAGAAATAGATGTTAACGGGATGGTACATTGAATTTATTTAGATTCTAGAATTGATGCTTTCTAGAATTTTGAATTTATTTAGATGTTTTAATTTCCTCTGACATTTTAATTATTTCATTTTAATTTAATGTTATCGATCCCGTACCTGCTACATATTTTAATCACCGATGCCACTTTAAGCATCGACACGATATTATTCATAAGTTTACAAGTGTATTTATCGAAAGAATTTATCGAGGTAGGCGCAATCAATAAGCTATAAGAGATAAACGATAATAGAGAAAAAGGACAACAAAGAAGAAGAAGAAGAACAAGAAAAGGAGGAGAAGAAAGACAAAGAAGAAGAGGAAAAAGAAGCGGAGATATGTGTCTGCAGACTTGATTGTCCTTGAAAACTGTGACAGTATACAATAATACTCCTTGTGATTCGACAACTTATTTTAGCTTCATAGTAATAGGATCTATTCTTCTCCATTTGTTATAAGCACGGAACCCATCAACCAAGTAACACCATTAAATTGCTGGATGAGGCATAAGGAAGAGGTGCGAAGAGGTCATCGTAAAAGTAAAAGTAAAATCGTGATAATAGGCTGTTAATTTGTGCACCTAAGTGATGAGTTGCACTATGAAAACCAATGTAGTCGTCACTGTGTGTGAAATCTATTAACTTTTCGTACCTAACTTTTCAACACTTTTTTCATTGATGCAAGGAAGTCCATACTCATTTTATTTTAAATTTCCTACGTATACTGATAATATCGAGAGTCTATCTTAAAATTTGAAGGTAATTTATGAACAGCCTCCGTTCTACAAAAATACTTCACCCTATTTCTATAATGACCGCTATTTCTATAACTTTTCTTTGGAAAAAATTAACTCACTGACGTAAAACATAAATTAGTTCTGGTTCATTCAAATGTTAATTTGGATTTAAAATTATCTTAATAAAAAAAATTTTTGTTGAAACTAATAAGTTTCATGTTTTATATCAAAGGTAGACTTACTGATGTTGAATGAATTTTCAAGTTTATTATTTTCTATTAAAAAGATAAAAGATTTGTCTATAATAGTTGGTAAGTTAAAAATTCAAAAGTATGATACGATCACTAAAATATTCTATAAAAAAACTTACTAAGAAAGTTTTTAAAAATTTACCTGAAGTAAATTTTATATAATTATAGTTTGTTAAGAATAATATAATTTTATACAACTGCTTAAACATAAATCAAGAGTTTGTTTCTCTTCATACCAATTGTAAGAGTACATTCTTCTATTAGATAGTATATAAGATTTTCTGATCTTTCGACAGGTAGGTGTATTTAGTGGCGTTCATTAATGGTTAATTTTAGACATAAAAACGGATTGTCATAGCGCGACTTGCAATTGGATACTCCATTTACTATTCAAGTTATATCCTATGTATAAAAATTTTGGAAAAATTTTTTGACTATTGAGCTAAAAATATAGTTAGTTTGTTAATTTGTAAATAAACTTCCTCAGTTTTATTAATATATGATATAAAGATCTACTATATATTAGATAACGATGAATCAATAATCAATGATAATTGCTTGTTATAAATAAGTATATAATATTTCCATATTTCATCTTGTATATTGATTTTGTGTATTCGCAAATTAATGAAATTAATTTTTTTAATTTTACAGAATTATACATATATAATTACGCCTATCATATTGATTTTTTGAATGACATAATTTTATTATTCTTAATATTTTTCAGTTACAAAATATGAAAACTAAAAATAAAAACAAAAATAGATCTAATTTAAATCATAGTAAAAAATGAAAAAACAAACGTAAGCACAAATCTTTAAGAAGATTATATAGTACAAAAATCGATTTTTTTACATTATAAATACAACTCCGTTGAGTTTATATCGAAATTATAAAAATTGTTTAGTATAAAATATTCCGTTAGCGGGAAATTTTTAATGCAAATGTAAAAAGTATAATTCAGCTTGAAAATAATTCATATTGTAACATTTTTTAATTTTGTATTATTCGTTTATAATTATAACGTTTTGTAATCATCCATTTAAAAATTAAAGAAATTATGATGTTTTATGATGTTCTAATGTGTAGATTTTATACAACCATATAATATGTCTACGAAAATTCATTGTAAAGAGAAATTTATTTGGAATAAAATACTATTTATATTCGATTTCAATCAATATTATATATTCTAAAAAAAATGAGAGTAAAAAATTGTCTAAAATATAAGTACGAAAAGTGTTTTTTCTATAATGAACGATTATACGGGAATTTAATTACTTTACATAGTTTTAGAAATAAAATAATATATTAATTTTTAATAACAAATATATTATTTTATTTTATGAAATGTAGAAAATAATAAAATTAAAATATAAATTTTTTCAAAAGATTCTCTTCCTTCAATGTATATTTATATTTTATAATCAAAAAAATCAATAAAAATTAAACTTTTGTAATTTTTTAATAATATAATTCTTATATTATTAATATCTAAAAAATTATTTTTTTATAGTATTTTTATTACAGTGAAATTTAAAAACAATGTTATTATCAAAAACAATCATCTTGTCTTCTTAAATGACATGGTTCAGTTATTTGAAAAATGCCAACCAGATTCATCAGTTCGTCTTAAATATAAATGAAATACTATATTTTATACATTATAAAATCATATATCATACAAGCCATTGATATCAATGCTAAAAATATATAAAAACTCACTGGTTGATTACTGCTCTTGCTTAAGCATTACTCTTTCAATAGATCAAGTATTTTTTAGTAAAATTAGTATATATTTTTCTTGTTTTTCTCTATCAATTTCATTTTAATTTTATAATTTATTGATTTATCCATATTTTAATTAATTAATATATTAATCCTATCTCCAATTTCTTATAACAAAATTGTCCGAACTCTCAAGTCATTTCTTTCAGATATATAAAGATGTTAATATTTTAAAGCACGAAGAACGTTTCAAACATTTTGTTTACAAATTTTTAACTATATTCTTAAAATTACTTTGTTTCATTATATTTCATTTAATATTTATTTATTCACTAAGTAGGTTTACAAGGTTAAAGAACTTAACTTTATCTGGAGTTAATATGTAATAGATATAAAGTTGGTTTGAAAAATCTTCTTAATTTTCATAAATCGATGAATACTTTTTTTTTTCAACAAATTCACAAAAAAATTTTATACTTTAATAATTTATTTAATAAGTACAATGAATTACTTATAGTAAATAAAGTATTAATTTTTTATTACAATGTGATTGTTTAATTAGAAAAATTCATTTATATGTATAAATATTCAAAACACATAAATTCAATTATTTAAGCAACAATAAGAATGTCTATAAAAATTTAAATTAATCTTATTCATAATATTTTTACACGCATAAAAATTTGCATGAAATCATCTCCAATTGACTTAGCTATTTTATACGGGATATACACATTACTTAGATTTATGTAAAATAACATTTTTATGGTAGTATAAGCACACAAATAAGCATTTATAAAGTTAAAAGAAAAGTAATATTATTGATATTATCAATAATGTCGAATAATTTCTGTCTTATATTAAATGATATCGAACTTGTATATTGATAATATGCTTATATTTTATTTTATACAAAAAGCAAGAAAAATTCTTATTTCATGTCTTATCACTTCTTTCTTTTATTTTATTTTATTTTATTTTATTGTATACAAAAAGCAAGAAAATATCTTATGTCATATGCTTTATCACTTCTTTCTATTTACTTCTTGCATCGGTTACTAAATCTATTTTTAAATTGTTTTAAGAACATCTTTTTTATCCAAAAAAATATTAATACATTTAAAGAATATGAGTATAGATGAAAAAAAGATTTCTACAAATAATAATATCCAGCATAAATATTCAGAATCGTAAAAAAGTATTCTCTGATATAATACAAATAAAATCCATGTACATGATATTAGGTAGTTACTTTAGAAATAAGCAGATGGAGAGAACTGATTTTTAAATTTTATATTTGATTTTTATATATTTTGTCATAAGACTATTGTTACTTTTTAAAAATAATTTACAATCCTTTTTAAATAGAAAATATATTTTATTTCATGTTAAGAGTTTAAATTTATCAGTATTTATAAGCTATAGTATTAATAATAAAATTAATATAAATATAATATAATAGTTAGTGTTTCTAGTGAACAAAGTCAGAATAACGATTATTTTCTATATTTTATTTTACAAAAAATATTTATAGGCAATAAAAATCATGTATATCATATCAATAATACGATATAATAATATAATGTTAAAGATAAAACATTTATTAAAATATGTTAACTATATTCAACACAATAATAATTATTACTAGAAAATTAAGCCAAAAATAATGAAAAATATAAGCAAGTTCTATAAAAAATTTATTCTATAAATTATTTTTGAGTATGTTTTATATCCATTTTGTATTAGCTAAATTTACAGCGTTAATTTAATAATTTTTTATTATTATTGCTTTTTTATCAATGAGACTTAAATAAGTCTTTTTAAAAAATTATCTAAAAAATATGAAATTTAAATTTACATAAACTAAATCCTGTATTTTATGACAAAAAATTATGATTTTATAAAATTATTTGTGTAATATAACTTAAAATTATGCACAATTAAAAATAACTTTTGAACATAATATATGAAGAATACATAATTATTTTCGTGTATCCATATAAATCTTGTACGATTATTCTTTTAAGTTTATTTAAATATTTATTATGACTCTACCAGTGATGAAAAAGTTGTAAAAATATATACTATTGATAAGCTAACGATTAAACTAAAATATTTAATACTGTGTTCTATATATAATATTTTACCAGAATCCGATGAGTTGATTTGTATAAATTGGCAATGTTCGTATATATGATGTGATTAATACGAATGCTCAATTCAAGCCTTTTTATTACGCATTCAAGGAACTTTTTTTACTGTAAATAATAAACGTATCTTTAATAATTATGTAGTTATAAAAACCATGAAATAACAGCAAGTACATACAGTATTTAGAAAGATTCAAAGAAAATTTTCATAGTATTGAATTTACATGGAAAAACATAAACTTAAGATTGTTATTCATAATATTTTTTAATTGAATCGTTTAAAATATGAAAGATTATAAATTTATTTTATACATTTAGAAATTGTCTGTCAATTATATATAGATTTTTGATTAAAATTTAACTCATTTTTAGCATTGAAAGGATTTAATAATTTTCTGTGACTTTTTTTTTAATTTGTATTAACGAATGTAAAATAATTTATACCGTTTTTTAATCTTATAGATAAATATTAAAATACTAAAATACCAATGTTTAATAACATTAATTAAAAATTTCACAATTTTTATTTACAAAATAAAATTAAAAAGTTTAATTTTTATACATAGAGAGATAGTCTTCTTATATTTAATTTCAAATAAATGTAAATAATTCAAAATATTTCGTATGAATATGTAATAATAATTAATAAAAATATTAAAAAAGACGACTTATTTATGATATAATGAGGGTTTTAACTATGTTCATGGCAACGTAATGAAACATATAAAATGAAAGAAGTCGCTTTTATCGTGAGATTATGAATATTGTAATGATTATTTCTTAACATTACTTGTTTACTTACTTAATTATAAGAAGTTTGTTGTCTATAAGTTTGACATGTATATCAAATGAAGTATTAAATTCTTATTAGCGTACTACTCAAGTATTTTTTTGTTGCATTTATGAATTAATAATTACATTAACAAAACTTCTACTCACTCAAATCTTATTACTGTAAAAATAATTGTAATTGAAAGTTAGCCTTAATTTTTTATTCATAAACTGAACTAAACTACCGATTTCAAATATCTATCAATGTATATAGATATTGCTAAAATACTAACAATAGTTTTTATATTCTTACTTTGATTTTTAATTTAAAAATATTATTTATGTAATAAATATTTATTAGTACAATAGTAACTTGTACAAGAAAAACTTTAATACTGATAAATAAATTATGATCATCATCATTTAATTATTTTATAATTGTGTGTATATCGTGTATTTTTATTAATTGTTTTACATCTAAAGTTTGTTAGCTATTATTTAATATATATATAACATTAATTATATTTATAAAGCAATTCCACTACATAAAAATTGAAGTAAATTTTTATTATAATAGCTTGGAAACTTTTCAATTTTCTATTAGAAAATGTTGAAATTTCTATATGGTTTATTATTTTACCAAACATCATAAAATATTAAATGTTGATAATAAACTGAATAATTTTGCATAGTATCATTTGCTTATTAACATTTTACTAATTGTCTTTGTTAATAGATTTTTATAAAAAATTTAACTTTGTGTTAAAAACATTAAAAGGATTAAATGTTTTTCTTAATATACTTAAGTCTTCATTTTATTTTATAAATAACTTGTTTAAAAATAACTTCACGTAAGAAGTATTATTATTAATAGTTGATTATCGAAAAGAAAAATTTTAATAAAGAATCTCAAGACCTTATACGCATCTATTAATTAAAGTTTTTTAAATTATTTATCCATGCAATAAACATTTTTTTGAAACAAATTTACTGATTCAAATTTTACCTGACACTTAATATATTCAACTATAAATTATCTATACAACACATATCATGTATTTTAAAATGTAATTGAAAAAAAACAAATAAAAAAAGGAACAAATAAACAGTATGAACTATTTAAAAGCATCTTTGTTATAAATTTCTATTTACAAAATTTATAGACTAAAAGCAATAGCCTGCAGTTTTCTTATTTTTCTTAATTCATTCTCAAAATAGGATCAAAAATTCATGAAATCAAAAAGTGGTTTGAATAGTTATTGTAATGTTTAGATGAAAAATGATCGAAATAATAAAAAAATGCTTGGAAAAATATAAATCATCAAACATTATATACATCTTCTTAGAATTATCAATACCTGATAAAAGATAAAAGTAAATTTTATTAATCACTCATAATTTTTTTACTCTTATTTTTCTTATTTTTCATTTAGAATATCCTATTCGATCTGCGTAAAACTGCAGAAGATCAGATTTCGTCGTATGCGGTCGCGCTACCGCTATCGACATGCACAAAATAAATTCATGAATGACTCTCTTCTCCACTCTATTAGTCAAGGATCAGAAAAGTTATTTGAAAATGGAGATTTCATTCTTTATGAATTAATTATGGTATTGAAAAAAGAATGGGATTCAAAATATCTCAATCAGAAAGTATTTTTTGCTTCGTTTAACGAATCTGCATATATACGATGAGTAAATGTGATAAAAATTAAAGTTTTTCGGTGGATTTTGGTGCATTTGTACAAAAATCGAAAGATTTTAGGGCGGGAACTAGCATGTCAACATTGTGAGTAGAATTTAAAGTGAATTGGTCTCTCTGTAAATTATGTAATTGTGTATTTTTTTCTGAAATATTAAATATTGAAATTAACTTTTAATTATCTTCTTCTTCTTATTTCATTTTCGTTCATTTTATATATTTACTTATTTAATAAAAGAACTCTAAATTATAATACTTCTTTATTCTGATTTGAACATATTAGATATTAGATTTATTGGGATGATAAAGAATTTTTGAAACTTGAAAAATTATTCAATTAATTTATAATTTATAAGATTTTAAGTATTATTCAAGAAATAGCTCCTATAATTTTAGAAAACATTAAATTTTTAATGCTTTTATAAATTAAACATTTCTGAAATATAATTTTAACATTTTGTAGTAGGATTTTTTTATTTATTTACGTTATTACAAATATGAAAACAATTTATATACATAGTTTTTTTAAATTCTTTATTAAAAATATAAGTATACGAAATTAAAAAAAATCGTGACTACGGCTTTTTATTAATTTTTTATATTTTAGCAAATTTTGTTTATAAATCATATAATTCATTATACCTTCAAAATATTTTAATATAAAATATATATAATACTTATAGATAAAAAATATAAATTTTTTTTCAACTATATCAATTTTCAATTTATTAATGAAATTATAAAAAAACTGTTTGTTGTATTAAAAATTCTCATATCATGTTTAAACGGTTTCACTTAAGAGGTTTTTTATATTTTATTGACCGGAATTACATATTTCGATAATTTACTATATACATATAAAATAATAACCATAAAAGACAATTGAAACTCTGAATTTACGTACAAAATAATTTACCTACCTTTCTTTACACCGTTAGTATTTAACCTGACGGTTAATGTTAACGAAAAAATAGTATTGTGGCGAGATGAGAGACTTATTTCCTGAAAGAATCATATTGTAAAGTCATTTTCATTGTCATAGTTGTTCCTCTTATACTTTTCTCTTTTTCGTCTGATAATATTCCTCGCGTGGTTCTATTAGCATTTTTCTTTTTAGGTAAAATAACGTTTGGTCATACTAAATCTAGTAAATGGAAATTGAGATTTATATGGGAATGCGTTGTTGTACCGTAGTGTTAATTGTTAAAAAAAACGACAAACTAAATAAGTGAATGGTGAGAACAATGATACTTCCTTGCTGCAAAATGCATGAAAATCGGTGATTTCTTTTCACACTGATAGTGAGACTTTTTTACAGAGGTATTAATTATAACTTTATTTCTGTATCTTTTTGTTTATTTTTCTAATTCATCCAGAAAAATATTTATTTTATAAACTTAAAAAATAAGAATTATTATAAGGAGTGAACAAAATAAGTAAAAATTTAACTACATAAAGTTTTTTACATATTTTTAATATATTTACGTTATAGCTTTTAAAGCATTCATATTTCTTTCAATATGATATAATTGACATTTACAGAAATTAATAGATTGAATGATAAACGTAGAAATATAATTATTATTGATTATACGTGTCTAAATTTGTATAGAATGGAAATAATAGATGATTTTGAAAATTAAAATTTTAAATTTTAATAATATTATATAGTCACTAATAATTAGAATAGTAGAAATAAAATTATTAATTTGTATATATTAGTATTATTTTATCATAGAAATATTTCTAGACAATAAATTATTTTAACGAGAAACTTGATTCTAATGTGGTTTTTTTAAATATAACTATCAAAATATAAATAATAAAGATAAATGTTTATTTCTCGACAAAGAATTGTTAAGTATATATTTTTTGTTTTCTGTCAGAAACAATAGAGTTAATTGTAAATAATTTATTTTTATAAAAAAATATAATAATTTTCCATTGGAAATTTATTGTCAATAATGTATTACCTTTTTATAATATCAAAAGAACTCGAATTTATAGGATAATAAAATGATTTCTTTCTGCAGCTTATGATTTTTATACATTAAAGTGTGATTAAAGCAAATATCTTCATCAAAATTAACGTATTGGTGAATTTTATAATCAGAAAGTACTGTAACAGAATAATTTATGATTTTTATAAATGAAATATTTCTGATAAGGTTTAAAACACGCATAATACTATTTATTTACAATTTATTATAATTACATATATATACAAAAATAATGTTTTATTCGATACTTTATATTTTTCATATGATATATGCATAAAGTATGTGTATTGCTTTAAATGTGAATTTTCTATACAAAATATTTTTATTTATATTTATTGACTTGGTTAACTTAAAAATTAACATTCAAATAGAGACATAGTTATTTTTATAAATTGAAAATTATGAAACAGGCTTTAAAACAGGTCTTAACAGGAAAACATAAATTACCTAATATGTTAATATTTGTTATTTTTAAATTTTGTAATGATTCAAATTGAAATTTAATTAATACACAACTCTTGTAACTTCATACATATTAAAGTCGTAATCATAATATGGAATAGGAGATAATGTTAGGACAAATTTTATAATACTAGCTTAACAGATATATTGAAAAAATGACTGAAATTATTTTAAGTCGGCAAATAACTTTACTCAATTATATTTATGAAAAATATATAATCAATTATACATTTTAATAAGTATTAAGAAAAAAAATATAAGCATAAATTTTCCTGAATAAAAATATGCAGTAATAATTTTAATCGAATTTTTATCCAATAAAATTCTTTTACACTACTTATATATATTTAAACAAATTAAAATAAACATGTTTTAAGAAAAATTAGTGAAAAATTCATTGTCAGCATAGAAGTACACCTTTAGATAAATAACAAGAAAATTTCTATCAATTCACGAGTTTTTTATTTACCCATATAAAAAGTGAAATTTATTATGAATACTAAAATAAATTCAAGTCGAATGTCACGAAAATTCGGTTTTTTGCATATATGTCTTTCAGAGCAACCGACATTCACCGAGGCCCTACTAGCAATCCAATAAAAATTTTAAATTCGACTTGGATGCTTTTTTCTTTGCTTTCTTTTGTCAGAATACACCTAGTGGCACTCCCAGAGATTCGATGCTGCGTCCTCCCGTAGTACAGTAAACGAGACAAGTGTGGGCGCGTGTGCGAATCCTGGCAGTGTATAATGTGATCACAAAGCACACACAATCATGAAACAGCAAGAGAGAGATAGAGCGCATGTGCGTAACAAAATAAGCTTCCGAGATTTACGAGGATTCTGTCAAATCGTATATCGTGGTGACAAACATATATGTAAGAACATATAGCTTGAGAAATGACTCTCAATGTGTTCCAATATAATAATGTCTATTGCATCTTTTTAACCTATTATCTGGACTCCGTTTAATACATACATTTCAGTACTTTCTATACTTTCTAATGAGTAAATATGAGTTTAAAATACTTCCAAATATCTGCCATTAATTTTTCTACTATTTACTTTTCACATTTGTTTCGATATATGTACTTTAGTCGATGTACCATCGATAGCAAACTATAAATTAAAAATATATTTACATTGCCTGATATTCTTTTATTGCTTTCAGTTTTTCATAAATTATGATTAAAGATGGAATTAATAATATAAAAATCATTTTAAATTTTGAAGCTTTAATATTTATTATATTAAGAAGAATTTTCTTATATGTTTTTCAATTTTCCTATATATTTTTCGAATTTGAGATCGCTCAATCATTATTTTGATTCTAATAATAGATTGTAATAATAAATTTAACATTTAAAAAATCATGAACAATTAAAAAATAATTTACTGTATAATTATTATTTAGTATTTAAAATTTATATAAAAATTTGATAAACGTTTTATTTTTGCTTCAACTTTTTTAGTAACTGGGATTGTACTTCCATTTCTATTTTTACTATAGGTCAAGAAAACATAAAGTTGAAGTTATCGTTAAAAAAATAAAATATTTGTATAAATATTATAGATTGCCTATTTAACAATATGAACGACTCATATAGCTAAGAAATAGATAAAGTGAAAGTTAAAGAGAATATATAATTGATTTATAAAAGCATATTCAAGTAGACAAACTAGGACTAGGTCAGACAAAACGTTCAACTTTGTCACATTCACGTTTTTGCAGACTTAGTTGGATAAACTTTTTCTCAAACTAAATCTTAAAAACTTGTATAATTAAAATACTATTTTCATAAAATGATAATTATACATAAACTATATTAATAAAAATGCGCTTAGAGATAATAATGGATTTGGTACTTTCACTGAAATACTCAAAAAGAATAAAATCGGTTACGTCAATGAGTATTCGAATAAAATTGTCTTTAGATTTTAATCGTAAATCAAGAAAAACATCGGAAAATAAAATAAAAGGCCAATCTTTGTTGTGAATTTTTGCAGATTCGGGCGGTAGTCATGTCACGATTTTGGAACGCCACAAGAATCGAGTTCAACGTTGGATCTGGTGAATCGGAAGGTTCGCTCCATCAAAGTAACTCAGGCGTGAACAGCTCGTTACAAGCTAACCGTGGGTTGACCAATTGAGCATCAGTTATAGCTAAAGAAGGCAAATAACGAAACCGAAAAATAGGTGGATGACAAGCGGACGACAAGCAGACGACAAGCAAACGACAAACGAACGACAAGTGGACAATAAGCGGCTGCGAGAAGCGAAGGAGGACGAAAATCTATAGACGCAGATAGAAGGATTTTCGCCAACACCCGGATCGGTATTTCAGATCGGTCCACGCGCCTCGAAGCGACGGCCTTCTTGCTGGCCTGGCCAGCTACTATGCGAATTGAAGCTTTCGGCGCACTCGTCGCGGTAAGCAATTTTGAAAGTATCTTAAACTCAATCAGGTACTGTGTACTTGATCTGATCATCGAGATCGCTGCCAAATATTAGAAATTTTTTCAGTTGCTGTATAGAATTCTATAAAGAATTCTATAATAAAATTCTATAACAATCACTCTAGGATTTATATTATATTCTAAAATGTCTAAAAGATACTATATTTATAAAATGTCCTATTTATGGAGAATGGATAAATCCTCCATTAGACGGATATTGAAAAAAAACTTGAAAAAAAATTTAAAACAGTTTTATTTATGATACATAAAAATTATCAATATATTTCTCAATATTTAAAAGTCTTATAGTCGATCATTTTTTAAATAAATTTTATATTTAATTATCGAAAAGAACTATTATTTCATGTAGTCTTTTATTTTAGTATTTCTGAAATTCTATTCAAAATTTAAAATCGAAGTTCAATTAAATTGATTAATTTAGTTTACATTAAATAGGAATATCCAATTTAAACTTGAATCATATATTCAGATAAAGGTTTGCTTTTTTCAATATAAAATAATTGTAAACAGAGTATTAAATTATATGTTATAATTAAGGAATTATTAAATGTGTAACTAGTAATCTGATAATTCATAATTGTTTTTGAAGAAACACATAAAATATGTTTAAACATTATCTTCTTACAAAAAATGGCATAATTTAACAGAAATATGTTTCTCATAAATATTTCTTACTAGATTCTAAGATTATTATATAATTTAAAAATTTAAATGTGAAAGTTTATCTATAGATAATTGAAACGATTTGTGTTTTAAGAAAATGAAAGTGAACGGATTCATAGCTAATGGAAGATATAAACTAAATCTTGAAATCGAAAGTATAGACTTTCAATTCATTATTCGAATCATGTATTTTACTATCATAAGCATAAAATAATATTCATTAGTATGATATAAATTATTAATGTAAAAATATATATTCTAAGTATTTAATTACTTATGAAATTATATTCAAAATTTGCTAAACAGCTCGTATCATGCTTATATGATTAAATAATTTGTAAGAATTTCACATACGTATTATTGTTATCAAATTTATATTTTTTATTATTTAATGAATGTTTTGTTGTTTTTTAAGTATTTTTTATTATTTATTCTATGTAACAATCTAATAGAAAACTTTTTTTTAAATAAAATTTTTCTAATCTTATGAATAAATTATCTTTACCATAATCTAAGTATCATAACTACATAATTATTAGTATATTTTTATTCAATGTACTCCCTTTCAATATTATAATAATTTTCTTTTTCTTTATTAAATATGATATGTGATATGTGACTATATCGAAATATAAGAAATTGATTATTTATTTCAATTTGAAGCGTTTATTTAATTGATGTTAACATATATAACTTAATTTCACTTGTATAAAATTAAATATTGTTAAATTTTAAATAATTTTTCATACTAATGATTATTTTCAACCTAAATAAATATATAACAAAAGCTTTTTTTTCAAAAAGTCTACATTAATATTATTGCTTTACAAACTATAATGGATAGAATTTCAAAGATTTATAAGTAGAATAAAAACATATACTCAATGTATTTTAATTTTTTTACTTCATTCCTTTTCACTGTTTATTAATATAATAAAATATTTAATATTTCTATTTTAATAATTAAGAATATATTAGAAAGTTTCAAGTTGATATTTTTTGTAATCTAATCTTAAACTATCATCGTCTATATACTTCATTTTGAATAGACTTTTTTTAACCTTGTTGATCTTAATATTGAATGATATAATGTCAATAGAAACTTATAATATTAGTTAAAGTTTCTTGTAAGAAAAATATTAGATTTTTAACACAAGCAAAATTTTATAAAAGTATTAGGATCATTATATTATATTGGATCTTTAAAATAAAAAGACTGTAATGAAGGATATCTTAATAGGAAAAATTTTTTTACTCAATTTATCATTATTTTATAAGAATATTTAGTAAAACTAATGTATTATTTTTAATATAAAATGATATTTACTTTATATTAATTTAAAATATAACATTTCAATTGCAACTATTATGATCACACGCAATTTAAAAAAAATGTACTCTATGATTTGAAAATAGATTAGATCATTACGATTTTGTTTTTAATTTTGAAATTATTAGTTATTAATTAATTCGGAAGATAGTTTTTCAATAAATTTTCAATAAATTACATTTGCTTTGATATAAATTGTATAATAAGAATAATAATTTTCAAATATCAATGCATATATATGTAAAGTGGTTAAATATTTATTCAGAAAATAAAAATATTATATAAAAATATATACTATAAAAATAAGATAATTATGTTTATTTTCAATGATTTATAAATATAATTTTATATATAAAATTAATATTTTTTTAATTATAAAAAAATACGGCTTAAAATATTTAGAAATAAATACGATTATTCAAATTATATTAAATCAAAACTATAAATTTTTAAATGATTAATTAAAATATATGATATGTACATTATGTATAATACATTTCTACTGAATGGATAATACGATAGAAATATTGTAAAAATACAAGGCACAATTTAATTACAGACGATTCATTCGGATCGATTAACGCAGAAGAATTAGTTCGGCAACAAATGTCATATTGTTAAATAATAGCTAGACTTAACCAGAATAAATTTTGCTGTCTATTTTAGTATATACATTATAAAATTTATATGTATAAATCTATTTATTTTAATGTCACCTTATAAAAAACATAAAATCACTAAGAACTCGTTTCAATATTTTTGAAACGTATTCGCTTGAGCAATATCAAGCTCAATCTGCAAAACCGAAGTTTATCACGTCTAGAAAATTAGTTCGCGATAAAAATAAAAGGTGCAAATCCTGCAGTGAAGGCAATTCTCGTGCTATCTTGATCACAATCTCAATCTTAACTCATAATAACCGCCTTATAGATGAAAAAAGACACAGGATAAGAAATTAAAAATCAGCAACGGCGCCGCGTCGCAGACGAGTGAAAGGTTAAACGTCCAATAGTCGCCTGAATCATTCTATCAGGGCTCGCATTCGTACTTGCGTTTTTTTGACGTGCGAGCAAATGTTATCTCCCATATTTTTTCCGGATTAAATGAGCAGTCCTGATTAAAGGCGTTTTTTGGCCAGCTCTAGTAATAGCTGATAAGATCCATTGACAGGAATATTTATAGAGCGCACATCGGGAAGATAATCTCACGCAACAATAGGGAAACCGATCGACATGCATTCTACGATTAGTGCCGTTGATTTACCCTTCCAAAAATATCTTTGCGGCCAGCCATTCAACCATGAATTTTTATGATGTCTGCAAGTCGAATTTAGTACCTGCGGCTTGCGAATCTTAAAGCAAAGGTTTATGGATAAGCATAGTAAATGCTTAACATTCCTCCTGTATTGAACTATCACTGCTTAATATTATTACTGCCATTTTTTATGAAAGTTCTAAATATTGAATACTTATTTGATATAAATAAATTTCATAACTTCAAGTTTACCAAAAACATATTATGTACTTTGAGATATGGTGAAATGAAACTTATAAATTTGATTTTTTCTTTTGTAAATTCTCATTTAAATTATTTTTCTACGTTGGTAAAAGTTTGGTTCCTATTTGAATAAACCAAATTTTATAAATTTGAGTATACTTATATAAAAATTCTTTACTTTTTTCTTGTTATACATCATGGAAATTACAAGTAATTAGATATGCAGTTAAAAATTATAAATTTTTCCTACTATGACATAATTTATACTATTCATAAATATATTCATAACGTATGAGAGAAAATATAAATAGTACAGTTTATCTTTAGATATTATGACGTTCTTGTAAAAATCTAATCAAAATTCTTGATTAAGAACTATAATTCTATTATCAATAGTCTCCTATGCATTTGAAAGTAAATGCAATCCAAAGAAAGTAATAAAATGCTAGTATCATTTTATTTAGAATTTATTCATTGCATTTTATACATATAAAACTTCTGATTTTTTATTATTAATTATAAGCACTTTTTTATTTTTATATGTTAAGCATTATTAAATAAAATTTATTTATTATTAAATATTTTTAAAAGCACATTATATTTATTTAGTATTATATTTTATACAATACATTTTTAATGTTTACAAAAATATATAAACTTAAAAGAATAAAATGTTTGTAAATATGTTGTTGTATATATTGAAAAAAAATAGCGATACTATTCGTATTATTAAAATTGATATTAAATTAGCTAAATTTGTAAACTTCATTAAATATGATTTAAATGAAAATAGAATGCTCTTATTTTAATTTATAGAAACAAAGTTATTAATGTTACAAGGAATCAATAGTCAAATTTCAAAAAATAAACAATTACAATTAAAGAAATTTGATTTTTATATATAAAAATACGTAAATATTTAAATAATTAAATTTTTTAAATTAAAAATCTAACGATTTATATTTGATATATTATCAATAAATTAATACAAAATTATTATAAATATAAAAGGTGTTAGAATAGATTTTCATAAGTATTAAATTATAAAATTGCTGGTATAAAACTAAGAGTTCAGGACTACAAATTGAACATTAATAAAAGACTTATATTTCGTTTATAGTTTAGAATGATTTACATTTACTAGATGTGTCAGTTGCTGGTTTATAAAGCCATATCGTTAAATGAAAAATACAAAATTTAATTTTAATGTACTAAATATATTTACTATTTACTAAGAATTTTGCATGTTCAAGCATATATCTTATGTAAAGAAATAGCATATTTCATTCTCTTTATATTGAATATCTTTATTTATTAATTTTATAGAGCGAATTAATAGATATGAAATGGGATGAGATAGTAGAAAATTACTTAAAATACAAATTATTTGTTATATTTTGTAAAAATAATTATTTAACAACTTATTTAATTTTTAAATATTTAATTTATATTGTAAATATTACTTTAAAATCTGTAGTAAAAAATCATATTAAAGATTAAATCTTGTATATCTTAAAAAAAATTATATTAGTAGTAAACTTTATATCGCAAATAAAAAATAGTACAAAAATAAATGGAACTAATTAAATTTAATTATTTATTAAATATATAATCGAACTTTTTATAAATATAATGTGTGGTACAAAAACATAATTTTATAAATTATAAAACTTTTCAATAAAAAAATTAAAATTAAATAGCTTTCTACTATTTTATTTCGAAAAGTTTGTTAAAATACTAAATCCTTACTTAATTCAAAAATATATAAATTCTATTTACATATTGAACATTTTAATAAATTGATTTCTAAGGTAATACATATACTCGTATTTTTAAATCCAAATTTTTCAGGATTAATGAATATTAATACATACGCGTTTAAATAAGCGAGATTGTTGGAAAATTAATCCAATGTACATACAATATAATCTAATTTCAAAATATGTTTGTTCATAACTAATAATTATTTTCATTTATTTGTAATTTAAGAATGAATGGGACGATTTGTTGTCGTGTAGAAAATGCTTACCATGAATGATTATCGGTACTCTCTGTGAACACTTGCCTTCTTTGTAATTCTAACGATATAAATAATACATTATATAAAAAATTTAATTCTTCAAGTGTTAGGTCTCTCATCATTAAAAAAGGAACTGCGTTCAAACTTATTTAAAATAAGTTTCCGTCGCAGTTAATATTTTAATTTACAAAGAAACATTATGACCTTCTGAATGAAAATTAATCTCTTCTTTTCATAATTATATTTAATATTTATATTTTTATAATAAGGTTTATTCATTATTTAAATTAATATTTCTTTTAATCTTAGAACGTTTTCTATTTTATGCAAGTAAATTGTTTAATAACGATATGAAAATAGTTTTGAAAGTATATTCCAATTTAATTTATTTGAATTACATGAAATCGATTTTTTTATTTTTGACTCATAAGTTAAAATTATAATGTTAATATAAATAATGTTTATTTCTAGTACAGCCAGCTTCAAATTCATTTCTTATAAAAATTTTAATATGAAATAAAATTAAGTAATATAACAAGATTAATAACTGAGATAATAATAAGAATACATATTTTTATCCACTATCGTCTAGGTTCATGTATAAATGTATTGAACAATCCGATAAATATGCCGATTTATGAAAAATTCTAGGAGCTAATTAAGCAGCTGCAGCTCTTGAATTGAATTTAATGAATGGATACAGATAAATGATACAATCGCAAAAGGCAAGACTCTTCGTATGTATTTATATACAAATATTATTTATAAATAAGTAATTTAATAAATTATTTTGCCAACAAAGAATAGACTGATTTACCGATGTCGATTAAAAATTAAAAAGAAACAAATGGATTATTCATTGCAAGGAAAGAATTATTTAACTTTAAATCACAATTTAAATATGCATCAATGAAATAAAAGCTTGATAATAAATGTTTATTCATTAATTAATAACTTAAAAATTAAATACTGTACAATAAGTCAGTATAACTCAATACATTTTGTAAAAGAAGCATCTCAATTTTATGTACTTTACGTGTCTTATTAGAAAATCTTATTATTTATGTCTCTTTTTAGATATCAAAATTTATGCATAATATATATAGAATAATTACTTTGTACTTTTATTTTATTGTAAAATTCGTAAGACTGCAACTTCTTTTCTTAGAAAAAAAATTTTTTAAACAGTTTTCAATAACAAAAATCTTATTTACTTAATATAAAAAATACATTCTTCACAACACTAATAAGTGTATACCGATATTTATGTAGCTTAAATAGGAAATTTTAGTATTTTACCGACAACAGAATAAAATAATAGTGTCTTTCTTAAATACTATAGATACGAAATTAATTTTTCATTGATAAATCAGATGAATTTCATCACTTTGTTAACATGTTTCAAGAAAAAGTGTACACATGAAAAAAAATAATTATATTACATGTAAAAGAAATTTTATTTATAAAAATATAAAATACATAAAACTGATTTAAAATTAAATTATTGTGTGATGTATTATCTTTCTATAGTTTATGGTAAAAGAATATTTTATAATTTGCGTGGTAGAAATACTTGTATAAAATATCCATATGTCTGAACTAATAATAGCTTAATTTACAGTTATTGTTGCAACAAAAATTTATAAGAATAAATTAAGGAGAATATATTCGAATAGTTTTTAAAAGTTATTACATCTTACTATTATTTTAAATAAGGCTTTTTATAATTTGTAACGATACACACTTATATTATTTCAACCAATGCTTTAAAAAAATTTTAACCCACATTTTTCTTAGAATTTCTTTAACATTCATATAATGATCAAAATTAAAATTAATTAGTTATGGCTAATAATCTAGTAAATTAAAATAAATAATCCATATAATAATTTATTATTCTTATACGCACATTTAATTGAAAATATTGAATCAATTTTTGTTTCAATGCATTTAACAAATTTTTGAAAATTTAAAAAAATTTGAACTTGAAAATTTTTTGCTTTTAAATGCACATTATAGAGAAGTATATCCATCGTCATTATTATTGATACCAATGTGATGATATAAAAGTACATTAATCGAGTCAATTTGTTGTTTGGTATGTCCTCTAGAATATAATGTAAGACTGTTTTACCGTTCTAAAATTCTTTTAAGTTAATATCTATACTGATATTTAAAAGATATTTTATAATCTCGGGGAAATGGCCTGCAAGATAAAACGGCATAAGATCAAAAATATCTCTGGCTATTAAATCCGCTCCATTACGAATTAAGAGCGACATAATATGATCTCGATCAACATGAGAATTAAATGCACAGTGTAAGGGCGTAGAATATGTATTTTTCAACTATTTACATCTGAGCCTTCTAATAATAGCCGATTTACCAATAAAAGTTATCTGAGTTCACTACTTTGTGCAAAGGAGTTTCAACTCCTTGACACTTTACATTAACATTGTCTCCATACTCCGAAAGAAGATCGGCTAATTACAAGTCACCTGTACAAAAGGAAAAAACTAAAAATTTAAATAATTCATCGTATTTTTCAATGAAAATAATTCTAAATCATTTATTAATAAAAGTAAATATAATAAAATATTCCGAAAAATGTTTATAATTTAGATTTGCAGTTTCTTTTGTTCTATAATATGTAAGATCGTAATATTAAAGGGCATAGGAGTTTTATTTTATTCTGAATAATTAAGATATAATAAACATGTATATATATGTCAGATTGTTGTCAAAGCCTCAAGATTTATATATAGTTACGAGCAATTAGAATTTAAATACTCGCAACTTATCTGGTTTTTTGGCCTACACATTATATTAATACTGAGAAAGAAGTAATTTATTTGCAAACATACGTTCAAATCATTTCATTCTTCTATTATAATTAAATGAATTATTGAATTAAAGGAATTTATCTACTAATGTGAATCGGAGATAATGCTTTGAAAATAATAAAATAATAATGTAAATATGAGTTTCACAAATCACCTCTCTGTTATCTTATATCAATTACTATGCAACCTTCAAGAAACTTTATGCTTATCATACCTTACAATATGTTATATATACAGTTTATATAAAAAGAAAAAATTTCTTATCTATATGAGATGAATATTTAATAGAAATATAATTTAATTGTATATCATAAAATTGTGCTGATAGTTTGTTATTAAAATATATCGTACATAAAATGGATATAACATATTTACTTTGTCAATTTAATGGGTACTAAGTTAAAATATAAGTATATATTTAAATTTTTAATTTATTTCGTGATTTTTTTTATTATTGAGTTTATTCTTAGTATCTTAGCATCATTTTATGAAAATTGAAATTTTAAATTTTTTTAAATTAGCAATTAAGTTGCTTAGAAATTATTAAAATTTTCAAATATTAATTAAACCTGTAAGGTAACTTGTTATTCCATATATATATAGTATCTCTATAATCATTGTTTAACGCTAATAGATATTCTCGAATATCATCTTGTTATTAAAATTGTGGTGTATTAGTATCATTATGCAGCTTGAGAACGTGCTCATAATATTCTAATGAATTCATGTTATATTGATGAATTTTCATTCTATCTGTTTGAGTGTGTTTTTTGAATGCTGGAATAGTATATGAATTATTAATACATGCACGTTTTCTCTTTGCTTTATAAATAAATAAAGTTCGGTATCAATTGTAGTTTTATCAATAAGGAAAGAAATGAAAAATTATTAACGTTAACATAGATATTGTTTTAGCTTATTTAATTTCGATATTACTTAAAAAATTGCAAAAATATTAAAAAATTAAAAATGGTAAATATTTTTAATTGTTTATGTAATTAATATTAAAGTTATGAATTAATTTATTATTAGTAATTATTTATTATTAATAGTAATCGAAGAATTGACACTACTAATAGACACAAAAATCTTATATGATCTTTATTATGTTATTATTATAATATTATATAATAATTAGTGTGCATTAGAACCAATTTTATAAAAATAAAATTAATACTAAACTAGAACCATCTATTTTGTTAAAATAACACTACTATAAAATAAATTATCCATAGAAAACTAATTTTTATAAAATATAATTTATCTGTACTTAATTCAATAGTAAATTTTACTTTTTTATATAAGTTTGTATAAAGTAATAGATTTGAATTCAATGGAGTCTCTTATATTTCATAAGAAGATATAGATTACATATATATATTTATAAAATATAGATTTTGAGATTTAGATATTCGAGAATATATCTTACAGATAATTTATCAATGAAATAGTAACTTAAAAAATAGAATGAATGAGATATAATTTATTAAATCGTTATTTTCTTGAATCTAAGAAATCACAAAAATTGACTGAAGCAGTTATTAACTATTTCAATACTGTCGGCGCATCGTTAAATTATACTCGGCCAAAAAACTGTTTAAACTTGTATGCATAAATATATTGAAGACAAAGACAATAAATTTGCCTTGAGAATAAGACACGGTGAAAATGTAGAACATTTCAAATTAATTCTTGAATCAACGATTAATATAAATACTTAGAATTCCTTTAGAAGCATAAACAAATATGTCAAGTGGCGAGTAACAGGAAACGACTCATTTCCTATCTATTGCGAGACCACGTGATCAAAGGCGAACGGATTCATATTGCTAGCCTACAAGCATATATGGACGCAGGCACTTTCAAGAAACTAAGGAAGAAAGAAGCAAAGCGAAAAAATCGGATCGTGGTTACTCTAAAGATTTCCGGACAAACCGGAGCCTGTATACATCACGTATATACGCATGCCCAGAGGTACGAGTCCTTATCGGGTATCTTTTGGAATGCGTCGCCCAGGCTCTCGGTCACATTACACTCGATTTATCTTCACGCGTGTATTTATTCAAGGGTGAAGGAGAGGGAGGTCTGCCTCCGGACCAGATAACGTTATGCAGCCTACCCCCTTATGGGGAACATGTTTGTGTGAACGTATACAGCCGGAGGAACTCACTTCTCTCTGCTCAAGAACCGGCGTGAGAGGCAAAATGCGAGATTTGAGATGAGAAAAGAAGGAGGGCCTATAAAAGAAGGAAAGTGATGTGAATTTTGAAAAATAAATTACTGGGAGAAATAGCCTTCCACTTTAAAGTGCTTATAAAGCAGTAGAGCTCCCAAATAAATTTTAAACAATAAATTTTATTTAGTAATTAGTTGGATCGATTAATGTTACAGTTTAGCTTTAAAATTATTAGTTTAATAGTGTTTTTAAACTTTTATTTTATTTTTCATTTTTACTTTTATTTCTGATAACATATACCTTCATTATAACTTCAGATAATCACGTTAAATTTTTTAGGAAAGCATTCTTTTATATTTGCTAGTTCAATTACATAAATCAAATATTTAAAGTTTATAAAATGAAATGAAATTCGTTATAATAATTTAAAATTAATACAGCTCAATGAGTGACCTTCATGTATGGATTTATTATCCATGTACCTTATAATTTATGTAAAAATTGATACTATTTAATATTACATATTTATGACATTTTTAAATTGTTAATTATTATTATTCTTAAATGTCGTGTAATATATTTTAAAATGTAAATAACACATTACGTTAAATCGAAACAACATTAATTTTATAACTGAATTGTACCAAGACAATGATTTCATAAGGAAAGCATAAGAGAGATAATGACGAATGGAAGATATATAAAAATGAGAAGAGAGTGAATTAAAATGTGACAACTCCTTAGCTTGTTTTTTCCTATGTTATTTTTAAGAGTAATTCAATATCATATTTCACCGATAAGAACGGCCTACTCACACTGAAGTACTTCGACATATTTAAGTTGAGCTATATAACTAAATATTAATTTGAATGAATTTTTTATTTTACTAATAAATTTAAATTCTGTGTCATAAAATAAAATTTAAAATATTTAAATAAATTTTTAAATTGTCCTATATATATTATATTATATGCCACTGTGATTGTTTTAAGTAAAAATTATGTAAATTTATAGTTACTTTTGTATATTTACTTCTTAATTATAATTATCTAAAAGCAATATTTTTTTATAATATATATACATGGATGTGGTAAATAAACGTCAATTTTTGCACAATTATTGAATGTATAAAACTAAAGAATCTATTATATAATTAATATTATAACAATTTTTCATCACTAGAATACTAAATATATGTTGAAATATTTAATCGAGCATTAATGAAATAAAAATGAACGATTTTATAGTTATTAATGGAATTGAAATATATACATGCGTATATGTATATATTAAGTTCAATATAAGTGCAATATTATTCTATTTAACGTTTAATTAATTTAAATGTTTACATACTGTAAATATATAATAATAATAAAATAAAATAAGAATGTTATTACATTTTATTTTATAAAGTTAAATGGAAAGAATATTGGAAACTATCTTTGAGTGTAGATATTATACGTTTAGTAATGCACTTATAACTTATATGGGTAATCAGATTCATTAATTTCACTATTTCAACATAAATCACTGCTGCAAATTTGTTCATGATGGTTACCTTTTGTTAGTTATTTAAAAATATAAATATAAATTTTTTATATTTAGAAACATATTTTATATAAAATCATCTTGTTAATAGAAATACTTAAAGTAATTTGTTGACTAAGTGAAGTAAGAGGTAAATATAAAACTTGTATAGTACAAAAATTACTTGATTAATCAACAAACAAAGGAATAAAGGACCATTTTATAGCGAATTTTGAAAAACAACTCTTAAAAGTCCAGAATTTATGGCAAAACCAAAAAAGTAAATCCCTTTCATTCAATGGAAATTAGAGAAAAATTATACTGAAATATTTATACTAAATTGATTCTCTAAAGATTGATATGTACTACTCAACATTTAATCATTGATTGATAGTATGTCATTAAAATTAACATTAATTAAAATTAATAGTAATTAACATTTAGTTTTTAACACTTAAAAACTTCATTTAATCTACACTTTTATATATTTTATTAAAGACTTAATAATATGTATATGCATAAATTAAAAATAAAAGTAGAGTTTGCATACATTATTTAAAAAGAAAATAGAATACTTGATAACAAATTAAAAATGGAAAATATTAAAATTTAATTAATTACAAAGAACTTCGTAAATAATTTATTAAATATTATATTTATTTTAATCAATTTTATTATATTAATATGCAGGAAAATTTGGAATAATAAAAAATAATTATTCTAATTTTATAAATAAATTAAGAATTGCATAATTTGAAGGCCTAATGAAGTTACAAAGTAAATGCTCAAAATGTTATCAAATATTTTTTTTAAATAAATAACTTATTTTATATTAAATCTATTAGTTCATTTCTCAAGATTATTTTTTTCTTATAGTGTAGATTTTTATTACATCTATATAATTTTTAGCATAGTATTACGATATTATTATTTTGAATATTCTCATCAAATCTAAATATATCTTGATGATAACTGTATTATAATTGACTATTAAAATCAAATTTTTTAAAATTTTTAATGTATCTTTATTTATGATTAATAAAAAATTTTAAGATAAGATTAAATAAAGTGTAAATAAATATATTTAATTCATTTCGCTTATTGCTATTGATAATGTTCAGATGTAATTATTAGGTAAATGGTTTTTTTAGTAATATAATTAATGTTATTATTATTTGTAAATTATATTAAATAATTAATATTTTATTCTTAAAATATAAAAATAGATTTTAATTTAAGCTACCTTACTGGATTTTTTAACTTCATAAAAATATTTAATCAAGTTTTGAAATTAATAAAATTTCTTTCGGATATAAAAGTATGATATAAAAAACATTCTATTTTGTGAATTATTAACTGAAATTTAAGGATAAATAATTTTGTAAATGATAATGTGAAATATTTTTTTTTATTTTGTTTTAAATTTTTTCACAACAGTATTTAAATTAAAGCATGCATTGAAATTATTATAAAAATATTTAGTCAAAATGATAGAGTATTAATCTAATTTTTTGAAAGTGTAAAATTAGATAAATATTTCAAATTGTTTCTTTTCCATCATATTAATTAAAATTGATTTTATAATAATCTAAGAATATTCAAAGCAATGACAACTTATAATAATAATAATACGAAGAAGAAAATAATAATTCATGCTTTCTAAAATGCATATTAATTCATGCATGTTTTAATACATTTATAATCTAAATTTCAAGTATTTAACAATGAATTGATTTGAAAGAAAATACATTTAAGTTTATAGTAAAAACTATTTTTAAAATATTAAATTTAATAAATGATAGTTATCATATAATTATAAAATCATTAATAAATAAGAAGTTTCTTATTCCATAAATTAAAAATAAAAGTTTATTATAAACAAAAATAAAAATGAGTATTAAAAAAATGTTCTTATTTATATATTTTTTAAATTTAAAAACTCGTATGTATTCATACAAATGTTTGTAACAGTAATATTAATATCATATAATCTTTATAATATTTGATGTGATATTCAAAGCAATTTTACTATTATACTACATTTACTTGTTACTAACTTTATTTATCATCGAAATTATTTTTTTTATACTACTTAAAATTATATTTAGATTAAATTCCTGATGTTATAAAGCATAATTTGAAGATAATTCTACGACTTCTGTTGCTAAAATATAATATTTATTTTAAGTATTATATCTTCGTGTAAATATAAAGAAGTGATTTTTTTACAATAAATTTTATTCTTTATTGTATAATTTTTATTGCAAAATAAATAACTATAACGAATTAAGAACAAGAAAATAATCGCATATTAATCGGTTCATTGTCTTTTATGCATGCAAATATAACCGATCTATAGAAAAAATATTCTAGTACTTTCTTCCATCCAAAAGCTTTTTTGCTAAATATATAATAACGCGCCATATAAATTTTTACTTTTTGTATTAATAATTTAAACTTCTAAATACATTTCCAAGCAAAAATGTACATTATGCGAGTTATGTTCAGCCATCAATTAAATTAAAACTATGGATAATTATACGTAAGAAAAGAGAAGTTTGTTACTTAGAAGCCTTATTTACATAAATATTATAGGCTAAATTAATACATTCATTTACTCTTTTTCTTTTTCTTTTTTGACTATACGAAATCAAACAAATGATATTTAAAAAAGTAATACATTTAAAAAATTTTTTTATTTGAATTTTAATTATTGGTCAATATTAATCATATTACAATTAGTCTTATTATATTAAATATAATAATTTTATAAACTATGAAATTGAAAATGATATTAAATCATAATATTGTTCGTAAACAACTAAAAAGAATAATTATCTTTAAATTCAATTTATTTTATAAACATTTTAAGATTAAGTAAAAATAATTAATTAAGTAAAAATACTTTGAAAAGGTGTTATAAAGTAAATATTTATCGAAGAATAGATTAAAACTGAAATTATAAAATATAATATACTTAACATTGCGATAAATTTTAACCATATGTAATATAAATAACTTTGTGTATTTTTATGTATTTACACGCGCATTTGTGAATTGTAATTGCATATATTTATAAATTTTTATTCTTATTTTTATTTTAATTTAATTTTTTTATAATAAAATTACAAAAGTAAAGAAAAAATTAAATGATAAAAAACTTATTTTTAAATAATAAAAAATTACTTATTTCGTATATGCATTCATAAATTATCGTTAGAATAAATTTTTCTTGTAAATATTTAAACATTGCATTTGTACAAAGTATTAAATATGTATTGCAAATACGGTTAACAAGTTAGTAATAAAACGTTTTATAAAGCTTTATTAAATTTAATGATTGGCACTTTTGTTTTATGTAAAGCTATTTTTTCACTAAATTATAGTTTTTATAAATTGTAATGTATACAAAGAAAAAACGTACAGTTATGTGAAGAAAATAAAATTATTATATGGAATGCATGAAAATGTTTTATATGCACAAAATGTCAAAAGTGGCGCCAGTGAAAATTTATACTTGGAGTATACAGTGGATATTGAATACTATTAAAAACTACATAATTTCTTAAAATATTGAGGTGTGTATTTTGAAATTCTAAAAATTTTATTTACGTCATGCAAGCATTATTCGAGAAAAAATAACATTATTTTTAATTCTACTATTAATTCTTGGAATACTAAAAAATTTGATTTCAAAATAAATAGTTTGATGTAGAGTGTACGCACAATTTGTGTAGACTGCTTCATTTCGATGTTGATAAAAAGTTAGCTTAATTTTCAAGCCAGTTGAAATGTTGAGTTGGATGAATGAAAAATAAAAGAGAAAAATAACCCTTATCGTACGTCGAAACATCTTGTGAACTTAAGTGGCGTTTGAGAATTGATTTCTTCCTGATTGTGTTCACAGGTGGTTTGGCTGACCGCAGTCCTTTGCACACGGCTCGTTGTCGCCAGTAACCAGACGTTGAATTTTTCCTCTCGCAAATTTAAAGATCACGACTCAGGAGGGGAACAGTTTACTGATTGGTAAGAATTCTAGTTTTACCTTGTTTAACTTTATGTGGTGAGGGTAGAGAGCACTTAAAATTTTAAATAAAATTTTAAAATAAAACATGTTTTTCGTCCATCAAAAAAAATTTATTATACTATTGTCTTAATCTTTAAATTACAAATAAAATAAATTTTTTATAAATACAGAAATTGTTTGTACAACACGTTAACATCGTAATATACTGTGATTTA
Source organism: Dolichoris vasculosae (assembly GCA_018907195.1). Taxonomy (NCBI): domain Eukaryota; kingdom Metazoa; phylum Arthropoda; class Insecta; order Hymenoptera; family Agaonidae; genus Dolichoris; species Dolichoris vasculosae. Next base: position 3,063,493 of record JACCHY010000014.1, on the reverse strand, counting down.
TTACTATTGACTTTAGAGCTGTCATGTTCCTAAACAGGTTAGATTTTTAAATTAAATTCATAATAAATTGAATAATTTATGTAAAAATATTAAGACTCTCCATGAATTACAAATATAATTTGAGTATGGATTACATTCTCTATCAATGTGCTTCTTTAATCTCCAGTATCTTATTTAATTTATGACTTATCGTAACGCATTATAATGATATTTTGATAGATTGTTGAAATAATATTGTATTATTCATTAAAATGATTAAATATATTTACGAAAGTCATTAAATGATGATGATGATGATAAGACATGTACCGCTTATTTGTCACATCGAAAATTTTATTATTTGCTGTGTTTAATAAAATAGATTGAATTTATTATTTTAATTTAAATCTCTTCTTTGAAAATTTTATAAAGTATTAATGCCTATATTTTTTAATTAAATAAGGATACAAACCATATATTATTAATATTATTTTGTTTGTATTTTTATAATGCTTTAAAAATATATATATACGAAATTATATAAGTACCTATAAAAAAGTAATAAATATCCAGTATTTGAAATTTAACAATAAATATTGCTTAAAAATAAATTTTGCATAAGCTTTAATATAATTTTTTATGATAAATGAATAATAATATAATTTAATTAATTTATAAAAATTATTAAATTGTCCTTATCGATATTTTTCAATACATATTAGTAGAAAATTTATAGTAAAGCCATTGTATCAATATAATAAATTATTCTTATTAAAATAAAAAAAATCTTTCTTATGGTAAAGATTTTTTTTAAATATTTAAATTTTATTTGTTAAATCATAAATCACATCCAAATATATCTCATAAGAATCCATTCTTGAAATGAATATGTACAACATAATAAATATATTAATCAAAGTTAATATAGTAATTAAATTAAGTTATTTTTTAAAATTCATCATTTATTAAATAAATAATTAAATAATTTCAATTGAAAAAAATGATTAAAGATTTTAAAAAATTTTATGGAAATATTGTGTAATCTGTACGAGTCAAAAGTTTAGTAATAAAGATTATTAAAAATCAGCAATAAAATTTTTCTTGCAATAGTAGGAAAAATTATTCGTAAATTATTTGTTTATTTGTATATTTTATTTAAACATTAATAGAAAATCCTAAAAAGATATATTTTTTCAAGAGAAAAATTGAGTCTATTTTATAGAAATTTGTTCTTCAAAAAATAAATAATTTAATAAAATTTAAAAGTTGGTATTTTTTAATTTAATGTTATAATTAACATTCGATTTTTTTTTTATATATTTATTCCTTAACGTTATATTAGAATTGTCTAAAATTAAGAAATCATATCAATAATACAATTGATTTATTATTTATTATTATTTTTACTTTATATTTTTGATAGTTGCACTCGCAAAAAAGAATTTTTATAAAAATACGCATAAATATGTATTTTAATAAGTTATTTAAATATATATTTTTATAAGTTATTTAGTTTAAAGATTTTTCTAAAAAATATTTTATCAAATGTAAAATTTTTTCGTGTAGTATTTAGCAAACTCATGAAATTTAAAAACTTTATACTTATAAGTCTTTTTGGGATTAATTTACTTATTTTTCTCGAAAATATGTGAAAAAAATTTAATTTATTAATTACTGCGTTTCTAAGTTACTGAGATTTTTCATTTTACCTATATCGTAAGTGTAAATATAATAGTATACAAGTATATAATAAGCTTGCTCGCAATTACAGGACGATACCTCTCGAAGAGTCAACAACGAGGCGTATGACTTACCCGGAAATGCAGAAGCTTATAAGGCTGGAGGGTGGCGAAGAGGGTTTGCCAGTCGACTGTTGCCCGACGATAGAGGAAATGGTCGAGCCCCGTGGTGGTCGAAATCGAGACAATATGTATGTCGAGCTGTACCGAGATGGCGAGAATGCGCAGCGTTTCTTCGAGTATTCCTGTAGACCAGAAGTCCTCGACAAACCTTGCAGGTTTATTGACCGCAAGCTTCAGGCCCAATCCAGATGTGTACAGAAGTTCTCGTATACCTATGCTATCGTCCAGAATCCTGGCTCGAAGGTGGAATAATATTATTATCTTTATATATAATTTTATTTTTATGAATACTTGTCTTATTGTAGTAAAAAAAGAATGTATATATAGTTTTCAGCCAATATAAGTATAAAAAATATATCTATTTTTAGTAACAAAAATTTTTAAATAAAAACTTTAAAAATATGAATTTTTTATAAAAATTTAAGAGAAGTATGATTTATATTAAAAGAAATATCTGCATAAGATCGAGTATAATAATTTCATTATAGTTGATCATGTTCAACTAGATTTACTCTGCCAACGACACCAGTAATTTGTTTCTACCTTTAATGAAATTAGCTTGATCGTTGAGAATTCATTTATAATTGAGAAAAATTCTTTTAATGAATCTAAGTGCCATTCAAATGTACTATTAAAAGTTTATCATATCTAATTGATTTGTCACATATATATGAAGAATTAAATATTCCTATTTATAAAATACTGCGTATAAATAATAATTATTATAATATAATAGAGAAATCAGCTGATTGGATAAAATTTTTAATTAAAAAATTAAATATAATTAAAAAACTTTTCAAATTGGAAAGCCCCAGGAAATTTTTTTTTTGTGAAATTTATATTGTTCAATCTAGCAAAGTACTAAGTTGTTTTTTGTATGTATTCTTTTATGATCTTCTACCTTGTGCTATATTTACTATATATGCATTGTCTATAAATCATGAGCTATAAATCACAAGCTATAAATACAAGTATTATGCAAATGCATTAGGTGTAAATTATAAAACGAGGAACTCAAGAACTTCCCGCAGTCAAGTAGAAAACAGGAAAGAATCGAGGTCGTTTATACATCATTTCTACATAATGCCTGTATAATTTTATCAATAGGAGAGCGAGGAACACCGGAGGCATCGTCACAGGGAAGAGCAGCATCAATTCCCAGCGTTCCCGGGTAGCAGCAGTGGAGCTTCATCCTGGACTCTTGATTATGTTAAGGTGCGAAGTGGCTGCAGCTGCGAAGTGACACCCAAACCGAGGAAAAGGAAACTGGCGGCGATGAAAGTCAAGAGGGCCAGGAGTAGCAGGGCGCGGTTGCACATTGCGACCGGCGACGGATACATCCTCGGCGATCAGGCAAACTCCAGCGGAGAGGTGTGACATGAGATGAGAGGAACGATGCCAAGCAGCTATTACCACAGTCTTATTACAGGATTAAATTATATTACGATAAATGCGCGGATTATAAATTCTCTTTGTCTCTTCTTATTTCTTATTTTTTACAAAGATGGACGGATACAGAGGTGTTTTTATTCTGCGTGAGTGCATTTTCTAGTGAAGTTTTTTTAATATTATTACTATAATATAGTGTATCTGTTGTCTTGTACGATATTCGCACAAAAACACGCGCGCGCGTGCGCGCGCATGCACATATATTTCTCTCTATAAATTGTATGCGGCCAGTGTTTGCTACCATTTGTACGTAAATGAAAAAATGCGTTTATTTATAATAATTTTAGACCAGTTTTTTGTATCGTATAATTACTGTTAAAGAAATGAAGGAGCTTATATTTTTGAGTTTTTCTATGCGATAACGTTTATTTGCTTATCTTTGTGTAGTTTTTGGTGCTTGGAGGAAATTCATCGTTACATTTGCTAATGCTTTATGTATGTAAAAATATGATATATCCAGAAAGATTCGTTTGATTTGATAAAATATATAATATTATCGAGTACCACAAGTTTTATTACCTCGTACAATGTAAGCTTTGAGTGTTTTTTTTTATTTTAATAAATTAATAATTTTTCTTTTTTAATAAAACCATTGATAAACTTGTAATACAGTTAGATACATTTTTCCACTTACTATACACGTGTTTAAAATTTATTGTATTTGATTAAAAAAAAATTCATGATAAGTTATTTTATAATAAATACAGCTAAATGTTATTTAAGTTAATATATTTACACCTACTTACGTGTCCACTCATACTGCTAATACATATATGCACGCACACTCATTTTAAATGAATATTTTTCTGAGTGCATGCTTTTTTTTATAGTTTTTATCAAATTTTTACAATATTTAAATTATAGATGATTATTTAACATATTTTTCATATTATCGTAGTTTTTGTTATGTATAAAGACAATTTATTATATAGTTTTTATTAAAATAATTTTGTAAATCTCAAATACTAGTCTTATACTTTAAACACAGAAAATATATTCTAAGAAGATAATAGGTTTTGCAATAGAGAAAGAAAATATATCTCCACGCACCAAAATTAATTAACTTTAGTTTCAGACGAAAAAATGAGTACTTATAAGTCGCGAAACTTTTATTTTTGCTAATCTTCGGATTAAGTAAAGGAAAGTAAAGAATCCATGTACCGCAATACGTATTTAATGTAGCGAGTATAAATATAAAACTTTACCGAATCATAAAAAGAATTATATGAATTGATTCGATATGTAATCCTTTAAAATATGTTACAATTTACTTTTGGTCTTATATATTTTTTATTTATATTGCTTAAAGTATTGTATTTTCCATTTTTCTGTTTTGCTACATCAACAAATAAATGGTGTATACACATGTATTTGTATATATACATATATAGTCTATTTGCTCTTCATATTGTAATCTCATGTATACTTAATTTTGTCTCATAATTATTTTGAAATTATAATCAAGCAATAAATACAGGAAAGATTATATATAAATTCAAATTATTTTTATATAATATTTCAAGAAAACGTATATAATTAATATTTGACATTTTAATCATACATTAATTTTTATGATCAAATTTAATTATAATTATTTTATACGTTTCGATTCATATTTAATTTATAAATAATTTTTTCCTAATTAATTTATGTTCCTGAATTAATTGTTTTAATCTAACAAAATACTTAATTTTTAATTACTAAACAAAGCAAAACATTCTTTTCCTTTAAAAAACATGTTAAAATATTAACTAATAAACTTTATGTTCGTATAATAATTATATTTTTATTCAATATTATTAATTTCTTTATAATTAATTACATAGATTTTTTATTTTGTAAATCAGCGAGTGTAAACTTAATTATTAAGCTTTAACTCTCTATAATATCTTTTAATCAACGATTTATACAGTTTCATGTACATAATAGTCTTCTTTTTTATTCATAGATCATTTCTTTCCTGTACTGTTATGTAAACTTTGTACATAAATAATATCAACAAAATAGTTCCTTGTTTGACTTCACCATGAAAGATTTCTAATATAAATCAAATTTCAAGAAAAATATAGAACATTAAAAAATATAATCCAGCATCATAATTTAAAAATCCTTGTTAGTGTTATTTATTTTGTTTTAACTAAATTTAAAGTAATAATTTATAGCAATATTTGGAATATCACATTATGGTATACATTTTGATAAATGAAAATGAATGTACAATTTGTGGTATATATCAGCTATTTGAATATTTGACAATCCACAAAACTATTTAAAAGGAATGAGCCTATACTTAAATTCAATATTTATGTATAGAAAATGAGTTCAGGGATTTGACCTCCTTCGATAGATGTTCCATTATTGTCACCAGCTTCGTAATTAAATAAAAATTTTACTTTACCATGTTCAGGTCCACAGTCTACAGTAACCCTTCTCATTCCTTTTGATCCATAATGAGAATCTGGGCCCTAAAATGATTTTGAGAATAAAAATTTCAATGTATCATTTAAATATATACAAAAATGTAAAAAAAAATTTTTAAAATATACAAACTTGAAATGTAGCAGAAGCCGTATAAATTGTATTTCGTAAAATTTCCACAGGTTCCTTAAATATCAAACGATAAGTATAATTAGATCCATCGCAACTAAAGCTTGTCGAATTTTTGGCAATTACTTTCCCAGAAGCAGTATGAATTAATTCAATTACAACATCATATTCTGCTGGACCAAATACACTACCATAAACTCCATACCCAACTAGAAATATTCTTTTATCCACATTAAATCTAAAAATTGTAATTATTTTCTCTGTAATATAATTAATTAGTTGAAAAACTAATCTAATATATAACTTCAAATTTTCAAAAACTATACTATAAAAAATTAAATTAGTAGTTGTATATGATTAACAAAATTGATATATTTGTGAAATAATTAAAGGATAATAATGATTATTTAATCATTTTAATAAATTCTTAAATAATTACGATGGAATACTTAATAAATTAATAATATTAATAAAATATTACCTAATTTGATCACTAGTACCATTATAACCCCATCGATTTTCTGTTTGCTGAAAACGACAAACAGTTTGTTCTTTACCAATCATAAGACATCGAGGCATAGCTTCAAATCCAACGCGTGGTTTTGGATTTAATGTAAAATATAAGAATATTGAAACAATCTATTAATTAAATAAAATATAAATTAAATTAAGTTTTTATATAAAATTTAAAAACAACCAAATCTTTTATACCTCTCTATCAGTTAATAATCCACATTGTGCCGGGCCACTAGCAAATTCTTCCATGGACATTAATGGAAAACGAACCAATGAAATAGCTCGACCTAAAACCGATCTCTGGTTATCTGGTGTTACCGGTAATTGTTGTCTTATACATTCTGCATCTGACCATCTACAAATATATTTTAAGTTCAGAAATTTTTTATTTAATATATAAAAAGTAAATTGTTAAAACTAAATTTTTTCATTTTTCAAGAATCATAAATTCAGTTGTAAAATCTATAAGATATATTCAAATAAAAAACATAAATTAAAATAAAATTAAACATTTTAAATCAACTAATCAAAAATAATATTATTTAAGCAATTTTTACCTAACAACTGCTTGAAAGATTTTTGATTCTCTAACACGAAGAGTATCACGTTGCAAAACAGTAATTAATGTATCAATATCAATATCAGTAAATCCATCAGCACTTAATGCATTAGTTGTAAATTTATCAATTGTATCAAGACAGACAGCAGCCAATTGAGGTTCATCAAATAATCGAGCTTGTGCAAGAAGCAGAAATGCATTATCAGTTGTCAAATTACTTCTTAAATAATCGACACAATGTTTTTCTAAAGAAGATACAGCATATTTTTTTGCTGTATACAATGTTGTCATTACTGTATCTGGATTTATGGATATTTCATCAGTATAAAGAAACAGAAGCACAGCTAAAAATGTTTCTGGTTCTACATCTGGTACTTCAATTTCATTAGATGAGGTTGCTAATGTACCGTTGAACATAGCATCAAATACAGCACTGCCAGAAGATAAGACTAATTTATGAGCTGGTATTACACGTTGTTGTGTGCCACTTCCAACTCTAAATCTTACATCTGAAAGTATTTCATTATTGAAAAGGAATGTAAATCTTTCACGCATAGTTGCTTTAGTCCCTTGCCAATTGTATATTGATGATGCAGGAAAATTGGATTGTCCATTTTCTAATGGAATATTAGTTCGTACTCTTGCTTCTGGTCTTGAAATATTAGCTGAATTACTTGGTGGTCTACTATAAATTAAATAAAACCTTACTGTAGACATATAATATTTTTAATAAAATTTTTCTATGGAAACAAATTTGAATATTTTCAAATTTTTATTTTATTTATTAACTGATTTAGATAATATATAATAGAAATGACTAATAAACATCTAATTTAAATTTTGGTCTTTATTAATATTAATATACTGAAGAATAAATAAAAAATAGGAATAAATGAATAATAAAATTAAAAACTACAATTCATAAAATTATTAATAACATTTAATGTTATAAAGAATGAATAAATATGACTGTTAAATTAAAAATAAAACTCATAAATTCGTAAAATATATTGTTCTTATCAGTTTCATGTTACAAAAATTTTTGCTTATATTAATGTAATGCATCTTATGTATAACTCATATTTGTTATCAATAGAAATATTAACAAAATTAAAAAATATGTGAAGAAAAATAAAAATGAAATAAATAAATAAACATATTAATTACTTACTTATCGCAATTAGATGTAGATGCTTCTCCACTTCGTGCATTTATAGATGCTTGCTCTTCGTCACAAACAAATGTGAGAGCACGTCTAGCTCGATTCAACATAATATTACCTGGTGGCTGCATATTTTGTGGTGAATCAATAAAAGCTTCAATGTTTTCAGCTTCAATTCCAGCAGTCGCTTCTTCATTTTCATCATGATTTAACCGAAGGTTGTACAACCTTATTGAAGCATTTGAAACATTTTCAGATGGACCTTCAGATGACATTTTCAAGCAAAATATTCAAAGAATACAGTATCACGAATTTTTCACATTTAATCCAACCAAAAATTGTAAATTAAAAGTACTTTTTATTTTGCATTTTAAGTAATTTTAAATCGACATTTTATTCTTTCCTTTTAATTATTCAGGTTAAGAAAATAATTACAAAGATCTTTGAACTTAAAACAGAATTATTATTCGAGCTTTTCAAAAAGAATACTGCATTGCGTTTATAGTTTCAGCGAAAAATAATTCGCTTGATATATACAAATTACATTGGAAAATCCAAATAATTGTTTATAACAATAAACGTACTCACTGCTAGATTTGACGAATTCGTTCGTGTAATTTAGAACAGTATACTTTTTGTCGAAAAATATACGTTAAAGAGGAATAGTTGCATATAACATCACTCAAGTACCTCTTTTAACTCAATAGGTAAAGAAGAGCCATTGCAGCTGCAATTGCAAGTTTATAACTTCCTATATCTATATCTTTCACATGTAATAGCAAAGATTTGTTCTTATTTTTAATAGTTACAATTTTGTACGAACTATATAAAAAATCAAAAAATTATATTTGAAGATATTAATGTTACTTATTTAAATATTGTTTTGATTATATTGTCTTTAAGTTATGTAGTATTACATTTGTTTGGTTATTTATAAAAATATGTCTAGAAATGTGAATTGATCAGATAGTATAAAGGTAGATTATTTTATTTAAAATATTTTAGCTCATTTTATTTTATCTTTTATTAATATTTTTAAGGTTTAAAGACAAATTATCAAATAATTCAAATTTCAAGCATGTGGTATTCTATTATTCATTTCATTTGTTTCTTTGAATTTTAATGTAAAAATATATATTTTCTTATCATTTTATCATTTATAAGCAACTACAATTATATTATAAAATGTATTTATGTAAAAGTTATTTAAAATCACAATTTTTTATACAGTCTTTACATGATCAAACAAATTTCTGTAGACTTAAAACAACAATGACAGTACGTGATGCATTAAATGCAGCTTTAGATGAAGAACTATCAAGAGATGAAAAAGTGTTTATTATAGGAGAAGAAGTAGCTCAATTCGATGGTGCTTATAAAATAACAAAAGGTTTATGGAAAAAATATGGAGATAAAAGACTTATGGATACACCAATTACAGAAGCAGGATTTTGTGGAATAGCAATTGGAGCAGCTCTAGGAGGATTAAAACCTATCTGTGAATTTATGACTTACAATTTTTCAATGCAGGCTATTGATCGAGTAATAAATGCTGCAGCTAAAAATTTGTATATGTCTGCTGGACAATACCCAGTTCCAATTGTTTTTCGAGGACCCAATGGTAATGCCAAAGGGCTTGCAGCTCAGCATTCTCAATGTTTCGCTGCATGGTACATGCATATTCCAGGATTAAAAGTTATGTCACCATTTACATGTGAAGATTACAGAGGATCTCTCAAAGCAGCTGTAAGAGATCCAGATCCAGTTGTAATTTTGGAAAGTGAATTATTATACAATATGCAATTTCCTTTATCAGATGAAGCATTAGATAATAATTTTACTATACCTATTGGAAAAGCAAAAATAGAAAAGGTTGGAAAACATATAACTTTGGTAAGTCATGGTCAAGCTACTTTCTTCACTTTAAAGGCAGCTGAAATGCTCTCTGGTGAAGGGATTGAGGCAGAAGTGATCAATTTAAGATCTTTAAGACCTTTGGACTGGGAAACTGTTTTTAAATCTATAGAGAAAACTCATAGATTAATGACCGTTGAATTAGGCTGGCCAAGATGCGGTGTAGGTTCTGAAATTGTTGCAACAGTAATGGAAAATCCAGTATTTTTTCAACTAGATGCACCAGCTGTTAGATGTACTGGTATTGATGCTCCTATGCCGTATTCTGAAAAAATTGAACATGATTGTACACCCAAAGATAATCATATTGTAGAATTTGCTAAAAGAGTCTGTAGTTCTAAAATTTAACAAATATGTATTAATAAATGGAAACAAATTAATTTATAATATTTATAAAAATTTCTATTTAAATTAAAAATATAATACGTATGTACATAGATGTCTCTTTATAATCATTATATTTTGTCACATTTAAATAAAAATTAAATTTAAATGAATTTAAAAATCGAAACATGATAAAATTAAATAGATTACTAAAATATATTAATACAAAAATTATTTTTTATCAATAAACAAGAAAATAATTTTTTTATATATGTTGATTCAATAAATTTTACATTGATAATAACAAATTATGATTAAAAATTAAGTAAATTAATATAAAAAAAATTTAAAGAGAAACTTTAAATTTTAAGATTTAGACTTTTGAAAAAGAAATATTTTTTATATATATTATTCCTACATGAAATTTTAAATATTTTAATAAAAATCAAATTTATTTTTCAAATAATTATTGAATTATTTCATGGTTCATTAACTGTTTTTTTTAAATTCAATTATATTTATTATTTATTTATATAAATTTCGTTTATTTATTGTAATCACTATATAAATTTTAAAAGAAAAATGTTAAAACTTATTAAATTTAGATAAATTAAAAGAAAACCTTACTTTTAATAAAAAATTTACTTAATGAAAACTAATAATCTTTTGGTAGATTTATTTACATATTAATTTACTTATTTATTATATTATATTAAAAAGTTTATTACTACAAAATTGAAGTTAGATTTGAATCATTTGATTTATTTAAACATCAGCATTTATATAATTTTGTTTAATTTGTACATTGTAATATTTTGAAAATATCTAATTTTGTACTATATTTTCTATTTTGTTACAGATGCTACTATTATTACTGATACTGATTACTTCAGTTAAAGGTATAATTTGAATACAATTTGGTAAAAGAAAATCAATATCTTTTTGGTTATATATCTATTTATATGGGTAATTTTAAAAGAAAATTTTAAATAAATATATGTAATAAAATATTTAAAACATGTACACAGCAAGACAGAAGGTTTTCTGGTTTTCAATACATTCTCGAGTTTTAATTTTCTTCCTGCAAATTAGTTTTAATGCAATATATCCAGATCATAATGCAGATGCTTTTAAAACCCCTGTAGATTCAACTGAAAAATATTCATTTTTAGACCATGTAATTGTATTAATGTTTAGTGGATTAACAAGATGGGATGCACAATATTATATACACATAGCAAAATATGGATATACATACGAAAACACACTTGCCTTTTTTCCATTATTACCAATGTCAATAAGATATCTCACCTTGGTGTTTAAAATAGAACCACCAATACTTAGTTATAGTAATATTATTGTGATATCGGGTGTTTTGATTAACTTTATATGTTTTATTAAAGCAACACTGATTCTCTATGACCTCGGTGAAATAATATTTAAAAATACCAAATTAGCTTATAGAGCAGCTATATTTTTTTGTATAAATCCAGCAAGTATATTTTTCACTGCTATTTATACCGAATCAATGTTTGCGTATTTAACGTTTTATAGTATGTTAGAAAGTGTTAAGAATAATCCATTTGTATTTTTACCACTGAGTCTTTCCAGTCTTGTAAGATCTAATGGATTGGTGAATATTGGATTTCCTATTTATATTTGGTTAAAAAATTTGGGTTCGAATACTATACAAAATTATATGTCAGAAAACAAACTTTATCATTCTAATAAAACGTCTTTACTTTTTAATTTTAGGCATATTTTTATCAGTATATTGCAAATAGTTTTTATCATAATTTTATCTTGTTTACCATTTAGTTTCGTACAAATGTACAATTATTCAAAATTTTGTAAATTAGAATTTAATACATCACTTCCATTTCAAATACAACAGTATGCGCGCGACAATAATTTGTTATTACCTGGAAAACATAAATTTTCATGGTGTAATTTAAAGATACCAATAGCATATTCTCATGTACAAAGTAAATATTGGAATGTTGGTTTTATGACTTACTATCAATTCAAACAAATCCCAAACTTTTTTCTTGCTTTTCCAGTTTTATATTTAATGATAAGATGCAGTATTAGTTTCTTTAAAGAACACAAATCAAAATTTTTTAGTTTGGAATTTTTTACTGATGAAAATAGAAAAGAAAAATCCAATGAAAAATACCCATTAGAAATGTTTGTGTTTGTAGTACACGGATTATTTTTAACACTTTTTTGTATTTTTTTTGTACACATTCAAGTAAGTACGCGACTTTTGTGCTCCGCTAGTCCTATATTGTATTGGTACTGTACTTTGTTAACATTGCCAACATTGTCTAAAAATATTAAGCAAAACGTGTATGAAAGTCAAGAAAATATAATATCAAAGTGGAAAGTATTCTTCTTTAACCAACAACAATATTGTTGTACAGAAAAGTTAATTTTTGGATATTTTCTTGGATATACTATTATAGGTTGTTTTATGTACTCTAATTTTCTACCTTGGACTTAAACATTAAATGTACATATATTATATATTCATACAATTTGTTGTAATTTGACCTAAATTAATGTTGCTTAGTTTACTAAGATAATTTAATATTCAGAATTTGTATATTTAATAAGTTCATTGTTTAAAAATAAAAAATGTTTATTTCCTATAATTTGCATCAAAGTGTTTTATTTTGAATAAAAATATAAAATATAAAACATTCCCTTCCTTAATTTAATTAAATTATATTTACAATTTAGTACAATACTTATATTATAAATAACTATGTATTGTATAATTTAATAGAAAAATTTTTATTTACGTTTTATGTTGTTTTTTATGCCTTAAAACTTCAGTTGGTGTAAGGTACAACATTTTTTGACATTCTAGACATTCATAGGTAACAGAATTTTTCTTTTTTGTGTCAGTGAACAAAAATTTTTTATTATCTTGATTGCTATTTTTTATTTTACAAATACTTATGTGTTGCAGTCTTTCAATACATGAAAAAATACCTCTGAAATTGCAGACCTGACATGTCCATTCAATCTCCATCATTTCACATGCTATTTTATCACTCCAATCACTTTCTACTAGGCTGTAATTAAAATTTATATGCTTACTATTTTTTTAAATTTATATACATTTTCACTGATAATAACGGTATATATTACCAGTTAAAAGTAATTTGCTTAGTAACAAAAAAACCTCCTTTTCGTTCATTTGGTTTACATTCAAAATCTATTATAAATGGATTTAATTGTAAAATCTTTGCATGTTCTTCTTTTCCGACATATATGCTTTTTAAGTCTGCAGTCAATAATCGCTTTATTGTATACGGTATTGTTGTATGCATGAAATCTACAAGTTCTTTACTCAACTCATATTCAACATTTTCAATGTCATCCTTTTTATTTTCAGAAGATAAAGAGTCTAAAAAATTAATATTTGATTATTCTTTTATAAAAAAATTTTAATACTACTATAATATTATATTATCTACTTTGTAATTTTAAATTTAATAATTGATCCCATTTTTGTCGTAATTTAGCTGCTCGAAGTAAGAGAAGTGCACCACTGTCAGGAGTTGGAAAATCTAAAGATAGCCAAGAATCACAAACGAAACTAAAATTTAAAGTAGTCTTTTAATATGATTAAATTTAAATCTTATAATTTATAGTGAGGTAAATAAGTTAGAAATGACAAATACAATATTTAAAAAGTTTTTTTCTAAATTCATAAAAAATTAATACAAATGTTATTACTTACGTTGTAAATGTTGAATTAGTATCAATTTCTTGAGCAAAAAGTAGTAATGTTTGTGCAGCTGGAACTCTTAATGTATTTACCAAATATGGTTTTGTAGTTTCCAGCAAAGATCTATACATAAGTTTAAAAAATATATATATTTATATATGTACATGTATAATTATTTGTTTCTAAATAATATGAAAACTATATTATTACAAATATGTTAACATTTGGTGTTTAGAACTAAGCAGAGTTTTTGATTTATATCCTGGAATAGAAATGATATCTGATTCTTCAAGTTGTAGTATTTGTGGATGATTTCCAAAAAAGCTCATTGGATGTAGTGCAACAAATGGTTTGACTTTAGTATGAAATAATTGTTCACTCACAGTCTGTAAAAAATTTTTCTATTAATTTTTTAACATACAAAATAAATAATATAATTTTATTTACCTTGCAATAATTAAACTCATCTGCAAATGCAAATTGAGGATATAAACCACTACATAAAATTAATTTTAGCATCATTAAATCCTTATAACTGCAAGCAGTAGAAGCTGTTACTAAATTACTAACTTGAGAAAAGTCATTTTTCATTCTAAATTCTACATCCTTAATATCGATTTCTTCATCTTCTTTGTCATCTTCAATTCGTATAATATTATCATCAAGTTTTAACTGTTTTCTTTTCTTGGAATCATTTTGCTTGTAAGATCTTTTTAACGATCTAAGCAATTTAATTTCTCCATGTCTTATAATTCGTTCAGAACTTGTCATTTCAGAGTTAATTTCAGATACATGTAGTAAATTACAATCCTTAAAACAATATAATAAATAAAAATGTGTTTGAAATATTGTATAAATTATTATTATATGAAAACTTACTTCAAGTAAATCTTTAAATTGAGCTCGTAATTTTGTTATTTCATAAAATCTTTGTTCTTCTAAACCTCTTCTTCTACACCATCTTTTGCTGGTGTTATTACAAGAACGTATTTCTCCCCTATTTGTATGTTTTATTTCGAGCCATTCTTTGTATGCATTTAACAACGTTATCGGATCTCCGTGATCTGATTCTAAATTTTTTCTTGATGTCTATGTAAAATTTGTAATATAAATTTTAGTTGTCAATATCAATACAAAATAATTTACTCAATATTATTAATATACTTTAGTTTTCTTTTAGATTAAAACATTTAATATTTGATATTATCATATAAGCAAGAATGTTTTTTAAAGAACACATCTATGTAATTAAGTAATGATTATAAATAAAAGTTTTGCTTACTTCACAATCAAGGTCTCTATAAGCTTTATTTGTGAAAGGACTTTGTATACTTAAAGTAGCTGCTAGTGATAAAACAGGTTCTACCTGATGGAAAAGTGAACCCATAATTAAAATTTTTCCAATAGTTATATCGACTGGAAATTTTGCTAAAGTTTTTCCGATAGTTGTTAATTTTTCATTTTCTGTTAAGGCGCCCTAAAATTAATTAAAATAATTAATTAAAAAATTATTATTTAAATAATAAATATCAATGTTTTAACTATAATTCATACATGTTCTTTTAAAGATGAAATAGAATTTTCAATGCTTCCCAATGGTGGAGGTTCTATAAAAGGAAATTTACGTGGATCTGATAAACCCATAGCAATCATTTGCAGTAAAGATGAGTGTAATGGTACTCTTTGTAGCTCAGGTGTTGAGTATTTTTCAAAAGCTGAATAATCTTCACTTGTATAAAGTCTAAGAAATAAAATCTATGTTTAATTTCACAATTATAACTTGAAATACTATTCAAACAAAAATATATTTACATTGAAGGTAATAGAAATTGGAATTTAAACTTTATACTAATAAAAAAATTATATTCATAGATTAAAAAATACCTGTAGCAAATTCCTGCTCCTGTTCTTCCAGCTCTTCCTTTCCTCTGTTCTGCACTTGCCTTGCTTATCCAAAATTCTTTTAATTTCTGGATCTTACAAGTTGGATCATAACTCATTTCCTTTACTTTCCCACTGTCTGCTACAAATCGTATTCCATCAATAGTAATTGATGTTTCAGCAATATTTGTTGATACTATACATTTACGTACACCTTCAGGAGCATAATCAAATATCTAATAAAAGTATAATTATAAAATTAAAAGAACATTTACTAATTTTATAAATGTATTAAGAAGTTCTTACTTTATCTTGATCTGCTATAGAAAGAGTACTGTGTAAAGGTAAAATGATCCAATTATTGTTTTTCTTGCTATATTCCTTAGCTGCATCTACAACTGCTGTAATTTCACTTATTCCACTTAAGAAAATTAGTAAATCACCTTTTTCAACATCTAAAAATAATTAAAAAATATTTTATAAAAATTTATAAATATAATTTTATGTTATTGCTATATTTTTTTACTTGAATAATTCTTATCTATTATTTGCATAATTTGAATGTATGGACTGGGATTAAATTTCTCAGACTTTGAATATTTATCTTTAAGAAGTATAGGTCTATAAAGTAATTGAACAGGATATAATCTTCCAGGAACCTGAATAATGAAAAATGTATTTAGTGATATTTATAACAGTTAGTAACACGAAATTAAATTACATCTTACTCACTTGTATTATTTTTACATTTTCATTAGAAAAATAATTACTAAATAATTCAATATTAATTGTAGCAGACATTAAAATTAATTTTAAATCTGCTCTTTGATGTATAAGGCACTTCATGATACCAAGTAAAAAATCACCATGTAAATGCCTTTCATGAACTTCATCTAAAATAATTGCATCATACTGAGAAAGTTCTGCTTCTCCAGCGACCTATGAATTTTTGGTAATTAACATAAAATTTCATATTAAAATACATTAAAATTTTTAGGCAAAAAATTATATTTATTTATGTTTAAAAATCACAAAATACATAAAAATTTATTGTATTTTATTTTTATTTATTTTCTTATTAACCTGTCTTAAAAGAAGTCCTTCTGTAATAAATGTAATTCGAGTATCTTGATTTTTTTGTTTTTCAAATCTTATTTGATATCCAATTTCATTCTTATTTTCTGTTAAAGTTTCATAAGCAACTCGTTTTGCTAATGATATACATGCTAATCTTCGAGGTTGAGTACAAGCTAAATATAGAAAAATAATATATTTGGAATAATTTTCTATAATTATATTATTTTATAAATAATATATAAAACTTTAAATTTGCACCTATTTTACTAAATCCAGATGTATAAAGATATTGTGGTACTTGTGTCGATTTTCCACAACCAGTATCTCCTGCAATAATAACGACTCTTTCATTTCTAACTGCATCTATTATTTCATCCTTATATTGAGCTACTGGTAAAGTTTTTTGTTCAGTTCTCAATTTCCTCAACTTTTGAAATTTTTCTTTATGTTTAAAATCAATATATATTAAAATAATTTCTTTAAATTTTTTAAGCTTTTCTCTTGTTAATTCCTTTGTTTCTTGAATATTAATAAATAATTCTTTACTCCGATAATTAATGGAAAAATTTATACGATGAAATTTATCATAAGTTTCTGGAATTCCAATTGAATTTACAGTAAATGAAATATTTTCATTTAGCTTTTCAACTTTTTTTTCAAATAATTCATATTTTTCAACAAAAAGCCAAAATTCATCAGTGTCTCGAACTAAATTAAAATTTGAAAAAACTTTATTTAAACATCGTTTATATGTTAAGTAAGTAAAGTCTGAATTTAGTTGATTTTCATAATCTTTAATATCTCTTCTTTTTTCATATTTTCTATAGTAAACTTCATTTTGTCTTGATGGACCAGGTTTGGAAGTATCAATATTTCTCTCATCTTCATATGTAGTTAAATAATGATCTTTAATTTGACATTCATATATTTCTTTTTTAAGTAAATTAGTACTCTTTTGATTATCATTTGCATATGAATTTAAATCTTTACCACTATCTGGTATTAATACTTTTTTGGAATATTCTTTATATTTCTTATTATTATATGTTTCGTGGTTAAAATTTTTTATATTTGGTTTTACTCTTGACTTTTCAGAAGCATGTTTATAAATGTTTTTACTATTTGGAAAATGTTTTGTATTACTACTTAATGAATCTTCAGAATTATATTTATATTTTTGTTTTTTGTGCTTTTTATTATGATAATCTTTATTTTTTTTTTGT
The DNA here is from genome assembly GCA_018907195.1 of Dolichoris vasculosae. Taxonomy (NCBI): domain Eukaryota; kingdom Metazoa; phylum Arthropoda; class Insecta; order Hymenoptera; family Agaonidae; genus Dolichoris; species Dolichoris vasculosae. The sequence continues at coordinate 3,045,261 of JACCHY010000014.1, read as the reverse complement.
TTTTTAGAATGCTCTCTGTTATGAGATTTTTTATGAGATTTATTTTTGTGCTTTTTCATATTAAAATAAATCGTTATAGAATTTTTTAAAATTTAATTCTATTTATATTTTATATAAATATTATTGATAAATAAATATTTTCTTCGTTATATTTATATATTACATAAATTTTTTCATATTTAGTTAAACATTAAATACAAAATGACAGATTATATTGTAATTTTCTAACCTTATAAAGAACAAAAAATGTTTTCTTTCTTCGTAGATTTCAAATTAAAATATTGATTATTAAATATAGAATGCAACTTTGTAATTATTTTATATATATATATAGAAATTATAAATGAAACACATTTTTTATATTGTACTGTCAATACTTCATTATAAATAGGTATAGTCTGATCATAACCTAATTCTTATTTATGTACATATTATTTCAGATATTAGCACATAGGCATGTTTAAGGCGCGTTATTCAATTATAATATTATTTGCTATTACATCATTATATTTATTATAATTAGTAAATCAAAAATAAATACACGAGAGTTCTAAATAACACTATTAATGTTAAATATTAATAATTAATGGATCATTCATTCGTTATATCAAGTAAAGAACAAATACACAGTAAATCTCATGTAAACAAATGTTAGCAGTAACAAAATATTATCATGAAAAGATTAATAAATATGAGAGGAATTTTAATTTTAAATTAAAATTTAATTTCTATAGGACCTTTACATAAAATATAAGTTCTTGTATTTATGAAAAAATTTATACGAATCTTCTCCTTTAAGTTATATATATTATCTTCGTAACACTGGAAATCTAAATGTTACGCTTAATTTAGAATAAACAAGTTTTTTGTGCTTTAATTCTCTCTAATGCAAACATGTCTATAATAATATATTTTTTTATTAAACTTTTATAGAAAATGAAATAAAAAATTACGATTATAACGTTTAATCAATTAATAAATATAAATAAATAAATAAACAAATAAAATAAAAAATAAAATTCTATTTTACCTTATAGTACGGTAAAAAAATTCATTATTTATACGTTTATTTTTTAAAAAAATGTTATTTCTAACTAAGCAGTCATACTTGATTTAAAAATAAATTAATGTTATTAATGAGTAATCCTAAAAGATATAAATAAAAAACAATACACTAGAATATTGTGTTAAATTATTAAACTATGGAAAAGAAAATAATTTAAAAATAAATCTATTTTAGACTAAAAATAAAATAAAATGTTTTGCAACAATTTAATAAAACATAAGATTATATATTTTAAGAAACGTTATTATATATAATTATTACCTGTTTTTGTTATAAAACGTTTCTAACACTCAAGAAATCGGTATAAAGATAAAGATAGAAAATTAATACTAGTGCAACTAATAATAGAAAAAATATTTGAATTAAGTTTATACGAGTTGGTTATCATTTTAGTTGATTTAATTATCGTGTATAATGTGTGTTATATTCACATATAAATATTCAAAATGATTATTAGATATTATATATTATAGCATTTATTTTTTATTTTATTTCATGTTAATTATATAAAATGTTACATCTCATTACATATTACAAAGAAATACCTGGTTATACCGAGATTTTTGTAAATGCGGTTTATGATATTCAATACAAATTTATAGAAAAAGATTCAAAAATCATTTTGAAATAATCTTATTACCAAAATTGTTTTTTGGAAATGTATTAGACAATTATGTGATACTAAATCTCATACGAAGTCATTGAAATATAAACCATTTTTTTATTTTTTAGGAACTACAGTATAATGTTTATAAATATTAAAAATTCGTTAAATTATATTTTAATTTATATCATAAATTTCAAGCAAAAATTTAAAAAAATAATAGACTATAATGAAAACAATCTCTTAAAAATAGCGTAATAATAATTTTTATTAAAACCGTATTTCTGAACTAATTAAGCAAAGATATCAAAGAGAAAGAAAATAACTATAATCAAAAGTTAAATTTTCAATTTTTATGAAAAAATACTAGATTTTTTTTGTACATAATTATAGCAAACAATTAAAAATATAAGTAGAAAAGTAATCCTTTCATAAAAAATTAGCATATTATAGTTGAACAAAGCATGAGAATTTTGAAATACTAGTGATTTAATAGGATTATACATAGAATAATTTGATAAGTTTGATAATTTAGGTTTTAAAAAATCAGAAAAATTTTAATCTAAAGTTATGTTAAATATAACAAAGTATATTTTTTAATTTATAGAGGAAATTTATATGATTTATATTCATTTTTACATGTAATAAGCTATTTTTGAGATATCATAATTCAAGAATATGTAAAAATTTGGTTTATGAATTTTTCTGAATTTTAAGTTCTTGAAGTTTAAACATATAGTAAATTCATTATATTTAAAATTATAAATTTTTCAATTATTCCTAATATTTAATTAATTTAAAATTAATATGGTGTAGTATGTATACTTTTATATAAAATTTTTTATGAATTATCATATAAATATATTAAAATGCCTCTTACTATTAAATCTTTTCAATAAATCTTGTAAAAAGTTCTCAATTAAATATTACTGAAAATTTATGAATTGGGATTAAAAATTTCTAAAATATTTAATGAAATACAGATAGTTCTAATAATACATGATATATACATATGATATACACATGATATTTTTAGTTTACTTGAGTTATTATATAATACCAATAAATTCGTTCTTTAAAAAAGTATGTTATAGTACGTTTTATTTTATACATACAATACATATTTAATAAAATTAAATACAATTGTAATCACTACAATTTAGAGAAAAATTAATTATAATAAATACTTAACACGAATATATACATTTTTACAACTAAAATTATGTTTTATCGATTATATTTCTTAAAAGACGATGGAAAGATTAGCTGTCTTTTATTTTATGAAATTTTTTGAAATATAAAATTTTGAACGAAATAGTAATTCTAATAATGATTTCTAGTTGAAACTGTCAGTATTGAAACTTAAAAGAAAAAAGTTAATAAAAACGGATAAAGACTGTTTTTTTTAATTTGTAATCTTTTTTCATAATTTCACATCAGAATATTTGTGATTATTTTATATTTGGGATCAAATATTTTCTTAAGCAATAGAAAAATGATTTAAAGATAATTTATGATCAAGTTAACTGTATCGTTTTGAGAATGCTCACCACTAATTCAAGCGGATGAGTTGCCGATACGTTTAAAATATATAAGATGAATTATATTTTCATAAATATTATTCTAAGAATATATAATTATGTATCAAAATTTATTTTATTAAACTTTTTAATAAAAGTTAATTTGTTTAAAAAATATACTGAATTTGTAAATCACAAATAAAAAATTTAAAATATAAGAATTTAAAAACAAATAAATTATCTCGGAAGATACATCATGAATAACAATAAAAAGTTATATTTTATTAGATGTAATAATGCTTATTTTTTATTATAAAAGTAAAATAATTTATTTATAATCAAATAAATCTATTTTAAAAAATTGAAAAGATCAAATATATATATGATTTTGTAAGTTTACAGTTAATAGAAGTTATAAAGAACGAACAATAATAATAATATTAGCTGATAATTATTTCAACTTTGATTTCTGTTTTATATATACAAATCGGATGTCGACGAAAATGTAAAATAAATGAATCTAAATTGAAATTAAAAAAAAAATTATGCGAAATAAAATATTCTTACGTTATAATTTTTTTTGAGAAATCTATTTGTCAAAAAATTATTATTATACCTGAAAGAATAATGAAGAAATAAGTAATCAATTAGAACGGATTTTTTTGTTGCTTCTCTGTTTATGTTTATATATTTCTAATAAATAATTAATAAAATTTTCATAAAAATAATGCATCTTAAAAAAAATTAAAGAATAATATTATTAATATCCAAAAGTTTATGTAATCATAATCTAATAACAAGTAGGCATTTTATGTTTTTGAAGCATAATCGAAACTATTTATATTTAGCAAAACTAAAATTTATAATAATATTATTGAATATATAATGATTCAATTATATATATGTACACTAATTAAGAAATATGCGTGATTTATACAAAATCATTAAAGATATAGATAAAATATCAAATTGACAATAAAATGAAATAATTTTTATATTACATTTTGAAACTATAAATTATTTCATAATTTATTTATTTAAAAAAATGAAATAAAAAATAAAATATGTTTGTTCAGTAACCTAATGAAAAAAATTGTGTATAATATACCTATTTCTTTATAATTTTGAATAAATAATTTTCTTTTTCTTATAAATAATTTGCTTAATAATACTATTCTTTGATAGAAGTATGAGTTGATAATTAAAGAAAGAATGTATTTTTCTTATTCAATAATTTTATAATAAAATCAAGTGCTATGATCTTGCAAATGTACTTATTGGAGTAATTGATTAGAATGAATTACGATTTTACGTACATTTTTTCGATTTGGTAAATATATTTTTTTCATAATTTTTATCTTTAATATTATTTCCCGATGTATAAAACATAATTTTACTTTGTGATTTGCAAATTTATGTCGGATATGATGCTTAACGTATTACATGAAATTATGGGATGTTTTTCTGGAAATTTTAGATATTGTAATATTATAAAAACACTCTACTAGTGACTTTGATTTGTTCTAATTTTTCATATGAATAGAATAATACTTTTTAAAATTATATTAGTTTAATTCATTTTGTAACATTATGGCACTATATAAAAATTAATTACGTAATAATAATTCGGAAATTTCTTTTCAGATTTTATCAGTTTTTTATATACATTTTTTTAATAAATACAAATTGATATTTTCATATATAAATATATTAATTAATTATTGTTATAAAAATGCTTTATATTTTATTGAAAATAAAAATCAGCAAATTATGAAAATATAATATACATGAATTTTTTAAAGAATTCAAAGAATAAAATTTTTTTTTTAATTTTTCTCAATCTTGTTACAAAGATATTTTTTATTTTTGCGAAGATGTTTTTATTTTCAGTTAAAATTCACAAAATGGAAAATATAAATATTACTTTTACTTGATTTGATATATTAAATACTTTAAATAAAAATATTGTTCAATGTTATATAAAATATAAATTAAAAAATAAAACCTATAAATCTTTTTCATTTAAACAGGTTTTAAAATAAATATTTTTATGTTATAAAGTTACAATTACTTTAATTATTCTACTTCTTTATTTTAATTAACCTTTTTTATTATATAATATGGGTACGTATATAACTATCTCATGTATTATAACGAGACACCAAATCACGAATAAAATATGCGAACACTGAATTTATTTTATTATCTGTCACCTCCCTTTCTCTCCATTTATGCATCGGGATGCTTTTTCTCTAGATATTGGTTTGAATGTTTTTACACGCAAATGCATAATTGTCTGATACATAAAACTTGTGTGCTATAAAACCATGAAAATTAATTTGATGTACTCGATGGAATGCATCGGACAATTCGCTACTACAGTGTATCTGAGGTAAACTTTTGATTAGTTCTTTTAAGCTTCAAAGTTTGCTCCCTCTTCGTGATGGCAATCGATGAGTTGTTGCCATACTAACTTTTTTATTACTATCTCTCGATATTACTATGTATATTTCAAAAAAGCTCAATATTGTACATTTGTAACTGAGGTTGATAGATGAGCGCTTGTATACATATTTATAAAATATTTTATATTTTATTTTCTGTTTGCGTGTTTAACAGAATTTATTTTTTCAAAATTAAGAGCAACTTACAAAGATGAAAGAAAAACAAAATCTAAAATTATATATTGGTTGTAAATAATAATTTCGTAAAAATTTTAAAAGATTTTATTAATCTATTATTAAAAAATACTCTCTTTTTGCTTTCTGTTTTTCTTAAAAATATGTTTAGTTTCAAAACATTAAAAATTGAACTCTTTGTAAATTTTCAAAAATTTAAATTCTTTAGTAATAGGTACTAAATAATAAGTTAAAAAGTAGTACACAAAATGTTCATCTTATAAAATATTTGAATAACTAAAATACTGATACTAGTGTTATATATATCATCGATAAATATTAATATAATTTTACCGAATTAAAATTCTAATGAAAAAATTACACACCCACGAACATATACATTTCACCCATGCACATATATTTGTTTTTTAAAAGTTATTTTTGTTTTATTGGAAATTATTTCTTAATAAATAAAAATATTCAGTATAATTTGATATTATAATTTAACAATATTAAAATTGTTTTCCAACCCTACAATAATTCAACAAATTAGGTGAAAATTGTTGAATTAAAGATAAACAAATTTTTAATTCAAACTTGTTTAAAAAATTTCATATAACATTTTTATTACATAAGATAAATAAATACTTAAATTATAAAATGTTTTTCATAATACCAATAAAAGTAACCATTGATTTTTTGCATTTATTTTGTTAAAGAATTTTAATATCTTATAAAAATAAATAACCTAATACAGATTAATTACATATTAAAATAAATCGTTTTGCAAGTTATATCAATATTAATATACTATATTTATATTTTACTTTAATTTATGTAAACGATTTTTTATTACCATAAATAATATATATTAGTATAAAATGACAATAAAACTTGAAATAAGTATTATTGTTTAAAGTCACTGGTATTTAAATAACTTTTAACGATAATGTTTATATAAATTGTATAAGTTTAAAAGTATTTCAATTTTTTTATAATGTATATTTTATAATTTAAAAAAATATTTATTTTACAATGTATACATTATAATCCTTAATATACGTGGTTTTAATTTTACATGCATGACAATAAAATAATAATACATTCACAACTATTTTATTGTTGTATAGTTGTATAGATGTATTGTTGTACAGTTTACAGTTGTCTATAAGTAATTCGAGAAAACATTGTAATATGTTGATATTAATAGATGCACTATATATGTAATATATTTCATAGTATTAGAAATAAAAAATATGTATTCAATGTAAAACTGAAACTCCACATATTATTAAATTATTTTATAGTTTTCATATCGTTTTATTAATGATATTAGTATTATAATGTCACTGGTAATAGCTATAGACTTTAAGTTAATATTTAAATTATGTTAATATAGTAGAGATTTCAATTATTTGAATTATTTTAAGAATATTGAGAAAATTACCTATGAATATTTATTGCATTGATCTTTAAGTATATATAATTTATATTTAATTACTTTTTATATCGAGTAAAAAATTTAGATATTATTAAATAAGAGTTCTCTCTGAATAATTTAGTAAATTAATGTGCATTTAAAATTATATAATTTTATTATATTTAAAAACAATTTCTAATTTGAATTTATTTTTAAGATTTATTTAGAAACTAATTTTTGTAAATTATTATCAATGTTCAATAAATTAGGTATAAAATAAAATTCATGATTCAAATTTTATAATTTAGCTTGAAGCTTTCATTCACGAAATTAGTTTACTTAAATAATATGGAAACGGAACTTGATTTTTATGAGAATCATTGCATCGATTATTTTATTAAGCAGCTTTTAAAATTTGTAAAATGGAATATAATAGCTGAAGTAAGCGAGGTAGAACAGAGGCTAGGTACAAATATAGACAAAGCGTAAAGAAATAAAAGGAAAAAAAGAAAAGTCTGTGTAAAAATGAATGTACACCATCGAGGAAGAATCTCTAGAATATTGCGTTAAGTCTTTTAGATTGCCGTCATACGTTTTTAGTATGGCTAGTAGTAGTAATATATACAAAGTGAATAGCAGAGTAATCTGGAAAGAGAGTGTGAGGAAGAGAACGATTGAGAAAGAAAGCGAGTCAGACCGCGTGCGTTGATGAGGTCATCGAGACGTTCTTTTGGCTGGCATACAATCTATACATATATGTATAAACATATACAGGAACAGTACTGCCTGTCGCAATTTATGCAGCCAAATGTTGACTGAAGAATGCAACTCCGTTATTTACCGTCATTTATTATTGTTACTATCAAATCTGTGAAAGAGGGGTGTAATTCGAGAAACCATACTTCTCTTTGAGCAAGAAAAACTATGACTTTTTTTAGCAGGGTAGCTCAAGGATTGATCCTTGTAAAAACTTCTCTATCTTCTCAATCGACAATGATCAACAATTTTTGTATTATTACGTGACTGTTAAACATATAATCTAACTTTTAACTTTCTATAATTAACTCAATTAATTTATATTATTAATACTATTTATGTAAACTTTACTTTACTTAATTTTCTTTAAAACTACTTTAAGTTACTGATTTAATATTCAATGGACTCATCAAATAGTTTTTATTATATATAAGAATATTATTGGATATTTTAGCAAATTATTTTTTTAGAAAATTTTATTTTCTAAATTTTTGATTACTATTATAAACATTAAAAAATGCTGTCTTGAATCAAAACCAAAATTAACATTATAAATGTATGTTTTATTTCATACGAAATAAATAATTATATTATTATGTTTTAAGCAACAGAACGATTTTTTGAAAATATTATGTATGCATATGTGTGCTCGCAACACAGAAATAATTCCGTTGAAATATCTCAAATAATATCTAAACCAGTCATTTAAAAACAAATTTCCAATTTCTATCAGAAAAAATCCATGTTTTGACAATTATCGATATTTGGTCTTTATAAGAAATAATCTCAATAAGATAAATAATTTATTATTTTATTTAGTGTATAATCTTAAATAATTTTAGTTGGATGAAAATAATAATTTAAAATTTTCATTTTCCTTTTTTACGTATATAATAAATAAATTATCATACTAATATTTGAGCAAATGATATACACAATTAAAAAATTGCATATAAAAAGCTAATAAATTTAAATTCTAATGATTTTACATAATACGTGTTGTGAAAACATATTTTGTAAAAGCTATAATTTGTTTATTATTCAAACTTTTTTTCTTTATTATATATGCAAATCGAAATTATTGTATTACTGTCATGTGTATAATTAAAGAAAAATTGGAAAATGTATATTGTGCACATACTTACAAACATGCATAAAACTTTAATTTTATTATTATATTATAAAATTGTATTTTACAGGTGTATAGATTACAATAAGAAATCTATTATGTCTATTTAAAATTTACGAACATTAGTTTTATAATTATTTAATTATATTTATTAAACTTAAAGTACAATTTTAAAAGTACAATTAAGAAATTATCTTCATAATACTAACGTGTTTTATATCCCATTTTTCATATCGTGCTTAACTTACTGATCACCCGTTGACAAAAAAAAAACATGCTTGCAAACAAAATTTCTCAAGAACGTTAGCTTGATACTTGATTTTCTCCCACGCTTACAAGATCCAAAAAACGAGTATCTTGATGTAAGGTCGAGCAGTTGAAGGTACACGAGGTTTTGGGCTTTACCATCGCTGACCGTCAAGGACCGTTCGCATTACACCTCCTCCATCTCTCTCTTGCTTTCGCGAAAATTCTATATACGTTTCTGTCTCTGCGCTCCGTTTATCTCCTATCCTGTTTTTTTCTCGTGCCCCTCTAACTGCTAGAGGCAGCGGCAGTGGCGACGACAGCGACAGCAGTTCACCGCTGGAAAAGTCAGTGCGACCACGTAGATGTGAGAGTTGGACGATCGCGCGCGGATGCACACGCGTAAGAGCGTAAAACGTAAAGAGAACGAGAAAAAGAAAGAACACTGTCTATTCACTGGTACCGCACCTTTTTTGGGATATATGCATGCACACGCGTGTGTATACGGTGTTTTTGTCGCCAAGATATCTTGACGCGGTATTCGTATTTTCTCGTGATTATTGCGGTACTTTTGTACCACATTATTCGTTGATTTATTTGTTTAATTTAGTGCTGTGATATAGTGTTATTAGTGATTATATATTTATTTTAAGTTATGAAGTTTACCAGTTCTATGCATTTAACATTTAAAGCATCTGTGATTCTAGAATCTTAACACTTATTGTAGTCGATTACTCATTGCAGTTACACAAAGTTTAAGTACTGCTTATAATAAGTCTTTATTCACACGATTAAATTACATAATTAAAAGTACGTAATATTCAAATGAATTTTTTTTCTAAATTTTAAATCGAATAAGAAATTACGATCGAATATAAATAATTTAACATTAATAAACACGAATGAAATGTTTAAGCTTACATAGAAAATTATTTTATAAACGAATTATTTAATTACAAATAATTAATACATTTATTTGTACTTTTTGGTAAATAAAAAAAATACCGACTTTGAGATTTTTTGCATAATGAAATCCGGTTTTCGATGGGTATTACACTCAAAAAGAGCAACTAAGTAGTAGCCTAAGAAGACCCAACAATTAATATCACGTGTTTCGCATAGACAATTGTTGTTACTTCGATAACTTACATTATAATAGTTTATGAGGTTTGTAAATCACTAATATTAGTACAATCCTAATTGCTTATCGCAAAGATATATGAGACACTTCAAGCAATATATCACACAAATTTTCGAGCCTGTATTTATACATAGTAAGATAACTGCATAGAATTTTTATTCATTCTACAATAAATTGATGATTCTTCAAGAATTCAATGTTTCCATAACTTTTTTTATTTCCTATTTTATGATACTTTTATAGAAATATTCTTGCACATATTATAGCAATGTTACGAATGATTAGAAATAAAAAAATAATAAATAAACTTGTCTATGGATGAATAAAAATTATCCATACTTTTTTTAAAGAAATGGTAAAAGATAATTTGATTCACTGTATCACATATTTCAAGATGATTAATTTAAGCTAATTTTAAATTAAAAAAAGAAATTTAATATTTTGATTTAAAAAATAACCTTCTTAAGTATACTTTATTTTAATTATAAATTTAAATTTGTTGATAATACATGTATAACCTTTAAAATATCGGAAATATTGGGAAAAGTACATTTAAAATATATGAAAGAACATAGGTAGTATATCTATATATGAACGTAGATGCATGCCGAGTCTGGTCAGACATAATGGCTGACCAAACTGGGTTTTTAAATGTAGATATTGTATCTATATTATTTATAAGTGCTATAACCACAGTTTTCTTAATTTAGTCTCCTAATTTAGAACCCATGAGTCCTTTAATTATATAAAATTTATATGCCAATTTTAATAATTCAATTTAAAAGATTTATCTATTTCATTTTTTTCGAATCTTTTACACTAGTTACACTATTTGTAATATTTCATTTATAAAGTATATATATATATATTTATAAAACGATGAATTAAAAAATTGTTTTAATTTTAATTTAGAATATTTTGAAAAAAATAACGTATTAAAACTTTTTAAATAAATTAAAAATTGAATTAATATTAGAATATGTTATTATTTAATATATAGAAAATATTCATTCTGAAATTATATATACAAGTTATATAAATTGAAATGTAAAATATAGTCTAAAATAATATATAATTGATTTTTAGTTATATAGTAAAATCATTATAAAATACTTGAATAATACTTTGTAAATTTTGGTTCATTGTTGATACTAAGTAATGCTAAAGTTACATTACAAATCTAAAATATAGAAATACAATTAGCAAAGTTAAATTAAAAATTATATCCTATTACTTAATTTAAAATGATATTAGATATAAAATATTAAAAAATAAATAATATATGAGGTTACGGGTATCTTATGAAGTCACCGATTTTATAAAAATTATAATTATTAATTAACGTTAATGATGAAATCATAATTTTAAAAACAATAAAATTAAAAACTGAATTGTAAATTAATATAAGAGAAAATGTTGTATTATATATATTTACTATTTTGAATATTAATTTCATTTAAGTAATGTATTGGATATGATAAAATATTTCAAAAGAAAATTATATAAAATTTAAAAATAAATTAGATAAAATATCTGCAAAACATAGTTTCATATTCATATCAAATTTACTATCGAAATATACCGTTAATAAAAAATTACAAAAACTGTTTACAGGCACGTAATTCTTGGAGCTACCGCATTTGATGTAAAAAAATCTGTACCAATTATAATTAAAACTAGTTTATCCGTAAAAGTAAATAAATTAAAGTAGAAGAAGCAAGGAAATTCGATTAAGTATTATTCATGTACGATTCTCCTTGACGTTTTCGACAAAAAATGAAACAGCCGTGTTCAACGTCAAATAGATCTGCCGTGTCCTTGGCCTTCAAAAAGACAAGCCATAGTGCGCAAGCGCAAGTCCGACCTTTACCTTTCAAAAAAAGTGTTTCTGCCCCCGCACGCTCACCCTCGGAAGGTGTATGGTAGCAAAATAGGAGAGACGTGAAAGGCATTCGGTACAAGTGCATCTTACGCGATTACGCAAATGTGGCGGCGATGACGGCCTGCGATTTCCTCGAGTACGAAGGAGTCGCAGCCGGTATTATGGACTTGGACTGCGGCATCGCACACGACCCAACTCGCTACGCTTCTTGATTCAGAGAGTTTTCTATACCAGTGAGTCTACTCGCTTCTTTATATTTAAGTGTCGAGCCAACTTCACGACATGTTTCGATTATAAACGGATGATCTTTTAGTGCTTTTCGGGCCATTCATCAAATTCATGTCGAACCGAACCAACCGTATATTACTGTCGTTTTTACTTCAAAATTATATACACTTATATTTATACTTTGCTTAATATCTTGGAGTAAATTAGATTAAACATTCTTTTGATTAAAATTTAATTATAATAAATTTAATTATTGAGTAATACATTTTTTCTAATATAATATCAAAAATCGGTTTAACAAATGTTTTTGAAAAAAAAATGAAAATGAAAAGCCATGACTGCTAGGTAAAGTTATTTAATATTGATATAGTAGCTTCCACATTGAGATTCATAAAATTTTTTTTTACATTTCTTATTTTCTTATATAATTGTTTTAAAGAATAGTTATATAAACGTATTGAAAAAAATTTTAAATTAATGTTATGAATATATTTTAATTATTTCGCAAATATAAAATAAGAATCTTGTTTTAATAAATTGTACGTTTCTAATATTCAATCGTTATAATTTATAAAATATGTAAATAAAATGTCTACATTAAAAATTCATTTTTTTTGCTTGTAAAGGTTCTCATTTGAAATCACGTGTAAAAATTTGTTTTAAAGTACTTTTAAAATTTTGAGCACTTAATTTATAATATCGCCTCTTTATCTAAAATATAGTAATATTTTTATATAATATTTTATTCTTTATAATTGAAGTATTTCTTATTTTAAATAAAAAATTGATTTACAAAACTGATTAATTAATTTTTATTCTCTTAATTAGTATTTATTTATAAAAACTATAATAAATAGTATAGTTTAAAATAGATTTAGTGATAATTAAGTAAAAATAAATTAATAATATTTGATAATTCAAAGAAAACTACATGATGTTTTAGTTATTTTCAAACTATAAGCACTCAAATAATCATAAATTTTAAAAAAAATTGATCCACACAGAAATTTTTGGAACATATTCGGTAACTTAGTTGGATAATAAAAAGTATTTTTCCACCAGCAGGTGAGCGTAAATTAAAGAATTGCTGAAAAAGGAGCTCTATACGCATGGTAATAAAAGTACGCCATACAGAAGAACAAAAGCAAATCTTCATCGTGAGCAGAAGGATTCGCGCTTCAGGATGAATGGAACCAGTCGAGTGCTTGTTGACAAGTCGGACGTCGAAGTAAGTGCAACGCGCTTCTTTGCATTTTATTTGAACATTCGCTCGCATAATTTTACTTTATTCTCTCTCTCTCTCTCTCTCTCTCTCTCTCTCTCTCTCTCTCTCTCTCTCTCTCTCTCTCTCTCTCTCTCTCTCCCTGTATATATATCTTGTTCATTATTTGTGTCTTTCCATCTCGTATGTGTTGCGTGTTTACGCACGCAAAAATGCAATACGCGTCCTTCTGACAACACCCACGTGTGCATACGTAAGTATAATAGTTGTATGTAATTTGTCTCTCTATTTCTTAATATGGCAAGGGCACCGAGCTGATGGTCGTTGTTGTCAGTTGATCAATTGTTGTCGTCTTATGCGCTTAAATTGATTTTATTTAATAAAAGTTCAATAAGCGAATGGTACTGTTTGAAAAAATTAATTTCAACATTTTTGTTTTATATAATATTTCTTTTATGTTAAAATACTTGTGATTATTTAAGAATATTAAATAAAAATATACATATTTAAGGATATTGAATATTGTTTTAATCAGCTTACGTACTTTTTATTATAATTATTTAGACTGCATTGGAACAAAAACATAGATAAGAAGTTTTTATGCAGTTAATAATAATTAATAAATTTCTTACACAAGTATCTGTTAAATAAATTAACTACACTGTTGGATATTTTTAATCTATTTTAATATTCAAACATTGTTTTTGATATTAAAATATAAAATTTATATTACTCTAAGAGCATTCGAAATAGTAAGTAAATAATACACTAAAAAAGTTTTTGAATGTGATTACCAATTTGAAATACTTAATTTTCATTGTGTCAATTATTGAAAATGAATTTTCGGGTTATTTGTATTATATATGGCATTTACATTCCTATAAAAAATTTAATATTGTTTTATTCATTCGTATATAAACTCTGTGTATATTAATATATCTTTACAGAATACATAAATAATGATAGTTATTTCATTTTAGTTTTCTTAATTTACGAGAGTACTATTTTTATGATCAATAGATCTCCTAAATTATTATAAATTATAAATAATTAAAGCGCATTTAATTATTTAAAAAAATATGAAATACTAAAAATACATACTATTTATTCTATAAAAATAATAAGAAATAAATTCAATACATCCACAAGAAGTTCAAAAGATTTTGTGTTACATAAACTCTCATATATTTCGGATACTCAGAATTTCAAGAAAAACTATATATAAGTAACTTTATATTATATATACCATTTAGAAATTGGTCATGATAATTGAAAAACCTTAGATATTTTTAGTAAATAAATTATCAAGAACAATAGATTTGATTTAAAAGTTAATAAAAATGACTAATTTTTTAACATGAATTTTTAAAGTTTGAAAATTATCTATTTTACATTTTTAAATCACACAGTAAAATATATGAATTTAAATATTCAATTTAATAAGCAATTATATATTAATTTGAAGATCATTGGATATTATTATTATATATAATTTATTATGTTGAATATTATCAATTATTTTATAATATATAATTTAAAACATTGTTCATATTCCTGCTTTTCTTATAACGTAATATATATCAGAATATTTTATTCAATAAGTAAAATCAAATCAGTAATAATTTCAGAAAATATTTTTTATTCTTAAACATATATTTAAAAACAAATTTCACTTATTCCAACGTTTCAAATATAAAATATTTTTCAATAGCAAAAATTTTTAATTTTATATATTTTATAATTACAGATTATGAATGTAAGTAAATAGTAAATATACTTAAATATCAAATACAATTTAAAAAATCAACTTTAAAAAATATTAACCTTTATACATATTTAAACTCAATATCTACACTTTATAAATCTTTACAAGCATTTTTGTATTTACGTATAAAAAAAATGTGAACATAAATTCAGAATAAATTTTTAAATCGTATTAAATTGTATTAAATCGTATTAATTGTATTAAATCGTATCTTTGAAAGGTAACATTGAATTTAAAATTCCTTAACCAATGTCACTGATATAATGAAGTATAATGAAACTTTTGCCTATCTTAATCGTCGCGCTTGACCTAAGCTTAAAATTACGTTTGTCGTGTTATCAACAGTTACACTGCAGAAAATTTTTCCAATAAATCAAATTATTGCTGATTGAGATAAATCAATTAAAAAATTTTGATTACAAGTTATTTTAATTTTTTAAGTTAATATCAGTTTGGATCCAATAAAATTTATTCACTCAAGAATTTTTTCTTTTATAGTATTTTATATTTATACCAATAATGAAACATAAATTCATTTTGAACAAAGTTATTTATTTTATTATTTGTAGTCAAAAAGATTTGATATATTATTTAAAAAATAGTAATGAAAATGAAAAATTTTATATTTTTCATGTAATTAACTGACACAGTTTAATTATTCTTTGAACTTAAGGTATCTTTTTGTTTTATCTTATGAGAACATATTTTTTCCGATATATATTTCGTGAAAAAAAAATTATTATATAAACCTTGTCGATTATTAAATTATTTGATAACAAGATAAAAGAGAATCAAGCAAAAGTTTAGATTAAATAGATATCCAATAAGGATTAATATCGCTTTTCATTTTTGGAATTTTTCAACAAAGCCTATTGTGATATTATTTAACTTAGAATATAGAATACTATCTAAATGCATTAACAACTAATTCTTGTTAGTAAATAATTTTTTTCATGTAATTAACTATACTAAAAGTTTTTAAATTGATTATATGACTATTTCAATGCTAAGCTTACTTTTTAATGCTTAAAATACACTATTTCTATTTATATTAAAAATTTAATTTTATAAGTATTATTATTAGAAACTATATATTATAGCACATATATAATTAATTGTTAAAAATGTATGAAAAAAATATTATCAGAATATTCAATTAAACTTTTATTCTTATTAATTTTGAAATGTAATAAATTAAAAACCTAATTCAGTGAGCTGATGTCACATTAATTGAGTCAATGAATTCTAAATTATAATATAAAACATTTTCATTTGAGGATTTATAAATATTTTATATATATTCAAATAATTTCTTATTATATTCTGTTAATTACACTTATTGCATCAAATATTTTAATAATATAATGAAAAATCTCTAACATAACATAAATTTTATATTAATATTTACAATATATATAAAAATTCTTGATTATGAATTTTGTATTTAGAAAAAAAAATTTCTTGTTATTAATTTATTATACAGTAAATGATAATTATAGAGTGCTGCAAACTTAATAAGTAATTTTTAAATTATAAAATATAAATAATTCATTCGTATATTCCTACCATTGCAATTTGCCTATTCGAATTTTAAAATATTACAAGTATTTGTTGAAGTTAGTTATTAAAAGAATATATTATCCTACTAAAAAACGTTTATTAATAAAAGGTTACACTAAAAAACCAAAATAGTTTCTTCAATATGAATAAAATTTGAATGACTGTATTCGAACGTTGTTAGATAACAGTAGAGAAATTGAATCAAAATATAAATTAATGCTTTCTATACACCAACTTAAAAATATTCGCATTAGTAAAATTGATTCTCTTTTATGTATATAATCAATACAAATAATAGTTTCTAGAGCGTTTGTTCTTTTTTAGCAACTTTCTATACAGGGTTTGTCGACAGAATAATCGATTAAGCAGTGATGGCTTCGTTTAAAGTTGCATGTTGAAAAATACTTTTACAGGATTATTTTAAAACTGTAAAAGTCGGCAAACAATTACAGAATTTAAATTTAATGTAAAATGTTTAGAGAAGAGGAAAACTGTATATTAAATAATATATTTTGTTTGAAAATATTTCTTTCCAACGGAAGTAGAGTTAAATAATGAACTAGTTATAACATGCGTTATTAAAAGTACCTTACATGTCTAAAAGGTCACGTTGGTAAATTATCAATTAAATATGATGCTTTATTTTTAAAGAGACTAAAAAATTAGTTAAAATTAAATAAACGGTGCATAAATATATTAGTATTTCGTATAATCAATTTTGATTTTTATCTGTCAAAGGTTAATTATATTTTTGTTACACAAATTTCAGTATAGATATTGTCAAAGAATTTTATAAAAATTATTCTACTACAGATACAATATCTGCAATTATTTACAAATTAAAAAAAATTAAAAATAAATATGTAAAAATATTTAAAAAATGTATATGATTATTCTTTAAATATTTGATTACTATAGTATGATAAATATTTTTCATTTTAAATAACATCATATTATTAACTTAACTAATTTAGTTTATTTCTTTGCCAGTAATAATAAATCTTATTATATTAAATTTTATTTCCAATTTAATTTTAACATACTGTAAATTTTTCTAATGAAAAAATAATAAAAACTGTACATTCAAATTTACTGTCAATGTAAATGTTTAATGTAATTAATGTAAAATAACTTGAATCTTATATATAGCTGAAAAAATTACTAATAATTTTTATTGAATAAATTCAAATAATCTTTACTAAGAAATAATAACAAGTAATTTCTTACTTGATAATAATAAATCAATAACTACAAATTTTTGTTGAAGTATTTTAATTTAAAGTGTTTTAGTTTTATAATTATATTTTGCTGTATACAACTTTTTTTCAAGCGTAATGAAAGACATGGAATATTCTAGTATATGTAAGATATTTATAATATTAGAAAATATTTACAAGATTTTATGTGCATATTTAATTAATAGTTTCTGTCTTTATTTAAAAGCTATTAATTTTCATAATTGTGTCTGTTACGTTAAATGCATCTATTAATATGTAATGAATTATGTAATTGCTGGGGATTAAATAAATGCTCGCTCGTTTGCCTTTTTTATTATCTTTTATTTTTGTATAATGTTCTTATTTTAACAATGTCGTTACCTGGACGCGTGTATGCAGGCTTAGCGACACGTACAATGTTTCGTTTACCGTAAGTATTAACAATCGTATTGAAGAATATATTTGTTCGATGCGTGACAAGTCGCGCGTTCACGTACGATAACTTGTGGTAAATAATTATAAGTTGCGGTGTTCGTCAACTCAGTGTTGTCGATTAAGTCCCAAGAAAATTCTGCCATGACCCGGTGTGTACATGTATATATATCCTTGTTCCTACCCTGTCTTATTGCATTTCTCTTTAGTTCTTTTATTGTTGTTTACACTCTCTGATGACTCGAGCCTCGACAAGGAGTTTATATCACGAGGTTACTCTAGACCTCTGTTGTTTTTCAGGCGCGTGCCTTGCCATTTGTTTCTCATGATTATACCTTACCCATTTGTTAGTTCTTCGTCAGAATACTTACCTCTTCACCAGATCACTCGTCTCCAGTGACAGGTCACTGGCCTTCTCTGCCAAGACTCTGGCCTTTCCTGCTGTAACACTGGCATTCTGTGCCAGAAGTCTCAACAAAAAAGAGCTGTTGTTTCTCAGGCGCCACTATTTGGCCGCACTGTTCGTATACGACACTTGAGTTATTCGTTACTTCCTTCGGATGTGATTCTCGCGTTTTATTCTATCTTTGCCTCCCTTATCGGTGACACGTGCATTCCTTGAAAGGCTCTTCGTGGCGACGCACACGAGGCTAACATTGCGCCCCGTCAGGGGTCCTGCAAGAATTTCTCATTACTCCTCGCCTCTCTTAGTTCCGAGAAGCGAGGTTTGTTTATAAGATCCCGCTCGAGACTACGCGCGACCTCGCGCCACGTGTTCGAGATGTGGAAGCGAGTAACCCATTGTCCGTTGCCTGCCTAGGTCCGAGCGGTCGTACGCGTGCCGACTGTGGTAGCTTTTCCTATGTTGTCGCTGCTGGAAGCCATCTTTCCCCTGACCCAACCTTATTATTAATGTATTTACTTATTTATTTTTATCTGCAATATTGAATAGAAGAAAAATTTAAAAAAATTCCCTAATATACTAGACTTGATTTAAATCTATTTTGTTGATTTTTCCATTGATTACTAGTTCTTTGTTTTATTCAATTTTTTTAGCATTAAATTAATTTAAATTAAAGGGTCAATTTTTGTATAAAATTGTAAATTTTTTTCTAATGATATTGAATTATTGGTTTAAAAAAAAAAAAGTAATCTTGCAAGAGTTTTAGAAGATTTAAGCTTATATAAAAAATATTTTTTTAATGATAATACAATAATGAAAAAGTTTAAAAATATGTAAATTCTTAAGAATCATAATTGAAACAATTAATATTATGCAAAAATAAGAAAAATACTTATTACCCAGGTATTTACATTCGTTTATATGTGAAAATATCCTTTCTTAATAAAAATTTATAGTTTTAATTCATCGAAATCTTAAAATGGTATCATTTGCATTTTTTTATTATAATTTAATACCATTATATTAATTAAATGTATTATTATAATCTAAATTAGATATACTAAATCATATATTAAATACTTTTCAATATTTTGAAAATTTAGCGTTGTTTACTTAGCGACAATTTCTTACACATATTTTCATCTAAATATAAATAAAATATTTTATACTAGTAATAAGATTTTATTCAGTCATAATTAATAAAATTATTGTATAGTCGATGAAGTTTTTCATAAGATGTCCAATTAGTTGTCAATTTTTACGATGTAATATAATATATTATAACTTTCAATTCAATTTGGATATTTGTACACCTACAACGGCTCGTATATATAAAGTGCAATACTATGATAATTAGAGAAAAATTACAAAATATTATATTAAGAAAATTTATGAAGCAATTACCTTTTTTTCTCAAATACTCGAATATTAAACCAAGGTAAGCATGAAAATACTCTGTATTAATAATTCTATGTAATTATAGATTTATAAAATTTTAATGTATAAACTACTTTGTTAAAACTTGATTGGTAAATATTATATTCAATAAAAAATAAAATTTTATTTAAAAGGATATCAGTGCATATATATTTTATGTCATATGTTTTTTTTATGATATTAATATTGAGTATGTATGATTATATAAATAATTAAGAATTGATTTAAATTATTATCAAATCAATTTGTTGTAATTTATATATTTCATTTTTAACATTAAGTATATTTATTAATTTATTTATATTTACTTATATGTAATTATATTTAAAATGTATTACGTGCAATTAATTAAAAAAATAACTATATTAAATTTTATTTTCTTCTTTAAAAAAAAAACTTCAATTTAAACTAATTCTAAATTATAAATAAGAAATAATATTGTTATTTAGTATATAATATGCATTTTTATTTTTATAGGATAATATATTTTTTAATAAGAATAAAAAATTTTAGATAAATTCTTAGTTTTTGATAAGTTAGATGGCTTCAGTACATAAATTTTATTTTATTTTTATGAAAACATCGATTTTTCTATACATATATACTTATATTTATTAAAACCATGAATTCAAATTTTCTTCATGTTATTATATATATTTTATTAAATTATTTTCAGCATTTATAACAAAGCATTGAATCGATTGTATTATATATACCTTTCTTATTAAGTGCCTTTCATCCTATATTTTTTTCCTTTTCTGATAGTCTGTTGTCCTCTCGATAGCTGTTTATCCTTTACGTCGACTATATACTCTCGCTAAACTTTTTTATCGTGCTGAAAAACATTAATTATTGTATTATCGAACACATAAATTAGCAAAACTTCACTAAATATAAAGTTTTAATCCCAATAAAAAACTTTATAATTTACTTACGTTTCGTGTATATCATTCCTTAGTTAAAAATATATACTAATTTAGTAGACATATTAAATATTTACACTTTAATAAAACTTTAATAAGTTAATTATAAAAAAAGTGTACATAGTATTTTTGAATTAATTAATATTTTGATGTGAGATAGAAATACAGTTTATGAAAAGCAATTGTATTTAAATTTATTTAAATTAATATACGCTGTAGTATAATACGTTGTGTGTATTATAATTAATAACATCCGCATGAATTTCATACACATGTATCAAAAACGTCGTCCATATAGATACATATGGTAATAAATAAAATAAAAACAAATGCATGTAGCACTTCTAATCTGTTAGAAATTATTTGTATTGTAATTCAAGTAATTAAGTACAAATTTTTTTTAAAATAACACTGATAAATTTTATGCATATACTTACGAAAAATTGTTGATAAAAATGATTTTTAAATAAAAGTCAATAAATATATTCAAGTTAATTGAAGAAAAACAGATCTTAAAAAATATTTCATTACTATAAAAAATTCACAAATGTTTCTAAAATTAGAATATTTTGATTATTTACTTTGATTTTTTTTCAAATTATATTGAGATATTTTGTTATTTGTCATTAGTATTATTTTTACAACAGTAATATTGGTTCTTTTAAAAAATCTAAAGCAAATTGATTAAATCGAAAAAATTCAAAGTATGAAAATAAAGTAAATATATTTATATATATTTCAGACTATTTACGTAAAAAATAATTAATTTTTAATTATTATAAAAATATAAAAAATTATAAAAATAATTAATTTTTAAAATGAATTAATTTTTTTTTGTGTGAATGCATAAATATAATTAATAGTTAATTTTTCTGTCTTAATTTTTTATTGTAAAAATTGTTTATTTGATATTTGAATCAAAACAGCTTACACAAAAACCTTTTTAATCATGATATTGAGCATTTTTTTGTAAATGCACAAATTTTGTGTTATAGCGTCTGAAAAAATTCTTACATTTTCTTTAAATATATATAAATATTAAATATATTGCCCAGTAAAACTATTATTATTTTAAATGTATATTCAATTTTTTTTTACATTAGTATTTTTTTCTTTAAAATAGAATGTAACTTATATAATATATTCAGTAAAGTAATTGTAAATTCGTGTTTTAATTAAAATGGATAATATTTTTTTTAATTAAAGATGAAAAAGAATTCAAATACATTATTAATTTAAAGTATTTATAAAGGTAATCATAATTCTAATACACATATATATTATTAGAAATTCTCATCAAATTCAACAAGAAACGATGAAATAATAACATTTTAAAAAAAATTATTTATGTTCATTATATAATTAATTAGTATATTTAATTTATGGTCGTATTTTATATTTGTATGTTACAAATAAGTCAATGATCAGAAAAATTACAATACATTAATTGTAACTTATATTAGAAAAATATTATATAATATTTAAATTATTTTTCATTGTACTTATAAAATTATTGAAAAAACATAGTTTTATATAAATTTATGTTAAAAAATAATTAAAAAGATAATATTAAATTTTATGAATATAAAAATGAAGTTGTTTATTATTTTTTATTATACAATTTATTAAAAATTATATATTTATTAATAAAGGTCTTTATAAAAATTTATTTTATATTATTTTTATTTTTTTAATGCAATAATAATTTTGATATTTTAATGATTATAAATATTGTGATGCGTTAAATACTACTAGTAAAAGACTTAGAATTTTGAAATAGTTTTTTCCTGATATAATTTATAATGAGCAAAATAAAATTGTAGTTTATTTAAGAGATAAAAATGTTACGAAATTACATACATACTTTAGTAATCGTTGCTGTGCATGCGTTTCTTAAGTAGTTGATAATTTTGTGGATTGACTTTGAAATGTTATTTGAATCAATAATTGCTTATATTTTCATGTATACCTCGAATAACGAGTTCATCTTCAGAAAAAACATGCCTATGATTTATGAATTTCATCACTGTTATTACGATTCAAGGTTTTAAGGTGAACATTACAATAAATAGAATTGTATCGCTTATTAATGTATTTAATCTTTATTTTTAAATACTCAATGTTTCAACGTATAAATACACATATTTTATTATAATGATGTAATATTATTTTCTTTTTAAAACAAATTTTGATTTATTATATATTTATTCTATATGTATGTATATATGTATTTTATTTAAGATATTATTGATCATAATAATTTTTAATAAATGTTACTTCCTAATTTAATAAAAATAAATATAAAACATTTTTCACCTAGTTTTAAAATGCATTTTATCGATGCAATTAAATTTTAATTTATTTAAAAGTATTTCGAAAATCAAGTTTTTTAACTCTATTCTAATTTTAATACATGTAAAAATGTCAATGCTTACATTAAATTGACTGAAGTCATGAACATTCTATTTGAAAAAAAATATATTACTAAAGTCGTTTAATAACTAATGACTGAATAATTATTAAATTGCGTAATTTTTTTGTATTATGAACAATTATTTTGTTATTATTAGACAGTTTTTATACTTCTTCAATTTTATTTATACATACTAAAATTTTTTATATAAGTATTGTTAACAAATTAGTTAAATATTATATATTTAGAAATGGGTTGTGTATGAAAATATTTGTATTATCAAATAATTAAACTACAATTTACTGTTAAATTTTTAAAGAGTTAATTTTTATTTATTAAAATGAAAATAAATATATTTACTTTATAATAATTATATATTTAATATTCAATTAAAATCTTTATAAAGTTTTATAATGCACGTCTCACTAATACATCATGTCTAGCACTTTTTACAATATTAATTATCTAAATATCATCAGAGACTATTACAATCATAAGTTTTATTACATCTTATAAATTTAAGTTTAGTTTTGACATCTAGTTTTTGAAACCAATTTAATCCACTCTTTCGAATTTATCTATCGTTGGATAGCGTTTAAAGTTAATCTTTCATCGAGATGCGTAAGTTAATAAATACTCAACTTTTTAATCTAAGGAGAATTCATGATGACAGAGTTATATTTGCAAATTTAAAGCATTAACGGCCACTAGAACAATAAATGCAATGTAGAGTTAGTTTTGAACGACCAATACAACTTTTACTTGTAAAACTGAAATTATTTAAATTGTTTTTTGTAAATAGAATTTTATTCTGAAATTTTTTTATGATAGTTCAGTGTAAATGTTGTAAATAACTATATTAATTGAATCAAGTTGATCAATGAGTCAGTTGATTAGATAAAATAAAATGATGTCAAATTTTTCTTGATTTCTTTTAAATGTAAAGTTATATCTTACTATTATCGTAACTTATTAATATATTTTATGTTAAAAAATACTTAAGTTTATGTGTAATATTAAAAATAAATACGTGTATAAATTTTGAGAAAATCTTGAAAACCTACTATTCTAAAATTAACAAAATTACCAACTTAATTAAAACGTTTTATTAAACTGGATATTTTTATTAAGTAATATACAGCTATTTATCAAATTCTCACGTATAAAATAATGATTTTATTAATGAGGTTAGAGCTTTACTAATATAAAGCTAAAGCAATTTTCATAAATAAGAAAATAAACAAAAGTTATCGAATTTTTTTAATGTTTTTTTTTTTAAAAAAATTCATTGAAAATATACTTATAATATTTATTTACGGTCATCTAATAATTTTTTAGTCTTTTTTAAAAATTATCTAAATTTATAGACAAAAATATATTTCATAAATTTATTTATGGTAAAATTTAAGTTAATTCAAATAATCAAAATTTAAAAATGTTTTCTTATTTATATAATGATAATAAAATTATAGTAAATATATATATATATGTGTTTATTCAGTTTTAATAATTTTGTATATTTTCGTTATCTTAAAATACTTTTTGTCATAATAACGATTGCTTTAAAAAAGCGTAATATCTACATAATTTAAAAACATATTACAATATTTATAACTTCATATTTGTATACTTGAATGCTATAAAAAATTATTTATAAATAATTACTTTACGTGAGCATTACTACTAAATCATATAAATGAAGATATAGTATATGTTAAAAATTTTATGTATATGATATATTTCATTATTAAATTATTTATAAATTAGATATATTTGTATTATATAAAATAAAATTATAATAAGAATTTTAATATTGTATATCTAATAAATACCATAATAATTTAATATGAATAATCTTTTAATTATTATACTAAAAATTCAAAGATAATTGCTTTATTTAAATCTGATATACCATTAGACGATATCAGCATAATTAACAATTATACTGCAATATTATTTTAAACTTAACAAGTAGAAAAAGGTCTAATGTTTTTATTCAATAATGATATAATGCACAAATATTTCAATATTTAAAATATCTCAATTACCTCGTAATATTATTTTTAATGTTTTAATAGTATGTATAAGCTAATGCTTATTTGTTTAATGAAATGGTTTTTTTAATTTACAATAAGTATATTATATCTAAAAAAAAATAACTAATTATCAAATAGATGTTATAATTACGTATCTTCTATCATAGTAATCGACGTTTCGTTTCAGAAAAATATCACAGAAAATCAATAAACAGTATAAATTTTATAATTAACTAACATTTATCTGAGTAATAATAAAAGAAAATAATGCAAGAAAATATGTACGGGCTATGAAATGTAACGAATCAGACGCATTTATGTTATGAACAGAAATACAGCATTCACAATAAAATACTTTACCACCCATTTATTGCTGGATAATGAGTTGAATATTATGACAAGTTAAATAAAATAAGGCAACTAGTGATTACTAATATTGGTTGTTGAATTAATGTATGCGGTCGATTGATAAGTCTCTCGGTATCTCACCTTAAATGTTCATTGCATAATATAGAGAGCTACCGATCTCTCCTTAAATAGGAATAAAAGTTTCTCTTGGACGGTCGGAGGTTATTTCAACTTACAAGATTTACTGAAGATTTGATTAAAGTAATATAAAAAAATTTGTATTTTCAAGGTTTTTTTGTAGAACTTTGGAAATACCAAAATTTTAAACAATATTACAGAAATTTTTTTAAAAACAAATAAATATTTTACTATCACAAATTACGATTAAAATTTTTTTTAACATAATAAAATTTTACAAGTAGCACTGATAGATAATAGAAATCTAAGTATATGGTTTTATATTGTTATAATTTGCTACATGTCTTTACTTTTAACAGTATCACTCTTGTAGTGCTATCAGTTTTTTATTAATTTAGACATTTTTTATTTGAATGCTAATAGCATATTTTTTATTACAAGTAGTTATTAAGTAATTAAATAAAATATATGAAACTTTCATAAAAAAATTAAATTCTTTTATTTATTATTAAAAAATTTCGTATAATTTTAAAGAAAACGAAGAATCTAATAATGAAAAATAAAAAAGTTAGAAACACGAAAGAAATTAACACGATTATATTTATGCGTATTCATATAATTATGTTATCAGATATCAAACAATACTATTTTATATTCTCATTACTATGATTATTGAGTCGCCTCAATTCACTTTTTATCAGTAAACATAATGACTCGGTTACAAAAAGTTATCAAAAAATTTATGTTTAAAAAATCTCAGCTAATTGAAAAAAATACAAATCACAATTCCTGTGCATGAACAATGGACTACACAAAATAAGTTAACTTTTCATAATTCAAGTTGATTGCCGATGACTTAATCAATACAATCACATCATTCATTAAAGATTATTTCACGCTCAAGCAGTAATTGCATACACTTTCTATTAAATATATTCTTTTTTTATTTACTAAAAATAGTACATAAAAAAAGAAGCCAAAAGCGGAAGCCTTTAGTTACTTAAAAGCCATAACCTACTCTTATCGATGAATACACAAGATAAAAAAACTAACTTTAAATATCAGGGACATTTTTTTTAACTAAGATATTATATGGAAATAATTAGAAATAAAAATTTAATTGCACAAAATACATGTTTTAAATTTTTATAGTTTAATAAAGCTAAAATTTGGTCTTATTTATTTATAAATATTTATTTCTGTGTAACAATTAATGTAACATTTTTTGATTTATTTTATGATTTGATCATTTATAATCATTGAAGGCCACATCATCCTTTGATATTTGTTAAAATTAATTGGATTAGAAAGACTTTAACTCAAGTATATTTGTCAAAGTTGCTTCTGTTTGTAGTTCAGAATATTTTCTTAATATTTATATTCTTGTATAAAATTACAATAATAATATAGTGAAAATCAATATAAATTTTATTTAATTATTAATAATTCAAATAGATAAATGCTAGATATTTATACAATTATGTAATTACAATTCAATTTTAAAAATACAACGAACTTAAATGTTTTTTAATAATCATTCAAACTTTCTCTAGTAATAAAAGATATAAATAATTTCAATTGTTTATATCAAAATATGTAATTTTTGATATATATATGTAATTTTTTATTATATATTAAGAGATGCAGAAAGCATTAATAATCGCGAAAAAAATATATTTAGAATATTGAATAAAAGAAATTATTTATCTTTCATTTCAACATAAACATATTTCAATTGCATACATAATAATTCGTTCACAATATAAGTCTAAGTATGGTTAGACGCAGAAAAAGGCTTGAGTAATACGAGTAGGAACCAGGAAAATTCTATATAATCAAGTAATAAACCACACCCTACAGGAAACAAAGTTTCATCCGAACTGCACTCTTTATTCTTGAGTCACATTTGGTTTTTGCTTTGCAAGTTACTACTTGATTAACGCGAATCTCTATGTCATTCGGTACCATTTGCACTTTCTACTGAACTCTTTAAAGAGGCACAATGGATTCTTTTATCTTCTTTTTATAATTGTTATTATTGAGAATATCTGTGAGTGTTTGATTACATGCGTTAAAGCTTATCAGCATAAAATTTTTAACAATGAGATTATAAAACTTTTATTTTTAATTGATTGCGTTGCAATTTTATATAAATTATATTTATTTCATAATTTACATTATTTATAAATACATACTTCGTTTTATAAATAATTTGCAATCAATTTGTTACGCAAAATTTTAATATGAAAAAGCTTAATATATTTAAATAAATTATAAAATGCGATATTCGATAAAGAAGATACTCATTCATATAAATAATTATTATGTAAATGCTGATGACAAAACATTTATACATTTTGTATAATAAATATTTTTAGACATTTATTCTAAAAGACAATGAAATCTAAAATTTATTATTAGAAAATTATAATCGAATGAAATAAGATTATTAACAAACACTAATCCAATAGAAAGTAAAAAAATCAGCTATATACAATAAAAAAACAGATTAATTAATAAAAATTATATTTAAATTAAAATAATGTATAGTAATAAGGAATAAATAATAAATGAAATTATCAGTATATAATCGATTATATTATTTAATTTACGAAAGAAAATGTTATTGCGGTATAAAAAAATTAATGTAATTTTGCTAATTTAAGAATAAATAAATTTTAAAAAATATTTAAATTTAATATAGGTTAAATACATTAAATAGATTTACTAAATTCGTATTATTTTTTATCTATCTCAAAATTATACATAAGTTTGATAGAATTAATATTATTTATAATTATTACTAACTTTTAAAAAAATTTTTTTTAATTAATACAAACAAATATATTTGGAAACTGAGAATTATTCAAACGCAAAAATAAGAAAATTTTTATAATATTTATAAATTTATAATAAGAAGTTAAAAAATATAAATTGGAATTATTCAAAATGAATATTTTGTACGTTTTATGTATAATATTTATATTTTGCATTATTATAATTATCCTTTTAAAATGATTATTTAAGAATTAATATCATACAAATTAATATATAAATAAATATTTTTTCAAAAAATTTTAATTAAAGTCTATATTTCTTTATAAAATAGGATATAATATTGTTTGAATTATAATTTTATTATAATGTTAAATATTGTTTGATATTTTTATTTTTATTTGAATACAGATATGCTATTTATAACACACGAATTGATTAAAAAAATATTTGTTTTCTTTTGATACCATAATGATAAAATGTAATATAAATTTGGTTTTATAGTATTAAATCTTATTAAAAGATAATCTAAAATGTATAAAAATAAGATATTATTTTACTAATGTAATATACGAAATATTAAAATTAAAACTTTAATGTATCAATCAACTACATATTATCCATTGAAAAGTACTTTAAAATGTGTGTATGTATCACTGATACAAAATATTATCGACAAAGGGACTTGTAACATTACATTTAAATTAGATGAGTAATCAATAGAGATATGCACCATAGTAAAACGTTTCCGAATGTGTATTAATTCAATAAATATGGACTCGATTCGACTTAATTAGAGATTTTACATTGATTAATATTATATATCTATACACACACAGGCACACACGTTGAAATTCACAAACACCAAACACATAAGCATTCTGAGAATTTCTCCCAATTCTAAAATGTAAGCAATATTCGAGGAATGAATATATTTAAAGTATCAATAGATTAGCCTGACAACTGTGTAGATATTGAATACTATTTCAATTTAATTACTACATATTCTAACAATATTTTTGTTTTTATTTATAGCTGAAATTTAAAATAGTGATATTAACTGTAATTGAAATTAAATTAATAAATTGTTATGAGTTCTCTTTTTTAATATTAATAAGTAATGTTTTAAGTTTCCTTCAATTTCTAAATGTTTTATTAAAATAAGATTAAAATGGTTTTTGTTTTACATAATCTTAAAATATATAATATGATAAATTAAGATAAGTTCACACAATATCCAACGTTTTCTGCTATAAAAATGATTTTTATTTACTTATAATTAACTCAAATTGATTAATAAAGATCAACCTAATTTTTATATAATATGTACTTCATAGATTTATTTTCTATATTTTAATTTTATAACAACATTTTAATTCAATTGTATTTAAAATTTTCTATTCTATTAAAAAATATAATTAATTCATTTATCAAAACTAAAAAAATTAAACTTTTTCTATTTACATTATAGAATTTAATGAAATAAAATGATATATAAATTGTATTTTACAGCAAATTTTAAAGTTAAAATGAATACATCTAAATTGAGATATATCTAAATTTACGTGAATAAATAATATAATATTATACTATTAATGAATTCAATTTAATTATTTACCAACTATATATCCATGATAATATTATTTTTAATATTAATTTATTATACATGATAGAATATATACAATAATATAAATTTTAATGTACTGTTAAAAAAAAATATGTACGATATTTATTTATAATTTATATATATTATTCTAACACATTTTTTTTATAAAAAAATTTTATAAAAAAATTTTTATTAATGAATTATAAAGCATTATTCAAATACTATTTAATGAATGAATCATATATGTTTATTTATCTAAATATATGTATTTTTGAAACTTCAGCAAAATTAAGGATTAAGAAAAATAAATAGTATTTTTATTCGAATTTAATAACAAATTTATTTATATATTTTGCAGCATAAGCAAATTTTAACTATTTTAATCTAAATACATAAATCATTTATAAACAATGATTTAAAATAAATTATATAATAATATAGACGTATTAAATAAATCTATACTTAAAAATGGTAGAATAAGTATTTTGCAATTATGTGTATATAAGAATGTATATATACTTATAATTATTTTTTTAAATGATGTGAACATCAATTTCATAATTAATAAACATATCTCTTTACATGAGAATACAATATAATTAGCTCAATATTATAATTTTCATTTTTAGAGTATTTCTCCATAATTTTCTAATACTTTACTGTAGAGTATAACTATTAAATATAATCAATACTATAATTTATTTCATAATATTAAAGTGAGAATATAAATTTATGTAAGTATAAAAATTTAATTTATATTTAATTTATTGAATATCCAAATTCAGATATATTCTTTTAAATTTTAGAATTTCTTTTTGTATTTAACCTGTATATATATACGATTTGAATTATTAATTTTATAAAAAATGTTGATTATTTTACTATTTGATATTTAACAATGATAAAAATTATAATTGACATTATTATTGAAATTATATAAATTGGATATAATCAGATATAGTACGAAGAAATAGTTTAATAAATATTATAATTACTAAACATAATATTAGATACGCAAATAATAATAATTATTAATTTTATCAATAGAATAAATTTTTTAAATAATATTATAACAATAATCTACTTTATAAATATTTAGAAATTTTTTTCAAATTTGATTATAAATTTTATTGTATACTAAATATAAAAATTATGTAGATAATAGTTTAAAAATTAATAATTTTAATTTTAATTTTAATTTTCGATACAAATTTAATCGCAATGATAATTATAATGATTCTTAATATGAATTTACAATATTCTAAATTCGGTAAAATTTATATATTTGTATTATTATATTATAAAATCTAAACAACACTTTCATTCACTCAAAACTCTACTTCCAATTTTTGAGGATCATAAAGAAATATTTGTTGATTATTCAGTTGCTAAAATCATACTTTAATAAATTATTAAAATTAAAGCCTTTACTAATTTTAAATAAAAAAATTTATGTAATAATGCTTTATTTGTGAAAGTGTCATTAAAAGGACGAAAAAAGATTAAACGTTACATAATTAAAATTACACATGAAAAAAGGAAGAATAAGAATATTGTAGAAAACTATTACGTAAGAAATAGTTCGTCATCTAAAGGACGTATAGGATATTTTAAATTAAAGTGAAAGATGCTTGTGGATCATACATATACGCGCATTGTGTTTTTCTCCAAAGACTTTAAAATATCGTTTCGTTGACAGACTACATTATTACTGATTTCATTTTCGTCTATGAATGACATCATTTCTCAGATAACTTCAATACCTCTCCAGAATCTAACCATGAAATTTAAAGAGCCACCCACCTTTAGAAATTTTGGCTCGTCATTCATTCGGAAAATTTGTAATTACTTAGACATGCTTTACAATCAACATATATTTTTCCAAAGCTACAACTGCTTATATTGAATATTTTGATTAATATTTAAGAAGATTATAATATTTTATTTTACATTGACCTATATTCACTTTCTAACACATCTTTTTGCCAATGAAATAAGTAGAGCCTTGAGAATACAGAATTTTTATTTTGATATAATTTTTACAGTAGGACTAAAATGTGAAACAGTGAAAATCGAAACTCATTGTTTTCCTTAATTGATTCTACTTTTTGTGATAATAGCTAATTGGAATAATAATAATTTATCATTTTTAATAAAAGTAAACTAGAAGAAAAGTAAAGGAAAACAATTAATTAAAAATTTTACGTACGTTGATATTGTATTCTTAAAATTATTTAAATATATTACAAATTACTTTTACATCTTTCAATATTTATTAATAATATTATAAATTCAGAAACATTTTAAAATAATAACAAATAAAAAATTTTACTATCATCATTTGAAGCTTCATTTATATGCATACTTAATATTTTCTGAGACATAAACTTTTTTTTATATTAATCAATACTTACAAAAGAAATTTTAATTCTTTTTTTGAATCAAAATATTCTTATAATTTTTCTTTAATGTTTATATTTTGAATCTAAATATTTTAGAAAATAAACCTTAAGAGAATGTATATAAATTCATTACCAATATAATTATTCTTCAATAGATGTTATTTTATATTTTGGAATAATACGATTAAGAGATTGAAATGTTATGTTAAACTTATCTTAAACTAACTCAACCTGTTTACTATCCATCATTGTACAAAATAAATGTAGTTCGCATAAAATTGCGTTATTTTTTCAGTTCAATAATTATTGTTTCGATAAATAAAATATTCTGTTTTTAATAATATTTTAAAGTAAAATATTATGCCTTTAATAAATAATATTCCGAATTTAATCACAAATTAAAATATTTTCTGAACTTCAAACAAAATTATTTTACAAGTAATTATAATTAATAATATTATGAATTTTTATATTAAAAATAATATAATAAATAGCTCCCAAAATTTTTAAACAAAATTTTATATTAAAAATTAATTATGAAATATATATATTCATTGAAAAAATCAATTTAAAATCATATAAAGAAAAAATAGAAAATAAATCTTAAAACAAATATTATTTAAAAATGATATAATAATTTTAATATAAATTATTCTTTTCATTGCATATGTATTATGAATGAATATTATTTTATAGAACATTATTTTATCTTTTTTCATATTTAATAAATATGTAATTTAGTGACGTAATTTAAATTAAATAATTTGATTCATATATGCACTTAAATTTATTATATGATTTTGTACATTTTTGATTAAATATCGATTATTTTTAATTAAAAGATGTACAGTTAATGTAACTTATATCAGATACATTATATATAATAATCTGTATAATATAACGAGTAAACATCTTTTGTGATTCAATAATTTAAATATCTATTTTTTAAATAGTTACGTGAATATTATATATACATAATAAATTTATAGTTTCTCTTACTCATTTAAAAATAATTAAATCAATTAATGAAGAATATATCGAAATATATTACTTAATCTTTGTATAAAATTAACAATATTTCGCTATTATTTAAAAATCTAATCTTTTTAAATTCATATTGCATTTTAAATTATTAAATTATTTCTTAAATATTAAATTTTTATGTTAATAAATATTGTATTTATTCATATATTTTTATTTCATTATGTAAAATATCAAAACTTTCAATTAAAACATTAAATTGATTATTTTAAAATAATAATAACTGTAAATTATGTAAAAATTATATTTATTATAATTTTAGTTCAATATATTTTTGTCTTAAATAGTTAAGCTTAAAAATCTATTACAAACTGCATAAGTGTGTAGATCTTTTATTAAAAGATGATTTTCATTATTCTGCTTTTTTTAATTTTTTTTCATTTTATTTTCATTGTACTTTCATTTTAATTAGTAATAAAACCCAGAAATAAATTATAAATCCATGGTCATCATTAAGTTTATTAACGTATATGTGTATTAATCAAAAGCAAAACTTTTTACTTATTGTAGAATGGAATCATTTTAATAGAAAATTCGTCGAGATCTCCATATATATAATCAAAAAATAAATAGTTACTATGAAATTAAATTAACAATTAAAATTAATTGTAAAACAATTAATTTTAAAAATGTATATAGAAATATGAAAAATATTTTTATAATTAAAAAATAGGGTTCTGTATAACCGACACAAGGTACAAGTTGAAATAATTCCATATTATGTATAGAGTTACTACACGATGTCGCAAATAATATATTTATATAAAATATTTAGAAAATTTTTATAAATAAAAAGGTTTGATAATTACATTATCTTCGATTAAAAAATTTATGAATAATAATTAGGAGAAAATATTTTCAAGAAATATATATGAAAAATTCATGTTTATTTTTTCTTTCTGAAAATATAATTTCTTTTTAGTAACTTCTAATTTAAAAAAATGTTCTATTTGTATAAAAAATTGTGAATATTTTGTGAAAAAATTTTATAAATACAGCAAACCATGGAATAATTTGTATTAAATGAAGGCTTATATATTTATTTTAGTTTGTAATTTTTACTCAATCAAATTTGTTATTTTTTTTTATAAATTTAGAACTTCATCAAATAAGTATTTTTAGACTAAATACGTATAATTTTCATTTTTATAACATTCTTTATAAAATATCATTATTTATTTTATTACATTTTAGAATGTAATATCCACAAACAGATTTTTATTTTAAAACAATATTTTTTTTTAATATCTTTTTTTAATATAAATTATAAAATAATGCAAACATAAAGTACACTGATTATAATATTATATTTAAGAAATAATATGAAAAAAATGTGTGTTATTACAATACTCAATCCTCACCGTTGTTACTTACAATACTGACTAACGAAAAAATTTTTCCGGAGAATATATGGCAGATATTGCATAATTTTGCAATCATAATACTAATGTTCTTATTTTTTCTATTGAAAAAAATTTTATATTCAAAGATACTAGTATCTTTTCTAAAATTTATTGTAATAATTTTTTTATATAAGTTTTATTTACCTATTTTAAAGCATACTCCATAAAATTTTTCATCTTGACCAATCATATTGTAATTTAATATTTATAAATTCCTATTTTTCTTGTTCGTTTAGTTTGGTAGTTCAAATAGCATTTGTTATACCCATCCTCTTGAATTCAAGTATTTGCAGAGTAATATTTATTTTATGTGTATACACTTTAATTATTAATTTGAATCTCGAGAGAATGAAAAAAAGGATGACATAACGAAGAAAAAAGAGTGAAAATTGGAATCGTTGAACAAAGAGTAATATTTCTACTTATTACGGTATTTATTATAGTATATAAGATTGAATGTACGAATATATTAATCAGGCAATGTTGGAAGTATATAAATTAAATTTACATTAAAGATGTGATTAACTTATTCATATTCTTTATTTTTTGGATTACGAATGCATTAACAAACCTAATAGAAAAATATTTAAAGCTCGAAAAAACTTTTTAAAATAGTTTATTTAAATCCTTGCATCGTTCTTTTTTAAAAACAATTATCTAAAAAAAATATAAGCTAAAATTTAGATTAATTTCTTACAATACTTTCAGCAAGGTGAGTTTTAAATAAATTTTTAATTTAAATTTTGAATTATTTATAATGTATTTAAAATAAAAATATTGTTTTATTAAAATAAAAAATATAAAATGCTAAAATATATTTTTTTACAAGTTTATTCAAATACGCATTTTACTAAGTTTAAATAATTACATCAAAATTAAAATAAAGCATTTGATAATAAAAAAAAATAAATCTTTTATTTTTTTATTATTTTATCAATAATATACCTTAAAAATAATAAATAAAATTTCATTTAAATGAAATTTTTAATCATAAAAATAAATTGAAGAAACAAGGTTACAATATATTTGTACAACAAACGAAAAAGGACAAACAGAATTTTTAATACAATACCGCTTGAATTAATAATATCAGAAAAAAGTTTTGCCAAAGTGTATGATATAAACGTATCTTGAGAAGTTGCAAGTTCAAAATTATGGTAATTTTCACTTTTAAATTAACCCAAAGAAATCGTAACCAGTCGATTTGAGTTCAGTAGAAGCAGTAAGTGGTATCCTTCATATCATATATAAATAATTTGCATACACATACGCATACCGTGACAGTATATGAAATTGATCCTACGTGTATTTCCAGGTCAATACACCAACTCGTTTAACAGTCTATTTTTTTGTCTCAACTTATGTGGATGTTATGCTCCTAATATCTTACCAATTTCATGTATTTTTTTTGCTTATGCTTTGTAGCATTATTTTAAAATTATAAATACGGTGTTCAAATTACTCTCGTTTTTTCTAGTAAAGAAACTTGGTAAATCGCAAACAAGTGGTGATTTTATGTAGATGGTATACATGTCATTAGGCAAAATTTCTCAATTAACGTGCTCTTGATCCCATATTAATTGTAAATAAAAGTGATTTTTTAATTACAGAAACCATTTTAGTTTCTTTTAAGCTTTAAAAAATAAATATAGTTAATTTTTTTAATAGAGATATAGATTTTATACATTTTTTATGTAATTTCAAAAAATTAAAATTTATTCTATGATTAATTTTTTTAATGATTATTAAAGTTATTGTAAATTTAAACTATGTATACTATTTATTATTCTAAGCATGCAAACAAACTAAACTCAAATTAAACAACAGTTATTTTTCGAACGGTATTTAAAAAAAATTAATTATTTTGATCAAATTTATGATCTAGAAAATTAACTTTTAAAGTTCAATTTTTTACCTGAATTAATTTTGCAAGTAAAAAAATTTCAATTCATCCTATCAAAATTGTAAATATCCATCACGAAAATTTATATATTGTTGATATGAAATATAAAGTATTTATCTATTACTTAAGAACTATAATGATATATTTTTAGATCCTTATTACAGATAGGAAAATATTTATTAAATAAATGAAGAATTAAACTAAGAGTTGAAAATTATTTTTAAATTACAAATCATAAATTTAATTATAATCTGATGCGTTTATTTATTTGCTAATTATTTATTAATAGTGATTTCACTCGACAATCATTGGAATGAGTTGGATAGAATGGAAGGAATAGAATCTTTTATATTGACTAATTGTATTGATTAAGAATAACTAAATAAATATCATTAGGAATATATTTTATGGATTGATAACTGCTTTAGTTTTTGAAGTTATTTGCATGATATAAATAATATTTTCGATTACTTTATGAAATAAATAATCAAAATATAAAAAAATTGCATGATTCTGAAATTGTCGGGATATTCACTATCTCATATGCATAATAAGGTACATCGTTTATTTTTAGAATTATTTACGAAAGAAACATCTATTTATTATAAAATAAAAAAAATTTTCTCAATCTCTAACAATAAAAAAAAGTTTTTATAAATACTTTAAAATTCTTTTTAATGATATTTAGATTATATTTTATATTGTACTGTATTTTAAAATAAATTATTATTTAAATTTAAATAATTTATTTTAATTACTAAAAAAGAATCAAAAACTAATATAGTTTTAAACTATACATTATATGATAAATAAAATAAATAACTTTATTATTTTAACAAAGAAATGATATTTGTCATGTATGATGATAATTGTATTCATGGAAGAAGATTGTCCTTGATTAAAAGACTTATTGATATCTTTTTTCCTATTACACTTACTTTATATAGAAAAAAAATAAATACAAAAAAGAATTTTACACAAAATGATGAAGTACGAGAAAAAATGCTTGTTTTTAAATCTTAGGTAAACAATTTAAAAAAATTAACTAATTTATGTATGTATTTATACATAAAATATTTTATAAAGTTTTCTTCTTTTTTTATTTCTCTGCTCAAAAAACAACTAATACGTACATAAGTTTGAAAATATCTTTAAAATAACATCATTTATTTGACAAAATTATTACTAGCCATAAAAACATTACCAATGTAAGTAATTTATTAGTTTATTTTTTTTAATAATTAACAATTAGTTGTATAAGCATAATGAATTTAAATATATGAATTAAGGGCTTATTTCTGAAATTATTATTATTATTTAAAATCTGTTCAAGATTTCATAATAGAACTTCGTAAAATTTACAATTACAGACATAAGATAATAAGTCAATATTTTTCTGGACCTATAAGAAAGCAGACATAAAATTATTTTTGTTATGCAGTAAACCTTGTTTTTTTTGTTCTCACAATCAGAAATAAATGAAAATTCGAAAGATATACTACGAAGCGAAACCTTAAATCTGTGAGGTGCGCAGATCCGTTAAACAATTGAAATCTGTAGATACGTGATGTTTTTGATTTAGTATTCCGCTAAAGAAAATTAGCCTTTTGTTTTAAAAGCTGCTTGTAATATATTCCAAATTAATTTTTTGATTGAATGGTAAATTTCGTCATCGGATTTTTAAGTATTTTAAAATTAAATTTATTTTATGTGCAATTTATTATAGTGGAAACAGATTTTGATTGTTACCATATAAACCTTAGGCAATATAGTTTTAATGCTTGAAGAAACATTAGTTTAACAATAAAAATTGAAACGAGTTCTTTAGCACATTTAGAATAAATTAATAATATAAGTTTAAAGTTGTATTTTTTTATATAAGATATGACTATTTATGTTTCATGTGTTAAATATTTTTGAATTTTTTGGATAATTATTAAAGCACCAGAATTTATTGAAATATTATTTTTTATTACTTATAATTGTTGGCTATTTAGAATTTTAAGTTTATAATAATTATAAGTATCAGCATATAGACAAAACGAAATAAATAATTAGAATGTTAAATTTATTATATTTGGAAAACTTAATAATGTATTAAAATCTATTATAAATTAATACATACTATGAAACTGTAAAAATTAGTTATAATTTTTCTAAGGAATATTTTACTTATTTACTTTAGTATAAATATTAAAGATGAAATAATTATTTTTTATACAAAGAATTTTAAATTTATATATTCAATTTAAAATAGCCATTATTTATAATAATTTAACAGTTAAATTTCTAGTTATTTATTAATTCATTAAAATTTATCGCGTTAGTTTTTAATGATACAATGATAAAAGTATTTTTTTATGCAATATATATTACTTTAAAGAAATAATGTTTTTTTTAATATGATCAAAACTGATGTTTAGAATCGATAAGAAATAAAATTTTTTTTAAATATTGCTGTAACACAAAAAGTTGCACTTAAGTCAGGAATTGCAACAGAAGCTGTTTTTTGCAGCGGATATTCGCCATTTGTAAACCTCGAATGACGCTATTTTTGGAATTCGTAAACGATAGTTCGCGTCAGTTTTTTCATCTCCCTTCTAACTGGCTGATATTCTCGACATCTCTTTCTTCCTCTATATACTTACGTGTGCTCTACTATCTTCATAATTTTTCAAATTAAAATCATCTTTCTCATATAAAGTTGTTTTTTTACTGTAAAATAATCATTCTAATTTTTCCATCAATAATTGGTTAAGATTCATTTTTTTCATTTATCCATATAGATAAATATTAATCTTATATTAATTTATTGTTTAAGTATAATACAGACGATAATCGATTAATTATATTGAATTTATATAATTTTTCTTTTATGGATTGAAA
Organism: Dolichoris vasculosae; assembly: GCA_018907195.1. Classification (NCBI taxonomy): domain Eukaryota; kingdom Metazoa; phylum Arthropoda; class Insecta; order Hymenoptera; family Agaonidae; genus Dolichoris; species Dolichoris vasculosae. The sequence continues at coordinate 3,004,741 of JACCHY010000014.1, read as the reverse complement.
TTTGTTTTTAACTTACTTATAATTTATTAAAGTATTTACATATTAAATATTATTCTGCCACATTAAATGAATGTTGACTTAATACAACAGCATAAAATAAACGATAATACTGTAAGATTTTAAACAGAAACATACTTTAAAATAAAGTTAATAATTATTCTGTAATTCAATATTTTATGAATCATAACAAAACAAATAAATTACTAGTTCTGCGTATCAGTTAAGTCTTAGAATTGACTTTTACACAATTACTAAAGAAATTATTTATCAATTTCAATATCTAATGAATAGATATTCTTAAATTCTTTTTATAAATAAATACTGCTTAATAAATGAAGATATTTATTTAAGACTTCTTGAAACGAAAGATATTATATTATTATAGTTGTACAAAATACAAGAGACTTTTTTCTTGTATTAAGTTTGAAAAATAAGCGCGATATTCTATATTTTCGATGCAACATAATAAAAACATTAAAAATAAAGAAATAAAAATGAGTAGAATAGATATTATACATATATATACTAAATAATGTACCTACAAGTAAAACTTGTGTCCTTATCTTACGGCATCGCCGATCATTCCAATCTCTTACGTTTGTGAAAGCCTTACGATGTAAACAGTAACTTAGACTTTTAGGATTGTGTCCTCCCTTCTCTTATATCTTTCTTCCCCTTCCTTTTTCTGTATTTAAGATCGTCTCGTTATTTCTTTTATTTTTTTTCTTTTTTTTTATCATTTTTCTCTTTTTTCTATCAATTCAAAGATCATCTCAGACAAACTAGTTGCCTTTTATTGTATCTTCATTTTTCTAAATATTGATTTTTTAATATTTGATATAATTTTTTATTCGTTGTTTTATTTTCTTGTATTTTTATTCTATGAATCCAAATAGTTTTTGTACTTTATATTTTTAATTATATATTTTTTTTATCTTAAATTTTTCCTCATTGAAAATTATTCATTTAGCATATATTTATACTTTTGCTTCGATTTGGTCTCTCTCTCTCTCTCTCGCTCTCTCTCTCTCTCTCTATCTGTTTCTCTTTTCCCTTTTCTCTTTCTCACTATTAAGAAGATCTAGTCGCTCGCGTGATTTAGAGATAGGAGTCGTCTTCTTGTTCTACTTCGCATTGATTATCGGGTCCGATTCAGTTGGTAAAACTCGAGATCGTCACTATTTTTCCTCTCTTCTTCTATCCTTAATCGTCTTTCCCTTTCACGTTTACTTCTTATTACTTAGAATATTTCTATTGCCGCAGTGCAACAGAAAACGACTCAAAATGTCAGACTTCAAGATAGCTCAGTGACGGTGCGTCCACGAAATCCGAAGGATTACTCCAAAAGAGTTTTTAAGTACCCTGTGATGTTGATTGTGATATAGTAATATTATTAATTTAAATAATTTTTTGTGATAAATGATTGCAAGATATTATAAGAAAACATTTTGAAATATTTAGATAACTGAAGTAAATGACTATTGGGGATAAAATTGCACATTCTTTTTTTCTTTTAATCAATTTATTTATTTCACAATTTCTTTAGTAGCCTAAATGCGTACATAAGTTGTTTCGTATTGCTTTTCGATTTCTTTACTCGCGTTGACGTCAAGTATCGCTTCTTCCCTTCTCGCCTATTAAAGCTTTCTTTCCACATGCTATCTGGACTTTCTTAATATTGTTTTTTAACTGTAAATTAGACTTTTCCCGATCCAGACATCGCGACCCGATCCAGGCCATATTACCCTCCCGAATGTTATCTCTTTGTTATAATGATTTTATTACTATTTGCGACTAAAATCGTAGACCTTTTTGATCTCTCTTGTCGTCCGACAACTCTCGCGATATTTCTTTGATTTAAACGTGCTCACGACCGCCCTTTTTCTTTCAACAGATGAGTCTGCCGTCAGACATCTTAACGTCTTCCTGGACCCACGACTTCTCTCTTTCTTGCTGGTAGGGAAGACCGTCCGGCAGTTCATTGGTGATGTTAGCCCGGCAGTACTTTATCTCGTTACCGATGGAAGTCTGCCTCGTACAATGTACCACTGGATCCCATTCCATATACTGAGTTACTCAGATCTTTCTTTCGTCCACTTAGCGTCCTCGCGATACCGCTTCGCTTCACCATCTCTGTAGAGTTTACGCGTGACACTTACGCGGCTAGCATTATGCGTCGTTGTCAGTAGAACTCCGCAGGTGTCTTTCCATTTCATCTCGTTTCTGTGAGCTCCGAAAAGCAAGTTTGTTCATTCGGTTTTAGATGGACTACAGGAGTTCGTGCGCCGTTCGTTTGTGGATCCACAGCGAGTAACCCAGCAGTTTAGAGATCGATTCGGTTCAGGTATTTACAATCATGCTTTTTAAATCATCATTTTCCTTCGCGTTGTTGTCGCCAGACACTTCCCTTGCGAGCTTAATTTTTCTTGGAGCTTCGTAACAATGACAGTAAATTAAAATAATTTCGTCTTATTACGATAATAATAAATATAAAGACTAGAAATAAATTGAAATACAGTCTCAGATACATGAAATATGTGATTCATGAAAGTTAATATTTTTGAAACTATAAATTATGCATTTAAAATAAATTGATTTTTCACAAATAGTATAAAATATTTTATTACTTTACTTCAATATTTATTTCAATTAGTTATATTTAAAGGATAACTAAAAGTACAATTAGTAAGTATGTCAATTGCCTTTCTTTGTCAAGGTGTCGGCTTTTTCTTAAGATGACAACTATTCTGCTAAAGAGCCTCCACTTAAATATATTTATACTAATAGTAATACATATTATTCTTCAGAATACGAAGGTCAATCCTATGTAAATAAAAATAATGTAGACAATTATGATAACAGTGCTCATCGTCATTATAATTATGGTAATTTAATCTGTAAATTTTCTGAATGTGGACACTTGACATAATTTCAAAAATATAATGAAAATTACGTTGATTATCATTATTGTAAAAATAAGAAAAAATTTGTATTTTGGAATATAAAAAAATGTTCAGAATAAATGTAATTCAATAGAAAGAGGAGTTTTTAATCGCGATCACAATGTAAGAGATTTAAGAAAGGTTGTAATGTTGCTATGGAGGAACCTTTCTTAAACGACAATTCATTGCCCTTGTTAAGAAGGAAAAGAAATGTTATGTTAGATGAAAAACAGTGTTCCAATGCATTAAATGGAAATCTCCAATGTACATCTGACTCTTTACAGCTGCAAAATGGTAACTTTCAAGAAAGAAAAATGATTGAACCTTGATGTAAAGAAAATGTTAATGAACCTTATTTACTATAGTCGAGGAGTTTGTAACTTGTAAATAATACTAATACTAGAGATAAATCACTTAGGCAATTAGAAAATATTAGTAATATAAAAGAATAGAAATAATAAAAATACTGGAATATATCTTGGATTCATGTAATAATAGATAGATTTAAAACAAACAATAATGATAAACAGAAGAATGAAATTATTCAATGAAACAAAATGTAAGAATATATGCATTTATTACATATTATTACATAGTAATAATATATATGAATAGTAAGAATATATATGAAACTTTTACTTCTAAATATTTAAAAGCTGTAAAAGATCATCTGAGTAAGAAGTACGGATTTTTTTAACTCGATTTGAAATTATATATAAATAAGGTAGAAAAGGATTACATTTCTAAAAAAAAATCATTGTTTAAAAAACAACGTATTGAAACAAAAAAAAGCATCACCTGAAAATTTCGAAAAATATCAATGTAAACACCACAAAAAACTTGATAAATGTAAAAGTTTCAATTAACAAAAAATTCGTCTACGAACAACAATTTTACAAGTGTCACTAAATAGAATAGTTTAAGAGATAAACATAAATATTTATTAAACCATTTTTATTTTACAAAAAATAGAGTTTTGAAAACAAAGTTTTGAGAATGATATTTGCGACCTTTAATACCACTTATGAAGTAGTAAATAATCGTTTTTAAATGTTTACAAAATAAAACAACTAAGGAACGAAGTAAAGATTCGTCAAGAAAGAATTTTTCTGTGAATGAATGGTATAAAAGTAATCGACAATTCGCTACCAATTATTTGAAAGAATACACCAAAATTAAGAATCCCTCTAGAATCATTTACATTTTTAGATAATAAACAATACCTATAAGATAAAAATAATATTCCAACTATATACCATATTAATAGAAAAAAATTTAATACAAAAATAACTTACGAATAAAATTCAAATGGTAATAATGTTAAAGGAAGAATTAAAAAAAAAATAATAACAAAGTGACAAAAAAGTATCAAATAACAACAAGGTATAATACAGAAGTAATTGTATATCGAGTTGCTCGGAATAGATCTTTGCGGGACTACCGTAATTTTTGTTAAATCATATGAATAAACTAGCAGGTCTGAGTAGGGAGAAGCGAGTTTGAAACCAAAGGTAACTTGTGAGGTTCTTCTCACGACGGTACGCAATGCTAGCTCCAAGCGAGTCACCGTGGGATGAATTTCTTAAGTAGAATATGAAAATTTCACAAAGAAACAATGAAATAATAGAATCACGAGAAGAAATGGATGGAAGAATGAGGTCTAGTGGGACGATATACGAAGTGGACTTCTATCAGTAACGAAATAAAGTAACGCTGGGCCTAGTGGGCAACGTACGAGCTAGATTGCGAATGGGCAGGAAACATCACCAATGGATCATATGGAATAGTCGTATAGTAGTATAACAGTGGTCATAAATTAAAATAGACGTATGTATGATTAGCAAAGGACTTGTTCGTGATAGGTGAGGCTACGGGTTAATTAAATCAATGTAGCAGAGGAATGGCTCTCCTGTCAGTAGATAAAGTGTCTGATGGCGGACTCACCTGCTGAGGATGGAGACGTCGTGAGCACATAGAATGGGAGCAACATCGAGAAAGTTCGGGACTCTAAATCATTAAAATCTGAAATCAATAAATATCTTTAGATATTTATAAGAAACACGAAATAAATCTCAAATAAATAATTCAGTAAAGTTCTGTAAAAAATTGACTAACGACGGAAAATTTTATTATCAAAAATTCTAGAAACACAATAGAAAAAGTTAATACATGGAGAGAGAAACTGTATATATAAATACAGAAGGAAAGCAGAAAGCGGCAGATTTTAACCGAGTAGATCATTCGGATAAAACTTCTTGAAATTTGTAAAACTTCTAAAATATTGTAAAACGACATTTGTAAATCAAATATAAATTTATATCACTGTATTGATAGATAAAAAGTTATTTATTTTCAACTAAGTATATTTTTTGTTTCTATTTTACTAAGGATATTTGTTCACAAATTTTTTAATTTGAACATTTAGGTAAAGATCTTTCATAAAATTAACAAGATGTATCGAGATTTGAAATTTCAATGCAAATACCCACTAAATTTTTAGGATCCACTGCATATATTTTGATCGGTAAGACTTATCGTCATAAATAAGAAATTTATTTTTTAAAGATGTAATTTGATTTTTTTATTATTATGTAAATATGAAAGTTCATTTTATAGTTGTATTATAAAATTTATTTGATTAAAGACATCTGTTTGAATCTTATTCATAAAAATATTTTTTAAATTATTTATGTGATAATATTAGTTGCTGTAATAAATTATAATTTGTTATTTCTTATAATATATCATATTTATTAATAAAACTCGTTATTTAATTCTTCTAAATGAAAAATTATAATTGATTTGAATAAAAAAGATTTATCAAATCCTATATAACGGTAAAAAGTTTAAATTTAATTCCTTCGTATTTTTAATTTATTAATGTTTAATTACATCCAATAAATACAATGTATTGTTTTACAATCATAATAAACAATTATTTTACATATAATAATTGTTTATGACTAATATGTTGATATATACAGCGATCGTAGTCTTAAAAATTTAGATATATTTTTGTGTGTGAGAATTTTTTATGGGAGAACAAATTTTTTGTTAAAACTTTTGCAGTTTTATTTATAGAAATAAAATAAGAAGAATTAAAAACTGTACAACCGATTTTCTTTATGATTTTTTATGTATATGTGCGTGGGTGTGAGAGAGGAAATGGATATGTTGTATTATTGTAAGCATTAATTACAAATTCGTTTAATTTATGAGTTTTATTTTTTAACTATATAATTATCAATTAATGTTTTTTGTTACATGTCTATTTAGTCAAGAGTTTATTCATTTATAAATATATATTTTTTTTTATATATTTAGTTATATAGTTATGAAAGCTCCCAATATTTTTTCATATTTTTTCGGTACTTCTCTTTTTGTGATAAATCTATATTGTATTTCAATAAAAAGTTTTTATCATTTATATTTAAGTATGTTTCGTAATTTATTTTTGTATTAAGTCTTTCTATTTATGTGGTAAATAATTGGTATATTGTTTTTATCTTGTAGATATTGATTATTATATAGAAATGTAAATGTTTCTGGAGGGATAAATCCTGTTTTTAAACATTTTACAAATAATTTGGGTTTGGATATATTGTATTTAAAATTAGACTATTTTCTGTGTTGCGCTATAGTTTTGAATAATGGTTTCTATTTAATTGTATTATGTAATAGTCGATTCTTTAAAAATTTGCTTTATTGTATAATATTTTGTTTTTTACATATTTTTATAATAACTTGCCTCAGTTGTGTACAATTTAAGACAAGCTTTTATACATTTTCTTTCAAAAATTTTTATTTTTTACATCTGATGTGCCGTTATATTGTACCAGATGAGGTAAGCGCATGTTAGGGTTAGTCTGATAAGTCCTTGATAACATAATACTTTTATTCTACTATTAAAATGCTTTGAATCGGCAAAATACTGTTTTTGTTTTTTCCAATTAAGTTTTAATATGATAATAATATTTTAATTTTGTATCTAATGTAATCATAAATATTTGACTATTTATTTGTGAGGAATTACCTGTTTTTTTATCAAACTGTCTATTATTTGAAAATTGTTACAAATTTTTAAGTTTTGTATTGATAATTTTACTTCTATAAGTAGTACATTATGATCACTATCATATGCTATTGTATCGATTGTATTTTTTGTATTTTTGTTATTTATTTTAATTCTAACGTCTATTAACCATAAATCTATATATGATTGTCCATGGGGATATGACGGTTATTTCGAACTGTACAATTTTGTTTTGTGTATTATGTCATGGCTATTTAGCCAATTTTTTTTATAAATGTTCCATTTCTATTATTTGTGTTGTTTTTCCAGTTAAAATGTTTTACATTTAGATCACCTTTTATTACGCAATGGTTTTCTTCTTTGTCTAGGTCTAGTTTTTGGAATAGTTTTTTGAATTCTGTCTTAAATTTACTATCATAGTTTAGATGTGCTGATATTATAAATAGATTATTTTTATTTTTCATTTGTAATTTTCTTATTGATGTTTGTAGAATTTAAAGTTAGTTATTTCATTATTGGAGTTGTACTTGTATTTATTTTTGATTAATTTTGCCGTTCCTTCTGCTTGAATTTTATCATTTTTAATAATATTATAGTTTTTAAATTCTATTTTGTGTTTTTTGTTTAGTTTTGTTTTAGATACTAATATTTTATCTGTTTTTTTTTTCTCTATTAGGTTTAAATAAGTTATATCTTTTTTTATTTGATATTAGTAAGAAGACGGTTATTGATATAATCTTAAGTGTTTCTAATGTCTATTGATCTCAGTTATCAATGTTTTTTCTATGAGTGTGTAATGTTGTGTTGAGCATTTTTTACATTTTGGACTTTAATAATGTGAATATTATTAAAAAGTTTTCTTTATAATTTTTTTGTGATTCTTTAATTTCATTTATTTATAGTTGTTGAATTTTGGTATTATTTACATTATCTTTTAGTTCTTGTATTGCTTACAGTATATTATTGAAAATTTGGTTATTATCAATATTTGTTTGTGCATTTTTGTATATTCATCTATTAACATTTTGTTGTTGTTTGCTGGATATGTTTGTTATTTCACTATTTTTTGGCATATTGGCGTAATATATTGATAGTAAAACTTATTGGTTATTTCACTGTTTCTATTTATTTATTTTTTTTTTCAGAATTTTTTGTTTTTATTTTGTTATTAATTTCTATTATTTTTGCACAATCCGTATACGACGCGTGTTGCACATATTTTTACAATTAACACAGTATAATTCTTTGTTGTCGATTTTTATTTCGTTATTTATTTTAGATTCACCAGGATTGTGATGGTGAATGCATTTAACACATTTGTATTACATATTACAATTTTGTGACGTGTGGCCCAAAATTTTACAATTATGGCATTGAATAATATTTTTTAATATTATTTTTTCTCATTTTATTTTATGATATTGTAAATATTTTATAGTTTATAATTTATTTATTTTACTGTTTGGTGAAATTTGTACTATAAAAATAGATAGTAAAATATTATTTTGTGTTGAGTTATGCGTTTTAAATAATTTTTTTTAATGAATTGAATTCCTTCTATTTGCATGTTATTCATTTCATTTAAAATTTCTGTTTCATTTTAATTTTTATTTCATTCTTGTAATAAATAAGTATGTTTTTTTTCTGACTTTGGAGTGAATGTGTAGTAGTTTGTTTTTGTGTTTTTTAATATTTTTATGGCATAATTGTTTATTTTTGTGCTGAATTATAAGTTTTGTCGTGTCTTTTGATACTTGAAATATTATATTAAAGGTTGTCAGTTTGTTTTTTTTTTGTTTATTGTTGGTCATCTCGCTCGTATTAACCATTATTACCATGCTCACTTCTATTTCCTTGAATAATTGTTTCTTGGTCTTCTATTTATTTATATTGTTAGTTTCGGCAGTTCTTTATTTTTCTTCAATTTTTTTCTATTTTCATTTTTTTTCTTATTTCATCCATTATTGTATCTTTTATTTCATTGCCATCTTCTGATTCTAATATTGTAAATTTATGTTTATAAGTATATTATTCATTTGGTCTTCAACGTTTGTATTATTTTTTTTCCTTCTGATTTCGTTAATTATTATTTTTAATTTATTGTTTTTTTCATTAAAATTTTTAATAATGTTTTTATAATAATTTCTGTTTATTATTTCATCTTGTGAAGTTTCAATTTCTTGACTCATTTTATTTGTATTTCGTAATAATAGTAATTTTTTTATTTATTTTTATTATTTTTATTAGACTTTTTTAAGTATTTATTATTAATTACTAACACTTGATTGTGCTGTTTTTTTATTTATTTGTAAATTTTTTATTTTTAATTAAAATTTGTATTATTTTATATAATAATTTTTTATTAATACACTATTTAGATTTTTACTTTAGTAAATTTTTATTTGCGCTAACAGCGTTCTGATGTTTATAGTTGAACGGTCTGTTAACAACAGTTAATGCCTTTTTATAATTTTGGGTATAAGATTTATTTGCGATCATGCATATCTATTTTATTTGCAGTTTAAAAAAAAAATATTTTTAAGTTTTGTTGAAATTTTATTAATTATTTAATAAAATTAAATTTGCAGAATATATTTAATTAAAATTTTAGAATATCGATTTTTATTAGAGATTCTAGCTCAAATATTTAATTTTCATTTGAATCAATTATTATATATTAATATCATGTTATGAATAAGTCATATACTGTATAAATAATAATTTCTATTATGAATTTACACTATTAATTTATATTAAAAAAAATACATCAACATTTTATTATAAATATTATATCTCACGATAAAGAAGATGTCAAAGCTGTGAATTTATTTCTAATAATAATTTTCAAATTTTTATTAATTATAAAACTTAGTATTATAATAAAATTTAATATTTGAATAAAAAGATTCAGTAATCAATACTTTTTTATTAAATACAATATTTTAATTTAAAAACTATAATTTAATGTAATACATATATAATCGAAAATTTTTGTAATTACATGTATATATTAAAATAAGAGAAATACATATAAAAAATAGTTATGTTTAATTTAATGATATCAATATTCTTTTAAATTTAATTATGTTTATATTTTGACTCGAATCGAAATATTTATAAACATAAGATAATAAAAAATTATTCTTGCCTAATCGTACGAATAATATGAAAGAAGGCGGTGTACATTAAGTTAATTACTATTCTCTTACTGCCTGATGAAGATATATAAAAATATTTGTACTAATAACAGTAAAATATAATAATAAACATTATAAGCATATTTAGAGACATGAAAAATGCTTTTTACGTAGAATTTCTTCATTATGATTATTAGTGAAGTTGTAAAGTTTATTGAGTATAGTATAGGTTTGGTGATATTTATACTCATTTTCAATTTATATGTTTTTGAAACGGTAAGGTATACATTAGGTATTGCCCGTGAGCAGCTTACGAAAAAACACCGTCACACGTCAGATCATTATTCAAGATTAATATACATAGTCGCAAAGAGACGGGAGATGAGCACATATTAGAGACGTAGCAGTGGCTGCTCGATATTTGGCGATATCACGCTATGGGTACCTTACGCGTGGGTAGCTCTACAGCCTTTGCCATCGTTGTGAAATTACTGTAAGAGCATTTCGTTTTTAGCCTCTGCATTCTATTATAGATTTTCATCAAGAAGATGTAATATGTTCTTTTTTTACCTTTATGTTGATTCGAATATTCTGACAATTCTATTATACCATTACCAAATGTTTCTTTTTAAAATGAATAAGATATTGTATTTAAAATTAATAAGTGTTATATTAAATCATAAATATTTTATTAATATTTATTAAAACGGTTTAGTTTATTAAAAGGACATTTATTAATATCATATAAAAAATATACAAAATTATTATTTGATAAAAAATACAACAAATTCTTTCTGATGAAATTTTATATGCAAAATTGATTTTATAATCTGTGAATATTAAAGACATTATATTTGTACTAATATTTATTTTCATCTTATTTTTATTATATAAAATATATTTTATGATATACAAATATTGTTGTAATAATTCTTATAACTTAATATATGCACGGGTACTAACCCATACATATTTTTATATAGATACTCTAATATATCCTTTCTAAAACGTTAAAGTCTTTCAAATATATAACTATAAGCGAAATAAGTTACGAATACCTATAATATAAATTTAATGGTAGATTTGTTCAAATAAAATAATGGGAATTTATTCGATAATATTTGCTATTCTTTTCATAGCATAATTCTTAGTAAAAAGTATTTCAAATTTAGGTGTATTCTCGATTTGAATTGGATAGATTCTCTGCATATCATGCTGTACTAGTCATGTGTAGTTTCGAAATCGATACCTTGTGTTGTAATAATACGGAGCGTGCAACTAAAAACTTTTCCTAAATTATATATGCACATTTTTCTTAATTTTCTAATTTTCTATTCTTGTCCCATTTTATCTTTCCTTATGTAAATTTATGCATACTGGTCGTTCTTAACGACTAACTCGAGTTTAAATTTTGTTCGCTGGTTTTAGAAATATTGTTAGATTGATCGAAATATTGATCGTATGCTATTTCATTAACTCTACAATTTTTTGATCGCTACGTAGGAAATATAATCAAAAAAAAGTATTTCTTAAGATTAAAATTTATGTTTATTTAGAAACCATAGCACTGGGTATTGTTTACCAAAAAAATTTATATTACTTACAAATAAATATGAAATACTTCCTGAATCATTTATCGTTTAGATATTCCCTTATTGAAAAATACAAATAAATAATGATTCTTACATTATTTTTTCATTATTATTAGTTATATATATTTTATATAAATATTTTAAGCATAAATACTTTATTTTTGACCTTTATTCTTTATTTCAGAGTGTTCATATTACGGATCTTGAAGAGGGTCAGCCTTGTCTTCAGTGTGGTGAAACGTGCTCTGGATTTTTGCCACATATTTGGAGGTTAGTCACACGCCATTTGTGATAACCTTTCATTTTTTTAAATGCTCATATACTTAATAAAAAATCATTTTAAATAATAGCTATAATTATGAATGCATATTAATTATACCATATAGAGTCTGATTTTACAAATTTCAAATATTTCAAAATATTATCTGTTTAATGAAATAAAAGTTTCTTAAATTTATTTCTTATAGTAGTTACTAATAAAATAAAAATTTTTTTGACAGATTTGATCTATTTAGCCAATATAATAAGAATTTTTAAAAGTAAAATTACATTCATTTTTTGAAATTTTTATTGTTGTTACTTAAAACCTTTCTGTATATTTAAATAGTGTTTTTAAAAATCTAACAATAAATGGATATAATCTAAATATATTAATATTTATTCATATAAAATAAATCAGGTATTTTCTGAAATATTTATACTAATATTTCAACGAATAATATATTATGAACGTGGTAGTGAATTAATTTCACATAATATTATGTATTCTATAATAAATAAGAAATTCATTTGACAACATATCATTCAGTTAATATTAATTAATTCTAATAAATTCTACTTTAATTAATATAAGTAACATATGCTATATAAATATTTTAGTAATAAATTTATTTAGATTCAAGAAATGTAAATAATGAGCGATAACGTTTAAATTTAAAATAAAACAAATTTAAATTAACTTATAAAAAATTATTAAAATTATAAAGATTTTTATTTTATATAATAAATGAATTATTTGAAATTATACAAAATAGAAATTTATATATTTTATATAGTATATTTTTTTAATCAGATGTAGGTGTAAAATTTTGTAGTAAGTTTATGTATGTAATACTAAATAAAATTCATCTAAGTTGTTGACTTGATATGTAGATTGTTGTAAAACATTTTTAATTTAAGGATATATAAGTTATTTTTTCAATATCTTTATGATTTGCTGTCTTTCATTTCAAAATAGTAATTACATAAATTTTACTCTCTAAAATTTCTTAAATATAAAGAATAGTTGCAAAGAATTCTTATGAACTTGTTATTATAAAATATATAAAATATAAAATATACAAAAATATTATAAAATTATAATAAAATACTTCCATTAAGAATAAAAATATTATAATATATTTGAACCCACTCAATGTCATTGAATCTTATTAATTTTAGAATTATCTAATTAATATTTATTATAATAATAATTTAATGATTAGTATAGAACATATGCCGTTTCACGTACATAAGTAAATTTTTTTATTTATATTAACTGAATTTTTGTCAAAAAATTACTAAATTTTCTTAAAATCAAAATTTAGTCCATATTAAAATGGAAAACCGTAAAACGTGTTTAGCTTAAAAATATTGAAAAGGAAAAGTTTCAAATCACCGATGTTGCTAACCCATTGCATTGAATCTATCTTTTAATTATATAAAATCTTCCAGTTGAGAATGGATGGAATTTGAGTTCTTATGGATAGAGGATGAGAATTAGAAAAAAATCAAAGACGAGAAATTGAGATAAAACTGAAAAGAGAAATGGAAAAGAATAATAGTGAACAAAATACTTCTGTAAACATACAGGAGCGTTTTATTCGTGATTGATATTTTCTGATAAGTTTCTAAATTTTACCATCTATTTCCCATCTCTTTATCTATCTAAATATATACATATATATTTATTTATTTATTTTGTATATTTATTTAAAATCTTTCCTTTTAAGTTTTAATTCTAATAAGTTTCACAGTAAATTAAATGAATTATTAAATGGTAATGAATCTATATTTTTCTCATTCTTACCGAAAATATTGGATAGAAAATTTTTTAGGTATGATATTTATTTATTTGAATATTTTAATAATAATGTATTATACTATGTGTTTATATTATATGTATTTATGTACTTAATAACAAATTATATTTCACAAATTTCTATTTATATATTTATATTTTCATGTATTTAAAACGCACTTTTCATTAGAAGCCTGATTAGAACTAGGCGTGGATTATTTAATACTTGTATTGATATAAGTTTGTTCTTTCATAACAATAATAACTACTTTTTGTACATCAAATAAATTGTATTTATATTGAAATAAATGATTTTTATAATATACAAAAAAATTTGTACTTAAGATATTTCTGAATAAATAAAATTTGTTTTCAGAAAAAGTTAACTAGCCATTTATTTTTTCATACATTAAGAAAATTGAAAAATATAATAATAATCAAATAATTATTTAAATTTTAAAAGAATGTTATATTATATTATATATGTATTAATTTATTATTAGTCAGATATATTTTTAAAATAAAAATAAAAGTTTTAATTATTATAGTTTTTGTTGGGAAATTTTCAATATAAAATTATTTGATATTTACAATGATTATAAATTTAAATACATAACTTTCAAATTAATTTTTCTTTGTTTTTTAATTTATTTTTGCTAAAATTAATTTTTTTAAATTTACATGTTAAGTATAGTAACTAATAAAAAGAATTAATTCGACTTTTAAAAATGAACAAAATATTACAAAGATCGTACTAAAAAATTAATATATTTTTATGCACATTTCATATTTCAAAATTAGTTGTTTATGTAGGATCATTAAATTATATTTCAAACTAAGAAATATTTATATATTTTTGCCAGATATAATTTTTATAAGATTTAAAAAATAAAACATTCTCAATACTATAAGTATAAATTTGTGAATGTGAAAAATATGGATGTGAAGAAATGTGAAATATTTACTTTTTATAACTTGAAAGATTTATCAGAAATTTTACTAATAAAATTGATATCGTATTTTTTTTTATTTTATAAAGTTAAAGCTTGAATATTTCTTTGACAAAGAAATTAAGTCAATAGAAAATTTTATACTAATTTATTTCATTATATTTGATAAACTTATGTAATTTAAAATGTTTATTTTTATACTATATACTTATTACGTTAAGTTTCATTAAGAAAGTATACGTTTAGTAAATGTGTATTTACTATATATAAAATCCATATTTTTAGTAAGTGCATCCTGAATTTTATATCAAAGAATCTCGTTTTAAGCATTTTAATTTATTTATAGTTATAACTCAAACCATGTAATTCACTATAATTTAAAAGTAACTAAATTATTTATAAAAATTTTAAGTTAGAAAGAATTATATTTAAAATACAAAGACTAATCATCATTCATTATCCTTTACTCCTGTAAATATCAAAATTGATAAGACGCATGAAATAATAAACGGAAAGAAAGTAGTTCTATTATAATTAAAAATTTATTTTTATTAAATCTATATATATATATATATATATAGTTTAATAAAATATTATAGAAGACGTAAATACGCATTAATTTAGTTACGATATGACAGCTATAACAACAATATATTTTTTTAATATATTCTATCCAGTTACAAATGTTTAAAATAAAATTAGTTTCCATTCCATATTTTCCAAGTTTCATCTACTTCACATATCCGCGTCAATTAGATTCTAGAATTCCTTTCTTTTGCTTTGAAACGTCTTTCATTTTTTCAACTTCATGAATCTTTTTTTTCTATTTATTCACATTTATTTATAGTCTTCCAAGCAATCTGAATTTTCCATCTATATTTCGCATTTTCTGGTGTTTAAATAAAAAGATTTAGACAATTTGCTTCTGATATGAGATTTAGAAATTTTGATATTATTTCAAAATATATGAGTAAACAATTTTTTACTAATATTAAGAGTATTAAGTTTTAATATTAAAAATGAAAAAATAAATATATAAATTTCATTAAAGATAATATCTAAATTTATGCATATTATGCTTCTAGTTAATTTTTTTTATATTTTTTATGCTCTATATAATTTCTATATAAATTCTTAAGTATTGGTATCAAATGAATATAAAATAAAACATTTCAAAAAATTTACTGTAACTACTCATAATTAATTGCAATATAAAAAATATACATACGTGTATAATAATATCAATAAACATGTAACTAAAAGTTTCTGAATATTTGATTATAATGTCTATAAATAAAATTTTTTAATAAATTTTATTTTTTTTAATTACAAATTTTTAAACTAATTTCTAAAAATTATATCTATATAGTTACAGGAGATCTCATATATGCAATTTTTTTAAACGACACTTTGTTAAGAACATGGTGAATTAATAGTGTCTATTGTTTCTTATTATTTATTATTCATTTTATAAAAAAAACTATGTATATACTGTATATTATGAAATAAATAATTTTTATACGAACGGATTAATATGCAGGCACTAGAATATGATCTGTGTACATAGATACTTATGCATTTTTATTAAACATTTTTAATTCATTCAAGCATAATTAACTATTTTAATTCCATTCAAAATTTATTTTATAATTTTTTAAATAGAAATTATACAATTTTAAAGAATATTCTTCATATATACTTTATAAACAAATTTCAAAGCATTTTATAAAAGCTAAATAAAAATAAGCATATATATCTAACAATTTTGTATATATATAACTTCTATAATAATCCCCACAAAAAATTCTTATCAGAAAATCCTGTTTATATTCGTATAGTAAATATGTAAAATATATATATTTTATGATAAAGTAAAATTACTTATGAAATTATATAAGTTTATAATTATTTAAACTTAATTTCTTATAGTTAACAAATACTATGATTTATATAGGTAAGTTAATATTGAATTTTTTAATCATGTATAATAATCATTTAATTATGTTATAATAAATTATTTTCTAATAATTTGGTTTATTTGATATAATTTGAATAATCTAATTTTTCTTTTGAATTAGAAAACCATAAAAAGTAGTTAATAAAATTTTTTTAACTCATAAAATTTATTCATACGAATTATGATTACATATTAAGGTTGAATGCATTGAAACTTTTGTAGTTTTTACAAAAATCACATTTACTTTAATATTACATAATATATTATAATTAGCTGCTCAACTTTTATTTTTATTAGTAACAAAATAGACCCTAAACTTTTTTTTTCAAAAGAATCGAAATATTATTTAACGAGTTCTAACTTTCTTTGAATCGAGTGTACAATTATCCCTCTTTCAGCTTCTAAAAAAACATACTGACGACACAAAACGAGGATATCTCCCTCGTGGACTTTTTCGAACACAGTGTTGCGACGTAGACGTTTTGCAGTATGATCGTTCAAGCACCGGTCGTTCCATAATGCGGTCAGTGTAAGTTTATTAGGTTGTTATGAGTTTGTATCACTCGTTTATTTACATAAAATAGAAAGATTTGTATATACCAAAATTTTACATTAATTAATTTCTAAACTTTACATCATTATTATTATAATTGATAAAAGTTTAAGTGAATATTCTGATTAAATTTAAAAGAAATTAACGAGTCATATAAAAATGAATGATTTTATAAAAGGAACTAAAAAAGTTTTGATATAATTTGTGAAATAATTTATATCAAATATAAATGCATTTTCAATGTAAATAAATTAGTTTTTGGAACCAAAAAATGGCATATATAATATTAAATGTAAATAATATGATTTATTATTAATATATCTGATTTATATATTACATTGATATTTTTAATAATCTTCTTGCGATATTTTATTTTAGAGTATTTCATTTAACTATGATATTTTTTAAAAAATGTACTATACTTAAAACCCGAAAATAATTTAAAGAAAATGAATATAATTTCCATTTTAAAGAATAGATGGAGCAATATATTTAAAATATAATTTATAATTTGCAAATGTGAAAATATAATATTTAAAATAGTCATATTAATCATATTATTTATTTTCAGATAATTTCATTCAATTTATTCTCAAAAGTACCATATAATATATTTACGTTGATTTTGAAAGCTTATAATAATGGAACTGATCTATTGTTTATCATTAATTATTGAAATTTTTTAAATATATTTGATCATTTAATTGAAAAAAGAAGACTTTTTTATTTCTTATTTAAGTTTTCGTTATAAATGACATATATTTTGAATTAACAATTATATATTATTGTTAAGGCTTAAATAAAAAAAATGTATATAAATATATTATATCTTGCATGTGAAGCATAGTTGTGTGGTTATATAGTAATATAAAAGCACATTGAAAAGTTGTATAGTGAAAGTTTTGGCAAATAATAACATATAAATAAGTAATATTGATTATTAATCATAATTTACAAATATGAAGAATTGAAATATTTATTTAATAAGTCTCAAAAAGAAAAATCATTATATTCATTTTAAAAATAATTTACTTATGAATATTAAATTAACATTATTAAATAAATGGTAATAAATTTATAAAATTATACCTATACTATTTTTTAAATGATGAATATTTAAAAACTATTTTATTAATAGTATCAAATATATTTAAACCATAATTGAAGAATAATATATAGTAAAATAATTTTTAGAATTACGAATAAATATTATTGAATTTCAACTAGATATAAATTAAAATATACGGTTGAGGAAGGTTATAAGTATTACATAAAAAATTGTACACGATAAATACTTTTATTATTTTAATTACATATACTATAATAACATTAAAATTTGATATAAAAATCATACTAGTATTTTTGAACAAATTTTAAGAACATTTTATTTTAAGAATATTTTAAGAACAATTGAAATGTTACATTTATAAAAAAATATTCATAAGATTAATTTTTTAGAAAAATCTCTACTGTATAAGTTTCATTTCAAATAATTCAGTAAAAAATTAGAAAATAATTATAAGATTATTTTAATTTTCATTCAATGTATTAAAAAAAATTGTAAAGATCGAAGTTTTGGAATAATATATTAAGTAAATGATTAAAATTTCCGCATTATTAAATTTTATTTTTTTTAATGTATAAAACCTTATAAGTGTAAATATAGTTAAGAATATTATTATATTAATATAAATGATAAAGAAAAATAAAAAACGAAGGTAGAAAAAATACATTCATTAATCAAATATTCGTTATGAATATAAATAATTTCATACTGAATAAATGAGATTTATTAAATATTTACAAAGAATTATTTATATAATTGACGTAGATCTTTCAATAATATTAAATTAATTTAAATAATTTAGTTTATTAATCAATTTAACATTGTTTCACAAAAACATTACTCTGCAGGTTGTCAGCATTTTTTATAAAAAAATAGACAGGTAATGAGGAAGAAGATAAAAAGAAAATAAACGCTGACTACATTTAAATCATACTGCCAACGGTAAAATAGAGTTTAAGAAAGTAGTAAATTAACCAACATCATGTCTGTGTTGAAATAATGCATGGTTTTATTGCATTCAATGCATTGACACAATTTGACTGTTTGTAGGTATTATTCAGATAAATTATTGTTTACTTCTAACTACTGTAGAGTGAAAAGTCTGATATTTTGTCGTTGAGCAAAATTTTTTTTTATAATCTTTGTTATAGTAGAAGTTATTATATTCTAATGAGAATAAATTAATTTAAAAAAATTTTTTAAAATTTTTTAGATCTGTTTGACTGATGTATTTAATGTTTTTTAATTATTTCATTATTTAGATTAATAATTATATAATTCACTAAATTTATTAAATTTTTTTATAAAACAGAATTTTTAAATACATTATACATTTTCTATATTAATATTCTTTTTACTTACCACAACAAACATATCTTATAACTAAACTCATTTGTTTTTTATTATAACAAATTAAAGCCTGTGATTGCTTATTCAAAATATTAAATAATATTATATTAATTTTAACAATATTAAGTAAAATGTAAAGATAAATATAAAAATTTATGATACATCTTGTATATGTAGTAGCTTTTTAAATTTTTTATAAATTAATAGGATATTATTTAAATTAAAAAGGTTAAAAAATTATAAAAAAATTGAAGTTGAGATAAAATTAAGTTTTTTTTATTAGCATTGTTTCAATATAAATTATTAATACTACAATAATATAGTAAAGTTGTAAGCACATCAGATTGCTTACTTCAATAGATAAAATGAGAATTCTTAAACTAGTTTATAGATGATCAGCCCTAAGCACTGCAGCCAGTGCATTGCATGGGCATATCAACATGTATGTACGTACACCTTCATTTATTGTTATTTAGTAGCATAGTAATAAATAAGAAATTTCTGAGATATTTTAAACATACGCTAAATTTCTTGTACATAAATTGTAGTTAATATTTCCAAATTTTTATGAAAGATATTACAGTATAACAACAACAACAATAACAACAATAACAATAATAATAATAACAACAATATTTAATTTTTTAGAAATTTACAAAGCTTTTGCATTAAATTTTCTTTATGTTATATTAGTTATGTAAAATCATTTAAAATTAATTATTTTAAGTAATTCTTTATTTTATTAACTTATGATTTATAAGAACATTATTACTAAAATTAATTTTACTCAATTTAAGAAAAAAGGTGAATTTCAATCCGAACGAGTAATAAGCATTATGTTATTCAGTAGATGTGGTAGATGTGACGTCGTACCTAGAAATTTATCTGACAAACCAAATCTTATACACTATTGCCACATATTCCGTCAACAAAGTTCATGTCATTTTTATTTAGGTACTTTTAGAGCATTTTTAGTTACTTAAAAGTAACTGAAAATTCTAAAAATATTGTTTTTTTTTTTCATATTTATGGATTTAAAAATTAAGATAATAACAAAAATATATATGATATTCAATAGGTTATGTCTATGTATAATCTATATTTATCTCAATTCTTTCTAATCTAAATAAATTTGGTGACAGGCTTCTAATTAAATTAAAATATAGGTATTTTGTTAAAATGTGTATGTCAAAAAATGATACAAAAAAAATTGTTTCAATTCAAAATTATGAAGAATATTGAATTGTATTGAATTTTGTAATTACTATGAGTTTATTATTTTTTAATATTATTAATGTATTTTTAAACCTTTTAATTGTTTTTTAAAATATTTTTTACAAAGAAAGTATTGCATGCTTATAATAAATATAATTTTTATTGGTATTAGTAACCTTTTTTAAAATATTGTTTAGATAACAATATCCATAGTAAATGAATAAAAAAATATATTTTAAACAATTTATACGTATTGTGTGAATATCTAAAGAAATTAATAATTATTAAAATTTAAAATAAAAAATGAAATGCTTATTAAAAGTTAATAAAAATATATTAGATCTTTATAAAATTATATAGAGTTAGTCATTTTATTTGTAGGTCTTTTTTTATATAAAATTACTTTCGAAATATTTTTTCAAAAATAAATATATTGGATAATATTGTATTGATCTGAAAAATGTAATCTCTTTAAAGAAAGTTGTGTATGTTATAATTATATTAGAGTCTTGCATAAAGTATAAATATAAAAATATAAATGATTTTGAATGTTTTTTTATAGTATGTATCTATTGTGACAATGCTAATGTAAAATTGAAAATTGATTAAATTAATTAATATATTTAATTCATCACAGAAAGTCTAAATTTGATACAGTTTGAATTAAATAAAAACACTAGAATTTGATCGATACATTTAAAAAATCACTTTTTTACATTCTGCAATTCCTTAATACACTCTAAGTATCTCCGTATTGATGAACAAAATTATTTCATTTTATTGAAATTTCTAATAATCACAAGCACATATGCATTGGCAGGTTGGCGTACTCACATCTTGAGTGAAAAATGAAAGCATGTTTCTTTTCTATTGTATTTCATGAGCTTCTTCTCACAATAAACCAGTATTTTTTAGTAAATTCATTAAAAACATGTGCGGACTTAAGTTAACGGTTACTCTTTTTATAATGTTATAAAAAACTGTGTTTAAAAAATCGTTTGGCAATTAATGTTGGAAAAGTTTATTATAAACTCAAAGAAGTTAATGTTGATTGATAAAGCAAACTTTACATTTTTTACTATATGTGTAATTTTTATATTATATATGAGTGTAAAAATAATAGTGTGGATTTTATATAGGTTATCTTTTGAAGGGATTAGTTTATTACGATTAATTTATTACTTGAAGTTCGAAATAAAGATTTTTAACGTTTTTGTATCTTCTTATTCATAAATGTATGAATCACATAATTACATGATGCTATTAGTCAATAATGTGCGATTGTTTCCATTATACAAATTCATAAAAATTTCCTAAAATATACAACTTCTTAGAGAGATACTGCATACTACATAACTTTGCTGCTTTATTTATTTATTAACTCTATTTATATGAAAAAAAAATGATGTCAATTGAAATTATACATTAAAGTATTATTACTCATAAATTTAAAGTCTTAAGTAATCAGTATTTCTTATGTACATCATGTATAGGCTTATTATTTATTTCATTTATAAACAAAATTATTAAGAGTATAATTGATATTTTTTCAAAATTTATTTTAGAGATTAATGATAATTTTTTTTATTTTACTTATCAACTGTTGAAAATAGCTTCTAATTGTTATATACATTTATAATATGATATATACGAAAAATAGTTTTATTCTAGATAAATGATCTCAATATTTATAAAAATATGAATCCATATTATGGTTTGTATCATTATTTATAGAATTAAAGTTACATTGATTTCCTGTCTATTAAATTTTATAAAATATTGATTGTCGTTTAACATACTTAATTAAAATTTGAAAATTTTGTTATTATTATTTAACTATATTTACAAATATCAAAAAAATATTATTAAAGTTTTTAAACAATAAATTTTGAGATGAAAAATTTTTTATTTATTTATTTTTTTTAATTAATTCATCAATAGAAGAAGATTTCTATATTCTTTATATATATGATATATAGAATCGTTTAATTTATATAATTAAATAATGTAATGTATTTTTTTTATCTCAATTACAAATACATTTTAAATATTTTTTTTTATTTTAAAAATTACATTTGAAAGAGATATTCATATTTTGTTTGTCTTATAGTGAAAAAAATATTATTTATTTACATATCAAGATGTAAGTAGTAATATATTATTTTTTATTACTGATGGTGATGTATAAATAGTATTTCAAAAAATTATTTTAAAGCAACGATTTATTATATTACGATTTTTATATACCTTTCTACAGTAACTTAAATATATTAATATAATATTTTTTTAATTATTTTTTATTCTAAAATCCATTCATAATATTTAAGATTTTAATACATTACATAATAATATTATTAAAAATTTAAATAGAAAGCATAAAAACAAATAATCATTAACAAATAATTATTTTATGACATTCATGATTCAATGCAGTATAGTTTGTTTTTGTTTTTTAACAAAAAAATAAAATTTTTCTCTTAATAAATTAATTGTATAAATAAAATTTATTGATAGCTTTTTTTTTCTATCGTAATATTGTTTATATTCCTTATTTTTTTTATCCAATTAAATAATTTATGAATCTAATTTAAAGTGTTAAAATATAATTTATGGAGCCAATGAATGTAAAATACTTATTTATTATTATAAAATAATATTATAAATTAAAAAAAAATATTTTACTTGATTAAAATATAATGATAATAGTATTACTGAATTTAAATTTTTAACTTAATTATGTTTTGAGTTAACAAAATAATATAGAATTTCTTTTATTCGTGAATATACTTTTGTGTTTCAGAGTATTTTTTCATTTTTTAATTCTATCAATACATTAATTTTAAAATTAATTTCTACTTTTTTGATATGGAAACTGAAATATTATGTTGAAAATATTATAATTTTATAGTTGTTAAAAAATATTGTTGTTAAAAAATTGTTAAAATGAAATGTGTAAATAATTTCGAACTGACCAACAATTTAACAAGTTTAGCATTACCTAAATTTATCAATATGCTTGTAAATTTCTTCCAACAAGCAAGGTAATTAAAAAAAATTTATGTTTTCATGTTTTTAGAAAGATAAAACTACTTTTTATATACTTAAACATGATAAGTTTCAAAGGATATTATGTTTGAGATACCTTATTTTTTCATTATACTTGGATCATGAAATAAATATAAACGAGAATATGATATTAAATTTAAATATATATATATAATTGCTTACTACTATTAATTATATTGCTTTCTAGAATGGATAAAATAAATGGAAAGTAGTAGACCTTGTTAAAATTGAAACTTTAATAAGTAAAAATAAAGAGGGGTATTAGTGACTAATTTTTAAATAGTATATAAAATAACTGTCGATTATCAAAGTAAAATGTAAACTGAATAAAATTATATTTTTATTTATAATTAAATACATAATGTATGAACTATATAAATATTCAATATTTCTTAAGATGCATTTGCAGAATAAAAATTAAGAAAACTGTTTAAATGATGTTTAGATTTTGACTTGAAAGATATCATCATTCTGAAAAAAAATCATTGATTTTGTAATTACTAAAAAATTATGTTTCAATTTAATTGTTTTATTTAGGTTTAGAATGTAAACATATAATTTATTAAAAATTGATATTTGGATATCAATATAAATTAATTAAAAATTGAAAAAAATTATGATATATATTTATTGGCGTTGAAAATAAATGGATGATATACTAGATGATATGTGACTAGTAGCTGTAATATCATTTACTATGGTATTCCATTTTTTTGTATGTAAATAAAAAATATTCTTTCATTTTAATTAAAAATTAAATAACAATTTATTCATTTTTATAGATAATGCATTTTTTATTTATAGATATATTATTAAATTTATTTTATACATAATTTTGTATGTATATCTAGTTACATGTTAATACTTATGCATTATTTGAAGCTTCAAATTATTCTTTTATAAGCTAGTTCACATTATTAATTACGTGACAAACATTCTTTTAACTTTATATGACGGATTGTTTAATAAAAGTTAACAGAAACAATTTTTTCATGATTATTTAAATCTGGTTTAAATTTGGCAAGCGTAAATTCATCAAATCTGAAAGTACCAAAAGTGATGAATGCATACACAATTCTCTGATATAATTGAAAGATCGAGAGCATTTGCGGAAGACTTACAAAAATACTTTAAATATAAATTTTAGTCTAATAAATAATGTACGTAAAAATAAAATAAATTTTTGATTTTATAAATTTTAACCTGGTTTATGAATAATAAAGTATTTATTTCGAATTTGTAATTAATTTCTAATTTACATTATCTTTATAAAAAAACTGAATATTAATAGATAAATATTTAATTACATTTTATTCAAAAAATTATGTATTGAATGATACGATTTTCTAAATTAATTCTTATTTTATTATTTATCAATATAATTTTTAACTTTATTCTTCAATCTTATTGATGATATATTAATAGTGAAATTATATTTTATTATGTGTTATGAAAATATTAAATTTTTTATAAAAAGGAAGAAAGAAACACAAAAAAATTGTTCTAAAATATATTTAATAAAATATGTGTAAATTTGTTGATGTTTATATAAAATATTTATTTTTGAACGAAAACATGAAATTATATAGTCTACTAAAGAAATTAAAAAGTATACTTTGCATAGTGTAATATTAATTATGTTATTTACAAAATATTATAACATAACTATACATAATGAATTATCGTATTTATCATAATTGAACTAATGAATTAGTAATTGATGAAATCTTAATTCTGTTTTTATAAGATAATTCAAACATATTATATTGCGAGTATAATTTTTTAAATAATTTTTCTCAATTATTAAATTTTTTAAAAAAATTTCTAAAAATTATATTGAAAAATATAAACATAACTGGTTGTTTCAAAGTGAATAAGTATTTTCTACTTTTCAGATATTTATGAAGTTTTTTTTTCCAATTTTCATGTATTATTTCTTTTTGTGCAATGTATGATTTTGATTATCATGAATCTGTAAAAGCTTAGACACGTAGATAGAAATCTATAGGATGATATGATTTATACGACTGATGAAAAGAAGTAATTACGAAATTGTATTTTATAGATGTGGATCATGGGTCTTGTATATCCACCTCTCGTTCACGACTAAGTGCTTTAGGTCATTTTTGATGCTACCTTTTCTTATAGGATAAGAAATAATAACAGTTTGGATAAGAAGTACATATAAACATGGTATGCGATCTGTGACTTAAGTTGAAAGCGTGAAAAAAATTAAGGTGCCAACGTCAATTTGGTAGAATGATATGAAAATTTTGATGCACACTAGCTATTAAAATTTTATTTAATGTTAGCTTGGCTTTCCATATAATTCCTTTCATCAAAATAATTCTTCTGTATGTTGAATTAAAGTAACTTTAATTTTTGAGTATATGAATATTATTAAACGTATTTATTTCATAATTTTTTAATATAAAATTAACCATTACAAAATAGATTTCTAAAATAAAATTTTAATAGGAATAATATTCATAAAATGATTCTTTCAAAATGTATTAAAAAATTAGATTTTAATTACTTTAAGAACATAAGTAAAAAGAACAAAGATTATTTTAACAATAAGAAATATAATAAAAACTATACAAGATTAAATACTTAAAATTCAAAAAAATATTTATGTAGATGTATATTACGATATTCATGTTCAACACTTCGATCTTTGCTCTTTTTAATTTCTAACGGATGTTTGCGCTTGGTGGTTACTTTTTCAAAGTATTGCGATTTGAATTACATATGACATATAGGCTACATAGTATCGCCTATGCAAATACATTTGTGCAAGCTTCACTTTCTCTTGCATTTAAAAATTTAATAGAGTGTTAAAATATCATACGACATATTTGATATATTTTCATAACCTGCAAGGAAATAACGTTAAGCAATGTAATATTTGAAATATTTCTGTAAATTACGAAATTTTATTTTTAATTTCAAACAAAGAAAACGAAACCGATAAAGAATAAGAAAGAGAGGGTATAATACAGTTTTTATCATTATAAATTACTTTTATAGTAACCAAGACCTATTAGGAATGATGCTTATTTATGAACTGTGTAAATTTGTCATAAATTTAATTGATTGATTTTAATAATGATGAATGTTCATACATTTTATCAATATCTATATTAAAAATATACTAAATAACTTTTTAATAATTGTTTAAACAAAGATTTATTGCTTTATATTTTATTTAGTATTGAATACATAAATCTTATATTAATAAAAGTTTATAATCTACTAAAACAAAATTTATGACATCTTTAGAAATTATAATTTATCTAAGTATCATTTGAAGTTTATTATATTAAATATTGAAAAATATTTAGATTTTACTTATTTACCAATAAAAAATAATAAGATATTGAAATTACTTTTTGTGTAATGCTTTCAAAAATTTTTCAAATGCAGAATTGTATTCCATTATATTACTATTAATTGTACATAGTAAACATTGCGTTTAAAATCTAATAATAACATTAAATTTTTAAAACTTGAAAACAAAATTCAATTATATAATCATTTATTTCTATATATATTAAAATTTAAATTGTAGTTATGATTTATTTTAGATGAAAATCATACCCGTTAAATTATATTAGGTAAAGCATTTTAATGTAATATTCTAATACAAGCGGGAAATAACACTTAGTAACACAATTGATGCTTATAGAAGAAAATTATGTATTAGAAATTAAACATTTGAACAATTATTTTTAGTTAATATAAACATATAAGCCATTTATATACGTTATGTATCGAAGAAAAATATGTTGACATAAAATCTAATCTATTTCTTATCGGTCATCAAAAAAAGTTAAAATACAATAATTAAAATATGAACACTTTTTATTACTCATTTAAAAAAAAGATCATTGCAATAATATGAAGCATTTTTTAAAATTGAGTAAATGCAAGTATAAATCATAGAGAATTTACAGTTTTAAAAAAATATTACTTATTTTTTAAATTTTCATATTAAATAAAATTTTTAGTAAAAGTAAATAAAAATGATTGTCAAAGTACAAACTATACATTATATCGTACACGAATGTCATTACGACAATTATCTTAGCGAGATTCTGTGTAGTTTATGCATATATAATGCACCAGGCGCTTTAGAAGCTTTTTCTTTCTTTATTCTTTCTTCCTTTATATTTCGCACTTTTTCTTAAATTAAATTTTATGAAGCTAAATTTAGCGTATGCTCAAGAGGTCGTTTACCCACTATAATCGCAACTCATAATGACCTGATAAATGCTACTCTCACGCTAAAGTCAACAAAGGCATCGATAGGACACAAACCGTTAAATCAGTTATCAAGGCTTTGTTCAACTCACTCTCTCTCCTTCTTCACTCCCTTTGTTATTCAATCAAAATATTATTTCGGTATTCTTTAGATTTTTCCAGTATTACTGAAATATATTACCGTATATTTTTATTTAATTTTGTAATATAATATTTACTTTATTTAAAAATCAATATAATACTTTAATATCAAATTTTTTTACTTTAAACATTAAAGAAAAGTTTTTATAATAATCATATTCCAGAAAGTAATATTTGTAAGAAAAAATTAAAAAGGTAATGGTATTTGTTTCATTGCATAAAAAGCAATAGTTTGTGTCATAATTATAAGCATAAATATTTTTGTTACAAAAATTTTTTATCTAAATTTAAATTTCTAAATATACTACATCTTGTAAAATAAGTGATTTTAGTGTATACAAATAAAAAATTTCAAGGAATAAATATTTATAATTATTTTTTAATATTTAATAAGTAAAATACAAATACATTTAATTAGTAATATAATGTAATTAATACTAATCAAAAATTGATTGTTTTCTTAGAATTTTTACTACATTCATAATTAAAAATCAATTTAAATATATAAAAATATATCATTGAAATAATCCAATATTATAATGTTAACAAATATATAAAATGTACAATTTAAAATAAAAGATTAATTATTCGTGGTAAATTATTTCCAATCAAAATTTTGTAATTTTATTTCATATTAATTAACAATACAAAATACCTTATATAGCGAAACTGAAAAACAGTTATTATAAATTAAGTACGGTAATAAAATAAATCAGAAATAATTCCAATTGTTGTAATGCAATTTCGAATAGAAATCAATTTCTCTCAATTTCAATTTTATATTTTATATTTTCTTGTTTTACTTCTTACTTTTATTACTTTTTTCTTCACTTCTTACTATTTTCTGATGAATATTTTCCTGTATTAATTCTATATTACCTAAATTTTATCATCGTTTGCTATACTTAATGTATAGGTCCGATATTTTTATAAAAGTATTGAATTGTCCGCGACCAAATTTTTGGTAGATATTTTTTATGAATATCCGAATAGGAATGCTATTGCTGATAACCAATGGAAAACCATAGAAGTTCACACCGTCATTTTTTATCAAGACAGTGTCAGTAGTCAGTATAAATGTCGAGCTTATTTTTATATCAGATACTTTTTTTTTAAAGAAATTTATTGTACACCATTTTTTTATTATTATTGCATATTCAGATGTCTAAGAATGCTTTTGATTTGTCTGTAGTTTAGAAAGGTTTGTTATATTTATAATATAAGGATTTTTTATCTTGTAAAATAATTTATTGCGATTAAACTATCTGATGCATTTTTATTACAATATAATTATATAGTTATATTACTGTATATGATTATGTATTATAATAAAATATATGTTATAATATAAATATATTATTGAGAATATATTACTATACAAATAAAACATTGAATATATCATTTAAATCATATGTATTTTAATAAATGTTTAATCTTTTAATAGAATGGAGTAATTGTTGACAACATTATTTATATATCACTACCTATTATAAAAGAAAATAAATATATGAAAACATATTACATAAATAATATTAGTATTTACACGTCTACTTTAGAAATTTGTTACTTAACATTAATTTCTAGAATTTATTCTTTAAAAATATACTATTGTTCATAAAGTATATAATCATTGAATAAGCTTATTAAAGTATAATTTATTTAAAATATAATTTTAAATTACATTTTTTATAAAATAAATGATTAGTAAACCACAAATAATTTTATTATTTATGTAAATAATACAACTAAACATTCCTAAATATAAAATAAATCTTGTTATTTTTATTATTCATTAATTGTTATATATTAATTAGTTTATTATTTATTAATTAGTAAATATTTGGCATTATATCTGTTCCAAGAATAGATTTTTGAATGTATTATGAATATATAATAAAAATTACTACATCTACATTTTATAAAACTAAAAATCTTCAAATGAAGAGTATAATTTTTTGACTAATGCAGATAATCAAAATTTAATTTATAATTTATTCATATCGTATAAAAAAGTTAAAATTATAAGAAAGCATTTTTTTATGTTAAAACATGGTTGATTTATTATTTTGATTTATTATAATGAATTTTGGTATTTCTTTGCAAATCAGTAATTACAAGATATAAAAAATTAATTTAGGCTTTTTTATTGAATATTATTTATATAAATTTATATTTTTAAAATCTAATGTTTTAAGAAAAATAATCTTAAAAGGTTAATGCTGTTAATGTTTTATTAACATGCATTAACGTTTATTTATACTGTTGCTTATTTAATCCGTAAGTAATGGTTTATCAACTTGCATATTTTCATAATATAATTTTTGGTAAATATCAATAAGACATTTTATTGTAATAAGTAGGTAGATTTTATATTTCAAATAGTTTATATATTTAAAGTAAATATTTATAGTTTCTTAATGATAATAAAATTATTAATTAGTTATTAAATAAGTGTACGATATTTTAAATTAGAAGAATTATAGATTTAGATAATTAGAGTAATAAAATATATATATTTTTATTTTTATACAATATTTGGTGATTAAATGTAGAATTAAAAATTAAGTAATATGTAATGTCAGCAAATTAAATTATTTAAGTATACTTTTATAAAATTTCTATTCAAAGTTTATATTTAATAATATTAAAAATTTTTTTGAATAATTTATTCAAAATTAAATCCAATAAAATATCAACTATAAATGTTTATTATTTTAATATTTTGAAGAAGGATATTGTTGACAAACCGTTTAATATTTACTTTAAAATATCAACAATAATAATTAATACATATTCTTGTCAAAAGAATTCAAAATTTGGTTTTATTCCATTTTATTTATTAAATTATGAAAATTTATTCTAAATTTTAATTAGATTATTTCAAAATCTATTATTTTATTCTTCTATAAAATATGTATTTAGAAGCCTGAAACTCAATGTTTTTATTTTTTTAAATTACAATTTATTGAACTAAAAAATTATTTTTAAAGCTAAAAGTTGAGATTTTTAAATTATAGAAGATTATATATTTTGAAATAGGAAGAATGTGTTTTGTGGTTATATAGAATAAATAATGAAATGGAACATATTGTACAATTAGAGTACTGTTTTTAAAAAACTTTAGAACATTTTTGTATAAACGTATATGCTCACTTATAATGTATAGACAAAATTTTGTAACATTCTGATTTATGGTATTGCACTGTAAATAACCTATAGCGAATTTCACGGTTTACTTGTATTTTACAAATCAGATATATGATACATACATTTTATGAATTTATTTCTTTTTTACCTTTCAAAAAGTGTATAAAATGTCAGATTATTATGAATAAAATTAATTCTCTATGTCTCTTAAGGTTTGAAAAGTATTTTTGAACTAAAAAAATTATATACATATATTTATTATAAATTTATAGAAACATAATCAATATATCTAGCATTATTTTTGTTAAAGTATTAGTCACAAAATATTTTTAATTTATTATTTATTCGATATATTGCATAATATTCAAAACTAATAATTAAAAAATAGTAAATATTCTATTGTGAATTTAGTATATAATAAAAGTTTGTAGTTCAAAATTTTTACGACCCTATAAAAATTAACTGCATATGAAAAATTAAATTTTTTTTCAATGTAATTTTTTTATTTTTAGTTATTTATTATTATTTATTTTTAGTTATATATTATTAATATCATGTATGTTATTATAATTATTCTTTTATATTTAATATCAGAATTTGTGTTACCTAGGGTATAAAATTATTTTTATATAGCCATTTAAATTTTTCTAGTTAATAATAGAACATTACAATTCATCAAATTATTTTCATAATAAAATGGATATTTTATTAGATTATTTTTTTAAAAGGTACGTATAAAAATACTTACAAACTTATATACCAGTATAAAGATTTTAAATATAAAGATACGTGCTTACAAGTATAAATATTTTACTATACTACACTTTGATAAAGTATTTTTTCATAGATGAAGGAAATTGAAATTTAAAATTCACTCAACTTTGTATCAAGTCCATTTATAAATATTTTATAAGAACTTTTCATTAGATTTATTTCGAATGATGAATTATTTTTTACGTATTGTCTTCCACAGTCGCCAATGTTTTACTTTTTGTTTTATTTTATAATTTTAATTACGATATTGTAAGCTTTTTAATTTTTACATTCGGTGAAATTGGATTAATTTTTTCAATAAAATTATTGATTACATTGTATGCAGATCTTAAGTAATAACATTGAACAACATTCATTATTAATTTCACCGATATAAATTTAAATTTAAATTTTACTTATATAAAAGTAATAAGCTTTAGTAACTACAGTATATCATTAAGATAAAAAATTTTTCTTAATTTTTATCATCGTAGTTGCTTATGGATGACATAAATACTTATAAATATAACGGAATAAATTACTTGTAATTGACGAATAAAGAATAAAAAAAATAATTCAAGTTATTTAAATTTTTATGTAACAATAATAAAATGTTTAAATAAAAAAAATAAAGAATTTAAAGAATTTTCATGTTAAATAAAATAGTTCATAAATTTAAATCAAATATATATGTACAATCGGGAAATTTTTTTAAGAAATGCGCATGAAAATGCGCATCTCTTTCTTTCTCTCAGTTGCTCTGTATATATCTCTTTTTCACATCTTTATACCTGTAATAAATTTTATGAATTTATTATTATTTATTCTTTTACCATAGTTTATTTTGATAGAAATAATATTAGCGATAAACATAATGTCGGGTGCAATAACTACAAGACTTAGAAAATTTTAATTTATATCATCATATTATTTCTATGACGGAAAACAAGAATATCTAATTCTCTATATCTCTTTAAATATATCGACAAATTCAATGTTCGAAATAACTTTTCTCTTTAACTACATTATTTATTATTAAAAAAGGATAACCTTACCAAACAACCACAACATTTCTGTATAAAAAGATAGCTGAAACATCTATTGAGTCTGTTCACTTTATTCTTGTCTTCCAGTATCTTATGGCTTCTCTCTCTGTTTTTGTCTCTTTTATTTCTATGCTAAAGAAGGAGTGTGCCCGACTCTTGCATCGGCTTGGGTGAGTTGTTCGGCGCAAAGAAGCCGGTCTGACACCCAGTTAAAACTCGGACGTGGCTTGACATGGATGGAGTTTGCACAATATACTCGAGATTCCAGACGTTGGTCCACGATTTGCATTCATTCCGACACTATTTACAGGTCGCGGATCTTCGGCACATGCATACTTGAGGATCATCGTGGTTAATTTGTTATTGTATCGATTGAATTATTTTTATGATCATTTTTTGTCTCATATCCAACTAGTGGTCTTAGAAACTCTCAATTTTTTAATGTATTTGTAATGTATGTATATTTATCTAATATTTGAATTTTTTATACTTCAATTTCATTGTTTATTAATACTTCATGTCTTTCATTTTTACATTAAAAAGACACGAATACTGGAATAGAAGAATAAATAAGGCCATTTTATGCAATAGCCAGGAATTTATTTATTTATCAAGATTCGTTGAATGAAGCATAGGGAAAAGATAATTGCTTACAATATAAGATTTATGTTCGTAGAATTATTTGTCATTTTGAACTTAAAACCATTTATACATTAAGATTAAATGAGATATAATATTTTATATATTATTGTAGGATATATCATACATTATATAAGATTTCGTGACATTTATCATAATTAATATGTTTTAAATGCACATTTAAATAAACAAATGCTAATTTACAATATAATAAATAATATTTTAATATTCTAAATATGATATTATGAATCTATATTTGAAAAATTAAACAAATACTAATTCTTTTTTCATAATTTATTTAAAAGTATCTAAAAATAATCATGAATTACTAAAGTTTAGCAATATATTTATGATTACAGACAAATATATCATCAAAAATTAAGAAAAAATTTTTTGAAATAAATATTAAATTGTAATTAATGTGATTTTAATTTTTTATAATATTTTTAAAACATATGCCATTAATATTACTTAATTTTTTTTTTATTTCAAACGAATTATTTGAAATGCATAAAATGGTAAGGTTAAGATGGAAGCAAAGTGGCAAATTATAAACAGACTGTAATGACGATTCTGCAAGGTCAAGGCAAGTATCTCATTGCTATGTATTGACATTCGTTGTAGCGACTGATAATTATATTACATATATATCAATTATAAAAGATTTATGTAAGTTGACTCATATTGGAAAAAAAAATGAGAACCTATACTTGCCAAAAGTAATTTTAATATTTAAGAACCGATGTATATTTATTGGCGTACACAAATTTATTAAATTTAATTATTATTCTACGTTCTCATAGAAATTCATTAGTCCAATTATACTTTTTTTAATAGTATTTCTAATTTATAATGATTAATTTTACTGTTTTTTTTTAATATTTATAATTATAAATTATTCTTTTTTAAAATAAATATCTTTCTTATTTATCTTTTTTTAGATCTGTAATTACTTTTTAATTATATATATTTAATCCAAATTTAAAACTTTACACTTTTATAAATTTATAAATACTAATTTTCTGTAGTTTCGAATTGCTTCAAAGGTATGTCACAGAAATTAAACTTTTCTTATGCTACTAAAACTCAATTATTTTTTATATTATTATTATTAGAAATTTAATATTTATAACAAAAAATGTTGCTAATTAACTAATAATTAGAACATTTAATTTTATATAATATAATATATTAATTGTGTATAATTATATCAAGACAACGCCCTATAAAAATAATTCCAATTTGATTAGAGCCTGTTACTAGTTATTTTCCTAGATTCTCTAATTAAGTTACTTTAATTCGTTTTGCAATGTGCTTTATTATAAGGCGTTGATAATAGCGATAGTTCAGTGGTAACTGGTTAGAGCAAATCATAACTAAGCTACACGCATAAGTATTATATTTTCCAGTTATTAATTATAATCATTGAATTATTAAGATTGTTAGTAAATAAATAATTCGCATTATGAATTGAATTTTAGTGTGGAATGGTGTGGTGCTTTTTTGCTGCAGTGTTATTTTTAATTTATAAGAAGTAAAAGTTAGATATAATAAAATGTTTGACTATCAAAATTTTTATAAATAAAATAAGTTGTAGATAATATTCATTATAAAGAAATTTTTTAAATAGAGATTATTATATGTATAATATAATAATTTGTTACCGAAAAAAAATTTAAAAATATATAATTCGACTAAAAATAATTCCATAATTTAAAAGACAGGCATATAGTGTTATTATAGTTGTATATATGAACATAATCTGTTTATATTTTTAGAGTTTTATACAATTATAAAAATTCTTGATAGAAAGATTTTGATATTTCTCTTGTAGTAATTTTTATTTTTTAACAAATAATTATCTACATTTAAGGTTTAATCTATCCTTATTTATCTGTATATTAGCATTTTACAGAATTTGTATTTATTTCAATATATCTAAAATAATAGATTTTTTTAAAATCCAGAAATAATTTATTTAAGACTGAAATTTATTTTAATTAATATTAAAATATTTTTACTATTTTCTATAGTTTTAAATTTATATATATAAATTATGCGCTTTTATGAATATTTTGAATTAATTGGATTTATTTACCTTAGTTTTTAATTTATGGAACAATTATGGGCTGAATTAAAATTATAAATTTTTCTAAAAAATTAACAGAATATATATATGTTAATAAAATATATATTATTATTAAAGTTGAAAATATGTGTCATTATTTTCAATATTTTTAATTATAAAAATATAAAAGAATATTTTAATAAAAATTTCTTGTACATAAGGTATTAAAATATGAATTTGTTTTTATTATGCATAAATATATATTCATGTATGTATTCAGACCCATACAAAAATCAATTATTAATAACATTCAATTAATATTATTATTTATTACATAAAATATTTAAATAAAGATTCAAAATTCTATGCTTTTAGTATTGTAAAAATAATTTAGTATATTCAATGTAGTATAACTGAATCATTAGACATTACAAGTATAAAATTTTAAAGATAAATATATTACAGAAAAAATTCGTTATTCAATTTATAATTACTTGAGTAAAATAAATTAATATTAATCTTGTAAATAAAATTAAAGTCTTGATAAACAAAAAAATGGTCAAATGTGCAAATTAATATTGCACTCGAGGAATATTTTTTCATTAAAATAATAATTATATAAATGTTTTTAAAGCAAGCAAAATTAAATTTGCCTTATGTATCTATATTTATTTTAATGTTTATGTCGTTATTTTTCAAATAAACCTTTTTATAAATTGTAAATAACTATATTTCTATATTATCGTAAATAAAAATTAGTTGAATTTTAACGTAAATAATTATTCTTTATTATGTTTCTATTAGTTATGGAGACTTTGAAAAAGTTTCGTTAATAAAATATTAAATATATTGTAAAATTTAAGTTTTTTCATGAATATAATTTCATGGGTAGTTATTTCTGTCTTTTTTTTTTAATTATTATTATCGTTTCATTTCCTAAAATAAATTGTATATGTAAAACATAGTTAAACAATAGATTGATATAAATCAGCTTCTTGCTCTCTAAATAGATCATTTCACCACGTGATTAAAAAAATTAAAAGATAGAAGTTATAAAAACAAACCGATAATGGTCTGGGACGATAGACTCTTACTGAAGGAGGTGATAGAGATAAAAAGAAAGACACCATGTTTCCCTTTACGTGAATGCTACTTCATCCAACAAGCACAATTATCATTGAGCACAATGGTAAGGGCAGAGGCGATGAAAATAACTCCGGTCAGCACTTGTTCATATGTAGAATAGTTCAAGAGGGAGCGAAAGAGATGATGACATTTTTGGGATCTCAAGTCGATGAACTCAACCAGTAAGCTACCGTTCTCAAGACATTATACTTTCCGTTTATATTTTCATTTCTCAAAAGTTTTTAAATTATTATACTTTTTGTATTTTTAAAATCAATTTTGAAAATTCATAATTAAAATTTTTCGAGAGATGAATTTTAATTATTTTTTATATTATAAATTTAATTTTAAAGAATTCTAATGAAATATTTATTCAATATCGTATCATACAACTTAATAAATATTATTATGAATATTTATAAGATATATTTATGTTTAAAATATATAAACGATATTCAAATAAAATAAGCACCGTGAATATAAAAGTAAATACATAAGTTGAAATTTTCTACACAATGACTAAATTATAAAATTAGTTTTCATCTGTTTTGCTATGCTAATATAAATAAAAAATTTAAATATTTCTCTTTTGCTTTGCGTATTCATTTATAAATTTTATGTGAGTGTAGCGTGATATGCAAGGTTGTAGATTATCCTTTATAATATCGTACATAGCTGTCAGGCGATGAGAAAATTTTATTAAGCTCTCAATTAATTGGTTCAATTAATTAAATTGAGATTTAATTACTTACATTGATCCACCCTCATAGAAATTGTTAAATGATTTTTTAGAATATCATAATATTTATGATAAAGGTATTTATTTTTGTATATAAATTAGAAATGTATATTTTTTTAACTATATATATGTTTGTAAGAATATATATATTTTTTTCTGTAGTTACGAATTATTGATTTTGAATGTTATCTTTTTATATATTTGTAAATTATGTACATATTATAGTTTGTATATAAAATCGAAAAAAAATTTAGATATTTGAATATTTTTTAAAACTCTACAAAACAATAATTTGATTTCTTTAGATATATAAAATTTTAAAGAAAAATAATTTTATCTAAAAATCAAATTTATATTATTAAATTTATTTAAAAATTAAAATCATGTATAAAATTTTTTGAATAGTAATGCTTATTGAATAAAAAATTTAATGATCTCCTTTTATGGATATATTAAAATATATAGTATGTAAATAATTTCTGTTAGTAATTTTCATTGATTATTATTTTATATTCGCAAAATTAATTATATTTATACTACAAAATATAAGAATCATTTTTATTTTCTAATTAAGATAAATTGAAATTTTGACAGATTCTTCAACACAATATTTAAAATGATCGAATTTTGAAATACTTTTTTTTATTAAGATTGTTATTATTTTTTATTATCTTTCTAATTGTTATTTTATAATTTGTATTATATATCTTTTGATATTATATATTTAGAAAGTTTTTTTATGAATTTTATTTTAAATAAAGTCAAAATTTATATCAGTTAAATTTATCAATTATTTAGACACATATTCTTCTATTATTGATAAAGTAATAAAAGCGAAAAAAGCTCATCTTTTCATATGGCAAAATGCTGCTCAATTACGGACTACGAAATAACATGAGAAAGGTCTTTTTACATAATTAAAGTATATTATATATGATACTACGATGATATAAATTCAATAGATATAGAGAAAGAGAGAGATTATAAATAATTAATAAAAATATTAAAGTAAGCGAGAGTATGATATGAAAAAAATCTCTATTAATTTTTTTATAAATAACAAGATTCATGTTATAAATATTTATGTGTTGATTATATTATATGATAATTATTTATTGATAATTATCTATATATCTATTATCCACATTTAAATTATAATATAAGAGATTTTGCAAATTTTATTTTCTATTATTATGAAACTTTTTTGAATTTACTTTTATATAATTTATTTAATTTCAATTTTTATTATGTATAAATTATCTTGCCTACATTATACATTTTATATTACACTTTAACCATTTAGACCAATAAAAAATAAGTATATTTATAACTTCGTACTCTTTAAAAATTGATAAAATCTATATAAAAATCACAATAAGGTGTAAAAAGTAATTTATTATTTAATTTTATTATAATATTTGTCAAATAATAATCACAAATTAATTGAATATTTGTTCTTTTTGCTAAAATAATGAATTTTTCTATTTCTTTAATCAAATAAACATCCGAAAATTAATTACTCTTATCTTATCACTTAGACATTTCGTTCATATGATATCTGAAAAATATATTTACTCTTTTGTCATTAAAATTTCAACACATAAGTTAAATAGATTAAATAAAGCTTTCTTCTTCTAATTCGCCTCGTGCCTGAGTTGGTCGGCAGGTGAGTAACAAGGCCACATTTTGGCACTGGTTTTTAGCTCTTATTTTATCCAAAACATGAAATACAACTGAATCGATGGCAGTCATTGCCAAGGCAAATCTATTGAAATGACGTTTTTATTGACTTTGTGACATTTACAGTGACTAAGTGTTGGACAGAAAACAATATTAAATTGTTTCCTTGAATGTGAAAACATATAATTCTGTCAATGGTTTTCATTTCTAGTAGAAGAAAATCAGAAAAGTAATTTTAATAAAAATTATAAATTTACTGGAATTAGAAATAATGAAATAAATAATGATATAAAAACATATAAGAACTGTTTAAAATTAAACTAATAAAAGGTTATATATATATATATATATACATAATCTACAGAAAAATAATGGAAAACAACTGAATAATATTGTATTGATTAAAGACAAATGTATTAAAATATTTAAATTCTTAAAAGGCTTCTAAAATTAGAATATACTTACTAGATTTTTTAATCTAGCAAATGTTAGAAAAGTATAAAATGATATTCTTATTATTTAGAATTTTATATCTAATTAATTATATTATTTTCAAAATCTACAGAATATTTAGTATAATGATATATTTAGTATATTTGATATTTTGTAAAACAACTTTCTTGGTCCAATATTATGAATTCCTTCGCTTCCGCATAATGAGAGTTTCATGACAGGATATAAAATGTTTGTATAACATGACAGACGGATGTTTTGATATCTAAAAAATTTAAACGTACTATTTTTACAAATATTGGTATGTGTGTTTATAAGCATTTTAATTCAAATATTTAAAAAATACTTAGGGGAATTAATGATCTACTCTGACTTATTTTTTTATTTTTTACAAAGTATTATGAAGTTGACACAAATTTTTAAATAAATTAAACGGAGTATTAATCAGTGATCGAAATTAAAACTTATGCACAGAATAATGAATAATAAAAGTTTGTGATCAGGTAGATGAATTTATAGTGATAATGTTTATATAATAAATAAATAATTTATAGAAAATAATATTAATTAATTATTCAAAATATCAAAACAATGAATTGATGTAAGAAGTTCTTTTGAATAATGAAGTTTAAAAATGCTTTTTTGTGATTAATATAATGATATTTTATTTTTTATACATAAGCTTTAAGTTTATGGTTTTAAAATAGTAATTCTTAATTTCAACAAATATTTAAGTTTTTATTTTTGTATATATTAAAAATTACAATAATTTTAAAAGGAAATTGTATTTTATTTAAATCTACTGTAAAAATATATATTGATATGTATTAATGCACACGTACATGTGTATGTACATCATTTTGATCTATTAAATTATT
This sequence comes from Dolichoris vasculosae, assembly GCA_018907195.1. Taxonomy (NCBI): domain Eukaryota; kingdom Metazoa; phylum Arthropoda; class Insecta; order Hymenoptera; family Agaonidae; genus Dolichoris; species Dolichoris vasculosae. The sequence goes on along the minus strand of JACCHY010000014.1, from coordinate 2,963,889 downwards.
TTTCTTTTTAGTAAATGTATTTTATCATATGGTTTACCTTTGAGTGAAGTTAAAATGTATAATTTTGTGATCATAATTTTGGATAGGTAAGATTTTAATATATTTATTACCTGTGGTAATTATGCACAGAAAATTTTGTTAACAAAAATGTTTAACTTTTCAAATAGAAAAAGTTTATGTAAAATTCTTTTTATTAGCATGAAATCTATTTAAAAAGATGAACTATAGCTTTTTACCTATAATTTAATTTTATGAACTTATTTATACATAGAGAAAATTTAATATATTTCGGTTTATAAATATCTTAATTCTAATAAATATATCTTGAATGCTTATATAATTATACTATAGTAAAATATATTACAAAGTCTTAATAAAATTGATATTATTAGATTATATGTAATCAAGACAAGTTAATGAAAGAAATAATAAAAAAGAAAATCCAATCTCGGTACAGGATAAATATGAAATAGAGGAAGTAAAGAAGAGAAAAAGAGAGAAAGAGAGAGGATAACCTGTTGAAGAACTGTAATAATTTTATGTTTGTACGTGACGTTCGTACAAACTTTAATAGAATATGCGTTTAAAAGTTGCTTTCACACGAAACGAGTATTTTATATTTGAGTACCCTGCCAAAAGTCTGTCAATTTTGTCATGCTGACGCTGGCCACTAAATCGTTTATATTTTCGACGCTGTTTTCTTATACATTCTTTAATATAAAGAAATATACATCTAAGTGCACGAACAAATAATTATAAATGAATTTTATTCCAGTATACTAATCATAAATAAAGTATTTATTGATGATTTATTTAGTGGATGAAGAATTTAATTTTTTATCAAATAAAATCGGATGAATAAAGAAATTTGTTGACGAACTTTCATAAACAAAAATTTCTTTTATAATGATAAACCGTCCTTAAGTTTTTGCTATGATCAATTGACATTGATTCTTTATATTTTAACGTCTCTATCATTCAAAAAAATATATAGATATAATACAATAATTAGCATTTTTAAGCGATGATTATTTTACATAAATATGTAGATTTAAATTATAATTAATATATTAATAAATGTATAATTTAAAAAGTATATATATGATTATCGATTATTATATTAAATATGATAAATTTATTAGTCATATGATTTTGAAAATGTTATTAAGTAATATATATCTTAATATAATAAAAGATAGTAATAGACAAAAACTATAATTGTGAGATTACAGTATTCTTAGAGTATTAATAAAAGTAAACAGAAGTTCTACTTTTATATTAATTTTATGTAAATAAAATATAGTTTTATTCTTAAATAAATTATAAATTTTATAAATTGATGAAATCATGTAAATAATCATAAAAAAGAGTATTTTTATGAATATATTTTCGTTTTTTATGCTATCCGAAAGAAAGCTAATTCATTAGTAAATTAATATAAGTAAATATTATTTTGAACGACGTGTGAATGATTTTGATGCATTAGTCAAAGGAACAGGTTTAGTCAAATGTGAAGCCCACAAGACTGAGCCATCGAAAAAAGGGATGTAGAGCAAAACCGTCTTTGGCTCCACTCGCGCCTGCGTCGCACCAGATATCCGTATACGAGGTCCCGTGCCCGCACCTCGTGGCACTGGCGCCAGTTTTAAGTGCGCTTCTCTCGTGGATGCATCTCGGTGCGTTCTTGCGCTTGCAAGCTCGACCTTGGCTCAATCCGAACGGAGCGTGACGAGCGATGCCCATCCTTGGCTTTCTTTCTTCGCACCATTTCCGCGACCTCGTGTGTACTCACTGAACTACTCGGGTGAGTAAGATCAGCTTGCGGATCGAGGAAGGAACGTTCTTCGGACGAGTCGATGGTCTCCTGCACTTGACATTTCATTTTTGCTTTTATTGGTTTTTATAATACTAAGTTATTGGCCTTCAACTTTGCTTCGACCATTTAAGTGTTGTAGTATTTATGACGAAAACAACATATTAGAACTAATTTTTAATGTTTCCGTACAATAATAATTTGTCAATGGCCTAATAGTTTTTTTTATTTATATTCATTTATTTCAGATGTATCTACTAAATACGTTTCTCCGTTTAAACTTATCCAATGTTGTAAAACATATCTGAATTTATTGCTGTGATTTAATTAAAATTTTTATGCCGATACAAAGTATTTTGTTATAGATATAGATAAATGATAAATTGAAATAATATTATTTATAATTTTTTATATAGACAACAGATTTGATTCACGATAAAAATTTGGTTTTGTGTGTGATAAATAGAAATTATAGGAAATATTTTTATGTTTAACTCATATATTTCCAGAAAATTAAAATTAATAATACTTGATTTGTATCGTTTTATAATTAATTTAAAAATATATAAATTTTTTGAAATAATATACCATGTAATTTTATGCTTTTAATATACTATGTAAACCAAATTCTTTTAATTTTTTGATTTAGTAAAATATAAAATACCTATTGTAAAGTTTAAGAAAATATATACGTAGAAATTTATTAATATGGAGTATTTTCTGGAACAAAAAGTTTTTAATATTATAATAATGATTAAATTAATCAATCATTTATATAAAATTTTCTTTTTTGTCTCAATAAATTTAAATAATGGTTAGTTACATTAGCAGAAGTACCTTAGTATTTTATCTAACATTCGAGTCTTTTGAATCAATTATTTAATAATTTATAATTCATTTTTTACTCAACTTCATATATATTTAAATTAATTTTGTACATAAATCATGCAATTTTCAATTTGTATTATAAATAATGAGTCTTTACATTTTTAATTACACATATTTAATAAGCCTGTAAAATGAAACTTTTTATTATGTTAAACTTTCAAGAGTTGTTTACAAATATTACTCGTTTAAAGAATTTTATTTAAATTCTGAGAGGATGAAAAGTAGTTTCTGTAAACTTAATGAATTTATAAGCTTATTTTTAAAAAAATCTAAAGTAGTAAATAATAATAAAATTAAATTAGCTTGTAAATGGACAATATACTGATAAATCTTATTTTAATATGAAGCTAAGCTTCGATTAAAATTATTTAAAAACAGCAAAAGCTGATTTATCTCTAAACAAAGGTTCAATCCTAATGTTGAATAGCTCATTCAACTACTCATATACTGATGCTGCTAGTCGCGCGAGTATACCATAACTAAGAATTACGCTTGAAAAGGACCGATGTTATTTCGAATAGTGAGCGTTTTAATCATGTCTTACTGATCCGGAAGCATTTGTTTAATTAACAGTTGCATATTGGCGAACTCGTGGCATTTATCAATAAAGAACATATCGAATCGTTCTACATAAATGAGTTGAATCCGCTGATATCATTTGCGGAAGCTCACTTTGAATTAAAAGTCAATTAACTTAAGATTATAGCTTTTATTTTCTACGCTCATGACCAAAAACGATAAAACTTATATCTCAATTAATTCGAAAGCCGGATAGTGTTGACCAGAAGTTAAGGTTTTCTTATTGTTCATAATTTATGATTTTTTTTAAATGATATCGATTTTTTCGAATACACTACGAGTTTGAAAATAACTTTACTTAAATACAATTAATTCAGTATATAAATCATGTTTATTTAATTTTTCTTGGTGTATAAGTACAGTATTCTATCGATATTAAAATAAAAACGTTAAAAACATTTTCAACATAGTAACTTAATATTATTAAATTAAATTAACAATACCTTTAGTTTTAAAAATAGCAGTAGAATGCTAATATTAATAATATAAATTTTGTCCAAAATTTGTTATTATAAAGAAATTGATTTTGAATAAGATACATGTATATGAATAACTTTTTTAAATATTACAGTAATATATACTTTCAAATTTCAAATATACTATATATTAACTCATACAAATATATTTTCTTTTTAAAATTTGATAGCCATAAAAATATATATTCAAAATATACAATTGATTTTTATTAATTAGAATTTAATAATTATGGTCTAAAAGTTAAAAAAAATTTTTTTTATAAAATTGTCATATACGTGGATTCTGAAAAAAAAGATAGATTTCATTTTTTCATTGTAATCTCATATTTATAAAGATAACCCCTCAACAAACATAATATATACTATAGTTTTATTATAATACGTATATCTTAAGTTCGAAACTATTAACTAGCGATCATGAATTTTTATGTATGAAGTTTGTATTAATTGTATACGTTTGTATTAATTCCGAGTTGTATATATTATATAATATAACTGAGCCATGATATTTAAATGATTTATACATCAGAAAATTTTTTACGCGATGTACTTATTTTACATAAATATATTTACAGGGTTTCAGTAAACTGAATCCTTTAAATTATAAATTTATAAAAACTGCATATCATACATTTATTAGTTTAAAGGATTTTTTAATTAGCTACAATAATATTTATTCAGAATTTATATTGCATATAAAAAAAACCCTACATAAAATATGTTTTAGTAATAAAGACCAAAAACAAAAAATGGATTTAAAATTATTATTAGAATTTGAAGTCCTGAATTCACGTGAAATACAAAAATCACATTGATTTATAGTTAATAATCACTTTTATTGTTTATTCATTACGTCCATTCGTTATAAAAAATATAATATTATTTAGATTTTTTTTTAATTATTTAAAGAATATATCAATATTTAATTTTCTTTTACATTTTGAATGACTTTATAACCTAATATCTTGATATATGAGATATATAATAAAAAATATATTTTAAAAACATAATAAAACTATTGCAACAAACAATAATAGATCAGTAACAACAAAAATAACATCAACAAAAATAATAATAATAAAAACAGTATTAAGAATAAAAGTAGTATCATATATATATAGAACCAATAAACTTAATTCCATTAAATTAAAAATCGATAGTATTTAAAAGCATATGATAAAATTGTCCAAAAATAAAAAATAATTTTTACAATAATAAAGAAATATTGATCACTAGAATCAAGAGAGATAAAATATTAAATTATGTATGATTTAGTTTAAGGTGAAGTCATATTTGAAATATAATTATAAACAGTAATAATATAATAATATTTGGAAATTGTCATTTATTATTGATTTATATTATTATGTTTAATTAATGTAATTTATTAATACAGGTAAATATTAATGAAACATGAATACTATCAAATTCACAGGGAGATATCAATTTAAATATTAATATATCATAAATAAATTTTATAAAGATTGTTTAATAAGCACAGTCAAAATTTATTAATATCTAAATGAAATTTAATTTAATTATATGTTTTTTTACAAAAACTTAAGTTCTATACATTCATTACTTTATATTTTATTATATTTTATTAGATTTTAATTTAGGTTCAAAGTTTAAAAACGTTTAATTTGATTAATTTAGTCCAAATTTTTTTATATTTAACAAATTAAATTTTATATTTATAAACGATACTTAATAACTAATGAGTAATATACTATATTCAGCTGAATAATAACTATATTGCTATTTCTCTGCATTATTCTACATAAATCAAACTCTTGGAATTCGAATATTATATTAAATATCTTTGAAACTCTCTAAAAATAATTTGTATATCTTCAATTCTAAAATGCACTTATAATAGCCATATCTTTACAAGTATCTGAATTTATTAGAAAGCAAAAAATATAGTATCAATTTACGAAACGTATACTCTTTCTACGTTCAGGCCAGAGCCGAATTATTCTGGAGTATTGTGTATCCGATTTGAACGAAAATCTGAAGAAGCGTCACACGACGCTCAGTCTGTTTGTTATCAGGGCTCACCAACTGAAGATGAGCCCAAAGGGTCCAGGTCAAGAGTGTCCAAAAATGGAGGTACGAGTGTGTTATGTACCGTCTCCAGGAGCCGAGCCTCAGGGCATTCGTGTTCGAATTCCTGAGCCGAAAAAAGGACCTGAAACTGCAAAATTTAGATGTCTTTCAGTTGATGAAAAGGACATGTACATGAAAACTATTTCACTTGGTAACCGAGACAGACATCCTACGCTCTCTGGAACTGAGATTAAAAGAGGATTATTGCCTTCATACGGTGAATCTGGCGTTCAGAAGCGCAGAAACCAAATGCTCGACCCAAAGAACAGGTCAGGAAAACGAGGCTGCTTAGAATGCATGCGGGCATTGAATTTTGTGGGATTAGTTAATAGAATTAAGATGCCTGAGTGTATCTGTTGATGGTGTTCTTTTGATTCAAATGAATTCTAAAAAATAGTAGTGATTACTTCGGGAATAGCTAGTCAAATTTTATTGCAAGGGAAATATGATTTGAAAATTTAGCTTTTGATATAGCCTACATTAAATAACATTGAAAATTAATTTATACTTATAAATATTTCTATCCAGAAGAGTTTCAATATGTTTATTGAATTATTATTTTTACTATAATCATCAAAATTATGAATTAATCTTTTAGTTTTGTTTAATTTATTTCTCGCACAAAGAAAGTTTTCAAATTCAGGATTTCTAACAACAACAAAAAATTCAATTTTCCTTTTTTATAAAATTACAACAGTTTCGCAAAATTCAATTCCTTACCGTTTCAACGAGCGCCTAAAAAAATTTAAAAATAAACCAGGAAAGGTATAACGAACGCGCTGGCACCGCATTCGTGAACAGGTTCCCGACTATATCAGGTACTGAACTGAAACCGCGCTTGACAATTGGCAAATGTCCTGTGGATGATGGTCTGGATCTCAGCCTCGCACCTTGGCCTGGTATGAAGTGGGCCTGTGTTAGGGTGCTACATCTTTACTGCAAAGTCTTCGACCAGTTCGAGCTATTTGAACTTATCGTTAGGTAAACGAAATTGGTTATTATACAGTGTGGATTTTATTTTCATTTAATGTTGTTAATTGATGCTCATTAAAGCTATATTAATTCTTCTTTTCGTATATAGTGTTTTTATACTTATTTAGATATATGTTTGATTTTGCATGCTTTAAATATCTTGCACGTTATTGTTTTTTGAATGTTTATATATTATTTGCAACGTATTAATCTTGCTTTTCAGTGCGAAATGAAACAATTCTATACGAGATATAATTAAATACAATATACTGATTTAATGTAAATTTTGCAATCAGTTAATATTGTTATATGATTAAAATCAACATTGTATATGTAGCATCATACTTGCAATTAAAATTCAATATTAAATTAAATTTACTTTACAAGTAAATGTTCGTTAATGCTAAAATTATAAAAAATTTAATATTTTTCAAATATCTTTAAGGGTATATTTATTATGTATTAATACAATCTAATAATTTTGAGAAAGTATTGAAAACAATACTCCTTACACAATAGTTTTCAAGTTATATATAATTAAACTTACGCCAGCGAATAAACTATATATTTATATAGTTAATGATAAATGTATTTATAAGAAATAAATATAATATTAATTATAATATATAATTTCATAATTATTGTAATTATAAATTAAATTAAACGTTAAACATTAAAATAAATTTCATAAATATTTTATCAGTATTCAATTTGGTAATACTTTACGTGGAGAATATTTCAATCGTATAAATGTAGCGATGTTGAAAAATTCTGAAGAATATAAAATTTTATCTGCAATAGATAAATATATATTCCTTTTTTTGTAATAATATAATTAAAGCTAATCACTTTTAAAAAAACAAGTACATTACCGTCTTTTGAAAATTATACAAATTTTACTGAAAATTAAAGTAAATTCATTTATATATATACGCATATATATGTGTGCGTGTAATATATACACTATCAACTTTTAAACATTGATGCAAGTAATAATACGTTATAACAAATTTAACTCTACCAGTATGCATAATTACATGCAACTGCATATACACAATATATATTACGAAATGATATATTACAAATCTAAATTAAAAAAATAGTAGTACAATTTATATTTATAATACATTTAAATTAAAACAAAATAAATGTTTTGTAATGATAACATAAGATGAATTTTATACTTTATAATTGCTAACCAACTAGATACGTATCCAGAAATAATTAAATTATGCAATAAAAATATATTTAACGAATGATTAAATTTTTTTAAATGTCTTAGTTTCTATATATTATTTTAATATTAGGAATTTTAATTATTTTATATTCAATCTTTTATATCAAATAATTTCTATTTCAGTTTTTTTATTTTGAAGAAAAAGCAAAAGAAAATTAAATAGATATTTTTTTTAATTTCCCAATTTTACTTCTATCATTCTTAATTTTATTAGAAGGATGTTTATGAATATAGATTTAACAGTAAGTTTTTCAGGAATTAACTTATAAAATATGAAATATTAAATTAATATAAAAAAAATAAATGTAATAGTAAAACTAGTTATATCTTATACTGTATAGATTAAAAATACAGGAACTAATTATTTTGACTATTTACACACACAATATTTATAAATTATTAAAATATTTACAAAAAAATAAACACTAGAATATTTAAAAGAATTTATATATTTCTTTGAAAAAATATTACTCTTTATTTTATTTAAAAAATTGCAATATGAATTTAAATTATTTTATATAGATATGATAAATAAAATATTTTAAATAATTTACGTTTCTTAAAACTATAATCATGAATTTGAATATTATATTGGATTAATATCAATTTGCTTTTCAAATATTATATATTCAGTTTTATATAATTTTAAAACCAATCGAATATTTAATTTATTTGAAATATCAATGAATTCATACGAATAATGAATTACTACCTTTTATAGAAAATGAATGTATAAGAAAACTTTTGAAAAAGCCTGTATTTCTTGTAGAATATCATAGAAAGTTTCAACTATGTAAATATAACTTCCACTTCATTAGTTTCTCAATGACCCTCAACAGCTTGTTTCAAATATGGAATAACATTAGATTCAGACGGTTATACAATTAATTGAATTGATTTACAAAAGCAAACTAATCCTTTTCTAGAGTAACAAGCTGTTAATATCATTGTTATTTTATTTTTTTACATTGTCGCACATACTAGTTCATTGTAATATTGTGCATAAACATCACATTAATATTATATATATAATTTTATATTATAGTTCATTAATACTATTTTGTGATTTGAAAAAATCCAGGGACAAACTATTTTTATTCCAACTACATGTTTTTTCTGATATAATTTCTTACAAATTTGCTTTATTATCGTAAAATATAGCACAGTTAAAATACTATTATTAAATTTTAAAAACTTATTATAGCAAAATCATTACAGAAAGATTATTTTAATTGAACACAATTATTTTGTATATTTCATATATTTTATATATTTTATATATTTTATATATTTTATGTATTTTATATATTTAAAATAGATAAAGATAATTGTGTTTAATCCTACGGTAGATTTTTTATATAATTCAATACAGATATATTTAAATATAATAATCATAATAATAAATTTTTTTTTCCAATTAAAATGTAATCTAAAAAATTAAAACATATTTATAGTTACTATTTTACTCTATATTATATATATATATATATATATATATATATATATATACGGGTTCTTTTATCGATAATATTTGATGATAAAATTGTCAATTTAAAAAATATTATTGATTGCTTTATTTCAAGTACCATAATTTAAAGTCTAAAAGTCACTATATATATGGTATATTGATTGTCTAGTAGACTATAAAATGACATTTATTGTCTACTTTATATATTAATATTTTTTATATTATATTTATTAACATTTGTAGAAAATAAAGTATGTTTATATAATAATTTACCTAAGAAAATTTTTAAGTTTTTTACATATTAAACTGTTATTATAAAGAAATATAGATATGAAATTGTAATTTTGATGCATTTTTCATAAATACTATTAAATAATATTTAAAACAGTTTTAATTCAATAATTTATAGTATAATAATAATATTTTAATTATATTACGCATTTTTAATTACAATTTACTCTATTCATTTAATTAATCAATTAATTGTTTATAAATCTATGAAAATAAATAAATAATAGAAATATTAATAACTGTAAATTAAAAAATTAGAAATAATATTTGATTTTAACATATTTCATATGTTTTTTGAATTACAAATTGTAATGTAAAATAGTAGTTACGATGCTTTTGATATGAATGTGTAAAATCTAATGATAATGAATAAGCGAATTATCTTATTATAATCTTATTATAAGACAGAATAATTTCTTCTTGACTTTAATACTTACAATTGTATGATTTTATAAATACAAATGATACCTTATTATTCTTATTTAAATCATTTCGATAGTTTCTTACCTACTTCTATATATTCTATTTAATTTTTTAGTATTATTTAAACATAAATTCCAAGAGTATAAAAAAAATTAATTTATAGTAACATTTATGGTATATAGATTATCAAGGTTTTTTTTATCTCACGGGATATTTTCTTCAAAATAATCATGCTTGCAGTACTTTGGTGTATTTAATGAGCCGTTTATAATGTGATAAATACGATCTTCTCAAGGCATTTTAATAGTGGTATAATAAAATGATATAATAATAACACTTTTGAATACTTTTTTATCAATGTATAGGTATAGTCAGAATTAATATCCCTACTTTTTCTGATATTAGATCCTTCATTTACAATTTTTTAACGTAAGAATTAAAATTTAGATTTACAAAATCAACAATTTTGTAGATTTATTTTTAGTTTTAGTCATTAAATGATTAGTATTTTTCCATTAATTCTTATTTCATAATCTATTTTCAAGTATTTCTTCTTGGGTTAGTATATTTATGTTTATATGAAAATTGTTTATCTTTGGATTCATATTGAAGTTTGATTAATTTTGAAAAAAGGTATCAATAATTAATTTTACTTAATATCAAATAATATTATATTATTTTATATATTAGCTGATTATAAATAAAAATTTATATGATATACTTTATTGTTATAATTTCTTAAATAAATGAATATTTTTAATTCCATATTCAATTAACATATAAAATGATAATATAATAGATTTTTTCCTTAATAACGTTATCATCACCTTCAATTGTAAGAAAAACGAGTGTTTATTAAATTCTTTTTATATTTTTGATAAATATTTTAAAATATTTTTCATAGTAATTAGTTATTACAACAATTTTATTTTTTTATCAATTTTATATAGATTCTATGATTTTATACTTGAAGATTCTAATTTATGTTTAATTAATATCAGTTTGGTTTAATCTAAGTAGTGTTTTATTATATTATCGAACAAATTTTATATATATCAATTTATAATTTATTATAAGTAAATATCGAATTAAATAAATTTTATTTTCTAATTTAGTTAAAAAAAGAAATTTAATTAATTTAAATTTTCTAGTCTATTGGTAAAGAATATAAAGTAGTACAATATAATTGAATCTGAAACAGGTTTTTTCTAGTTTTTGACTGTCAAAATTATTATTATTCTAGCGATTCAAATTTTTTATAATTTTATATTATAAAGTCATTGAACTCTTGAATATTGAAAATAATTAAAGCTAAATTAAAATTTGTTTATTCAGTTGATAATATATTTTATGCGCTATTTATTATATTCGAAACTTAAAATCTATGTCTTTAAAACATATTTTATCACAATATAATTTCATTTTTATCGATATTTTAATATACAAGTAAATCTTAATAATAATGAAGGTAATAATAAATAAAATCTTGTAATACAAAAAAATAATAATAAAAAGACAAGTTTATCATATAATATAATTCATTAATACAAATCTTATTTATATAAATTATAACAATATTTTATTTCTAACTGTTAAATTATAAAATAGATGTATTTTGAAACATAAAATTTACCATTCTGAATACAAATTTTGTTTCAAATTCATAGATTTATATATAATATATAATAATCTTAATGCATAAATACTATAATTCAAAATGTTTGGAAACATTAATTAGTAATTTACAAAGTATGTGTAAATATAGGAAGAAATTATTTAATACTAATAACGTTGAGATCAACAAAAAATAGGTTGTTCTTGGAACGCAACGTAATGTTTCTTTTCGAGCATAATATTAATTTGACACTTTGAATTCTTCTGGATTGTATTTTTATAAAATATGAGTTGAGTAGTTAAAAATAGTAAAAATAAGAGTAGTTGAATTATAAAGTATTAAAATAATACATGCTGATTAAAAACTATGTATTTTAAAAACTATACTTTAATTTTTAAAAGTCTTAAACTAGTATAAATAATATCGATCTTTCGTCAAAGATAATCTAAATAAGTTTTCCACTTTTATTAGCACATAATTGAATGAAATTACTAAAATTACTATTAATTAATTTTTTTAATTAATATCTAACTATCCTATAAATGATAAATCATGAATATATACATGCTATCTTAGAAAAAGTAAAAAGGTATGGGAGGGAGAGCTTTTTGAGAATTTTAAAAACGAAAAATTACTTTATTAGACAATTAATACGAGGAATAAATATAAAAGGAATAATTTATACCGCATCTTCTAGGAAGAATTGCACAAGCTGTAAGTGTCCGAGGGAAGCACATGATGTATGTCATGATGAATGGGTGTCGGTGCGAGCACGACTCGGTCTCAAGGCCAATGAATCCAGGGACTCCGTTGGCTTTGACCCCAGAGATGTGGGACTTGCATGGGCTCCCCCCGGACTACCTCCCCACAAGGTAGGTCATTATTTTTTTCTCAAGCATACTTTTATTAACAATTACGCGATTTAAAATCAAATAATTCGAGCTAAATTATTAAAAGCTGCTTTATACATTGCTTTATTTTTAGTTTATAGATATAGGTTCATTCAGAAATAACATCAATTTTGAAAGCTTATTTAATTATTACTAATAAAATCTATAAATATTGCTTATAAGTATCTTAAATTGTTATTAAACAATTTTATTTTCACAATGGTAAATAAATTTATAATTTATTAGATATTATTAATTGATTTTCCAAAAATTTAATATAATGTTTTCAATGTTATATCTTTTAAAAGTAAATAAGAGCTTTCTTATTTTATTTCAAAATTACAATAATTACTTTTGAGACTTAGCCAATTATAAATAGTAAAACATATTTTAGGTACAATTAATTAGAGTTTTGATTAAATCTTTAAAAAGAAAAGTTTTATAAAAATAACTAAAAATAAATTTTTGATTCTCTAATCGATGAAAACAAATTTTTTATCATATAAATAAATCTATATTTGAAATTCATGATAATTTATTACTAAATTTAATCGGAGAAAATTGCAAATAAATAAAAGAGCTTAAACTTATTATTGTATAGTAATTTAAAAAAAAATAGTACCTATATAAATTAAAATAAACAATCACTTAAATAATAATAAATTATATTTTTCAACATTGTAGTATAAAAATTAACTTGACTATTATAAATACTTTTTACTGTACATAAAAATTAATAAAATTTACATAAAAATGATTTTCTAAATGTTTTTATTTTATAATCATGCATACAGAAACATATATATATATATATTAATTAAAAAGTAGAATAAATATATATAAGCATGGTTCATTTAATTTATGAAAAGAATAATGTTTTAAAAATTTTAAATTAAATCAATTTTTAATAAATACTACATACTACTAATTTTTTTATTTTTAATTTCTTAACTTTAATTTACAATCCTGATTAGTTATTATAAGAAATTATGTATTTATTCTTCACATCAAAATGTAAACCACATATTGTTTTGATGTCAATTAAGTAAAAGTTGTAAAATTAGTTATCTCGGAATAAGAAACGATTAAATGTATTAAAATTAAGTAGTATTAACTTAGGTACGGATTAAATCTTTTATTTTATTTATATGAAAGTGAAAAGAAATTTACAAAAATAATGATAAATGCAAATAAATATATCCAGAAAAATACATGTTTAACTATTATAAAATAACTAGATTTCAAATGACTTTTTTAAATAACTGAATTATATTTAAAACACTTAATTATGTGTATTCAGATTGCCTAAAGATATGTATTTGGTAAAATTGTATGAATATGAATTTAAAATTCAACGATAAAGAAAATGATACAATTTGGCACTGATTATGAGACGTGAAATTAAATTAAAGATTTTCTAAAATATTATATTTATGCACACATTAAATTAAAATTTGCGCTTAGAGAATTATCTAGATCTTTATTTTTTCATATTTATCAGGATGTTAATATGCGTACAAGGATTTTTTTAAGAATTTTTTATTTCCATCGATTTTCAGATTATTGTTTGCAACTAATAAAGAAAAGAATAACGCATTGATAGAATTTTGAAACAGATGTTTTGCATTAGCATAATAATTTATACTTGATTTTAGGTGCATTATTTTATAAATTTATTATAAACAATTTATTATATGATTATAGTTAATTTTATTCATATTTTTTATCATAAAATTTTAATGAATATTATAAGTTTAATTCAAAATAAATTAACTTAATATTTTATTAATTTTATATACAAGTAGTATAAAAATAGATGTAAAAGTTGTATCTCATATACAAGCTTATATTTGATTAAAATTATTATTATCTATGGCTGACTTAAATAAATTATTTAAATTTTGATATAAGTTTGACAATTTATTTCAAATCAGTGAAGTATATTGTTTCAAAATTAATAGCAAAGGAACTCAACTTCTACTTATATTTATTATTAAAAAATGTAATTTTACAATAAATTATTATTATAAATAAGAAATAATTATTCATTTTAAGGTAAAATTAAAATATAATATTTAACTTTTGCAGTGCGGATACGACAAATAGAATTGTGCTTGTAAGAAAACGTAAAAACTGCACGCACTTACATACATGCTTGGCCACTGGCTGGTCTTCAATATTTTCAGAAAATTTATGATAATTCGTATAACCTTGTCTCTTTGAATTTTAGTTTTTCTTTTATTATTCTTTATACAAACCTTTTTCGTGTTACAAGCTCAACTTGAATGAGGCGTTGGTATATTTTATCATTAGAATATGCTGTAATATTTATATTTCAGGAATTATTGTTTATTTGAAATATTTAGTGCGCAAATTGCAATTTATTTCTGAAACTTGATTGATACTAAATTATTTTATACTTTTCATTATAAATGACATTAATGCTTTTTATTATACAATACTTTAGACATTTTTTAATATTTGAATTATGCTTGAATTCTTAGAAAAGATTAAAAATAATAAAATAAATAATATATTAATATATATAAAGCATTTTTTAGAAAATAAATAATTACTTATTATATATAAGGATATTACGTATGTTATTTTTATTCTGAAGCATGTATCAGTAGTACAGAAATATAAATTGATATATCAGTATTTATTTATTTAAAATAATATTTACACAAATATTTTTCACATTTTTAAACATCATTTAAAAATTATAATTTTAATAGTTTAATGTATTAAATTATTTTTTTTAAACGATAAATGAAGATTAATGAAAATAAAAGTTAAAATATAGGAAAAAAGTAATATAGTCTGTAATTCATTTGATTCGGTGTTTTTTAAATGAATTCAAATAATATATAATAAAAAGATTGGAAATTTAATATCATATAATATGATTCTGTTAAATTTAATTTAAATGAACATATATGATTACATATTGAAACATTTTTAAATTTTAATATTATTATAGTTATTGCCTTTTAATTTATGCACAGTCAATCCCTCTTTTTAGAATGAAAATTATTATATAAATTATAGTATAAATCTCTGATATTAATGTTTTGTCGAATCTTTTATTTTTAGTTTATATCAAAATTGATTTATATAAAAAAATTTCAGTTTTTTAAAATTGGCACAAAAAATTTGTATGATTTTTATATTATATCCAAAAATAGATTATTTAAGATGAAGGGAAAATAATATTTGAATATTAGGTGATTATATAAAGTTCTTATTATAGTATAAAATTAAAGGTGATTAAATTTTATTTAAAAGATATTTTCGTTTGAATCAATTAATTTATGATGAATTATTGGAAAAATTTGAAATGAAACAATTTCTAATTAAATAATTTTATGGACTTACTATCATATATTATTATTAACATTGGTATGTAGATAAATCAATGAAGGTTGAAATCAATCTTGTATGTTATCGGTGTGCAGGTGGATGAGTACTTCTCAATGCTTCCGGCGTTATCCGTGCCTCGACTGGGTACCACTGGGGAGAGACACAGGGACCGTCAACTCGCGATTCAGCTCCCGAAACAGGACCTTGCGAGAGCTTACTGTCGACACCTTGAACCCCAACATTCGGTGAGCGCGGATGACTTTATGGCAGCACGAAACGAAATCGCTTTGGATATCGGCAGCGTTCAGGAAGTCTTTGATAAAGCCGCGGTAAGTGTTTTCTGTCTCCAATTTTCCAATACCCCATTGAAACAGCACGAACAAATACGCCTGTAATCAGTGCCAATCTTATCCTCTAAAATGTTGCTTTAATATCTGTAAATCCATATCTTACGTTTAATTATATTAAACAACAAACGTCAATTTTTTAATTAAATAACTGTTAAATATAAAAATGTAATAATAATAGTTATGAAATTTTTTTTATTTGATTTTTGTCGATACTTATAATATATATTTCAATAATTAAAAAAAAATTAAGTTAAGAAAATTTTCCAACTAAAGTAAATAATAAATATTATCTTTCATTTTTATAAATTTGTATTTATTATAATATTATTTTCTTAGAAAATATACAAAATATATAAAATATACTTTGGAAGCAAAAACGCAAGTTTAAATTTTTCGATTTTTAAATCTAACGTCTATAATATTCAAATTTTGTTAACTTAAATATACCGTATAAAATTAAATATTTAATGTGATTTTAAAGTTTTATTTATTAGATTGATTTTTCAAAAAATTTTTCCAGTAGTCTTCACAGCAAGAATTTTTTAGTACCTATTTAAATATTTTAAATAAGATTAAGATAAAAAAAATTTAAGATATATGAAAAAACAAAGTAATAATATTTTATCTGTATTATAACAACTAAAATATATTCAGTTTCAAAAATAAATTAAAATTTTGTTTATAGATAACATTTTTTAGAATATATCAAAAATAATTATACTTGATTTAATTTTATAATTTATTTCTATTATATAGAGAATAATATTATTTGTCATTAGTTGAATTGTTTAGAATAACTGATTATACAACTTTGTTGTAAACTTTGATTATATAACCTATAATATATTGGTTATATTATATATTATATTATATTATATGTATAATATAAGTAGAATATATAAAAAGTACTTCAAATGTTTAATTTGTATATAAAATGTCTATTTTGTGGGAGCATGCATTCGTATTTGATACAAAGGTTAATGTACATAAAAACTGTCCTTTTTAATTAAATATATTTATCTCTCTGATTTATTAATCGAGTAATAAATGCATAGGACTGTGGAACATGCAGTGAGCTTATGAATTGCGGTACCCTCGCAATTTCAGCGAGTAAACTTGGAGTTTTGTATCATCCAATGTGCTTCAGGTGCTCGCAATGTGAAGAATTGCTGGTCGATCTTGCATACTGCATGCACGATGATGCCCTTTACTGTGAAAGGCACTACGCTGAACAATTAAAGCCAAGGTGTGCTGCCTGTGACGAAGTGAGTTCATATATATTTTTCGTTTAGAATACATAGCACTTATTCAACAATTAATTGTTTTAAAGAAAATTATAATTAATTGACAATTATAATAAAATTTCCACATGCTCTCACTTTTCTGTTACTTTCATTCTATCATTATTTATATGAGACTCTATTTCAATGATAAATATTTAATGTACAGATAAATAATATTCTATCGAGTACCAATAATCTGCCAATGAAATAAAAATATTCTTTTATTTAAACGATGTTTTCATTTTGGAATATAATTTAGTTATGATAAAATCAAGAATAATTAAACTATTTGGTTCTTCTGGGATACATTCCTCTAGAAACATACATCTTTTACTAATTATCACTCTTTGTTTTATTTTATACCAAAAAACAAAAAAGTTTAAATAATATTTCTTGATATTTTTATATGAATCTAAAACGTTCTATTAATTTATATTTATATTTTCAATCATTCATAAATTTTTGAATTATTCAAGAAACCATAATATTTAAATAATATTTTTTATCATTATTATCGAAAAAAATTCTAAGTAATTTCTTACTGTAAAGAAATTAAAAATAATATTGTGTACATTTAATAATAACGTATATTGTACATTATATAATATTTGCGATATCCATTTCTTTATGTAATTTTTACTAAAATTTTAAATAAATCTGTTTATAGTTAACAGTAATACAAATTATCTAACTTATCGACAAAATTTATTTACTTACCGCAGATAAAATTAAAAATAATTTTTCAAAAATATGTTAATTGTGAACTACATTATCGACTGTAGAATATATAGATTATTTAGAATATTTTATCAATATGCGTTGGTGTACATTCTTTGGATATTTAATATTATAAAATTAAAATATTTAAAAATTTTATAGCATTATTTAATATAAATTAATATACACTTAAAGATAATAATATTTTCACGTGAGTAAATAGTTGCATATATACTTTTGTAATTTAATACTATATTATAAAAACCATTTGTTTGATTTGATTTATTTTTTTGGAAAATACATTTTCGTACCAATTATTATAAATAATTATTATATGCTTATTTATACGTATATACATGACAAATAAACCGATTCAACTATTGTCTTACATGCATGCCACAACTAAACAATTACAGTTATCTATGAAAATGTAATTAATGTGTTCAAATAAAATTAGAATACAGCAATGTCATACATTTTTCCGTTATTATTCTTATTTTAAAGTACACTGTTGAGGATATCGGGTTAAGGTAATGATTAAACCTTTTTAATATCACAGTTTTGTTTCGTGAATGTTATGGCATGATATGTAATATTTAACTTTCTTTTAGCATTATTATAAAATTATTTCCTAAAGTATTTCATAAAATGCTGCACTTAGAGTAGGGATTATAATATCTTTGTTAGATTAAAATTCAAAATTTTATATTAATATATGTATAATTTTTATTAATAAATAAATTATTTTCATATTAAAGCTCATAAATATTCGTCGAATCAAAATCTTATAAATTTATCAGATTAATTTATCTGCAGAATATTATAAATACGTCGTACCAATATAAAATAATTTATTCATCCATCAAAATTTATATTTTTCATAAATTTGAAATAGAAAATACTTTATAAAAAATCATTATATTCTTTAAATTCTTAATTAACTTTAAATCTTTATTTCTAAAAACATATTTCTAACTCTAAGTTTTTATTTAGAATTTGACTAATATATTATTTTCTCAACTTATGTAAAGAAATTACGATCATATATTTATAAATTAATGAAGTGTATATTTTTTGTAAAGTTTGCGATATGAGAATAGAAAAACTAAAAGACTATTCTAGATTATTTATACATCTAGTCTCATTTGTTACTCATTCGAATCTTCGAGAGTATGTATATACCCATTAAAGCTTTTATTAGTTATTAATCGAGTATAAAAGAATCCGATGGAATAAATCATCTTCGAATTACATATAAATAGAATATAATTGAAGCGCTTGTTTAACCATAAATAGGTATATAGTTTAATGTAGATATTTTTTATAGTTGTACACAAAGACTATTTATAAATTTTCATAGTAGATGTTACACATATTATAAATCAATTGAATTATATAAAATAAATTCTTGGTACTGTGTATTGGTAACTAATAATTTTATGATTTAATAGAAGTTATAACTTTAATAAATTCAAAGTTTACTTATATTATAATGTATAATATTTCATGGATATTTGAATTACTAAAGGAAGTGTATAAATTCAAATATCTTTGTACAAGATAATAGCTGAAAGGTTGATATTTTATATAACATAATATATTTAGAGGTTGAAGTTTGATATTATTATATTTGAACCTATAGCTATATTTATAATGTATATTTATTATGTTTAACCCATTTGTATACGAATAAAATTTTGTTGTAGTTTTAATATGGATATAAATTATAAATTTATACTTTTCTGATTTTTGTATTTTATATACGTTAATTATTACTCAAAAAATGCAATTAAATATATAAATAATTATTAAATATATATGAATTGTATTATATAATCGACTGAGAGCACAGTTATTTTCAATTTATGATTCAATGGTTTTATATTAAAAAATCTGATGAAAATGATATCTATATGTGTGTTAAAAATTTCAAGATATTAATATAAAATATAACTCAATTCTTCTATAGATAAGCTAAAATTAAATGACATAATTACTTGAATTAAAAATTGTTGTTGAATATTCTTGCCGTATTGTATATTGAATAAATTAAATTTATTAAGTCCATGCAATCATTTAATAATTATATAATAAAACAATAATATAATTAGTATTATAACCAAAACACTTGAAATGTATTTTACAGTCGTAGTGTCAAGTAATTCTCTATGGTTATATACTGACGGTGTCGGCCTTTGTACAAGAGCCTCTGGTTTACTGACGTCATGTTCGCACTAGATACTGTAGTATCACTTTCTCTAGCTGCGCGACATTGTTTATTTTGGGAATAATTTGCAATTTTGATCATTTGAGAAGGATGTCCTCCCATATTTTAGACTCTATTATTTATTTTAGATTATCTATTATCCCATATTTTAGACTTTATTACTGCCAGTTGACTTTTTTACGTATTTAGTAGAAATATAATAATGATGGTGATGAATTGCATAAAATAAAAAATATTATAATGCTGCAATTAGTCATAAATAATTAGCTAATTGAAATTTAAAATAAAATTTTATATCGACGGATTTGATTATAGTATACGTGACAAAATACCAATATAAAAGAAAATTCTCTTTCTAAATAATATAAAATATATTATTGTATTAATTTATGATGAAATATCCAATAAAAATCTTATAAGATATGTCGACAATTATACATAAAAAATAAAGAATAGATCTAACTATATATTATGGAAATTAGCAATGTTTCGTAAGCGACAATTATTTGTTTATTTAATAATATCATATATTGTGAATAACATGAAAGTAAAAACCAATGAAACTGCGATGATTTTCCGTGTACTGGTGAACAAACGTCGTTTGTTCAACATTGAAATAAATGTGTAAAAGTACATATAAAATTGTTAAATACAGAGTAAAATTTTTATCAAAATCTGTATATAATCTTTTTAAAATCGAATACAATTTTCTATACAAAATATGCAAATTTATTCGAAAAAATTCGAAAATTCATATATGAATTTTATTATGACCTTTCAAAATTTCTATAGATGTTATTATAAATAAAAATTTAATTTTTAACAAAATAATCTTGATTTTCTCTCTGTAATAATTTTTAATTCTTCTTAATTTTTTTTATTTTAAAACATATTTTATTATTTAAAGACAAAAGTTTTTTGAAAAAAAAAATTATATCCAAATTTCTTTAATTTGTTTAATTCATGAATCAAAAAATTTAATATTAATTAATAATACGCAACTTCATAAATACGATTATATACATACATGTTTTTATTTATGAAGTTATATATACACGTTTTCTTGAAATATTTTATGTATTAAATGTACTAAAATTTATTGTAATTTTATTATGGTTAAGTTAAAAAATAATTACATATTCTCCTTAGGTATATTGAAATGAGTGAATAGAATTTATGATTCCATGATGATCAAGTAAATCTAGAATAATAAAATTCTAGTTTTAGCAGAATCGTATTAAAATTTTATGCAAGTCCAACTATCTTCGTGTACCTTTGTAAATCTAGTTTCAAAGTTATTATACTAAAATCAAGCACCTTTACGATGTCTTAGCATGAATTTTAATTTAAGGAAGATTATTGGCTTATTAGCTATTTATGATTGATTGGTCATACATCAAGTCAATAAGTGCTTGGTTTTAGCTTTGTAAAGATACAGATTCAATATCATATTTACCAAAGTATATTGATAACAAAGAATAAGCTATTCAAAAGATTGTAGATAAATTCCTTAATAATAAGAAATTAATAATTAAATTTTATCTATAATTGATGAATGATATTTTATTCTAATATTTTATAATTAATTAATTGTGAATTAGGTTCAATTTTTTGAAGTATTTCATAAAATATTAAATCTTCGTAATATTTTATAAAGCTAAAATTTTATTTTTTTTATTTAATTTATTAAAAAAATATGAATCAATCAAATCATTAAATTTATAAGCAAAAGTATATGATATTTGTATCAAATTTTAAGATTTTAATATTATTTTATTTTGTCAATTGTACTAAAACAATTGAAATATGATTTATTAATTAATAAAGTAACTAATAATTATATCAAATATTTTACATACGACAGATGGAATATAATATAAGAAACAAAGATTTATGAAAAACACACCAAATTTATAATTTTTTTTGTCAAACATTATTAAAATTTCAAATTTTAAATATAATTTTATTGATTTACATATTATAAAAGTGTGTATTACAAAGTATTTATATATTTGAAAACTTATCATTTTTAATTTTAAAAATATGATTTAAATAAATTATTTATAGTATATGCAATTATATTAATATAATATTTTACTTAAACTAAACTTCAAAATATAGTATTTTTTACTAGAATATATGAAACAAAAGAACTAAGAGTAAATCTTAATTTTTTGTTTCTAAAAATTATTTTGAATTGATAATATTATTAATGAACAAAATTTAATGCATTATAAAATATAGACTTTTTGAACAAATTATTTACAAATTCTATTAAAGAATTAATTAAATTCATATAAATATATATATTTTTTATTAATATTACTCAAGGTATGAAATATTATTTTTTTAATGAAAAATGCACTCAAGCATGTGTAATCTAAGGGTTGCATTGCTTCTTTTGTGCGTCTTCAATTTTCTTTAGGTCTTTTTTCTTAACTATTATCTGTTGCCAGAAAAGGAATTATTTTAGAACATTGTAAAGTAGTTCGATTATTTATATAGGTTTTTTTAATTCATATTTTAGAATATAATTGGTATTTTCTTTTAATTTAAAAGAAAAAGAAATTAAAACCGTTTAAGTTAAATACTAAATAATAAAAAAAATTATAAATAAGTTTAAAATATCTTGTAAAAAATTAATTTTCTTAATAGTATATAGAGTAAATATTTTAAAATTTATAAAAAATCCTTTATTTTGAAACATACATTAAAACAAATACTTTTATTCATATTTGCTAAGAAATAGTTTATTTTATTCATCATAGTTTCATATAGAAATCATTGATTATCACAACTAATTTCATATTCCTTATATTTATTAAATATGTAAATTTAAAAAATTTACGATTATCATCATTTCATAACTAAAAATTAAATATAAAGCGTAAAAAAATTATTTTTATTCTTTATTATTTTTTTCAATAATTAATCATGTAATTTCATAATTTAATACAAAAATTATAACTGAAAAGGATAATATTTATTTTATTTATTTAAAATACAAAGTTTATAATATAAGTATTAAAATAATATTTCTAAATTTCTATCAAATAAATTACTTATTAGTACTTTTATATTTAATATTTTTTTAACTAACCATTAATTCGCTAAATAAAATATATGTAACATAGAGTAGAAAATAATTTAAATATTTACATAGCCAATTAACATTAAAGAGAAATCAAAACAAATAAATCAGTTCTCATACTCTTACTCTTACTATTTAATTATTATAAAAAATAAAATGCTATATATCATTCTAAAGTTAAAAATAATCAATCATTTTTTAAGGTGATATTTCGAAAAATGTTTACATAGAGGGAAAACATTTTCTTCGACTTTTAAACCTTAAGAATTTACGTACAACGTGCAGAAACTAGGCCAAGCATGCATCCTTCTATCTTTTCATTCGTGTAATAATTTGAACTACATCTTCGATGATGTCGTAGTTTTTTAGAAACATCAGAATTATATTTTTGGTCGATATTACGCGAGGTGTGCCGTACATGAGTAATAACGAAAGACATCTCTCACTGCGCGTTGTCGTCTTCGTCGTCGGGTTTATTTTTAGCTGAGCTTTATACACTTGGCCCGTCAGATTCACGTATTAAAAGATAATTTTAACTTTTATGCAGGAATAGCAAGTGCATTCCAATCTGATGTGGAAGGATACGACGATTATGAGAAACAGTTTTTGAGTATACGGTACAAACAACTTTTGGCTCGAAATCTTAGGAAATTTGAGATTTTTATAAATAAATCCGTAATTCAAGAGTTGAAGAGGTAGCTTATGGTCGTTTAGCCAAAAGCTGATTTTTATGGTTCATAAGTTTTCATAAAAACTTAAGCCAAGGTTTATTATTACATTCCATGTTACGTGTTTCAAAAAGATGAATTTATTCATTTTTTTATGTGTAAGCACAATGTCATGAAAGTTATGAAAATATAACAGTTACATATATCGTAGAAATCAATGAATCATAAAATATTATTATTTAATTAATTTAAATTAATATTATAAAAATTTTTTATTTTATAAGAAACAGTTCCGGTTTTGTTATTTGAAATAAAATAACATCGTGGTACTAAAACAGCAGAATTTGTTCAATTTTTTTTAAAATTACGATCAGTAAATTTTATGCTTTCATAATTTGATAAAGTCAATAATTCGACAACATAATTTTATAAAAGTTCAAACTAGCAAATATATATTCATATGTATATATGAATACATGAAATTTTATTGAACAATACTATAGAATGAATATGCGTTCTTAACCAATAGATAAAATTTAAATTTTACAATATAAACAACAATGAAAAATTTCTTCTTATATCAGTCAGAATAAAATTTTAAGGAGAAAGGAATAAGAATAGGAGACAGGTTATCTGAAATTTTGAGGTGTATGTCTCGTCTAGATGACACAAGGGCAGGTCATACGCCTGTATCCCATAGCGTCTAGGGCACGGACATTGACGGCTTTGCACTCGGTACTCATACGCGTTCTAAATCGGTCAGCTAAAAGGGGTTTTGAGATTCGGTAAAGCTCGTCGGTTTATACACACCGACCATGGTCACGTTCGATCAGCACCAAAAATAAATCTCGCTGGCATTGTTCGGTTTCTTCCAAAAAGACCCAGCCGTCCGTTGTTTCTTACGCGAGCCTACGGAGGAAATAACAATTTCCAAGCGCGAATTTTATTTCTATATGTGGATGATAACTATTTAGATAAGATGTCGATGTCTCGATTATTCGTTTTAATACTCGGTACGTATTAAACGTACTTTGAGCATATATATTATCACTAATGGTTGCGCGTTGAAGATTATCTACTATATCAACGATTTTTTTTTACTTTACATTTTTAATTTTGTGTACTAATTTAATTGAATATAAATTTGAGGGAAAAATTATATTATTTTTTATAATATAATATTTAATAAATTTTTCATATTTTTACGTGGTATGATTAAAATAGTTGATGTAGAAATTTTTAACTTAGGAGCCACATAATCAAAGTTCAATAAGTAGGATTGATTTTCTTTTATTTGAGTTCCTTGCTTTTTAAATTATGTTTTTCTCTCTCGCGCTCGCTCTATCTAACTATTTATTTCTATCTTTATTTATTCCTGATCAGGTCATATTATACACATACTTTGTGCCACTGTTACTACTGCCAAGTGCAAGTCACGATAATTACCTCTCGAGAACTTATCGATCGCTTTGCATTAAAGCAAGCATTGGCGTTCATTCTAGGCATCTATCTTTTTTTGAATATATATTTGATCTAGGGTACATTTATTGAGCTACTTTTAGCCTATTTCTAAATTTTTGTCTGACAAACAGTGTACTTATAATGCATACGTTCGGCTAAGATCAGTATGAATAAATTCACTCCACTGCATCTGCCACAGCCGTAATGAAAAGGCAAGGAAACAAAAGCATCAGCATTAGTGGTGTACTATTCTACGATACGAATTGAGTAATTTACGATCCTCTGATATCGATAATATAAGTTAATAGTTCAGATGGTAAATAGAAAATAAACGACGGGGAAGTGAATTTATAAACGAGAGTCTAAAATTTGAGAGTGGATGTAAGATACATTAAAATTACGTTTATTTAACTCTAATAAGATTCTATAAGATTTGACACAAATAAAGTTATCTGTAATTTTTATACATTTAATAAACAATAATGTAACGATATATGCACAAATATATGTTAAAATAAAAAATTTCCATGGATAGATTCTTAGTGTAATTTAGATATAAATAATCTTCTTGAATCTCTTGTATGCTGTGAATATTGATGAGATAAAATTAAGAAAAATGATCTTATGAATGAAAAAAATATGTTTTCATAATAATTATTAAATAAATTCAATAAACCATGATTATTTCACTTATTTATAAAAACTACTATTCACATAAAAAAGTATTTTCAGGGTAAAATATCATATATTATCTTTAAATAATATTTTATTAAAAATACTAAAGAAAATATAAGAGAAATTTAAAACAAAAATAATTTAAGTAAAAATATTTTCAATGCATAAGTTATTTAAATTAAAATTAGTAATTTATAATCATGGGATTAGAGCTTTCAGTTTTTGTTGGATGTATAAGTGCATTAGAACTTTTGGCGTATCGGACGCACATCGTTATATGCGTATTAAAATTAACAGATCATACATCAAACTATCGCATTGATTATTTTCATACAAATGAAATATGTAATGACTTTATTTTTATCAATCAATCAAATTTAAAAGCTGATATTAAAGAAAAATCAAGAAAGATCGAAATTCTTATGAAGGAGATAAACTCGGAACCAGATATTCAAACGGATTCACTAAGTAATAATCAATCGGTCATCTATGACTATATTAGAATACCAACACCTATTCCATTTGAGTTTGATGAAAATATTATTGATCAAAAATCTAGTTCAAATCCATCTTCAATAGCAGATTCAGGAAATGAAAATTCAACAACAGGTATGTTAAATGAGAATATGTTAGTGTTCATTAAACGTTACCATGATTCATCCTCTGATGAATCATCTTTCGATGATCCAGAAAGATCGACAAATTTGACTACTAAGAATATATTTAAGTACTCAAAGACACCAGAATTATGCATTGACTCCTATGACGATGGTTATGACGGTAAAGAAAATGATATAAACCGTGAAAAGAAATACCATAAAGTTGCTAAAGTCTCATCTACTCTAACTAATAGAAAATTTATAAAATGAACATCAAAGAGTATGGAATTAGCCGAAAATGCATCTATTATTAAAAGATCTAAGCGATATCGTTCACCACAGAAATATAAGCTTGACATCCAAATACAGAAAAATAGAAATTTGTTTCATGATGAATGGACAAATACATCACCTACTGATAATAACGGAAACTTTTTTAATGGTGTGAAAAAAAAGCATTTCAGTACTGATTCAAACAAGTTTTGATGATAAGTCGCATTTTTCCGAAAACAATAACTTCCAAACTTTGAACACCTGTTTAAACTGTAATAACTGTAAAAAAATAAAAGCAAAATATACTACAGAAATTAATTCAATTACTAAAAAACAACCACTAATAAAGATATCCAGTTTTGAAAAAGTATCTGAAGATAATTATGACAAGCTTACGAACGTCAATTATGAGAATAAATTAATTTCAAAAAAAAATTTTCCAATACTTCACAATGAAACAATTAAAACATCTATAGAAAATGAATCACATAATGAGTATGCTGATGCAAAAGAAGAAGGTTCATTGTTTAGTGAAAAACATATTCAGTACTCCATTCCAGATCTAGAAGAGAATCAATATTTTTGGGTAAATTAAAGACATTTTATTAAGATACATATTCTACCTTTTCTTTTTATAAAATTTTTTTAATTAATGTTTAATATGACGGAACTCAGTAACTTTAAAATATGTAGATCGATATAATTATTATATCATTATTATCATCATTATATGTCATTATTTTTTTATCTATAAGCAGCATATTAAAAAATGTTTTATGTCATGTATTTATACATATTCTAATTTATGGAATATATCATATATTGTAATATAAATATACATTCTAAATAAATAATTTTAATTATGCTGTTTTAGTTAAAATCTGTTTATTTATTAAAAGAATTGTAACGAATGTTTCTATTACAAAACTATAAAGTATATCAGATGTTATATGAATATAGTATAATTTTTCATTCTATGTAAGTTCTTTATTAGTTATCTAATGAAATTATTAAATATAATTAATTTAATCGATATCAATTAAAATTGAACATTGTAAGAGATATCTAATGATTATTATTGCGATATTAAATTTATAAAACTTATGAACAATTTTATAACATGTTAAATAATAAAAATTTATAGTTCATAAAAAAACTTTTTTCAACGATTATTAATATAAAAATGACATTGTAAAATAAAAATTTTTAAAGCAATATTTTTGTATTAATAGATTCTTAATAATTCAATAAACTTTTTAAAATTTTTTATTTATCTATATATAATATATGATTTATTTTTAATAAAATAAAAATATAGTTTTTCTATCATTTTTAATAGTCCATTAGGTTTTAAACGTATGAATTTCATTTTTAAAAAACCACATAAATATACATTATATTAAAAAATACTTTATATTATTTAAAAATATATAAATGAAATTTGTTTGAATTTATATAAAAAAGTATTACATGTATATTTTTCACTTCGAAACAGAGTTCAAATAATTTCAAAAATGTGTTTGTATACGATTATCATACAAATCAAAATAGTTTTCTTTTTCGCTCAAGTAACATTTGAGAACAACTCCTTTTCATGTATCAAATATCCGAATTATGCAACACAATGATATTACATTTATGTAACATATTAATTGATATATTAAATCTTAACATTATAATTTGTGCTCTATTGTTGTTTGAATACGACTCATACCTGGCATTTAAAAATCTATTTATCTATTATTTAATCACTTAAATTTATTTTGAAATAAATGATGATATTATACAATTATGATATTTATGTTGTATATTTCACTTAATGTATTCAATTAGATTTTTTTAAATAATTTACTAAATTCATGTTCTATTTCGTTTTGAATACTTACGTTTAAATTCCGATGAGATGAAATTAATAACTTTTATATATATCTGGGTTACTAATTCTTTTCCTTAAAAACAATATATTTGAAACATTATTTATCAGATTCATGAATTTAGAATTAGAATTAAAACTTTACTAATTTAAACATTTGTTTATATTATTTACGGGAAAATAACGGTGGTTTTGATGCAAGAATGTACCTCGTATTAAGCAAGCAAGTATACGAATATTTTTTGATTTCATTTTAGCAAATAAGTACCTTGCATCGTTTCTTATCCCCAGCAAGATTTGTTCCTAGGCGCGGCAAAAGTGTATTTCACATATTTGCAGCGTTAGTGCCGTGTGCCACATGCGTGGGGTCTCCAAAAATATCAATTTCACGCGCGTGAGTTTGCATGATATTAGGTATTGCGTAGGTTGAAATAGCTACAGATAAAGCGCAGGAGTATACTGTAGATCATTCGGACGTCAACGATTTTTGGCGCCATTTTGATTTTTTTTGAACTATGACAGATGATAAAAAGCTTAATCGATCATTTAGGAAATTCTTGAACAATTATGAACTATTTTATAAAATAATATACATATTCATTAATATTCTATATTAGAATGACTAAAATGTGTAAATTTAATAATTTAAATCAATTGTATAGAATAGCATTATTGTTCAAACTTTTGGGAAATTTACTTAAAAAATTAAGTTATTTTTATTTGCAATTGAAAATATTTAACATAATATATTATAAACTGTTTACAGAATATAAAATATAGAATTATACATAGTTTCAAGGCTTATCAATAATTATGGAATAACAAACACAGATATAAACAAATATAGAAAACAGAAAAAATTTTCATGCATTATAAATATGTATATTTACAGTACAAAATAAAAATCTTACCCGTATTATAAGCGTACATATTTTTAAATTAGCATTATCAAAGAACATATTTATGTCGAATCATTATTAAAATATTTCAAAACACTTGGAAAATTAAGTTTAATAAATATTTGTATCATTATAATTAATTATTTCTAGTATCTGGTAATAATTATTAGAAAAATTATTTTACATTTCTGATAGATCTAATTTAAAAAGTTAGAAATAAAAATTATCATAATTTCCGATAATTATACATAAGATTGTAATATTGTTTTAAAAAACGATGAAATTTATTTTATATTTCTGAAATTTATTTTGAATATTAATTTCTGTAAATTTAAATAACTGTATATATAAATATAACATTAGTCTATATTATAAATAATAAAATTATAATATACAAAATTTTAAATATACATTTATGTATGAATATGTATTTAAACAATAATATTCAACTAAGAAGAAATAAATTCAAATTCTTTAGTATTATAATATTTAAAAAGTAGACAAATTGAATAAATAATACTGCAATATCTTAAACATTCAAAATTTCTTAAATTTTTTTTTTTATGTAACGTTGAAAATATTTTTTTGTATATTTGAATATTTAAAACTAATATTAAATAAATAATCCAACTTTTTTTAAAAACTCAATAAATGAAATGTGTTTGTTTACAAAAATAATAAAAATAATATCATTGAGAATAATTGTGACAGAAAATATTCTGAAATTTATTTTATAAATTATAGATACTTATGAAACTATTTTTGTTGTTTTGAAAAATAAAAAACTATATAGTTTCATTTAGATTTATATTAAAATTTAACTGTTTACAATTATTTTTCAAAATATTTGTTTTTACTATGTAATATGCATTTGAAACTCAATTAATTAAAGTAAAATAACATTAACTAATCATTTATTATATTATATATTATAAATTACATAGTATTACAATAAGAAAAAACTTACTAAAAATTAATATGGTTATTTCTAATATATATTTTCAACAAATATAAGAGATGCAATCAGTTTCACATAAATTAAAAAATCGATTATGTTCTTAAACAAAAGACTAATAAAATACAAAAGAAATACATTTGGTATTTATTCTACAAATTTTAATTTTTTTAATGGAAAATTAATAGAATTTTTTAAACATACGTATCAACAGTAAGAAGAATATTACTTCATTTAACAATGTATGTTTATATATAAACATAATAATAAATAGTATATGATATGAGAACCAAATTTTTATAACGTCTGTAATAATATGTATTACAGATAGTATAGTTTCTGTATTATATAATAATATGTTTTCTGTTTAAAAATATATTGAAGAATTTATATTTTATAAATAAAATCTAATTTTAAGTTTTTATGAATAATTTTCTTTTAACCTTCAATATAATTACATAGTAGAAGAATATTTAATAAATTCAAGCATATTCAAATATAAAAATAATAATTCACTTATAATCTAATATTTATATTCTTATTTATAAAATTACATATTTTATAATATATATAATTTTCATTCATATGCTTTCATTTGTAAGTTATTATTTAAAATAATCACGCAGTACATTAGCATTTAAAAATAAAGTTGTTCCTGAAAGCCAAAAATGCATTTATTTAAAATGAAATATTGAGTTCATCTAATGGGAGTTGAAAAAATAATTGTATTTATGATACTTTCTAATAGTACTCTAATAATTATTGATTTCTAATAGTATGTTCTAGTATTGCTTATAATATTTGAAGTATATTTTAAAGGAATGATTAAATAAATTTAAAATTTATTTATATTATGTAATTTTTATTTGATTGAAATTATCATATTAAATAAGTTTTAATTACATGCTTTCCATTATGAATACTGATAATAAATATTTATAGAATTAATAAATATATAGAAGACTATTGAATAATTATTATTTGCTTATTTTTAAGCGATTTCTCAAAAATATATAAATAATATATTATAATTAGTTTATGAATCTTACAGATTTATTATCTTTATAATATTAATTATTATTTTAGTTTTCTTTGATATGTACTCGCGATATGAAATTTTTAATTTAACAATAAATGTATAATTACTTCTATACTTAAAAATAAAAAGAATATCATTGCTGATAATCACAGTACCATAAGCAAATAATTTCATAAATGTCCTTATTAATATCGCAATGTTATCTATAGACACGTTGCTGCAACTTTAACAAAAATATGAATATAAAGGAAAGATATAAAATCCACATATAACTTCAAAATAATTAAGTATTATAAATACATTAGCAATTCGACTATCTCTAAGATGATGATGATTATCGATAGACCATATTTCAATATGTATAACTAGACTATTTTCAAAAATAACATTGGTCAAACGAACTAAATAGTCAGACACGTGAGACCGTGAGATGTTCTCGTGGAAAAATTATAGAAATTTGCACCCGCCACCTCATTTGCAATGAAAGAATGAGTCAGTGGGTGAAGGCTCACGACGAAAAAGTTGGGCACGGGGAGAAAACTGGCGCCTTTTTATCGAAAATGTTACAAAATTGTGAATTTTTTAAGCCACTGTTTATTTTCCTGTTATTTAAAGAAATCTAATCCATAATTATCTTATGTGTTCGAATTTTGTTGTCATAATCTTCAGTTAATGACATATTTAAATTATAGTTATATATATATATATATATTAAACCTTCTAAACTAAACAAAAAATAATATTAATTAAAGAAGCTGAATTTATTATGTTTTTGATTATTAAAAAAAAGCTAAACTAATCGTTTATTAAAAAATTTATAAATTATAAACATAAATTAAGTTTATGTATTATTTGAAAGTATTTGAATTATTATCTGCTTCGAAAATGATAATGTTATCAGATTAATCAATATTTATAAATTTTCAAAGATTATGAATAAAATAAATTTAGCACGTTTACTTGGAAAACATATTTCTATTTATTTAAATTAATTTGTCAAGCTAAATTTTAAATAAAACTTATTTTGAACATTTAAAAATAATAATGCTGAGCAATAAACAAATTTTGTTTATATAATTCATGTGTTGTATTCTCTACAAATCCAAGAATGAATTTGTTTTGTTTTTCGTGCTTAAATTAAATCATACAATTTAATTTATTTTATCATTTTAAAAAGTAACTTGATTTTATACATTCAATTAGTTTAGAAGGCTTTAAGAATATAAATTTATAAAAGGAATTTTTGATCTTTCAAAATTCTAGTGAAATTTTTTATTGTAAATTCATGAAAGTAATTCTCATTTGTAAGATATTAGGTTTTTTAATTAATTAATGATAGTCTCTAATACTTTTTCTTTAAAATAAAATAATTACAAAGTATAATTACAAATAATTACAAATAATAAATATAAATGTTTATATTTTGAAAACGAAAAAATATATCTTAATTTTATAAAATAAAAAAATAACTATAAATTAATTTGTAATAATAAATATTTTATAAATTAATCATTTAATTATCATGTTTGAAATAATTACATAATATGTTTAAATTGTAATTGAAAATTTCTTTATCTCATTATGTTTTAATTCTCAAAAGGAATTATTTAATATTATTTTTATCAATCAAATATAATTATTAAAAATAAATGAAAATTAAAAATAGACCCTTCTCACTAATCAATAATATTTAAAAATAATAATTATTTTATTACGAACATTTTTTATGGGACAATCATTAAATAAAAAGATTTTGGTTTCTTTCATATTATAAGATAAAAATGAATGAAATAATATTAAATCCCTTTATATAGTAAAAAATTAATATTTATCTAATGAAATAGATATGTGTAATTATCGTTAAATTTTTAATATATCTAGATTAAATACAAATAGAAATATAGAAATAATGAGAAAGAATGATAAAACAACAGTTTCAACACGTGTGAAAACGTAGAGAAGTTGCACCCGGCACACTTGCATCTTTCGGTGGTGGAAAGTAGAAAAGAGAAGGGAGAGAAGTAGAAGATTATACGAAAAAAGAAGAGAACGTCTATAAAGAGAAAGAGGAAAAGTATAGTGGATAATGAAGAGGAAAGAAGAAGAAGAAATAGAGTGAGCGAGTTTCTGGAGTCGTGCGTCGGGACGCCTAAAATAGCGTCGCGATATGACGCCCTGACCGGTTGAATCCTAGATTTCAGTTACTTAGCAAACTCGAAAGGGATACGAACTCTCTCTCTTCCTCTCTTTCTCTTACTGTACCGTTTTCTTTGCCTGTTCTCAACCGAAGGTGCTGAATACTTTTCGTATAAGACAGTGCAATTAGCAAAGGAAAAAACAGAAGAGCATATTTACTGAAGGTAGCAGGCAAAGAAGGAAGAGATAAACGCGCTTAAGTTATGGCGGATACAGACGGTGTAGTGTACACGACTACGGAGCGCAAGACGCGCAAAGTGAAGAAGACGACGAAACGTAGGGAGAGCCATGATCAGAATGCCGAGGTCATGATCACAGAGCTCGACAACACGCGCAACAACCACAACAGAGACTCCGTCGACGAGTATGTGCTGGCTGGGACTTACCTTTCTCTCTTCCTATTTTGTTTAATCTTAATTCCTTAATGTATATATTGATACTCGAAATTCTAATACATACAAATTTTGTGTCGATATATTTTTTCTACTCTTTTTATTTACACATGGTGATTTTTACATACTCTACAATTTTGAATTTCCTGCGCATGGCAATTTGATGTAACCATTTTACTGCACTTTCCGAAACTTCCATTTAAATCTTCAGCAAAATATTAGTTTATAAAAGATTGATTGATCATTATTTAAAAGAATTTGAGATAGATCATTATTTTAAAAAATTGTATAGTAAAGTTTCTTAAAAAAATTCAACTAAATAACGCGTCGTTTACGGCTATGTAATATATGTGATCCTGAATTGAATTATATATTATTATATATATGTTTTTAATAAGAGTAAGTATAAGAAAAATAAATGTAATTGCATTGAATTAGAGAGCCCATGGATGAAATTCTATATTAGTATATTTATATTTAGATTCTTTAATTTGTCATTATTTGTTACTATAAAATATAATAAAAGTTTCATATGTATATATTATATAAATAGTACTGGAATATTTGATTTTTTTCTTATAAAATACATATTTGTTTTAAAAATTAATATACTGAACACATTGATTTTTATAAGATAATGTAAATTTTAAATTATATTAAATTAATAAATATTAATAATAATTTTTTTTTATTAAATTAAATGTAAACTTTAAAATAATATTTTTATATCGATAACAAATAATATTTAAAAATTATTCATCAAGAGACTTACTAAAGCATTCCAAACATATATAAAAATAAAGAATTCTAAAATTTCTATCCTTATCTTCAAATCATAAACAAATATAATAATATAATTTTTATTTTCAAGAACCCTTTTAATTAGAAGTTTTTTCATACGAACAGATTAATCTTCCTGATCGCATATATATAAAATCATGAATTAGAAAAATTTATGGTTATATAGACAAAATTTTATTAGTTACGATTATACTTTCGTTGGTATATTTCATTAATATAAGAATACATGCTCAGCCAGCACATACAACAGAACTGAACCAAGGTACATGTCTCAACAATCAATTTAGTCAACGCAATTTAGTTATTTATATCGATCTAATAATTATGTATATTAGTTACTACAAATTTATTATTCACGAACTCACATAAAAGTATCAAATTTGAACTCTCCATTTTTATTAATAAGAGCACCTTTATTTTAATAAAACTATTTAGTTTATTAATGCGATTGATAATAAATTCATAATATTTCTAATATTTTTTATTTATTTTTTTTTATTCTTGAATATATATTAAAAAAATAAAAACTATCATATTTATTTTTTATAACTTAGTTTTTTGAATAAATAATTTTAGCTAATATTTCATTATTAAAACGCAATATATTTTACAAGCCATACTTTAATTATGTATAAATTTATTACACCAAAACTTAAAATTGATAATCAAATTTTTATTTGAAGCTGAATTATTTATTTAAAATAAAATATTGATACATCTCCTTACTTTTCACGATTTATCTTAAATATATTTTAGTCTCAAAATATTAATTTTATAATACACTTAAAGCACACAATATTCGAAATTGAATTAAAATATTAATAAATTGGATTAAATATTTTAAATCATATAATTTATTATCTTATTTATTAATTTAATGCATAATTTTTTTAAATCAAGTGAAAAATAATTAAACTTAATTTAAATCTGTGAAAATTCTCGTAAATATAATTAATTATATATTTTCTATTACTTTTATTATTATAAAATTAAATACTTAGAGATTTCTATATAGAATTTTATTTATGAATTGTGTTATATCAAAAAAAAATGTATTAATGTGCTAAAATTCCATTAATTTAACTGAATTTATGTTCTACCAACTAAATTTTGACGAAAAATGGTTGTTTTATAGAATGTAGAATAAATTTTATAAATAAAATTGACCAAATGATTAATTAATTATTTTCTTGTTGTATCTATTCATGTAATTATGCAAATTATCACAATTAGATTGTCATATATTAATAGTAACACTGTTGCTTTTAGTTAATTTTCAGTGGCGAGTATACGAAAGCGATGAACAAGGATTGGCACAGCGGTCACTTCTGTTGCTGGCAATGCGACGAGTCACTGACGGGTCAGCGCTATGTCCTGAGAGATGAACATCCCTACTGTATTAAGTGTTACGAGAGTGTTTTTGCTAATGGATGCGAAGAGTGCCACAAAATTATTGGCATTGACTCCAAGGTACACTTATTTTATTTTTATCAATTCTGGAGAAAGATAGTACCATAATTGAGAATATTTTCAATATTTTTCTAACAAATTTGTTTGCTACATGTATTATACATCAATTGCAAAAATATTATAATTATCACTTTTCTTATGACTGGTTATAAAAATTAATTATAATTATATATAATAAGTTGTTATATTTTAATAAAAAATAAAAGTAATGTAAAATATTCATATATCATATTAATTTCAAAAGGTAAATGTAAAATTTAAATGAATATAAATGTACGAAAAGGAAACGACCACATGTGTTATGAATTTCACGATTGTTTATTATATTAAAAACGCTGGTGTTGCTTTTAAGAAAGTAACGTTCCCACTAGTATTTGGAATGACGTTGAACTTACGAATAGCTGACTCAATTTTCTTTCGTACATGTTCTCTTCCCCAATCTCAACTGGTAAAGCAGCTCAAATTACAAAACCAAGAATAGAGAATTTGCGTATAGCTGATGGCATCACTGCTACCAACTATTCTTGACTCTATGATCTAGCTTCCTTCTTTTCAGCACATCTTTGCATTATTAGTTCTATATTTGATCGATCTTAATAGATAATAAATAATTTTTATTTTACACCTTTTAGTCGTATTTAAATAATTTTATATTAAAAAATAAGGATAATTTTTTTTAATTTTTCAGATTAATAGCACTTAGTTATGTTTTATCTTTATTATTATTTAAGCCATAAAAAATAATTAAATAAAAGATTATTCTTTAAAAAATATAATATTAATATAATAATATAATATAATATAATATAATTATATAAATATTTTCCTTTTATTTTATGAATTATTATGATGAAAATTAACATAAAATAACTAATATAATATACTAACGCATAAAAGTATAAAATTTGAGATTATTATTTTTATGATAATATGAAAATTTGTAATTAAATAATAAGAAAAATCTTTACCTTTCGAAGTTTAAAGATCACACATTAAAAAAATAAATCATTAAATGTCATATAAAAATAATAAGAATATTATACATTTAAATTATTTAAGAAAGATTTTATTAAATTAATCATTTAAAAAAAGATGTAATATTAAAATATACTGATTCTTTTCTATTCTAATTCTATTGTTTATTCTTTCTACAAAATATGATTTAACATTTTTCTTAAAATAATTTTTTTAAGTTTCTTTATTAATTCTTTACATTAAAAATATAAATCGTGTAAAAAATGAAAAATAATAAGCAATTATGAAATATTATTTTTAAATTTATATAAAAATTCTTTATATATAAATTAACTATTACTATTTTTTAATTTTATTGAAATCATTTTTATAAAAATAGAAAAATTTTGTACAATAATATTTTAATACTTTATTTATAAAAATCGATCTAAATTATATAAATTTCTTATAAAATAATAGAGCTTTTTACAGTGCAGGAATGTAAACTTAATTTACAGTATCGAAATTTTTCAGACGATTAGATAAAGTAATGCTAGCATTACATTACATGCATGTTGATTTGGTTACTTCTAAAAAGAGAAGTGATGAACGTCGAGATCACTGATTTCTTTCACTTTGAATTTTTGTTATAAATGATATCAATTACAGGTTATTCTTCCCTTAAATGCATGAAGATATTTTCTATCATAATCGTATTTAACATTCATATTAAAACCTTGTAATTTTAAAATAATAATCGAAAATTAATTATAATACTCCACAAATTAGTTATCATATAATAATATTATTTTCAGTTTTGAGATATTTTATTATAAAAAAGAGAATGTAAATGAAATTAATAATTATATATATATATATATATATATATATATATATATATATATATATATATATATTTAAGTATATGTGTTTTTAAAAAATTTATACCAAATATTAAAAAATTTTAATCTATAAATAATTTTGAATTCAATATAAAAAATAAAGAATACATTTTAAGCTTACAATTTATGATTAAAATAAAATATACTTACATATTTATTTTCTTATAAAATTACTGAAATATTATTCGGATTAATGATAAAAACTAAATACTATGGTTCAATTAATGTAATAAATTTCTATTTCAGACAGAAATGGGAAATTTTTATTGATCTTGAAAATCTATTGCATATAGGAATTTAACAAATTTTTTAAATTTCGGTTTCTAAAACCTTTTTTTCAATTTCACAGGATCTATCTTACAAGGACAAGCATTGGCACGAAGCCTGTTTTCTTTGTAATAAGTGCAGGGTATCCTTAGTAGATAAACAGTTCGGTAGTAAAGTAGAGAAGATTTACTGTGGTAACTGCTATGACGCCCAATTTGCTAGTCGCTGTGATGGATGTGGCGAAATCTTCCGTGCTGGTACGTTTAATGCCTTTTCATTCAATATTATTCACATATTTATTATACTCAGTTGATAAAATATTTTTATGAAATAAAGCGTATCTGCTTTTTAAAGATTTAAAAAAAATCTGTTGTATTATTTATAGTTATTAAAAATTATGAATTGAATAAAGTTTTTCATCAATATTAATGTACTTTTTTTAATATTATAAAAACATACTATTGACGCTCTTTCATTTATACGTTCGATATGATTAGATATAATGAAATCTTTTGTATTATATTTCAATTTGATTGTTATTTTTGAAAATTAATATAATAAAATACTATGTATAAAATAATTTACATTAATTTTTGAAATTTATGAAAAGAAAATATGATGTATCTAAAAATATAAATTTAATTTTTATAGCAAAGATTTTGTAGAAATAATGTTGAGTTCTAAATAATTAAAATTAAGCATTATATTTTTTTTTTG
Organism: Dolichoris vasculosae; assembly: GCA_018907195.1. Taxonomy (NCBI): domain Eukaryota; kingdom Metazoa; phylum Arthropoda; class Insecta; order Hymenoptera; family Agaonidae; genus Dolichoris; species Dolichoris vasculosae. The sequence goes on along the minus strand of JACCHY010000014.1, from coordinate 2,923,956 downwards.
AGTTTTTAAATTTATATATTGTAACATTTAATTATAAAATCATATAAATTTTAGGAATAAAAAATTACTGATAATAAATATTTTCTTATTAATTTAATATGTAAACTATACAAATAAATTTAAATAATATACAAAATTTTATTTACAATTCATTTTATTTGAAAAATATTAATATTCATAAAATAAGACAAGTATTTGCAAATATATTTTGTGTAAAAATAAAACAATTTTCAAAAAATTAAAATTTAAAATTTTTAAAGTTTAAATTAGTTTTTAAAAAATACATTCAAAATTTATGATCTGACTAACAAACTTCTTAATATAATATGTACATAATATACCACAAAAAAATATTTTTATAAAAATTATATTTTAAATAACAAAATTTTTTTACGATATATCAAAATCATTCTCAGATTAATTTACAATAATTCAATAGAATTCGTTATAAGATAATTATTAAATCAAGAAATAGCTAGTATCATAAAGTATAAAAAGCTGATGAATTAAATGTAAATAAATTAAAATAATATGGATAACTAAGGAAATTTAATGTTCCAAGTGTTTTTTGCGATAATTTATATAAATTGATGTGATTAAAATAGCCGGGAACTTCAATTTTTGTAGGAATAGAGAAAACCTATATTTATTTTATTTTGTATCTTTGTTTTTATTAGAATAATCAAGTTAAGAATTTACTTTTTGATTTACTTTTGTACAATTTATGATAAAGAAAATATCGGCTCATAATTAAATTTTTTTTAAGAAATAATAAAGTGAAAATTGTTTAATTACACTATGCGAATAAATATTATTTGTAGATAATAATATAATTACCTGGTTTTGCATACTAGAAACCACGTATTTAAGCTTTGCACAAAAAAAGAAATTGTTTAATATTGAGTTAAAATATTTAATCCTTGAATAAATCACACTAATACTACCAATGAGTTCACAATTTTATAAATTATTAGTTAATAAGATAAGTTTCGAAGTGATATAAAAAATAAAATATTAACGATGATTATATATTATATATACGTATTCAGTATTAGAATTTAATGTCATTTATGAATCTTATATAATTTTTTAATATATTAAGGTTTTATATTACTAAATATCTATTTCAAATTTTTTGTTTAGAAATTTAGAAATAAATGTGACAATTTTGAAAATATAGTAAAAAGTATAAATCATATAATATTTTAATATATATGTTGTTATTAAAACTAATGTTACTTGAAATTCATGAAATTAAATTTACAAATAATCCATCTTTATTTATACAAATATTAAGATAATAAGATTTATTATGTATTATTTAAAAAATAATCATTCTCTTCTGTGCATAAATATTTTTACCACTTTATTGGTTTTTGGTAAAATTTATCTGTATATATATATTCTATGCACATTTGAAATAATTTAATACCTACCTCTGTTTACAGAGAATTGTAATTTTACAAATTACTTATCACATTTTAATTAATTTTTTAATTACATAAAGTTATTATAGTCCTTCTCATTTAGTAATTTACGCGTTATTAATACCATTAAAGGACTCTAAGTATAGCACTTTATAAATTTATAAAGTTAATACAATAAAAAATTAAATCACTATTAAATTTATAATAAATTAAAATGTCTATTATAATTTAGATGATTGATCTAGTGTTTGATACATAAACAGTTAAATTAAAAATTTCAATTTTAAAAATAAATAAATTTTTTAATACGATAGATTTAATTTTATATACTATTTATAATTTTAATAACTATTAATAAATATAATTTATTAATTTTGTTAATTATAAAATGTCTTTTACTTATTCCATTTTTTAATAATTAAAAATCTTACTTATACTAAGAAATATTTAGAAATATAGAAATAGTTAGAAAGTTCACGAAATTTATGGATCTTTTTATAGTTGTACAAAGGCATTGCATTTAATTATATATAACTCAGTATATATTCTTTATATATATATATAAACATACTATGTATATATAATATATATATAATATACGTTACTATTTAATACCATAATATAGAAATTATAAAATCTTAGAATTAGTTTAATAATGGCTTAATATTTTCAACGCTGAAATTAAAATAAATAATATTATTTTATTATTTGACATATTAAAAATATTTACTCATTTTTTCATTTCATTGATTATTAAATATCGTAAAGAAATACATGCTGAAATGTATGTATTACATGTGTAAAGACTAAATGTTTTTTTTCTATTATATAAAGTATTTTCATACTTTAGTCGACATTTATTTAAAGTAAAATATAATAGATATAAGTTAAATAAATAATAAAAACCTATATTTTTATAGATATTTATATAGATATTTAAAATTTTTGACATTTATTTTAAATTTAATAATTTTAAACCTTCGTTTTATAAATACAAAAATATATTAAATAATGTAATTTTATTGATATATATTGATATATACCGTATTCTATATTTTATAGAATATTGTTACTACTATACAACAACAAGGCATGTTTACTTTGCAGAATAGATACGAATTTATATATTAGAAAAAACCAATGTGTTTAAAATTAATTTAATATTGAATATCATAAATTTTATTTTTTTTTATTACTTTTATTAGAATAATGTAAGAAATTTAATAATATAATAGTTTACAAAAAATACGATTTCTCTTTAAAGCTACATCTATTTTTTCAAAAGGTAAATTCATTCTTTTTTATAAGTTTTTTCAAATTTTTTTCGCTCATAATGGAACATTATAAGTTTATTGAAATTTTTAAATAATTCAGAAGATTAACACTTTTATATTTCATTCATATCATATTAATCTGATTCAATCATAATTTCGTTTATCGAATGTATTTTATAATACGCATTTTAAATTTAATCTGTTTCTATTTACAATTAATAAAAACATTAAATGTATTTTCTAATATTGAAATATTTTTATTGTCTAGTCATAATTTCAGTTTTATATAAAAGATACAGTTTTAAAAATTTTTCAATACTTAAAACTTAAATTTTCATAGATTCTCATTAAAATGAGACTTTTTGTCCATGTCCGATCAAATAGCGTCCATTTTTACTAATTTATCTCGTTTGATGTTGCGAATGGTGAATGTTTATAGTTATTTCATGCTTACCATTTTAAATCGTCGTGTAGGTAATTAGGGAAACAATTATATACCTTCACTGCATCTCGAGAAGATTTCTTTATTGCTGTAGTTCTCTTCTCCAGAAAGAGGAAGAGAGAGAGAGAGAGAGAAAGAAGTGATAGAGGGAGCAAAGTAGAAGAAAAGAAGGAGGCAGTATAAGTAGAGAAAGAAGCCGGACCTCAGTTACTCGTGAGCCTTCAGGCAAATCATACCGAATATAGTTTCGAAACTTCTTTCAATATTGAAATTCAAAGCTCTTACTTTATGTTTTCACTTGATAATTAATTGTAGGCATGTACAAACGTTAATAAAGGATCTTCGTTTTTCATTTTGTCTAACTCCTAATCTTTGACGCATACACGCTATATTTAAGCTGTTTGTTACAGCATTTTAAATTTAAGTTTTTGATTTAATCTTATCGGGGAAAGTTATTGATATTAATTTTTAAGTTTATAGCAATATAATGAGTTACGCTATATATATGTATATCACTTACATTACATAAACCATAAAAATTATTTAGTTTTTATTATGAACTTATTTGTGTTCAATAATTATTACTAATTTTATATGGTAGTATACAGAAATGTATTTCAAAAACATCCATAAAAATGAGAAAACAAGATTGTAAGTTTTAGATGGATATTTTATAGCTTCTCAGTGAAAAAATTTTCAAGTAGAAAAGACTGTGAACCACTGTGCCAAACCAATCGGTCACTTATAATTTCATGCTAGTATTTTCTTTATCCTAGCCATGACTAACTGTGGTTGACTAAGATTTTTACTCGCACAGATATTTTTCCACCTAGTCAACAACAGTGTAGTAAAATAGCAAGATAACATCAACGTATTAGAAATTTAATTGAAAACGCATAAAAGAAAAAGACGTATACAGCAGTTAACCTTGAAAGTGCAACGTTTTAAATCTTTCACGTTCTAGGTCAAATTTATCCAATTTAATTTGTCCATCGAGGAGTGCTAGTAAGATGGCCGTGGATGCACTCGCTGATCGGCTCTCGAGTAGATTACACCTGCAATACTTGCAGCAGCGTATCATCGGAAAAGATAGGATTAAAAACGCGCGTGACTATGACGAGGACATCGCGATATTTAGTATAGTGCCGATGGAGGGTGACTCCAAGTTCTGTTGTTGTCTCGGCATATATTGCTTACTAGAAGATCCACGACGCGCTGAACCAGGTGATGATTGTTATTAGTGTTATCGGTTCGTTTAGATATGCTTATGTTGAAATGGGATGAAAATGTGATAATCAATAGTTTGAATTAAAGATTCTAAAGCAGAATTATTTCATATTTTTAAAGTTGATTATATAAATATTAAGGACATGATACTTTTATTCTGCAGAATTCATAAATAAGAAGCTTACAAAAAAATTTGTTGAGCTAAATAATGGTAAACGTATACCGATTATGAAAATTGGATTTTTTGTATGAAATTGTTATTTTATCTCATTTTTCTTAATTGTCACATTGTTTCGTTAAAAATAGACATAAAAAATATATAATGAATTATTATTAGGATATTAGGATACTATTTTAACAATTCCATATAAATAAAAAAAATATGAACAAAATCTTAATATATGAATTATAATCTGTATGATTTTTATATAAAAAGAAGGCTGTTTATTAATAATATAAAATCTATACATGCATCTAATTCTTATTTCAACATGAAGAATTTTTAAAACAAGTATCTTATTATGTATTTATAATAAACACACGTATTTTATTTGATAAGATTGTATTGTAATTAAAACTTTAAGTAGAGAATATTTTTTTAAAGTTAAAATAAAATAACATTTTTTAATTCTTAATTATAATATCAATATTTTTTAATTTATAAATCTTTGATTTTATGAAAATCACGTTCTAATTATACATTAAAATGAAAATGTATTGCTATACTTTTTATACTTAAAAATTTCCTCGAATTTTTAATGGTTGAATACTATTCAACAGAATAATATATATGTACATAGGTATCTCCCGTTTTCTTATATAAATCTCTCGTTTTTTTATATAAAATATAACAGTGTATATATAAACTTTTTTTATTTTATAAAATTTTACTTACAAGTTCTAATAACACTGTAAGTTATGAAGACTAAAAAAATAATACTAATTATAAATAAATATTATTTTATAAGCAATGATCTTAATTAGTAAAGTTTGTATAAAAATAAAACAATGAAACTCATGCATTATTCATTACAAGAAAATATTAATTATTTTTATATAAATCCTTTAATGTCAATTTAGATATTTATATTCATTTTTTATTTCTATAAATTTATGATATTACAAAAATACATTATATTATTTCAATAATATAACGTTGAATAAACTTCTATAATAAGAAATTTGAATGTGAAAATATTTTTATTACTAAAATAGAAAACGGAAACAAATTATTCATAAAAAATTAAATCCATATACAAAGGATTTTTTTTCAATAAAAAATTTTCCGTATTTGTACAATTAATATTTTTAACTTTCTTCATGAAAAAGTCTTTACAGATAAAGCAAAGATCTTTGCGTTCATTACTGAAATATATATAATGAATTATTAATACGCAAATCCTTCATAAAATATACAAAGAAATATTTTATATATAAATCATGATATAATATTTTCATATTCATAAAATTATCGTAAAAAAATATAATTAATTTATAATATTCAAACTGCATAATATAAACTTTCAAACACTTTTGTCTGGAATATATTATTGTGGTCCGTATTATTGTATAAAATTTATTATCTTTATTGTCGTATATCAAAAATAGTACATGGCACTATTAATATTAATAATATTAGAACATATTATAAGAAAGTTTTTAGTAATATATTGAATAATACAGTAAGTTTAAAATTAAGCTTAAGAATGTATTATAAACTTTATATAGTGAAGAGACACCAATGTACAAATAAAATTCTAATTACAATTTTTCTATAAAAATACAAACAATATAAATAAATACATTTTTGAAATAATCAAATTATTATTTATTATAAAAATATAATTGCTTCTTAAATTATGGTTCACAATTTCTATAGCATTGTTCTTTACGAAATAAAATAAGGTTTTCAAGATAATTTATTTAATTGAAAACTTATTTAATATTACTCTTAAAATCAATAAAGAACAATAATTTATTGCAGAATAAATTTTAATTATTGTAAATAATGTAAATTCAAAATTCATGGATTATAAAGTTTAAAGATTTCATAACTACACGAACGTATACATATATATATATCGTTGCTACATTTTTCATTCAAAATAAAAGGCAATCAGCCGATTAGCTATGAAAATATATTAAAAGCTATTGATAATTTTTACAGTGAAGTAAAATTCCTTGGCCATTGGGTTTATTCACGCTTTAAAACGTGTATATACATATACGGAGTCTCGTGCATTCTGCCGCCACTATGAATCTGCAGTGATGTCATATATTGTATATATCTATCTCTTTCTGTTCTATTCTTGAGTTATGTAATAACGAATGGCATCTAAACTTTGCTTGTGTAGCTGTTTATCTAAAATTAAAAGGATTCTAATTTTTCTTGGTTAAACAAGAAATGTTGGTAATAAGGTCCACACAGCTGGGATCTTTTTTCGATCCGTTATAAAACACTTAAATAAAATTTTATATTATTGATAAATATAGCTATTTTTAAAAATGTGTATCTACGAAGTTGTTTCTTATTTTTTCCTTTTTTTGCAAGTAGTTTTAAAAAAAATTATTATATTATATTCATATTATATTTTTTAAGACAAAAAATATATTTAAATTACTCTAATATAATTCTATTCATGATGTTTTTATATATTATTACTTTATAACGTTGGAAATTTATAGTATATTAGATTTAAAAATTATTTCATATTAACTAAAATTATAAAAAATTTATAATTGATCAATACTGTTAATAATAATACTAAGGTACTTTACATTTTCATGAATTTTACGCTATATACATTTAAGTTTATATATAAAATTCAATATATATATATATATACGTAAATAGATCAATAGATAAATAGTTTATAAATTTATAGTACATTAATTGCAATTATAATTATCTCAGAATATGCTAATTAATATTTATTCTTAAATTGGTTTCTAACATTGGACAAATTTTATATATATAACATTTTAATAATTAAGATTATTTTATATGATAAATTAAATCTATGTTAGCTTTCTTTGTTTGTTCAAAGTGAGCTTTTAAGTTATTATTTAAAAAAGTTTTGATACGATTACTTAGCTTTTAAACTAATTAATAATTATTCAAAGGTAAATTAAATTCGATTTAATATTATATTTATGAATTTTCCTTATTTTACTTATTATCGATCCAATATATTTCTGCATAATTATTAACCATAAATTTTTCATTTCAAGTATGCAGTTTATGCTAATTTAAAAAATCGATTTATTGTTCAACAACAAATACTCAAGTGTTCATATTTAATTAGCATATGAATATTGATTTTTCTAATCGTTACAATAGAATGAACTGCATTGCAATTGTACTTTATTAACAGAACTATCATAAAATACTTAATTGATAACATTTTAGAATTAAAAAATAAATCTATTATAAATATATTTATGATGATTTATTTATTATAATAAAATGGTTTTCAAGAAGATGATTCAAGAGATTTCTTGACACCTACAAATCTGAATAAATTATACAAAATCTTTATAATTTAGAAATTTTAATATTCATATTTTGTTTAATAACTTAAAAGTTTTATGATCACTATTGTCAGAATTATTTTAAAATTTTAAATTCGAAATATAATAAACTTAAATTTATATAATTAAAATGTAACTGATAAGAAGTCTTTATGTATCTAATTTAATTTTATGTATTTTTTAGTAAAATTATTACTGAATATAATGTATTATCTTTTATTTATCAATATTCTTTGAAACTTGACTTATGTATAGTGAATTTAATATACAGTGCACAAAATTTGATATTTTAAATGTGTTAATACAATATAATTTCGAAAGTGAGTAATTAAACTCAAAAAATTATTAATTTATACTTACAATAAATGAATAATTAATATATCCATTATGAATATAGAAAAAAAATTCAAAAATAATCCTTATAAATATAGAGAAAAATATAGAAATTAATAATCTACACGTATATATACAATATAAAGCCAACGTTTGACATCATCACTTTGTATATCCTTTATTCCTTATGAATAGCACGAGTACGTCTTACCTTTTAAAATTTTATTACAACATAATGATGAATCATTGTACATGAAATGAAAAACATTAAGTAAAATGAAGAAGAAATAAAGAAGAAAATATTTGTAACAATATATTCAATTAGAGCTAATATTGATAAAATTCGAATTAATAAAATGGCTATGATTATTGGAATAACTAATATTTTATATAGGAATATATAAATACCATAAATTATTTCAGATTTTATTTTGAGTTTAATATTCAAATGTATATAATTATTACTCATTACTAAAACGTACATACAATTTACTTGCTTCATTTGTTTTTACTATATTAATAGAAGTTTTTAAAATGAATTTGTTATCACAAAATTTTTATAGTATATATTTCGGCAATATATTTCTACTATGATTATATAAAATTAAATATATGATGTTTTAGTAACATAAGTAGAATTCAATATTAGCTTCTCATCTATTCAACAAAAGTTTAATATATTCATTTACAAAATGATTATAATAAACATTTTAATTTATTTCAAATTTAATAATAGAATATTGATTATCTATCATATAATTTTAGAAAAACAAAATGCATGATTTGATAAAAAATTACATCAATATAGTGTCGATATAAAAGTTATTTCTGTGAAGCATTATATATAAATATACACTTAATGCGAAACAGAGTCAACAACTAATAATCAATTTTAATTGATTTATGGTATATTATTAGTAATTCGCAATCTATTTATATTTGATCTTTTAAGATGTATATAAATATTTATTTTTCGTTAAACTAACGTAAACTTTTATATGAGATTTATAAATATCATAGATTTATAATAAATATTTATTAAATAAAGAATATATAATAAATATTTATAGAAAATTAAAAAGTTGTTAAATCGCTAAATTTTTTAAAATTAAATGAATATTGTATTAAATTATAATTTCAAAAATTAGTTACAGTATAATTAAACATATTTAATTATTGATAGTACCAATTTAAAATTAAAAATCATATATAATTTTTATTTCATGTGATAATAGAAATATTATTTTATTTAAAATATTATTATAATCAGTTAAATTTTTTATATGTAATGTAAATTCATAATTACGTATTTAGTCATCATTCAATTCAATTTGTATATTAAATGAAAGTGAAAGGATAACAGCAAATCGTAAGAACAGTAGTATAAGAAATCATGAATTATAATAGATTTGGAAGAAGTGCATTAGATGTAATAAATTTTAAAATGATATTAAGTAAATATCATTATTCAGAGGCACATAAATATTTTATTATCAAATATCAATACGTAAGAATAATCAGTAGACAATTTCATTGATCAATGTTACTTTGAAGCTTAATTTTAATTGCACTAATATGATATGTGTTAAGATCATATAAATTTAAAAATTCATATTATTTATTTATTTAATATATCATAATAACCAAGAAATTTGACTGTATTATTTTCATTTTTTAATTAGAAATATTGATTTTAATTTAAACAGAAAACGTATGCTTATACCATTTAAATATTACTAGCGAAGATACTTTCTTATGTAATAAAATAAATTTATAAAATATCATAAATTTTATAGAATATATTATTTATATATTAATATACTCTGAATTCTGCAAAAAGAATAATTATTTTATTATTTACTCTTTTCAAATAAAAATCAGTATAAGAACAAAATAAGAAAATTCTTACCGCTTTTACAATTTTTTGTTTGTCATTTATAAAGTCAGGTTTTGTAAATCAAAATATAATCTAAACTAATAAATTCTAATAATATTTAAATATTTACATTTAGCTAAACATATTTTTAAATATATTTTTTTAAATACACTTATACTAATTTAATCAAAAACTATTATAATCAATCTATTTTATATAAATATAAATTATATTTCATAAATAAAAATGTATATATTTTATTTTCATTGCTTCAAAAATAAAAGCAGTTTCTTTACATCAAGTATACTTTATTCAACTTATTTAGCTTTTTTATTCATAAAAAAAATTCCATAATCTTTTAATTTAATGTGAAAATATGTGAATCAAATTAAAAATTTTTGTATATTATTAAATTTATGAATTTAATTATTATTTATAAATTAACAAAAAATAAAATTACAAACATCAATCTACTACATATGATTTATAATTAAAACAGTAATAATTTTATTTTAGATAAAAATGCATTCAGAACTGAACTATATACATTATAAGTAAAATAGGAGTAAAAAAGTTACAAAAGTAGACTAATACGTTTTTCTTTATTATGCATAAATGATTATGCGATTTTTTTAAACAATTGATATTTTTAAACAAATTATAAATAAGGTAGTACTTTAGATATAGTTTTATTCAAGATTATATATATGATTTTCTTAAGACTTAAAAGATCTTGTTTCTGTATAATTTATGATTACTTCATATAAATATAATAAATATTTATACATTAGAATTTTATTAATGGTAATAATTATAAAAAAAAAATTCATATCTAAAAAGCAAATAATTTTAAAAATAAATAATTTTTAAAACTTGTCAAAGTAAGTTTATTAATTAGTTAAATAATTTTCTAGGCACTAAGAAGATGGAATACAAGACACGACAGTGGCATGAGAAATGCTTCTGCTGCGTAGTCTGTAAGAATCCAATTGGTACGAAGAGCTTTATTCCACGTGAACAAGAAATCTATTGCGCTGGATGTTACGAAGACAAATTCGCTACTCGATGTATCAAGTGTAATAAGGTACGGATTATAATCTAATTTTTTTCTATTTACCTACATATACAAAAGTATACATACAGTTATGAACAAGCTAAGTACTCTAAGAGGAAATTTTTAATTTTATATTAAAGCTAAGTTTATAATCGTTTATTTAAACTATTGCTACAATATTTAATCATGTTGCAAAAACTCTAGATTATCACCAGTGGTGGCGTGACGTATAAGAACGAGCCTTGGCACAGAGATTGCTTTACCTGCAGCCACTGTAATCAATCACTAGCTGGTCAGCGATTTACGTCCCGTGATGAAAAGCCATACTGTGCTGAGTGCTTTGGCGAACTTTTTGCGAAGAGATGCACCGCGTGCGCAAAACCGATTACTGGTGAGTTCCTACGCTCTTTCGTACAATGCATTCCTTTATTACATTTTGATTTCCACAAATTTCTCAAGTTCTGTTTCTGTTTATCAGCAGTAATAATGCCTCGTCATCTTTTTGTAAGCATTGGTTAATTAAGAAGCTGTTTTTTTATATATTGCTGTAGGTTATTTGAAATTGAATATTCAATAAATATGAATAGTTTAATGGTATAATAATATGCTACTTAATAATTTCAGAGCAGACCTCAGGTAAAAAGAGTTGAATGCTAATAAGATTAAAAAGAAAGTTTGAATTTTATCAATTTTAATAAAAGTTGACTTATGAGAATGTTTAATAATTTAGTTATACCTATATTTTCCAAAAATTTCATTGCGCGTCTAAAATTCAACTAAATGGTAAAAGCCTCAATAAATAAAATTAATTTATTAACAATACAAATATTTTTGAAATTACTTTGTTTTTCTATTATTATATAAAATTTTAATGATAAAAATCATGTAATTATGTTTTATTCAAAATATTTACTTTATTCATAATATTTATAATATTTACATAACTTAAATTTATTATTTCATTGATAAATAATAGTAAAAATTATAAATAATACAAATAAAAAATTAAATAAGAAATCATATAAGTTTTAAAATTTATATATATATATGTATATATAGGAATATATCGCATCATAATCTTGATAACAATTCTTGATATCTGTTGATAACTGATATAAATAAGAAAATAATTAAGTAAACATATGTGTTTATTTTTAGGCATCGGTGGCACACGTTTTATTTCTTTCGAAGACAGGCATTGGCACAATGATTGCTTCATTTGTGCGGGTTGTAAAACTTCCTTAGTTGGCCGTGGCTTTATCACCGATGGAGAAGATATTATCTGTCCTGAATGCGCTAAGCAAAAGCTTTCGTAAATTTTATTTTGCTTTCAGTACATTTTCATATATACTATACATATATTTGTAACAAAAATATCTTCAATGAGTAGAACAAAACAAAGATAAATAAAACAGGCGATTATGTCATCGAAGTATGCGCGTGAGAGTCATATAGTAATTGTGTCTAAGCCCTCGCTACCAAAGCAAGAAGTCTCGATAATATTTACTGAAGGTATCAAATGAGTTAATAGAAAGGGTTTTGTTATCTTTGGTAAATATGTTTTTGGACCAAATTCAGCTTAAATTGGGTTTTAATAAATTAAAAACTATTATATTTTTATTCGATTTATAGTTATACTACATTTAATTTTGTTCTATTTAACAATTTCATCTTTTAAAAATATTGATATAACTTATTTAAAATTATAGATGATTCACACTATTAAATATATTATGGTATAAATTCATATTTATTTAGAAATTTATTTAGAAAACAAAATTCAATATCGGTGTTTTTAACTATTGAGGTAATTTTTCGAATAGATAGGTTTGATATCAAAGATAGTAACATAGGTTTTTAATTATAATATCAAAACGTAATTTATGTGGGAAAAAAATTATAGAAGAAAACATTTTAATATTTTTTGAAATCCAATTCAAGCAAATGGTTTATTCATTTTTAATTATAACTGATAAAGTTCCAATATTTTGTAATTGTAGTTACGTATAATTATATAGAAATTATGCGATATTCGCATTTTTTCGATGCTGTAAACAAATATTTTTGGTTAAGCAGGATATCAATATATATAGGTATATTTAATATAATCTTATATATAGTACAATAAATACTTATGTTGTTAAGAATATTTTCTAACGAAAGTATTATATATCACAGCATCAATAAAATGCAACAGAGAAAATAATATTTTTATTAGCGAGGGTTTTGAGAGTATGATGAAAAATGCCCTAATTTCAAAGAATTAAAATATACAATCTTTTTTCTATCATAATTATACATATACTAGTTATATGGTACTTCTTAAATATTATAAATCAAACAAACGATAAAATTATAAAGAAGAAAATAAAATAAGAAGAAAAAAAGCATCAGTATAATTTCATGAATTAATAATTTTATTGTTTTTCGTTTTGTGTATATTAATGTGAAAGTCAGAAATTAGTAGAAAAATATCATATGCGATTAAATTCTCTATATATGCAGTCATTTTATTTTTCTTAAAATTTCAAAACATAAACACACATTATACAATAGTAAATCTATATTAGCTTAAAATACTTTATAGATTTAAACTTGACAACGCACGTGACAACCAATTATTTGAAGAATTTTTGTTTCTTTTTATGAGTTGATAATAAGCATATTAAAATTATTTTTATCGATAATCCACGTGCTGCAATGAAAATATTTAATGAAATAAAAAAAAGAGAAAAGTGTTTCTAATTTATGTTATTGATATGTTTATATTGTGAAAATAAAAGATTTGTAATAAAAGTTAAAATGGCACGTGGAAATAATTAAGGCCTTATTTCACATGGGTGAATATCATCGATATCAGCACTTAACTTATAATATAAATGTAATACCATATAAACATACAGGAGACTCATGGAAAAATGTATAAAATTAAAAAAAGAGATAAATTGACAGTATTGCAAGTTTAAAAGATAAAAAATCTATTATATTTCGATGTACTAAACGTTTATCATTCAAAGGCAAATAAAGTGTTATGACCAACAGATTATACCTACTATAAATTATTACCAATTACATATTAATCACCCTTATTAGATACATGTAAAAAAGGATTATTCTCTATTCAACTTATCCTATTATTACATTGAATAAATTTAATAAATAAATAAATATAATTATTTACGATTATAAAAAAATGCTTATAGCTACAAGGCTTAAATTATAAAACTTATATTAATTTTTCAAAACATTTACGAAATTACTTTTTATAAACATTAGATTCTAACAATAATTTTATCGAATTAAAATAATCGATTTAATACTAAAATAACAATTAATAATAGAAATTTCATTTTTAAATTGTACTACTTTAATAGAAATATTGTTCTTCAAAAACAATTTAAATATATAAAAATAATAATAAAATTATTTCTAAACACCAAATCGTAGATGTACATAAATAAAGGGAGTAATGTATCTATTTTAGTTTGTTAATACTCAATACTAAATTATCTAGTTAAATTACATCATTTTGTATTATATACTTTAATATGATAATAGGTTCACATATAATATTTTTTTTTCATTTAAATATTAATTTAAAATGTGAATATTTGTATATAAATAGATCTTAAGTTCAAGTCATTTTAGAATATTTTTAAATATATCGTAATACTCTATATTAGATTTCATTTATGAATGTAAGAGTAAATTATAAACATTTTTTTTTTAATACAAATGATTTGTAGGAAATTTGTGTGATAATTTTTAAATTCATATATCTGAATTTCAATTAATATATTCAATTTATTATAATTTTTAATTAACTAAGTATATTTATATAAAAATTATATAATTTTGTATTTTCTATTTTATAAAAAAGATATACTATCTTAAGTACATATTTAAAATGGAATTAATAAAAATATATAATTGAATTTCAATGTATGAGAGAAAACAGCATAATATGTAATGAAATTAAATATATTGTATCGGTATATATTTAAAAATTATAATGAATCAAAGAAAATGCAATAAGTTAAAAGAAGTATACAATAATAATATAAAATTATACTTTTTTAAATAATATATAATTTAATAATAATTAAAAAAATTTTTGTAAATTATTGATGAAGTGACTTTATTAAAAAAATGATCATATTCTTTTGTTCTATATCAAGTTTTTTATAATATTAAATTTTTTAAAGATTCAATTTTTTTTATTTATGAAAGAATTTAATTATTAAAGAGTAATATCTGTTTGAAATAATTAAATAATATTTTTTACATTTATTCATAATTAATAAAAGAAATAAGCTAATAAAAGAAATTTAATTTATTTTACTCACTGTCTTCTATATAAAATTAAAAAGTATAGAATAATATTAAGATAGATAGAAATGGAATTATTTTATTTCAGGGATAATTTATATGAATGTAGTGTAATATTTGAATGAATATATGTCATATTGAAAATATGAAATACTAAAGACAATATTTAATTCCACACATATTAAATATTTTATATTTGTAGGCGTTTCAGAGAAATAAATTAAGATACAAAATTTCGTAAAATATTTTACTTATACTTTATTAAGTAATTCAAAGAAAAAATATATCATAATAGTTTTCTCAATAATCTCCAATTTTTATTATCAATAAATTAAATAAAAAAAAATTAATATAAATCCAAGATATAATAAATAATTAAGAAAATAAATAATTGGATATTAATCAAGTAAGTATAAGATATAATTTCGATTTTGAAAAGCCCTTGTAATTAAATACATTTAAGTATTAATGTAGTTACTATAAGTAAAATAATTGAAAAAGATAATACAAAAAAAATAAAGTAAAATAAAAATTGATACATATGTATTATTTATAAACTAATAATTCTTATTTTGTATAATAATACAAACTCTATTAAATTTGTTGATAAAAGTATAGAAAATATTAGTAGATAATTTTATTATAACTTTAATCAGTCAAACTTAATCGATTTAATTTAATAACAATAAACGAGGTGGTCAGATAGTATATTAACGAAGTCAAATTATTTAGAAAAATTAAAAGGATGGTAGCAGAACTAAAACTCATTTAAATGATCTAAGAAGTTGTATGGCTGAGACTACAAGCTATTTATTAATCTTTATCGTATGAACCAATACCAATATTACGATATACAGTCATGAATGTTACTACTTATCGTCTACTCTCAGATCATTTTTTCACTTTCATCATTGTTATTGTTGCCTTGCCATCATATTCACTATACTCTTAGATATTTTACAATTTTATGACTTTTGAAGCATTTTTTTTACTTTTATTATTTCTTTGTTTTCTGTATTATCGTGCTCTATCTCTTATTCATTATGACGTGATATAGAGACGACTACCAGCTTTTGATTTGTGAGCTCATAATCAACGTTATTCATATCAAGAATCGAATATTCTTTAAAATGATAGAAAATGAGATAAATATAAAATGAGAAATTGATGTATTATTTTATAAAACAATAAATTTTATTTACATTAATTAACTCAATTTTATATAATAAATAATTGACGTATAATATAAAATTTATGCTTTCTGATATTGTTTGTACAAAATTTTTTAAACATATGTATATTTTAATCAATAATTTGATGCATTTATTCATAAATGCTATTTTATATTTAATTTTTTTAAATTAAATAGTAGTTTTTTATATTAATACTAAATAAATATTCATTTTATTTATATATAAGAATTTTTATCTATTTATTTTCAGTATTATTTTATTTATCATTTTATAGTTTTAATATTTAATAATGAAGATGAAAAAAAATGAACATAGATGTAAACTATAATTGTACTTTAATTAAATTATCGGTATTCAAAACAATAAAATACATAACTATTGAAAATATTAAAATGCATTATTAATTAAATGATTACATCATTAATAAGAATTTAAAATCACGTAAATGAATCGCTGAAGTACCTAATTATTATTTTACTTATGAGTTTTGTGTAGATATATATACAAATTAATAGATATAAAGTCTTGAAATAAATTTATGAATTTTCTGGATTTAATTTAAAAAGGAGAAAAATATACATTTTCTATTTGTGTACAGCTTAAATTAAAACAAGATCTCTGATTTTACCATATATACATATATATGTTTACAAACCATAGGTTTTTTAATATACGTAACTATAAAATCAATAAAATAAACTAAATTAATATAATTTAATTGGGATTTTTAATAAATTCTACCAGAAATGTTATGTTAAATAGTATATATTATGAATGTATTTTTTAAAACGCTTAGAAAACAATTTTAAAAAAAGTTATATAATTATACATTCTGATACTACTTTAGAATACTTCTAATTTTAGAAAATAAAATGAATTTTTGATCATTGATTTTGATGAATCATAAAACTTTCCCAAGATAATATAATATGAATAAATAGTAAACACAAGTCTATTTTTAGTTAATTTCAGTACAAGTCACCGTAGAACCTTTTGATTAATATTGTCTTATTACTTTTTATATTTATTTTACATTTATGGATTTAATTTCAACGTAATTTGTTAAATTATATATATAATAGTGGTACCATAATGTTTGTGTAAGCCAAACCCTAGCGGATCTACCTCATCGAAGGTCAACACAATGTGTAGACGAAGAACATGGATTACTACAAAAGATCCTACGAAAATCGATGACTCGGTTCGTGCAGTGTTACTTCACCCTAGGAAATTCCGACCTCGGGAAAGGGATTCGTGCAGCGTGGCTTACCAAGAAAACCTAGGCCTTCGGAAAGGATGGATTGGTATAACTTGGCTCATGCCACCTGCCAAAGGAGCATAGGGTAGGATAAGATCCAACTTCTAAAATTATTGTCCATCACCATCGTGTTCCTTCGCGCTTCACAAACTCCAGTCATTAATGCCATCGTCAGAAAGAGATAAAAAAACTCTACATTTTATTTCACTTTATTTTATTCCTTACATCCTCATCCTATTTTTTGCGAGGAACTTCTTTTTAAATATATATATATATATGTGTTTATACGTGTATAGTTATACAAAAATCATATACAAATTGTCTGAATAATAAACAAGATTTTAAATTTACAGATTTAATAAATTGCATCTTATATAACACCGACTTACTTTTGTTATATTGAATTTTATTGAACTATCATAATAAATACAAGGTAAACACATATGCATTATTTATAAATTTTATTGATATTTTGTACTTAAAATAACAATCATCATTAGATTTTTTCAAATTTTGATCGAATGTCTATTGTCTATTGATCATTTTTTTATTTGAATATAAATGGTAGTTGAATATTGACATTAGAAAGTAATACAAATTTTATTATAATTTAGTCGAAAATAATGAGAAATAATGATTACATTTTCAATTATCATCTTCTGCTAAATAGTTAAAAAAATTATTTTGCAAAAATCCTATAAAATTTGTCAATAAAAATATATGTATAATTAATTAGTTTTTTATCGTTATGTTAAAATAATTCTAAAAATATTTACTAATCTTTTTTTATCGCCTGATTTTTAAATTCATAAAATTTGTATACTTTATGAATCGAAATTATTGTTTTAATTTGAAAGTATTAATATTTTATTTAGATTTAGACAAACAAATTAGAAAATATCATAAGCTTTATAGAATTGTTAGTACTTATTTGATATTATCAGAAATTATACAACTGTTTGTAAATTACATTAATTAAAAAATACAGACCTACTACATTTATTATTTGCTTCAATTCGCATAATATTTTCTAATATATTTTCAAATTAAAAAATTTACTTATTGTACTTTGTTCATACAATGAATATTTACTATTTTAAATCAGTAGTAAATATCTTTCTTGATGAAATAATCTATTGATATATAAATTTGTAAAGAACTGTATAAAATATAAATATTTAAAATAATTATCAGATATATTATTTCTTAATTTTACGTAAATTTATAAAATAACTAATTTTTATAAATCCTATTTAAATAAAATATTATTTTTATATTTTATTTTTGGTATAAATTTATAAAAAAATTGTTTTTATGTGCTTTCAGAAATTAATATAATTGAGTAAATATTAATTTTTATTATCTGTTAATTTTTAGTTATACATTAATAAAATTTAAAACAAAAATATCTTCTTAGATTTTAAGTCGGTAAAATATCTTTTAGCAGTCGCATTTTATTGTATGTATTCATAAAGTTGACTAGTCGCTATCCATGATATGTACCAGTAATTAATAATCAAGAAATTCAATTTCACGAAAGCAAAACTCATCTTCCTACACACTCTTGAGGTTTAAAATTGTTTTTTTTTATTTAGCAATTAATTTTCTCTTGTTAATGACATCAAATTCTCCTGCAATCAATTATAAATAGATCCTGTACTTAATACATTCACCTACGCGTAAAAGGTTTCTTTGTGCTCGTTAGTTATCTTTAATACGTGAAAAAAGAAGAAAAAGAAATATCAATAGAAAGCGAATAAGAAGATTACAAGGATGAAGAATATGCTGTACCAATATCTAAAAAATCTTATTTTTAGACAAACATTTAGTAAACTATTAACGATATAGGTAAATCACAATATACTATATTAGGAAATAAATCAAAATTTATGAATTTATACGTTGAAGAAGAGTAAAAAGTGAGATAATATACTTAGGTGAAAGATTCAGTTGACTTTAATTTTTTATTTTTCAATTTAAATTTACAATTATATATACAAACATACACAGAGATATAACCATTCTTCTATTATCTTCATATTCACATACAGACACTTTAGTATAAAAAAAATAATCTGTATTTTATAAAATTTTAAATTGCATTGGAAAATAAATTTTTATGAAATATTAATTAGTCGATTAAAATTGATATTATGATAACTATAACATGGAAAAAATATAATATGAAACTAAATTACAGCATCATAGATATGATAAAGGTATATAACAAATTTCAATATATATTTTTATTTTATGTTAAATTATTTCGTAATGTAATATATATAAACATATGAAGTAAAAATTATATATATATATATATATATATATATATATATTACATTTTCTTTCAACATAATTATATATATATATATATATATATATATATATATATATATAATTATATTCGAACAAACTTTTTTTTAAATTGATCAATTAATACTAAAGTTAATTTTAGATTTTCCAGTATATAACTCTATTGTGATAATTCTATCATAAGAAATTATAAATGAAATAAAATTTTCTGATTATACGAGCATATAAAATTAGTTTTTACATGATATATTGCTCTTGCAAATAATTAAATTATTCAGGCATGATATACATAATTTTCTCTTTTTCTAAAAAATATTACTTTCTTTAGATAATTGAAAATTCAAACTTGACAAATCAATCCAAATTAGCTTATCGTTTAACATTTGGTACAGAGTAGTATATTTTACTATAATTATGAATTATATGCCTATATAAAAAATTTTGATTTTAAAAGCTTACATTTTAATTTAAGCGAATAAAATATATATTTATAATATAATGTGCACATTTAAAAAAAAATACACTTAGCATGCATGTATATTTATTCGTATATGCATTTTTCTATTTCAGAAAGATAAAAGAAAAAATACTTTCTTTTCGTAGCAATTAGATGTACATACAAATAACTAGACAAGTTTCTAGTCAAGCTATTGATCATTGCAAAGCGACCAACAACATACCGTATTAATTAAACACTGAATTGGAAATCCGAATTTCGAACTTTTTCACGATGCTTTTCCTCCATTGATTATCTCTCACTCTCTCTTTATCAACTTTATCTAAACCTGATTTATATGATTCGTTCTAAACTCAAAAAGTTTGTCAGTTTTTCACTCCTTACATTCATACCAAGTCTCTTTTTCCATTATTTATTCTTATCTCTTTTTCTAATTATCTTTATTAATTTTTATATTTTACTTTATTTGAATATTTTGCTTTCTCTATTTAGATATCTGTAGCTTCCTTTCATCAATTATACATTTTTTTTCCAGCTGTGAAAGTAGATTGCCGTCCTTTTAATACTTATATCTTGTACATGGATTTACCAGCGATTTTTTATCAAGCTACATATATGAATTTTCTCTCTCTCTCTCTCTCTCTCTCTCTCTCTCTCTCTCTATTTCTCTTTAATACTGTTTTTTGAGTCTACCTTGCTTAGTAATCTCACACTTTATGTTTAATTTTTAGAAAAAAGAAATCATCAAACAGTAGAGTAATTAATACGTACGCTTATGATAATTTATCATGTTTTAAAGTAAATTACGTTTCAATATATTTTCCGTGCATGTTACAAGATTTTATTATTAAAGACATTTTTTGAACCAGTTAAAATATAAACTATAAAATTTTCAAGTGACAGAAGATGTAGTCATTTAGTCATTTAGTCATTTAGCATTTATTGTTAACTTTAATCAATATAATTCAAGGTCCTTTTTAAAGATTTAATGTAAAAATCTTGAAATTTTTAATAATATGTTTCAAATAAATGAATATTTCAAATAAATTACAATCAAAGATAATAATTATTATACATCAATATTTAATATTATCTTTTAAACTATGAAGAATATTAATAAATATCTGCGAGAAAAATTAGTAAATAATATTACAAGTTATAAAAAGTGAAAAATTGCAGTTAGAAGTTTATTGAAATAGTTTAAGGCGTTGTTTGTTTTTCCAAATACAGTGATGTTAATCTATACTCTAGATATAAATTATCCTTAGTTTACTATGCTAAATATATCGTATTTGATGATCTGTTTATTAGTTTTGATTTTTTAAGATAATATTTTATTTAAAAATAAAATAATTAAAGCTCTGAATAAAAATACAATTACTTTACATACTTAATAAATGTTAATAATTAAGTAATATTTTTTAATATTAAAATTTGAGTATGAATTAATACTTTATTAAATTATATAAATAAGTTTAATAGAAGTAAGTATAATATAAGATATTATTATATGGAAGAAATTGTATTATAAGTCGAATAATCGACAAAAAATAAAGAAGAATTTCAAATGAAAAAATCTCTGAAAAGACTACGTTAAAATGAATCTAATACAAAGCAAAAATAATCTAACTTTGTCCGATAAAAATAACAGATCTTATGAGTCAAGAAACAAAGAATGTATTACCATTATTATTCTAAGTTGTAAATCTCAAAATTGAGAAAGAATGAAATGAAATAAGAGGAAGAATGAGAAAGGGGATAAGTGGCGTAAAAGTACAAGAGAGAGGGAAAGAAGCTTTTCTTTGGCCTTTTACACAAAGTAAAATTATCTATCGATGAGTCAGTATTTTAAAATCCTTAGATATCTTCGGAAAAATTAACCGAGAAAAAAAGAACTGAGCTGTTGACGTGGTCAGTTCTGACCTTTTTTAACGACGAAGAAATTTAATATTAACGAGTTTCAATTGCTGCCATAGTATGGCCACTTATTCTTTCACTCATGAGTGAAAATTTTTATTAACTGTTCTAGGTATTTCCTTTCTGTTTCAATCATTTAATTTTATTCGACTTATTGCGGAGCATTTTTATTTATTTTAACATTTACATTTATTTTGCACATATGATCTTTATTAATCTTTTGAATACAAATAAATAATTATTATATTAATTTATTAATTACATATCTATTTTACGAAATTTCTGTTCAATTTTTCAATTAAAAAAATTAAATCAATATAAATTTATTATGCTTAAAAAATAATGATTATCAAATTAAAAAGTATAAGTTATTTAATATATTACTTATATAGATAAAATTGAATTAATAAATAATATTTAAGATAAGAATAAGGTAAATAATAAGATAAAAATAAGATTTAAGATTTTTAATTTAAAATTTATTCATTGATGATTATCATACTGTTTATATTTTTATTAAAAAATGTCATTTTACAACTGGATTGTAGTATAATATATAATATAATATATAATATATTATATAATATAATATATAATATAATATATAATATAATATATAATATAATATATAATATAATATATAATATAATATATAATATAATATATATATAATATAATATATAATATAATATAATATAATATAATATATATTATATAGTATAATATATAATTTTTTAAAGGTTCATTAAAAAATCTTTTATAAAATTTTATATGATAATTACGATGTTATGTGTTATATTTCCAACTGAAAAGTTCCAACAATCAAAGTATTGTATTGACATAAAGCAAAGTATACATATCTTTCTTTGTAAAAAGCTTTCTAAAACCTTGTTATTGTATGGTACATATATTTAATGCTACTATTCGATTACGTGAGATATTCCATAATTCAGTATTTTTTTATTTTACAACTTTTCCAATGTATTCTCTTTTTATAAGAACTATAAGATAATATTTTGTTAGTTCATCCTCCATAATTAATATATTTTGAAATTATTTCTTCAATTTTGTTAATGGATCCTAAAATTCCATTGATTATACTTATATTATTTATTACCGTAAATAGCCAAATGTTTAGTGTTAGAAGTTTATCTATTAGGTAAGTAATACATTTTTATTAAACTGACGTATTTCCAATCCCATACTTCTTCAATAAAAGTCTTTAACTATCTCATGTATTATTTATTCTACTATCTCTTCCTATCATTAAGTTGTAATATTCCTTTATTATCTTATACTTTTCTTTCGACAATGGTATCACTATATTTGTTCATAATAATTCTACTGTAATATATATCTTTTTGCATGTTTCACTGAATGTTTCTATTAATTTTACTCAATCTATGAATAATATAAGTTGAAGATCCCTTACAATTCATATACTACATATATTTTTCTTTATGCATAAATTTTTTATGTATTTACGTAATTCTGCATCATTGGTATTATTTTTCTAATATCTATCATAAATACTTTTTTTCATTTTAGAAAAATGTTTAATTTCAGATATTTATTAATTTACCTAATTTAAATCTTTTACTAATCATTCTACAATTTTTTGAGACAAGAATTAATTTGCTGTCATTATATATATCAAATTTCTTGTATTAAGCGTGTTCATTCGTTATGTAATTTTTTAAAGTTTACTTACATTTCTATTTAAAAATCATTGCAGCTTCTTTGGCGATAGTTTTATTTTGTGATACACTACATTTCGAGTGGTTTGGAGTATTTCGATATTTATAGTTATCATTATGTCTTGATACATTATCACCTTCACTTATTGTAGATCCACTATTTTTTAAGCTTCCATTACATTCGACGTATTGTACATTATTGCTATCTGAATTTTATTAAGATCTATTTGATTAACTATTGTTTATCACAATATTAATATTTTCCTTTATATAACTCCATTTTTATATACTGTTTTCCTACATAACTCACTTTCTTATAAAAACTACATCTCAAAATAACGTTATTTTTTAATATTCCCGTAGGTCTTATTTTATTGATGTAGGATAGATAATTTAATTATATTTAAAATCATATATTCTTTATTTTATTTGATTTCAGGTTTTTTCAGATTTTATAAAAATTGTTTTTGAAAGTCTAGTCACTGAGCTAATTTCTGTGACTCATATTCAGATGCTATTATTATTATTTTATTCAAAGATCTAGGATATTCTATTCTCACCTATAAGTCAAAAATTACTTTTAGTCTGTACATAAACTACTGTAACATATATGGGTTTTCTTCAGTGTAGAATTCTTTTCCATCTCTATTGCGTTTGAGTCCTAAATTATTAACAGTTGATCGTATACATCTTACATGTATTGTCCGTACTTGATAGCTGATGCAACATGCATTTGTGAAATTATCCGATCCATTCTATTATGTCGGGATATGACTAAATTCCCATATTATAAAATGATTTTCAATAAAAATTGCTCTAATAAATTGTAATTTATTAATCGAGTATAGTCATTGTTTTTAGTTCTCTTCATTGTTTTTTCCATAAGTATAGTAAAATAAATTTTTTGTTTTTAAGCTCAAATATTTCTATTATTTTGCATACAGTTTTTCAATACATCACATGTCTATTTGAATTTTAGTTAAAGATGATTATTCTACTTATATTACGATCAAAAATCCTTTTTGTTGATTTCAAACTGTTTTCATTTTCCATGCATCAACAAATTTAGCTTATAATTTTTGCATTCAAGGCAGTAGATAATTATGATTGTATCTTAGATTGTTGCATGATTTTTTTTTTATTTCATTCTAAGTTTATTCTGTTTTATTTTTATTTTAGTTGTCGTTTACTTATGCCTGTATGTAGGATAATTGTCTTTTGTCTATACCTTGACCTATAATCCTTCTTTATATTTTCTTTATTATACTTTGATTGACTGGTATACTGTTTATTTTATCTCATCTTCGAACTTCTGTTTACGCTATTATTTTTTTATTATCATTTGTAATTACAATTTTTTCAAATAATTCTTTCGCTATGAGTTTATGTTCATTTTCGTTGTACCTATAGCTGAAATCTCGTTGGTTTACAGTTTGATTTTCAAGCTGTAAATCTTGCTATTTTTGCTTATTTATATTTTATTAATTTTTTTAAAGATTAATTTTAATTTAAACCAAAGATTTTTTTATTAATTTTTCTATTGATTATTTTTGTTCAGGTTGGCATAAAGTGATTTTAAATTAAAATCTTATGAATTTTATTCTTTATAATAATCATTTGTTTTAATTATTTATAATGTTACCATCACTACTATCATCATATAATAAAAATGATGGTTTTTGTTAAAATATTTTTTTATTAAATATAGTAAAATAATAATATCATACGCTTTCTAAAATAAAATTGATGTGCTAATGAATTGTTTTTTTAACAATTTTTAAATGAAGTGTTTTGATAAATAGATGCTTTGTATTTTGGTTTTATCTCTTGCACATTTCTGAAGTATAAAATATTCTTCAGTACTTTAATCAAAATAGGATGCTAGTATCTTTGAACAAAAGTTTTACTGTACAAATTTTACTAGAATAATAAGCAAATGTATTAAGAAGTACTTAAATATAACTAATTATTTATATTTTTTCATTATGTAATTATATTTATTGTTTTAATTTTTGTAGATTTTAAAATTTATGATTAACTGATTTCTTTTTTTATTTTTTAAAGTTTTTTATCATTTTTTCATTTAAAAATATTAATTCGTATTATATTTGTGTTTAAAACTGAAGAAATATATTTATATTAAATAATGCAATAATATTATAAATAAACACTATCTTATATATATAATTTTATTTGATTTCAATATATACAATTAATTTCAATACTTCAAGAATTAATTTTCAGGTACTATTTATATTTAGTTATTATGTGATAAAATAAAAAATTTATTTATTATATTAATTTATTAAAGATTAATTATTATATTAAAATCCAAAAATTAAAGTATAGAAGTATTTTAGTTAATGTTTTAATAGAAAGAAAAGTATTATCATTTTATATTCATTATAAACGAATTTATATTTAATTATTAAAATGATTATTGATCTATGTAAATATATTTTATAATTATATAACTATTTTTGCTCTTACATAAGTGCACATGTGTTCAATTAAATATAATTATTTGAATTTTTTAAAAATTCTTCATTGATACTTTTTTATTCATTACCAAACTTTCATAAGAATATTATTCCATATTAATCAGTAGCAGAAAATACGCGTAAACTGCGTGATTAAAAGGAAGGGAATAATAATTAAATTATGAAAAATTACCAAATTTAAGAAAAAAAGAAGAGAAAATATATAAATTAATCACTTGAAAAGATAATTGTAGATAAAGAATAAAATCATCATAAGGACACTTGAAGGCTTATTAAAATCGATGAATAATTATTATATAAATTCTAAGTGCGCAAATACCCATATTAAGCTTTCGTAGCGAAAACTGAACTCTTTGAATAGAATCCTACTATCTTCGAGGTCTATTCATAATTAAACTGAGAGTTCTTAATATATTTTGAATAAATATGTTGAAAGATAAATAGGATCGAATTTCCTTATTATACTTTAACAATTAACGTTTAATTTTTTATGAAAAACTTTTTAATTTAAATATTCAAAGGAATTATTTATCAAAACTGAAAATTAATTACTATTAGTCAATTAAATTGAACATGTTATAAGTTAGAATTAAAAACATTTGTAATGAAATCCGAAATTATACAGAAAACTAAAGAACTAGAGATAGATGAATGAGTGAATAAAATGAAAGAGAAAATGAAGTAGATAAGATAAGAAAAAAGAAGAGGAAGTACTACAATCTTCAATAGAAACTTGTTATCTACCAATAATTTTTCGTTGTAGTAGTCAGGAAATAGATAAGTAAAAGTAAGGTTGGAAAATTATAGACAAATAGTTAGAGCACTAGTCAAACATAAAAGAATGCAGACAAAAAGCCTTACTAGAGTTATATTCTCTTTTATTCCTCCTTAAGATTTTATATCTGTGACAACACTCGAAAAAAAGAGAATAAGAAAAAAATCTTGATGATCAGAATCATTATCTCACTATATATATATATATATATGTATCTTTGTATTTCTACCTCTCTTTTTTATTTCAGTTGAAGTTTTAAATCTTCGTATATAATAAAATCTGATTTTTTGTTTTATTTTTGTTCATTCTTTAAAATTATAAAAATTGAAAAAATGTTTTCTAAAATATTATATATAATACGTGTATCAAATACATGAAAGTATATATTAAATTAGTACTTAAATTA
Source organism: Dolichoris vasculosae (assembly GCA_018907195.1). NCBI lineage: Eukaryota > Metazoa > Arthropoda > Insecta > Hymenoptera > Agaonidae > Dolichoris > Dolichoris vasculosae. The sequence goes on along the minus strand of JACCHY010000014.1, from coordinate 2,895,946 downwards.
TTGTTAATTAAATGAGCTGTTAACTTATATTATATTATTTATTTTACATATTCGTACATATTAAATATTATTTTAATAATAAAATATTAAAAATCATTGATAAAGAATTCATACTCAAAATATCTAATTCCTGTTTTGATAGTAAATGATAACGAAATATATTCATTTTCTTTTGTAAACAAAAACATTCCAGATCAGATTATCAACATAATTTTCATATTCTTTATAACAATTTATTATAATTTGACACTTGAAAAGAGTTTAAGAAAAGAATTAAAGAAAACAATAAATATTCACAGCTGGGAAATAGCTTCTTAGTGGAATTAGCAATAAAATAAATCAAAATTATAAAAAACAAATTAAATAACTAAAAAATAATACTAGATAATACTGGAAGAAATAAATAATTTGAAAGCGATAGTAAAGCTAAACAAATAATATATGAATAAATGGATGTACCAGTGTGTATGCACAAAATATAGGGATAATAGGGGCTTTATTAATAGATACCAGAATAAGGAGTGATACATCTAGTGTTAATACAAAAGAAAATACATAATAAAAAATATGTTACATTACTTCATAAAAATATTCATAATTTTAAAATTAAATAATTTCTAAAAAATCTCAAAAAGGAATATAATCTTATCAGAAAGTAAGTTAATATACCATTTTATAACCATTGCAGTTGATGAGTAAAATTATACATTATAAAACAAAACCCCTAACATCTAAACAAAATAAAATATACATAATAATGTATAACAGGCTTATGACTAACTATATAGCAATAAATGCAGACGAAAACATATTCTAGATTGTAACAGAAAACGAAAAAATTGTAAAGAAAATAATAATATAATAATATTTAAAAGAAGAGATTACTAAAGAAAAAAATATAAGTAGCCCATACAAAATATTCTTAAAAGTAAAAGTATTAATAAATAAGATGAAGAGTTGTAATATAAAAATAAAGGAACCAATGCAAATTATTGAAATAAATAAAAGGGTTAAATATATCAATTGAATATGAGGAGGGTAAATTAGAAAACATACTAATAAGAAATACTGAATATGATAAATAACTATTGGAAATTATCTCCAAAGAAAGTAAGAAAAAACAAAAAAATAATATAATGTTCTAGCCGTTTAGGATCCCTGTTCCCCGTTACATTATCAACAAGTAATTAAATGTATTGACACTTACTGCCTCTAGCCCGTTTATTTGAAGATGGTTAGTTTCATTTTAGATTTATATAGCAGCCGACTTATCCAAGTGAGCTACCTATAATAAGTTTATGTACCTAAGGAGTTTCGAATAAAATACAGATGCTGAGTAATATATATACTTCAGAAATAAAGAGTTCGTTATATTTGAACGATTCCTCTTCGTCGTTCGTTTTAAATATAAATTCAATTTCTAAATATATAATACATAATTATATTCTTAATTATATTTTCAGCGATTCAATTCAAATTCAAATTATAATTCAAATTATAATTCAAATTATATTAACAGCAAAGATAAATAGTAAATGAAATCTCATTTCAACTTCGATAAAATAACGTAAAACAAATTTAAATTGTATGTATCATTTTAGTAAGGTTTATACGATATATAATAGAATCAAATACCTTATCAAAAATATGATTCCTATATATGAACTTTTAGGCAAGATTGTCAAAGATGTTGGAGTAATTAAATTTGTAAAATATTCACAATGAGATAACTATTGTAGAACCAATAAAATTTGTTGATATACTAATGAATTAATATTTTATAGGTTCTATAATTTTTATATATCAAATTATACAATATCAAATAAGCAATATTCTTATTAAGTATGAAAATAATGAATCCAGATAAATTTTATTATTTAATAAACTAAATTATTTGAAATTATTTTTTAAATACAATTAAAAATAGAGAAGCTAGTTATTCAAAATATAATAAATATAATTATACTGAACATTATTATAAAGTTTAATTATTACAGATTTATTTTGATTAACTCTATATATAGAGCAATCTTCATATATAAATATTTATCTAAAATTTATTTATGTGTGATAAATTGCTTAACAAATTTTGGTAGATTATATTGATTACATTCGCCATTCGTATAAGTAATTCAGAAAATCTTCTAGTCTTAAATTTTTATTAAATAATTTCAGAGCAATTTAAATTATTTATTTTCATTTCTCAATATTAAAGCTATCAATTTTCATATTTCTTCTAGTATGCAGTTTTAAATTAATCTTTGCATTAAAAATGTATGTAACATTTTTATTTAGAATGATTATGTTATGAACTTATATTTTTCTTTTTTATATGCGATTAATATATGTTTTTTTCAATTCACTTATTTTAAATGTATTAAACTATTTTTATTCTATATGTTTTTTAAATTTCTATACTATAAAATTTTAAATACTATTTAATTTGTCAATTTGATGTTATTAGCAGAGTGATATTGCTTTCCTGCTTGAAAGTGCGAGACTACTCTGGCCACCAGATTTGTTTATGAGAGATGTCTTACGATAATAAAACGGACCGGGAATATCAGGTAATCGGAAAAAGGTCAAATTTTACGATTAAAATATCGAGAAAGTTAAGACAGCGAGGCATAGAAATACTAAGAATCCGCTAGAGTCAAGGAGCGGCACGAGAAGCACGAAAGGGTTAAATAGACGAGAAGCAAGGAAATTAAAGGAATTTTCGGTCCGCTACTCTGCCGAAGCGGATGATACTTTAACGCACAACCGAGAACTATGTGAACGCGCGTAAAGAAATCAAAACGCAATCCAAAATTACCTATGTACACGTTCGGACTACGAAATAAATTGTGAAATAAATAAATTGATTAAAGAAAAGTAAGAATGTGTATTTTATCCTCAATACATTTATTTAATTTCTATTTTGCAAATAAAACTTAAAATATAATGATTATATTACATTATCAATAAATAATACTTGAAAACAAGTATAAGCATTAATTAATTAATAAAATTCTTCATTGTTTTGAACCTTGGAATTGCTATAATCTGCGTGAAACTCTTTTCGTAGTTCTTTACAAGCTTTTAGTTTTATCTGATTTGAAAATACTTTTCATTTTATTTCCAAGTAAAATTAGGAAGGTAATTCATAATAATATTAATAAAAAATAATACAAACATTTCATAATTATTAAATAACTTTATTTTCAGTTTATTTGTTATTTTAGTAATTCTGATATGTATTTTTACAATGCTGATAAAATTAAATACTGTATTCAATACTAATATTTTATCATATATATCTGTTAATTAATTATTAATGAACTAATGCTAAAGTGACGCAGTACTGTTTCTTAATTCCTTTTATTAGTTTGGAACATCAGTTTTCGTGCATTGTTGCATCTGCCAGGAACAATATTTCATCAATTACTTAATATTATCATATTATCATGTTTAAATATAAAATAGACTTTTTTATTAGTATTTCAAGTTATTTATAATACACGATAATTTTAAAACTACTTAGTGTTAATTCATATTGAAAGATTTTCATATTTTTTAATTTGTTTCCAAAAAAAAATTATTCACAATTCATGTTGACTGCGTTACGTACATAGTAAGTTTAAAAATTACATAAACTAGTATACATATGTACGTTTACTTTTCTATATAAAATTCGATCAAAATAGTAAAATATAAATTAATTACTCAAAATTATTACCTTTTTCATTCAAGAAATTTGTAGCATTATATTTATATCTTAAATATATTTATTTTTATTTTTAAAATAATTGAATAAAAAAATACTAAAAATTATTTCATATAGTGTCTGTTGGGGTTGAAATGATTCGTATTCTACTTGATGTTGTTACCAATTATTTATTTATTACAAGTATTTATTTATTACAGTATTTATATATTAACAAAGTTATTTTCGGCATATATTATAATGATGTCTAATAATATATGTATGTAAATATCGCGTATAATAGTTTGATAACAAATATATAATTTGTATTCTCGACGATGTTTCTATCTGTATATAAATTATAAGTTTGACATCGCTAGGTCACATTCTCTTATATATATTTGCTTCCCCTTCTGACTTTCTGCCTTCATTTGTTTACCGTCTTCCAGAAATCGTACTTTGACAAGGCACCCTTTGTTCTATATGTCACATAATTCTCGGTGGCGTAATTTCCCGGTCCTGTCTGTGCGTCATACCACTGTTTATCCCACTCCTGTGATGCATCCGTTGTGTACGCTCTTTGGTAGACCAGACTCCTGCTCGCATGCCTGGATGGGTCCTCGTAATAACCCGTTCTCGCCTTTCCTCTTCGGGGCCGCTTTAAGTCACACGCCATCGTCTTCGGGGTCACGCCTCCTTCTTCCAGCGCAATGGCAGGCCCGTCTACAGATCGATAATCCCTCCTTGTCCTCTACGCGTGTTGACTCTCGGTTTACTATATGTGACTCCGAGTCGCTCGCAATTTCCTCTAAATAATCCCCTCCACGATAGATACTTTACGGTGACGCGTGCATTCCTTGACCCCCGCAGCGAGGCGCACTAGGCTAGCATTGCACCCCGATCGGAGCTCAGCAAGGATATCTCATTACTCCTCGCCTCTCCGAGCTCCTAGAGGCGAGTTTGCTTTTACGATTTCTTACGGATTGCGGGCGCCCCATATTTTGAAGAGTGGAAATGAGCGACCCGTTGTCCACCTCTTGACGGGGTCCGGGTAATTTCATCTGTTTGTTTATAATTTTTTCTTAGCTCACCTTGTCGCTGTTTAAAACCGTTTCGCTTTACTCTGCCTCTCGATGTTTTCTATTTTCAACAGTTACTATTATTCATATATACTATAATACATTATAAATATAAATTATAAATAATAAATAATTCAATACAAATAATATTTTTTTTTCAATGCAAAAAATTGGCCTTATATGATGAATATTTACAAAAAAATATTTTTAAATATTTTATTCCCTATATTACAACAAAAAAACTTGTGTTTTTAAATAAAACTTTCACATTTACTACATTTGATTTATTTGATATACTAAAATAGTAAATCCGTTTGTAAAAGAATTTCCTGTAACTTATACATTTTTAATAATTGTTTTCATAATATTTTTTTAAATAAAGTATTCTAATAAACTTTGTCTAATAAATTGAATTCATGAATTACTACTAACCACAATGCATAATATAATTAAATGCATGGTTTGCAAGTATGGTTTTTAGAATTTCAAATTTAGGTTATATTTAGTTAAAACTTATATAAAAATATAATTATTAACTTTTGCAACAGGTTATTATTATAAGTTGATTTCATAACTTAAAGAAAAATACTTAATATTAAAGCATTTGTTTTAATTAATATAATCCTAGTAAATTAATATCATACAAGTCGATGAGAATTTAATTATGTAAATTTTAGGTATAGGAAAAATTAAATAAAATAGATTTTTTTTTTAAATGAAACATTAAAAAACAAGTTACTAATTAGCTAAAAATAAACATTGAAATAAAAGTAGATTCAACTTAATAAAAAAATACAACGTATGAGAATAAGAATTAATTAAAATAGACGTAATATTTATCCTAAGATAATTAGATAAACATCATATTTTTAAAACTCACTGTATTTTTGTGTTCAGTTCATAAATTTATTTTTTTCAAAATTTTATATAAAGGTCGACTTTTCATCTTATTTTTGAATATTTATTAATAGTCAAAGACTTATAAAAAAGAAGAAAGAAAGTACATAAAATTTTTTTTATAATAATTTAAAAAAATATATAATTATAAATAACTTGAGAATAATTATTAGTTGGCATAAAAATTTTAATAGAAAAGATATTCAAATTTCATTGTAACAAAATAGGTTTAATGAGCTAAAATTCGAAAAAACATTCTACTTTTATTTTCAAACAAAAGTGACTTTTAATGTTTAGAATTATATTAATTATTTGATTTGTATTAATTATAAGAAAAATAAAAATTTCAATATTTTATTAACGTATATTTGTATTTAAAAAACTTAAAAATTTTAAGAAGAATTAGGATTTAACCAACCGAAAAAGTAAAATTTATAATTAATCAGAAAGGTTATATTTTGTATTTTAACATTGATTATATTTTACGTATAAAAATTATGGAATTAATTGTAATTGAAATATTAGAGAAATCTCTATTTAAATATCTAAAATGAATAATCTATAAAATATAATTTATAAATGTATACTAATTATAAATTATATTTATAAAACAAAATTTTATTTCTTCTTGAGGATATAAAATAATGAAATATAATATAAAAGTTTATTTTTAAATAAAGTTTAGTATTTTTTTTTTTAATAAAAATTATTGATTAAATGAAATTTCCCTCATACACTTAAAATTCAAAGTAAAAAGTCTCCATTATCATGCGTTATTGCGCTTAGTATCACAAGAAAGATAAAAATAAAAAAAATGCTGAAAAACGGAAGTATTTATGTGTAGAAATAGTAGCGAAACAGTCAAATTAAAATTCGATGGTTACCTATAAAATTCACAATGCCATAGTGACTATAGCAGTTAAGCCTCAATAATTTTATAACGTTCGCAATGTGGTGACCTTGGAATTTATCGTTTTGTGTATTTCTAAGTGATTTTCTACACTATTGAGATGTACTTTTTTCATAACTGATAATGAAGCAAAATTCATACTTATAAGCTCTTTAAACATTTTGATTCCAAAGTAGACAATTTTTTATTTTATTATTTGTATAGGTACAGTTGAAAATCATTGCGTGTGTGTATGGGTGTGGGTGCGCGTGTGTGTGCATGTGTGTGCATTTCATAATTTAATTTTTATTTGAATAAATCATAAAAAGTGTATGATAAGTTTAATTTATAATAAAGTACGACAAAATATGTATAGTTCAACAAAATTATAGTCACACTTTTACAGATCTGTTGTTTTATATTTTTTACTTGTAAAAAGAATATAATAAAATATGTAACTAATATAAAATTGAGTAATATTTTGTTTACATTAATTTCACTTCTTCCTATTTAATAAATTTATTGCGAGTTATAATAAAGTTGAGAAATAAACTACAAATACAAATTTATATTTCAATTATTTTTATCAATCCCTTTTTGTATTAAATTACATTTTAATTTAAGTATGAAAAATAAAAATATTATACTTATTGAATTATTAGATAACGAAAAACTATTACAAATGATTATTAATATTGTTGTATACAGAAATCCGATTTAATTGATAGTTCAATCCCAGGTTTCAATCTCCGAGTCATCAGATCGTTTTATTTTATATAAGATACTAGATTGCGTTTTCTTTCATACCCTCAAGTTTCTTGGTTTATTCTTTCTTAGCGCAATGTCTTGTGGGTTATCGATACATTATTATGACTGCTTTATCATAAATGTCCATTCGGTTTCGTCAATGCGTTGAATATTCACATTTATAAAAAAATTTGCATGTGTTATAAAGTTCATTCTTTTACTATAATTAAAATATTTCTAAAAAGAATTTTAGTAATTGGTTATTATTTATATTATATATATATACTAAAATTATATATTTTATTATAATTAGATTTAGAATAATATTCTTCATAATAATATAATATTATTATACAATACTATGAAATAATTATGAAATAATCATAAATGCTTCGTTAAATTCAGATTTTATATATTCGTCAAAAATACAAGCATTATTTTAAAATTTATTTAATTGAAATTCATGTTGAATATTTTACATTTAATTTTTTTCATGAATATATATATTTTTTAAAAAAATATAGTTTTAAGAAATTTAAAGAATATTTGAAATAATTAAAATATACCGCTTTCCATAAATTCTTTTTTTAAAGTAAAAAATTATATCAAAAAAATAATATTATCTGTAATTATTAATTATAAGTTAATCAATTTAATATATCAATAGTAATGATTTAAATGAAAAATTGAATATATTTTGTGATAGAAGTTCAAATTATATTTTAATTTAAACCTTCAAACAAATCTGATATTGTTGCTTAAATTGACCTTACTGAATATCCTTGAAGCTTAAGCCAATTTTAAGTTTAACTTTGGCCTTTAGGACCTTGATCCTCTAACTAATCTAACTCGAGAGATGCCTTTAAATCGATTTTAACTTAATTGTATTTGATTGACATTAAATCCCAAACTGAAATTTTATGAACGTACTCTAGAAAATTCAATTTTCTTTTTAAACTAGTTTTAAGTATCCTTTTTTTAAATAACATATTAATAACATAATTTATGTAATAAAATTTTTAATAAGTGTTAATAATTCGAAATTATTATCTATTAGTCTTTTATTATTAGACTTATGCATGGTCAAAAAAATCATATATCTTACTTTTCAAGTCTTTTTTCTTTCCGTTGTTGTTAAAGCGTCATCTTAACGTACTGTTGTGCATCATTTTCCCTTATTTTACGCTGAATCGTCTTGGAAAGATCACAATCAATGCAAATAATGAGTTCCCTCTTTTTTCCATAGTATATATTGTAAATCTTATTTTGAACTTTTTTTTCATTCATTTTATCATATACGCTATTTTAGCAAACTTTATTCACCAAATAAATATCAATTAAAGTATATCTGAACAAAATTATTCAAGTCAAACAATTCACTGTAAGTGATACAATTTTTTATGCATCTTCGTATTATTTATTTGTTTATTTTAATTAAATTGATTATGTTACATACTAAGACGTATATGAAACAATAGTGAAAAGTTGTTACTCTTTCAATTATTATCATAGAGCAATGTTGCTGCTATTATAGTTAGACATATTAAAGTTTATTTAAATCACATATTATCATTTAAATAATTAATTGAAATAATAAAATATATTAAGTGCTTTTATGTATGAGTTGATATAGTATTTTCATATTTTTATCTATCTATTTTAACGAAATTATTAATTAAATAATCGCTAAGAAAAAATAATCACATATTAGTGTTAGCCTCTGATTAAAGGATGATACACTATTAATACACTGTTAACTTGTTTTCCAGAAATATATAACTTAGATATTTTATACATCAACGTGTATGTACTAATTTATATATTCATTTAAAATAGTAACATAAAAACTTTCGTTGAAATACTAGAGAGAACCGAATAATATTTTTTATTTTTACGCTACAACTAATTGCGTATTAGATAATCACTGTCTTTTTATTTTCTTTAATTATCATCAGAAATCATTTATCGTATTATCTTTTAACTTATGTAATTATAGACTTTATTCAAATTCATATTAATTCTATCGATGTTAAAATGTAGAATAAATGTGATGGCATATTTCTTCATAAAAATAACAATCTAATATGCATTATCATTGTTGTAAACAAGAAGTTTCATAATATGAAATTATTATTAAATCTAGTTGTTTAATTTTATATTTATTTATTTATAGAATACTTTTGTAAATAAAATACTGAATTCGAATTACAATAATTATTTTTATAAAATATTAATTTATATTCTATTTATAGTGAGAAAAAGAAATTTTTATATACTTTTGGGAATAAAACATAGAAGCTTCATAATATTCATTATACAATATTCAACAGATAAATTTTTACAAAACACAAGAAAACTCATATGTAATACTTTATAACGCTATTTATAAAAATTTTAAAAGGATTATTATAACGTCATCTGTAAATTCTTCTAGACAATAAGTTTTGTTTTACCGGATAATAAACACGTTCATTATTTTTTAGTATATTAATTATGCAGACGTATTTAAAATTTATCAAATTAAAAATAATGAATTTATATAACTACTAAAGTTTTAAGTAACAAATGTATTTATAAATATTAAAAGAATAATAGAGAGATTGCTTTATTAATAGGTATCTGCTTTCAATTTATTCTAAAATAAATTCCTCGTATTTTATAAATATCAAATTCTTAATTATTATTGATAATAAGTATTATGAAATTTTTACTAATCTTTCGTGATACTTTTGAATTTACAAATTAAATAAATAATTTTTTAATTTAATATTTATATATCGTTTAGATGGCATATTGAAACCTATTAAAAAATTTATTTTTTAATATTAGTGTATAACTTATAATATATTTTATTTTAAAATATTGTAAATCAAATTTTATTTTAATTATTCTTAAACAGTTAATTTTGTCTTAGATTATATACTAGCAAGAAGATAAGAATAAAATATTTATTTGTTTTTCTGAACTGTTTCCACTCATTCTACTTCGACCAAATATAAATTACCCTTAATTTAAACAATAAAATTGAATTTTTTAAAGAATCCTTTTGAAAATTTTTTATATTAAAAAATTTTAATTCATAATTTGTAAAACATAAGGAAAAAATTTTTTTTAAAAAAACTTGATTTATTGTATTGTTCTATTTAAAAATATATTTTTAAATCATAAAAATTCTAGTTTCTTATTTATTAAGTTTTAAATACATTAAAATAATTAAATTGATTTAATATTAGAGATAGTTTGTATTTTGATTAATTTTTTTATTATTATCTTTAAAAAATTTCATTTATTGCAAGACATACTGAAGCAAAACTAATTTAATGACTATTAGATTCATTACTATCAGATATTCTAAAACCTTTATAATGCCCAATGTAGGAAAGAATTGTAAATTAACTATAATTAATAAAATAAAAAAGAAATTTGGTAATTTAATTATATATTGCTTATTTATATTTATGCATCAAAATATATTGACAAATTGCATAAGAAAAATATTTAGAAGAAATTTAGGTGAAGCCATATTTTTAATATACTTATTTCAATCTATAACATCTACTTCATTTTTAATTTTATTATATTTATAATTAAAAAATTATTTTATATATTTCATTATACTTCGTTTTTTCAATATATTTTTATTTGTACCGATCAGTAATGTAAGTTCTTATTTTGTGACAACTACATTAATAATTTTAAAAGAAATATGTAACATGGATAAAAATATATGATAAATTTGAATCTTTAAAAGTATTAAATGGATATTATTTAATTATAAAAATACATTTGATAAGAACGAACCAGTTTTTTTAGAGATAATAACTCATTTCAAGCCGTCCTAATGATAATTTTTTCATAAATTTTTAATATTGAAATGTTTTAGAACTAATGGCCTATAATATTGTTTTATATAATATATATAATGGTATATTCTTTGTACTGTACATAAATTATATATATATATATATATATGTACGTTTCATGTGTCATAAGTAATAATAATTTTAATAATATACTAATAAAATGAATAAATGTTTCTTATTTTCTTATTGTATTAAGATTTTTTCAGATTATTAAGAATTTTCCAATTTGGTTCAAAATAGTTGATTAAGATGGTTTTTTCATATTTATTTGAAATAAGAAAATTTGTTTCGAATCAATATGGAATATAAAAAATTACAATGAAATGTTAAATTTTCGTCATTAAAAATATTATATTAATTTTTGTAAAACTGGATGTATAATAATTAGGTATTATATATTATATATTAACATTTATTCACGATTCCTCATATAATATATGTGTAAGTCTTCTGCTGTTTTACTGTCATAATTACATATTGACACTTTTCATAATCTTCTCAAAAAATGACTTGGAGAATGATTTTTCATTTATATTTTAATCTCTGCTTATTATCTCTAATTGCCTCTCTTTTACTAATGCTACATTATAGTTTTGCCGTTATTTTAATTTGATTTTTCTATCGGTATTTTTACACAAGTATATGTTGAATTTTGGTTAGTGAATTAATTTTGATGCTAATTGGCGCGACGCTTCTTAGTTATAATATTAATGCATTGATAGTACAACATTATATTAAATTATAAGAAGTCATATATCTATTTATATTTATAGACACATATTGTAAAAACTTGGTTTTTTTAATTTCATGACTGAATAACTCATTCTTCAAACAAAAGAAAATAAGTTGAGAAAATAGTCAAAAGAAACATCGAGCTAATATTCGAATTATATCATAATAGTTATACTAAATAGATAATTAAAAATCTAAGTATTGAAATTCGTATACTTATGTGTGTATGTATGTATGTATTTTTCTCAGGCAAGTGCAATATGTAAAAGCGATAGATAAATCTTTAGTTAGTTAATTTTACGTTTTGTGGTTTACGTATATCTGAATAAATACTAGCTCTTGTAGAGTCAGATTATAAACCTGATTATTATAATCACCAATAAAAAAATTTCGCATTTCAATTAAATAATCAAGAAAATTTTAGTTTAATTTTAAAGATATATTTTTGTTATTGGCATAATTAATAATTAATTTACTGTGTATGCTCAATAATTATTATAGAAACATTGTAAGTTGTATAAAATATTATAATTATAAATTTCTTTTCAATAGTATTATAGTAAAATTTAAATTCTAATAATTTATAATTAAAATGTTTAAGGTCATAAAAATTGCTATAAATTCAATGCCAGAATTTTACTAAGCAGAGAAAAATTATTGAATTGAATAATTTAAATGAATTATTTTTACAAGTAAGAATAACTTTTTTTAAATTTTAATGTTTACACCAAACATAAATATTAATTTTATTTAAGAGTTTCATGTATATAATTTTCTTTCAATATATTAATATAAAAATTAAATTGAGTTTTATTTCCATTGATATTTTCAATTATTTGTAATATATATTTTAATATGCGTCAATTAAATTGTAGTGACATGAAAATTTGATATTATTGAAAGGACTGTATTATGACAAAAATGTTAAAATAGTTACTTTTAATATAATATATAAAATTAAAATATCAAAATAAATAACATTTATTCAAAGAAGAAAATATGTAGATAATTAGAAAGTATGTTCCTATCATCGATCGAAACATTATTTCATATTTATATCAAAACTAGATACTAAGAATTGATAAATTGCTATAAATTGACAGCCATTTGAATTCTTAATAGGACACAATTTTAATTTTTTTTAAATTTTTATGACACCATTTTACATTACCTATATTGAAGACCTCTTTTCTATGCAACACTTAAAGTTCAAGTGTGTCCATATTCATAAATGAATGGCTTAAATGCAAAACCATGAAAATTTATTCGTTATATATGATTTCCAGAATATTTTCAATTTTTTCTATTATTAGCAAATACATTAAGTAATTCTATTAAATTCTTGAATTTATAATTTGAAGTATTTATGACTACTGTTGAATATTTTATATATTAAACTGGATCGTTTCTTGCAAATATTTTGTGTACTTAAATACTTTTTTAATTTAAGATAACATCAACATTTATATTATTAATTAAAGAAAAATAATTAAAAATATAGATAAATACCCTTTATATTATCTTAAAAAGGTGAATTCTATTAGTTTAGAAATACAATTACAGTAAAATTAAGTGTTTTACGAGTTAAGTTTTTTATAATTAGATTAGTAATAATTAATAATTATACAATTATAATTATTATATCCATGTATTTAAATTTAAAAAACAAAAATTAATCATTAGCAATATTCTTCATCGATTATTTGGTCTAATGAATTCACTTTAAAGAGCAATAATTTAACTAGATTTTTTATTGTTTTAAATAAGTTTAAAATTATGTTTTTACTATTAATACAGTTACTCTTTATTGTTTAATATATTTTTCAGTTAAAATTCTAATAACACTTCTAATAACAATTTGAATAAAAATTCTAATAAAAATTTATTATTATAATTATATTGAAAAAAAGTTTTTCAATATCCAAATTTATAAGATATAAAATCTTTAATCTAAATTTTAAGAATTATATTTTTAATAAATATATTTATGATTCTAATGATTTTAGATAGAATCTAATGTACAGTTAATTAAATAGTTAATGAAAGAAAGTAAGTGATACTGTAAACATTTTTGACTAAAAGAATTTATGAATATAAAGCATATTTCGTAGAGAGCAACCAGTTTTAGTTTGATTCAATTATCTTTATTCATACAATCTGTAAAAACTTAAAAATGAATTTATAATTATATTAATACTTTTAGAAAGTTATGGATATAATAATGTAGTTTTTAAACGAAACTAGATAATGATTTCATATTTATTTTATTATTCATTTTTTTATATTTAAATTTTTAAGTAACATATATATATATATATATATATGCATAAGTGTTATTATGAAGTAATTTAAAAAATAAAGTTTTTCAAAATAATTAATTATGAATATATGCTATAAACAAAATAATATCTGCAGAAAGAAACTTATATTTCTTGAATGATAAATATAAAGAATTCTGTAACTAAATGTTGATTAAATATATAATAAATAATAATATTCAAATAAAACTATTAAAAATAAAAACAATTATAGAAATATTTCAAATATTTTTAAATTAGATTACATAAATTTATTTGACTAAATTTTTTATACGAATAACTATATTATTGAGACTTAAATTTTATAGTACTGCTATAAATCTCTTTTCTATGTAGAAAATTTGGTATGAAATATATACTGTGTATATATCCTATGCATTTAAAAAATTCACGTTAATAAAATTGTGAGCGTATAAATAGGAAGAACTAGTGTTTATTTGAATTCGTCGTTCAATTAATTTTTTCTTTAAATAACTTATTTAATAATTTCGGTAGATTTCCAGTAGTTGCAAACATTCAATGGTTGGTTGTTTGTCAATTGACTGCTTTTTTCATACTTTTTTCATGATTTACAACGCATATTGTATTTGCTTGGTCAAGTATTAACTTAATTAATTTTCAAATTCATGTATCTAAATATCAGGATTTCTCCAGCTTCATGCGAGAATTCGTGTCAATCTTATCACAAAGTTACATATATGCTTACAAGACATGATAGATATATTTTCTCATAAATTTATGAAAAAAGAAAAAATAATAGACATAAGCTGTAATGGATAATATTAGAAGATATCATCATTACTGAAATGCATAAATTAATTAGTGAATAACGGAGAATTCTATTAGTTTATTTACTCGTACAACAAAACATTTGGATGTGCGAATCGCGAATCAGTTAACCATCAATAGAATCAGATTAATAGTCGTCAACTGACCGTTGGACCATAAACATCGGAACGCTGTTAACACAAATATAAATTTAAAAAAGTAAAAATTCTAAACATTAATAATGTAGCCTAGCACATTAATATATAATTATTGTATTAAGTGTTAACTTATAGAAATAATAAAAATTTACAAATAAACAAAAAACTGTTTTTTAATATCAGCAAGATAGTGTTGGTAATTAATAATAATAACTAAAAAAAGTTAATAAAAATAAATAATAATCTATTACATATAAATGATGTAACACAAACCGTCATAGCATCAACAAATGGGTTACAACAAAAAATCTATACAAAAAGTACATCACAAAAAAGAAAAAGATCAAAAATAGTACTATCACCAAATAATAATAAAATGTTCCAAGTAATTGATAGACTTCAAGAGAAAATAACAAATATAAGGTATTATGAAAATATTATTAAAAATTTGAAGGATGAAAATAATAAATTAAATATATTAATTAATGATAACAAAACAAATAATAACAATAATGAAAAAGAAGCTTAACAAATACATAATACATCTATTAAAAATAAATTTGCAATATTAAAAACTGAGAATGTAAAAATTGAAACAAATGATTTCAAATGCAAAATATTAGATGAAATAGGAAAGAAAAAGAAAAACAGAAACACAATTGAAAAAGAAAAAAGCCGCCGAAACTAATAATACAAATAAACAAAGGTCCAAGAAGCCATTATTCATGGCAATTGAAGAGAGCATGGCAATAATGGTTATTTCGAGCGAGTTGACCAACCGTCAACGAAATAATAATAAACCTCCACCTATAAACATAGTATTCCAAGCTCAAAAAACAGTAAAACTTTTACAATCTAACACAAATATAAATGATTATAGCATAAAATACATTCATAATAACACACATATGTTATATCTTAAATCAATCGAAGACTGACAACACTATAAAAATATTAAAAAATACAAAAACAAATTACTACACGTTCACACCAAAATAGGAAAAAAATCATAGTTATTAACTAAAAAAAGTATTAAATAAACATTACAATGAAACGGAAATTTTTAATGAATTGAATAACTTACAAATAGAAAAATAAAATATATTAAAATAGAAAGATTTAAAACAGATAATTCAATAAAAAATAATATTTTACTACCCATTTTTCTAGTACAAAATTCACCAAACAGTAATATAAATAAACTGCAAAATATAAAATATATTCAATATCACAAAATAAAATAAAAAAAAATAATTTAAAAAAATATAATTCAATGCCATAATTGTCAACTTCTGGGCCATACGTCACAAAATTTCAAGATGCAATACAAATGTGTTAAATGCATTAACCATCGCAAACTTGTTCAATTTAAAATAAATAAAGAAACAAAAATAGACAATAAAGAATTATATTGTGTTAATTGTAATATTTTTTTACATCCTGCTTCGTATATGGGTTGTTCAAAAGTAATAGAAATTAAAAACAAAAATAATAATAGAATCAGTAAAATAATCAATAAATTGTTACCATCAATATCTTACGCCGATATGACAAAAAACAAAGTGAAATAACAAACATATTCAACAAACAACAACAAAATATTAATAGATCGATATACACAAATACATACACAAATATTGATAATAACCAAATAATATAATGTAAACAATATAAGAAATAAAAGAAAATGTAAATAATATCCAAATTGGACAACACTTACAAATAAAAGAAATTAGAGAATCTAAAAAAAAATTACGAAGAAAACTTTTTAACAATATTCACATTATTAGAGTTCAAAATATAAAAATGTACAACACAACATTACACACTCATAGAAAAAAACCTCGTTTTTGTATTGTTATTATACATATAACTTAAACAGTGTCCTACAACATTCTTTGATATTTACTTTGTCAGTTTATTTTTCTTGTAAATGATTCTAACAAATAAACAAAAGAAATAAACGCTATTATATTTTAATATTAAATCTTATTTATCTACAATGCTTTAACTTCAAATTTCGAACATATGATATCAAATTCAACTTTAACATATTTTAAAATAATACATTACTAGAATTATTGAAAATGTAAATATTAGACGCATTATCATTCTTTAAAAACAGTTGAATAAATAAAATTTTTAAGAAATATTTCTAACCCATTTTATTTTATTTTTCATTTCCATGAAACTTTTTATACTTGATATATGTTTATAATATTTTTTATATTTAAAAATAATCTAGAATTAAAAAATAACGAATAAAAATATCAAAAACAGGTGATATTTCATAAAAGTATTAATATACATTAATTTCTAATAATACACATTATATATTCTTAAAAACATTAAGTAATCTTAAATAATCAAAATATAATTTGATAAATGATTTTTTATTCTAAAGTTTTATTATATTTTTCTGATTCAAAAAAGTTCAACAAATTAATTCATGAAGTATATCAATAAAATTTTATAATATTTAAATCTAATTTAAGAAATATGGATATATTATAACTGATACATTTTTTATGAATGTTATATTTTAATTTATACAATGCTAATGCATTGTAATAATGATAGTATTCATATATTACATACGGTTAATTTCTATAATATAATGTATTTTATTAAAAATGAAACAAGCATTCTTGATATTGTTTGCTTTTAAAATATAAAAAACTTGAAGTAAGAGTATTTGTTATATTTTTAACTTAAAATGGTAATATCTCATATATAGATCATTTTTACGAATCGATTTATATTATTACATTAAAAAATTATGTTGAAAAATGAATAATTTATGATTATAAACCTTCTATCATTACAATAAAAAGCTATAATAATATTTAAAAGAATTATATGATTGAATTACTTTTAAAACGACAAAAAATAAATTGCTAAATCTATAAAAAAATAAAAGAGTAACTGATCCGTTGAATAACAAAAACAAATGATTATATTTGTACTGAGTATTCAGTGAAGTTTTATATTACTACGGTTACTTCATTTTTGAATAACGAAATTGACGATGTGACGTACAGAAAGATAATTCATTCATTGTAAGTACACGTAAGTGTAAGAAACATTATCGAGAGACTTTATATATACTCTCGAACAAGTTTGTAAGTAATTATATGTACTAAAAGAATCAATATAATCGCCTGATTACTTTTAATATATCTAAATCTGGTAAATTTTCATATAGAAATTTTGTGATTTAAAATTTATAGATATATTTATAATATGGAAATATTAAGGAAAGAAAATATAAAAAATAAATCAGTTAAAATCATTAATTATAAAATTATGTATAGTAAATAAAAAATAAAATCATATCATCACATTTTATTTTAAAAATACAATATCAAATTATTATTTCGTTTTTATTAAGAAAATAAAATAATTTTCAATTGTTAATTATTAAGACTTGAAATTCGCAAAGCTGCTTTTGAATACATGAGGATTTTTTTTTAATTATCCGTTTTATCTCGTAATACACTTTTTTCTCATGTTTCATCTACCAGTTTATATTTTATTCATTCTTATTAGGGCATGTAAAATGCAGCTTACATAAAATCAGGATATTATTATTTTTTCTTTATTTTTGTATGCATTTTATCTAAAAACTTACATTTGCAACTTTAATTCAAAAGATTATATCTGATATATCTATCTATGAAAATCGCTTTTGCATTGTATCATTTTATAAAGCTAAAATATTTGTTAGAAAATTATCAATTAAAAAATTTATTTACGTAAATATAACTATTAATTCAAATTTAACCAATGATTACTAATAAATAAAGTAAATTTATTGAAGGATATAATCTATATTACAAATAATAGTAGAATAATGACGTATAATGTATTGAATTTAAATTAATATTGATGTAGCTAAAATTTAAATTTATATTAAACAACTTGAATAGTAAAAACCGAATCAAATTAATATATGTATATAATACACTAAAAATGAAAACTATTTAAGATTATTTTGATTTTAAAATCATACAGATTTTTTCATTTTATATTTAGTATTACGTATATCAACATCAAACTGTAAAAAAAATTATAAAATATAATAAAAGAAATATATATTGCAATAAAAATACGATAATCATTAGAATATTCACAAGAAAATATTTAGTTTTATAAGAATTTTGTTATCAACAAATTATAATGTACATTTTTCTATATACTTGTATAAAATCTAAAATAAAATTATATTTAAAGTATATAGATGAAATAGTTGTATGGTTATTTAAATTAAAAAAATATATTTACATTTAAATTTTCATACTGTCAATAAAGAGAATGAAAAAAAATTCCTCGCCCACATTATCAGTTATTTTTATTATTTAAAATTAATAAAATAGATTTATTTTACCGTTAAAATGATTAAAATGCTGTGTTCGGTACCAAAATTGAAGTACTCAGGGAGCTGATGAGGTTGTTACAATTCGCAACCTGTAAATGAATGAGTATCGAGAAAGGATTAATAAATATATTATTATATTAATAAAAAAGGATACACGAAATAAGTATTAGAATAATTCAAATACTAAACTCATGGAAATAATTGTAAAAATTGAATTTACTTTATTTCTGAAACGAATTATAGAGTATTCACTTTATTCCAACAGAGTGTCTTGCTAAATCTTTTTTTATTTTCGTTTTCTCTATCTTTCTCATTTTCCATCAATAACTTCCTTCCTTCTTTCACTTCATTGGTGCAAATTTTTTTTTACTTATTTTCTGCTTATATTCTTCTGTCTTTCCTTGTTACTTTATTTACCTCGCTCAATTTTCTCATTGTTCTTTTTCTCTTTCCAATTTTCTTATTTTTTTCAATCGATAATCAAACAAGTCAATACTCCCTTTTTTCCGACCCACGTACATTGCTCGTAAATAAATGGCGAATCCATAAATCCATAATCCATAATCCATAATCCAAAGTTCCATAAACATTTTTAAAAAAGTATTTTAAGTTCGTTCTTATAAATTTTGTACAGTTTAATCTTAAACGTAGTTCCATACAGTTTATTTTTATCAAAATTTGTAAAAATAAAAACACCTTAAAATTTGTAAAATACGTTATATCTAATATTAAAAAATATATTCTCGTTCAGTCAAATGCTTTACTTTAAAATCAAAAGCAATTATTTCGTTTATATGTTATATTTGTTATTAATATTTTAATGCTTTCTAATTCCTCTATTCATGTTTAATTTATGATTTAATTATGTTTAATTTTATGATTTAACAAGATATCTGAGTGCATCAATAAAAATCGCACTTTTCTTAAAAAATATTCTGAATATTTTTTTCTAAATTATAAATATTCCTTTAATTTTCTTTCAATTTTTAATTGAGATCATTTTCTAATAATTGAGAAATATGCTCTTTTTAAGCTTAGAAACTATGTATGAATTTTTTTATTTTAACTTTTTTTAACTTATAATTAGTATCCGAATGAACCTGCATTTTTTTAACTAAACGTTTTAAATAAATATTTATTATAATATAATTAAACATCATCTAAAGTTCAATTATTCTTTTATATGTGATTAATAAGTAAAAAATAATTTTAATCATAGATATCATCTTTTTAAATATAACTTTATAAAGAATTTATATTATAAGTATGTTCGATTAATATTTGAATAATTTTATATTTTTTAGTCTATTCTAAAAAATATATTTACTGAATTCATCTATTGAACGTAAATCAAATATTAGAATGAAATTCAGTTTAATTTAATTAGAATTATCATTAACAATTATATATATATATATATATATACATTATATATAATACATACACATATTACTTTATCAACATATTATATTATTAATCATAAAAATTTGCAAATTATATCAAATAAATAATGTTAATTAACAAGTAAATTTAAGTAATTTATTAATCGAATGTATAAAAATAATTAATTTTGTTATTAAATTTAATAAAATTGTACATAAAAATTTTCGTTATTCTTACATATATTTATATTATTTTTATTATTACTTTAGAACGAAATATTTATACCATTTTAATTATTTTTTTATAACATAATATATTCTATATATTTATTAATTCTAACTGAGAGAACAACATACATTTAGCACAAAATATTAAAAAATTAAAGAATAAATTATCTAATAAGAAACTAAGATAATGAAAATAAAAGACTCGAAAAAAATTAAGGAAAAACACAAAATGAGAATTGTATGTCGTTATATGTAATCCACACTCTCGCTTGCAAGAGCGGTACTGTGGTAATTGCTCAAGTTCTGAAGTTGTTGACATGCATATCTATCGTTGCTAAGAAGCTGTGAGATATTCCGCTCATCTTTTTCTCTCTCTTACATACACACACACTTAGTGAAAAAAGAATAGTTAAAAAACGGGAACATTACCACCTGTTCCATAACGATAGTGAGAGCATATAAAAAGTTCTTTTCAAAATTATTAATTTGATAATGTAATTTCAATTATCATTCATGTCAATCTTAAGGTAATTACTAACTTCTAGATAGTTGAAACATTGACATCTTATATTTTTCTATTTTTCCTTGATTTGTAATTTATTTTATTTAGTATTATATAAAATTAGTTAGACATATTTACTTTATGTTTAATTCATTATTTACTTTCTATTTTGATCTGAATTAATTGGAAAAAATTTTTTATGATTATTTTCTATGTTAAAAAGTTAAATAAAAATAACTATGTTAAAAAGTATTCACTAGGTATTCATTTTTTATTTCATTTGCACGATTTATCAATGACCACATATTTTTGGCTTATTTTAATTTATTAGATGAAATATTTTATTTAATTCTTATTTGTAAAACTGTATTTCATCTAAAAATATATATTATTTATTTTAAAGTATCATTGAATTAATTTTATTGATTAAAATAAAATGAAATATGTATACAATCTTTTAATATTACTAATTATTTTAATTATATTGCTTACTGTTAATTTTTGACAACATTTTTATTTTATAATTCGGCTCAAACATTATTGAATATTTTGGTAAAATTTTGATGGTAAATTAATTGTTTAAAATATAAAATAGTTAAATATTTTTTAAACGAATAAATATGTATATATATATATAATTAAATATTTTTCCATAATAGTTTTATGTTATTAATGGAATTAAAAAAGAATAATTGATATAAAAATCTTAAAAAGTATAATAAAATAAATGAGGTACATAATTTATTATTTGTAATATAATAAACTTATATGTATATATAAACATAATTTTTATTTTAATACAAAAGTATTCTTTAAACTTATTCACATCAATAAATTAAACTTCTTATTCATCTAGATAAAATATCTAAAAACGTATTATTAAAATGCTCTACTGCTATACTACTCTAGAACATTTTTTACGAAATTTCAATACTTTTAGTTTGAATAAATGGTAAAGACTTAAATATTTCAAACTAAAAATAATGCAATAATTTTGCAAGGATAAAAATTAGAAAATTAGAAGGAAAAATATGATGTTACGAGAAATGAAAACAATGGAGAAAGAATCTAGTATGTGAATACAAATGCGAAGTATAAATGAAGAAAGCATAAGTATAGAAGATGAATTCACTAAAAGCTTAAAAGAAGCATCTGTAAATTTATTTTATGCGAACTAGGTGCAAAATTAACGATACCACTTTATGAAGCTAAAATATTTTTTGCTTTACTCCTTGAAAACATATATTCTTTATTTTTTTGTCATTCATTTTCTTTACATTTCTCCATATTTTACACAATCAACAATTATGAACATCTGCGCATACAATATATAGACGAAAATGCAACAAACCTTGCAATAATATATCCTTTAGTCTTTTCTTATATGTACGTGATAAAAAAATTTAATAATTAAAACTGTAAATGATTCTAATAAATGATTAAAATAAATTTTTTTGACATGTTTTTTCAAATTTAGTGACGTATTATTAGTAACTATTTATATTATTAGTAGCAGTTTAAACATTTTAATATAAAATTATTAATAAAGTAATATTCATATAATCAAGTAATCATAGACATATATACTTTTTATTAAATAAAATGAACATTCTACATATATGAGATTAATAATTAGTTATTAATCGTTATTAAGTATCTATTTATAAAATTTAAACATTCTTCTCTAAATATAAGGAAGAAACAATTATATATATAAGAAATTATCTATTTTTATATTTCATATATTTTATTGTTATAAATAAACAGTTATCTCAAATAAAAAATTTATACTTCTCGATTAAGAAGTCTTTATATTAAATTATACATTAAATATGAAAGCATCTGAATTATGCAAAGATTTATATTATAAACAAGTAATTAATAGTAAGTAGTATCATAAATAATATATTCAAGATTTTAATATCATATTTATATACTACCAGATAGTCTTAAATTAAATTATGAGAAAAATTAAGTTATACATAAAAATGGTACAATAAACATCATAGAAAAAACTATCTTTTATTAATTTCCACATATTTGTATTAAGTCATAAAAATTATCTTCTACACAATATTTAGTAAAAAATAAAAAATTTAATAATTTAGAAAAGTCTTTTATTTATAGAAATTACGAAATATAATTTTAGGCTTAAATGTAAATATACAAAACTTGAAATATTTTACTTATTACAAAAATAAGTATATCTCAGGAAAAACTACTATAACAAAGTACATACATAAATAATTTGCAAATATAAAAAAACGAATCGATTCTAATTATTAAAATTTAATATTCATATTATTCACTATTCATTAGAAACATTTAGATTAGTAATTTATACTAAGGAAAATTACTTATATTGTAGTATACAATATTTTATTTTAAATTTAATATAATTCGGTACATTAATAAATTTATTTAGAGTAAATAGAATACATTATAAATCTTTCACTAGGTCATATAAATATTGAAAAAACAGAAGAAATATCAACTCAAATTGTATCCTTAATATATTTTATAAAAATTAAAAATAAAATTATAGTTGATTCATATTCTATGGACTTATTTAGTTTAAATAATTAGACTTTTATATTAAATTCATTTAAATATACATAATTTCATTAAAAATAAAACAGTTTAAAGTAAATAATTGTATACTGCTTATAAATTTATTCTAAATTCATCACTAGATTAACAAAATATTTCGTTAAAAAAAATAAGTATACTTTTTTGAGCTAAATAATAACAACACTATATGATGTAATTTCGTTCTAAACTATCTTAATTAGTATAACTAGTATTTAATTTCATTATTTAAGAATGAAAATTCACTAGAAGTATAACAGAATATATTTTAGAATAAAATAATTTTTATTATTATTTAAATTTATTTCTACTTTTTACAAATATCGTATCAATAATATTTAGTATAGTATTTCTTTTTTTATCTCTTTGTAATTTTTATCATTGCTATTTAGATTTTTTTTGTAAGTTATTTTTGTATTTAATCTTTATCTATTCATATGGAATATAATTGGAATGTTGTTTTTGTCTTATAGGTATTATTTATTATGGAGAAATGTGAAAGTGTCGGGACGGATAAAATCTGTTTTTAAACATTTTGAGAAATAATTTTGGTTTGGGTATATTGTGTTTGAAATTAGAATATTTTCTGTGATACGGTATAATTTTAAATAATGGTTTCTATTTCATTTTAATACACTGCAATCTATTCTTTATAGGTTTTTTTTGTTGTATAATATTTTGTTTTTTACATATTTTTACATTGATAATGTTACTTTTATTAGTGTATTATTATTACTATCATATTCTATTGAATTGATTGAATTTTTTGTACATTTGTTAGCTACTTTAATTCTAGTGTCTATTAGGCATCAATCTACATATGAATTGGGATAAGACGGATGTTTTGAACTGTATAGATTTGTTTTGTATATTGTGTCATGGCTATTTAACTAGCTTTTTATAAATTTGTAATCTACATATAACTTCCCTTTACGTTAAGCATAGTTTTCCTTTACTCAATGTCACACTTAACCTTAACTTACGCATAGTTTCTTTGGTCTCAAATTGTAAATCGCATTTCGCCAAACTTCAGTTTTTCTTACCGAATCCGCGATTAGCGCTACGTTTTAAATACTAGAGTACAGAGAGAAGTATTTAATTCAAAAGTAGATACAGAGAAGAATCATACTAAGAATCCGTCACATATGTTACTATTTCAATATTAAGTCATTGTATGTTTAATACAATATATATCACTAAATAAATGACATTTTAGTAATAATATACAAGAAAATCACTCATTTGTCCGACATCAACCACTTACAAATGTGCCTCTTATTTTATTTGTGTTATTTTTGCAGTCTACATTTTTTGCATTCAGATCACCTGTTATTAATAATAGTTTTCTCCTTTGTCTTATAAATATAATTAATCCTTTTACCATTCTCAAATGTGAAGTCTCTCCCATAAAAGCCGAATCATGTTCAATTATGCATATCAGATTTGTTGTACTAAATTAAATTGCACACGATGAACTGGATGAGAACGTATATCTTCAGAAATTTGGCGCATTGAAATAGAACAACAGAGACAGGGGATTGCTATAGCGTATTCCATTTGATGAATTCATGCGTACGTACGCAATGAATTCAGGTGTGCGTGAGTGTGCACGTAGCCGAAGTTAAGCCAGCCAAAAAGGAACAGAATGGGATAGGCTTCACGTATATATTGCCGTGTCCAATGACTTTGACGAAGATGAATTTGATTGAGTTCCGTATTTTTGTTCTTCGACTTTCTCAGTATCGAGAACTAGTGTAATTCATTAGAGTAATTTAATTTGCCCGTCGGGAGGATAGTTTTATACGATGCAAGCCGAGCATTATTCGGTAATAGCTCCTTAATAATAAGTTGCAATTTTGAGAGTTCATTGGAAGCTCGCAATCACTGCTTTTTGTCTCTCTCCCACCCACCCTATGTCTTTCTTTCTCTGATTCTCTTGTTGATTTCTCACTTGTAATGAATAATAGATATAATAATTTGATTAGAAATTTAGAAACATAGAATCATAATTGCAATACTACTAATTAAATTTTATAATAAGAAATTATCCAATCTGTATCCTCTCAAGAATTGTGATTAGAGCCATTTTTTCTTATTTTTTTACTTTTACTAATTAATTAGCTATATATGTGTCGCTTATGTGAAGTAATTAGTATTAGATTTCATTGAATTTTATAGAAAAAGAAAAAGTTCTTACAAAGATATAATATTTAAGTTGAGTGGAGGAGATATAGCGATTAATAGTCATTGAATTAATTTTGTTAGCTTTAATCAGAAACATGTAAATTTCAAAGAATAGTTTATAAGTCAAATGTTATAATAGATTCTTAATAACACTTATTAAAGTTCTTTTGTAAATAGATAGCGAAAATAATGGATAAATTATTTTCAAATAATATTATTAAATTATAGGGCTATAATATAAATTATAGCTAATATATAGTTAATTATAGGGCTATGTGTTAAATAAAATATAATAAATTTTATAAAAATAAAATTATTTTTTAATAACAAGTTAGTAATATCATTTTTCAATTATTTTTCTATTATTTTTCTGAAGATTTTTTCAATATTGTCGATTATCTTCGTTTTTACTTTAAAAGAATTTTTACAAGCAATTTTCATTGAAAATATAAATTTATTTTTAGATATAATATTATTATAATATCTTGCTTTGCTTATTGATATTATAATTTTGTAATGGGATGTTTTTATTTGTTATTGAATTAAAATATTTTCCATATGTATTTTGTCAAAGCTATGCTATTTAAAATATAATCTTTATCGTTTACTCCATTCTAAAAATTTTAATTTTTTGGTTAATTCATAAGTCCGTAATATTATTTGAAAAATATTCATCATTATAATTTTAAAAAAGAAATTTTTTTAGTCGGATAAAAATCCACTTACTATTTAAAATTTATATTTTTCATGTTCATTATATTTTGCATTTGTACAAAGTATTGTAAAAAATATATATATATAATATATATATTTGTACAAATATAATATAGCTAATAAAATATTATGAATTCAAGATTATACGTTGAATACTATAAATAATTTAGTTCTTATCAATTCTATCTTCTTTTTACTTTTCTGTTTGCTTTTATAAAATAAGTTTAAATTAAAAAAATTATATTTTCTCGATATTATTTTTACTTTGTGAACAAATAGGTAACTTAAATAATCTCTATGTGGCACATTTTTCATAAGCGTAAATATAATGAAGAAAAAATATATTAATATTTCTAATAAATGTGCTGAAGGGATATTTTCCAGATAAAATTTTAAATAAAATTTAAGATAATATAATGTTTTTAATTTAAATTTATTTTATAAAAGCAAAGAGAAAAGCAAAGAAAAGATAGAATTGATATAAGAAATAAATTATTTACAGTATTCAACGTATAATCTTGAATTCATAATATTTTAGTAGTAGTATCTTTTATTTTATATATATATAATATAATATCAGAATGATATCAATCGAATATTAATAAAAGAGGAAGAATTGATATAATTAAAATTTTTCATTAGATATATTAATATAAGCAAATGGTTCGAATTGAAATATGAAATTAACGACAATTTCTTAATTCATTGGGCAGTAAATTTAATTAGTAAAAGCAAAAACCTTTGACTAATTGTAAATGGTAAAGATTTCAAGTAAATAAATGAGTAGTTTTATCATGCATTTGAATTCAGAAAGCAGACGTGTTCCTTTATTTTAGCTGTATCAACAGTTTGAAACAAAGTCTTAAGCACTTGAGCGGCAAGAGAAATAAGACAACCCCTAAATTGTTTCTCCCACTCATTATTTACGTGAAGGCCTTCACTTTCCTTCGCTTAGAACGCAAGTGTGTATAATTATTCGATACCAAGTCGATAACATCTACAACTCGTACAACTAATATCAGCTAACTTATTTGAATGTCCAAAAAGCTTCCTATAATGTTCTTCCCATTCAAATGTTCTTCGTTTCAAGTAGTTTTATCAAAATTTATTTTAGTAAACTATTATAGTATTTAGTAAACTGTAAGTCCCAGATGTACGCTTTTGCCTCTTCCAGAGTAATGTGGAGATTAGACAGGGCAGGAATTGGATATAAAAATAAGATCGTGCTAATTTTGCGAACGAGAACTTAGAATGGTGATATCATATAATGTATCTTACTTTACTTATTAAATGATCATTTTAGTTTATGTTGGACTTTACATGGGTTAAACTCAAATCAGGAATTCTGTTTTCTACATTTTGTAGTGGCATAAAAAATACTTCACATATATATAGAATACTAGATACTCTGATTTTCGCAAGAGAGAAGATATTATGTCAAAAATTAATTACGAAGGATGTGTGTAATATCTCGTGATATAGATATGCTACAAAAAGTTTCGCTAGTTTTTTTTATAAGAGCTAGTTCAAGTAGTGAATAGTTTAAACAGCATGTATTTAACGAATTTTTATGTAAAATTCTTGTACTAATATAAGGTTTGTATATGTTGTACATATATCTAGAAAAGATTGAATAATAGTTTGCTTATTCTCAAGCTTATAATTTATAATTTTATATATTTTAATATAATATAAATTATATATTATATTTATATAATTTATATATTTTTATTTGATTTCTCTATTATTACGAAGTAAGAACATATTTGATTATATTTTTATGAAATAATATCATTACAAACATTTTATTTATTTATTTAATAAAATATATTGATTTAAAATAATGATTATTTTAATTTGAACTGCAAATTGACGTGATATATTGTATACTAAAATACGATTTTACAATTCCTTTAGTTTTTCAAATTTTTATTGGTATTTATGCAAATTCTAAATGTAAATTAAAAGTTTAATTAATAATTAAAAAACAACTTTAATGGTGTAGAAAAATAATTTATTGTTTAATTAAGAAATATACTTATGATTACAACAATCAAAATTATTATTAAATATAACTTAATCTTAACAATGAAGTCAGTCATTACATTAAATTTTAAATGTTTATTTTATTATTTTATGGAACATATTTTGAACAACGTATGTAACAATTAAATCGAGTTAAAAACTTTCTAAGAAGTTTAAAATTAATTTTAAAATTAAAATGAAGAATTGCTTTAAGAATTTACTTAATTAAGATTTTAATACAACTTTGTAGTTTAGAAATTAGATTATGATATGATAGGTATATTGTTAAAGTCTCTCTTAATTATAAATTTCTTATATAGTGCTAAATTTTACGATTTTAATATATTATATGTTTTTTATATACAAAAAACTGAGTGAAATTTTATTACTTGTTTATAAACTAAGTTAAGATGTATGAAAGAAAAAAGAAAGAAAAAAGAAAGAAAAAAGAAAATAGTTATAAACTTTTTATGATTTTGATGGAAAAATTAGTTAATGGTGTATATTAAAAATAATAATGCATTCAAACATTTATATAATTACTTTCAAAATTGCTGAAAAGCTTTTTACATTATATAACATTAATTATAATATTATTAATAGCACTTATACTTATATATTATAAAAATATAAAAACATAATTATTTATATGATACAAAAAATATTATATTTATCTATCAAAAGACTTCCATATTTAATTAAATTTTAGTTAATACTTGTTATTATAATTAGTTTCATGATAGTAAAATTAGTAAAAAAAATTAAAAAAACTGAATAGGGATATAATTGATCTCAAGACAAATATAGTATCTTTGGTTTTTGTAATTAATGTATTTCCAATTTTGTTAGCAATATCAATGTATTTTGTTTAGTGATTACTAAATGATAATTGTAACATAAAAGTCACTACTTTGTAATACATTTTATACATAAAAAGAAATACTTATAAGTTATTTTACTTTTCTGCAAAATTAAAATATTTACAATATATAAATAATTTTCTCCAAATTTTTAATTTCTAAGAAAAAAGAAACTTTTTCATATTTTGTTTTGCTTATAATTAGTATACATTAAAACGAAAATCAAAACAAGATATTTTTAAAATAATTATATTTATTTTAATTTTTATAATAAAGTTATTAATTGCTATTTATTTATATTTTTCCAATAATTTATATATACATAAATACATTTGTAAAAAAAAATAATTAATCAAACCTTAATAAAATACTATAATGAAAATAACATAATACCGGAAAATCGATTTAGATTTAAACATAAACATTCGAGAATACATGCAATTAACAATTTAACATAGGATATATGCTGGGTATTATACGACTAACAAAGAGAAAAAGTATTCTTTGACACTACTTGGACCGAAGGTATAATTTATAAATTAATAAAAAATTTGCTAAATATCTAATAAAATTAATTTTATATTTAAAATCATTGTTTATTACGACTGAAAAAAAGCAACATATTGTATAAATATTGTATTATTGGGTTCAAATAAATAAACATTAATAAATAAGTTGCTGATTTTGTAACACTAACTTTAATTTACCGTATGTATGCGTCCGATAAAATGCGTTAAAAATACCATAACACAATATACAATTTTTATAGTTTTATTAATGGAGCAAATATTAAAACAACAGTAAGGAATCTTGCTACCTAAAAATTGTATCTCATATTGCATTTTTAAAGAGATTGATTAAATTTATTTTTAAGTTAAATCCCAATGAAAATTTTTTTTAATATTTCCAGAATAAATCCTTCTATGAAGAACTATTAATACAACATTTAAAAAAAGATCTTAAACGTGTTTTAACAATCAATTTTTATATTTTAAAAATTAATAATTAATAATAATTAATAATCTTTTAAAATTTAAATTTAATAATACAGAAAGATTTGTAAAATATATAAAATATACGTCAATTTGAAATTAAAATATCAAATTGCAGATACTTTACATCATTGTACATTAAATTCAAATATTAAGTATTAAAAGAAACATTAATTGCCCACTGACAATAAAAGAAACAGAAACAAATCTACATATATTCAAAAAATGTGATAATGATGTATGTAATTTATTCTGTTTTTAAGTTTTAACATTATATACTAAAAAAATTACTCTTTTGTGTCAATTAATTGAAAAATATTTCAGGAAATATTTTATGCAAGGGTTGTAATATCAATAATTATTTTCAGAAATTAGAAAAATCTTAAATATAACTGGAACTAAAAGCAGAATATTAAATAAGTGTATACACTTACTAAAACTTCTTATACTATAAGTATATTATTCGATAATATGAATACAAATTGTAAGATTTTCTGAAAGAAACTTTAATATTTTACGCAATTGTATAATTGACAGAATAATTTAAGTATAAAAATACATTTTTATTCTAAAATCAATACTATAGTACATAACTGATTTTTTAATAATCTTCTAAAATATAATTTAAATTGGTTAAATCGTTAATTTCTCATTTTATTTAATCATATAATTAATTGTAATATATTATTTAAAAATACGAATGACTTTATAGTATAATGTTTCAGATTGACTGACTCTTTGTAAATATAAACTCAATAAAATTTACTTCTTAATGTACATATATTTTACTGTTTTTGAAAAAAATAAAATAAATAATTTTTTGTTTTAATATAAGTAAAAAATGAGAAATTTAATAAAGTAGATTAATTTATAGTAGATTTGATTTAAAAACTAAAACAAATTCTTCTAATTTTGCATTACTAAATAATAGTACATATTGGAAATAATAAAATTAAAGAATATATTTGAACGAATAATATTATCACTCGAAGCTTTTTTCAACTGGTGATTCCGTAAGGGAACAAAACAATAGGACGGTGTTAAATTTTAGCAAACATAATACTCACTAAGAAAAATACTCGAATCCAAACCGAATCTAATTAAATATTAACTGACCTTGGAATTAAAAATTCTCAAGTGCCTATTATATGTGAAAAATCAAATAACAAAGTAAAATTGTCTTTAAGCTACTCACATTTATACCGATTTCTTAAATACTATCTTGCATTCTCAGTTTTTGTCATTTTCTAGTGCATATTAATATTTTGTTTGAAAAATGCAACAAACTTTATTAAATTATAATAGATTGTAACGCAAAAATAAAAAATAATTATTATTATAACAATTTATGATATTTTAATACGTTTTTTTTCGAAACGAAAATATCATTACAAATTTTTAACTAATAAATAATAATAAAGGAACTCTTTTCTCAAGCACAATTTAATTCAAACTATTAAGTAGATAAAAATTCATAGTAACAAATTTAAGAAATAATAAAAACAATTAAAATTTTTATTAATTATATAAATCTAACAATATTAATTAATAGCTATTTTTTAAACCAATGATAAAGAAAATTGAATTTTCTAATTTCTTTTGAAGGTTTCTCTAATTCAAAATTATACTGCAAATCTTGTTACAAAAAGCAATCTTTAAAATAGTACTATATTTAAAAATATTTTTTTAATGTATTTTAAAATCATTTTCTATAATTACATTAATTTTATATGAGAATTTAGTTTCAAAAAATAGATTTTAATTTTACAAAAATATATATCAACAAAGCATTTTATATCATGTTTTACAAAGTGTAGATATCACATGCAATTTAATTAATATTTTTGGTTGATTTATAAAACTGACTCAAACTTCGCTTAAATTAATAACTAAATTATTAATTAATAACATAAAATTATATATGATTCTAATTTTCCAATACGATTTTTTAATTATAAATAATATTGATTCAGTGATTTAGTTGTTTTTAAGATATTTTTTCTTAGGATATATCTTCCACTAATATTTCACTCAATCAAATATTACGTTTTTCATAACAATATATTATTGATTCTTAGTGTTCTTATTAGAATGTTCTTATAAAAAAATTATAAATATCATGATTAACTATGGCTTCACTGTGGTTATCGATATATTGAATTACAAATTTACATGTAAGACGTTCTATATATGGAGAAAGTATTAATATTTTTTTAACATATACAAAATTGATTATAATGTATTATTTAAGCAATTTTTATATTATACATATAAAATTTATTAGATACGAATTTTAATTTTAAATTTAGATATTAAATCATTTGTTAAATCATATTATATTTGTTATAAAAATTGATAATATAAGGATGTAATTATTTAAAATTAATATACTTTAAATGTTTTCAAGGCATTATTTATGGTCATAAGTTTATATTAATACGTACTGTTAGAAAAGATGAGGATAATATGATAGATGCTAAATTTGAGCCGTTACCATAAAAATCAAATTCTTCTATCAAAAATCTAACCTGATATTAAATGTGATCATTTCACACTTAAAAATTAAAAAATTTTCCAGTTTTTTTAATTCTATCCATTTTCAGTATGTAAATAAAACCCCAAAGTTGTTATGAAAAAATTTATTTTCGCATAACAATATCTCACAAACAATAAAAAATCTTGATTAAAACAAATTGAAAAACAAATAACTTGTAAGATTATGATCGCTATATATAACAGCAAATTAGTTATAAGTAATTTATTTTATAAAATCATTGTTTGTTATGATTGTAAAATAATATATTGTATTTATTGGATATAAATAAATAAACATTAATAAAAAAAATTTTTTTTAATTTAATATATATTTTGTGTACGACTATTTAATTAAGAAAAGTTTACTTAAAGAAACTAAAAAGTTATTTTTGTGGAAAAAAATGTTATAACTCAATTTTAAAGAAGAACGGAAAATTTGCACACAACTTTTTATAAAGTTTAAACCTATTCAACTATAAAATATTGAATATTGTAGCATCTAGTTCTGCTTTTTTCAAATTTATTTTATAATTTTTACAAATTCATTATAATATTAATATAAAAATACTTGAATTAGTCATTTTTTAAATATTATTCATTTTTTAATTTCTTATATATGAATAAAACAACAATAACACATTTAAAAAATAACCACTGATTGCACATAATAAAAGATAAGACCAGCTAATACAATAAATTCATAAATTTATCAAAATTTTTCAGAAAATAGTAAGCTCATGAATTTTAAGTAGAAAGATTTCGATTAATTTAATTATAATTAACTATATTTTTAATATAAAATAGATATAAATTCATACTTTAAAACATAATAGTAAAATATTTTGTTGATTTGATATTTTTTAATAAATAATATTAAATCTCTACTAAATAAATTTATGAATGATAAGAGTATTTATTTGAATCATCTCGACAATATTTAATAAAAAACTGATTTATTAAAGGAGATAACATTCACAGAATTTAATTAATTTAAACCTAAATAAGTAACTGGTAAATAATAATAATAAACTTTTTAAGATTCAAAATAATATTAAATTAATCTAGACTCTTACCTTAAATTCATAAAATAAATCTTTTATAATAATATAAACATTTTGAAATACTATAAATCATCAAGTGATAATATTTCTATTACTATATTAATTATAACTATTCAAAATGATATTTCGTATTCATGAGTAATATAGTATGTTAAAAGATGCTTATATTGTAATTTATATAAATTAAAATAAATATAATCCTATATGAACAGACTTACAGAAATAGTTCAGTTAATGGAAATTATAATTTCAAGTATGATATATTTGTTTATAAAACTTCATAAACTGTTAAATTATTATATAATTGTACGATAGAAAATAATCTTTGTAATAACATCGATTTAAATATTACAATTTTTTATTATATTTAAATTATTTATTTCATAAATTCAATCCATAAAACTAATTAGTATACATATATTTTTTCGAATACTGTTTGGTTTTTACATTTTTTATTTCAGAAATAATATATAATTATTTTTAGATAATTTATTACAGAAATTAATTGTAAGCAATAATAACACTTGAATAATTTTCAGTAAAAAAAAACATTTTTTTTGACTAACAATATTATAAACATTTCTTGATAATGTATAGATACATGTATTTACATAATAAAATGGCTATTTTAATAATTATTTACTTCTCTTGTTACGTTACGCAATTTAAATTATCAATGAACTTTCATCTGTTTTTAGTGAATTATTTTTCAATAACTTTAAAAAATGAGGTACTCATAATGTACATTAAATTCATGAATTTAATACAACCGCTAGAGCAAATTATTGACATTTTTACTTATCTTCTTTATTGATTGTAAAATATCTACTTTAATTCACTTTAACAATAACCATAAAATGAGATACTATACAAAAATTATTATGTTATTAATTTTAACATTACTAATTTAAAAATTATATTATTCACAAATTTTTCAAAAAACACAATATTAGAAATTACAAAAATTAGAGATATTTAGTTTGGAAAAAATACTCAAAAACTTCATTTTTTATCCACTTTTATTCAATTGAATATTCACGTGTTTATTAACAGTAAGAAAAGACAGTAACTTAAAAAAAATGTTTGAAATAATAATGGCTTTTAACTATCGATACATGATCGTTAAAATAAAAAAATAAAATATTAATAAATTTAATTAAAAATATGTTTTTTTTAGTATATTAATTATATGCAATTTTTATGCGCTTATAATTTTATAATATTTTATAATATCACTATTTTTTGTATTTAATCCTAATATTATTGCTAAAATAGAAAAAATAAAGTAATCTTCAGAAAAATATTATTAAAATAATATTCTATTATTCTTTTGCTTTTGATTCATCAATTATTTAATAAATATCTAAACACATTTTGCTTTTTTTATTTAAAAAAATACTCTTAACGGATTATAATTCACGAGTACTATTTCTAATACTATAATAATAACTGTTATCGTGTTTATTTTATTTGTGAAAAAAGAGATATAGATAGTTAATATCGAATACAGAAAAGGGAAAAAATAAAATTTACAGGTTTCAACATTGAAAAAATATACTAAAAGAAATACTGACTGCAGTAAAATGTTGAAAAGTATTTTATTAAAAGAATGGATATATTTTATGTTTTTGAAATAAAATAATTTCGCTTTAGAAAATACTCCAAACCAAGTGAATATTTCAAAGCATTTTTTAAAGGTTTATAAAATAGTAAGAAAATTTATTTATAATTCGAAAATATTTGTCTTTAAATAACAAAACAATGAAAGTATTGTACATAATTTATCAAACCCAGAACTATCGATAAAAAAAAATTTTAGCGGCCAAATTTTAGTGTCCATGCTCTGAAAAAGAATTCTTTCAATTTTATCAAAGTAATTTAGTTCATAATTCGTGGAATTCTGTAGAAGTTAATACAAGAAATTAAAAAAATTATAAATCTAATGATACAAGTTAGATTTGAAGATTAAAAAAATAATGATGAAGTGATAAAATAAAAATAAAATAAAAAAATTACAAAGTCAAGAAGTATAAAATTTTTTCGCATCCGAAATATAAAAATACAATTCAAAGTAAAGGCGAAAGAAAAAATGAAACTAATTCTAATAAAAGATTGTATTTGAAGATTGAAAAGTATTTTAAACAGACATTTAAATAAAAATTATTTCAAAAAGAACGATGAACCAAATCTACGAAATAGTTATTTAAATTTATGGCTACAAAGATGAGACTATCAAGATGATCATGGTTATAGATGACCGCGGTGACGAAAATCAAGTTAATTAAATTATCTTGTTTTGTAACATTGATTATAAGAATAATGATATTTGCTTGATAAATTCTGGTTTATGGCTCAGGATCACGTGAAAAATCGATGAGTGGTTCTGCAACTTTAATAGTGAAAGTATATAGGCTTACGGTAAAGGAAATATAAAAATCAAAACTTGCAAAAGACGATCAAAATTAAAGAACTTTGTAAAATTTTACTATTTATTTCAAATTAAAAATTAAATTTATTTTTGCCGTAAGTAGCGATTATAAAAGGAATACATTTTTTAATTTAAAAGAACGTAAAGCAATATTTATTCTAACTATAATTCAAATATTTATTCAAGATTTTTTAATAAAAATGTATTCATTTTCTTTTTCTATAATTTAATGTATATAACAAACAATGTGTAATTTAATCTATATAAAAAAATTAATAATAGTTTTCCTAGTATTAAAAATTACATAATAAATTGTATAATCAACATTAAAATTTAACAATAAAATTTACACCCACGTAAAATAAATACGTCGATCCTAAAATTATTGCATGGATATAATAAATATTGTAGTTATAAACAGATATTATTGTAATATTATTATTAATTAAAAATAAAAAATTCATAAGTATTCATTATCATAAGTTGATCAAATAAGATTGTAATTTACAAAATTGAAACTATTGATCAAGTTTTTTTCCGAAAACAATGAATGTATGCATATAAATAAGAAATAATTCATGCATAAAAAAGTATTAAATTATTTATTTTATATATAATTTATTTATTATCAATGAAAATCATTTATTAAATTATACATTTACAGGTGAAATTAATTAAACAGAAGTTATAAAAATGATTAATATTTATTTAATTAATTATAAATTATTATTAATATTATTAAAAAAATATACATTTCTCAATTTATAGGAAACATACATTTTTCAATTATAATTACTAAAAAAGTACTTAAAGAATTCAAAATTTATTGAATTTTACAAGAATTCTGTATGAAAACGCCTAGGCTGGAATCGTTTGACAGTTTAGATGATATTATTTCGTTTGTTTTTACGATGAATTTCAAGTCAGAACATTTTATTCTTTTTGTTTACTTTATTCATCTGAGGATATGCATTGAATAAATATTAATAAATAATTTAATTCTGCTTATTTTTTTTTCTTATATTACAGTGATTTTTATGCTTTCTATCTATATTAATGTATAATGATAATTGCAAAGTATTAAGAAAATATTGTTAATTCTAAATGAACGTTGATTACATTAAAATTATGTTTATTATTTAATAAAAAATATTCATAAAAATATCTTTACAAAGAAAAAAATTTTTTCATTTCGAAATATATTAGTTTAATTCGATATAAACTATGTATAATTACTTTTAATATTTTTTATATATTTTACGAAAATAAAAATATTGTTCTTGGAATTAAGTTTAATCGTATCATTATACCTAAAATATCTGATTTGTGTAATTTATTTTAAATACATATACAACTTGTAACCCTAAAATAATGAGGTTCAAATATTAAAGAAAATTCAAAATTAATAGATAATAAAATAGAAAATTATTAAACATAACGTGAAACACTTTGTTATAAAAATAAAAAATATCTAAGGAAATTAAAAAAAACTAAAATATTAAAATTTTTAATCGTAAAATTTTTTATGGGAATTGTATTTATGGAAATTAAAATAGATTTAATTTTTAAAAAGAATTAAAAAAACTATGAAATATTACAAAACAATATACGGTAATATGTGTGATCTAATGAAACACAAGTCTTAGAAAAAGAAGATATTTTGCTATTTTTAAGGATCACACTTTAAAGATTTGTTACTTTAAGCAATATGCAAAAATTATCTTAATTATTTTAATTATATATCGAAGTAGAAAACTAATGTAATGAAAAAATAATATAAAACATATTGATAGCACAAATAAATTTAAAAATAAATGAATCGAATTATTTTTAAATGAAAAAGATATAATACATGCAGTTAATATTTTTCACGCGCCAAACTTAAATGGTTTTGCATAGCGCGAAAATAATATAATAGTTGAAACCACACGATAATTGATATATTAAATATCTAATTTAACTTTATTTTTATAGGCAGAAGAAATACATACTGCTATTAATATATCAAATAAAACGTTTAAAATATATAATACTAAACCGAAATGTAATATGTGTATTAGAAAATTTATTTACAAATGAAGATAATTTAAATTTTTTGCATGATCAAATCAATAATATGATTATTTTTCAAAATATAAATTCGATTAAATCTAGTGAAGTCAAAAGTGACAATTGGAATCAAGAAACTTTGAAATCATTAAATCAAGACAAAGTAAATAAAAAAGTGTTTGTGAAGGTGCATTTATTAATAAAATGATGTTTACAAAAAGAAAATATCAATCAGATAGAAACATTTAATCCAATAGTTTGATTTTAACCTGTAAAAGTAATGATAAATATGACAATGTAAAATAAAATGTTTTTAAGATACTTTAATATAAAATCACCTTTTTTAAACAAAAATTTAATAAATATTTCTTTTATGTCATATAAAACAACAAGTTGATACTTGTTTTTACATATACAAAGAAAATTAAAAAAATGTGTTTAGTAATTTTTGTTCATGGTGTAATTTTAACAGTTTCATATAAATATATATTTCAGAAACTTTCAAAAACATTCAATAAACTATGTAAAATACAGTTCCAAATACATTAAAAATCTAAATTTTCTAAACATCGAAGTATAATATACAATAAAAAATTAAAAGAAATAGTTGCTGAAGTTTAGTTGTTTTTGTAAGTTAGTTAATTAATAACTAGAAACTTCTTCAGTCACGCAAAATACATACATTCAGAGTTATAAATAATGTTCAAATAGTGTTTAAATAAGGATAAAGTTAACTACGAGTTATTCGTTATTTTAAAGTTAAAACTCTTTTAACCACATATTTAGAGCGTGAAATATAATAAAAACGAAAAATTAAATTATACAATATTTCTATTAACGAGTTTATTAAAGCTTCATAAAATATCTATAAATCTTAAAATGTTATTTGCTTTTTTCGATTAATATTTTTTTAATATAATAAAAGAATTATTATAATATTATTATTATAAAGATAATAAAGTTGTATCGTAGTCCTGGTTTCTTTATTTAATACTTATTATTTTTTACTTATTTGGACTTGATAAGTGTTAGGCCCAATTTTACTTACTTTAATTATTCATATACTTATTATAGTTTTATTTTGAGCATTATATTGCAATAGCGTTATTTTATTATTTTTATTTGATATTTGATGAGTTGATTCTATTAAATAATATAAAAAGATTTATCATAATCATTTGTTATAACATTATAATATGAATATTAAATATAATTATTGTAACTCAGGTTCTTCTTATTTAACATATTTAGAGTTCATATCGATTAAATATTATAATTATAAATATTACCGTTATATATATATTCAAAGTGTAATATCACTTTTTTTAATTATTTTGTTATCAACATTGGTTATTTCTTCTGTTTTATGTCAGATGTTATTGAATAATAATTGACCAAGAAAAAATTATTATAATTATGTTGAATATTATTTAATAAAATTCTATCTTATTAAAGATAAAAAATAATTCATTTATAAATATTAAAAATCAGATTATTAATATAAATTATTTGTTTCTCAAAAATATATTTCTAATAAATAATATAAATAACTGTATTAAAACAATTATAATTGTATAAACGAATTAATTCTTAAGAAGCAAATAAAAGATATTAGTATCATGAAACATTTCTTTGTGTATGACCATAAGGATGCAATTTACGCAAATTAATACATCACAGAATTTTTAATTTATATTGCAATTTTTTAATTTCTATATATCTGTATTAATGTAAAATCACTAATTTTATTGATATAATTTTAAATAGTGATACAAACAAATTTTACTTGAATTAAAGTTAAATAAAAAATAAAAGTGCTAAAATAGTTGTAGATATCTTAGTGTTCATTATTAAATACTATAAAATCATTGCAGTCACGTTAAATTTTACTTTTTACATAAATGATATTCGAGTGACGAAAATATTAATTTTTGTTAATAGTTACTTTTTTATTTTTTGTTGGTAAAACTGATTCTATCTTTATCAAATATTGTATTGAAATAGAAAATTTTAAAATATGGTATAGTTGATTTAACACTATTATCATAAAATTTGTTAATAACCGATTTAGATTATTATTATTTATATTCATACAAATTGCTTATATATAATTCATGTCCTAAAATATGTATTAGTAAGTAGTGTTATTAACAATAAATACGCAAATAGTTATTTTACGTAAAGTTTGTACACATTCATAATAATTACATAAAATACTATATATCTACTTGACATTTGAGAAAAGAATAATATTAATTTATATTTCTTATGTATAATGTAAATGATTGATATCTGAAAATTAAAATTAAATAATAAAGTAAGTATGGGGTCAAAAGATTAAGAGAAATTTCCGCTGCGTATATTAGTGATTGATTGTTATTTGGTAAAATATAATGAAGCATGAAAACGAAATTTAAAATGAAAAAAATGTAGTCACAGATCGAAAAAGAAACATATCTTACGTGACAAAAGACAGAAGACCATATAAGAAAAATATAGGAAGACGTTTAAGGGAGAGGAAAAAACGAAGAAAAGGAACTGCATCGTGAATGAAAGAAATTCCTATTGGGTCAGTAAGGTTGAGTATACCAAGCAAATATACAAGGAAAGATCTATAAACGAGGAAAAGATTCACGCCTTAATAAGGTTGAGATTTTCTTTTGAAACCTAAAATGACGTATATACTAATGGGTGAGAGACGGTAACAAAGTGTAATTATGATACCTTTAAGTGTCAAATTACTTGATTTTTAATTAATTTAGATTTATTTTGCTCGTATTACAGCTAATAATAACAATTTTTACATTGTTAATAAATTTAATTTGTTTCTTTTAATATTCTTTGAATTTAAATGATACATTTTTATTTCAGAAATTTTTTTACTTGATTTTTATATATCGTTTATTATAGTTACTTCATAAATTGTATATCACTTTGTAACTTATTCTCTTGTATTATTATATTCAAATTACATAATGTAAAAAGATTTAATTTAAATACACATTCAGATATTAAAAAATCTTAAATATCTAATAAATTAGATAAAAAACTTATGTACATGTACATAAAACCTCGATATGCAAAACATGAAATTAATCAGTTTGGACAATCTAATCTTTGTTTTCTTGCTTCGACGTTTATAGTACCGAGCAAAAGGCTTAATGGAATCCTGATGTCTCCAGATTTTACAGGTGATCAGCCTCGACAGTTTTGGTCTCGTAAATCATCGTTAAATATTTCACTTACAGAGTTTTCATTTTATAAAGTATTAAATTTTATGTTACACAATTTCTCTTTTAATAAATTTCAATCCTTCATCAATAACAAACAAATCCATGTAGTATATTTTTTTTATAATTTGATTTATTTGTATAATTACAAAAAGAATTTTTCTTACTCTGTTTTGTATTTAGAAGTAAGAATACAAAACTAATTATCAAATATTTAAATTTACTATTATATACATTGAAATTCGTCCATTTATATATAATTTATAATTAAAGAAATTTATAAAATAAGACTTCTAAATTTATTACAAATATATATTTATTAATAAAATAATTTAAAATTATAATAACACTTAATTTAATTCTGTTGCTGTTTATTTATTTATATTTAAATTTTATAAATTAAATTATAACGAATTTATTTAAAACAATGTAATGATGAAAATTTTACGTTTTTTAAAAAAATTTATATAAAATTTATGAATATCTTGACCTCACTTATGAAAATATAACTAAATTTGTAAAATTAATTATATTATTAAACATTTTTTATTTTAATTTAATATTTTATAGAATTATATATATTTTTATTTTTTTTAAATTAATTATTAGACTTGAATATAATAATGATTTTATAAACATGAATTGATATTTTTTTTATGAAATAGGATATTTAAAATTAGTTTTTGTCTTTTTTAATGTTTTGAAGGCTGAGTAAATTAAAAAATTTTTACAATAATAATACTAATTTATGTTCAACGATTTTATGTATGAATTGAAGTATATTATTTTTAAGAAAATTATTTGATAATATATATATATATCTTTTAAATAATTAGTTAATGTTTTTAAATTCAATGAAGAAAAATACACATATGATATAATTGCATGACATATTATTTATATTATAATTTCTTTTAAAATGAGATATAATATTTTTTGGTCTTTTCTCAATTTCAATTTCATCAAAAAATGTATTTTTTTTTTAATTTAGTGAATATAGAATTATAATTAGTATTCATATAATTTATTATATATTCAATTACTTAATAAATGATATAAATAAATATATTTTGACAATTATTTTTAGTTTATAGCACGGAGATTTTTTCTATTTTAGTTAAATAATATTATTCTAGTTACAATTATATACCATGAGATATTTTACATTAAAGTATAAATATTTTATTTTTTTTAGATAATTATAAATAAAAAACTACTTTACTACTCATCATTCATAGGTTGTTCAAAAACTTTGTTTTTTTCAAAACAAGTTTTCTATATTAGAATTTCTTTTATTTAATAATATAACCAGCAGTTTTTCCATTACTATTTAATATTTATGTAATAACTGTATTTCTTGTTTTGTTTTTTCTTTGTTATTTTTTTTTTAATTTATAAAATATCGAAAAATATATATAGTCGAATCATTATTAAAACTAGGAGACTGGAAGAGAAACAGCAGAATTCGCTTTTTCTACTAATCGTATACAATCATTTTTGGGAAATATCAGTCCATACGTGTTGCCGTTTTGCTAAGAAATGAGCACAAATCTATATTATTAAATTAATGGATTAAAATTAATAAAATGGTTTAGATTCTTGAAAGTATAGTAAGTGAAAGTAAATAAACACTTAACATTTTTCATTTCTTAAATTAATAATAAACAATTAATAGACTTCTCACATAACATAAAATTTCAGGCTTGGCTTTATATTGAATAAGTACTGCGCAACATTCATTCTAGAGAGATTTTTAAATTATTAAAATTTCTATTTATACAAGTATACAGATCAAGTAAAACTAATACCTAAATTAGTGTAATACGCAAGGTAATTCCCAAGTAGTGCAATATTTTGACATTCTGCGTCTGATATTGTTTTTTCTCTTGTGTAGCATTCTGATTTTATACTATGAATGTCTTATTTGT
The DNA here is from genome assembly GCA_018907195.1 of Dolichoris vasculosae. Classification (NCBI taxonomy): domain Eukaryota; kingdom Metazoa; phylum Arthropoda; class Insecta; order Hymenoptera; family Agaonidae; genus Dolichoris; species Dolichoris vasculosae. The sequence continues at coordinate 2,851,725 of JACCHY010000014.1, read as the reverse complement.
AAATGAAAAAATATAGTTGAAAGAATATAGAAAAGCAGAAAAAGAAAAGATGAATAAAGCAAGAGAGAAAAATAACAATAATAAAAAAAAGACAAGAGCGAAAAAGGAAAAAGTAAAAAATTTAACTAAATGAAAAAAATAGTAAATCCCATAAATAGTAAAAATAATAGTATCCCAGATAAAATTAGAACAATGTTATTTAAAGTAATGTTATGTTATTGCGAGAATAATCTCAAATAGGATAGAAACAGAATAATTTTATTTCGGATATTGAAAATCTTGTGATTTTTTAAATTTATAGCTCACGTAAGAGATTATGTATTGAACATATATCAATAAATATGATTATAACACATTGTAATATATTTAATAATATACGTAATATATTTAATATATAAAGTTCCAACAATGTTAAATTAAATTTTATTTCTTTTAATATAATAATATAAATATTAACATAACTAAATCTATTACATTTATTATTTATTATATAAAGTGATTATATATAATTTATTATTAAAGTTCATTATAAACAGTAGTATTTAATTATTGTCAAGTAAAAAAAAGTTGTTTAATAAATTTTTACATTAAATTTGTTAAATATAAAATTCTATTTTACAATTCTATAATTTCGATAAATTAAGTAAATAATGGAATTTTTCATTTAATTCGCATCAAGTGTACTTACCTAACATAATTTTTTTTAAATGTGTATTTATACTATCATTATTTGGAAGCATAATTATATAATTTGCATACCAATCATTTGAGAAAAATAGTAAATATTGGTAAGTTATCAAGCATTAAATTAATCTTTTAGATAAATGCAGTTAATATATATTAATCTGTATAGCATATTTAGTGACAATTATTATTTATAAATAAACACTACGGTTTAAATTTATTTAAAAACTTAATAAAAAAATTATCTTTACATGTTAATAATAAATTTTAATTAAAACTGCAAGTTAAATAAATTTTTATAGATAAAAAGTTAATTATTGCGTTTTAATACATATATTTAATTTTACGTATTATACATCAACTCGTATGATTATAAAAAATAAATTATTGATTCTTGTTTTCTTGTTTTTTTTATTTCATTCTATTTTTAATGAAAAACTATTGATATATAATCAACATCCATTCATTATATTGAAGTTATATTTCAATATCCTCTTTCAATTCTTAGTTTCTATTTATTAAAATAAGAGGGACAAAAAATTAAAAAAAGTATATGGGAAATTTTAAATATTATACAAAATAGTGCTAAAGATAGTGTGACATAAAAAGAGAGAAAGAAAGTGCAAATAATTGTGCCGGGTGAATTCTTCTCAAAAAATAGGGAGTGGGACAAAAGACAAGAGGTTAAAGATGCAAGAGGGATTCTAGTTTCAGCGTTCGACTCTTGAAACTTAACTTAATAATACAGCGTTCTATCCATTTGCCTTTTTCCAACTACTCTCCTCTTTTCAGCCCTTTCATACAACATAAACCTATTTATCTCGTTTTTATTCAGACGCGTACCTTACATGCACACATATTTTATTATTAACATGTTAGAAACGTTGAATTAATTATTAATTTTCACAAAGTTATTATTTATTGAAAAAACCATTTTTTAGACATGAATCATTGATTATTCAATCAAAGTATCTTTTAACAGGATAATAAAAATGAATATTTTTAACGAACATAACATTCTATTTTCTTCCATACCCATTCTGAAATTTCAAGTGATAAAAATTTGAAAAAATTATTTTGTAAACGATAAAAATTAATTCGATTATTATTAAGATTTGGTTCCTTTACGGTTATGTTTACGGTTAAGTTTAATCATACGATAATGTTTATACGAAAATGTTCGTAAAGTACAAATAAAAGTAAAGTACGTATTCATCTGCAAAAAACATTTTTACATAAAAATATATTCACAGTAAAAAGTACAGACGTTTTTTGGATCAATAAATTCATTCCTTTAAAATATTAATCAAATAACACAAAAATATCCAACTTATAGATAGTGTAGACATTTATCTTGCAAATAATTTAATTTTTATCTATATAATTTTAAAAGTACGTTATACTTTAATAGGACACAATAATATTATAATTTCAATTATTCTAATGATTTCTTTCAAGTATTATTATTGTTTAATATGTTTTAATAGATAGAAATTAAACATAAAAAATGCATGAATATACCAATACAGAAATAAAATGAGAATTATTTGAACAAATTATGATTTTAAAAAATATCCAACTGCCACAATCATTTATAAACCTAAGAATCGTTGACTTTGTTATTAAAAGAATATATTAAACAAAAATTTAACGTTTCTCATAATTTATAAACATAATAAGAAAATTTTGTATAAAAAAAAAATTAATAAGAAAAATATGAATAAATATATACTAAACTGCAAAAATTTCATCGTTTAATTTATAATAATTATTACTATATAAAATATAAAACTTATTTTTTAAAAATTTTTTTCGAAATAATATACTCGTAAATTTCACAGATTTTATGTATTGTACAGAGAGAAGTTAATGCTATATAAGTTAATGCTTAATCTTTCGAATTTAATTCAATTCAATTTCAAATAAAAAATTATTTAAATTGACTGAATAATATAAAAATAAATTTATTTATTTGTAATATTTAAAAATAAATGTTCAATTTTTGTAACCTTTAAAGATCTTGAAGCTTCAAAATTCGTAAAGTAGTTTTTAAAAAATGTAAAAAATATAAACGTGCATTATGTTTTAAATTGATTCATGATAGAGTTTTTCATCATTCATAAAATTTATTATTTTTTATCATTTACTGTACAGGGCATGTAATTGTTTTCAAATAAGAAATATTCTCTAGAAAAAAGAAATACACGGAATCAATTTTATTATAATGTCAAATATTTTAAATCCTGCAAATACGAAATTACAGACGAATGTTATAACAAATATAAAGTATAACAGACGTCAATTAAACCATTTATAAGTGCGACATTATTTGTTTAGATTATTTCGAAGTTTGCATAGGAAGAAAGCGGTCAATGTTCTAATCTAATACTCACTTTAAATAAATAAAAATTATTATACTATGAGATATACTAGTTATGTCACCCTTTTAATAGATCATAACGGTATGAAGGTATTAAAACTTACCAGTTCTGTACGCTCGAGTATAATGTATTCCTTAAAATTTTTTCTCTTAATGTCCAATTGTTGTTAATTCAAGCACGACTGACGTATCCCAAAATTATCAACGATAAAGAGATTCTACTGTAAAATAAACAAATGCAAGTTAGCCGAACGAAAAAAAGAAAAGTATTTACCATTGAATTGTAAAGAATTTGATGCACGCGCATAGCACAAACACTTACACCTCAATGATCAGAGGTCGAGTGCATATGCATTTCGAACGCGCTTTTATAAACCTAACCTTTAAATCAAGGGTAGACCGTTGCCCCACTCTTTCAGGTTTCCACCTTCTCTCTCGCGGCAATACGGCTTTTCACTCATCACCTCTTGCTCTTCGCTTCACAGTGTGCCGGCAACGCTGTGCACTGGCGTCGAGAAATGGTATAGTTCAACGCCGGTCGCGCAGTCAGAATACATGTCTTCGGTATTGGCTTGGTCTTTTAACCTCCTCGTCGAACGCGAGGTCGCGGAGACGAGGAAACATTCATTAGCGACACGCGGAATCCAACGTACCATCTGATTCGAACCCGGAGGTGTCGGGGTTTTCACCGCAGTCGGTGCACCGAGTCGGAGTACCAGTGAGAGAAACAAGGATAGACACAGATATATATCGAGAGAGAGAGAGAAAGAAAGAGCAAAAAATAAATCGAGCGAGGCAACTTTTATCGATGCAAGACCAGATGTGTCGAGTGGACATAACCTCGTCATGGACACGCTAGTAGTGCTGGTAAAAAATTCTTCCGTTCTTTCGTGCGTGTTTCGAATGCGAGCCAAAGAAGTTCGAAGGAACTCTGTTATTTTCAGCTTTTGGAGGTTAGGTTGGGTTGTGAACGAAGCAGCCTCCACGATCTTCAGTAGCAGCATCGCAATTGGCGACAAAATACGGGGTTTTGTTTTTGAATATTATAAATTTCGCCATATGCGTTTCGTTGCATTCATGTCCGTCTGCTGCTTGTGTTGACAATCACATACACTTCCGTTAAGTGAGGAAGACTAAGGCGCTTCAGTGCGTTACCACAGTTGTTACACACAGACGGATTAAAGAAACTGGTAAGGCTATACCAGCTTTCATCAACGTCGTCGTCGTCGTCGTCGTCGTCATCGACGTTGTTTTCGTAGTCGTTTTTGTCTTTCGTTCAGTTCTGTTGCACAGTACCTGGGCACACGCGCATGTACGAGGATTTCGATTTTTTTCCTTTTGATCGCTCCTGAGTGTTACGGACGTACGAGTGAAAGGAGCTACGTGCATTTTCCTTGAGTGTGCTTACGATTTCATCTTCTTGTTTTTTCTGTGAGTTAGCTCGTTGTGTATACGTGTATGTTAACCTGGCAATTTCGTCGGACGAAGGAGAAAGAGATTGGGACTTCTGATAAACGGAGTGGAGGAGTCAACTTTTTCGAGGATACGCCTTTATTAAGGCTGAAAAAACACCTTTAACTGATTGTCGAGGATAATTCTTACCATGGTGAGTGTTGAGGGATATTTATTTTTTTATTATTCAGATATATCGGAACAAATTTAGAAAATTTTACTTTCCGAGGAATAAGTATTTCTATCTTACTTGTATTTGTTTATTATTCTGAATATACTTATTTATTTGCTTCTATAAATGTTACTTGGTTTTATAAAATAAAATACCCACACTTTTTCTTTTTACAAAAGAAACTTAATACATGGAAAAGGAATATAATTTTCTATTAATTTTAATACATTGCTTATATTTTTAGTATTTTTTATAATTTTAAACCGTATGAAACTAATATCCATTATATAATTATATAAGTTATAAAAGTACATTACAAATTTTAATGGTATAATTTTTTCTATTATATTTTAAGCAATAAGGAATTTTTATATCTGAATAAATTGACTTGTTTTTTTAGCGTTTTGTATAAAAAAATATATTTTTTTAAATATAGCAGTCTACACTAAAATATACTACTGGCAATGCAGAAAATATTTTAGTATAGATAAATATTTTTCTGCAGAATAGTTGATAAGGAATAATATTTAAAAATTTTAAAATACAAAATTATTTTACATTAATTTCTCAAAATATAAAATTATGATTACAGAATTATGATTTCTCAATATGCAATTTATGATTAAAATAATCTACTAAATATAGCATATGTAAAACAAACACATTATCGTTAATATAAATTCTTAGTTAGTAAATGGTAGTATTACAGTATTTTGGTACTAATTTAAAATGTCATTAATTCAGCATCGAAATTTATTCAACAGTCACGCTAAATTCAAAAATTTCGGACTTTTCCTTGATATTATTATATTTTTTGATAAACAGTATTTATTAATTTTACACACTATTCATGTTTTATAATAATATAAATAGTATAGTACAAAAGCATTAATATTAATTGCTTATATGTCAGTACAAAATTAATTGATCAAGAATTAATCAATTACATTTATTGCACTTATAATTAAATATTATGTGTATCGTTTATAGAAATGTGTAATTTAATATTAAACAATTTCTAACATAAAAAATGTAGTTAGAGTGAATTTATTACGAAAACGAAATGTACAAATATTCACAAATATTGTTTCATCTTAAAAAATTGTTTTTAAAAAGATAGCATCGAATAAATCTTAAAGTAGTCATTGAATTCACTAAGCAAATTATTTTTAATTACTATCAATTTTGTGAATTTCTTATCAATATATAATACGAAAGATCTTAAGAATGAAAAATCTATCAAGACGTTATCAAGTTATTGAAGAAGCGTAAATGTATAAATCAGAGAAAAGTGTCTTTCGATTTTTTTTAAATAACAACTTTTAGTAGTAACTGAATTTATACAATAAAGCATCATAGCTTGTGAGCTCGTCTTTACAAAAATTTTTGTAGGGAAAACGGGTTTCCTACTCTTATATACAATATTCACGGATAACATCTTTTTTCAGATTTTCAGTTTTAATTTACATGTGCTGAGCTTTTCGTTGTCCGCTTTCAGAGGGAAAAATACGTATTTGCTATTCGGTTTTAATCGCATCTACAGCAGAGACATTAAATCTTTTACTTAATATTTAACAGATAATTTTATCCTGTATGAATTTTGAAGATCTCAACGCGCACAGAACACACGTAAGTCAGTCGAGGGTAACCGAATTTGAGATTTCTTGAAGCTTACAGATGAAAAATCTACTATAAACAATGAGAAATGCAAATATTTTGATACATTTTCGTTTTGCGAACTTGCTCGTCGTGATGCGTACTTTTCCGTTATTGCCGCCTGGGGTTGTAAAAGCGCGCGAGCCTGCGGCTCTCATTCATTCATTGGCCGTATGTGCAGCTTGTTGACCCAGTTTCGCTTGGTACTTTAGCTGTCAGTTGGATTTATTTATCAACACATAATTGCCAAGGTCCATTCATCGATATTCTTTATGTTCTGGTGTGCAGCTCCTTCTGCACTCACTTCTGTTTATTTTGCCAGTATAATTCCCTTTGTTATTACCATCTCACCAATTGAATTTTTTATGATTTTATAAATATTAGAGCGTTTCACAAGATTTTCTTTCGCTTTTCTCCCATGATTGTTAGTATTAATAAGCCTCGTTTTTCAAATAAGTACTGTTAGTAGGTAATGACCTTAAATTATATATAAATATATATATATATATATATATATATGTATAGAAGTAATATATAATATATATATTATATATATAGAAGCCTTTATCTCATATTCTACTGTATTGAATAATTTCTTACGACTAAAATCGTTACATTAATTTTAAAGCTATTTTATATATCATATAAATTGTTTTTATAATTAAATTGAATATATTCTTATATATAATGAAAACTTTGAAATTAAAATAAGAATCACATTTGAAAAAAATTATTATTCCTCAAATTTTAGTTTTATAACTTATTGTATAATTTTGAAAATAATTAAAATAAATTTATTTATTTTATGGTTTCAAAATTCAATTGAATATGTAATAATTATTGTTCTTCTTTTTTTATATTAAATATTATTAAATAAAACATAATACATTTTATTTACTTACTAAAATATAAAATTAATGGATTTCAATTATATTCTATTTATAAATGAAAAAGAATCGAATAATTTGAAAATCAATTTAATTTTAAAATTTAAGAACAATCTTTTCATAGATATTTGATCTTAAATTAAGACAGTCAAATGAATTTGAAGTAATACCAAGCCGATAATAATAATCAATAAAAATATTTGTTTTAATTTTTTTATAATTTGTTTCTAAATTATTTATTCAATAAATAAATCGGTTTATTTATTAATAGATATTAATTTATAAAATCGTTATATTTTTCTTGTTGACAAACGGCAACTTTTTCATTACTCCCTGCATGTGAACTATGCAACTCGTAGGTGGCTGTGGTTGAAGGTGATGAATCAGTTGGATGTTTAATGTAAATTCGTAAAAAAAGACGAAAAATGAATAATAGTATAGTGAATGTGGAATATGAGGAGGTAAAGATATCTTACTGAGTCAACTTACTGAGTATCGAGATGATATATCATCTTTTGTTCTCTGAATATATTATATTATATTTTCACTTTTGATTTTAAAAGAAAAAAAAGTAAATTAGCTTTTTAAAATATATTATTTATTAATCAAATGAATTGATTCTTCGTTTATATTAGGTCATAAAAATGAAACTTATTTCAGAAGTAGATATGGAAATTAGATGATAACATTATGAGAAGGAATTGAAAAAATCAAGAATTGGTTAATTTGCTTTGTATATAAAATAATAATACGTCTATATAACTTAAGAAGTAAAAGATGAATTTTGAATTATGATTCATATGTCCGGTAATACAAAGATTCAAATTTTTTAATATATTTAACATAAATTATTTATTTATATTTATCTATACTTTTTTCTTTTATTTAATTCGTTTCAATATTCCAAAAAAATTTTCATAATATAAAGAACATTTTTTCTATTTATCGATATTTTTTATACATTTTTTAAATATAGATCTAAGAAACGTATTCAACGATATCTTCAATTCACAAAATAAAAAAAATATGTTTTGAAAAAAAATATATATAAGTATAATTTAAAAAATAATAAAATTATATTTGTATTAGACTTGCTTTAAAATAAATTTTATTTAAATTAAAATCATTAGGAGCTTACAATATTTAAAATATCGTCTCTTGTAATATTTAATATATAGATATTTAAATGATTTAATTGTTGTTTTTTTTATATATTCAGATACAAAATCAGAAGCCTTATTTATCTTTAAATTTTATAATTTCTACAATAATTTTTTATATTATATTTTTTAATATTGTACTGAATCAATTTGATTTGAAAATGCTTATATTTTATATTTGTGAATTTTTATAATCGTTTAGAAATAAAATTACGTATAAAAATTAATTCAATTTATTTATATTTTAAATTACAAGTTATATAAAATGATTGATAAGATTAATAAAGCATATTTTCATTAAAATATTATGTGATCTACAACTTTGATATATTCATTATTTACTTTTATTATTACTAAGAATTAATGTGAGTATTTAGATTATGTAATATTAAATGCATAATTTCAATATTAAAAATACATTACAATATTGAAGTTACAATTGTGTATTAAAAAAAATTAAATAAACTATTTTATCTGTAAAAGTTAATTAAAATAAAAATATTTAAGCTATTAATCGATGTTAGTTAATAATATTTTAATTCTTGTAAATAATAAATAATTCTGAATATTTTATTAAAGTTATTTATTACATTTTATTTGAAGTTATAATTCGTGATATAAAATTTAGATATATATAATCAAAATGTTTAATTTTAATTTTTAATCGATTCCATAATCACGAATGTACTAGAAAAAGAGATAAAAAGAAGGAACGCGAATTTTGGTGTAAGTTCATGACGGCAATGCGTAAGTTGCTTTAGCATTTGTGTCGGTTCTCATACGCGAACTGCTCCTGCTAAACAAGTATAATTTCCGTGTGTAGTTAATGAATAGAAGGAGATAGGTTGAATGCTATATATCAAGGTCACTGATTGAATTGGTCTTGTCACTGATCGAATGTTGTTCTAACAAAGAAGCATAAAGATGGTAGGCTTTTACACTCTCAGTAAGAACACATACAGCTAAAAGACAGAAGCAAAGTACTAGGGATTTTTACTCTGGTGTTTTTACTCTTTAGAATTACGAGCATTATTATTAACCAAACAAGCCGAAACTGGGGACAAAGCAAAAAAGTGCCTTTTACTCTTTCTTCTTTTATTTAACAGGAGGAAAAAGAAACCGCGTACAGACAGCAAGGAATCTCAGTGTGCGTCTTTAAACGCGGTTCATCTTTAATTTGGGTCTGTATAAGCCTGAAACCCTTGGCATGATGTTTTTGCAAGCATGCGCTTAGGATCATTCAATTTCATATATATGAGATGCTCAGGTAAATCGAGGAAGAAGAAACGATAAAGGAAGCCGAACCGATGACGGTGAGAGCGGTGTGAGTGGGGAAAAGACGAAAAAATGAGAAAGGGTGACAATGAGGGGAAGGGATAGAGTATAAACAGGTATAGTCGAGGAGAAAATAGAATAGCATTTTTCAAAACTTAACAAAATTAAACAATTCTGTAACCTTGAGATATCTATTTCTCTTTAAATTGAATTTTTTCGCTTAATACAATATTTGTACTTATTTTACACGCTCTCATTATATACGACTTTACCTGCTAGATGATAAATATTTGTAATTTACTTTAATTATGATATCGTCCAACATCTTTAAGATATTCTTAGTAATTTAATCTTAATATTATCGTAATAAATTACGTATAATTTACAATTTGTTGTATTACGTTTTGAAATATGAGTAAGATTTCACATACATCTGTGCTTTTACTACAAATATTTCAAATTATAAAGACAAAAAAATACAAAATGAAAAATTAATTTCTGTTTAACAATGTAATTTATAACTTCAATCATATGAATCCATTTTTTTAAATTGTACTAATATCTTGAAATATATTTCATAATCGTTTTTTGGCATATACTTATTTTACAATAAATATTTAAAAAGAATATCTTTTACTTTTGTTGTATATTCATGAAATGTAAAAGATTTTGAGAAATGCTTTTATAATATTAAATTATTTGTGGAAAAAATTTAAGTATTTGATATTACAATCAAGTTATAAAATTTTCAATAATAAAAAAACTTTGTTTCCATGAATAACTAGTATTAATAAAACAATTTTAATATAAAATAAATTTAAATTGATTTAACGATATACAGATTAATTTATGATTTCAGTGGAATACATTTTATTACATTATCAATGCATATTTACTTTTTTATAAATCATAATCTTTCTTGTATCATAATCGTTTGAACAAGCAGCATTTCATACAATAATTTCTATCGAATTTTCTTTATGGGTAAATTTTGTAAGTCAAATACAAATGTTTGGTGAAACCTTTTTATTTTTAAATTTTACATAAAACGACTGCAACTGTGTCAGAAGTAAGAAAATTCATCTAGTTTATTCGAGTAATTTTGGCAACAATTTTAGATTCTGTTTTTAGAAAATTGAATTTAAAGCTTTTAAGTACCATTAGATTAGTCGTAAATTATTTGATTTAAAACGCTGTAGCTTTTTCATTTTAGAAATGTTCGCTCTAATAAAAGTGTGAAATACTTTAAACATTACATACGTAAGAATATATCTAAAAACTAAAAAATCTTTTTTAAATATTCATATTTCTATCCTTTTAATAAAATTCATTAAATCTGATAGAATTATATATAGTTAATTACATAATGTGTCTTATAAAATTTTTTTAATTGATGTTGTATTTTTGAATTTTAATTAACTCGATCACATTAGAATACTTACTTTTGTCTCCAAGATATTTAATATTTCCAATACATTGTTTACTATAAAAAAATTTTGTGTTTGTTATTTTGTAAATTCATTTTTTACAAATAAAGTTTTTTTTTTAGAAAATATCATTATCAGCGTATGAAATTTAAATTTTATGAAAATTTAATTAGTTCGCCTTGTTATTAGTCTCCGGGGTTTATTAGTTAAACTCTTTTCTTACATAATAACTTGAAACATAATTGAAGTGATCGAGAATAAATACAAGTACATCGTTTTTCTTGGCATAACGATGTTATGTGCTAATGAATTATTTCTCTATTATTCTTAAACGAAATTTTATAAGCTATTTAATTTTAAAATTGAAATATACGTATGACATAATTTTTAATTGTTCCTAATATGTTGATTGAAATTGTTCTTTAGAAAAAGGTGACGGTGAAAGATGTGTAAAAGTGGAAAACAGACGACACAAGCATGGGTGTAAAAAGTAGATCACGTGGAGAGTTTAAAGCGCGCGACACTATTGTTGAAGTAATCGGAGCTGTTCAGGATCGAAGGTTAAGCTTCTTCCTACTCTTTTCATTGGAACCGTTGCAAATTACTACATTCCAATTGGGCACGCCCACACTTTCTCTTTCTTTTTTTCTCTCACTCTCCACATCGAATAAAATTATCGGGACTACTCTGATAGTGCTTGATAACGAAATTTGATTTATTTTCTTTCGTTGCATATCATGGTTATACATATGAAGAGTTTCTCTTCTTTTCGTTTTACCGTTTACCTATCCTCTGTTAGAATTTAAAAAGATTACTTCCATGAAGGCTTGCTGAATTAATTTTTGATTTGAGAAATCTTAAACGATCTATGATGAGGTTTTAAACAAAAGTCATTTATAATCTCCAAGAATTATTTAATTTTTAATATTTAATTCCATAAACTGTATTGAGAATGTATTAAGCAATAATTTAGTGGAAATAACAATATTAACAGCTATTATTTTTATTATTATTATTGTGTACATATATGTGTAACATTTTTTATAAAATATTAAAAATTTCAAGAAATATAATCTATATGAACCACAGATATGCATATGCTTATATAAAGAATAATTTTTTAATTTTCTTAAAAAAATAAAAACAGCACCAATTTTATCTAATAGCAAATGATAATTTATAGTTTTAATAATTGGCTTTACCATATTACTATATTTTCATGAAAAAGGGTAATAACATTCTTTTACTGCCTTTGAATAATTTTTGTAATAATTAAATAAAGTTTCCATTTATATTAATTATAGCAAATTACAGAAGAAATTTTATTTAAAAATCTGTCAGGTGAATTGATAACAAACATGGAGCTTTACTCTTTTAATTTAATGTAATCCTTACTTCGATAAACCATTTTATTTCTTATTCATCATCTTAAGTTAGTTTATGTATAAGTTTTATATTCATTATATTTATTTACATTATTTTATTCATTTTAATTTATCTACAAAATATACATTTTCTTCTACAATAAGAAAAATTACTATTAGTATTTACTAATTTCTATAATTAATAACAAAAATTATGGTACTATATAAAAAATAATGTTTATATTAATATTAAATTTTTTTTAATTTAAACAAAATTCTTTTAATAATTTTTAATTTGTATTTAGTATACTATAATTCCTTGAAAAGATTATATTGTTTTAAAAAAGAATGTTAAAAATGATTTTAAATTAAAAAATGTTTAAAAGTTTAAATTTAAGAAATTATTTAATTTTTACCAAATATGAAAAAGATAAATTAAAAAATTTTAATCTGATATTTATTACAACTATAAACCTACCAAATTAATAGCTAATTGAGTATAAGGTTTATTATGGAAATTTTTAATATAAACAAAATTCAGGTTAATTTTATAGACCTGGTCATCTAACTTATATAATGTATAATTATCAAAAATATGTTTATTAATTCGTAAATATGACTTAAAATTTAATTACATGAATTTAACAAAATCTAATTAATCTAATTATACTTTTAACAATTTAAGAAAAGGTAGGAAAATTAATTAAATTAAATTAATTTCTGTATTGATAAATGAAATAATTATGTTAATTTTTTTCTTAAATAAATATATATTTGAATTTTTCATCAAATTTTTTTAATTGCATATAATTTATTTTTTTTTTTTGATCAATTACTTTTCGTGCGATCTATCATTGTACTAAGTTCCAATACACGAGAATATTTGAAAACTTCAATTAATAATTTTGATAAAACATTTTTTATAGATTTTTCTAATGCATTAATTTATCTTGTCGTTTACATTTTTTTAATAATTATTCTAATAGATAATTCAAAATTCATTTAAAAAAAGGAATTTATATTACTAATTATGCTTTTAATTTCTTTTGTTAATAGAAATTTTAATCTTATTAATTTTATATTTGTTTATAAAATACGTAAAATATACTGCCGTCAGTAATATATGTGATTAAAATATATAAATGAATGTAATTGAAAAGTCGTACACATTCCATGAAAATGGGTTTTAAATTAGTAAAATTTTCATCTGAGAAATAGCAAAAGAGTAATGATTACGTTATTTTATTTGATGGTATGAATTAAATTCGACTATATTCTGTTTAGTTCCAATATACTTTTATACTGCAGTAAAAGGTTAGAATTGTACTCTTTTGTTTATATTTTCGTTAATTATGGTGTTTAGGTTTCAGTTTTTAGTTTTCGCAAGCACTCAGTAAATTTTCTCTATCTTCCTGATTATTTTCTTTTTCACTCTATATTATATCTTTCTTTCTTTTTTTTCTTTCATTTTCCATTAAGCAGGTATAATTCTATTGTTGTATATAGATTTCGGAAAGAGGCAAAGTTTTTCACTTCTTATCGCGACTTTAGTTGAAATCTTATTCGCCTTATGATATTATTATCTTTGACCTAGCGATTGGCTTAATGATATCTCAACCAATACGATAAACGTGACTTTCGATCGGATCCCTAGTGTCCCAGTACCGTTGTGTCGCTCCACTCAAGTACGATCGAACATATTTTTTTTCTTATTTGTAAATAGTCTTCGTGCCGCTGACAACGTTGAGGGCACTATTAAAAGCCTTTAACATGAAGACAAATTACGTGTGATACATTTAACTTGATAAAGACTTACTTTTTTTTATTCTTCTTTTTGTGTCCAACAATAACATTTTTTGAATATTTTTATTTTTATATAGAATAAAGATTATAACAAAAGTTCAAAAACGAAGAATTGATAAAAATATTTATTTATAATTAACGATGGAAAATTTTTTTTAGTTAAAAACTTTGTCATTTATTTAAATAAAATGTCTCATTTAATATTCGATTTTTAATAGAACTTAATAGAACTTAAAGTGAACGACTAGCTTGTAATGACTAATTTTAATTAAGAATTTGATAAAAATTCGAAAGTTACTTAACCGCTTTACAAAGAAAATAAATTGATGTGACTTAAATGTAACTACGAATACATATTCCATCGTTTATAAAAAAGAAATTTTGATTTTCTGAATTTCCTTATATTTAAATCTGTTAATATATGAAATGATATTAATGATTTTTTTTTAATAAAACTTTATTTTTTTTTCACTTTTTCTATTTCATATTTTTTAGTATCTTTAATTTGAATGTTATAATTATTAATAATTATTAATAAATATGAATAATTATCATTTAATTTTATATCAAATATAACATTAAATGAAAGTTGATATTATTTATTGTAGCATTTTGCAAATATAAAAATATAAATTCACGATTAATTTCAGTTGTAGTTTAACGTTTAATGAAGTAAATAAATTTAATTGTTTTTGTTCAAAAAGATTTTTTTGAAAATTAAGATCTATCATTTTTTAGCAATTTGTATACCTTTATAATTAAAAACATATTTATTGATTGGTCCATAAATTTTATAAATAATTTTATAATATTTTAATAATTTAACAATTTAATAATTTTATTAATAAAATGTAAGTAAATACTAAAATTGAATTTCTTGTCGCTAAGAATATAGTTTTTTAATAATAGTGAACAATAATTGATTTTTAAGAAGAAATAAAGTCAGGAAAAAATTATATTATAATTCATAACAAACATTTAATATCATGCATATATCTAATAATCGAATGGAAACGTAAATTAGTAGATTTTTCATTCCAATAATCTAATTTAAAACCAAAGTTTAGCTGTTCTGCATTTAAAAATCCTTTGAAATTAGTTTATACTTTAAAGTTTAGGAGTAAAATAATTTCGTCTAAGGACAAGGTTGTATTGCATAATTCGAAAGATTCTTGAACCTGTAAAATTGGGTTAGCTTTAATGTGAGTTATTTCTATCCATTACTTCCGTATGAAGCTCATATTGTATGCCATGTAAAAGCGTTGTTCAGATATAGATATGGTAATGTAGCGTATTAGGTAGTATATTTGGTATCTTTATAAAGCTATAATATTTTTCAACAACTTTAAAACTTCTGGTATTTAGCGAAAAAAATTAAAAGAAAAATGAATAAATAAATTTTATGTTCCATTTTAAGAATATCTTCAATATATTAAAATTATAACGTTATATACGAAACATCATGCATGTAATTTAAGATATGTAATATTCAATCTATTGCAGGCTTAAAATAAATAATCAATTCAATGGATTATATACGGGATTCAGATACAACATCTAATTGGAATTATATACTTTTCAATCACTTTAAATATCAGTATTTTATTTATTAAAATATTTGTATAAAATAAATAAGTTAAAGATGAATTTTTAATTAAAAGAAAAATTAAAATCTACTTTGAAAATACTAGTTTTCACAAATTATTTTATACATGAAAATTTAGTAAATTGTAAATATCTTAAAATAAGTACTAAATTTAAGCAAAATAATACAACAAAATTCTATCTTTTTTAATCTGATAATTTTACTATTCAATTTACTACTCGTTTGTAAATTAAAAGCAAACAATGTAATATATATTTAGTTTTATAAATGATAATGCATGTAACGAAATAATTTGTGTACTGTTTCAAATATTTTAATGCACTTTATAATATTTCAAAAATATAACTAATTCATTATTTTTAGGTCATATAAATCTGTTTTTACTAAATAATGGATTATTCAGTGTGCAATAATATAAATAAATAATGGAATAACGGTTCTTTCTCATTACTCCAGTATTGATTAAACGATGTTCCGATAAACTTGTCAATACCACCAGTCTGTCGTCAATACATTCTTTTGCAAACAATCAGCGCACTGAAATAGCTCAAATAAAAAAGAAATTTGACCAGTGAGCAAACGTCTGGTACAGCAAAACTCTCCACGTCAAGTAAAAACGAAACTATATCGGTATCGGCACGCTTTACTACTCTATTTAAAAGTACGCCCGCGTCAATGGTTGACTATTGATGACTCTTTTGGGTTTTCGGATGCTGTGGCATGTGTTGAAATCGGAAGGGATGGCAACGGTGTTGCCGGATACATATACTTGCCTCGTCCCCTTGAGTAGAGTTACACAAGAGACACAGTAATGCAGAAACGAATGTAGTAATCGAGTCGGTTAATAAGTGAAAGAGATAGAGCACAGAAACGCAGGGATAGCAGCAGAGAATGGATGCAGAAAATCGATGACCATAGGATCAGTTCGATTACGCATTTTAAAGCTGAAAGATAGTATCCAAAAATTATACGATATAGTTAAAAAGAAGATAGTATGACGATTTGGTGAAATGCTGTTTATTTTAATGTTTCCTCGAAATTCAAAGATCAAGTAGAATAGGGAAATATAGCCAACAAATATTTATTTTAACTCTGTCAGATAAATGAATTAATTTTAAATTAGAATGAATATTCTGACAAAACTTAAATTATTGCATTAATTTAAATAATCATCATAATGCATTGAATTCATGTATATTAAAAAATATATAGAAGATTTGTTGTAAACTTTTATAGTACAACATATATTTAATTAAAACCTTTTTATACTCTGACCATTTTTAATAAAATTGTTTTAATAGTGAATTAGTAAATAAATGTGAAGAAAGAAAAGTAATACATTTAATTTAAAATAAATTAAATATATCTAATAATAATGTAATATAAAATAAAAATAATATCTATAGAATTTAACTCGTCTTGATAATTATTATTGAATTATATATTTATGAAACAATTCTTCCTTTATATAAAAATTATGAGATCATTTTTAATTTATATTGAATATAAATGGATGACAGAACTATTTTTGTAACTTTTAAAATACATTATAATTTCAAAAATATTCTTTTTCCATTATTTGTTTACATGTTTTACAGAATATTTTACTGTATTATGCACCTAAATACATGCTAAAAACAGTCTATAAGAATTTACTTTGGAATTATTCTATACTAGCTGTAACACTTCATATTGACATTCTCTCTCTCTCTCTCTCTTTTCCTTCTCTTTCCCCAACGCATGTTTATTTCGCTACATCCTGATTCAACAATCTTGCTTTTTCGATCTATGATCACACACTTTTGAGATAGCTACAAATTAAAATTTTCTACCGCTAGTTTCATTCGCTACTTTCATTTCAGGTTGTTAAAAGAAATTTTAAAAGCTTGGCCTTGTCTATAACGCAATTTAACCATAATTTTAAATTATATTTTTGTTACGTTATTTTCTAAAATCTCAAAAGAATAAAAAAAGTCATCATTACATTGAAGAGTTATCCTTAAAAAATCTTTTTTTATTTCTTTTGAAGATCATTTATAATTTAAGGAATTTTTCTTTGACATTAAATACATTAATCCATAATTAAAAAAAATTTTTTAAATATAAATTTAATATGTAAATTTCTATACAGTATGCGATATATTTATTAATCTATATTTATTATTTTTAATCGGTTAAAACTTTTAAAAAATATTAAAATATATGAAAATATCATGACCTTTATCATTGGTAAAACAATATTCATTAGTTCGACAAATCTGTTTTTAAGAATAATTGTAAAAAAATTCTGGTATAAATAGGAAATACAAGAATATTATATTAATTATATGGTAAATCATGCTCGCTAAAGTATGCATAACGAGTAATTACGTAAGATCAATAACAGTAGATTCGTGTGGCCGTTTATATCATTGCTTTGCAAAAGCAATGCGACTTCAAATTGTGACGTTAACTTTTTTGATACAATGTTTTCATACATCAGCTTTAATATTTTTCTTTTTATATATACTCTTACACATGAATTTAGCCACAATGAGATCAGAGCAAAGATCTCACAAACTAAATCTTTTATTTTGCGAATGCGGAAGAAGGATTAATTTGTACAAATGAGTGACTAAATGAAAAGCTCAAGCAAACTGCTAGAAAAAGATAATATGTGCTAAAAGAAATTTCAATTAATTAAACTTTGTTTAGACAATATTTAATATAATTTTGAGTACTCGAAATAAGTTGTTTATCTACATTTATAACAAGTGCGTAATAACTGCAGAATAATTCAAGTGTAATAGACAAATTTAAACAAATTTTACTCTTCATATTTTTGAAAAAATAGACCTTTGGTTAGTATTTATTCGAAAAACTATTATTATTTTTTCGTAACTAATAAAAATTTGTTTCGCTGGTAGTAAATAATATTTTTTATTTATTTAGATGTATCAATATCAGTGCACCTGATTCAATCTTTTACTAAATCCGAAGCTAACATTTATATTATAAAATTTGTGTTTAAATTTTTAAATTTGTAAATTTTTAAATTTGTAAATTTACAATGTTGTTAAATTTAAATTTGTACATTTAAATAATTATATTATACATAAATACATACATAGAAATATATATCTAATATAATATTTATTATATTAAATCATTAAAGATAATTGAGAATGTATGTATACAATTCTTTATTAATAAGCATTATTTGATATTCATTATATATATTTAAATTTACATTTGAAAATCACAAGAATAGTTAAATATATCATATTACAACAGTATACTAAAACGTATTAAAAGTATATAAAACACACATATATTGTATATTATTTTAGAGTTGTTTACGTAATTTAAAAACTTATAAGTCATTATTGAAAGAAATACATCTAAATGTATCAATAAATTGACAACAAAATTCGCATTCTTTACACAATGAACTTTCAACTAATCACCGTATAATGATATTCTACTTCATTAGCTTAACATTTTTTTACATATGAGAAAAATATGGAATATTGATCGCATAAGTTAACGAAGTAATTTTTTATTAATTCCAAATGAATTCGCATTTTATTTATATTTGAAATATTAAAAAATTATTTTGTAACGATAGGCGTCAAGATATAATATTGGCGATGTGAACAGTAAAATACAACGCTGAATTCTCGAACACTTGATAGAATAAAAATCAGAGGAACTCGAACTGTAAGAATAAATGATCAGAAGAAAAAATAAAAAAATATTAAAAATACAAAATTCTTAGAGAAAAGTCAAATAAAAATGCAAATACACATGAGATTAATACATAAATAATCAATGTTCATATAGACATGTGAAATCAGCATAATAAATGGAGAATCCAGAATTAATGCATGTAATTATCGATTGTACAATATAAAGAAGTAACGTAGCACATAGGTATATATAGATATAAATAAGTAAAAAAAGTTAAGTAGATCAAATCTGGATATTAATTTGATGACATATAGGAACGTGGTTGTGTATTATACCTTTTTTACAAGTAATGCTTTTGTAACAAATAAAAAGTTGTCAAAAAAATAATTAAAAATTACTTGAACAATATTTTTAATTTTATTTAAATAATTTTATTATTGTTTATTTTTCATTTTATTTAAATAATGTTATTATTGTTTATTTTTCATTTTATTTAAATAATTTTATTATTGTTTATTTTTCATTTTATTTAAATAATTTTATTATTGTTTATTTTTCATTTTATTTAAATAATTTTATTATTGTTTATTTTTCATTTTATTTAAATAATTTTATTATTGTTTATTTTTAATTTTATTTCTTTTCAAATATTTATTTATTAATAAGATTTCATGTATTATTATTATGTACATACACTTTGTTATTGAATCAATTGTGCTGCATGAAAATTTGATACAATACAATAAAGTAATATTTTTTTTTTCAAATTAAATATGCTGAAATATTATAATAAACATATAACGTGTATTATTTAATAAATACAGGATCTTTATAGATTGGAGAATCACGTTTTTAAATCTTATATCAAGACATATAGGTTTGTTGCTATTACGGCAGAGATTAATTCCCGCGATAGTAACTAATATACAGGTACCTATTACAATATGTATTGTAAACGTCGACTATATCGCACAAATTGATGTATATAATAATCAAGCATATGCATATAATGTGAATAGAAATATGATTCCTGCAGGATGTATCTCCTTCGTCGTCTCGGTATATCCGTATTTCAGCATTTCGCCTATCTAAATTTCCATTGCAAAAAAAACGCAATTTCCTTTATTTATGCCAGTCGCATTCCATTATAACATCCTGATATCATTTTATGTACTATAATATAATGATGAATCGATAAGAAATATTTTACACTACATGTGTTTACATAGGAAATAAAATTTTTTAAAGAATAAAAGGATTCGAATGAATAAGTAAGAAAGTAAAAGAGAGAAAGAAAGAAAGTGATCAAAGGAAAATAATTTGTAGTATAATGTTTTGCTAGGTCATAGAAATTTCTATAATGAATGTTTATTTTGAATACATAAAGTAGAATGGAGTCAAGACCTGAAAATTTAAAACAAAATAATTTAACTTCAATAGACCGATTCATCATTTATTATTCTTCATAATAGTAATAACAATATTGATTAATATCTGACTGTTATAATGTAATCAATTTTTATTAAAAATATATAAAATTTATATAGCGTATATATATAAAACAATTACTTAAAAATATTGAATCATGTATATAAAAAAATGATAAAATTTTGTAATCAACCTAGAAATACTTTATAAACATTTTAAAGAAGAAAACGTTTTTAATTGTATTACTATTGTTGACATATTTCGATATTAATAATGAATATTTGAGTGTATATAATTTTTATCACTGGCTAATATTTTTTATTTACAATTAATGTATGTACATTGATAATACATAAATTATTTTTAAAAAATTAATAGAATTAAATAGAGATTAATACAAATAAATTCTCGAAATTATATTTGAATTTAGAAAATAAAATTATTTAATACAAAGTTATCTTATTTTTTATTTTTTAATAAGATTTTTCACGTTCAAATTTAATATAATTCATTAAAGAAAAAACTATTAAAATTATTTTTGATTAATTTTTTATCCTATAATTTAGGTTTTAATATATTGTATATTCAATTGATAATGATGAAAGTATTTTATTAAAAATATATTTGTTTTATAAAATTGATTTTAAGTATATTATTATTTTTTCATAAATTAATAAATATAATAAATAATATTTTTTTAATTATTGCAAGCCATTTTAATTATTATTATAATCTATTAAAGCTAAACAGAGATATTATCTATTATAAAAGAATAATAAGCACATTAGATTATTAATATTATTTTATTCCATTTAAGCATTTTACATTAAAATAGTAAATATTATTTTTTATAAAATAAGTTTCTATTAATAACTCTTTACATAAAACATGCATGCAGTATATCAAATTTAATAATAAAATCAGTTTTATTGTGGTTTTACTGACGAACATTTTTTTACTCCTGTTATTTTTTTTAATGCATAAAAAAATAAAAATTTCAAAGTTAATAAATATTTTTTGATTGTTATATATCATTATATATTTATTGTAGTATAAAAAAAATTACAAAAAATATGATTTCTACCTATATTATTTTATATTAAATTAATAATCATTTTTAAAAATTGATTTTTTAATTTGAATTTATACTAAAACCTTAAAAATATCCACATGATAACATTAATATTTCTATAAATAAGAATTTATGATTCAAAAACAGAAATGTATAATGCAGTGAAATTTATTTACGTAGAATTATTTTCAGATAATTTTAATCAATAGAATGGTTGCATTAATCTTATAAGTATTTTATAGATTATTCATTTGTCAAATCAAAAGTGATTGTATCAGAAAAGAATCTTGTATAAAAGTATATAATATCTTATTCTGAATAAAAAACGACGTTAAACTATTTTCAAAACACAAAGTATATTACTTTGGAATACATTGGAAAAATCAACAGAACGGGTTTAGAATAGGTGAAATTTTCGATGTAGCCAAACAATATATTTTTTCACTAAAAAAGGAAATAGATAAACGGAACTATTGAATTTTATAAGGCTACAGGCATAGGTATCGTGAAAAAGATGAATTGTTTTGTACGCTCATGCACATTTTTATCAACTTTCCACATATGATTGAATGATTAATCAAATACGCGAAAAATTCTCTGTCTTTATCTCGTTCATTTGCTCAGTTAATTTCATTGCTGACGCCGATAATGATTACTTGGACTGAATTATTATACAATATAACTTATTTAGCTAGTTAGTGACACATTACTAGAGTTTTAATATTTATATATATGTCTATTCATTCCTAACTCTTTCTATTTCTTTCCTGTTTCACGTATTTTGGTTTTAGCTTCATTTGTTTTAATTGGGAGGCAATTATTGCTAATTGCAATGTACCATTCGTGGATTTTGCAAACGCAATACTACAAGTAGTCAGGTTTTTATACAACTCTAGGAAGTATATGAATGTGATATATATGTGAATCTCGTGAATAAAATTTATAGAACTATGAATTTTTTACACAAAAATCGTGAGTACTGTTTGTGAAAACTTTCTAGAGAATACAATAGTAAATCATGCGTGAAAGAGATATATAGATTTGCGGAATATTTTTGAAAAGTATTTATAAGTTGCTATAATTATATATTGTATTTTTATAAAATTACCATTTTTCTATTAATATTTTAAGTTATTTGAATCTACGTTTATCTTATTTGAACATGGTTTCAAACGACCCTGGTTCAATTATATATTTATTTTACATTATAATGTATTTTGATTGAATTTTTAAGTAATAATTGTGTCTTTTAGATCAAAAATTTACAAAACGCTAATCTAGTATTTACTTTAACGCTTATAGTTTGCTCTTTAATATCATTTTCTTAGTAAGGAATAGTATTTCTTAGTAATAATATCATTTATTGTTATTCTGTTGAACTAAAAGTAGTTGAACGTTTATTTAAAAAATTTATAATAATTTATAAAAATATTTAAAAAGATATTTTAAACTTAAATATAAATAAAAATAAAAAAGTACTGTATCATAACCATAAATACTATAAGTTAATGCTTGGTATTTGAAATGCATTTAGTTTCACTTAATGTAAATATAACACACTATCTTGTTTTTATTTTTAAAATGAATATCTAATGTGCAACGTGTATTTTATATAAGTAATGTGACTTTAAAATATAGAACTGTTAGCATAAGCTACATAAATAATGTAGACCTATGAATTAAAGATTATACATTATGATTCACCAATGTATGGCATATACGTGATTAATCATAATTAATACGCTTATTAATGGTTCTATTCATAGTATTAAATTGCTATCAGAATATGGTACACCTGCATTTGTAAAATAAGTTTTTCCTGTTATAAATACGAACATATATTCTATAATAAAGAAGTTTATATTAAAAATTTTATATTTATTACTCGAGTTTTTATTTGTTTTGTATGCATAGGATAAAAATTATACAACAACAACAATAATAATAATCGATAATTCGACATTAATAAAATATATTTTTAAATCTTTATTAAAAAACAAATAAGAACATTGCTGATGTAATTATATTATATATGCGAATATGTAAAAATTCAAAAAAGGTAGTATAAATCTGTAATCAAATAAGAACTAATCCGTATTTTTTTTAGAAAATTATAAGCCCTATTTATGAATGATAATTACGCCCTCTCATGAATTCGATTTTTTATTTTATATATTTATTGAGTTATATAAGTAAACATGAAGCGCTGAACTTTTGGATATTAATATTTTTTATGTCAATACAATCCATAAGTAATATGCTATCATCTCAAGAAATGTTATTGAGAATGAATTGTTATGAATAATTGTCTATACATACTGAATCCAATAAGTAAAGGTTAATTATAGAAATGTTAAAATTACTTTATTTGAGATTTGAATTTCCATATGAATTGTAATAAATTATAGTATCGCTATAAAAGTTTTAAGTATACATTAAGCTTTTCTTCATATGCTTTTTTCGGCGATAACAGTTTGGATATTCCCTCGATATGAAATAAAAGCCTTAGCATCGGCAATAAATTCGTTCAAATTTAAAGTTAGTATTGGCAATGAAAGAGCAATCGCCAGAGAAGCCACACGGAGATCTAAGATTCTAGGAATGATGAGTTAAAGAAAGGAAGCATTCTTGTGCCATTCGAGGAAAATTGGTGACGATCGAAAACCAAATAAAATTGTTTTCGGAGGCCTCTCATTCGTCGTTGAGACGATTACGAGCTCCTGGTAATTCTAACAACAAGCAATTCTTTCTCTTGCAGCAAGAAGGATAGTTCTATCGTGCGCGTGAAGTTTGAAATTAGTCCCGAGCAATTTGCGAACATCATTTCCTGCCTTTCTCTCTATTCCGAAATCCGAGTGTGCGTAACGAGCACAATTCCTATTCCCGGTGGTTATACGTTCAATGAGCGCGTAACGCGGAACGAATCGTCACCTTGTACCATTCCGATGAAACATCACGTGCTGCAAGATTTGGTCTGTTTATCCACGAAACTGTTGCTGACGTTTGATGCGTTATAACTATTTTTGCATTCTGTATTGGGAAAATTAATTCCTTGGTTTTGACTCAGGTACATTATTTGTTAGCATAAGAATTATATTCTCAGTTGATAAACCCGTATAATGTTCATTATAATATAATAAACCAGTATAATATTTATTATTGTAATGCGTATAATATAATAAACCAGTATAATATTTATTATTGTAACTATAAATCGATTTTATAGTTCTTTTAACGAATAATAATGATAATGAGATTCCTTTTTTAGACATTTTTGAATATCATTCGTGAGTTAAAGTTATAAATTAATTATTCAATGAATGAATTGTCGCGTTAGAAATCATATATTATCATTTGTTGATTGTCAGTACTGAAATTATATTTAGGTAATAATTCTTTTAAAATTTGTGTTGAAGAATTTATCTATAAGCAATACTAGCATATATTTATTAGATAGAATTATATCTGAATTAATTGTTTTTTTTTCAATCAAGAAATACTCCTAATAAAAAATTATTTAAAATTTTATCTCTGAGTACGGTGTTAACATCAGCTCATATTTTTTTTTATCCAAACATATTTTATTAATAAGTTATTGAAAATAAAAAATAACTCGTTAAAGTTTTAAAATAAAACATAAATAAATTGTGTACATTGTAATTGAATTTATAGTAATTATATAATTTATACAAAAAAAATAAATGAATTTAAAGTTTTTACAAATTATATATTTGGATAGAATATGAATATTAGAAGTTCTTATTGTTAATATGAAGTCTATTTTTAATTTTTAATTAACTTTACGGGCTTATTTGTAAATTTTATATGAATTTTTGTTTATATTAGTTATCTTTTGAAATTGAAATTGGGTTAATTAATAAGCTAATCCTCAAGAAGTATTAATGAATAATTTCACTTAGGTATTTTGACTATTCAATAATTTGTAACTAAACTTTTAATTATTGAAATATCTTGAAATATCTTGGAATAAAGATGTTATAAAAATTATTGCTCTACTGATTAATAAAACATAAATGCAATAAATTTTTCTTTAACTCATTTACTTTGTTTCTTACGTAAAAAACTATAAATAAAATTAATAAATCTGTATGCGTTGTTAAACTAATATGTTTTAATATATATATATAATTACACCTGTTTGCTTTCTAAAAAAACTATGTTCTTATTTTCAACGTCATAAAATCCTTTCCTGTTGTTTAAAATAAAATATCGTATGGGTTTTATCTTCAAGTTTTTTGTATAAGAAATGCAAAAATATAATTTTTCATTAAAATCTAGTGTTGTTAAAAACAGCAAAATATTATATCTGGTAGAAAAATATACGACCTGAAAGATATATTCAAACTCTTTTTTTTCTTTATTTTTTGAATTATAAACTTAAATATATAAACTTAAATATCATGTCAACTTATTAATTTTTAAATATTCAATATTTTTTGCATGTAAATTTCTTTTAGCACACAAAATTATCATAAGCTATACTATTTTATTTATATATATCTCAACCTATTATTTTTATATTGCTCTATACTTTTTTGTTCGGTATTATTTTGTGCTCAGTGAAAATTTTTTCTTTTAAACTTTCTTGTACATGCATCAGTTTACCATAGATCAGTTGACATTTAATCATTGCTCCCCAGCAGAGAACGTTTTATCGACTCGACCCATTATGGTGATACATCATCTTGGTTTTGTCACCATCAATTGCCATTCAAATCACTGTCATTGTCAGGACAGTGCGACGTGACGCGAGAAATGCTGTTGTAGAATTTTAGTTCATAAAGGCACGCAAATAAACAACACTGAGTCACAGATTGTACCAAGAGTCAATATGTAAACTCTGTCGTGAGTAAATGCAATTGACAGTCAAGGCTACAGTTATAAATTTATGCAAAAAATCATGATTAGAGTTATTTGGTTAGTCTAATATACTTTTATATCTCATTTTTTTAATGGGTTTGAATTTATAAACATAAAAATATTACCTTTAAACTTTATGTAATTCTAACAATATTCAAAGAATTCATATTTTATTAAAACCTTACTAATTACATAATCTGAACTATTATCTTTTAAATCATACTAAAAAATTTATTATAAGTCAATAAATTAATTAATCGATCGTTATTAAATTTTATGATAATCTACTTATTTTTCTAATTTATATTTGAAATGATTTGCAAGTAACAAGTATAAGTATCTTTTTTAAAGTTCTTATTTATTTCTTATTCTTATTTCTTCTCTCATAATCTTATTTGTTTCCTTTGGAGTTTAATAGTTTTCTTTGAATACAGAACTAATTATCGCTAAACATCACTCTTATTTGTTTTTAAATAAATTATTTTAAAAATAATTTTTACAAATTTGTTAATTTATTTTTCACTTAAAACCTACTGAGATACTAATTTGCATAATTGAATCAACTTTATAACGGTGAATTTTAGTAAAGTTCCACTACCTTATGATTATATAATTATTAATACACTTATATATTTCGCTTTTACTATTCTGTTTTACTAACATTTTATCTTTCAATACTCTAAATTTTTTATTTTAATATTTTGCCAAAATATGGTTTCATATAAAAATAATTTCTTCTTATACTAAGTAGTTTTTCTAATACCATTTATTATTATATAAATTATTTATTTAAATATCGTTAATGTTATTAAAATTATAAGCAGTATTTATTAATGATTGATTTTTCAACTAAATATTTGTATAGATTAAGTAAAATTTGTATCATTTTATTATTATTATTATTATTATTATTTTAGATATCAAGTAATTTCTCCTTTGATCGTATAATATCAGGTGAAATATGGAAAAATTATTCAAGTTATCACAAAAACCATATTTTATTATCAGTTTTATTGTTCAAACGTGCACTATTATATTTTTTATTGCATATTGAAATTAGCTTTATTAATAATAACAGTAGTTTCTTTTATTCAGAGGCTGGTGTTCATTAAAAATTTCTGAATTATATTCATTAATTTTTTTATATAAAATTTATTTTATTACCTATGATTATTAATCTTCTAATTATATAATTTTATAATTAGTTTTAGAATAATATTATAAATACTTATTTTATTGATAGTTTTTCCAATTCAGTTAATTAAAAATCGTACTAGTATTTTATATTTAATTATTTTTGATTTATGCAAAATATTATGAATTGTAGTATCTTGGACATTCGGTTCCACAATAATTTTACTAAAAAAAATTGTATTTTAATTTTTGCAAGTGGATATCTGGAAATAATTGCGATTTATTTTTTTTATAAGCACTCTTCTTTGATTGAAACTATAATTTTTATTTTAAATTTTACATAGCACTATACAGGTTATATGTACTATTTGTTGAGTAAATATGAATGCATTAATTTAATTTATAAAATTTAATTATTTATATTTTTTATTAAAATTATAGATAAAATTAAATAACATTAAAAATTAATGTATATTTTAAATAAAATGCAAACATTATTTTTGTTGTTTACGTAGAAGATATTATTTATTTAAAATCAATTTTATTTAATTTAAAATAAAAAAATGTATAAGAAATCCAATAATTATTACAATTGTGATTCAAAAATTTAAATATATTATATAAATCGGATACATATATTTATTATAACATTTCTATTTAAATGAAAATATAAATTATAAAATATAAATACCACAAATTTTGATTTAAACGAGTAGTATTTCTTTTTTTTTTTATAAATTATCAGAACTTTCTAATGTTGTGTTGCATTTATATAAAACTTTTAATTATTGATTTTCGAATTTATTCTTGGGAATATATTAAACTATTTTAATCACTTCTATTGTACAGTGTCATCTTATATTCAAAATATTAATTTCTAAAATAATTTTTTTTCTATCGATATTTAAGTTATAAGAAATTATTAAAATATTTGTAGTCAATTTAAATTATTACAAATGAAAATGTAGATAAAACGTAACTTTAAAATATATTTAAATCGGCTTAGTTACTGCATATAACAAATATCAGAAATTTTAGTATAAAAATGTATAAATGTTGGAAAAAATTAAATTTGTTGTATTTTAAGTACGTTTTATCTAAGTGTGTATTATATTAAATATAGCAGGGATATCTAGAAATGTTTATTTAGCAAAAAAAATTTAGAATAAAAATTTCAATTATTTAGAAATGTAGTATTATTATTGTCTAATAATTAAATTTATATCAAATTAATATTATAGTAGTGTAAGAAAGTAACTGAATATCGGTGTATGTATTGTACTTGCATACCATTTATGCATACACATGTGCGATATAGATAAACATGGATAAAGAGAAACGTGGCAGCTTGTCGTACCTTAGTATAAGCAAGCAATATTATACCTTCGACTCATCGACCTTACGCTTAGACACAATGTTAAATATATCGAGCGATTATCTGATGGTACGTACATGTTTGCGTGCGTGACACGTAAATGATGGAACATTATCGACTTTTTGAACGTGCATGTTGTATTACAAAATAAAAAATTATTCTTTATGTTGAAAATAAAAATTTTGCTTATAATACAAATAATATAAACTATAGATAGAAAGGGGTATTTTTTATATTATGAATGACGAAATCCGTTTATTTATTTTTAACTATAATACGTTACAAATTTAAATATATAAATATATATATATAATAAATTTTGAGTATAAAGTAACATAATAAATATTAATAATAACCTATTAAGAAAAAAGCATTAAAAAGTATTAAGATTTTTGTAATAATATTACTTTATTTGTTTATATAGATAATAAAATCATTTTTACTAATTAAAAATGTTAAATAATAGGAAAACAGCACTATTTTTTATTTCGTTTTTAGTTCATTACTGTTAATCATTATATCTAGTAAAATTGAAGAATTTTTACATAGCAAGATTTTTACATAATTGATGTAAATTCGATTTGATTATTACGATCTGCAAAGCACTTTGTAATAAATACGTTTTAATATCCATCACAATCCGAATTCTGCAACAGCATCTTAGCGAAATGCTTTTCAAAGTCTGCAGTACCATGAGTATTACTTGTTCGTCATTTTCTTTATCTTTGACAATACGATCTGCAGATAATTATTTCGCAATAATCCAGCTCGCTCTATTTTGTAGACACATTATTGTTATTTTTGTGTCAGAGATTTCCAATACATAGCAGTTTTCTCAATCATTTTCGCATGCTTGATTACACGACGATGCCAATTTATGTCAAGCATTTTTTACTTTAAATCTTTTGATCATAAACGTTAAGAAAATAGTTACGTCAAGTGTTATACCATATCAATTTTAGGAAGTTTATACATTAAGAAATCTAAGGAGTTTGAAGAATTGACCAAGATATAATGTATTTGAAATCATATTTTACCTTGTATTTCTCCTTATTATTTTTTTATTTTTTTTTTTATTGTAAAAAATATTGAAAAGTATTACTTACTTGTGAATAAGAGTTTATTTCTATAATTATTTATGTACAGAATATGTACATAACGCTTAAAAATTTATACAAGGATGGAGTTTGAAATTTGATAATAAAAAATATCTAAAATGTCTAAAATGCTTTTAATAAGAGTTGACATACACAGAGAGAAATTAATACATATAATAAGGAAAAAAATTTAATTAATAGAAATATATTAAATGAGACTAATGTAATAAATTATCGATTTTATACTGTGAGTATACAGGGTAAACATTTTATCAAATTTATGGTAACCTATATACAGAACACACAGATATAAATTCACTATTTTTTTTAAATAACTAATTTAAAGAATAAATTGGTATTGAACTAAAAATTTATAAACATGTTAGACATAATTTAAGTTGTCAGATAACCTAAGATTATCTACACTTTTTCGGTTTTAAGTACACATATAAGTAGGTTAGTGATTGAAATAATGTCTCTTACTTGACAGTTAATTATCATAGTGCCTTAAATTTTTATAATTTAGGGTTTGCATACATATAACTTTTATGTCCTGAATTGATAAAACATAAAAGCTTTCCATATTGAGAGCAAATTATAAATTTTAATGAAGTTTATATTTTAATGATTTTGTATTGTAAAATTATTATTACATAAAAACTCAATAATACAATTTTAATATTGTTTTAATTTATTATTTAAATAATACTTAAGAAGTAGATTATATATATTTTACTTTATTATAACAATTTATGAACATATTAGTTTATTTTTTGCATTTTATGTATTCTTACTTTTTCTTATTTAATTACAAAATTTAAATTGAATAAAATCATGAAACTGTATTTATTTTTCTTAATTCACTAAAACAGATATAAATATAGCTATAACAATAAAATATATTATTTTTTAATCAAG
Organism: Dolichoris vasculosae; assembly: GCA_018907195.1. Classification (NCBI taxonomy): domain Eukaryota; kingdom Metazoa; phylum Arthropoda; class Insecta; order Hymenoptera; family Agaonidae; genus Dolichoris; species Dolichoris vasculosae. The sequence goes on along the minus strand of JACCHY010000014.1, from coordinate 2,820,285 downwards.
TAAAATTTATATATATTCTTATAAGTATAAAGAATTATGTACATATAAATTGTAAATATAATTATTTTTCGACAGTTGTAGTTTGATAAATAACAAGTATTTATAAAATAATAAGGTTCAATTTTGTATCGAATAAAAATATTCATTTTTATCAAGTTCATTGCAAAACATTTAATATAAATTCAGTAACAATATCTGTATTTTATTAAAAATATTTATAGTCAATAAACTAAAATAATTAAATTAAAATATTAATATTTGAACTGTCGTGCTAAGAACTTTCAAGAAACCAATAAAATTTAAAATCAATTTCATTAACTGTATTTGAAATTTAAATATAATAAAATTTGGAACATTAAAAAAATACTAAAAGAGTATGAAAGAACCTTTATGAATTCTTTTGAAGAATATATTATGTTTGTATTAAAATATGAAGACCATTTGAAAAGTAAATATATAGTAAATATTTTAATAGATAAATAAAAATATAAAACTACAATAGTAGATGAAATTGGTTGTTGAATTAAAGTGAAATTAAAGATTATATTAGCAAAGAAATTACGTTGTATTCACAATGGGGTTTTGAAGGAGAATACAGTAAAATAAAAAGAAAGATTTTTATATAATTTAACCAACCAAAACCTATTATGTGTTGCATTTGAAATTTATTAATAATCATAAAAATATTGTACAGTAGAAAAACTGTTAGTTTCCGCAATGATTTTTCTTTTTCTTATCTGATAGAATCATTAATAATTATGACTAAATCGCGTTCATATAAAATACGAGAAGTATTTTTTCCGTTACATATACTCAAAAGTTATATTCTTCTAAAATATAAACCAGCGTTCACCATTGAAAGATAAAGAAGAAAGCCTGACTGACATACTAAAATTTTATTATTCTTATTTAAGGTACCATATTGGTATACAGAAATAAGTTGTTTATCATGTCACTTAAAGAAAATTATTTTTTATATTTATTAGACATTCAATAATAATATTTGTAAAGAAAACAATTAATAATCACGTAGTATGCTTATGTAGTAGTTTTGTCAATAATATATTTAATAATAAAATTATTATTTAATGAATTAATTTTGTTTAATGTTTAATTATACATTAAACTTTTAAGACAATTCTTAGAACTTTTAGAACTTTTTTAAAGTTCTGACAGGAGGGCCTTCCGTCCGTTCCATGGATTTATTAACCCATGACCACTTGTATCTCTAACGGATAAGTCCACCGCCAGACATTCATACCTCTACCTTAACCTACGAACTCTGTCTCTTTATAGCAAGACGTTTGTCTGAGCTGGCGGTTTTTAACTTTTCGGATACGTGCCGTCTATACGATCCATTAGTGATGTTAGGTCGCCTACTAGGCCCAGCGGTACTTTATTTCATTACCAGTGGAACTCTGCCTCGTGCGTCATCCCAACAGATCCCATTCCGTATAATTCGGAGTTACTCGTATTACCTCATCTTTTTTTGATCCATAAGTTTCGCCTCTTACGATTCCGTTACCTTTTACTTTCTTTGCGGAATCTTTTCGTTCTTCTTGAGAAATTCCCTCTACGGCGACGCTCTAGAAGTTAGCATTGTGCGCTGTCGTGAGCTGAACCCCGTAAGTGACCTTTTGTTTCATCTCGCTTCTTCGAACTCAGAGCCGCAAGTTTATTTGTATGATTTTACACGGATTGCAGGCATCCGTGTATTGTGTATTTATGGATATATAGTGAGCAACTCGGTGCCTTCGAAGACCGATACATGTAAACTTTAATTAATTTTTTTTAATTTCTATATATATCTTATCTCTCAGGTCTTTTTATTCAAAAAATCTATAATAATTACAATTTATGTTAAATTATGTAATTAAAATACAATCTTTAAATAATAATTTCAATTATTTAAATAATTAATAGGTTAAAATATTATAAAGTTTCAAATTTTTTATATATTTAAATAATTATAAATTTAAAAAATTTAATTATTTTAGTATAGAATAATTATAGATCTCCAATATATTTATATATTTTTATAGGTCTTATAAATTTTGAGTTAAATTATACAGAAACAAAGAAAATTCTTCGTTCATTATTTTATTTCATCATGTATTTTTTTGTCCTAATTTTTGTAATTAATTTTTAAAAATCTAACTTATATTTGTTTTACTATAAAAAAATGTTATTTCGATGGATTTAATTATAAACTGAATAAGGTACTTATATTTTGATAAAATTTTTTAATTAATATAAAAAAAATATTACGTAACTTGTGAATGTAGCCAACTCTTTAAAGATAATATTTGATGGTAGAATTCTTAGGTAACGCGTATAAGCAGCATTGTGAATGTAACAACCAAGCGAGTACAACTACGAACAAACTTCTACGTGAACTTGCTATGTAGAGCTTAATCAACCACCAAAATAATTGGTTCAATTTGACTCGCAGTATACATTTAGTTCTAACAGCGTACTTTTGGTATTCACAATTCAAATGTAAATACTAGATTGTTTAGAAAAAAATTAATTATTTTTTCTTTTTCATTCTTCTTATAATTCTTCATAAATACCGAAATAAAAGAAAATTTCTAAAAGATTTTACATTAAATTTGTAAAAATAAGCTTTGGATTGTACACATCTGATTTTATTAATTAGTAAGATTAGTTAATAAGAATAAATAATATGAATATACAAATAACTCATAAATATCACAAGAGAATCAGCTTTTTATGTTACTGCTTCCACAACTACATGAGTAAATGTAAAATTCAGATTTTATATTTAATTTTAAACGCATTACTGATAATACACTCGATTAAAATTATTGTTTTTTTTATAATGTATCAAATACTTTAATATCAAATACATTTTATTATAAATTTATAATCTTATAGTAATCATATATAATAGATATATTTAAAAAAATATTATCAAAGAAATAATAAGAACATCATTTTTCAAAAGACACAATTGATGAAACTAAAATTTGTAAAAATATTAGAAAGGAAAAATAAATGATAATGAAAGAAATAAAATATAAATAATAATTTTACAAGAAATTAATATTTAATATCATTAATAAGCACAAGAAATGTGAATTGATTAAAATATTAAAAAATTCAATATAAGTAACGATAAAAATTTGGAAACGAAAAATATGGCATAAAAAATAGAAAATAAAATGTAAATGTAGAATCGAGTTATTAATACTACTTTGGCGTGTATTTTTATTAACTATAAACATATTTTAGTTCTTCCTTTTTTGAATTATTTAAAAACCTTGCTTAAAATTACTTGAATATTTGCTTTCTTCGCTGGCACATCACTGAATTTTTGTAAAGTGGCAACTTTCGTTTTCAATAACGAGTATTTGTTGAATTTCAAAAATGGCAAAATATAATTTTGGAATATTTGGTGCGTTGAATTCGGTTTTAGTTATACGGTGGATGTACATAAACGCCCATCAAAATCTCATGAGTTAAATTGCAGAGAAAAAACAATCTGCCCAGAGAAATTACGGCACAACTCCTACGTGGAGAGAGTCACCATAGCCACCTCTGTGGATGCACTAGTCACCGAGAATAAAAACATTACGCAATCCCGTAGATTCATTTTGCTGTGTGCTTATTTTGCACTTGAATGCAGAAAAATACACCATAAGTCAATCCAAGAAATTGGTTAGTCGAAGTCCAAACGAGCACACGTCCTAACTCGTAATTTTTCAGTTTTTTCTCTTCCTATTTTTTAATCCTAATTTCATGTTTTATACACTATAACTTAAGAATCATAAATTGAATTTTTTGTCCCGAAGGTTTACTAATTTTAATAAAAAAAAATAGCATTGTCGGTCTTTTTCTAATTATACGATGTAAGTACTACAATTATATAAGCTAAAAACAGTTATTGATTGAGGTAAAATAATAAATTAATAAAATATAAAAATATAATAATAAATAACAATTATTTGTCGTTCAACTATAAATATATCGATATTTAATATAATTTTATTATATAAAAATATATAGGTGCTTGAAATTACAATCATGATTCTACGATAAACGATGCATTTTTTATTAGTTACTGAATAAATTAAAATTTAGATAAATTTATTATATAAATTACAACTTTCTTAACTACACGTAGCTTATACAAACTTCGTATGTAATTATCTTAGATTAACTAGTATAATTTACTATTCTGAAAACGTTCCAAAAATTAGTGCCCGAAATTATCAAACCTTTAATCAAGAGTTCATAGATTCATATAAGTAGGTTGTCTTAAATTTAAGTGTTCATTAATCTTTCTATATAATATAATAAAAATGTAATATTAAATAAATCGAGCATGTCTGAATAAATTTGATGAATATACATTTTTCTAAATATGTATTCAAATTTTAGATTTTAAAACATAAAATATTAAATATTTAAATAAATAAATAAATTTTGTTGTGGCATTCGTTTATTTCGTTTAAACAAGCATAATAGCATATTTTCTGGTATTATTTACATTTTTACGATTAAACATTGGTATTCCATTAAATTGTAACATTGTCACTTACTATTATTTACTATCATTGTAGTAAAAAGAATACACAAGTGAAGTAAATGAGAAACCAACTAACAAATTCAGATTTTCTATGTGTTTAATTCAGATTACATTTATCTAGAATCTATATGAATTATTTTCTACCTCAGATGTAGCGAAAGCTAATTGATGACTATTGTTTAAGGGAATTGAAACGATCTTTATAAAAGATGAATACTATCAGCAGCAAACATAGAAAAGACAAAATACAATTGCCAAGGTAATGGAAGAGAATGAAGTGAGTTATTTTATAAGAAATAGAAGTGCTAAAATGTTCCTCTAAATATCTAAATAAATAATAAAAAATCTAGAAAAAAAAATAATAGAAAAGAGAAGAATTAATAATATCTGCAGAGTATGAATCGAAAATGCTAGCTGTATAATGCAAGTGAAAAAAATTGATCGCCTGTTAAAGATTCGAGTACTTGAAGCCTTTGTGAATGTTTATTTTGATTAATTTCTTCTGGATAAATAGTATGCGCAAAAATATATTGAAAAAATAAAAATAGATAATTATTTTAATTTCAACTTACTGAGCTCCATTTTTAAAAAGTGATAAAATATATTTCAAAATAATAAATTAAATTTCTTTTACTCCAAAAATAAAATACATCCATAATATCAAAAATATTCTTCATTTCATTAAGTTTATTATCATTTTATTAAACACATAAAAATAGATATTTGCAAATATTAGATTGTTTAATATAGGTTTATTGATCATAATGATTAGCAATATAAATTATAACTGATAAATTTTTAACATTAAAACATTATTGTTTCTATGTACAAAATTGCCATTTCATGTGAACCAAAATTATAATTTTTTTTAATTCAAGAATTTCATTCAATAAATATTTAAAATACGATATAACTATAAAATATATTTATTCTTACGTCTACGTTAGAAGAATTTAAGTATATTGAAATTATAACACTAATAATTAGATCATATCTATAATCATAGCCATAATCCAGAGTAGAAAAAAATATTTTACTTTTTGAAATAAACTAATATTATTTTTCCTATATTATATTAATCTGTTTAAGAATATCTTATATCTAATTTTATTACTAGAATTATTTACGACAAAAACTATAATGGCAACTATTTAAGTAGTTAAAGTATAAGCTTCTCTATTATGTAATTATATAATTATGTAATTTTTTTATATTTCTAGTTATTTTCTTTCTAATATATTTTCAATAATTTTCTAAGCATTTTATTTTTAAAATCACTTAATTCATTTTTTTACTTGTAGCAAAAGTTTATAATTAAATTTACAAAAAGCTATACATCATATTATTTTATAAAATTTAAATATAAAACTACATGATAGTATTCAAACAATTTTAATTGATTATTCACAGAGTTAAAATATATTATGAGGGAATACTAATATTAATCAGAAATTAAAGATTGCAAAAAATCTTTTATCACTATAATCAAAATTACATTATATTTTAATATAATCGAATTATATTACAACATTTTTTTACATAAAAATATAATTTTAATATTTATGTATTTAAGTAATTACTTTTAAATATTGCATATTGTAAAAATTTAATTAAAGTAATTGTTAATTTGTATTTTACTAATGGATAATGTTAATTTTAAATTAGAAATAATAAAACTTAAATAAAAAGTTTAAATCTAAGTTTAAACATAGATACAATAATTTAATTATTCACTTTTTTCTAAAGTCATTTTGAACTCTATATATACTTATTTTTTGTTAAGGAAACTTTTTCAAGTATTAAATATCAATATGCGTATGTAAAAATTCAAACGAAAAAACTCTTCGATCTAAATTCTGTTTATAAATTGGCTTCTATAAGGATTACAAGCAGAACCCATTTCATATATTCTGATTAAATTATTTTATTACTTTAATAAATAATGATGATTGACTCTTAGAATAAAAAAAGTTTTTTTGTTCTTAACTGTAGCCGTGAATTTTTTCTTCTTTCTTTCTTTTTTACTGTCTATTTAATGAACGCTTTCTGCATTTGTTCATCACTCATGTACTTTCATTATGTATATTTTGCTGAATCTGCTTTATCTATTCATCTAAATCATTTTATATTTTATATTTTATTACATTTTATAAAAGTTGAATTCAGATAGAGACTAATTTTATTCAATTTAGCAAATTCTATTTATAAAAAGTGATTACGTATTGAGCAAATTCAAAAGTATAATTTTTATGTGAATATTTAAAAACAATAAATGCTATTACTATTATTTATTTAATTACCATTATTCATTTAATCAATCATTACTACTTTATATCATATAGAAAATAAAATACCTTATAAACTGAATGATTTTCTATATAAAAAGTTTATATAGTTATTACATTTTTTAATATAATTATTTAATGTAACTGTAATTTGAAGACATAAATATAATATTGTAATAAATAATGTAGTATCATATGTTAATCGATTTGATATAAAAATATTCATTTTATACAACATGATTATTTATTATATTGATTCAAAGTATTACCTAATATACATTAAAGTATGTACTTTACGCTAATAACTGAATAAATATAAGTTTTCTAATTATTTTATTGTTTCTCTTTTGTGTTTTTAATTACGTACTTTAATTTATTACTTTTAATTGTGGAACTGTTTCTTTTCTCTTGTATACATGATAGATTTACATAGTTCAGTACAAGCATGTGTGTATATGTATGTTTATGCTTGAAGATATAGAATATTTTTATGCTTATTTTAATTTAACAATTATGAATATAATTTCAGTGGATATAAAAAAATGGATCGATAAAACTATGATTGAGAATGTGTATTTTAGATAACTTTATTTTTTTTAAAAAAAGGGAATAGACAATTTATAAAAATTTATCCGACGATCAAATATTATAAAAATAATAATAATTCTTTTGAAACAAGAAATAATGTAAGAGTGCGAGTATGTAAAACTTTGAAGTAATATACTTTTTATTCTATTGTTTTAAATCAATTTGAAGAAAAAAATAAAATAAATAAAACGATTGTAAACTACGAAATAAATTATAGTATACTTACAGTATATTTTTTTTCTAATAAAATAGCTGAAAATAAAATCTACATAAGTTTCGTTTTGGAAAAAGTTTGTACAGAAGCGAGTGAACTTCGAATATTCTCCTATACGTATTTTTTTATACGAGAGTACGATATCCAGTTACTTACTTGCGCATATGATGTGTATTTAGTGGACAATCTCTGGATAGATTATAAAGTTCACTTATTCTAGTTATTTTTAAGTTCGGACTAAGTTACGTGGTACATTCACATAGCGAAGTCACTTTATTGTCAAGGAAAAACTTATTATCTACCCATAACAAAGTTTTGTGGATGTATTAATATATTTTTTTAAATATGAACATCTCATTACAATACACTATGGACAAGATGATTAAATTACTAGCCCTACCTATAACTATGTACATATTATTATTTTAACATATTTATTCACTAATTTTATAATTAATATTTAAAAAACTATGAACTTCAAAATAAAGCATTAAATATTGTATATCCATTTTATTATTCTTTGTATAATTATAATCCGAATTGATAATAAAAGATAATAAAAATTAATATTAAAACCAATTAAAATTTAATATTTTAATAAAAAACTAATATATATAATAATATAGTAATTAATGTATCATATATTCCTAATATATATTTAAAACTTTTAATATAAAAGAATTGGTAGCAGTTTTATTATTTGCAGAAATAAAAATTAATAACATTCATTTACTAACCAGAGAAGAAATTAATCAAGTATGAAAATGTGAACGAAAATATTCGAAACTGAGATAAAAAAGAAAACCGTATGATGTAGAGACGATCAAAAGTAAAGCAATGTATAAATTAAAGTGGTTAGTTATTACATATGCATATCTACAAGAAATTTTATCTATTGCATAATACTGAATATTATTTAAATAAAAGTAAATAGAAAATATGTTTTAAGAATAGACAATTTTATAAAATGCAATGATATTTATTTTTATAATTATTTTTTTTTTCATTTTGAATTGTAAAATTTGAAATTCGTGTAAATGCGTTTGCCCATATTATAAAATATAAAGAAAAGACAATTATTCACAAATATATTTATTAACTTAGAAAGCAAATTTTATTTTTAAAGTGATGAAATCTGATTAGCCCTGTTAATATAGTAGCAACAATTTCTGGTTCTAGTTTATTCAGCTACATTCGTTCAAAATAAAGAGATATGGATAAGTAATTGTGTAGACTACTGTAATTTCAGATTTTTCGTGTCTCAGCAGTTCTTGAATATTGCAAACCTTATTTATCAACTCGATTTTGATTAATTTAATTCTTCCTTTAGTTCGGTTTTATACCCTAATCCTGGAGTAAAGACAGAAGACTTCGGTATTGTTTCTCGGCATTCTTTATACATTTTTTCTCCGTTTTTTATTCTTAGTGTTGAAAATATGGAATTCGACGAGAGATCATCTTAAAAATATTTTATAAGCGTAAATTTTTTGTACAAGTTTATTCAGATCAAAAAATATAATATTAAGAATTATAATTTAATTGAAATATAAGGTAGATTACTTTTAAAAAAGAAATAAATATCATATGATACTCTTTAATTTCTATTCAATTATAACTAAAAATTTTTCTCTTATAAGAAAAAATTTTATTTACTAATTCTAAATGTTTTGATTCTATCTTATGTTAGAAATGCATATTTGGTTATAAATCCATTAAAATAGCATGATTGGCTTCATGAAGTTTCGAAATATATTTTTATTATGTTACATCAATTTATTTGTTTTTAATATTTATTAATACATATTTATTTTTAATCTATTTTCTTTTATATGTTTAATTTTAAAATTCATATGAAAAACTAATAATAAATTTTGAGCTTCTATATTTTTGTTTGTAGCACGAATCAGCCGAAGCGTTGGAAAAAAATTGCTTTCACGAATCAGATGCAATCGTTAATCTGAAAGATTATAACGTCGAGTATTCACAAATGACTATTTCATTTCCATACTGGGTTCTGAATGCTAGATGGAAAATATCGGTGCATTTGATAATTAAATTAAATGGATATTGACATGTAATAAAATGCTTGTAAATATATATAATGTAAATATAAATACCCATAGTATATGAAAAAGAAGAGAAGCTTCGGCTTTATTCCCTTAAATCTGTTTGAGAATTTTTCTTTTTATGCTATTTCATCAATTTTCACTTTCTTTAACTAAAATTGTTTAAATATTATTTGTACTTAATCTTTTAGATTAGAGTTTAACTTTTATAAGATATATCTTCTTTTACACAATATAACTAATAAAGTATTGGTACCTAAAATAGTTGATAGAAATTATTTCAATAAGTTCCAATATAAAGGTAATTAGAATACATCAATTTCCTTTTATGGGCTTAATTTATTATTCTTCACTCTAATTTAAATTTTCGTTAGTAAATTTAATGTTGGAAATATATATATTTAGAATCTCTATTTTTTAATCTCTTTATTTGAAATTTTTAAGGAAAAAATATTTATTTTCCAAAATTTTTTATTTTTTCTATTTTATTGAAAGTGAATTCTTTCTATATTAAAATCGTATAGTAAGCTTTTATTTTATAATTATAATATCATTATTAATTTATTTAAAACAACTTATTATATAGGTTTTTGATATGAAATGAGTCAAAACATTCATACTTTATCAAATTTATATTAAATATAGATAAATACATTATTGGTAGAAGGCAATTGTCTTTGTAAAAAGACCAAAAATGAAAAAATACAAACTTAAAAACTGAAGAAGAGTTCATTATATTGTATTATGTAATGAAAGAAACAACTTCATTTTAGTTAGATACCAACTTTGTAAGATACTCGAAGAAAAAAAAATATTATTATAGCAACAGCATTCTTTCGTACCTAATTAAACTCTATAGCAGCAAAATTTCTAAACACTGGTCTCTTATGTACAGATATCTCGTTAAGGGAATACGTTTAAATTTGCTCGGTTATACTCTTGAATTTTTTAAGTACAGTTTTTATTTCTATTCATTTTCTGTATATAAATAAAACTGAAAAATTGTTATCAAACAGTATTTGTCTTCCCGTAACAAATTCTCACACAAAAAAATCTTAATAAAAAAGAAAAGAAAAGAAATAATCTGTAAGATTGCGATCGCTACATATAACAGCATATTATTCATAAATAATTATTATATGTAAAATCATTGTTTATTATGATTGAAAAAAACAACATATTGTATAAATGTTGTATTTATTAGATATAAATAAATAAACATTAATAAATAAAAATAAAAAACTCTTGACTTTTTTACTTTTTTTGTTTTTACCGCAAGTTCTCGAAATAATTGCCTACGATATCAATATTTCCCAACTACGGAAAATGTTAGATCAGCTCCTAAGAGAAAAAAGTTCAGTTTAGTGCTAGCAGTTTGAAAGCCTATAATTTTTTTAAATTTTTCCAAATATAAAAATATGAAATTATTAAAAGATAATTTTATGTTTTTGTATTCTTTTGATGTATAATTTTATAAAAAGAAAGTTCATATTGCGATTTTAAATTATAAATTAACAAATAAATATTCGAATGATATAAAAATAGACCTATTTAAAATTTGTTATGTATAAAAATTTGCAAATAAATGTTCCAATAAATTTATAAAATAAAATGCAGATAGTCTTGTAAAAAAAAGAGTAAAGCTATAAAGCAATTTATAAAAAAAATTACAGTATTGCTATCTATAATTTTTATAAAAAAAATTATTTTATCTTGAAAAAAGTAGTATTCAACTAAAATTAAATCTAGATATTATGTTTTCATCCTATTACATTACTTCAAACTGTTTTCTTAAATTAAAAATTTAATTTTTCTCTTCGTTTAATTTAATTTTATTTTTCTAGAATAAAATATTAAGAAAACAATTTCAGTATAATCCTGAGAGAGGGAAAAAGAGAGAGAGAGAGAGTGAGAGTGAGAGGAAAGGAGGAAGGGCAAGGATAAGAAAGGCAGAACGTAGTTCCAAGAGAAAGACGAAAATTACCATTGTGAAAGAGAATAGGAAAAAGGAGGAAAGGCGAAGCGAGAAAACCTACCGGATGTTCCTCTTGATTTCTTGCAACTTGTGGTGTATTCTTATACCTCTTTTTACTCTATTTATTTTAGAGCTTCACTTCCTTCACCAATTCTTTTTTCAGTTAAATTTGAATTATTTTTTTTTCCTTTTTTTTATGCGTCGTTTACTCGAAGGTTTCTCAGACTTTTAAGTAATCAAGTATTCAATTGTTTTGATTTAAATTCCTCTTATTATAATTAGAAGTAAAAAATATATATATTCGTTCTAAATTTATATTTTATAATTTTTTATCACAATTTTGTGACTTATAAACTTTTAATAAACTTTCAATTAATACATAAGTTCATTATTTGTAAAATTATTCCATAAAATGTAATTAATTTACACTATTAACGATATTATTGAAAATAAGATAAAGTTTTAATAAATTATAAAAACAAAGAAATGATAATTAGATTTTTAAAAAGAAATTTATGTTATATACTATAATTGATTATTTTGTTATTTTCATATTTTGATTAGCATTAAGCGACAATTAAACTTTTCAAATATTAATAAATTTGTATTAGCATCTATTAAATGTATTGAATTTATTGAATATACTATTGTGTAAAATGAATTATACTGCAAAATAAATGAAAAAAGTATTATTATAGGTAATGAAGTACATTAAATTATCTATATTAAAAATAATTAAATTTTCTAATTCCATATTTAAAAGATGTATGTTTTTAATGTCGATAGAAAAAGCAATTTCCTGAAAATATTTTTTGAATTTATAATTGTATAATTTTTTAACGTTTGCGTATAGAAAAAATACTATCTATTTTGATATGAAGAAATGTTTTGGTACTAATATTTAGTGTATTCTATTGTATGCCATATTTTACTAAATAGTGTACTAAAAATTTTATTTTACTTTTCGTACATATTCTTGTATGTATTCAAGAATTATTTATAGATATATTTAACTAAAAATTAAATTCTCAAAAGATGCAATATTTTAATTATTATAAGCTTTTTAAAAGTCAATAATGAAATGTTTTTTTAAAAATTGTAATAAAGTGTTGAAAGAGTGGAAAAATCACAATTGCATTGAATCAGTTATGATACAAATAAATCAATAAATATATAAAATAAGAAAAGATACAATATATTTAAATATTTTCTTTCACTTACAGTTTACATTGTTTTATTTCCATTCACGATTGATAAAAGCTTTTTACCATACTGAGAATTTAATATCTTTTTCTTTGCCACTATTACAGAGGTAAGCAGATATCAGTTATGGATCGGCAACAGCTGTATTTCCGAGCTACGCAACAACGCCAACAGCAGCTCCTTCCTTTTCGCGAAACCGGATAAAATTCGAATAGTTTTCTTTTGAAGACAAGTGGAGATTATATAAATCTTTCTCTAACTAACAAGAAAAAAACGAGTATCGTAAAATAGACGAAGAATTCTACACCAAAACTGCAAAAATTTACTAAGAAAACAAAATTAAAAGTTGATTGTGGAATTGAGAAAAAAAGTGCTTCGTTTAACAAATGGTTCCTTAGAAAAACTACCTCTACTCTATATTGTTCTTCAAGCCTATTAGAACAACATCGTATATGCAATCTTTAAATAATATTTCTTTGCGTGTGTAGCTGTAGTTGTTCAGTTTTATCTGGGAAACACAGCTAAATCGACGCGAAATTATCCGTAAATTTCCTCTGTATTGACTTTATTAAATTAAAAATTTTAAATAGAAAGCGAAAGAAAGTAAATTACCAGCACTATAGTAAAACGTAACCAACCAGAAATTGAGATATTAACGAAGATCATACAAAGATCATAGCTTCGAAAATATCTAATATTTAAAAGGGTAGTCTAAATAGGTTAAGTGATCAAGGATTCAATGGATGTTTCTATTTCACAACTACTATTAATACAACATGACGTCATCACTGGTGTTATCAGTAATTCGCGAATGCAACAAGTAGCGCTAAGGGCATTTAAACATGCCATATTAAACAATAAAGCATCTACAGATGGGAATCAGACTGCAGCCACGAGAAATGAGTTTAGATACCAGAGATCTTGAGTTTTCGGCCAGTATATTTCCTTTTTCAAATAATTTGTAGTATGCTTGATTTTCAGAAATCCATATGCAGATATATATGCAAACATTTAAATATATATGCGTGCGTGTGTGCGTGAATGCGCACGTACGCGCGCACGACTGTGTATCTTAAAACTCCACGCAAAAAGGAATATTGATTATTTTTGCATGAATTTAAGTAAAAAAGTGAAAAAACTTGGGTAGTAGGTAATTATATGTAATAGTAGAATTATATAGAATAGTAGAATTCAATAAAGTTGGGCTTTTTCGCAATGTTAGTCAAACAACGAAGAACAAAATCAGTCTGAAATTTGCATTTGCGAATTTTGGAGTAAAAAAAAAGCTGATACAAAACTCTTTGAGATTTTTGGAACTCACGATGAAGATTACCACGAGTGAAGCAGTGGTGCCATTACTGGGTGCCATAGCACCCCGCTACGTTGTCAAGCAAGCTACGGTGAAGAAATGTGTAGCTGCGCTCTTGCTTGTATCCATGGCCAGCATATTTTATTATACTCATTATATCATTAGTAGTCCACTATCCAGGTAAGTGTCCATAAACAATAGCCTTCGATATTTCTATTTAAAAAATGAATTCTTTTAAATGAAACACAAAGTATTACTATCAAAAAAGTAAATCGGTTATATTCCTTTTAGGAATTAATTAATTAAATTCCTATTAGAAATTTTCCAGAAACACACTGTTATTTTGATTTTTTATTTTTTAGAAAAAAGATAAATTTCTAAGTTATTTAAAATAGCAAGTTATATGATTAATAGTTTATGGGATACATAATTTTAATATAAATTAAATTTTTTTTAATTGGTTCAAGTATATATCTTATCCAGATTTTCTATTTACATTTTAATTATTATGAACAATTTTTATCATAGTTACAAATTATTATATTCAATACACGTATCATTTAATATAATTTTTCAGTTTCTGGAAAATGTAATTTAAGTGAATAATAATTATAGTGTTGTTTTTATTTCTTATTCCTCAAAACCAAAAAATATTGTGGTTAAAAATTATCTAAATTTTAATATATCGATTACATAAGAAATTTATTATTTAAATAGAGATTTAATTTCATATTATTAAATTAAAAAAATAGTTAAGACTTAATTTAATTAATGTAAAAATGTTAAAGATATCATTTGAAGCAATAAAAATTCACTTTAAAAAACAATCCCAATATAAAATTTTAATAAATATCACATGAAAAAAAAGTTTGAATTAGAAATTATTAAATTTTTTAATAAATTCTATGGAGATCAACAATTAATTAACTTGATTTTATTAAATAAAAACAAATAATTTAAATAATAAATTAAAAATTGAATAAAGCCTTCCATAAAGTATATCAGTCCAGCTTCTGTAACTCTACTGCTATGCTAAGTTTCAAATATGCTGATTGCGACAACCTCTCTACAGAATATAGCTTCCTATATATTACTAAATTCAGAATTCAGAGAAGATTCGCTGAAGTCTTGAACTTATTCACAAGTCACTCTCTAGATCTAACTTATAACTAGGTGTAATATTCTACTGTAATTTGTATATATGAGCTGTGCCACTTTTATAGACAAACTTTGTGAATGATCCCTTGGGAAGTCATCAAACATGTTTCCAAGGAATCTGTGGATATTTTATATGCATAGATAGATAAAGTTTAACTACTGAAAAAAGAGAGTAACTTATATAAAAATATGTAAAAATCACAAAAATAACAGAAAGAAGTGGATTAATACTAGCTGTCTTATTATTTTCTTTCAAAATATTCAATAAATCTTTTTAATCAATTTATATGCGATTAATATTTATATTGTAGTAAATTCAAACCTAATATGTATAAAATATAATCTTAATTAATATAATTAAGAATAATACTTATAAATATTTGTATATTAGTATAATTATATAATGATAAAATAATTATTTTTAAAAAAATTAATGTTTGCAATTACTATAGCTGTATTTACAAATGCATTTTCTTTTTTACCTTGTGTATGATAAACGTCAAATTTAGCGAAAGAACAGAATGTTTCTGGTATAGTATGTTATAAGAATGTAATCTTTTGTCGTAACTTTTCATGAACTTCTCTATTACTCGATTTCATTTAGATTGTAACATCATTACAGTAGACATATAACTAATAGCTTATCATCTTTGAGATGGTAAAACAGTAAAACAAAACTATTTTCTCAAATACTATATTTTTGAGCATTATTTCAAATTCAAAATGTTCATTTTATGTTCATTTTATTACTTTATAAAATATAAAGAAAAAAAAATAGTAAAATAGAAAAAGTAATAGAGATGAATGTATGATAATTTTTTTTTTGAAAACCTATTAATAATTGATATTAAAAATTAACAAAACTTTATAATACAGCTAATAATAAAAAAATATATTTATAACAAGTAACAAAATTCTTGTTTAGTTTCTTTAACATTGTACTTTTAATATCATAACTAAAAAATTTTATTTTATTTGAAATAAAAAATATATTTTTTATATAACTACAATTTAAAAATTAGTTTGAAAATGATTTACATATTTTATATTAAAGAACTTAATAATGTTATAAAATTTATTTTGTATTTTTTTACGTAATATAACTTTCATATTACAAAAACTATTTAATGTTATTATCAAATAACTATAATTTTTATAAGGATTATTTCATAAAATAAAATAATATAATACAAAGAGCAGATTAAAACATTGAAATAAAAATTTGAAATATGGATGTTATTTTTTATTTCTAACACCGTATTGAATTTGTATATCATTGAATTTATTGCAATAAATAGCGGAACATTAACGATTTTTAAAATAGCGAATTTTTCTCATTTAAAAAGCCCAAATTTCTTTATATAATTTAAGTGCAAAGCAATCGATAAAAATTCATTATAAAACCAAATCTCCATCCTTCTATGTTGGTTATCTGTTATTTCATATTTTATATATGTACATCGTTAAACCACATATATCTTGGATGATCAATAGAAATTCAAATATAATAAAAAAATACTGTATGACCATTCAATTTTAAATATTATTAATTTAAATTCTTCTTTAAAAAATTTTATATAATAATGAAGTTTATGTCTTATGATACTTTATCATTTAAGCGTCACTTTACTCAGTCGATACTACGAGAATTCGTATTACCTGAGGATAATGATATTAATTTTCATGCAATACGATTATACATTTCTTCAGCGAAATATAAATTATTTGCCATTTTCTTTATAACTAAAAATTAATGTACATATATATTGAATTAACTTATATTTAGCAGTATAAGAAGTATTTATATCATTTCAATTGTATTTTATTGTTTATTATTAACATTATAACATATTATTATAACAAGATTTTTACCATTATAACTAAACATAGTAAGCAATATATGGATATAATAAAATATTTAATTAATTTTCTTCGTAGAAAACAATAAAATACCAACTTAACTTATATGAATTTATTTACAAATATAATTAAGGAAGTATATATAATAAAATACATTGAATATGATATATTTTATATACATTTATATATTAAAAAACAAATCATGTATTAACAAAAAGAAAACTTTAAATTACATTAAGCCATCATAATTTTTATAATTTGTAAAATTTATATTTTTATAATCAAATTTATGTATGGCATGTAATAAATATTATTTTCTAATGTATTTTTCTATTAAATAAAAATTTAAAAAGATATTTTTTTATTAGAATATTGTCTTTCAAAAAATACCCATGATTACACACTCGGCATTTTTTTGATAGTATCTATTTACTTCATTCAATTTTTCAAGATGCTTGTACAAATAACTAAAGAAGATATCTTATCGCTTACGAGCGTTTTTTATTACAATAAACATTAATTTATATCTCGTCTAGAAATTAAAGTCTAAGATTCGTTTAACCTAAATACCTAACAAAAAAATTGAACTGAAAATTCGATTTTCTACTAAATCTTTGAATTTTATCTTTCAAACACGTATAAAAATATTAAGAAAGCACGAAAAAATGCGTTAACTAGGGAAATAGTACATTTCTGTACAATGATAAGGAGAAGCAAAGCCTATTAATTGAAATCAAGATACGTAAAGAGACTACGTATTTTCTTGACATAACTGGTTTAATTTCGATTCTCTTTTGAAATCTCTCGAACTTAACTCTTTGTACCTTTTATTTCTATATAATCAAATTCCATCCTAATAACCGCTGTAATGCTTTGAAAAGGGTTTTTTATAAAACCAAATTCGGGAGTGATCAAGAAAAAGGAAAGGAAGAGAGAGAGAGAGTTGGAAAATAAATGAACTACAGAGATAAATCAAGGAAGGATAAAAAATTAATTTAAAAAGATTTTTTGGAATTTTTATCTGTTATAATAACATTACTAACATTATTCGTATATAATAAATAATCAGTTCATTAATATGATAAAATGACATTTTCATATTTACTGATTTATTAAAAATAAAAAATAATCTTTTTTTAAATATTTTTATTTTCTTATTTATTATACGTATAATTAAAAACTTTTTTTATTAAATATCATTAGCATTATAACATAATTATAAATAATCTTTGAATCTATGTATTATTATAAATTGTATTAAATAAAATTTATAAGAAATTCCGCTATATTTATCATCGATTACATTAAGTTACTCCTTATATCTAATAAGACTAGAGTACGAATTTAATTTTAATTGAATTAATTATCTTTATGATAATTAAATTTAATCTTAAGAAGGTATTTTTTATATTAAAATTAATACATTTATTTTTGATAAAAACTCTCGTAGAAGGTAGTTTAGTGCTTCTCATTTTGATTAGAAATGTTCTACCATCTACTTCAAATAGGCTTTACTATTCTACTCTACTTACAATCTTAACTCATTCAATCAGAATCTCGAGGATCGCAAGTCTCAAGAAGTTTCGAATACTTGATTATATTTCTCCTTGCTTAATCAGAGCTACGAATGTGAGTAGCGGTTCGTCTTTCGTTGATATAGGTTAATCGATCCTTCTTTCTTTGAGCCACACTAGCGTAAATCTTGAGTGTTCGCATCAACAAAATTTCGTTATCAGAAACAATTGTTTCTTTATATTTGTAAACTTGATACAACGAAATATCAGTAGGTAAATGATAATACGGCATTATTTTGTATAAATTTGTAAAATTTATTTGTTATTATAAAAATATAGATTTATAATTGTTCCAATATTAAAAATAATAATTAAAAAAATATCGTATAACAATTGTGTTTAACTAACATTAAAATAAAAAATGTTTTGACATATATTTTATTGGTATTAGATGTACTTGAATTTACAATTGTACAAAGTGACAACAAAGCAATTCCCATGAATACGTAATAACATACCCACTCATTGGAAGTCGCTTGCGTGTACAATCGTTCACACATAGTTTATGGGAATGTATGAAGGTTCGCAGATTTGGAACAGAACAGTTTGTTTGGATATTTGTCGTAATCTCTGTTCTCTCTCTCTCTCTCTCTCTCTCAGTGCATTAAAATAATATTAATGAATTATTGATAATTTGATATTAATGTATTGTTATAAATTCTTGATCCATTTCTTTTAATAGTAATAACAATAATAATAACTAATCATAATAATAATAATAATAAATAATTAAATATTTTAATTAAACATGTTTTTTAAAACTATAGTTTTGTACCTTTTAATTTAAAAGTAATTTTCTCTTTCATTGTCAAGTGTATCGCGCGTGCGTGGGGGTCTATGTGTAGGTACATTTTTGGTTGAGCACGCGCACGCGCTCAAACCGATCTTTTATTGATTCATTTTTTTTTAATATCTTATATATATTCTTCTCCTTTAATTACTTATGATGAATAGTAAACAATATTAAATAAATAAATTAGTAAAAATTCAATAGAGTTAAGAATAACATATTAAATCATACTTAAATTTAAATATAAATTAATCTTCCAATTATATATTATTTTAATCTATAAAATAGTTAAAAACTAACTGTAAATTAATTATATTTAAATTATTTTTCAAAATATAATTAGAAATTTAGAATTTTTATCCTCGCAGAGTGATTTGATTGTTTTAAAATTTTAAATACTATATAAATATTTATGGCTGAAAAATAAAATTATCAAAAATAATCAAGAAATAAAAAATTACTTTAAAAAGATATCAATGATAACATTTCGTGATTAAAAGAATTTTTGTCATGTTCATTATCAAATTAATTATCAAATTAATTATACTAAATTTTATTAAATATATAAATATCATGTAACTTTGGCGTCATTTTTATTTATTTAAGTTATTGTATATTCTTTTCATATACTCTGGATGATATTAATCAGTAAATAAAATATTAATGTATAAATGATAATTTTTATTCTAAAATAAATTATTATTGTTGAAATTAAATTTCAATAGGTACATGTAAAAGTATATTACGAAAAAAATGAATGTATTATTGTTTCGCCGTTCTTTCAAAAAATACTTTTTATATTTTAATAATATTTATTACATATTTTATTGCAAACTATTAATAGATGTATTGTTATATATATGTACCAATATCAGGGAATAAAAAGACATGATCCGCTTTAATTAGCGATAATTGCGGAGTATGATGTATTCGATTTAAGTTGGAAACAACTAATCTCTTTGATGAATGAAAATCTCACCGCGACTGGAAATGTACGGAATAGTTATTTTTTTACAAAAGTTTCAGAAACAAATAAATAATTGAACCAATTTGCTGATAATTTTTGAATGATTAAAGAAATATTGTGAGAAGTATATAGTAAAATTATATTTAGCTTGTACATTTTACTTTTTTTATTCTACATAAATGTAAAACGTAATTTTAAACTAATATTTAAAATATCACATAATAGTTTTAAAATTCAATATAAAAATTGGAAAATATAAGATATGAAGATTAAATACGTCAAAAACTTGAATTTAATTAAACTTCCTCTAAATATATCTTTATAAATAATTTAAAAATATTAATTAATTTTAATTCGTAATTGTATTTTTTATGAATCATAAAATAATATATATTTGTAAATATTGAAAAAGGATAATTATTGTGGAAACATCAAAGCATAAAACAGCAACGAATTTAAGATTATGTAAAAATATTTCATTGAATATACCACATTTGTATTTTTAAAGATATTTTTTCCATCATAGATAATCCTACTTATTACTAATTAAATACGAGCTTTACTTGGGTGATTAATGCTAATATAATATACATTATAATACGACATTATTTATTTCAATTAATTAATATACAAAATTAAATTTGGAAATTTCTGCATTCCATCTTATTGTATAAGTACTAATATAGTTTTTATATCCTGGCATTAGTTCGTCAGTGACATAACTCGAATAATACTAATAATTAAAGATATTTACAATACATATTCCGGTGTGTGCTTTTATAAGAAATGAATAAATATTATAATAGTAGTCACTGACAATCGAGAACTTCATTGCAGAACGTATAATGTACACTGACTTTACATAATTATAAATTTTAGTGTACGATTTTTTGTTTTTTTTCCTGTGTATACTGAATTGGTCTTTTGTATCATATTTAAATAACTTATTACATAACTTTTTTATTGTCTCTATTTTTCTCATTGATATATTATTATAATTTAATATATTATATATATAATATACTTAAAAAGAAGTAATTTCGTAAAATATTTGAAGTGAATTATGCTTTTAAAGTAGATGATGAATACGATGATGTATTGGGTAAAGTCTATTCATAAAAAGAATGGCTTAACTTTAATTCTTTAATTCTATTTTAATTTGTCTTCAATTTTTTTCAAACGCATATATATTTTGTTTATTAAGGAATTTTTTAACTCTTTCTATTTTTTTAAAGCGTTATAAAATTTGCTATGCACATTTTTCTACACGTATTAAGTATGTCATAATACGAGGATATAATTTCAAAAAAATAATTTTAATCAAGAAATGTTTAATGAACTGATACATTGTATAAGTAATATTTTCATTTTAAAGTGTATATTAAACTACGGTAATACCTTTTAACGAATGAATATTTTTATCAAAACTTCTTTACAATGAACTTTATGCAAATATAATATTTATAATAAGAATATATTTATTTCAAGCATACTTTTTCTACATAAATATATAATTATACTTTGAAAGTGATATACTTTTTTCTTTTTCTATTTCAATTTATTTTGTTTCTTTTATTGTACGCTTAAATATAAAGGAATGATGACCTTAAAGTATAATGTTACACTTTAAGGTCATTATTTATTGATCTTTTTAAAGAAGATCAAAAAATTTCAAGCTTCTAAAAGTTATATATATTATAATATTAGTTCAAATGATTTTAGAAAATATTTATCTATAAAAAGTTAAAGAAAAGAGTAAACCTTTTTAATTAATTTATTTAAAACCTTTCAAGATGGAGTTTTCATCATTTTAAAGAACTATTGTATCGTTCATAAACACTTATCTTTTGTTTTAAACTTTTATATCTGATTATAAATATTATAATATTAACAGAACCATCTGAAAAGATATGTTTTAATATTTATAAATTTTATTGATTTGAATGTTAAGTATATAATTTATCTGTTGTATAAAAACATTTATGAAATACTTATTTTTAAAGATTATTTAACAGTCCTAATATAATATTCATTTCTTTTAACAAGAAGTATTTATAATGCAGTTATAAAATACTCGAAATGTTTATACTTTATGTGTTTATGATAATAAAAACTGTATGAGAATCGGTAACTAAACTAAAAATGTAATTGTTGTGTATTCTACGTCCTGTAAAAGTTACGCAATTTATTCTTAGTCGATTACGATAAATAAAATTAATAAATTACAGATTTACATTTACATTATTATTCACAACTTAAAATGTAAAGCTCTAAATGTATGAAATGAAATTTTAATCTACAATATTCTATTATATTATATTAATTTTATTTGTTTTTTACTATTATTAAATTTATTAAACAAATTTTATGTTATTATTGAAACAAGAAACTTCTTTATTTAATTTTTAATTTTTCATCAAAATCTTAATTAATAATATTGAAACTGTTAAATTCAAATGAAATAATTTACAATATATTTGGACTTACTTAAATGTAATATAAGAAAATGTAATCAAATACATTATCTATTTTATAAAAATTATACGTAATGAAATAAAAATTGTACTTATACCATTTTTTTGCTTTATACATAAAATTATATATTACATTTAACTTAAAAAAAAATTTTAAAAAAACATGTCAACAAGATATATGCATGTGAAAAAATAAAGATAGAAAGAATAAAAAAATTTTATTAGTCCACAGGAAAAAAGTGATCTAATAAGGTCCAAGAAAAATTCATACGTTAATCCTTTATAAGTACTTAATATGTAACGCGAAAGTTCATTTTGTCTTTAATTATTTCAGTTATCTATATCGTTTTTGAAATGAAAAAGAAAGAAACAATGTTTATAAAGGAAAGCGAAGAAGTATTAAAAAAAGAATAGGATAGGTGGATGAAAGAAATTTATAAACAAGTATACAATCATATAAATATCACAAGAGTGGATAATAGTAATAATCAATAATAATATATGTATATATAATATGATTATAACACCTATATGTATATAAAATGAATCAAAATTTATTATATTTCCATATTTCTATAAAAAAAATAAAAACAAAGAAAAATTTGGAAACAATTTTCTTGAGAAAATTTATTTTTTCAGTCAAAAATTTCAAAGGGTTATCTAAAAGTAGTTATCAATATTTTAAAAATTTCTTTAAAATCTGGGTTTATACTTTAAAAGATTTTAAAGAATTTAAAATAAAAATTCTAAAATATATATAAAAAATTTTGATAAGATCACTTGGAATAAATTATACTTTAAAATAGCATTAAATTATCAAAGTATGTATAGATAATATAATTTTAAACATTGAATTTATAAATTTGAATTATTATTAGTTTTCTTATTGTATAATAACAATATTATTTTATATTAAATAATGATTCCTTTGATTTATAACGCTTTCAAATTAGTATGTTAAATAATAAATATTTTTTCAATTTAAAAACAGACTTAAATATATGTTTTAAATTAAAAAAAAATAGTTTATACAAAAGAAAATTAAAAAAATTATTACGTTGTATGATAAATAAATATTTTTTAATAATTACAAATGAAATTAATTTGAGAGTTGCTTATAGAAATAAGGAACGAAGAAAGACAAAAAGTCATTGCTACGAATGTAAAATGAACAAACAGTCTTTCGTACGGCATGGAAATATACAGATAGATTTTGGATATAAAAGAAAGATTTTGGGGTAACCACGTGGAATGTAGACGTCGATATGACATGCCACTATTTCTAGTTCCTGTCAGTATTATCGCCCATCCCTATCTCGTCGTCACTGTATCAATCTATATGGTTCTACTAAACGAAACAATGCTTAGTGGTATGTGAGTCTTCCGTTGTAGTAATACGCATGCCTATCAGACACGCAAGCACCTCTTTCAATAGCTGCAAATACAATAACTACTTTTATGGGGATAGAAAAATGAGACCGCAGTGTGGCTCCAGGTTTTTCCCTGACAACCAAAATGTCGTCGAAGTGAATTTTTTCAGGAAATAAGAGAAAAAAGTAGATAGCTTCTCTTGAAATTCAGGGGAACTAATTTAGGTTGTGTTAAGACTGCAAAAATATTATTTTAAATTTATATTTTCTTATCATATCAAAATTTATTGAATGTAGATTAAATAAGAATGTTTTTTTGTTATTTTTTCCTACTAAAAGAGTCATTGAAGAGTAAACGAGTTCCTGAAACTGTTTATATTTTAAAAAATTGGTGCAATAATTAATATTATTCCTCTAATGCGAATTTCTTAGTGTAAAAAAGTTTAATTGTATAATAATAATCTGAAATATTTAACTGATTGTATAAAGGATTCTAATACAACAATGTAATGCAAAAAAAATTATTCAAAGAGAAATGTGAATATATTATTTTATAGTATTTTCAAATATTATTTTCTGAATTCATATTATCTCTTTTCTTCAAATTTATTATTATTACTCAAACATTTATATTTAAATGATTATAAATGATCAATGTATAAAATAGATTGTATTTTACACTACATTTATTAAAGTTATAATATTATTGACAATAATAATAATATTGCATAGATTTTAAAACATTAAGATTTAGCTAAATATTTTTTTAATGAGTTTAAAAAATTCGTATTTCTTTTTATTGAATATGATGAAACTTTTATCGATTATAATAACTATTTTCAGAAGAGTCAATTTTATTTTGAATTTTTTAATTTCTGAATTCCTTTTTTCATTAAATTTGTTGTCGTATAATTTAAGTCTGTAAAATACTATACTGAATGAATATATGTGAATAAATTTTCAGTTGTCTAATATAAAAAAAAAATTTATAAAGAATTCCAGATTATTATTAATACATTTTGTTTTAAGCATACTGGATTGAACGTTTCAGTAATTTTTGCTATATACAGAATTACATTCAATTGACAGAATAAAATTCAAAATTTTTCATTTATAAAATAATATATCTTTTATAAAAATATTTTTAAAAACTTATTGAAAAGAAGTTAGAGCAAAGAAAGTGAAAGAAGATAAGAGATCTTACAAAACAAAGCTTCGAGCGGTGATAATAATATTAATTATTTAAATTCATAAAAAAAATATTTTTTTATTTATTATATAAACCTTCTTTTAATTTTCTTAATTTAATAAAATAAATTTAATAACTTTATATAATATAGTGTATTATCTCATAAATAAAAATGTAAATAAAAAATAGAATTTTTAGAGTTTAAGTAAACAAATCAACTTTGAATTAGAAATAGTAGTTTTTGCTAGAAAAACCATATAGATTATGAACTATTTAACGACTAAATATTTCGCTTAAAAAAAGTAGAAAACTGAAATTGCTTAAATTATATTATAATTTTGAAAACTATATCTTACAATATAATTGTAGTATAAAATTTGAATAAAAAAATGTTTTTTTTACTTTATAAATGTTCTTACTGTAGTTTAAAATTTTTCAATATTTGTTGTATTACATTTTTGTACAAAATTTTAAAAACCATAAATATTCGACAAATATTTACACTTCTTTTGATACAAAGAAATCTTTTTTCCCAGAACAATTAATAGCAAATAAAATCTTTGGTAATTATTCGTCAATTATAATCAACTATAGTCATTTCATTCGTCTTTACATTACTCTGTATGTTACTTTTCCATTATCGTTTTTAATAAAATACTATTGTAATCTTTCAAATAATTTGAAATACCAATGTAAACAATTAGTTTCGTATACTAGCAATGTTCAACATTCTAAATTAAACTTCGAACAAATACTTTTAATTAAATTTGCAGTTTATAATTAATTAAATTAAGGATAATAACTGTCCAAAATAATTCTAGTAATTCCAATTTATTTAGTTATGAATACCAAATTTATATTGTAATGATAAATTCTTAAGATACATGCGTAATATATAGAGTACATATTTTATATTAGAAAGTAATAAAAACAAAAAATTAAGTATCGCTATATCTATCTTTTTTCATTTTTCATGATTTTAATTTCATATACAATTAAAATTATTCTTTATACTGAAAATAAGTTTGAAGAATCAACTGTTTTCCAAAAATTCTATTCATTATATAAACAGAAGTACATTTCATTTCTTAATAATTACTGACTATACGATATAATTTTAGTTATAATCTTATTAAAAACATTTATTGGACAAAATTATATATATTGATTCATATTTAAATAAAATTAATTTTTTTAATACAATAAATAATAATAAAGAAATATGTGCGATTTCCTTAATGCATTAATATATTCAGAAAATGAAAAAGCATTTTTTAAATATAAAAAAAAATGCAGATATTTTTTGCAATAGCAGAGATTAAAATTTTATTGTTGAAATTTATAAAATTCTTAAAATGTTTCAAAGTTTATTCCACAAACTGCTAAAAATATTAATACACAAGTAATTATATCGATATCAAATTATCGTCATTTCTTCTATAAAAATTATTCATCATTAAATTTTTCATGAACTATACTTTTAAAGCTTTACGTAGAAACATTGAAATATAAAAAATCTCAAAAGTGATTAAAAAATTGAAAAAATAACTTTAGAATTAAGCTAAATTCAAAAGGATCTTCACAAGTTAGTGACGTTATCATTCCGTTGATGAATAGCGAAAGATACCTCAATATTTTGATCTATAGGCGACTTAATGTTCATCAATAATATTTTCAAATTCAATTTAAAAAACAACATATATTACATTTGAACATATGAAAAATAGTATTTTTATAATTTCTGTAAATAAATTTTAATTTAATACATTATTTTTAATTTAAATTTTTATTTAATATGTTCTGCATTTTTATGCAACTATTCGGTTTTTTATTTAAGTATTAAATTTATATTTTTTCTATAAAATGTTTATAAAAATACTTTTTAGCATATTGTTATTAATTTTAATCAATAATTTAATTAACTATAATTACAGGTTACAATTTTTAATCGTATTATATTTGAAAATTGTAATGAAACTGTAAAATTCTTTCATTATATAAAACATGTCAATCAATCATTATAAGTATTAATAAGGAATATTTTTTTGTGTTAGACGCGAAAAATATAAGAAATTAAAAATTTGCGGATTTAAATTAAACAACTTAAATGTATGATAATGTGATTTTTGATAATAGATTTTATATGATTAATTAAAAAGATATTTTATCATGTAGAATTAAATCAAGTTATATTTTTCGATATTTTTACAGCATAAATAGATAACAGCAATTTGCCGATAAAAAAAAATATATATATAAGTTCATTTAGGAATTAATGAAAATAATAAAATAATACAAGTATAACTTATATTATTAAACATTATTTAAAATATTTTCAATCAACAAAACCTATTTTTACGTTTTATAATAAAGAATGATATACAGATACGTATAAACTAAATTTGCAATTATAGGATACGATATATTATACAATGCATAGTAAAATTTTTTAAAATATTTCTTTATTATTAAATTATTATTTAACATTACAATTAATTTTTTGTATTTTCAAATTTCGTAGTACTATTAGTAGTCTCTTATAAATTGTACCTAGTAATGATAATCTTGGTGAATCATTTATAAAAGTCATGGAAAGAAAATTATTTTGATTGATTACAAAATGGATTATCTACTATATTTCACTTACAACTTGATTTTATTATACTTTATTCTTGTATAAAATTTTCTATATAATATCTATCAACAAACGGCATAATTTCTCTTGACAAATAACGGATTAAAACCTTCTTATCATTGCTAATTGTACGCTATTAATCTTCTTACAATAATCAAAATTAATATAACTGAATTGCTTGGAAATTATAAAGTATCAAAAGTCATTAAACCATTAATTTCAATTTTTTTAATCTCTTTTTCTATCATCGCTAAGTTAGCGTTATCTAAACATTCTTTTTATAATCCGAACTCTTGCCTGAATTTCTTATATGCATGCATAGCGAGTTTGTCACATTTAATAGAATGACACGTCAAGCGTATCTTGGTTTCTGCATCGTTTTTACCCATTGTTGAGAATAGAAAACCTCAGGGAAATTGAGTTTTGCGAAAGAAGTTTCGAGCAGCAACAAGGTAAGGAAAAACAATCATTAACGATGTGGGTAAAATTATCCGGATCCAGTCAAGTGGCAAACAACGAGTTACGAGTTACGGCTCTAAAATGCAAACACGTGGCGCGGGGACAGCCGTAAACCGTGCGAGACCATATAAACAAACTCGTCTCTCGAAGCTCAGAGAGGCGAGAAGTAACGAGAAATCCTTGCAGGGCTCTGCTCGGGGCGAACTGCAATGCTAGCCTCGTGCGCGTCGCCGTGGGTGGCCTTTAAAGGAATGCCCGTGTTGCCGATAAGGAAGGCAAAGACGAAAGCTATCGCGAGAAAATCATATTCGAGGAGGTCGCGAGTTACTTAGGTATCATGTATGGTCAACCGAGAATCAACTGTACGTGGAAATGCAACTGAGAATCAACAATATGAAGACGAACCCACCATTGCGCTGAAGGGAGAGCATAGCCCAGAAGAGGAAGGTGTGAAGGGGTTGTAACACGAGCTCCTCCAGGCAGGCGAGTGGAAGTCCGGGCTACCAAAGAACGAGTGGATGGCAGCCAATTGAGAGACAGCGAAATGTAGAGAAACAAATGGTTTGGTACGCAGGGGGTCTGAAAAATTTCGCAATATGAAACAATAATACCTTGTCAGGGCTCTAATCCTCGGGGAGAATAAAAAACAAAAGACGGGAAAATGCAGCAGAACCGGCAGGGAGCATGAATATATATATATATATATAGGTACAGGCCGGGTCACAGGCAGATTTTCTTCGGACTCGACTGACAACACTGAGTTGATTAACGCAAGACCTTATAAGCATCTACCGCAAACAAGCTATTGTAAGCATTAACGGGACTTATCATGCATCAGATAAAAAACCTCTTCAAAACGATTGTTTATATCTAATGTAAGTAAAACGTTTCGAAAGTCAACCTGTTGTAATACAAAACACTGTGAATAAAATGAATTGTGATGAAAAACAAGAGTGCGAGCATGTTTTATAACCCCAACACCCGTAATATTAAAATTATATGCTGCTGTTCTTCACTTCTTCTTTTTGTTAAAGTAAGTATGACGTGAGGCTGTTTTTCGTGAAAATTTCATCGTCGTTTGAAACTTGGTTTGTTTCTCATGCTTCAAAACTATTTTCTTATCCACTTAATTTGAGAAAAAGATTAAGTTATGAAGGCACCTAGGTAGATAACCTTAACTTTTTTTTATTTTAAAAAAAGGAAATAAATCCTAAGATGAGAAAGTTTTGCAATCAGTGAGCTAGATTAATATCCGATACCCTTGTTTCTATCTTTCTCTTCTAATTCACTTTCCTATCCAACAAAGAGTAAGCTCTCATGCAATCACCACTCAACCTAGCTTCACAAAGCGTTCACTCTACAATAGCTAGAGAAGTGAACTGCTTGTCTAGAAGTATTGACAAATATTTTCCAGTTTGAATCTTTGTCAAAACGTTCGAAGGTAATGTAAACTGAATGTCTATTTATCAATAATTGCAATGAGTGTAATCGAAAAAATTTCAATTTAATTATTTATTAATTTCAAATTATTACTTAACAATGATATATTGTTTTTATTCAATTATAATACCGTTTTCTTCACATGGTTTTTAGTTTAATTAATTTCTTCCAACGATTAATTAAACATCAAATAAACACTTAAAATAACAAAAATATTTAAAAATTTAACGTAAATATTTACAAAGTTAATAAATGCGATATCTTAAAAATTGAAATTTAAAATTATATGAATTCGTTTTCAATTATTAAGTATAATATAAATTTATATTTAAAATCCCGTGAGAAAAATTTTACCAAATTTTCAATTCAAAATAATATTTGAATTTAATAAAATATAAATGTTACATAAAACCTTAAATTTTTTTCTAATTTATGTATATTTCATTTTTAAGGTTTTTCTACAGCTTTGGAAATTAAATGTTATTTATTAAAAAATGCTCCACAAGTAATTAATTTTTTTTAATTAAGAGGTGAAGATAATACTCTTTGTATTTTTTAACGACATTGCAGTGAAAAGGATTAATGAAAGCGCGAGCAAAACTCTTTCATTCTCTACTTTGATGCGGATAAAAACGAAAAACAATGCTTTAAAATGACGACAAAACAAGTCTTAGGGAAGTTTTAAGATAAGTCGATTATCTGTACCAAAAGTGTGTAAGAGACACAGGCGTATGTACATTTAACGTCACTTGTAATAATATTGACCTCTTTCACTATCTATTACTCTCAAGAGAATATTTCTTTATTCTTCAAAGGCAGATTCGTCAATAATACTTTACCTCATTTTCTCTATGTTGAACATTTTGTTATCAATTTCTCTTGCATAACTATTTTGTTTTGTTTTACTTTATTTCATTATTAGTGTTTTTTTTCAAATTTATTTTGTATTATTATTATATTTATTTTATTTGTACATACAAAGTTGTTGGTTAGTTAAAATTAATAATTAAAAAATATTTACTGTACTGTTAATAAATAAAATTATAATAAAAGATTTTCTTATCTAATAAAATATTACTATATTTATAGATTATCATAAATTGAAATAAATGAATTATACATTAGCACAATGTTAATAATAAATTTATATTAAAATAAATAGTGTTTTTCACATCAGGTGGCATATAATGATATTAATTTGTTCACCAATCTAGTGCTTTGGTTTTAATTCTTCTAATTAAAAATAGTATAATTGATGATACATTGTCGACATTATTTGAAATTTTCATTTAAATTTAATAATGTAATCACAGTAACAATTGTCTTTTTTAAAAAATACGTAATAAAATACCATTACGCGTTCAAATTTTTATAAATCTCTTATTTTTTTCTTTATTTTTCCTGTTCAAGATTCCTATATTCTTGATATTTTCTTTTATATTTTTTATTCTATTATTCTATAAATGATAGAAATCTTTGTTAGAACAGACATCACACACACTATTCTTGCTGCATTTTAATTGAATGATCGTAGGAGCATATTCGTGCGTAATTTAAAATTGTTTTTCTTCTGTGTTTTGCCGAAATTGATCTTTCTGTTTTCTTATCAATTTGAAACCCATGTGGGATTATTAGCTTCCGAATGGTGTATGTAATGCCATTCTTGTGTTTTGCCGAAGTGAACTTTTCGATACGTGAAATTCGTGTGTAAAATAAATGTTAAATTTATGACAGTGATTAACGCAAATTGCTGCTCAACGATATCGTAAATTACTTTCTATCTGTTTCCTTTCTTTTTTCATTTTTTTCATGTCCTCGTAACTCAATTGGTTAAGTTGATTAAATTTAAATAGCACTGTTAGTTTAAAAGAGACGAATGTTATAAATTTAACCTTTTTACTTTGTTTTTAAATATTCCAAAATATGTAAATTTGAATTACATAACTGTAAATAACTTCAGTTTATCTTACTACAGAGTTTCAGTGTATAAATTTTAAAAGCAAGTTTTATAAATTAATATAAATTCTATTAATTATGTATTGACTAGAAATATCGGATGAAAATAACAATAATAGAATAGATAACAATAAGATTTCAGTAATTTTGTATACAAAAGTTAAGATTGAAGTTAATTAATCGAAGATAAGAATACATAGAATTAAAAATAAGTAAAATTTTCGAAATTTAAAAATAAAGAAAATATCGAATTTATATAGGTCGATCATGTTACTAATATATTATTAATTAATTCAAATTACATCTTCTTCTGCACCTGTAGTTTAGTGTACGTATATAATGAATTTATGATAGATAACTATTCTGTAAACGGACCTCTAATATATTATATATTGTACCTATCTAACAGATTCATAAAGAATATTTTACAAATTTTTGAAAATAATTAGGAATTACTAAAGAAATTTATAAAAAAATTCTAATATATTTAAATAATTGTTTTTTATTATGTATTTTTTAATAAATACAAATATATATTAAATATTTAACTTGAGTTGTCAAAAAAAAATAAATTTTAAGTAATTTATCATTTTATATAAATAAATTCTTATTTTATACACATGAACACGTGTTTTATTAGATTGAAATTAAGTTTACAACATGATCTTTTAATTAATGAAATTTTATTGATAATTTTGAAACATTGAATAAAGACAAATTATTTTTCTTATAAATGAATAAGCATCATAAATCTATAAGATTTTCTTATTAGTACATAATTTCATATTATGTCCATTGACCAAGAAAAACATTTTTTTTAAATTAAATGAATTTTAATCTACCTTATAACTTGATACGTAAAATTCACATTATTTTGATATTTGATTTTTTAATCAATAATTATTAAATAAATAAACGCATATACATTTATTATTTACCTATACATTTGTTCAAATATAATTATACACTAATATAGGAAAAAAATATAAAGTATAATTTATCTAATTATTTAAAAAAAAATAAATTATATAAAGTTATATAAAAATTGAAAACTAAAATAATAAATTGAAATGAATTCTTCTAAATCGAAAACGAGATAAACATAATATATTTTTTTTATTTCTTGTAAAATGAGTTTTGTTAATATTTGTAATTGTTAATTAAAAATTTAATAAACATTTATTTACCGAAATAATCTGTAAAGTTAGTTATAATTTTTATTATAATTTAATTGTGTTTTTATTCTTATAAATTTATAGAAATTAATTTAGAATATTTTTAAAATAGAATGTCTTTAAGAATTAATGATGGATCATCGAAAAAAATATAGGGTTATTCATCCCCAAATACTAATTGCTGCCGAAGCTGTTTAACTTCGATGATTAGATGATCAGCGTTCGCATTTTCCTTTATTCTGTCATATTCGATAAACGCCTAATTAGTATTAGTATTGAATTATATATATATATATATATATATATTTAATTATACTTCTTTGAGTATCTATAATTGCTTAAGCAGAATATACACAGAAATCTCCGTATTATAGTTGATGTTCGATACTTTCTTAGCATCTACACTTGAATATTATTAACCCTTGAAGCGACATACTTGTGCATACAGGCGTTCGGTTAATAAAGCCGAAGTCTTGTTTATCATCTTTTGCGATTTTCATCACACTCTTTTCTCTCCGCCTTTATCGACATGTACTTCCAAAACATTTTGCAATCAGCTATGGTTATTATTCTAAGATTAGCATGTAGTATCGGTTATCTATGGGCCCAGTGATCAACATGAATTCGAATTCGTGCTTACACACACACTATGTAGTTAAACGTCGATAATGAGTTATAACGGGTGAGAGGTTCAGAAGATTTGGAGAATTTGGGTCAAATGGCCTTTCCAAAATAAACTCTTATACTATCATCTTAGGTTGTGATTACTCTGTTGAATTAAATATATTTTACTATGTTGATCAAAACAATACATAGTTTATATCGAAAGAGTAATTATTAATTAGAGCAATTGATAAATATGTAATTTTTATATTTAAAATATCATATTCAAAGATAAATAAAATCATTTATTTACAATTAAAAATTCATTATAGGTCCAATGAAATACAATGATACAAAAATTAGACATCAGTAAAAATTTTATTATTTATCTTGATACTAATTTATACACCATGTCAAAGTTAACAGAATAATAAAATTTAGTAATAATTTTATATGTAAATATTTAAATTATTTTTTCGCGCTAACTTTAATTGAAAAGTAGGGCTTATTTTTTTCCTTCCCTTCTCTGCCTCTTTCTTATTTCTTTCCATCGTGTCACGTCCATAACCCTCTGTTTTTATTATGAATTTTATTCACTCTTCGTGAACAGCTCAATCCAAACATTTGAAATTTTAATACTATTTTTGTGAGCACAGATCTTTTAGTTTCGAAAAATTATTTAATTCAAGCAAATATTAAGTTAAAGTAAATTTTTTTGTTCAAAGGATATATTATTTTAAATTTTTTAAAGATGAAGTACGATTTAAATTTCGTTTAGTAATATTGTATAAATATAAATGTCTAAAAATCATTCAATTTAGATATTATTTTCAAAATTATAATATAAAATACTATAGTGATATATTTAATTATGTTACTGATTATTAGAAGAGCAATTGTATCTGTATATTTTTAAATTATTATCATTTTTTAAAGTTTTAACTTAATCAATAATACAAATTAATCAATAAATTAAATACATATAAAACGGTTAAATCCATATTTAATCCAGACAATTTTAATTATGACAAAATCATTATTTATTCAATAAAATAATCGTAATGAAATATAATATTCATAGTTCTATTAATATTAATTATCACACGGATATGAGCAATCTCGATTAAAATGTATTATAAAATCGTGAAAAGGATTTAACTTAAACAAAATATTAAAGATATTTTTGATTAATGGTCTTATAATAATACTTTGCAGATCATATAAGTTCCTAAGTTAATTTAATTTGAAATTATTTTCGATAATGTTAAAGAAATATTGCAATAAAAAGTTGTATTACTTAATAAGCACAGTTGTCAATTTCTTTTTATATTTTCGAAATTATTAGTAAATAAATTTAGAAAATATATAGATTTTTTATCATTGTGATAGTTTTATATAAGAAACTGTATTATTAAAAACAAATTATATTTTTATTAGACTATTAAAATAATATAAATTTATACTATTTTTTTAAAGTTGCTGATAATTTCTGTGTCACTTTAAAGTCATAGGAGTATTTGTAGTTCAGCTTCATAAAAATTAATGTAAAATTATGTACCACACCTAGAAGATTACATTTAATAACCTACTTTACTTCATTATATTATTTTAAAGTAAATTTTTAAAGGTTCTTCTATAAATTTCATTTTTATTTAAAAATGTTATTACAAATACAAATTACGGATAATATTATTTCTTATTATTTTAACAATGAATCTATAATATATTAGATTTTCGCGATGATATTGTAATATCAACTAATTATTCAAATGCAAATAAAAAATTTACTTTTTACCTTTTAAAATATTTATATAAGTTGAATAAAATATCAAATAACTATTCTTATATAATATTGAAATTATGTTTAGATGTTAATAAAAATAAAACATTACTTAACTTAATAATTACAGGAAAATTTGTAATGAAAAATTGTTTCATTTAAAACGCATTTATGTATTATGCTCATCAGAAGATTGAAAAGCAAAACGTAAACCAAATTGTTTGTCTATTTTTTTTAATAATTTGTTCAATTATAGAACGAAACTATAAATTTCAGGAGTTCAAGTACTTAAAATATTAACGTTTCTCTAGAATATAATGCAAAAAGCAATGGACGCTCTATTTTTTTCAACGTATATCGCAATTTCCGCATTTTTTCATCAATGACTACTACCTTGCGTGTCTGTTCGCAATTCGGAGTAAGTATTCAATGTATTTATTCTTGACTTCTTGAAGATGCACGAAATCTAATACTTATTACATTCTCGATATACTTACTAGTAAATTCCATTAATCTCTCCGTGGGTGTAATTCAGTTCCTGAATTTATTCAAAGTCGTAATTTCGATTTTTGAATGTCTGTAATTAGATAAAATAAAATAACAAGTCCAAAATTATAAATAGCATTGTTACCATATTGTATATAAATTAATTTGATTTAGTTAAATAAAAGACATTTACTATCTTTGAATTTATTACAAAGTTTCATTTGAATTAAGTAAAATGTATTTTAAAAATAAATTCTATAAATATTTTTATTATGGTATAATTCTTTGATATTTAT
Source organism: Dolichoris vasculosae (assembly GCA_018907195.1). Lineage (NCBI taxonomy): Eukaryota > Metazoa > Arthropoda > Insecta > Hymenoptera > Agaonidae > Dolichoris > Dolichoris vasculosae. The sequence goes on along the minus strand of JACCHY010000014.1, from coordinate 2,783,881 downwards.
AGCTTATAACTAATTATAAGTTATAATAGGTTTATAACTAATCTTATAATTAGTATATATAATTACAAACTACGAAATGTACATAATTATGTTATTAATTATATAATTACGTTGCCCTTTATGTATTTCACATAATATAAATAAATATCCCTTCTAAGACCGATTATACATTTCAAATGAGAAAATGAGAAAATGAGAATATATATATATATATAAATTATACGATAAATACTAAGGAATCATTTGAATAATTATGTATAAAATGTATTTATAAATAGAACTACTTGAGTCATACTGAAAATAAAAAGTATTTACTACCAATGCCTACTAATTTTCATAAAATTTAATTAACCTTTGTTTTTCTTTTTTAATAATTAAAAACAAATTAAATGTAGACAGATTCAATAAAACATAATTATAAAATTAAATTTAAGATATATATAATTTTTATTTTTATTTACAGCAATACTAGAGTACACATATAGTAAATTTAAAAAATTAATTACATAGTAACTTTTCGTGTAGAAATTCGCCTGACTTTAAACTTTGTTGTATAATTTAATATCCTACTATATCTATTTTCTCTCAAAATATCTTCCTGTCTATTTATCTATAAAACTATTTTAAGTTATAGTATACATTAAAAAGACTCAAAAATAATTTGTTAGTTTTAGTTTTGTTTTGATATTTGATTAATTTTCTATTTTTATGAATTTATAAATGGATTTAATATATTATAATATCGTTGATAAAAAACTAAATAACTTTGCCGTTTTATTCTTTATATAGACGTATATAAAAAATTCGAAACCAAGAAAAGTTATATTATTTATGATTCATAACAGAAATTAAAATAGAGTAAGCATAGCGTAATTTGCAAATTAAATATTTTGTATAACTATATAATTTTTGTTTTTCATAAATCAATTATTTTAGTAATATAAATTTTTAATTTTGTATAAAAATACAAAATCTTAAATTCTATTCACTAGTTTATTAAATGATAAATTATTAAATGATTAAATAAATATAAATAAATACAAACACTATAATTACTCAAATGTTCAGTAATAATATATATTGTATGTATTTATATTTAAATAAATAATTTCTATCAAAAAGTGAATTAACTAATTTAATCAACTACCTTAATTAAAATACGATATTACGATATATTATATCTTTACCTATTTTGATGAAAATGATTATTTTTTAAATGAAAACACCTGTTAAGATAAGTTCATTGATCAAGTATATATAACGTGACTCTTAAATAATTTATTTACAAACAATCGAATAAATAAAAATACGTGATTCTAGTTTCAAAATCATCGAAAATTCGATGACGTCAATGTAACTGCTTTACCAAAAGGTTTCCTAAAATTTAAAACTGAAGTAATTTCTCAGTGCTTTCACGATACAGTAAATCTAAATATATATATATATTAGAAAAACAAATTTATTTGCAGACATATTTATTAGGTAATTTATTTTTGATATATCTAATTTTATTATATAACATCTAAAAAATATTTATTGTATTCTTCGGATAACTAAAACATATAATATCTTGCACTTTGGGGTAGATGCAATACATATATTGCCATAATTTGTATTTCAAACTATTTACACTTCTGTACGTAATAGAAAAGTAAGGCAAAAATTATTCTTGTCATGAGAAGAAGCAATTATAACAGATTTCTCCAATTTAATTCAAATTTTCTCACTAGATAAAAAGACTTAAATAATAGATGATATTTTAATGATTGAAGTGTATATTATATAAATTAACTTAATCGTATACGAATTTATTTTAAAGTATTAAAGTAAAAGCTGTAGAAAAAAACTTCATAATTTCTAAAAGGAATATATATTTTATAATAGATATAAATCAGAACCATATTAATTCTATGCAGCGAACATATAATTTAAGATCATAATTTTACGTTTACTAATTTAAAATTTCAATTTACCAATAGTGATTAAAGTAATTCGAAATTTTAAAAGTAGATCGGGAACCATCCAGATTAGTAATTCATCAAGATATTAAATTGACTCAGAATGAATTACATTTATTACCAATATAATTTCGAGAACATACTAGTTGATGTACTTTAACATTAATTGATGTAAGTTTCCAATAATACGACAGCATTTAAATGTAATTGATACTGATAAATATTACAATCAAGAAAGGTTTATAAAAGATTAGTATATAAAGTAAGCCTTTCTATATAGTCGAGTTTTGGGTTTACCCCTAATAATTTAGGTGAAATTTTATGGGAATGATTTTTATAACGAAAAAAAAGATCCTACGAGAACTTTGGAAGATACTTAATAAAATAACTTAATAAAATTTAAATGATTATAAAAAATGTATGTAATAAAATATAAAATATTTGCTTATATATGTATGTATAAACGGTATATAAATCCATAAAATTTGAAAAATAATTCTTATTATATGCATTATGAATATAATTTACATTTTATAAAGTGAATTTATTTAAATTACTAATATTTATGTATACATGAAAATTTAACAAATTGTACAAAATGTAATTACATATTTATCTTGATTACTGTGATAAATTTAATTACTCTATATATTGATTAAAAGTTGAGTTAAATATAATTTTCATTTTAGCACATACACACGTTTTGATATACTTCATACAAACAAAGTCGAATATACGTGAAAAAACTTAAACTTAACTCATATTTATGCTTTTTATTCGGATAGAATAGTAATATTTTTATTTTTATTTCAATTTATTTATTTATCTGAATTACAATTACATAGTTTTTCGGTTGTATGTCAGTTCGACCACGTTGGCTGAGTAGTTGTTCAAAAATCCGCCAGTTTCTTCATTTCTCGTCTATTTATCGCCTCGCGCCTCTCCGTTCGAGCCTTAAATGTAACGGGTTATTAGTATTCACCCGCTCTGTACGTCATATAATTTTCCTGCGTCTCCCAACTCGATCGATACAACTGATTGGTGTTTTATTTGTGGAGGTGCCTCCGTAAAATCGGTATCGTTGTGCGCGTTCATCAAGGACCTTGTAATTCTCCATATGTGCGCGGAATAAGGTCTGATGATCGCTCTATAAAACGTTCATAAAAAACCGGACCGTATAGCAAACCGTACTTTCTTTATTACTATCTTCTTCTGGCCTAGCTCGTGTATCGTTCCATTAGACCAGGCAGTACTTTAACGATCGTTACAGGCTTTCATGAGTGTGGCTTGTGCGTCGTCACATTAGACTCGGTCCGTTTCTTTCCACCGGATTATTCACGTAGTCACTTCCGAACCCGAGGTCCTACGATCAGACAGGGTTCCTGTACTTTTACTTTATATGCGTCCTTTAGAGTCTCCTCACGCGCCTGTGTACATATAGTTAGCATTACACACCGTCGTGAATAGAAATTCTGCTCGTTTTCTCCACCTCACTTCTCAAAGCATCGACTAGCGAGTCCGTTGTCTGATCTTGCATGGGCTGTGGGCGTCCCTGAATCATGCTTTATAGGCTTTTCATGAGTAATCCGATAATAAATCGGTACAACTAGCTTAGTATTTCATTCACATTTTTTGCATTTCTCTAAAATTCTTTATTCGTTTCCGCACGCAACACTTTTAATTAGCAATATGGAAGGCATTCTTCTAATTTTAAGTATTATCTTTCCCTTGATTGAAGTTCTAAGTCAAGTTATTCTTGAATTATTACTTTTAATTTTGTTATATAAAAAAAATATTTGAGTAAAATTCATATTTTTTTGGTACAATTATAATGTTTAAGGAGTATTATATATTGATATTATAATTTAGAAAATACAAAACAGAATATTATAATTAATGAACTTATTAAATAATTATTATTAAACTTATATTCAGTCCAAATTTTTAAGTATAAATTATTAAATGAAGATAACTAATATTAAAAATAAATAATTAAATATGTATTGAACTATCGTATTAAAATAAACTCTAAAAACTCAATTACTTAAATAAAAATAATATTATTATTTAAATTTTAGCAATAATGATAATAAAATGAATTAAAATAAGTATAAATATATCTGTTTATAAATCAAATTATATCAGTTCATGATTGGTAAGTATATAAAGAAAATATAAAAAACTATTTATGTAACTTATTTATATAAATTTATATAAATTTATTTATATAAATTTCTAAAAATGGTAGCTACTAAATATTAAAAAAATTATTATGTATAATTAAATGTATTATAGTATAAATAATCTTCGAAAAAGAAAACCACAAGCATGATTCATATACTTAAATCTATCGCAAAATTCACTGTATAACGCTATATGAGCGGTCTTTACTGATTTTGTAGTTGTTAGCATTCACGTTTTGACGGGTCAGGATAGGGAGTATTTACGAGCAGGAAATCGTTTACTAGTTCTGATTTTTCAAGTAGATATGTTCCGAACGACTTCTTTTTTCTTCACGTGGCATTATTGTCTTATGGAGATGCCACATTTTATAATTGCAACCGACACAGTAGTACATCGCAGAAGCAAAATTGAGCTCCTCCACATGATATCATTCCCGAAGATACGTATTTGTTACTGTTTTTATATACAATGAACGCGAACGTAGAGAAATTTTATTTAAGTACAGTAGTAATTTGGAAAGTCTGCTGTGCACGAATAAAGTCTATTCGTTTGGGCCCTTCCACCCCGCTACTCTCCGTGAACTCTAGAGTAGACAGGAAGTTCTAAAATTACTATGTGTATTCAATGTATTTTATCTTTAAATGTTATTTTCTAATTTATATTATAGAAAATATATTCTTTTCACTATTAACAAAATTTATAATGAAATTTACAATAGAGAATAATTTTTTATTTATTAACCTACATTAATTTTGTTTTATAATATTAATGTGTGAAAACAACTGTAATTATTAAAATTAATTAAAATAAATACGATTTCTCGTAATAGCATATTATTTACATTTATTTATAATACTTTAAAAGATTAATTTTTGTAAAGCAATTTTCTTTTGTAATTAAAATTTTTTTAAAAGATGTATTATTAATTCAAATATTACAGTGAACATTCTTTGTTTTATTAAGAAGTAAATTTCGAGATATTATATTTGCTTTATTAAATACCTAAATCAATATGATCGATTAACTCAAGTAAACAATTCATTTATTAAATGTGATCTAAAATATAGTTTACAACTAATTTATTTTAGAAAATATTAAAAATATAATATAATTAATAAAAACTATTATTTTATATAAATATATTATAGTTTGTTTAACAGTCAACTAATATTTTTATAAAAGAGTAAAGTAGACAATAAATTATAAAATATTTATTCATATAAAGTAAATTATTAAATTTATGATAAATAGAGAATAAAAATCTCTAATCACAATACGTATAATACTCAGTAATTTATACCAGATTTTGAAAATTTCAAATACATATATGCTTTTTATGTTATTATCTGAGGTCGAATCAGATAATTTTAAATACATTAGGTAGTTTAATAAATTTTAATTGTTGCAAAGAATGTATTCATACAGTATATGAGTTAGCATTAGTAATTATTTTAAAAGGAATAGATTATTTTTAAATAATAAGAAAATATTTATATTAATTACTTTATTCTGTATATCTATTTTCTATCTCTTGCTATGTTTTTTTAATTATTTACTCTATTGTATTTACCCTATTATATTAATTATTTTATTATTTATTGATAATAATACAACATTTAAATTACAATTATATTTTAATATTATTTATAAATATTTTATATTCCACTTTGTTAAAGTTGACTATATACTCTTTTTTTCTCATAATATAAATATCGATACTAAATTATAATTCAGGTATTATTTTGAATATAATGTAATGAATAAAGTAAATAACACATTTTTCTATTTTAACTTGCAAATATATCAAAGAATAATCAAATAAATTATTTGAATAAAAACTTTATATAAAATTTAAATTTTGTAATAGAAAAATATACGTTAATTTGAGTTTTCAATTTGTCATAATGAATTTTTCCTACAAATAAAAAATTTTTAAATTGGTTGTGGGAACAAAAATGTAAGGAAATTCGAAATAGTTGATGATAAGAATATTTTATAAAAATTAAAAGTATTTGCGTTAATGGTGATAAATTAAATTATTGCATTCATTTCACTTTTGGTATTTCTTTATAAAATAAGAAAATATAATTAAAGTTTGAAAAGATGATTATAATCTCACGTAAGATGCGTAGTGGGAGAGAGCAAGAATGACTACAAGGTAAGGTTCTGAAATAGCCTAATTAAAATAACTCAAAGGAATCACTTTGGAATAAAGTATGCAATCCACGGCTGGAGCGAAGTTAATTAAATTAATTTTCTAAGGCTTATTGAAAGCTTGCTCATTAGGCAGGAAGCTCGGAAAATGGAAGCAGGGGACATACAAATACACCCAACCTCGAGCTCTCATTAAGACTAACGCTTGCTTTGGTTTACCCCGCGTCTATGAATATAGTACGCTTCATGTTGTACAATTAATTACCAAGTGAAGATCATCCTCGTGTACGTATGTCTGTTGCAGCCTGATCCATCGTGATACAAGACCGGAACCGGCGATACGATGCTCGACGCTTCGGGGAGCAACGAGACTCCCAAAGGCTCCGGACCACCGAAGTGAGGCCAGACTCAGGATAGACCCGAAGGTTCTCGTCTTCGTTGAGACTCTTTACTCTAGGTTGGGCCGCGAGATCGCCGAGCTTCTCGTTTACAATCGTATAAAGTGAGTACTCAAACTATGAATTATTGATATACCCAGAATAGATTTGATGTATTGAATTATTTTTTAAATATGATTTTTCTCAGAATCGGGCCCTCTACTTGATTATAATAAATAATTCAATACTCAGTAATACAGTTATTGTGCTCTATGATATAAATTAATAAACCATAATCTTGAGAACTATATTATTACTTTAAATGCGTTACATTTTTAATCAAATTGTATGAATAATATATATATATATAAGTTAATTATTTTTATCTCGTATAATTATTAAATATCCACTTGGATTTTGTTTGTAAAATGGTTTTTGCAATTCTAAATATATACATACATATTTGTTTTATTTGATATTTAAAAGATAACGTTTTTATTTTTTAATAAATACATCCAATTTTTAAACTAAATGTATAAATTTGAAAAAATTTTAATTTTTTTAAAAATTGTATTATAATTTATTTATATAAATATTTTATCAATAATTACTACATAATTTATATAAAATTGAAAATCTACACTGTAAATCAAAATTTTTTAAAAATTTGAAAAAATTAAAAATATCAATTTTATTATCTATTAATAACATTAAATAAACTAATATTTTTTATGAAAAATAATTTAAAAGTTCATAATTAAATTTTAAATATTAATTTGATTTATATAGAATTAATGGTACAAAAATTTCTTTTAGCTAATAATCATATCATGCTGTCACAATAATTTAACTGAATTTTAATAGTCTTACAATTACTGTAAGGTATATAGTAATTTATTTTTAGAAAGAATTATTCAGAAATTAGGAGAAAATTTTACAATTCTATTAATAAAAATTTTTTGAATAATGCATTAATATTTAATTTTCCATATGCATGATGTGATATATTTTTCATAAAAGTTTCAATGTATTAAAGAAAAAAAATTTATCATAAAATAAGCTGGACTTTTTTACAAAGTAAAATATTTGTTATGAACGTAACCAAATTTTTTATAAATGATTATAAGTCATATTTTAAATCGCAAATTTTATATAATATATATATAAATAATATATAGTATACAAATAATTATACAAATAATTATATAAAATTTTATTCATTAGAATAAAAAACAATATTTTTTTACTTTCTTTAATTTATAATTATAATCTTTTGACATTTTTTTCTGATAAACAAAAGTCAGCATAAATTTAGCCAAAATATATTTCCATCAATTTTAGGCTTTACTTTATCCATTTTATTGTCAGAACCACAATGATGTATTATTCTAAAGTGTTAATGTAATTTCAAAATTTTATTTGAAATCAGTCTAGAATATTTGATAAATTTAGAAATATGGGGTTAGAAACAGTAAAATTTATAATGCTACGAAGATTTGGTAAAACTATTAAAGGTTTTATTTATATTTTTGTAAAATCATATCTTTTAAAAAAAATTTTTTCATTACTTTATTTGATAAATTTTTTTTCAACAATTAAATGAATTTTTTAAATGTTTACAAGTTATATAATGACATTCTATAAAAATACGGGGTTTTAAAAATCATTATAAATTACTTTTAAATTTTACTACATCATGTAAAAAAAAAAAATTTAAATAATTATATCTTTTAAAATGATTTTTATTATTTTATTAAATAATTTTTTAACCATAAGTAATTTAGATTTAAAATCAATCTATATGCTATATAAATTATTCGAATAGCTAAAAAAATTGATTTTCATAAAATAAATTCTATTATTCTATTTTATTAAAATAATTATATGTTCTACTTCTTGTAATAAATATTGTTGGGAGTTAAAGTAAATGCTCGCACTCTTGTTTTTCATCACAATTCATTTTATTCACAGTGTTTTGTATTACAACAGGTTGACTTTCGAAACGTTTTACTTACATTAGATATAAACAATCGTTTTGAAGAGGTTTTTTATCTGATGCATGATAAGTCCCGTTAATGCTTACAATAGCTTGTTTGCGGTAGATGCTTATAAGGTCTTGCGTTAATCAACTCAGTGTTGTCAGTCGAGTCCGAAGAAAATCTGCCTGTGACCCGGCCTGTACCTATATATATATATATATATTCATGCTCCCTGCCGGTTCTGCTGCATTTTCCCGTCTTTTGTTTTTTATTCTCCCCGAGGATTAGAGCCCTGACAAGGTATTATTGTTTCATATTGCGAAATTTTTCAGACCCCCTGCGTACCAAACCATTTGTTTCTCTACATTTCGCTGTCTCTCAATTGGCTGCCATCCACTCTTTCTTTGGTAGCCCGGACTTCCACTCGCATGCCTGGAGGAGCTCGTGTTACAACCCCTTCACACCTTCCTCTTCTGGGCTATGCTCTCCCTTCAGCGCAATGGTGGGTTCGTCTTCATATTGTTGATTCTCAGTTGCATTTCCACGTACAGTTGATTCTCGGTTGACCATACATGATACCTAAGTAACTCGCGACCTCCTCGAATATGATTTTCTCGCGATAGCTTTCATCTTTGTTTCCGTATATTCTATTTTCTATTCTCAACAAATATTTTAACATTAATATTATTGATATAATGTAATATATATATGTATATGTATATACCCATTCTAATTTTATGTATATATTATAATAGAATTTGAGAACTTTTTAGCAAGTAGTGTAGATTTATTTACAATAGCCAAGGATAAATTGAAGTAGAAGTTGTACTGTGTACAAACACATCCATGATTTGTTTTTTCTTACTCCGCGCATACGGTCGGCATCTGTATACGACAAAGCTAGTAATCCAATAAAAGGAAAAAATTTGAGAGCATTGTACAGTTTACAGTGGCTTCTTGGTAATACCTCAGCGTAATACGAGGAATCTGATCCGTCGCTTTATATTGACCGTAAATTTAAGCAACGGGCATCAACCGCAGCAATGCCACGACAGTTGTACAATTATACCTTATCTTGTTAAGTTTTTTGTTCTCTTTGACTACTTTTTAGCTTCTCTTTTTTTATTTCTTTTCCTCCACACTGCCAATCGCTTTTCCTATTTTTTATTGTATATATATATTCAAATAGACTATGAAAATGTGCACGTGTATTTTTAGTTTAAATAAGTTGCTTCTCCAACTCTTATTTACATAAAGCTAGAATTTAAATTTACTAGATTCATTTAATTGTGTTTTGTTTTGACACTGATCTTTAACATTGAGTTACTTCTTCAATAATGTATTTAGAAATTTTTTTTATAATTATATTTTTTACATATTATCTACAAGTGCGTTTATGATTGCATAGTGAAATACAAATACATAATTTCGAGATTCATAATAATCTACTATATGTAATATGAAATGTAATATGAAAAATTATTGATAAATTAATGTTACAAATACATGTGTTCGAGATATAAATTACTAAACAAATACAGTGCTTTTTATAAGATTACTAATATAAATTTTAATGCATTTTCAAAATGAATATTCATTATTTGGTCATTTCAATCTTAAAAACAACGTATTTTTATGCATATTGTTTAATTTTTTTCATATTGATCCTACAGTAAATAAGTTCTTCTAAATTTATTTATTCTCTACATGAAATTATACACGAATTAATCCAAGTTAAAATGAATGTATCAAAGTTACCTTTGAAATACAATAATAAATATTGTGAGATTTGATCGAAATTCCTACGATTGTTTCTAAAGTACCCTTTATTCATTTCATTGAATTTATTTAATCAAATTAAAAATTTAATCTTATACGTTTTTTTCCATTAATTGGTCATACAATTAATATATGGAATTTAAACACTATATAATGATATTAAATAAAAATAACTTTAAAATTATAAAAAATTAATTTATTGAATATTTAATTTATTGATCTATTAAAGTAAATATAAATACTCTTTGAAAATCTTTTCAATCGTTGCAAAAATATATAATTAAGAATAATGTAATTTTTATCATGTTTAATATTTTTTCAGCAAGTAGATATAAAGAAAAAAAAAATTTTTTTAATTAATTGCTTTGAAAATAAATATAAAATTGATAATATATATTGTAGCATTTACTTCCAACAACATTTTGATATGAAAATTAATCATTATTTATTACAAAGCAATATAAACTTTGAATTAAGTCATTAAATATAAATTTTGAAAATTAATATGAAGTCTTGCATTTAATACAGATTTTTTATAAGATTGTTTATTTATTTATTTTACTATTCCATAACAATTTTTAATTGGAATGTAATTTTTTAAATTTTAGTTGTGTGCATAATGTAGAAATAATAGAATTTTTACAATTTATATTATTCATTATATTTTTGTGTTATTTTTAATTGCTTTTTATAAGTTAACCAAATTTTTTTTTATTTTAATAGTATATTTTTAATTATGAAATGCTAAATTTCAAATAATAATTAACATTTGAGAAATTTTCAAATATAATAGAATGATATGAATAAATTATCCATTTAACACAAATACCAAAAAAGCATAAAAATATTTAATAAACTTCTATAAACAAACAATTTAAAATTTATGATTTTAATTGCATATTGCTACAAAATATTTATTACAATATTTAACGTAATACATCTTTACATTCGTCAACCTTTATTGGAACTACAGCTTCAATAATTAATGAGTTAGTTATTAATAGACTTTGATTTTCAACTTCAAAACTGAAATTATATATTTTAATAATCATCAACAATATGAAGAAAATATTAGCATACGTTACGAACCACTGTTGATAATTATTATGGATACGTATTATAAATAATAAATTAAATTATTATAATTTTTATTTAAAAGAGTAATTGAAATATATTTTAAATATGGTATATCATAACTTGATAAATAAAAATAATTTTTGGTTCATTACATCAAGATTATTCTATAGAATAGTCAATTAAAATTAATGATATCAATTTTATGAATAAATTTAGTATCGGTAAAATAAAATGCTAATTCTAGTCATGCAAATTATGATATAATTTGCAGAAAGCAAGAGAGTAAAAGAAAGAAGAAAGTTGATATTTTCCTTTCGCTTTAAAATTGGTAGGCATCGTTCCATTTTTTTGATTACTTAAAAACTCTTTCCCACCTTTGAAAAATAGCAAAATAAACTTCAGGTTCTATATACAGAAAAGATATTATCTACACTTATGAGAACAAAGTTCTTTCTAATTCAACGTTAAAATATTAAAATACTTTTTTCGCTCAAATTTACCGATCATAAAATAATGACATTAAAATGCATCGCAGTGTGAGATAAGAACAGCCGAGGGATTTTGCTCATTTATTAGAAATTCCAACTCTTGAAACTGTGAAGCTTTCAGAATGATCCACACATGAATTCAACCGATCTGTTGTATCTTGCAGCATGGAAATAGCGACTAAAGTCGAGGGACAATTGTAGATTATCTTGTATAAATTTAGCGAGATTAAAACAATGTTTTGAATAACTGAATATTACGACTTAATCTATTACATGTTCTGACAGTCATACTCGAAGTAAACAAGATTTGACAGAAAAGTCCATACAAATCTTATATTATATAGCTAATAAATATAAATAAAAATGAAATAAATATTTATTTATATGACATTAGATTACCTCTTTTTCACGAGCTTTTATAAGTATATTGGATTTAAATTCGACAATAACAAATGTTCTTATGTAATAAATATATTGTGAAAACCTTTTACAGATTTAATATTCAAAAATATTAAATTTATAAAATTTATGTATAGATATAAAGTTCTTGAATGAAAATTATTATTCATAATCCATGAAAAAGGGAGATAAAATACATTTATTGATATATTGAAAATGAAATGTGAATTTCATTTTAAAATTGATAAACTCCTGAATATTATTTTTGAAATATTATTATTTCTAATATTGTCCATAAAAACAGTGAAGCTTGTAAATATATAATTCATCTAGATAAAAATGTAATAATACAAATAATATTGTAATAATTTTATAATAATTCGATTAGAGATATATTTCTATGTGACTTTTCTATTTCAAAAATTCAAAGTAACTTTTTAAAATGAAGTTATTAAGAATTAAATAAATGTAAAATAATTAAAGTTTATATTTATCAAGAGAATTTTATTTTATCCGAATCTTTTTAAATGTACACTAATAAATACATATTTTGTTAAATATATGGACATGATTAGAATATGTTGATTTAATATTATTTTAAATTCAATGTAGAAAAAAGTTTTAATAATTTTGAGATGTACATCACAAATTAATGTTCACACTTACATCTATAGCTAAGTATACAAGATTTCATTTATTCAAAAAACTGACTTAAAAAAATGAAATAAACTTAATATAATGAATAGAAAGACTTTAATTTCGTGAATAGAAATTTCAAATATCCACTTCAGTAATATAAAAATAAAAATTTTATGAATTAAAAACGTTTTTTATAAACTTATATTAAAAAATTTTAAGTAATTATTGTTTTGATCTAAATTTGAATATTACTATGAATTAGAAAAAAGATATGCAGAAATAAGCAAGCAAATGGTATGGAAAGAAGTTTCATATGAAGGAATAGAACTTAAATAGATATGCATAAGTAAAATGTTAAAAAAGCTAGCAAATGATTTTAAAATACTGTATGATATATCCATACATATAAAAGAAAATATAGCCATTAGAATCAAGCATACGTGGAAATTTCATGAAATCTTTAAAATAATTTTCCATTTTTTACATATACGTAGTTGGTACGCAGGTATGCGTACACTTCCATTCGTACATCTGCAAGGGTAGAGTAGATCAAATAATCTTTGATAAATTTAGATATTAAGTGTCTAATACTTTGTGAGGAGTAGTTAGTTAAGCTTTTAAGCCTACGCTTGCTCATTAAAATGTATTAATTTTATGTCCGACGTACTTTCATAATCTATAACTGCTTTCGACATAGATAGAGAGTGGGTACTATCACTATGGAATATGGCCTACTTAGTTATACGCAGTACTGTATTGTGTGAACGAGTCAAAGCTTCTGTAAATTCTAGACTAAATTCTGAAGATTCTGCATAAATGCGTGTGTGCTTTTCTTAAAACAGTCACTTCATAACATGTTATGTAATTTAAAACTCGTATTTTAAATTGTTTTTATGAGAAGTTGGTGAAATTTCGTCATTATCGTTTTTCCTTATAAATTGACAAAGTGATACTACAGTTTCAGTACCGTTTTCTGCAATACACTGTCACCAGTTACGTGATCTTAATGAATTCCAAAAAAGTTACCAAATATAAAATATTACAAATATTACAAAAATTTTTAGATCTTCTCTCTAAATATAAATTTTTAAATACAATTAATTTGGTAATGAAATATTAATTTCATAGATCTTCTTATGTTCCAAAAATGAAACAAAGAAGAAGATATGCAAGAGCATCCTCCCTACGTTTAATACGCTTTAAAAATATTCATTTGAAAAATAATTTCAACAAGAATTAGGTATATTTAAAAGAAGGATCTAATATTAATAATGATTAATAAATTTCTCTTATACTTTTTTTGTATAGAAAAACATGCAGCTTTTATTTAAACAATTTTATTTGAAGTTTTTCATCTTTTATGCTTTAACGTTTTTCTTTAATAAACTATACAATTAAGTGTTTTTTTTTCAAATTTATTTTTTTTTTAAATGTTTTTCATTTTCCTTCTTTATTTTTACTTTTTCTATCCATTTTCATCCATCCGATAAAGGAGTGAATGCTCTAACGATAAAAAAAGTTGAAACATGAAAAATATGAAACAAAAATAACAGACTAGAAAAAAATATTCTTTTACCGAACCTTGGTTCTATTGGAAGGTCAATATATGCGGTTATATACTTATTTAGAACGGAAATTTACGAAGTTTTGTATAAAAGTGTGCAATATTTCATAAAACATTGAAGAACAAATATTTGGATTAAATACAGTTTTAAATTATATTTAAAATTAGATTGTATAGATCGATAATATTTTACATATTTTTAAATTATAGCTGAAAACTCATAATCGTGAGTTTGAAAATAAATTGGATGAATCTCTAAGATATTAAGAATACTAAATATTTAAAAATTGTTTAAAGCATTTATTTTACAACTGCATCATAAGATATGAAATAACTAAATAAATTAATAATTCTATTTAGATATTAAAACATTTTTCGATATAACATCTAAAAAGAAAATGAAAAAAAAATTTAATTTCATTTAGGAATACTATAAGTGACTATACAATATGAATTAATAATTATAAATAATTCATTTACTGAACTTTATAGAAAATCTAATTGAAACTACTTTAATTTCTAAAACTGCAAATATTATATAAATAAATAATCTGTTTCGAAAAAAGTATCTAATTTATTGAATAATGCATTAAGTAAAACAGTTTATAGATTTTAATTTGTTTTTAATGAAATAATTAACTTTATTAAATATTTATAATATTTAAAGATGTTTTATTTTTGTAAAAATCAATAATTCAATTAAATAAATTAAATAATTGATTAAAAATAATATCCAAAGCTACATTTTTGTAATGTGAATTTAAAATAATCGAGTTGTAGTTTTAACATGAAAACAAACAAATAATTAATATAGAAAATAAAGGCTACCCTGTAATTCCATGCATGAGTAAACTACATAATGAACGTTTATTATCGAGAATGATAAGAGTTCTCGATATTGATGCATACTATGGCGCTTTTCACTCGTTATTGCACGTGACTACCCATAGCATTGGGTGCCAGAAATTACGTGAGAACTAATAGAAAGAAGAGTTCGTTAAGATGAAGTCGAAACTGAAAGAGATGTTTATTGGCGACGATATAATACTTTATTTTACGTTTTCATGTTTCTCTCGCTTACTCGTTTACCCTTTCTCTCTTAACTTCTTTCTTTTTTCCTTGTTTTCACTCGTTTACCTTTAGATTACGTGCAACGGGACAAAGCATTTTCAGACTGTCGAAAATAAAAAGTCGAATATAACATATAATTATTTCATCATCTTATTCGTTGAAGTTTTTTTTCTCGAAGAAACAATAGTAACAAAACCATAATATGTAAATATTAAAGGTTTTTAAAATATTATAATTGATTATCCAACTATCTTATATAATATAAAATGATATAAAGATAATTTATAACATTAAATTAATTTCATTGTTCGATAAATATTTTTATTATTTCTATCGTTTTTAAATTTAAATTAATTTATTTTTTAATTCAATTTTAAATATTAAATGCAGCGTAAGAAAGTACTACAAAATTTAGTAACAATTTTGATTTTGTTTAAATATAAAAATAAGGATACCTTGCAATTATAGATGTTATCAAATGATTAACATTAATAGCTACATTAAGATTTTATATTCTTGTACTGTTCTCTTAAAAAAACAACAAAAACTTATATTTAAACAAATTTATAAAATCTGATACATAAATATCTCTGCTGACTTAGAATTGATTGACTATATTTTTATAAAAAAGTTTCTGGTTGTTTTTAATTTATATTCCGATGATATATATGTATTTGTAATATATAATATACATCAATTATTTGTATATTATACATAAATTATAAAGTTTTATTAAAAATTATAATTTAATTTTTTTTGTTATTTATTAAATTACGAAAAAATATATATTTATAAAAAGTATTGTTATATTTTTTTGAACATACCAATTATTAATAATTATCTTCGATTATTTAACTAATAAATGCAATTGAAACATTTTAAATTATAGAAAAATTAAATCACTCAATTTAAAAAAACTTCATTTGTTCAAGTAGTACGAGTACATTAACAGAATAGAAGATAAAAAAACATGTAAGTACAAAAAAGGAAGTGAACAGAAGTTTGTATAACAAAAGGATCAAAAAAATCGAAGATTCACTAATTTGCTGTTCTCAACCGCTTATAGAGATGGCAAACCTGGAAGAGGGATGGAAGACATTAAGCTGGTAGCTAAATAGTAGTTTTGGTTGATAAAGAGAGGCGAGAAATTATATATATATATATATATATATATATATATATAGAGAGAGAGAGAGAGAGAGAGAGAGAGAGAGAGGTAGACAGACAGACAGACAGTAAAAGAACAAATAAACCGTAGGGGTATTCATAGGGGTAATCAATAGACGACTCAAATAAATTCCAATTCCTTGGCAGCAGTCAAACGAGGTGCCAGTGGTAACTTAGTCTAGACGTTTGCAACCATGCGCGCTCGCGCACTAATGGTACATTTTAAGGCAATCAATGACGTCATAGCAATGAGTTGAAGCTAACACCCCAGTGTTTTTCGCCTAATTATCCTGATGTTCTTCTATTAATTTAAAGTCACCACGCTCCCTGGATTAAAATCGATCTATCTTCACTATTCTATTTATGCACATTTCAATTGCATTAACTTTCGGTTTTTGTTTCTGAATAACTTTGGTGCTACTGCTATTGTCATTCTTGGAGATGCAAATTGTTAAATGTAAAGATATTTGAGATTATACATTTTAAACATACTATTATTCGATTTAGTAAAACATGAAAAGTTTTATATTAATTTAGGTGTTCACTGAAGATTGCATTTACATTTATAATATTTATTATACCACGAAGATTTTAATTAGATAATAATTTTTTTATATAATAATATCTTATATTTTACATTAACGAACTTTGTTAATATTTTGAGAACATTTTAATTTATTAATTATTAAATATCAGGTTTTAAAAGTAAATATTTATTAACATTTGCATTTTAATATTCTAATGTATACTTATATATAATTTTTACCATATAATTCTTTCAGATGTAAATTTAAATTAATAATACATAATAATTGTATTAAAGCAAAAGTATCTTCTTCACTCTAGAAAATTACGAATTCTTATAAAACTTGTATTGTAAAATATAAATAACAACAAAAATTAAAAACTAAGTTTTAAATACATACATATAAAAAATAAGGTTATTTATGAATTTTATTATAAATGTCTCTTCATGAAATTTAGAATCTTAATTAAAAGAATCGATAATTGACTGACTAATTTTGAATAATAAAATTGTGATTTAGGTATAGTTATAGTTTTGCTTAAATATTATCAGTTATTACATTTCATCATTGATTCATAAAAATTAATTTTAAAACATGGTTCTTTCTTTTTACTCGTATTTAATAATGAAGGTTTATTTATTGTTTATATTCAATAGTTAAATTTCACCCATAGCGATTTTTTAATAGTGCATGAACTTTTGTCGAAAAATAAACTCTAAAATTAGACCTGACAATAGATTAAGAGAAAAGTTTCAACGGTCCCTTTTCCCTTAATATATTCACATATTATTTAAATGGTACTTTTAATTTTACTTTTAATTACAAATTATCAAGATTTTTACCATTGTTTTTTGGAAAATTTATGATTATTAGCAGCATTTTTTTCAATCAAAACAAAAAATTTTTATTTTAAAAGCAAATAGTTGCAAAAAGAATATACTATTTGCAGTTTATAAAACTAACTTAATTATAATTTTATTAAATGCTTAATAAATCATGAGTAAATTTTAATAAAAATAAATAATTTAATTCGCTAATTATAAATTATTGAAATTTTTATTATTGAAAATTTGAAGTATAATAAATCTTTTTTCTGAAAATTACATTGAGTATTATAATATCAGTCGTATTTATATAACTCATACATTATAGAACTTGTTTCTATGTTTATAAATGGGTTTAGTATTATTTTGATCAGTTTTAATGATTAATAATGTTTATACATATATTGAAATTATTTTTGCCTCATTTAAATTTTAAATATTATATATTATCATGTTTTTTAATATTAATTTGCTTTGACAAGGTTTCTATAACTAAATCTTCATAAATTCATTAATTTACAAATAGTATATATTAGTAAATCATTTTTGCCTCCAGTTTTTTCTACATTAGGCACTAACAATGAAACCTAATATATTTATTATTGTAAATATATCTACATTTATATCTTATATCTAATTATCAGTTTATTTATTTGTTTACCTATTAATGTGTCAGAGAATTAGTATCTATGTTACTGTCACATAAGCATTACGAAATTATGTCTGTAAACGATTGGATGTTGAGAAAACTGAGTCACTTGTCGAATTGAAGAAGTTATTTGCCCTCTCTAAAAGCTGCATATAGATTAAATAACAGTGAGCTTCTTTAAGCCTTCGTATGCTCCAAAAGTTATGTTACGAATTTTGATATTGCTATTGTTGCTACGGCACATAGCTGAAGATATATTTAGAAGGAGATATAGGAATAGAAATTTTAATAAATATATAAATGCAAAATTGAAAATGAAAACCCTTGAAGTCGCAGTTTCTTATTTAAAGTTGATATTCTTTTATATAATGGGCTCACAAGATATTTTTGATTATTTATCGTTAAATTTAATTAAAATATTAATTTATAATTGGTTAATTTGAATAATATTTATCCAACTACTCGTTGAATACTTTTAATGGAATTGCTCAATATTTAAAATTACCATGAGATGAGTATGTCAATAATTAGTCATCAAACTACATTTTTTTACGAGTATTGCAAACATAAATATTAATACTAAAATATTTATATAAAAGTTTCATAAAATTATCCATATTTCTATTTCTATTTAAATATATGTATATAAAATACGTTTATATAAATTATAAAAAAAATATATATGGTTTAAATGTTTCAATATATTATTTACTAAGTTTTAATATTATATTTTAAGGTAAAAAATTATACTTATTATATTATTTTGATATTTGAAAAGTAATAATTTATGAAATTTGTATTAATTATAATATTTTTATGTTTTAATCATTATCAAATTGTTAAGTATGTAATTTTGTATAATAATATCAATATTATGATTATATATTCTTTAAATTCAAAATTTAAGGATTTATATTTAATTATTTACGTTCTTTATATCGAAAATCTTCATTCTCTGTAAATAGTTTTAATGTATCCTTTAAGTATTATTCAATAATGAATTCATAAATTTTTTAATTTATATATTATGTTTTTTATTAAAGTATATAAATAAATATATATATATATATTACATTTGTTAATATAATATGAGCAGATTTAAAAAAAAGATATTTTAGCAAAATGAATATTAGTTTTGTAATTAAGGTTTTATTAACGAATCGGAAATAATTTTTTTAGTAATATAAAGGTTAGAAAAATATAACAATAATTAAACAGAATATAGAATAAAAATAAAAAAGAGTAAACAATTTGTATTGAAGGAAATCAAAAAATCTCGTATGGTCAGATGAATTTGAATTTCAGGAAGAATTGCAAAGAATAGGAAGATTGATCAAACGAAAAAAAAGAAAGAATTAACAAAATGAGGACGATGAAAATAAAATTGAATATTTTATTTGATTATTATCAATGTTTCATATATTTTTTCATTCTAAAACTATATTTATTGCATATAGTACATTTTTTTAGTATTAAAATTATAATTGTTTATCACTTAACTTTAATCGATGAGACATATTATTAAATAATTTATAGTAATTACATAGATCAAATAATAAAAATGTAAAATATTGCTTATTAATACAATAAAATCCCATTGGATATATTAATATCAATTTTTAATACTGCAAACCAATTAAATATAAAAAAATTTGCTCTTATATAAAAAAGGGAAAACAGTTCTTTTTACAATACTCCCAATTTTCTAGCTCGTTCCGATAAATATTCGTTAACTGCAAAATTTATATGTAAAATTTTGCATTAGAATTCCTCACCCAACAAACGATTCAAACCTCGAATGTGTATCAATCTATAAAAGTCATCGTGGAAGAATCGCAAGTTTTCTCTGCTCATTCTTCTTTTATTTCTTTGCACTCTTACACTCGACAATAAGATCCCGAAAGCTTGTAAATTTTGCACGAATAGTGACGTAAAAGTTCCTGCTGTCTAGAAAAATACCAGAATGTTAGAATAAATATCCATATTATTTATTTTTTAAAAGTATTTGAAAAATTTATAATCAATTACAATGAATAAAAATTGACTAAAATTTATGATTTTCCCCAATTAAAATTTTATTTTATTTTATTTTTAAAATCTTGTGGTGCATTCGTAAAGATATAAGGGAAAAAGAAAAAAATGTGTGTGTCGTTATATATCTGAATACAAACTGTTTAAAAGGCATAGCGAATTTATAAATTAACATAACTTTATCTATTTATATAAACTTATTATTATTGTATAAATAATAAAAGAGCCACAAAGAGAAAGTGAGTTAGAGATTCAGAAAGTAGGTGGTCGAAATCGCAATTAGAGCCGAATTTACAAATCACAATGCGTCCGCTGTAGTGATCTATCAAAGACAATAAATTGATTATCGCGCCGATCAGGTGTGTCAAACAAAGCGGTTGTATACTCGCAGAGTTTTCACATTCTTCGGCAAGATTGGCTCTATTGTTAAAGATGTAGGAGCGCTTAAAGTTTTGCAACATAAATTAAAATCTATTAATTTCGAGACATATTTTATGATTTACACCACAAACCACATTTTGTGGTGTGTAGAATATTTTATATTAAATAAATCATATAAGTATGTACCATGAGTAATATCATAAGTTCAAGGTTTTGTTGTTCATATCTTTGTTCATTTCCGCGAACTATTAATTATAAGATCTATTTTTATATTTTTTAATTCCTATTGCATTTTGGTATAATAAATTTTAATCGTATTATAAATCTTTTAATTATTATAATTTTAATAATTTTTGACATTAGGAAGTATTACAAAATATTACAAGTCACCTTCGTTTCTAGGTTAATAATTGAATATATGATATTTCACTAATTTATAGAATACTTTTAAATATATACTTTGTATTAATATTATTTTCATAATGATAGAAATTTGAAATTTATTTATCAATTTTTAGAAATATTTTTAATAAATTGACAATCTTTTGATCCATGTATATAAACCAATTATAGTAACAAATTTTATATATTAATTTATTTTAATAATACTTATAACCATTATTAACATACATTTTATTTATTTCACATAAAATTACTGAATTTAGAAATTTTAATAGTAAATTTACTTTCGAATAAGCCGAGGATCCTGGGTACGTCTATTTGAGTTTAAAGTGTAGTGAATAGAATTAACTGTATAATTATATAAGATGAGTTGTGAATATTTGAAAATTGTGTTAGAGTTAGTTATTATTTCTTTATTTATTCACTTGTTTTTGTTATTATTCACAGTAATAATAATGTAAATACATAATAATTTGAATTTAGTATGTAGTTGTAGGCCGTTTATCTATTATTTTAGATTTTTTATTTTTGATAATTTAAATAACTAAATTTATTTAATATGTAACCGTTTGCAATTAAACAAACTTCCTTTCTTAAAGTTCCAAATAAACGATTTTAGATACTGCAAATATTTTATGAGTATAAAAGCCTTAATAGGAAAGCTTTTTCCGTGATATCAATTTTGTCTATTAGCAAATAAATTATTCATTTCACTTTCTTTTGAACATAATTTTCTTTGATTTCAGAATACATTTGAATTTACAAAGATTGGACTTAGTTTTTTTGAATAATAAACTTTGTTCTGTTTTGCAGAAAAATTTTATATTAAAAATAAAACCTATCTTTGCAAGTTAAAAAATTGAAATATAATAAATAAATTTACAAAAGCTATATCTTTAAATTTTATTCTATGGAATGCTAAAATTAAAAAATATTTTAATTCTTAATTACTTTTTCATTTAAAGGTTAATTATTAGATAAAATAATAAAGTTTTAATTGTATTTAAATTATTAAAAAATAAAAAATAATTTTTTTTTATTAATGAAAACATTATTATAATTTATAATTATATCATAAAATATTACTTTATAAAACTAATTAAATAAGTTATTTGTATAATAAATATATTTAATTTATAATTTCCTCAACTTATCTAATAATTTAAAATGAATATTTATGTAATATAATTATAATAAGATACAGTCTCATGCAGATAAAACAAATATTTATACATAAATTAAGAAGTTATTCTTACATGAAATTAATTATAATTTTAAAAAATGTATTACAACTAATATTTTTTATTTTAGATATTAAATAAAAATGAGATTGAATAAGTAACTAGTTAAAATTCTAAATGTCAATAAACCCAACAGTTAAAATTTAAATAACTATTAATGTTAACTTCATATTAGTCATCCTCTTTATCATTCATCAGTAGCATATATATATATATTGAATTTTTCAATTTATGTTCTTTCTTATAATCTTTATTGTATTTTCTTTTTAACATATTTTAATATTTTTGAAGTATTACATTGATCTGTTTTGTATAAAATTCTAAAAAATACCGTCTTTATAATCCAAATGTAACGATCTATTATTTAATATTTTATAATTTAAGGTCCAAATTATGTGATTTAATTTATACACAATTATAATATTCAAAATCCACTTTATTTTCATTAATTTTCCAAATGAGTAATGAGTAATTAGTATTTTTTTTGAGTATTTTTCTATTTAAAACTTTTATTTATATTATTATAATAAAAATAAACGTATATATTAATAAGCTATTTTTAATTATAGTTGATATAAATATTATTGATAAATATTAAATATCTAGACTTAAATATTTTATTTTTTAGAATCATAAATATTGCAAATTAATTTCTAATTAATTAAAAAAAATAATATGTATCGTCTTAATCATCTATAAAAAATTGTAAAACATACTTTACATGTTTTCTTTTGATCATTTAATATAATTATATCATTCAATAAAATAATTATAACAAAAATTGATATTAAACAAAAACATTTTTATTAGAATTATTTGATTATTATTATCGATGCAAAGAAAAAATTAAAGTTTTGTTCCATCTTTTCTTCTTTTTTTTATCTGAAGACCATGCGTATCTTTTTTCTTAAATTAAAATAGTAAAAAGAAAAGACGTATCAAATTCACTTATAATTATAGATATCTATTGTGTAATAAAAGAACTATTTTAAACAAATGCTTATTTAAGTGTCTGTTTATTTCTTTTTTTCTGAGTCTATCTATCTACATATTTCTTTTTTTTTTATTTCTACGACTATCCGTCTTTGTCACTGTGACTTTCTTTCTAGATTCATTGATTCAAATAATTCTCCTACTGTAATCATCTATTTTATTCTCACTTTAACGAATCTACTTCGAATATATTAAAAATGGACGTTTCAGATAAAAATTAAAAGTCAGATATATGATTCTTTGTAATAGCACCAAATATACGGAAGAATGAGTATATTTAAAATTTATGCGAATAACATATATATATGTTCAAAATGTTTATTGATAGAGTTTTATGAATTGAAAAATATATAATAGTTCTTTTTAGTAATTAAAATAATTTTTATGTTGATGTCGTTATGGGTTATAAATTTTATAACATCAAAATATTATTAAAATTTTCTAGTAATCCCAATTTGATGACAATTGTAATATAATAATAATATAACTTAAATTATTAATCATGGAATTTTCAAATTATTTTTATACAAGTTATAGTCTCTGTATTTAAACTATAAGAATTAAAAATTATATTGAAACTTCTAACGATTCGTAATATTATACTTGTTCGTTTTTAATATTAAAGTTTTTTGTTCAACATCAAATTTTAATTTGATATCTCGCCAAATTTATAATAATACCTAATATATTCAAAACCAAAATTTGCGTAAAAATTTTATGTAAATAAAATAGTATTGTGTCAAATTTTCTCTATTAAATTGATTAACTGTATAGTCTATGAATATAAATAATTTGTCAGATAAATTTATTATTCTGATCGATACTTATTAAACTTATATCAATGCATAAATATAAATGAGATTATTATATTGAAGTCAATGGATTTTTTGATCAAAGTATTTTCAAATTAAAATACGCTCAAAATTAAAAATCAACCTCAAATTTAAAAGTTCTTATAAACTTTAAAGAAAAAAATAAAAAGAAATGAACAATGAAAAAGATATAAAAAGAAAGACAAAAACCAAAAAATAAAAAAGAGAAATAAAAGTATTTTGCACATATTTTACAAACTTTTATTTAATATAATTTTTATTACTCGATATAAAGAGGAAATAGATTTATTAATAAATTATTAAGATCCTATTGTCTAATTAAAATTCACATTATTATTGTAAATTTATTCAAATTAAAAACCTCTTTTTAAAATAGTCTATCTTTTACTCAAATAAGCCATAAATTTGAAATTACATTAAACTTATCTGAATTATACATATAAAATCATTAATATATTGTACAATAACTGAAAAATTCAAATAAAGTAATAAAATGCTCCATTCTTTGTTACATTTTTATTTATCAAATAATCAGTAGATATTTTGAGATGATTAATGGATTAAAGTTGTTTTATATTTAAAAACATTTTTTTAATTTAATCGTTGAGAAATGGAAGCAAATATATATTTGATTAAAAAAAGTAAAAATTATGGCTTAAAAATTCAAGATCATAAAATTTTATGTTAAAAAATCGAAATTTCCAGATTTTTAATAAAAAAGTATAAAACTAAAAAGAAACAATTTTTGAGACAAAAATGTTTTTCAATATTTATGAAAAATAATTTCCCATAAAAGGCGTTCAATAGTTAAAACAAATTTTCAACTAGGGAATTTTCTTAATACCTTTTTCTAAAAAAGTTTATAATTAAACGGTTTAAAGGCGAAAAAAGGATGCAACACCTCACCAAGGGTTAAATTCTTATCGTCATCGCGTAAGCTTTTAAATTATTTCTTTTGAATGTGCTTGGTTGAGATATATTTTTGAGCTCCTTTTTTAACTATACCCTCTTTATTTTAATTAGTTTTTGTAAAATTCTACATTGTTATTACAAAAATCCGTAAAACCTTTTAACTGTAATGATTGTAATAGTCATTTGCTCCCTTTTCCATTTATCTATCTATAATATATCTATGTAAAGAAATTTTCGTGATAATAAGATTATTCAAATAGAGTCAATATTATTACCATTAGAATCATTATACTAAAATTTAGTAAAAATATTCTTTATTAAATTATTACTTTTTATTTTTCTCGAATAATTGTATGTTTAAAATAAGTAATTAATATTATATTTTCGTATAAATTCTGTAACTGCTACAATACTTAGCTAACATTTGTAAAATTTAAATAAAATATTTTTCATAATTTTAATAAATTATCTATTGCTACTTTTATATACTTAAGCATTTACTATATCTTTTATTTATGCTATAAAAAATTTTAAAAAAATATTAAAAAAGACCTTGATTACAAGCAAAAATATTTTGATAATAAATGCTTTTTTTTACTAATATAATAAAATATATAAAGTTTTATACAATCTAAAAAAATTTATAAATTCTAGGTTTTAAATGTTTTTTTTTAATTATTAATTGATTTATAATAATATAATTATATTATAAAATATAAATGTATGCATATATATATTTACTGTTTAATAAATTTTGTTTATATATCTTCGCATTTAGTTATGCGACAAAAGATTATTTAAATGTAAGATAATTAAAATTTTTAATACTTTAAATTAATTATTTTGTCTAAGTTTTATAATTTTTTTAATGAACTGTTTTATAAAAAAGTATTTTGCTCTTCTTAAATCTTATAAAGTATTTTTAGTTATAATTATATCACAATAAAATTTGATACATATAAAGTTTGAATAAACGTCCAATTTTTGTTCCTTTCATTCTATATAATATTTATATATCATGTGTAAATTATATAATCTAGTTCAATTTATTCAAAACTATTATAAAATAACTCTTATGGCATCGAAAAAGTATAAGAAAGTTAAATAATAAAAAATAAAGTTATCCATACATACATTGCTGAGTTGTTATCGTTCTCAAATATTTAATAAAAATACTTGCCAAATTATGACTTATCAAATATTGAGTCAATAAAACGAAATTTGTAGTCAAGTACTTCAACTGCTCCCTACACTAGGTAACTAAAATTATCCTAATCATTTTATTTCTCCTTTATCTGTTAATTACTTTCGATTCTTACCTAATTTCTATATTGGCATCCATACATTAGTCATTGCTATTTTCTATTTCGCTGTAAGTAATTCTAAGAAAGCGATCCATATGGGCAGACCTCTAGTTTTATGGCTCTACTTGATTTGCATCGTATTACTATTTACAGACGTTTCAGATGCGTTTCAAAACTACTAAGTTGTTACCCATCTACTGTTCTGTAGATACGTAGTGTTTTTGAAATTTTTTTATACTATTATATACCAAATAATGCTAATAAATAAATTATTTAATTATCTACGATATTTTTAATACTCAGTAAACAAACAATATTTATCAATAGAAAGTATTCTGTATTCTTTTTTATTCAATTTAATTATAGAGTCCTTAAGTATAGGTACTGTGAAATTCTTTTATAGTATAAAATAATTTGATATGTTATTTTAAATAAATATTATAATAGTTTTTAAATATAATTCAATTATTAATTTAATTTTTATCACTTTATTCTTTTTAATTATGTAGGAGACAGGGCTATATGATATTGTAACCAATTTATTTAAAAATTGTATATATTATAAGTCATTAAACATCAAAATTAAGTATTTTTCTTCAAATTTAAACTTCATACATTTATTACTACAAATTTTAAATTATAAAACAATTTTCTTTTAAATTAACTGCATACTCCCTGTATCAAAATTCTTTGTGAAAAATCATGTATAGTGATCCTATTTTAGAATTCTAATCTAATGAAAATTATTTTTCAAATTTTTAATAAATGGCATCGAATATCATGTTACCGCATCTCCTATAAAAATGTGAAATATATTTTTTAAAATCTTTTATTTTAGATTAGGAGACTTTACACGAAATAGTTCATGCATTATGAAACTTTTAAAATTTTTTTCATAAATTGGTTCTACGCTTTTTATTCTATATAATACGTTTTTATGAAATTCTATCACGATACCTATAATAGATATTATTTACATATATATAAATAAAAGAAAGGCTGCTGAAATTAGATATAATATTTATTAGTTCAGTACAAAAAATATATTCTATTAGAGTTCAATATATTTTTTAATTATTTCAATGAAAAATATTCTTTTATCATTACATCCAATATGTACTAATGATAAAAATACTGTATAAATTCGTAACTGACTTTTTTTACAGTTTCAAAAAAGTTTATCCTGAATTTCTAAAAAAAATATACTTTTTTAGAATAATGTAAGAGTTATCTTTTGTTATAAATTGAATTTTGTATCAATGACTTTACACTTATTACTTTGTAACTTTATTATTAAAAGTGCGTACGCTTCCTTTCAATTAAGGTTTACGTATATAATGTAAAATAGAACAAAAATAATTGTGCAATACATATAACGCTATACTGAATATTGAATATTAAATATTGAAATTAAAGTTTTTGAAGTAATAATAGTATAATAAGGGAAATAAATTATTGTAAATAAAGTTTACTCTTAAATGTTACTGTTTTTAATATATTAGCTTCATTTATTAATTAAATTTGAAGTTTAAAAGCCTTAGTCTAGTGTATCAAATTAATTTGGATAAATAACTTTAAATAAATCTCACTATATTTCTTAATAATAAAATTCTATTGTACTTGCTTGACTAAGTAAAGTATTTATTTTGTATTTAAATTCTTTAAATTATTCGAAATCTTAAATATTCTAATTTAATGTGAATAATTAATTTTTGTTTAAAATTAAAGTTAAAACAATCATCAAAATTAAAAACTTGTACTAACATATAGAAATATATATTTACTGACATATTGATTCTAGTTAATTAGTGATATTATGTTTTTTTATATATACAGTAAATTGTTTTAAATTGAATTTTCTTTTGAATTTAATTTTCTAAAAATAATAGATTTTTATATATAATTTTTTTTCAATACACAAATCTATACGTTTTATTTATTTACGATGCTAATTAATTTTTTTACAGCTAAATAGAGATATTTTTATATTATTAATATTATTGTTAAGATCGATTTATATAAGTTCAAATTATATATTGATATTTGTATTTAATGTATTTTTAACTGCTAAATTTGTAATTAAGTTTTTTAATTTTTATTATTTATTATTTTAACTTAATGTAATATAATAAAATATGTAGTTATATAATTATTCGATGGTTATTAAATTTTTTTTGGAAAGCCTTTCTACATATAAATTTGAATAATTAATGTCTCACTTTTCGTAAACAAGGGCTTTTTACGTAATCATGAATAAACTAATAAAATAGATGATTAAACGACGCACAAATATAAAAAGTTCATCTAGAGAAAAAAGTTTATATTTTAACTTAGGATAAGTTTAAAAAGTACCACTTTTTAAATTGGTTACCAATGGAAATTAATGTAAGAAATATTAATGCTAGTTTTAGATGAAATATTAAAGTTTTGTTTCTCATCTAATTAACGTAAACAATCAAGTGTCTCAAATTGTAATTGAAGTTTATCGTACTTTGATTTTATCTTTAAATCATTTGACATTTATTAAATTAACATTTAAAATAAAATTTAGAGTTAATAAGTAATTAAAGATTGTATATGATTAGGTATCTAAAGAATTTCGATTTAATCAACGACAAAATATTTGTGTTAAAATAATTTCATAAATTTTGTTAAATAAATTGTAGTATATAAATGAAATTATGACTCAAAATAAAAATAAAATTCTATTACTTGATTATTAATATAATAAAAGTTTTTTTGCATATCTAACATCCAGTTCTAATCGCAAATTAATCCTATAGTAAGGACATTATTTGATAAGTTTCACTGTATATAAAAATGAATTATACATATTTTATTGAGAAAATTTTTAATATATCTTAATTTTTTTGAAAATTTTATTCAAATAAATAGATATTACAATATTTAGTTAAATATGTGATTAAAATTGTATCATAAATTTTGTAAAAATTTAAAGATCTTCTATTTTAAAAGATATAGCTCTGCATATAAGATTAACAAAAAAGAACTAGTACGAAACTTTTTTCCTCATGCTTTGAAAAATAAAATTGTTTTGTCTCTTCTTACTAGCTCCTATTAAATTCAAAAGGCGAGCGAGATTTTATGACACTTGGAGAATGCTCAGGAATCCATCCGTATTCCAAAATGCAATTTTTATACAAACAATAAAAAAGTCCTTTATTACAAGATCCTCGAGGTATGATAAGATTTTTATATGCTGCTGCGTTATCGAATTCTATATTAGAAAATAAAAGCGTATTATTATAAAAGTGTAATATTTACGTCACAACATTCAGTATAAGTTAAGCTTTTTTATTTTTAAATTATGAAAAAATTATAGTTTGATATGTTGAATATTAAATTTATCCAGTAAATCCAATTAAATGAAATTTGTATGAAGCGTATATAAATAAATAATTTGACAATGATAGTTTTTAATAATCTGTGAATATTTTTTGTATAATGTTGAAATCGTTAAAAAAAATATTTTGTGAACTTTGGTACGAAGTATAAATATGAGCAACGTATGTAATTATTACAATTTTTGAATTAAAATCAATTTTTATGTTTATATCGTTTAATTTAGTTTTTAAAATAGAAATTTGAAAAATATTGATTTTTAATATCTTATAATGGAAAATATTTAGAAATGTTTGATTTAGTACTTATATAGAAATATACTAATGTGTGTGGGGGGAATCAAGATCGACATCCGTAAGAGCGAAGCAAGCACCTCGTCCGATAGCACGACGAGCAAGTGGCTAAGCTTATAACGATTTTTGAACGGTGTAGAGGAGAGTTCTTTTCCAAAGGCTAGGACCCCCTACCGAGTAAAGAAATAGATATACCATATTCAATATGTTGGTAAGGAAAAGCTTCCTGTTCGAAAAACCAGAAAGAACACAACCACTATAGATGTAGTAATCTTCAAAGAAAAATAAAGTCGTTGGAGAAAGTGCATTAACGATCTCCAACGAAGAAAGTGGATTGACACGGAGAAGGAAAAAAATTCTCTTTTCGAAATCGAAAGAAAGAACTAACCTTGAAAGGAGGTCGAACACTCTTCCTTCTTTTATTTAATATGAGAAATATCTGCCTTTATCAAGCAAATGAAGGGACAAACCTTGAGTAAAAATCTAAACCTGTACAAAACCCTTTCAACAATTATCGCCCTTTTTCAATAAGCTTGTCACCATTATTTATGCAGTAGTAAATGATGGTGCTATTATCAAATTTATTTCTAATTGCTGTTAAATTTTTTGCACTTAGTATCTAAGGTTTCGTTTTTAAGTTTCTTATTGTATTTCGAATGGGAGACGTAAAGATGTTCTTGTAAAAAGTATTTAAGCTCATGAAGTCTTCGAAATATGAAATCTCTATCTCTTAGGTTATCCATGAGCTTGCTAAAACAGTGAGGTTTCAGTTATCGAAGCATACAACCCACCGTAGGAGGTTGGCCGACTATCAAGGGAAACTCTTTTCTTACTAACTTTGAACATCAGGATCGATGAGAGAAAACGGATTTTCTTTATTGATGCTCTTCTAAGCTCCAAAGACGATCAAGAACCGGTATGGCTACGGATGCAAAAGTAATTTCCGGATGAATACCAGGAGCAATTTCGAAAGTAGGTAGAGAGCCACAGGAAGATATTTTCAGGTACCGGACCACTCGCTAAACAAAATTTTTGTAACACGATACCATTTCGACATACGAATAACAAAATAAAAATGTTTAAATAAATAGTACATATTATATACGTGTTTTTCTCAAAAAATTATGGCTATAGAGGAGAATATAGCTACTTATTAGACATTTACTATATCTGATATAAAAATAGGTGATCAATGTCACTTATATTTGGTTTTCACCTTAATATAGAGACTTGTCTAGGCTTTGAAATTATCTGAAAAATCTTGAAAGATTTCTTTTTTTACTGGTATTTTAGGCTCCATCTTTGCTAATATTTTATCAGCTGCTATTGTGTATTTAAATAGGTATCTAGAGTGCAAGGAATCAAATTCAGAACCCTCGTGCAAAACGTTAATGAAAGCACAGTCCTCTTCGGGGTATTTATTGAAGATATCAAATACCCTACTCATTGTACTTCACTCTACTTCCATAAACTCTACTATTTTAAAAATATCACCGTTGTAAGTATAAAGGTGACTTATTATGAGATATAAATGGTTCATATCAGCAAACTCAAGCTTATTACACATAACAGTGAAAGCATTGTTGTACGGATCTTTAGCCATTGTAGTCAACGAACATATCCCCTTAAAGATGCTAGTTCTTAATTGATGCTTTCAAGATATTGCATATTTTGCATTTTTTATCTGAGATCTTATTTACAAGTTTCTTATAATGTTTTGCACGGGTGTGCAACATATCTCCGTCCTTATCAGGGCGAGCGAAGGAACGACCCTAGCAGGCAGGTCGAATCTATTCGAGGCCTTTTCATCAATACCTATATGTAAATATCATGATTTTGAATGCATAATTTGAATTTTGATAAATGAAACTAACCATATATGTATAAAGTATGATATTTTTCTAAATTTTTCTTTAAAACTTCAAATATTTTTTTTTAAATCATTAACTTTTTTTTCGTTTAGAAGTTTTTATAATTTTTTATAAGTGTCGATATTTTTATCGAAATCTATTTTTATTTTTAGAGAAAATAAATATTAAATTTTAACTCTAAAAATAATTCATTAATTAAAAGTTATAAAACAAAAAGAATGATATAAATATTAACTTACAAATATTTAAAAATATCCATCTAAGATAAATCTTTAAGCAAACTAGAACAACTTAATTGCTGATTTGGATCACTTTGTTTTTTAAATATTTATTCGAAAAATATGTATCCTAAAAGTTAAATTATTGAGCATTATTAACTTTGATAGTAAATATATTAAATCAAAATAATATCATAATTATTGTAGATGTATGATATAAAATTTCTGCTTTAATGTTTTCAGGTACAAAGTGGAGGTAGCGGGCAAGTCATTGCCTGTCCTCACGAATTTAGATAAAGGGCGCTACGGCGTGTTGATCTTCGAGAATCTGAACAAATACTTACAGATGGATAAATGGAATCGCGAGCTACTCGACAAATATTGCCGGGAATATTCTGTAGGCATCGTAGGGTTCACGCCGCCAGGCGAAGAGAGTCTTGTTGGCGCTCAATTTAAGGGTTTTCCACTATTCGTACATACTAATCTAAGACTGAAGGTTTGCTTATATCTGCTTAGCTTATATTTTTAATTAATACTTTTTTCAACTTAAAATATTCAATTGTATATCAATTTTATCTTTCTAATGAATTTTTGTTGAAAATTGCCTTTTATAAATGTTTTTTATAAGTGTATTTATTATATACAACATCCCAAAAATATATGTAATTGCTGTAAAAGCTGTATGTAAATTCACGGTTAATGTTTGATGTAAAATAAAAATAATAAGGTATACTTAAAATTGTTTTTTTATTTAAAATGCAAATAGTTTTTATATTAAATAATATGTAACATATACACATAAAATTTTACACCTTTTAAATAATACGAAATTGATTGAAAATATCGTGTAATTTAAATATAGAAATATTTTTTATTTTTAACGAATTAGAGTAACTATATTTAATTTTATTTCAATTCATTGAAAAAATTTTACATTTATTAAGTAATAAATTACAGCTTACAAAGTTGTTGTAGATACTTTTTGAACAAGTTATGATTTGAACACACTATTTATCTTTCCTTTAAAAGATGGATTTCCTTGAAATGTAGAATTTTGGTTTTATAAAAATATAAGTATTATTCAGAGTATAAAGAACTTTAGAAAATTGCTTAATGTCAAAAATAACATAAAATTTATAAAGTATTCTTTAAAAGAGTGTATACCGAAAAATTTGATATTAAAAATTAATATAATTTTTAAAAAAATGACAGATTTTTTTTAAAAGTGAAAAGTTCCATTTAAAATTCTAATACATTTTTTTATATGCTTACAAATATATATATGATATTATATTTGATAGTTTTACAAGTTCTTTTTATAAAAATTAAATAAAAACGTCGCTTTCTGAGACTATATTTTAATATTTAAAAACAAAAAAAAATTTATTGTAGAAATTATTTGAAAAATATACCGAAGTCGATTATAAAAAATCAATTAAAAGGTAGCAAAAAAGTATTGCTTTCAAAATATGTTTAAATATTCCGATATTTACAAATATAAAATAAAGTACAAATGTTGGGTTATTGCGAATAATTTTAATTAAATAGAACTATCTTATGCAAAACATAAAAAGCTCATAAAATTTCATTCAAATACGATTAAAATAAGAATATTTTATAAAACCTTCCTTGCGCATCCTTCAAAAAATCATCCCTATTCGTATAAATCTCGAGTTTTCTATTCATCTTATATCTAATCAGAAATGCATCGTTCTTTTGTTACATGTTATCAGGACGCTCAACTAAACGCCGCATCACCGATATTGCGATTAACGAGGGCCGGTGAGACGGCTTGGGGTCCACTTCCTGGTTATGATTGGACGATATTCCAGGCAAATCACAGCACGTATGAACCCCTGGCTTGGGCTCATCGCGATAGTCTCGAATACGCCACACAAAGAGGACCGCTCGCTACGGTTATGCAGGTACATCTCTATTTTCAACCTCTTTTTCTTTTTAAGTGTTCAACTCTTTGCTTTCTTTTGAGTGTGAGTACTCTTTCGGACAACCCAAGCCTCATCTCCAATAAACGTTCAACGAGATGTGTTATTTCGTAATAGTCAATTTTGTAAATTCGGTCCATCACAATTTCATAAATCAGAATCCATCAGGATTTATCTGTAACTTCTCCGATTTAGACCAAATTCTATAAAAAAACTTACAGTAGCTCGAAAAAATGAATCCTTTCAATAGTTTATTAAAAATAGAGTAATTAAATAATTAAAAGTAGTTGGATAAAATCCTATAAAAGTATTTTATTCTATTTTATAAAAATTCTTTTGTTGATTGTAAATAACATTATAATATTACACATTTAGTAAGATTAAAATCAATAATATTAGAAATTTCTTTAAAAAACAGTAATTTATTTATTTATTTATAAAAATATTTATTAAGTTACATGATAGACTGATTTTAAATTATTTTTATTAGTAAATTTACATATGTAGAAACATTAAATATATGAGATCTATTAGATTCTTATCGACTTAATTAATACTAAGAAATTAAATATTTTCACCATGAAAAGATAATTATAAAAATCAATAACATTTGATAAAATAATCGAAAAAATACAACAGGATGTTGTATTTTAAATTTTTTAGCTTGTTCAAACTTTAATTTGCATAATTTACAGTAACCTAATTTTAGAGAATCGACATTTTCTTCGTGCGCTATGTAAAAAGTACCATGAATGGTAGAGAATCCATTTTTATAAAAACATTATGTAGATTAGAATTTTTTATTATCTATCAACATCGTTAAATATTTTAAAATTTCAAACCTTTTTTTAAAAATATTTGTAAAAGTGTTAATAAAAAATGTCAGATATTTTATAGATTATTGAATTTAAAATTTAAATAAATAAAATATTTACTCATGTAAATGCATAAAATTTTTTTTAAGTTTCTTTTTTATGTATTGTGAATTGTTTTATTTAAGTTTCTTAAAAATTTATTATTAATACTAATTACAAAGTTTTTTTAAAAATTCCTCTTAATTTTCTAACGGAAAATAATATTCTATTTTAAAAATTACACTTAACTTATTATTCCTCATTGCACTTAAAATTAAAACTAAATATTATTCATTGTTTACTTTATCGACATGTTTATACAACTTTGAATGTGAATTAAATATTTTAAAAAACTAAGTTCTTAATTTTTACGTTTTGTTCTTCATCAATTAGAATATTACTTTAAAATTTCGACTCATTTTATTTCACTGAATAAAAATAGATATTTGAATATTATTAAATTTTAATTATATAAATTAACAAAAGAAAAATTCTAAATTTTAACACAATAAATATAATTTAATATGATTAATAATTTAAAACATAATTCTAAACTCTTTTTAAAACTTAAAGCGCAGTTAAATATTTTTATAATTTTTTTAAATACTGTTTTGTAAAATTAAAAAATAGAAAATTACCAAATTTAAATAATTCTTATGCTTGAGTTACTTTATCACTTAGTATTATTGTTTTCCTATATCTAATGAAACAAATCAGAACTTGGTCTATTTACATAGTATTCTTTTCCTCATACAAAGAAATTCCATTTTATCGAAATTTCATCGTTGCCATCGCTGTGGTGTACTTAAATTAAAGTCCTGTATATTTCTTTAAAAATGTAGAAAATAACAGCATATTATTTGAATATTTAATATATACATACCGTAGCTGTTACATTTATTGAATGAATGTGAAATAAGTAACATGCATCTATAAACGGTCAATTATTTCAATGAAAATATTTTTTTTAAATAAAAATA
Source organism: Dolichoris vasculosae (assembly GCA_018907195.1). Lineage (NCBI taxonomy): Eukaryota > Metazoa > Arthropoda > Insecta > Hymenoptera > Agaonidae > Dolichoris > Dolichoris vasculosae. The sequence continues at coordinate 2,747,426 of JACCHY010000014.1, read as the reverse complement.
AAAATAAAAATAGCTATAAAGAATAGAATCCAAAAGAATAGACCCCAAAGGAATCGTCTTTAAAAATATAATTATTACAATAGATATTGAATGGAAATTATTTGCAAAAAATTTTAAGTAACCGATGATAGAAATTTATTATATTATCGATTTAATGAAGTCTGATTACGTCATTTGTCTATTTTAAGCTAAATAATAATAAATATTAATTTATCATCGTGTATTATTAATTTCCCATATTATTCATTTTTTACCTGATTTGTTCATAAATTTTATTTTTTAAATTTAATAATAATAATAATAAAACTTTTGATAACATAAAAAAAGATATGTTTTATTATGTTTAAATAAGAAATTTGGGAGTTTAAATATTGTATTGGACGTTTTAATTCTATTTTGATCATTGGACTTTGCATTGTGAAGTACGGATTTATTTATTTATTTATTCGAACTTAATTTATTTAATAATTATCATGTATAAATGTTGAACTTTTATTCTATAATATGTATATGAATACAAAATAAATGAAGAAAAAACTATGTTCTTGTAAAAGATTAAAAAAATAAATCTACGTTATATTTATATAGAAATAAAAATGAAGAAGGCAAAAGAGAAATATGATCGCACTTGTGTCTAGATGATACACAAATTTGAAGTCTTTTTTTAAAGCTTATATAAATTAATTTGTTCAGGATCATGGCCGATATGACGGTATCCAACGCGTGTTCTTTGGAGGTGGCCTGAAGTTTTGGTTACATAAATTACTGTTGCTAGATGCGTTATCGTACATGTCACATGGTCAGCTCAGTCTAAGCCTTAGCCGCATGATCCTTGTGGATGTCGACGACATATTCGTAGGGGAAAAAAGCACGAGATTGAAAAAGGATGACGTACTTGCATTACTTGCTACGCAACAGCGAATTCAAGCATTAGTGCCGGGCTTCAAGTTCAACTTGGGGTTTTCCGGTAAATACTTTCATCACGGAACGACCGAAGAGAATCTGGGGGATAACATGATATTGGAAAACGTCGACAGGTACTGAAGATCATCAGCGATTTATAGATATTTTTATATTACATTTATTCTATTTTAAAGGAAAGTTCTTCAAATTTGTTTAAATATATACATAAGGTAAATTAAAAGTTTAAGCTAATTTTACTAAAATCTAAATCACTGACTAAAACTCAAGTCAAATAAAATTTTATTTAACTTAAATTAAATTGAACAAAGATTTTTAAATCAATTTTCATAAAAGTTTATAAACACATTTGAAAATTATTAAACAAGACTTTCATTCTAATAAAATATTTCTATTAATAATTATACTTTTTATACAAATAATAATAGAAATATTGTAAGCTAATAAAAATAAAATATTTTACATTGATTTTTGTTTTAAATGTAAATTAATAAATGAAGTAACTCAATATATATAATTTTTTATATAATTAAAAATATAATGTATTATTCTCAAAATTACAAACACATTTCTATGAGGAAATAAAAATAATTTTGACATATAAATTTAAAATTGTTCAATCCATGTTAATAAGTTTTAACTTATTTCGCTTAGTTTTTAGATCATACAAGTAGTTTTTAACAAAAAATTAAAAGAAATATGTAAGGACTAATTTAGGCTGTTATTGCCATATTTATATCTAAAATTAAAAAATTCAAAAGTATTGATTCATAACATTTCATAAAGTCTTACATTTCCCTATAAAACTATTAAAAAACTTATTTATATACTATTTTTCAAGTCTTTTAATTGTATTTTATATAATAATTTTCATAATATTCTATGACTTTTTATGAATTTGAAACATTTCAGTTTTATTTATACTAGTATGTCTTTATTCTCAATTTCATTTCAACGTTTAAAGTCATCGATAAAAATAAAACTTAAGAAAATAATAATATATCTATTGATATTTCATGATTTATTCAATATTTTTACAAATAAATAATAAGTGACTTCAAAAATTTATATACTATTCAATAGAAGTATAGTATTTAACTGATTGTAACATTTCAAATTACGAAAGAAAATTAAAGGTTTTAATAAAAACTTCAAAATAATTGATAATTTTATTTTTTTAATTAGAATGCAATGAAAGTATTGTTGAATTGTTGATTTATAAATTCCCTAAATATATAAAATTAAAAATTATATTTATATAAATTATATACGTATATTTCTATTGAGGATAAAAATATGTATTTGTATTTATTAAGAAAATTAAAATTGAATAAATGAATACTTCAAATAATTTAAAAAAATGTTAATTTTAATTTTAAAACCTAATAAATTTTTCTATACAAAAATATAAAACAGTAAAATATCAGGATGATATTAAGTTTTTGTAAATTCTCGTTGATCCAGCTTGAACGAAAATTTAGGAAAGCAGAATATTGTAGGAATACATTAATTTATATATATATATATATATATATACATATATATTGCTTTTCTTTTGTTCGAGAGTAGATTTACGTGGTTTTCTCACATGTGGAATCACCAGCAGCCACATTTATATGAAAACGTAACGCATCTGCAACTTGACATGGCACTAAATAAACAGTTTGCAAAAGATCACGGGATACCGACAGCAAGCGGCTACAGTGTGAGTCCTCATCATTCAGGAGTTTACCCCGTTCATGAGGGGCTTTACGAGGCTTGGAAAAAGGTTTGGAACATCAAGGTCACTAGCACTGAAGAATATCCGCATTTAAGACCAGCTAGGCTCAGACGCGGTTTTGTACATCGTGGCATCATGGTGAGCGACATTTGTGCGATATACGACAAATTTTCCTCTTCTCATCTTTTTACTATCACCAAGACTCGTTTGTATTAAAAACTTACCCAAATGAAGCTATATAAAGTAAAACTGATAAAATTTATTAATATTATTATCAAAAATAAATTTGTTTTATTTTTTTTATTATATTTTATTTGCTTTTTGCATGAACTTTAATGGTGTTCTTAATTATTTTATTTTAACTCATAATAACAGTTATTTTCCAATTGAAAGGTCTAAACTCATATGTAAATTTAATAAGTATAATTCATGAGAAAATAAAAATTATTGTTTCAATTAAAAAAATAATTAAATATTATAAATGTTTAAATTATAATATATTTTTCAGATCTGAAATTTTTAAGCATAAGATACATTATTTTAAAAACTTGTATTCAAACAATTACAATTTATTAATAGTTTGCTTACCTTGTCAAAGATACCATAAAAAACATTGAATACAAATTATAGATATAATTGTAAACATTTTATTAATATTATATTATTTCTTATGATCATTTTTCAACTACTTGATTAAATTACTTGGAAAATAACTTATGATGATCTAATGTATTTTATACATTAAATAATTTAAAAAATGTTTTCGTTATTATTCGATAGTTGTTGATTATTTTGATATAATGGATATGCTTATTATTATACCCATAGCTAATAAAATAATTAATTTACTTAATTATATATAATAATATAAATCAATACGAATTTAGTATTTAAAAAAATATTAAATCTGACTTTCTTGAATTATATTGCTGGTATAGAAATGCATTATTGTTGCTCATTATCTCAGCTTATGTTTGCGTATAGCCATGTTTTAATGCTCTTTTGTATAATTGAAAATCCATAATGCTTATTATTTATTTACAAAAACCTTAACCAATATACTTGTATTAGGTACTACCAAGGCAGACATGCGGTTTGTTTACGCACACAATATTTATCGAAAGGTACCCTGGTGGCCGAGATAAGCTGGACGAGTCAATTCAGGGTGGTGAACTATTCCAGACTATTGTATACAATCCAGTACGCTACGTTAATGTTTTTATTTATTCCTCGTCAAATATCCGGCTCTTTTCAAATATCTACATCTGATATTATTGAACGTACATTTAATATTAATCATACATGTAGAGTATAAAATTAAACAAGATTATCTCTTACAATTATAGAAAACAATTTGTTTCGATAATACTATAGTTTATAAAAAATATAATTCAATAATTTAATATTATGATTTTAGTATCTACAAATTTTTACAAGTATTCATCTTTTTTATCTTTTGAAATATAAAATATAGTTATTAATTTAAGTGTTTTAGAAGGAATCATTTATTTTTCTCGATAAAAGAAATTTAAAAATCTTTTTTATTCAAAGTTATTGTAAAATTATGTAAAAATTACTTTTACAGATATTTTCCTGGAATAAAAACTTATCTTTCATAAGAAAATACAGTATGTAGAAAAATGAATGATAATACGCGTTTAATATTATTATTGGTTCTAATACAGTTGTCATTATACATTTATTGAATTGAAGATACGAATTAATTATTAATTCATTGAATAAAACTTCTATTATATGATTAAAAAGTAATAAAGATTTTCATATCATCTTTATATAGATAACCAAAAAAATTGATAGTTTATTTCCGATGCAAAAATATTCCCAGTTATGATTCATACAACATGTTAGATTTCCGAAAATAAAAAAATTTTTGTTATAAACGTAAAAAAAATTCTTCTTATATATTCTATTTTTAAAATACTTTATTTGTTTTCAACGATTTACGTCATAATATGAACAATCGATTGTAAAAAATAAAAAAATTAAGTTAACACGATCATGGATGCACGTGTATTTTAATGTATAAACATTAAAGCTTTGAATATCTTGCAGATAAACATTTTCATGACACACATGTCGAATTATGGGAACGATCGGTTGGCACTCTATACGTTCGAATCAGTCATCAAGTTCATCCAATGCTGGACGAATCTGCGACTATCAAGTGCGCCACCTCTTCAGCTAGGCGAAAGGTACTTTCAACTCTATCCGGAAGAAATGGATCCAGTTTGGGGTGTAAGTACATCATTTACATACGTATAAATTATTATATAATTTGACCTAATGCGATATTATTGAAAATAATTATATGCTTAAATTTTTATAAATTGCGATAAATAAACTGCCACTTTGTAGTATTCTATCAAGCAAAAATATTTTTGTTTATTGTAAAAAATTAGCCAAAAAAAAATTAGAGGAATCACATTATTCGTTTTCAAAGTATTTATGATTGCTTTCCTTTTTTAAATTTTTTAAGTGTTGAGTAATATAACTTAATTTTTATCACTTTAAAATAAATGAAGGGGCATTATGCATAGAACAATTATTCATTGTAATTATAATTTTTTGTTTTTCCATAATTATAATATTATTTTATTATCTTTTCTTTTAACATTTATATTTTTAATATTTATTTCGAGTTTAGATTTATCAAAACTGTCGTAGGTACAATAATAATTATACTTATATCATAAAATATAATTTTCTTTCTTTGTTATAATAAATTTTATTATGTTAAAATATTTACTTAAATAAAATAAATTATTTGTTACAGAAATAAAATATTCATTTAAAACCTTATGTAATTATAATTTATTTTAACTTTTTGAAATAAATTTTATGATGAAAACCTGAATAATTTTTTAATCAAATTTTCTTCATTTATGTAGAAAATAATTCTGCAATAATATAGAACTTTTGTTTTTTAAAGAATTAAAAACAAATACTATTTTAATAAATAACTATAGTTTATTTTAAACATGTATTTCTTAAAAGTATGAAAATAAAAGTTGATACTTGGAAAAAAATTCTATTTAAAAAATTTGAATAATTCGATGATTAGTTTATAAATTTAATTTTTTTAATTTAAGAATTTATAATATAATTTTATTGATTCGCATATTTATTGTATAATTATTTGAAAAATAATTTAAAAATAAAATATATGTATATATATATAATTTTAAATAATTATAGAAAAGTATTATTGTAATATTTTCTACAAGTAGATAATTAAATTATAATTGTGAATTAATAACCATGTAATATCAATATAAAAGTTATAATATTAAATAAATATATATTTCTTATTTATAAAAGCATTTATTTCTGGTAGAATCCCTGTGATGATCAACGACATCAAAGAATTTGGTCGAAAAATAAAACATGTGATCAACTTCCGAGGTTTTTGGTAATTGGACCTCAGAAAACTGGAACAACAGCTCTTTATACGTTTTTATCTCTTCATCCTGCTATCAGTAGTAATTTACCTAGTCCTGATACTTTTGAAGAAATTCAATTTTTTAACGGAAAAAATTATTACAGAGGCTTAGACTGGTAAAAATATACAAATATATATAATCATTAAATTTTACTTAATAGTAAAGAAAACAAAAACGATTTGAAAGCTGGAATTATTGTAATGAAATGACAAAATAAAATTATGATTTTAACAAATATAATAACTTGTAAGATATTAAATATTTTATTAAATTTAGGTTTATTTATTTATTATTAATATATTATTTATTGTATAAATTACACTGATAAATTAATAATTTGGAATATTTTCTATTTATCATACTTTAATAGTATTAATTACAATTTTTAGTATTTGTATTTGTAATGAATATCTACAAATAAGAATAATAAAGTATAAAAATAATATTACTTTGAGATATAAAAATACTTAAAGTTTATCTTTACAAAGATTAAGAAATTTTTAAATATTAAGAATGTACAACCGACTAGTTATTTAATATTAATATATTACAAATATGATATTTCAGGTATATGAGTTTCTTTCCGGCAAGCAAAAATGAAAGTTCTCGTTATCTCTTCGAAAAATCTGCAACGTACTTTGACGGTGAACTTGTTCCTCGACGAGCTCATGCACTTCTACCAAAAGCTAAGCTTATTACAATACTTCTTTCACCCGCTAGGAGAGCCTACTCTTGGTATCAGCACACCAAGGTTCACGGTGACATTACGGCCAAGAATAATTCGTTTCATTCAGTGATAACAGCTAGTGATGCGGCACCGAAGACATTGAGAGATCTTAGAAATAGGTACATACATCAAAAGTTTAATGAACTTTTAATTTGTGGTTAGTCTGCAGCTGAATTAGATTTTCCATTTAATTTACTGATATGACATTTTGAATAATTCAAATATAAATTCTATAATTTCGATAAAGATAAAGTTTCAACTAATTAATATTATTTCATGAAAACTTATTTTGTGTGAAAATGTAACGAAAAATGATTAATATATATATATATTAATCATTCTTTTCAAACGATTTTTTAAACTTATTTTTAAAATAATAAAAAACTATCTCGTTATTTTTGATCAATATAGTTTTTAACTAAACTACTAATTTTAATAGTGCCAGCACTATGTAATATTATTTTTAATTAAATTATTTTTAATTAAATTAAAAATCTCAATATCTATGAACTAATAAAATCTAAGGTTGCATCGTATGGTTTATACGTCCTTTCGCTTTAAAAAGATTGAAGTGTTAAATTAATTGATTTACTACCCTAAGAGGGTTGCAATGGCTGAAAATCTTGTCTCTCGCTCAAAATAAAGTGTGTTTACCACAAAGCTTGTTCTTCGCCCTATGAAGGATAAATTAACTAGACTAGACGGCTTGTTCTTCGAACTGAGAAAAGTGAATTGTAAAGGGATATCTAAAGGAAGGATAACTATGTTCAATTTAAGAAGCAATAGGACGCGCATTCTTTCATTTCAATTTACGTTCAGTCTAAACATTAGCCAAACAGATATAGAGAAAGAAAGAAGAAGAAAATTATTACAACAATAAAAGAAAGGTCGATGATGTTTCTCAAAGCAAGGCTGTTCCATTTTTTATCTGAAAAAACTTCATCCCTTCATTTTATCACCTATCAAAGAGCTTTAACACTCCGTTTAAAAGCTTACCCTTGTTTTTTTTTATTTTACTTTGATAACTGTAGACTTCAAAGAGAGAGACTACACATGCAAAATATGTGTTTGGTCTAGCTCGAGCGAAGACGAATTTCGAAGGGTAGGGATTGGCAATGCAGACAAAGTAAACTTAAACTATACTTGGATTTATTTATACTTCTGAAATTAATTGAAGTTCAAATTTTATCTCTTAAATTTTTTATTTATATTTCATACTTTTTATATTTATTTTATTCGTATTTTTATCATTAGACCGCATAATATATATTTATTTATAATTTTTTAATATAAATTATAAGAACTATAAATTCTAGTTTTCATTTAAAGTATACTAATTAATTTTATTATGTACAAGATGATATTGTGTGGAAAACTTTTATAGAAACTTATTGAAGTGATAATTTGAAAAACTATAAATATCTTCTTAATATAAATCTTCTTATTTACAAAAAAATACATATAAACTTGATAAAATGTATTATTTGTAATATTGCTGTATTTATTAATATAAATGGTTGTAATATTTACCATTCAATTTATAATAAATTATTTCGCATAGTTAGTTGACTAAAATGTTGTCATAAAATTTTTTCCAGAAAAAAATCCGGATAATTTTCTACAATCTAATATATTTTTAATTTTTTCAAAGATGCTAGATCACGTGTAATAATAAAACAAAAATCACTTTTAATTATTTTAATTAAACATATATTGATTGCGAAACATCTTGAACATAATATTGTTCAGTCGAATGCATTTAATATTGTTTGAATTATTTTTGTTTTTAAATTATGATATTCAAATCGCGTTTTATAATAGACAAAACTAAAACAAGAGATATTTTCCGTTTATATAGTTTAAAGAAGTAAGATTTCAATCTTTGTCAAAAGTTACATCAAAATTTACATCTCATAAACTTCTAATTTAACAAAAATAATCTGTTTAGCAAATGTACCGTATTTTAACTTTAAAAATCAACAAGTATATTTTTAATTAAATAAAAATTACAATTTTTATTGAAAAATTTAAATATATCAACTATAAAAATAATTAATAATTATTTCCTAAATAAGGTTTAATAACTAAAATTTCTTAATTTTTTACATAAAATATTTTTTATATAAGATTTTTACATTTTATTTGTCTAAAATTTTAAAAACTAATATATTTATAAATAAAGGTTAAAATCATCTTGAATATTTTTATTTATAATTGCGAAAATTTCTTAAATATGAATCATTCATTTTAATATTTGATAATAAATTTTCTTTAAATTACGAACAAATATTTATAAATATAGTAAAAATTACTCTTCTATTATTTAATTCATAGACTTAAATTCTAAATAAGCTTTTTTAAATTATATTTCTACTTGGTAATATAATATCTTCACATTATATTTTTGAAATTAAAAAATAAAGACATTCGTTTTTTAGTTAAAAATATTATAAAAATTCATGATAAAATATATATACAAATAAAAAAAATTGTATTGAAAAAGTAAAATGTAATTAATCCTTTTTTGTATTATTTAATAACTAATATGTAGACATTATTATAAATATGATTTTTAATTCAAAACAATGTTACAGAACATGTAAAAAGATATAAATTATTATTTATATTCAAAAATCACATTTTAATTTAATGTAAATATTAAGCCTGGAAAGAAGAATTTCATAATTGATTACACATTATTTAGTTTTATTTATAATAAATTTATATTTCTATATGATTAAGTTTATCAAAGTAAAAAAAATAATTAATAAAATTAAAGTAAGAAGAAATTTAGACATTTTTTATGTATTTTTATACTTAATAATTAAACAGCTATATAAATTTTTTCTTATTATTTGAAGAATCATTATTTTATTTATTTATTCGTATAACAGTGAAATTTTAGATTTTTTAAAGATTGATTTTAATTTAAAATTTTTAAATAAATTATAGAAGGAAAATATGTTTAGCCTATGATTGCTGAATGTTATATTTATGTTATGTTTTTATTATTTATTTATATAATTGTTTTGAATCAAAATTTTAAGTTTTTTCCTTTGTAAAAAATGTTGCACATTTTGATAATAATATAAAAATTAATTCAAACATAATTTTTTTAGATGCCTTAATCCTGGAAAATACGCTCAACATCTTGAACGATGGCTCTCATATTATCCAGCCCAACAATTACATATTATAGATGGTGAACAGTTACGTCAAAATCCTGTTGAAACTCTTCACGAGCTTCAAAGATTTCTAAAGATAACTCCAACGTTCAATTATTCAACACACTTGAGGTATGATTCAAAGAAAGGATTCTTTTGTCAGGTGACGAATGAAGATCGTACAAAATGTCTTGGTAAGAGTAAAGGTCGTCAATATCCGCCAATGGAAGATAGGTCGTACAAGTTTTTGCAAGTAAATAAATGAAATTTATAAAAATAACTTAATTTTATTTCATGTAGAATTTTCATGTATGTACAAGATATTATACTGAATATAGTTTTAACAAATATAAAACGAATATTCTTAAATTTTTGCTAGAATAAAAAATTTAAACTGTGTCTTTTTAATAGCTTGAATTTATAATATAAATTAGATAAATATATGAAAATTCAATGATTTATAAACTAGATTGTATATAATTTAATATTTAATGCTTAAAATCGATATATGAATGTATTTCATTTTGTAGAGATACTACTTATCGCATAACACAGCTTTAGTAAAACTTCTTAAACGCTTGGGGTCGAGGGCAATACCGCAATGGCTGAAGGATGATCTTACAGATACTGTGATGACCTAGCAAACAATTCTTAAATGAAAAATTAGTCAAAGGACAATCGAGGAGATACTTTTGGTGATCATCTCGATTCAACCACTGGAAAGCAACTTGTAATTAATTGTACAGTACATAAATTATGTAGGCACTTGGCTGCACTTTATTATCTGCGTTCAATGAAGTATTATATATATGCTCGAGCCTACAATTGAAAGTGTAAGCAAGGCCTTAACAAGTCGAATGAAAAAAAAACTAGTCATTAAGACATGTTGAGAAAATACAGATAGATTATGTGAAATACAAAAAAATAGTTATCGATGGTCAATTAATTATGTTTTTTATTCGTGTTGATTATTTTCGTTGACTAAAATAAAAGTTGCTGTTAAGTAAATGAAGAGCAACTTTATCTTTCAGAGTGCCATCGATATTTTGAAAAATATTTTCTCCAGGAGAGTGACGATACTTTTTTGGAAAGTCATATTTGGACCAGTGTTCTCCATATCTGTATTAAAATGATTTAATATAATATTAAATGTGATTAACGGTAATTCCTTAAAAACGTCCAAAATACTTTTTGTCGTAAAAACTTTGAACACTTACATTCGAAAATAATTTTTTTTATATAATTTATGGTAATATATTTGATTAATAAGGGAAAAAATTAATGTTGAAATTTTATGTTTAATTTAAATTTAAATTAAATTTATTATGAATATATTTTTTTATTAAAAATGATCCATATCAAACGAATTATAGTCTTAAAATACACACGCTAAGTATTTACTTATTTATTTAAATTTAATTTATATTTTAGTAAATAAATATTAATTTTCCGAATGAAATGTTTGTCACAGAATAAACCCTGAATGAACGTTTTTAATTTACTTTTTACAATAACATTAAAAAGTTATAGATTAACTATTCGTTGGGTATATAATTTATCAATTACAAAATGATCAAAATTTCTCCTTGTATAGTTTGATAGCACTATTTGAATAATGTGAACGATAAAAGAACACGTCATTATAAGATGTATTTATTTGTACATTTTTGTAAAAATGTTAGAATATTAGCAGTGATATACTAACTATAAAATGAAATATAATATTATATTATATCCGAGAAGTCAAAGAAGTTACTTTTTCAGCTTATTTAATTTTATGCTTTAGTTTATTAATATGTAGTATTTACTAATAGATTATTTCAGTCCTCACAAAAGTCTATTTTTTATTTGAATAGATTATTTTTATACTTTAATAAATCTATTTGATTGATTTCGCGTACTCAAATAATGTTTAGCAATAATTAATTAAAATATTACTATCTCATATAGATACTGATTGTTTTCTTTAAATAACTTTTTTAAATATCAAACTATTCAAATTAAAATTATAATATCATTATAATTGTTAATTTGAATTTAAAAATAATGTAAATATTAATAAAATATGAAATTTATTGTGAAAATTAAACATGTTTAGTTTAATATATTCAAACTTAGATTGAAAAGGAAAGCAATATAACATAAAGGGTCGAATTAATGATTCATATTTTAAAATCAATTAAATAATTATAGATTTATAAATGTGAATTTACTTATGAAAGCATTCTATACAATTTTTCAAGACATACCTAAAGAAAATGGTAAATACAACGTAATGAGATTTAACACTGTAAAATTAATTACTCAAATAAATACATAATTGCACATATCACTGTAAAAATTGCATTTACAAAACTCATATATAGGTAAAATTGATTCAAAAAGTACGTAAGATTATACTTGGCCGATGTAATTATATTAAACAAACAAAAAGAAAAAAAAATAAAGAAGATAATTAATATATATAAAAAAACTTACAAACTTTACAAAATAAAAATTGTCAGATTCTTTTCGCGCATACAAATAATTAAAAGAAAGTTATTATTTTTTAATAAACCTCTATATGTATGATGTAATAAAAAGAAAGAGTTTTTATTTATTTATTTATTTTTATTTAAATAATATACGTATGCAGAAATCCAATTTAAGAAATTTTTTTTTCTTTTAATTCCACTTGTATAAAATAATTCAAAATTAAGGCAATATTACGTTTTCTTATTACTTTACGTAAACCGTACTTTTTATGTTACATATAAAAAATGACAATTTATCATTTTTTTTCTTTTTCATTCTGTCTTTTTTTTTTATTGAACTTTATGAGGTACCTGAAGGTGAACTTCCGTTATAGATTTTTGTACACATTGAATTTATTTAAATAGTTTATTTACTCATATTGTATAAAAATTGATGTTTTCTCATAAAGTTATGCTTCTTTACAGTATAACTATCCTAGAAATATGTATTATACATAATTGTAAAAATCATTCGTACTTATCTAATATTCTTATATTCGTAAAAAGTGTTTGAAATCTTATATTTTGTTTTGTTGTTTTTTCATAATGGTATATAACCATTACCATGATTTGCTAAGATAAATAAATTTCAATGATATAAAAAACTCTTAAAACATTTTATTGTTAGAACTTAGAATATATATAATACGAAACTATTCTTTTAAATATATGTGAAATTATTCTGTAAATATTTCATATCAAGATATTTTTTATAATACTGCAAATTATCATTTTATAAAAAATCGAAAAAGTAAAATTATTAAAACGAAGTCTAATTTATTAAAAATTATAGAAATAAAGATATGTACTCGCATACGTGTCTTACCTCATATAGAAAAAAATTGAAATATTAAAATATATAATATAATTAATACATCCATTTATTCATATAATTTTCATTAATATAAATATTTAAAATAAAACATATGATTTTTTATAAAATGCATACGAAGTTAATATCATCTTTATCACGGTCATATCTCTATAGAATGATATTAATATTGTTTTATATTATATAATACTTTATTTATTTGTGCGATTCATTACACCATGAGAGAATTTTTTAAAAATATGTTTATAATGAATAATTAAATATATGTATGCATTACAATTCTAATTTTGATATACTTTGATAATAGTAAATATATTTTAGAATTAGAAATTCTTATTGCAAGATGAAACGAATAAAACTTTCCTGAAATTTTTTCGATAGTTCTAAAATTTGCACTTAGTAAGTATATATGAAATAATTTTAATTTATTTATAGTATTTCATTCAAAGGTTAGCAATAAGCTTATTAGAGTTTTTTACTGAAGTGGTACAGCTGAGATTTAATGCAAAAATTTTAATAATATGAGAGAAGAAAGAGAAAGACAGTTAGAGACAAAAAAAGAGTTTAAAAATAGAGCTTCTTTAATTGCTATTACTGTACTTATCACTGTTACCAACTTCAATATTCATTTTTTTTTTCAAAGTGCTAGTTTATTTCTCAGATGATTTTAAAATCGAACTTTTTTTAACATTTTAACTTGTACACATATTAGTCATTTGTAAAAATAACTAGCTAGAAATTATATATACTTATAACATCGATTGTTCTCAAATATAGTTTTTACAAGATTTATTATTTTAATCTTAGATAGATCTTTCACATTTTTGACAATAATTTACTTCATCTGTGCCTTAGTTACTAATGTAATATTGATAGATTGTGACTACCACTATGTACAAAGTAGATACCCAATCAAGGAGCTTGGAGTGTATACTCATCGCCTTTATATTTATTAATAAAATCAAGCCTGCTAGAATATAGATTTCCGTTAGAAAAAATTTCGATACATCATGAGAATATACAAATTTTCTTATATAAGAACCTTTAAGATTACAGTGCTCCTTTAGATACATTTTCTCTAACTCTATCATCAGAAAAAAATTTAACAAAGTAATTTTGAAATAAATTTTGAAGATAAAATTTGATTTAAAGTTTATTGATTTATTTGAAAAAATGCAACAAGTAATACATTCAAATAAGAAAATTGTACGAGTTTCGAGAAATGCTTAATAAGCACAATACTAAAGTAATAACTTTCTTTTTCTGTTTAAGTAACTTTGACGCATAAAATAGAATTAATATTTAAGCGATAATTAGAGATAAATTTGTAAGTCGTTTTTTAAGCTTGTATTATTCTTATTTCTGAAATTAATGAATTTTATTATTTAATTGTTTATAATAAATTAGAATTATACTAGATATAAATATTGTATTTAATATACAGTATATCGCTTTTTTATTGTAGAATCTAATTCGCTGTATGTTATAGTTCGAAAGAGTCTGCGTATAATAACAATTTAGATTAAAATAATTTTTCAATATCATAAGCTAAATAATTTTTTTTTTTATTTTTTTTATTCTGCAATTTTTTCTATCTAATTATATATCGGTTACTAGATGGAACAAGTATATAGACTTTTGACAATTCACTTATGTTTTTCTATAAAAATCAAATAATAAAAAAAAAGCTATAATTATGAGCAATAAATGTATTTAAGAGCTCATTCGCAATATAACTTGACTTAAATCATCGATAAAAAATTTGGATATAAGTGGGCTGCCGAAAATGTTTTTTAAGTGTAATATAAATTTTAATACAATTAACTAACGGTTTTGAAGAATATTTTCTTACTGTTTTAGATTGTAAACTTACTTACTATCAGAAAATGACAAAAATTACGGAATGTACGAAACTATATTAATAAAGTAATTTAACAAAAATGTAAAAATTTAATAAAAATCATATGTATAGGCAATATTTGGTGTTATCATGTCACCGTTGTTTACTTATTATTTTGCGTATACTTGATTAGATTGTGTTAGTAAACTTTTTTTAGAACGTAAAATGTATGATCAAATTTTAAAAAGAGCCGAATGCTTGAAATAATGCTTTATTCTTTAATTTCATTAATTTTTTTTTTATTAAAAAAATGTTTCTTTTAATGGTTAATTATATATGTTGCAGAGGAAAAATAATTTTCAGATCTTTTATATGACTTTTAATTGATAGTGTAAAAATATTGAATTATAAAGAGAATGGATTGAAAGAGTTCTTATATATAGAAAATTTTCAGTGATAAGATCTTCAATAATATCGAATTAAATATTGCTGAGTGGAAACAATATTCATTTTTTAGAAGATATATAGTTAGCATAGCTTCAGTTAAATCAATGGGTCAGTTTAATAGATTCTGAAAAGATTTAACAAACGATAATTTACCTTCAAAAAATTCTTCAACTATTAGATTTATTAAAAACAATATAGATGACTTATGATTACAAAAGTACTTTTTGAATTTTTAAATGCAAGAAACTATTGCAAGTATTATATAAACTAATAAAGGTACACTAATATTGATATGTAAAAATTCCAATAACCTATGATGTACTTGTTTTAATTAAAACTAAAATCCTCAAACTTATATGTTATCATTTTATTAAAAGATATGAATCAACGTTTGAACACTAAACAATTAAATTAGTATTGCGTTGTAATTTTGAAGAAAGAAGAAGTAAAAAAGAGAATAAGTAATCAAAAGAGGCATTGATATTGTTATCTTTATTGAAAAAATAAGAGATTATCTGTAGCTCAGGAATGTTAATCAATATTAATAATATTGATCTTGAAATTGAATCATCACTGGATCATGAGTGGTTTCAATTATCTAATTACAGCATTTTAGCTAAAAGTAATACTACACTATTTAATTTAATTTGGTAGTTTATGAAATTTTTGAAGATCATATTTTGCTCAAATATATCATAAATCTCATTGGTAAGTATTCCATGAATTAAAAATTGACAAATTAGAAAATATTTGTTATGATCGAAGTCCTTTGCAATATTTGGTTTAATTAGTTTATTAAAAATCCTCATGATATCCTTTGTATATCTTTGTGGTTGGAAATTGTATTTGTAAGTGATATCATTATTTACTATTGTTCTTGAACAATTATGTGTATAACTTTACTTTTATAAAATTAAATTATAAATCAATTTTACACCCGAGTTTTTATTGAAATGTTGTAATTTTTACTACTGTATAAGGTTTTGCTCTTCGCATTTATGTATTTTTTTCAAAATTATAAATCATTTTATTCCAATGTTAATTGCAATATAATTATCAAATATAACATTCATTCATACTTAAAGTAACAGTCATTTAATTTTGAAATGTACTGTAATATACGTTTAATATAATTACATATTTTATTTAGTGTGACTCATTATTTTTAAATTTGCAGTATTTTTATTGCATTTTTAGAATTTTGTATTTATTTTAATAAAATTATAATATACATCTATTAATTATAAAATCTCATATATAACTAAATACTTTAAAATATATTAGATAGATTATTTGAATTTTTTTAAGTTTAACTATTTATAAATAGTTACAATTTAATATACATCGATATCAATGTGTATATTTTATTTAATTTTATTTTTACATCACTTATTATCTATATTTACCGAAATTTTATATCAAATATATTTTCTAAATATAATATGAATTCACAGTGACAGTGAACTTAAGCTCGATGATTTGTGATCTATAGGCATATCAAAATTTAAATAAAATGATGACCTCTTCATTTTCTTACCTAAATAAATAAACAATAATAATCTTGTTTATTAAACTAAAGAAATTGTTGAAAAAATAAGCACTACTAACTTTACTTGTATGAAACGCTTTCGTATTAAATTAAAAATACATTACCATTTTGTAAATTAAACCATTAATCATAAAAATTGAGCTATATGAAATGTATAAACATAAACGTATATTCGTCTCATATTCATCCCTTTGCGCGTAAATACTATTATCAGTGCGTAATGCCACATTGTCACAATTGAATGTTACGTATATTTACAACATATAACTGTTTTTTTATTATATTTGTATTTTTTTTTTTTTATTTTTTATACTGTTAATTATATAATGTAGCAAACTAACGACTTATGTACAAAGTTCATTGTTAATATAAATAATAATAATTAAGATGATGACAAGAATCGATGTTTATTTATTTATCTATTTTAACTTTAAAACATAAATCTAATTTAATATTTAATATATTATTTAGTTTTTACACAATAAATTTATTTCAATTATATTATTTTCATAATTTATAGAAAAATTTAAAGTTTACTGTATATTTACATCCTAAATAACTCATGGAAACTGTTCGATTTGTAATCTAATTTATTACTTCGATTGGAAAATAGCTAGGATATATTAAATTATGATTATATAATGAATATTTTGAACAATAAATTATACACAAAATTATAAAAAAAAAATACATACACAGCTATAGAATAAATTTATTTATTGTAAATTTATATAAAACTAAAGCAATACAAAACTGATTTATTGATTATTACATTATAAACAAAATGTAAAATGATATTATAGATATAGTAAAAATCTATTTTATTATGAATTGATTTCAAACTTCCTAATTTAATAACTTTTCTAAATTTTTATACAATTTTCGCTACTTTTATATTTTATATTTTTTATACACATAATCAGCATTATATAAATATGTAAAATATATTGAATAATATAATAAAAAATAATCGTAGTTTTAAATAATTTTGCAAATTATGACATACAAGGTAATTACAAAAGTTAATTTATTTAATATATTATTTTAAATAATCGTATCTATTAAAGAAGTCTTTGGAAAAGAAAATATAAATCTTTCTATAATTTGAAAGACCAAATTAAAAATAAATATATTGATAATAAAAAAGTAATTTTAAATAACTGATTATTGAAATAACGATTAAAAATAAATTAGAATTCTCTATAATCTTTTAAACACTAAATAGAATTTAAAAATTTAATAAACAAATATGACGTAAATACTTCTTAAAAGTTATAAAAAAACATGAATTTTTTTGTTGTGCTGAATATGTACAATATATTATAAGTTGAATTTAATAAATAAAAAAATACCTAAATTTTATAATATTTAGAAAATACATATTTATAATGATCTATTTTATAAGAAAAAATGATGAAGACATGAATTGTTATTATTATTATCATCGTCATGAAAATATATAGAAAAAATATAATATTGATGGTATTAAAATATATTATTAGTAATTGTGCATATTATTTATACATACAAGTGATAACAGAATAAAAAATTTTCTACTAAATTATTAGATTAAAATTTAGTTCACAGCAAGTTTATTTAAATAAAAGATGTATTAATAAATGTAAAAGAAATAATGTAAAAAAATAAAATCAAATTAAATGGCCAACTATATTATCTAATAACTTATTATAAGTGAATTATAATGAATTCATATAAAAACTTTAGTTAAAAAAAATATTAAATACGCTTATAAAAATATGGTATATTTCAAAATTAAACAAAAAGTATTTTTCTAATATGATTAATTAAATATAATTAAAGCAATTATTAGATAGTATTATTTAATGCCTACAAAATTATTTTAATACTATATTCTTATTTATATGATAAAATTAAACAATATTTTAAAAACCGCACAAACTTTTTAAAACATTTTAAACTACTATTTTTTTTATAAAAATTGATAATTATAATTATTTAATTTATATTGAGTTATAATACGGTATATTTCGTTCGTCATTAAATTAAATAATACGCACATTAGAAGTTGTATGCGTATGAATACAAGTCAAGAATAATGCTATACATGATGCTTCATAAAATATCATTAACCATGTAACAATAATCCTTAAGAAAAAAATTAGTATTATAATAAGTAATGCCAAAATTATTATCCTTAAAAATAGGAAATAGTCTAAATATTTTATATGTTGATTTAATTTATATTTATTAAAATAATAAATTATTTAAAATAGATTTTAAAAATTACAAAACAGCATTAAACTTCATATGAATGGATTAATTTTTTTAAATTAATAGTTTGAGATATTGTTTACGTCTTTAATTTTTTTAAATATCCCGAATAACTGGATTCTTAAATTACTCTCATTGTCCAAGAATAAATAAATTCAAACTTCCGTTACAAACACGGAAAATATGTGCATCATATCGTATCGCAGCGCCAAGCATCACATACACCGATAAAAGGACAAACAATTCACTTTTGTTATGTATTATTCTTGATAAAATAAATATTTAACGTTTTAATTTGTATTACGTTCTTTTTATTATGGTAAAATAAAATAAAACTAATAAATTTAATAACGGGTATATCATTGAAATAATTAGAAATTAATATAATGTTTTTTATAGCGTATAATCATAGTATTAAAATAACCTTAAAGCAAAATTATTAACCCGAATGTTTGTACATTAGTGTGTATTTTCCATTAGTCAAAGTAGTTAAAATGACAACTCCAATAGGTACTGCAATGGATAGCTTAAGTGCTGCCCTAAAATCAAAGATAATACCAAATCAAGAATATTTTCTTCAAGGATCAGTACTCGATAGTGCAGTTGAGGTTCTTCTTCATAGATTACGGGGGCTTTGCGATAATGTAGATACTGGGCCTGAAACATTCCATGATCATGAGATGTGTTTCAGTATTAGACGAGGTCCACCACCAGAGCTACCACTGTTTTTAAGAGTTAGACGTGCTTTAGATTATCCTGATATGCCTTGGCAACTTAGATATATTGGTCAGCCAGAATTGGGCGATAAATCACAACCAACTGTTGTTCGCAGTAGCTTAGATATTGCTACTAGTAATACAGTTGTTGAATTTCTTACTGAATTAGGATGTCGTTTAGATTTTGAATACATTATCAGAGGATACATGTTCAGAAAAGGAAGAATGAAAGTAACGGTATCTAAAATATTTAAAATGAATCAAGGAAAACTTCCAGATGGTATGGAACCTATGTCTCAAAGTTATCTTGTTGAGTTAAGTGTACTAGCACCAAGTGGTCAAAATGCTATTGCTGAAGATATTCGTATTTTTGCTGAACAATTGAAACCTTTAGTACAGTTAGAAAAAATTAATTATATTAGATAGCAGTAAATTAATGTTATAAATTAAATTAACTTATTTATATATGTAAGATATGTATTAACTGTATTAACTATTATTATATATGTATGTGTGTATAAACATATTCATCATAACTAATATATTATATAAAAAATTAAATTAAATTTAAAAAATATTGATGTGTAACGATCATATTTTATGTAAAAATAATTTTGGTTTTGTCTTAATTAACAGTTCTATAGTTATTAGTATTAAATAAAATCAGAAATCAAGTGAATGAATATTGTAAAATCAAAATAATTAATAGAGAAATAAAAACTGAGCAACACTGATCAAAATGTTATATATGACATTTTTTCTAAAATTAATTTTTTGAATAACTTCAAATACAAATAAATAATTTGTCAATCAATTCTTATATTCACATTAATAAAACTAAAAAAGAAATAAAAATAAAATAAGATTTTTATATACTAGAATATGATATTAATTAAGCTTATGTCTTTATCATCTTTCCAGTTTTCATTAAACAACATTCTGCAAAAAAATTTGACTCAATGGTGATCTATGAGTAATTCAAAAATAAACTTATAAAAATTATAAAGGAAAACTATACAATATAAATACAAAGAATATGGTAACATAAATCGTTTAAAATAGTATTGTTTGATTTTATTCACGGAAAAAAAATTAATAAAAAGTTGATAACATTATATACAATATGATGATTTTTATATTTATAAATCGTATATGTATTAATAAGAACAAAAAATAATAGATATTTAGAATTCATATTAGTTTATTAAAGATCATGGTTTCAAAAAATCGTCTTTATTCTTTATTGAAGTATTATTTTTTTTAATTTTTTTAATAAATTAAAATTACAATTCATAATATAATGTTACATTGGTTCAATATAACCTAAATAAAATATTATATACAAAGTATCTTTATTTGATAAATGGAGTCATGTTATAGAAGTATAAAATTATCTGAAATTTAAAATGTAGAAGTTTTTATAGAACTATCAGAATTAAATTTCATTTATATATATTATTAATAATGTATTTACTATTGGTATACTAAATTTAAGATTTACATTTATGTATTTTCATATGAAATAAAAATACTATTTCAATATGAATATTTTTATATATTTTTATTTTATTTCATATAATAGATAATTCCTGTGTACATTTTAGTTCTAAAAATATACAAAAATTTTAAAGTCTATGTATTTAATATGAATATACATGTTAAACCTATTACTCTAAATAATTTTAATTTACAAATATGGTACCAATAACCAGGTAATATTAAAAAATTATACAATAATCTAATTATATTTTGTTAAACATGTTCAGAGTATAAATAGACTAAAATTAATTTTGATTCATAAGAATTAAAAATTTTTTTTAAAGGATATTTTAAACTATAATTATTTTCTATATATTGTATTACATTGGAAATCATCAACACGAATAATTTTTAGTACAACAAATCATAAAATAAAACATAACTTTTATCTCTTTAATTTATTAATATACGAACTGGAGAAAGCAACTGCAATTTGAATTTCAAGGTAATGAAACAATTAGTTTTCTTTATTTTTAATTTCTTTCATTGTTTTATATTATATTAATCCATGTCTCGATACGAATATGTTTATCATATTGATATTAGTTCTGTTTATAGAAAATAAAGCAAAAGAACTTATGAAACACTTACAAAAACTTTTGTAAAATAATAAAAATTTATGAAATATTGTATGTCATTTACTTTAAATCGTTCATTCCTAAATTTAAATTGATTATAATAGATTTCAGTTCCATTATTTTAGTTTTTTTCAACTTCATTTTTAATTCTTTTAATATCTTCTTTTATTTTAATTTGAAGTTATCTGCATTATATGATCAATTACACAAACAAAAAAGTATAATTTTAACAATTTATATCCATAAATATTTTACATTTAAAATAAATGGTAATTAAAAAATATACCTATCAAAAATTAATTAGATTAATGTTTCTCGTATTTTGAATCTGTTGACCAATAATATCATGTAACTCTGAAAAATACAATAAGTTAATACTAAAAATATGATTTCGTTTATATAAATAAATATAGGTTGAAAATATATACCAAAAGTTATTTAGTGTGAAAGTTTAATATTAATTATAATTTTATTTATGATGTTAGATTCTAGTTTAATTCGTCATTTAAGTAATGAAATATTGTATTGTTCATTTATATTAAATATATTTATAATTATAAGATAAAAATAGAACTTTCTTGAATGCAATACACAATTCATATTATGTGTAGTACCTTATATGCATACAAATATTTTAAACAATTATTTAAAATTTTTCTATAAATTATTAAATCTGCTTATTTTTTAATACATTATTTAACACATTTTACTAATCCTCGAATAATAATATTTAAAATATTTTGTAAGTTATTGATTCCTTGTGTTAAAATGTTGCTTATACAAAGTAATGTATTTGAATATTTTTACAATTCTAATAATAAATTTATGTTTATATTTGAACTATACATAAATATAATAATAATACATTTTTAAACACCAAAATATATTATATTTTTAATTAGTTTCTAAAACATATTCTAATTATTTATAATTTAAAGTTTTTAACATCCTTTATATGCTACCAGAATTCTATAATTATAAACTTCAATTATATCAAAATTTATTTTATATTACTCAAATTCAACGCATTAAATTAAAAACTTATATAATTTCATAAACAAATATATATAATCAGAGTAAATAAAATTTATGAACATCACAACAAAATTGTTTATCAAAATAATTTATTATTGTTAAAAGTACTATGTTATTTACTATTTCAGATTTTATTAATTTAAATATAATAGAATTTTATATGAAATTTATATTAATTCTAATATTATTTTTTTATTTATATCAGACTTTTGTGTCCAAAACGTTACTAAGCTTTAAAAAAATGAAATAAGATTTTCTTGCAGAAATAATTTTCATAAAACTTAGTTTTGAATATTAATATAATAATATAATATAAAATTAAAAATATTAAAGTTATAGATTATTTTAGTTATTTTTAATTATAATAATTAAGTAATTTATTAAATTATTTAATCATAAATTGATACTGTTTAATAATTGATAAAAGTAAACTAAATATATCTATTCCATATAACAATCATCTCTCCATGAATACTCTTTTGAAGAAATCAGTATTTAAATATGTTAGAAGAATATTAATCGTGATAAATTTAAACTGTTTTTTTAAAACGTAAACAAATTTTAATATGCAAATGTTAATTATTGTTCTATAAATATTAATTAAATATAAACATCGACTTAACCTATACACTTCTAATTTAAATCACAATATTTATTATACATAAACAAAGTACATTGAATAAATCTAGAATCTACTAGAATTTTGCAATTTAATATTTTAATTTCTAAAATAATGATATATTTGAAATAATGTATTACGAAAGATATACATAATAATCTTTAGATATAGCAATATTTATACATTCGTTTTACATCTGGATGTTTTTATATAAAATGTAAAATGATTAAGTTAAAGAATGGATAAAAAATTAGAAATATAATTGTAAAAGGATTAATAAAATTAAAATATTCTTTTATTCAATTTTTAATTATAAACGAAGCAAATTAAAATGTTGCTATATTTCATACAATTTAATCTTAAATAACTTTATTATTAAAAAAAAATTATTATTGTAAATAAACATAATTTTTTAAATCGATACAAAAACTTTTGTTTTTAATTTAAATTTTGTATGAAATATGTGCTTAATTCAAAAAATTCTAGAACATTTTAAATTATATTGTACATGAAAATAATTTGTATCATTTAGTTCCATTTAATAAATATTCGATCTTACGAAAAAATCAGGATCAATGTTATAGTTTAGTTCTATGCAGTAAAACATGATATTCAAAATAATAATCATAAACAATAATGATTTTAGCGCAAAATTAAAATAGCTAACTTTGATTTAATGTAATTCACCAAGTTAAATTATTATCACTTGAAAATTAGATTGGACCATTTTATAGACAAATTGTTATTTTTATTATTAATTATTATTTATTAAAATGTATAATCCTATTTTCGTTAATTCCATTTTTAGTATTTTAGCCATGTAATATTATTAAGTAATTTTAATTATTTAAAGGTTATCTGACGCATTAGCTAATACACTTTGAACTTTATAATAGTTCAAATTTCAAATACTTTATATGAAATATATCATTTCATTATCTAATTTTAAATATTCAAAAAGTCAATTTCTTTTTAAATATATTAAAAAGATATATATTTAAAGAACATAATAAGTCAAATCTTGGTAAGTATTCAAAAGATTTTAATTATATCGATTATAGTGGGTCGCACATCAAGTATCTGGGTAATTAAAATGATTTATTAACTCAATGTCTATGTAATTACAAAATTTTTTTATTCATTGACATTTTCAAATATTTTTTAGGTAAAAACTATTAATCAACTATTTATACACCTTGTCAGGTTATTAAAGTGTCTATTTTTTTATTCATAAGAATTTTCTTGTGGACGATTTTTTATCAAAATATTTTACGAACATTTATAAATTCAAATAAAAATTTAGTATATAATTTTAAAGTAGTATATCAATTTTAGTACTAAAATCATTAAAATTATTTCAAATTTGGTACAATGAATATGTATAATTTAGAATTAAGTAGTAGACAATAATATCAAATATGTACCGATTAAAAAGTATGCATATTGAACTAAACGAAACAACCACCGTTTAGTACGAAACATTGCAGAGAAGGTAGTATTGTTCATAGACCCGAACAAATAATAATCTTTAATAAATTTCAAAATATTTGAAATAATTACCAAAATTATATTTAAAGTATAAAAGTCTATAAATAATTTTTTTTAGTTTTCAAGTTTCTTTTCATTTAACACGAAATTTAAAAAAAATTTTGATTACATAAGCCGAAGTCTAGCTTTAGACATTAGAAAACTAAATTTATGATAAAATTTACTATTATTATAATGGAATTATTTTTAAAACAATAAATACTTATAATAACAACCACAACAATAACTATATAATAATAATTAGACTTTAATTAACGAATAAAATAATCGTTGTAGTCATTAAAATAAAAATTAATTGAAACAATTAAATATGATATTTATGTTAATGTTTCTTTAAGTATTTGAAAATTTATAGAAATTGTTTTTTATTTAACTTTAGAAGCAAATTTATAAAAATATTAATGATAAATTATAAATGGTATCTAAATAAATGATTCTTATTTAATGCATTATAGGAAACTGAAAAATCTTCACATCATCAAACCAAGAACATTTTTTTATATTTTGTATTAAATCTATCTTGAGGTACTCGATTTTATTCTGCTTCATGTTAATCAAGTTTAGTATTATTTTAACTCTATTACTCTAACTCGACTTCTAGAGTTCTGACCTAAGAATATGTTTTTATTTCATATTTTATTATATCCAGAGATCAACTCATCTTAATTTATATGATTCAATTTGTTTGACAATGTTTGATGAACTATCGGGTTCCTATATTTTATGATTATATAATTTCTTATATTATTTAATTTTTGTTTTTTTCCGAATTTATTGCATTGTATTATTAAATAGACTGATTTCGTTTGCTATTACATTAAAAAATAATATTTTTTATCTATTTATTACATGAAACATATGTTGCTTTTTAAAATAGAGGATTAGATTATGTAATTAATTTAAAAAAAGTATAAATATGAATTTTTCAAAAATAATTTATTTTTATTTTATTTTTATAAATAGAATACTATATCCAAGATTTTAGAATTTCCTATTTCATTGAATATTTGTATTTAAACAATATATTTATAATAAATTAAACTAAAAATATCCATTTTAATATGAGTAAGTGCCGTAGTTCTAGAAATTGATTTTCAAATTTACACGATTGGATATCATCGAAGCCACGGGCCTTGCAATGTTTACGTCGGTGCTGGAATCAATCGTAGGTATATCCGAGAAGAAAAAAACAGATGCAAGAGAGAAATAAACTTTCCAATCGGATAAAGTAGAGAGAGAAGAACAGTGGGCATAGTGAAAAACTGAATGAAAAGCTGAAAGGGGACAGTGGACAGCGAAAGGAAAATGGGTAAGGGGAAAGGGAAAAGGAAAATAGAAAACGATGAAGGGAGAAGGGAAAGGAAAGTCTTCAGAGGCGGGATATACTCGGGAGCTCGGGATGGGTGATGCCCGTAATAGACGGTCAGGAGCCGTCACGGCTTTCCGCTCCTCTCTCCCTCGAGAAAATGAAAATGATCCGCCGCGCATGGCACAGCTGTTGCAGAAGTTCAGTCTTGGCTCCCACCGCAGTTGTAACGCGTTTCTGTCGGATGCGAGTTCCGGTTGATAGGTTTCGCGAGTTATAACCTCTTGGCGAATACGAATATGCCGTCGACGGCCGGCGATAGTAGTCATCACCATCGACGCCGCCGCCGTCGTCGTCGTCGCTGTCGCTTTTGTCAATAAGTCTCCGTTCGGACGTTTTTCCGTCGGGGTGCACGTGGGGCAAGCTCGTACGCGGGGAAGAGTCATGGCGAGCACTAGTGTATCCTACTGCCGAGTTATACTGACAACGGGAAGAGTTTTCGGCGGCAAGGCTGGTACGGGTTTTAGCCACACAAGGACCTACGGAAGCCTTTACAAAAACGTAAGTGGCTTCCTAGTCCGACGGAACGTTTCGCTTATTCCTTTTCCTTTTATTTTCTTTTTCCTCGATGTGTCGGGTATACCTACCAATCGTCCTTCGTCAGGTCACTGCTAAATTTAGGTGACGCGAAACTTCTTTCGCGCTTCTGTTGCTCGATGTTTTTTACATGGCTGTCTTTTATCAATTTCGACGAAAATTTTTAATTTTACTTTAAGCGTTCTCGCAATAAACTTGGATATATTTCAATTTTTCTTTGAAATTTCACAAGTTAATATATATCGCGTACCAGAATCAGCATTTTAGTTTATAGAATATCTGAAATATGATATTTGTTTAAAAAATTTTGAAATAAAAACCGGCGATCCTTTGATAAATTATTTCACAACAACCGTTCGCTAACTATACTTGCCATACAATATATGTAACTGAAAAGCTCGATATCATCCTCGTATTATTCGATATATTCTGCGCTTTTACGTTTGAAGTTAGATTTTAAATTGTAGTAATTATTTTATCGACTTTAAAGTATTTGAATTAAGATTCTTTGTAAGACTTGCACAAAAATATCTCTACATAACTTCAAACTAACACACATGAATATTTTAAATTTAATAGAAACTAAAAAATAAGTGGCAGATAGAATAAGAAAATAATAAAAATTATAAATGAAAAAAAAAATATGACTGAAAAAATGTGATGAAGCTTTTCAACTTTATGTATTTTTTTCAGATCTTTAGTCAACAGAAATTAATTTAATGTTTTTTATTTTGGAAGCATTGAAAAAATATTTCATTTGATAAATGCATGTTACTATTTTGTCAAAAATTCGATAATAGTTTTACTATTATTGCGAATTTAAATAATATAATTTATAAATCTATACAACTAAATATATCTTATGAACTTTGAGTATAAACTGCAAAGTAATATAAAAACAAATTTAGAAATTGAAAAATCAAATATTTAGAATATATTTAAAGGTAAATCGAATGAGGCTAACAGAGTTTATAAATAATGACTCAATTACTTGAATAAATTGAAATAGAAGTTTACAGACAAATTAAACATTCTTGAATTAAGGTAAGATATTCAAAAATATTCAACATAAAATTAATATAATACATATGAATTTCTAAAATTAACTCAAAATTTAATAGCATATAATAATCACTTTTAAATTAGATGATACCTGTGTACTAAATAAATGGAAAATGTTAAACATTTGTCAAGATTACAATTCATTTTCAAAAAATTTAATCTGTAAATTTCAATTTTCTATAAAATATAATTATAAAATATAATAAAATATAATATTTTAAAGTAATAAGAAACAAGGATTTTGAAATTCAAAAATAGTAAACCTTTCTTAATAAATTCCTATAATAATTAAATATAACTTTCTTGTACTCCATTTTATTTTTACATAAATTATACAAATTATACAATTATTTATTTACAAAAATTATTGAATATAACAAATTTGTATTTCTTATTTAAAAAATTATTCTTATCAATAAATTTTTTTAGTTTTTATTTTGTAAATCAATCATACCATTAAAATATTGTGATTATTAAAAATAAAAATACAATATGGTTATACTGCATTGTCGGTATCATGTAGCCATGTTTTCATTCATTCTATTTCTATCCATTTTTATTTTAAATCTTTAAAAATAATTAAAAACTAAAATTATAAATCTTCATTAATATTTCAAAAATTTTGAAGCGCAAAATAGTTTTTTCATTTTTATAAAATCTTTTTCTACAATATATTATTGTTCGTTAACATCATAAAAATTAAAAAATAAAATTCCTAAATAATAAACCTTGTATTAGAATTTAGGGTAAAATGATGTAATGTTTAAAATATATATTTAATGTATTAAATTATAAAAATGTATGAGTAATAATCGGGTATGAATTCTAATTTATCTACGTTTCTTATTATTTAAAAGAATGTTTATTATAAAGAAAACAAAATGCAAGTAGTAAAATTATTAATTCTTATTCAGAATTCAATTTAAGCAAATATGAATAAATCAATTTGATTATAAAAATTGTTCTTTTAGTAATTGATATAAATCATATACAAAAATTTATTTTTAATCAATATCTCTCTTAATAGTAGATGATAAACATTTTGTACCATTTTTCAGTTTATTGAAGCTGATTTTCTATTTCAATCGCTGCTTTTGATCTAAATTTGATCAGAAGCTTAAATTTAACATAAAATGCAAGTTATCGTTATTTTACTGTCATAAGAAACTGTTGAACAATATTTTCTTAGGTATATAATATAAATTATATACAATTACCTTTCTTCTTATGTTATATACATGTTTTATTTTATAATGTCAAAATGTTTTTGGTTCATCCTTAATTTTTTTAATAGATTACTTTACAGTTCCTTGATATTATTTTTAATTAAATTACATATTTTTAGATCAATTTCTGAATAGAATTGTAATAATAAAAGATATAATCATTAAAATTGAATAATCAAAATATAAAAATTACTGTTCTTCATTTTATATTGTAAAGGCAATTAAATAATACATTATGAATATTAAAATATACAATTAGAGTAAAAAAAAGTTGATAAGATTTTGTTTTTTTGTAATATTATCACAACTTTTATAATTAAAATTATTAATTGTTAATAATTCTTTTAAAATGTTTACAATGTTCAGGTAGCTTGATTTTATTTTGCACATTAATATTGCTTTCTTTCTTAATGTAAATATATGTACCCGATATAATTCACATATTAATGTATGATATTCGCTGTTTAATATACAAAGCAAAATAATATTTAGCAAAAATAAAAGTCATGATAAGTGAGTGATAGCCTGTCCACTTAAATATGCTAATATTAAAATTGGTAATTTTTACAAACTAAGTATCAGTCAGAGTTCTATATTTTATAGTATGAATTTATTTTCTTGATATTGATTAAAGTTCATACAATTTTGAAAAAATATATATAAATATATTTGTGGTAGTAATAATTATTTTTCTTTTCTTTTTAAATATTGTTTAAAAAATACATTTAATTTTTTAGATAAATTAATCTTTACATCAATTTTTAAATTTCTACAAGTAAAACATTAAAAATAATTCAAGATGAAAATATAGCCTATTATAAGTAATTATTCAGGTTTAATTAAACTATATTTTATTTTTAGATAAAATGTCTAAATTTTATTACTATAAAAAAGTAAATATATATATATTGAAATTGTTACTTGACCAGTATATTCGTAAACGGCTAATTATTGTCAAGTGGAAATTTTTTATGAATTTTTAGTGCGATAATTATAACTTAAATAACGTAAAAAAAATAAAAATTTATCATAATTGTTATTATAATACTTAAATTATAGTTAATTTTTATTTCATTTTATTTATTTTTCAAACTACCAAAGTTTAAATAACCTCCTTTTTTACACTCAATATCTTTGTATTATTTTTAAATTATTTTAAACAAATTTAAATGAAGATCAACTTTAATATGTAAATTTTTTATAATATAAACTAAATTTTCAAAATATAAAAATATACTTTATGCTAATGAATAATGATAGTATATATTCTACTTTATTGAAAATGAAATTATTCTTGAATATCATTTACAGTAAACACTATTATATTTTCGATTATTAATTTTATATTTTTATATACAATCTAAGATTAAAAATTGAGATTTTGTATCATTAAAAAATTAAATCATTACTACTAGCATAGTTATCAAAGTTTATTTTTTTATTTTATTTTTTATGTCTATAAAAATCTGAAAGAAAAATCGCTTATATTTCCCTTATTTCCAAGAATTTCTGAGAAAAGTTTTTATGACGGAAATTTTTAGGAATAGATAAAAATTTAAACATAACTTTTATCAAAATTTTATTCAAGATCAAATATTTCTATTTTATAAATTATAATTCAAGGTTTTTTAATTAAATTCGGGTGTTCTGTTATAAATAACATATATTATTTTGACCTTTCGTCTTATATTACATTGTAATAAAAGAAAACGCAAACGAGGTTAAAACTTTTTATACAAATAATTTGTATCTTTTGAAGATTCATAATATTAGTTCATATAATTGAAAATTAGAAGTATGACAGTATTATCAGATTTTTTTTAAATAGAGAAAAATGGTCTCTGTCCACTAAGCAAGTGATGTAAATTCTTTCATTCTAGTATTTTTCAAAATTTTTGTTTAATTTTGTATTAAAAATAAAAAGGATTTATATAGAAAAAAATTGTGTACAATAAAATAATAGATGCAAAGTTGATATTTCACTAAATTACTACTTTCTGTAAAAAAGAATGTTTTATATTATTTATATTTATGCTCTGATTTTTTACATATATTTAGTTCCTAAAATTTTTATGATTATTGCTAAATCACATGAATTTTTAAGATTTTACTATTATTATATTTACTATTATCGATTATTACTAAAGATTCAGTTTTCAAAAAAATAATATAGCAAAAAATAGAATTATAAAGAAATATATATTAGAAAACTGCAATTTCATTGAAATATAAAAAAATTATGTACA
The DNA here is from genome assembly GCA_018907195.1 of Dolichoris vasculosae. Lineage (NCBI taxonomy): Eukaryota > Metazoa > Arthropoda > Insecta > Hymenoptera > Agaonidae > Dolichoris > Dolichoris vasculosae. The sequence goes on along the minus strand of JACCHY010000014.1, from coordinate 2,715,527 downwards.
ATGTATCAAAAATTATTTATTTTATAATAAAAATCAATTTCAGTAGAGTTAAAAACTATATTTCAATAATTTTTAGCATAGAATTTAAAATTTATAAGTGAATAACAGATCTGAAAGTTTATTTCAAATAAATAATTGAAAATATTTTTTGAGTATGAATTTCAAATGATATATAAACGAATGAATTTCAATTTGAAAAATTTTAATGAATCGTCTTTGATAAAATAATAAATTTTTTTATTTTATATAATTGTAAAATTTTATTTTAACGATCTTGTATTTTCACCTTAAAAAAATTAATTTAATTCATTTATTTGAATATACTGTATTCATTAACATGATATTTAATTCAGTCTTAAATCTAATCGCTTACAATAAAAGTTGACCGTAAATAATAACAAATTTTGAATTTAAAATATTTTAGATACGAATACATCATTTATTTGAAAAATAGTTTAATAAATACAAAATTGTTTCTATTATAAATGGTAAATAAGAAGTTATATAGTATAATTGGTACAAATATGTTAATTGTAAAAGTTTATTTTGTACATAATTAGGTACTTAAATTTTTTATTTAGTATTATAATAATAATACTGTATTATATTTTTTATATATAAATAATTTTATATATAATATAATTATTATAAAATATAAATTTTAATAATAATCCTAAAATTAGTATTTGAAATGTAATAATTTTTACAAAAATTGAGTTCTGTATTTATAAAAAATGCAACAAAAGTTTTGTTTAAATAATTTTATCAGTTCATCAATGTATCATATCAATAATTATGATATTATATGATTATGATTTTATTATGCTTATATAAATTCAATAAAAAACGATTATAAATAGTATATATAAAACTAAAGTACTTGTGCATGTGTAATCTCAATGCTTAGAATATTTAATACTAATTTAAATTAAATAAATATATTTTTATTAATAATATTAAATAATAATATTTACGTAATCATTATCATTTTACAGTTAAGCTATAAGCTTTAATATGGAAAGTATAAAATTGTATTATGTTATGTTATGTAAAAATTGCATGAATATTTTTCCTTTGTTCAAAATCGTTATCCTTTTTTTCTGTTTATTTATCAATAATAATTCTTTACTGAACTTGGTTTTTCTGATCTACTTTAAATATTTTAATCCTTTCTCTCTCTCTCTCTCTCTCTTAGTTCATCTTTCTATCATTTACAAACACGCTCATAACGAATGATAGATGTATATTGGTTGTTTTTTGTTTTAACTTATATCTATAATTATATCTATAATATCTATAATTTAATAAAATATCTGTTCAGTCTTAAAATATATCCATTATACATATAAAGAAACTAGTTTGTGTATAAGGAGAATTTATTGTCACCGTTAAAGCTAAAGGAGAAATTGTTAAGCGACATTAATTTTATTTGCGTAATCGAGTGAATCCATTTATAGTTTCTACTCATATATGGTGTATTCATGAATTCTTATAATACTGTTATAAGTAATGATGCATACGTAACATTGGCATTTTTATCTTGATCTATATTTTTTTTATTATTTAATATTTATAAATTTTATAAGTGATGATCAAAACATTTGCTGAGTTATAAATTTACGATATTAAATTCGTATAAAAAACTTTGGTGACAAACATAATCTAATATTATTTGAATATATAAATTCGTAATAATTTTGAAAAATACATCATGTATATAAATTTGCAATAATTACATAAACCTTCTCAAGTTATAATTATTAATAAATAAAATTAGCGTATCTTAAAAAAAAAAATAAATACATTTTATTAAATATATCTATATTGTGTATTAATATATTTATAAAGTTCAGTATAAAATATGAGTATAAAATGTAACGAAAATATTTTTTATTCATATTCCTTTTTTAATAGCATTAAATTTTTCTCCTTGAAGATTTATCCTATTTTAATTAAAACCAAAGATTAGCTACTGAAATTCGACAAATACTAATAATAATATAAAATATAATATTAGGTTACTGTGAAATGACTATATTATCTATTTAAAATATTATATTATTCTGATTTAAAAAATTTTTTTTTATTTAATAAAATTGTATGAATTATATTATAATAATTTTCAATTTTTAATAATTTTAATTTACTCTAGATAATTTTGTTTTAGCTATCATTATGTTCCAATTAGAATTGTATACATTCGATATAAAATATTTATTAATTAATGTTATTTATATTATTAAGAAAAACAGTTAAATTAATTAATTGCTCTGTTTGATCGTTTTTTGTACAAAACTTCAATTTAATTACTAGATATATATCTTTTCTATACAGATTTCGATGATAAAATTTTTATAAAACATTTTGTAAATTATTTGACATATTAATTTATACATCGATCTACAGTATTCGTAGCGATGAATGTAGATGCGTTATATGAAATTTTTTAGAATTACTGCGATAACAAATATAAAACTATTCAGCTCGCATTTCTTGCCTTATTTACGTACTTCTTGCTATGCATTCGACTATACATTAGGTCGTGCACCTCATAGCATAATTTATATGTTTTCGTATTATATTATATAGATTATTTTTTTCAATTTATTTATAGTTATTCGTAACATCTTCATAAACAAACCTTTAAAGTATATATTTCATAGATATTATAATAAAAGGTTTTTATCTAATAAATTTTCAGTTTTTAAATATACTTGAAAAGCAATAATTTTATATACAAATAATATAATTTTTTTTATTAATATTACTTCTGTTGTATTAGAAAAACCTATATTTTATTATTCAATATAAGCGAATATAAGTAATTTCTTAAAATTCTAGTAAATACAGCTTTTTATCAAAAAATTTGCATTTAACTTTATAATAAAATATTAAATAATATGCATACCCATCCACACACCCACACACACGCGCGCGCGTTTATAAAATTGTTGACTAAATTCAACAAATTTATTTCGTTATTTCAAAAGAAATAATTTTTATACATAAATCGATAAATATTTTTTATAATCATGATCTATATTGAAATATTTTATTTTGCTAGATAAAATTACTTTTTTAAAATAAATTTTCTTTATTAAGTGTCATAAGAAGTAAAATAATTATATTATTTTTATATTTAGTATTTAAAAATCTTATTCGAATATTTTCTTAAAATATAATACTTATTTTTTGTTTTTATGAAGAAATTGTAAATACTTTGATGGTTTTATTTGTAAACAGTTTATTTAAATTTTATATTAATATTCATTATAATCTACAGACTTTTATATAAAATGTTTTGATTTTAAATGTAATCATTGTATTAAAAATCATTAACGTAACATTTGTAAACTAACTAGAATTAATTTAAATCCACATATTTAATTGAAGAATAACTGCTTTTATAATCTTATAGTATATAATATTTGAATTTTATGTTAAAAAAGTCATGAAAATTATTACAAAGAATCTACGTAAATTAGAAATATTTATTAAAACATCAAACATTAAGTATTTATTATTATTTTAAACAGTAAGTATTCATTATTTATTTAAAAAATTAAATATAATAATAGATGTTAAGATATATTAAAATTCGAAACAATCAGTGTTGTTTAATAAAATGGTATTTTACATATTTGAATTAAACTACCTTAAAAATAACCAAATCATTAAAACTAAAAAATTTTTAGACACAAATTATAATTGTAAAAATTTTAAGCGTAATAATGAAAGTAAGTTGAATACACAGTAATAATACATAGTATAAATTCAACAAATTTATTGAACTTTATCGAAGTTTCAGACTGCGAACAAAAAAAAGCACGATTTATCACCCATCCCCTCTCGTGCATTAGGAGGATTATCATGCATATAAGTATGAGATGTTTGACTATATCGCATCGTTGCCTTTAATTAGCCTCATGACCTGTTAATCACCAAGGCTGTAAATACGTGATAATGAGAATCTTTACACTGATTTTGTCTTCATTAATATCGACATTTCTATTGCTTTTTATTCGGATAGCGCAAAGTAAACTCATAAACTTTGAATATGTTGGTATAAAATACTAGTAATTTAAAAAGGGTTAAAGAGCATTTATTGCAATTTAAATTTTATATAAATTTATCTATACTCTAATATTTAAATTTCTAGAATAATTAAGAAATTTAATATTCGTTTTTATTTCTTTCACTTATCAAATACAGTAAATTTTATTCGCTATAATATTAAAAATTTTATTTTATTCTATATTGATATAAAAATGTTTAATGTAAAAATTTTCTACTATTATCAACAGAATAAATAAAAAAAACCAAAAAAAGTAGTTGTAGATTTAATATTTATAAAATTAATTGAATAGGTTACTATACGCTATTTTTATGTACTTGGAGTATACAATTTTTTACTGTATCAATATTCTTTATTTTATATAATTATATTTATTGTATATATATATATTTCCACAATTCATTATTTAATATTTTACAGTGTGATATAAATTCATTATAATGTTAAATAAAATACAGTCTTTTTTAACTACTTTTTATTTTTTTACATAAATTAATCTATAAATCATTATTAATTTTTTCATAATGAGTGGTATTAGTCGTTTAATAATAAAAAACTTAGTAATAATAATAAATATTAGAAATTGATTAATAAATTATATTAAGTTTGTGCGCGTGCAAATATACAGAACTAGTTCTAATTTTTCTTTTTCGTTAATATAAATTTTTCTTAAAATATTTTTATAATAATACTAAATATTGGTAAATTATTAAAATACATACGTGATATATTATCTATTATTAAAACTATAAATACAATTTTTTATATTATAGATTATTTCTCTAATTTAAAGTTGCATTTAAAATTTATAATTATATTTTTCTTAATTAAAAAATTATATTTGTCTTTATTTAAAATGTATTTTATTAAACTAATACTATCAATTTAATTTTTTTAAATAATTATATATTTATTAATAATCTATACGTAAGAAAGAAATAGGTATTAAACCAATAAAATATTATTATTTCTAAAACAGTGATGACAATTAATGTTTATGAAAAAGTATATTTAGTATTATTTTTTATTCAATAAAAAAATAAAATAAATATATTAAAATCCATAAATTTTAAGTAGTACTTAATTTAATGTTTTATCAGTAAATATTCTTATTTTGAAAAAGATAGATTAAAATACAGTTTCGTAATCATACATTAAATTAACCAAAAATGAAATTCAGTTATTCCAATCTCTGTTTAGTAAGTTTTATATTAATTTAATATAATAAAAAAATATCAATTAAAAATATTTTTTTTCAATCTATTATCCAAATTTTATAATTAGTTAAAAATTTTCCTCCAGCAATTTTTACAATATTCAGAAGATACATTCAAGTTGGCAATATTTGTTTTGCAAAAAATTTAGAAATTTTTTCTATTCCTTCATTTAATGTTTGTTTTACTAGTTTATTTTACACGTAGACTAAATGACGAATTATCTCACTCACAATTGTATGTTTGCACAAGCAGAGATTACCGGACACAGTCCCGATTGCTAAGTGACACAATTAAAGATAAAAGAAGGTCGATCGCTTTTACCACTACGGCAGTCTAGATACAACCAAAATTTTCCATTACATCTACTAATATTTAGAATTTTATTGTTAAATATGGAATTGTGTCTATTTGTAAAATAATAGTTAGAAAACTTGATTATTTAGCTTACTTTAACAAAAAAATTATATCTGTTAAATAATGTAATTCCTAATACTGAAGATTCAATTCCTAAATTTTTTGGTTTCTTTTATTTAGAAATAAATTATTGAAACTTAATATGAATCTTTAACATAAATGATTGATATGAAGTTTTCAAAATTTTAATTCAGCATGCGTACTAGAATAAAATGTCTTATTTTGTACCTAAACAGTTTTAAAAAATAAATTTTATTTTTAATTCAGTACATCATATCTTTCATTTTAATTTCTAATATTTCGAATCACATGGATTTTTTTATAATAAAATAAAAACTTTTTTAAAAAATAGCGTTGTTTTTTTATATTGAAGAGAAATCTTTATGTCATTTAATTTATATTTTTACTATTTTTTTATTTGGACAATTTTGTTTAGAAAAATTGTTACATAATATATGATTTATAATAAAAATGTATAGATCCTTTCTTAATTTTTAAATATAATTAAGAACAATGGTTTTATTTTTTTAGGATTTACTTTTACTTTTTATTATATTTCTAATGTTTTAAAAATGTATAAATCAATATTTATAGACAATAGTATTAAACATAATCTGATACATGCATCTGAAAATAAGTTTACGAATAAATAATAAATATGCATAATGTTTATAAAAATATGGTGCATTGAAAGAAATTAAGTTAACCCAATTTTCAATATCATAAATAAATAGTTTGATTTTATTTAATAAAAAACACCAAGAATATCTAGTTAATATACATAAAATAAGATGAAAACATACTACATACTTAAATAATTCAAACGTTTTAATTAATCATAAAGAATACATACAAAACAATAATATACAAATAAAACTTAATTTGTTTTAATAAAATCTCTTAAGTCAAATTGCCAAAAAAAATCATATCTTTTATTACATGGTGAATATTTATGAAAGTCAAGATTATAATCATTTACTAAAGTACAAAAAATTTTTTTCAAATTCAATCAAAAGTTAATGGAGACTACAGTTTTGTTTCTTTTGATATTTCTGTGTTATTGTCGATATAAATAAAAGTTATTTGTATGTACTGTAATATTGTCTAGCTTACAAGTGTATATTTGACTTATATTTTTATCAATAATAAATTCGTGTTATCGAAATATATTTATCACATCGTTCACAATTAATACTTTATCAAATATCTGAAATTTACCAAAATTATGCTACTATATACATATACATATATTTATATTTTCTAAAGAATATAGCAAAATTTCGTGAATTGATATAACTATTATCTTAAAAAGTATTTAGAGTCAAGGTATATTTATTTGCTATGGAATTTTTTTTAAGTATTAATCACTGAATATCATTAAACTAATATTGTAAATGAATGTGCGATTATTTACAACCTATAATTATTTTTATTTTTATATCTTATACATTTAATTAATTTATTTTTACAGTAAATAAATATCCAAATTTTTTAAATAATACATTATAAAATATTTTATTAAATATTTTGAATAAAAATAATATAATTCTATAAATGTTATCCTTTAATCTATTAATTCATAATCGAACAATTAATTCTGAAACTTGAAATCATGAATCGTAAATAATTTGCATTATTATCATTATCAATTCTGTTTATATTTATTGTAAGAATATGAATTACTAATAACTTTTGAATAAAAATTTGTATTTGAGAATTTATTACAAATTTCATAAAATAACAAAAATAATTATACATAATTATTTTAAGAAAGAAAATGTTGTACCATAAAATAAAATAAAATAAATATATTTATTTAATTTTTACAAAAACAATAAATTCAATAATAAATACTTTTTATTATTTAATTTTAATTATATATCAATTTTTACTAGATCTGTAATTATATCATAAATAACTTATATAAATATCTAATAATATACAAAGTATATAGTTTAACTTTATTAACAGTATACTCTAATGATATCGATTATATTTTACTCTACATCGACAAAGATTCTTTTTATATTAAATCTTTTAAAGAACCAAGACACTAAATAAGTTAAAATATCTAAAAAACCTAATTTTGTTATATTTCTAAGAGATTATTAACCTATATGCTGTTTTTTCAAATAGTTATTTATCATTAGAATAAAATGAAATTACATTTTATAATTTCAACATTATTATACGTACTTTATCTATAAAAAAAGTATTTGATTTTATAAAATAAATTTTATTAAACTAAAAGAAAATAATTTTAATGATTTATAATAACACTAAAATTTATATGGAATCAATTTAACTGAAAAAATGTTGAAAATTATTTATGAAATTAATTATATAAATATATTACGGTTAGAATTTTCTATACGTTTAAAAGTATGGAAAATCTTTAAAACAAAAAAAAGTAAAAAATTCTTAATCCTAACAAAATTATAATTTTATAAGATATGACTATTTTAAAACTTTCGTTAGTAATTTCGCTTTTACAATAATTGATACACAACTGTTAGTATTTTATAATTATAATATTATTTATAAAATCATTATTAAAAATATCAGCGCAGTTTTTATTAATAATTTTTTTATTATCTTTTCTGAATCATTAGACATATGCAACTATTTAATTGTAAAAATTAGTGCAACATAATACGAAACTATCATGATTACTTTTATTGTAAACTTTTTAAAATAAGAAATTAATTTATTATCATTTAATGTAGAATATATTTTCAATTTATTGTTATAGCTAGTAGGTTTTTAAGTTACTTACAAATATTTTTTATTTTATTCAAGAATATAATATCAATATATATTTTTAATTAAATTTGTATAAAAAGTAAAAAATAAAACGTACCATACATATAATCTACAACAATTTATAAGGAAATTTAATTTACGTTCTATAAATAGATTCTATTACGATAAAATAAATATTTTTCTTGAGGATGAAGTAATGAAAAACTTCACAAAGTTTTATAATTCAACATATCTCATTAATTATATTTGCAACGTAATATTACCAATATTAAATATGAAATAACATTATTGGATGTGATCGTTTTTGTCAAGTCAATTAAAAGTGCAAGTGTAACATTGCGGTATAGTTTTTAATCATGTACTTACCGGCGAAGCATTGTATAATATAATAAAGCGATACGCGTGGAAAGCAGCGAAACATCAAACACGAAGTTTGTAGAAATTTCTCGTGAACAAAAAGTTGTTCACGACAATAAATCTAAATTTAAAACTAAATTTAAAACATATGGGTATTCTTGACTTATTGTTGCGATGTTAAATATGGTGGGATAAAAAGAATGGTATGCGAAAACTATATATTTAAGTTGTTTTGGCAAATCATAGTTTAAAAGGCCAGTTTTAAAATCACGTCTTATTTATATATCGATATCATATTTTAATTTGATATTTTATATAAAGTTTAAATACACTATTAAAACAATGTATTTATTTTTCGAATAAAAAGCCTTTTAGAATTGAGAATTAATTTACTATTAAGGATAATAACTAAATTTTTTCATGTAACAAATTATAATAAGTTTTTTAGTAATTATGTTAAAGTCTCGCAGGGTCTTTGTTTCAAGTTTTAGTTTTAACCGATTTGTTGGTCGTGGCGTTTTTTCATAATATTATACACATAAGTACTGAATATGGACAATAAAAAATTTCTTTTTTTTTATTTCCTCGACCTTTTTTATAAGTATTACGTTGATTATGTATTTGTAAAACTAAGATAAAACGTTAATATTTCTTTTGTTCGTCCCAGAATATCATTAGAATATTTTATATATAACTGCAGGTTTATGTCAGTTATGCTATTGCAAGAGAATATAGAACAACTTATAGGCGTGGAAGTACCTTTTACCTGCTGTAGGTATATATATATTAGTATACATTTTATAAAATTTTAGATAATATTTAGAGACAATGGTCTCTGAATTTTCTTTGATATTAGCACTTTAAAAAAAATTCTCAATTTATAGCGGAAAACGTATTTGAATAAAAATATCTTATTAAAGGTTATGATAAACACCACAATCAGTATTTTAATAAATAATTTTAGATTAAAACATATATAAGTTTATATGTAAAAAATACAGTTTTAAGCTCGTGAAGAGAGTTTTTTATTTTTCAACTTCAACATATTTTAAACCTAATAAATTATTTTATATTACCTCCATTTGTAAATAAATATTAATATGATGATTTTTAAAGCATCATGAAACTGTTAGTCATTCGCGCAATAAAAACTTAAAAAGGGATTACATATAAGAATAAAAAAAAAATTCGTACTAAACTAAAAATATTTAAAGTAGGCAATATGAAAATATTTTGAGTAAAAAATATGAAATTCTATATGCAAGCATATCTTAAATAAACTTTAGTTATACGTTTTAAGATTAAAAAAGTCTGACAATACACATGAGATTTTGTATGTAAATAACGAAACATAAAGCATGTAATAGTGTTTCTCATTTTTAGTAATTTAATCTTAATTAATTATTAATTTTAAGAATTACTTAAATTCGAACAATTATTCACTACTAGTCGAAATGACAAATAGTTTAAAAGTACGAATTTCACATTATGTCAATAACAGAACTTTGCATTATTAACATAGAGAGGTAAGAGGAATAAATAGACGGATTTAAATTGATTATATAATTACGTCACTGAACTAATCATAGTATCATTCGAAAAATATGTTCATGTGATTACGCATATTAAAATATATAGATATTAATACTTAAATTTAAAACTTTTCTAACCTTAATTAATTTCTTTAATGAAATTAATTTTGATATAACTTTATATTTTTTTCATCAAATATAAAAATATAATGCAGTTACTGTTTAGTGTGACTAAATTTCTTTAATATTACAAATGTAAAAGTAATTTTTTTTTATATTAACAGAGTATTTGTATAAATTTATTTTATTTAAATTTGTAAATTATTTTAAAAAATATTTTCATGCTTTTTGAACTATATTCATATAATTAAATATTCATTTATATTTTTGCATAAATATAAGTTACTTATTAAATATATTATAAATCTTTCATTTACAAAATTAGAAAGGAATGCAAGTATTTTATTATTACGAATAAATATGGTGAGATTTATATTCTCCAATATAGACATTTTTTCTTAAATGTTCATAATACTAATAGTCAATATTATTTTTTGTACAAAATTACAAATATATAATTTATCATATATAAATATATTGATATTAAATTCTTTAATGAATACTAACTATTATTTATTAATTTTATTAACATATACTTGTATGAGTTTTTTTATATTGAAAACAAAAACATTTTATTTTGAAATATAGAAACTTCTGTATTAATAGACGTATAATTTTCATATAATTTTTTTATTTTAAATGTTTTTGTTTTACAGTGAAATAAAAGAGATACGAAATTCTTTGATATATATATATATATATATATATATATCACTTAAATAAAATTATAAAATTATTCAAAATGGTATATATATTACACATATAATAAATTTTCGTCTTTATTAAATATGATTTGAATTTAATTACATTCGTTTATTATATCTAAAAAATATAATTAATTATATTTATTAATAACCCAATAAATCTTTATATATACTGATAAATTAAATTGTTTTTTCATTTATTTTTGATATATTATATAATTCTTTAAATTCATAATATAGAATAAAGTGAAACTTAAAATTACAAAAACCTATATTTAGTAATTAAGATTAAGGGAGTAATTTTTATAAAATTATTTCATCTTTCTATTTTTATAAATTTAAGTAATACTGTTGCATTAACTTAGAGTTTATTTTTTTGTATAATAGAGAGATATAATGTTATATGAATTGAAATATCAATAGATATGTAACGAAATGAATCTGGTTTCGGTGGAAAAAATTAGCTTATTAAGGATACATTAAAATATTAAACATATTTATACATACAATTGTATGTACACGTATTTATTTTATGCAAAGTAATGTTTGTTTTTTGAAACGTAGTTAGGGTACATTAATATGCGATTACAATCTTTAATTGTAATAAGTATTGCTGATACAATTTAATTAATAAATATTCGAATTTTCCGAGTAATTTTAAATAGATTTTATTTTATTAACTTTTTAATGTGTAAGAACAAAATTTATGAGTTAAAAAATTTGAACTATACAAAAAATATATATAAAATATATATAATTGTTAAATAAATATTTATAAATTAATGTACCTTAGTTTTAAATTTCTTTTCTATTAAATTTTACTCTCAAAATTTTCAGTTATACAAGTATAGTAAGATATTGAAAAAAAATTATGTCTTACTTTCATGTAAGTAGGACAAAGAACTAACTTGATTCCTATTGTATCGTGCATTTTAATTAAAAGAGTGCCGTACATCTAATAAAATTGTTATTTGTATTTTTAATGTTTTAGCGTCTATGCTATTATCAAATGATCAGTTAGATTTATATGATTAATACTATTTGTGATGAAGCACGAATATTATTTTGAAAACATTATGTAGAAATTTTTAAAGAATTTATTTATTACGAAATTTTATTGTAAAAATTAAATTCTGAAAAAAATATGTATCAATTCATTGTAAATTATGTACTATTGTAGATATATTTTATTTATTGATAATAATGTTTTTGAATATCAATGTGTTGGTTATCAAGTAACCTTCTAGCAACTCATAGAAAAAGTATAAAAATTTTATCATTTAAAAATCGTAATCCTAAACGTGCATATATGTATCGCGATTTTATTGTATGGAATTCGATATTTCAATTTCGTTACTCTGGCGGAGATTATAGTTTAACCACTGATTTATAATTTTACCTATGTACATATAACAAAAATTATTGTGGATATGAATTTTGTTTACTTCAAACCTTTAGATTGATAATCTTTATTAATATTATTTTATTCGAATTTGAAATGAAACTATATTTTCTATGAGTTAATTCATCGAAGTATAAAATATAAAATTTTTAATATATATCATAATAACAGTTACTAATCTTGTTAAATATATTAAATAGTAGCCAAATAACATTACAGATTGAAAATTAAACTCAAAACCTGTTCTACATTCTGATAATGTTTTTGTAATAATTTCTGATTAATTTGAGTTATCATTATCTATGCGTATATTTATTTCTATTCATAATCACACCACGAAGAAAAATCTCGTGTCAACATTTAGTATATTACAATATTATATTGTATAATTATATTAGATAATATAAATTATAGATAGATAAATCTAATTCTTTTAAAGTTTTTTTTTATTTTACACACACGGATAAACAAATATACATTCATTTAATTGATTCACTAGTTTTGTAGTGGTTAACCTTAAAAATTTCTTTATACTATGCTTAATATATGATTCAATATAATTCAACTGTATTACGCTAATAACAATCAAAATTCAGATAACAATTTTTACAAGACGCAAAGAAATTGTAAAATATTTAAAAAATTTTATAAAAATATAATTATTTTTCTTTTATGAAATTAAATATGTATTTCTCAATGTACTTTAATTTATTAATTTAAATAATATTTATTTATTTAAACCCAATATATTGTTTTTTTTACAATCATAATAAACCAATGATTTATATAACATATTGCTTATTACTAATACGCTGTCGTATATAGCGAACGCAGTCTTAAAGTTCATATATTTTTTTTTAATCAATATTTTCTTTTTCTTTTTTTTGTTTATAAAAATTTGTTATGAGAGAACAAATTATTTGGTAACATTTTTTTTACAGTTTTAATTATATACAGAAAATGGGTAATCTAAATAACTATATATTTTATTTCTTTTATGATTTTTTACGTGCATGGTTGGGTGTGAGAGGGGAATCAGGAATATGGGAAATTAGAAATTTATATTTGTTTACATTTATTTATATTTGAATATATTCAATTATTAAAAATTTAAATATATTTAAGATTTAATTACGAAGTCGTTTAATTTATAAGTTTTATTTTTTTAACTATATAATTATCAATTAATTTTAGTTGGTTATATGTTTATTGATATAGTTATGCAAGCTACCAATATTTTTTCATATTTTTTCGGTGTTTCCCTTTTTTATCTCTTTGTGATATATCCATATTGTATCTTCATAAAAATTGTTTATTATTGCTAGTTAATTTTGCTTCATAATTTATTTTTGTATTAAGTCTTTTTCTATTTGAGTTTAATAATTAGTGTGTTGTTTTTATCTTATAGATCTTGATTATTATCTAGAAATGTAAATGTTTCTGAAGGGATAAATTCTGTTTTTAAACATTTTTAGAAATATTTTGAATTTGAGTATATGGTAATGGAAATTAAACTATTTTCTTTTATGTGGTGTTATTTTGCATAATGATTCTTATTTAATTTTAGTAGATAGCAATTCTTTATAGATTTGCCTTGTATAATATTTTTTACTTATTTTTTATAAGAGCTCGCTTCAGTTCTGTACAAACTAAGTCAGGCTCTTATATATTTTCTTTTGAGAATATTTTTATTTCTTATTTTTTTCATTTGGTGTACCGTTTGGATTGATCTGATCATAAAACTTTTATTCTACTATTTGCTTATATGCTTTGAATAAAATAATTTTTTGATGGTTTTACCGGATACATAAATTATTAAATCATCTGCAAAAGATATCGATTGTTTTTGTAATGATTTGCTAAGATGAAATATTTGATGAATATCAATATAGTATATATTAAAGAGTTTTATTAAAATAGTTTTTATTTAAAATTGGTATATTCAATATGATTAATTGTATGAAAGTATATGAAAAATAATTAGTTTATTATAATTTTTAGATGACATGTAGGAATTTTTCTTGTATTTATTTTAGAATTATGTAAAATTGATGGTATTTCGTAGCTACCATTATTTTCTTTTACGAAGCGCCTTCGTACAGTCCACTCGATATTCTGAGTATTAAGGATAGAAAAAATATAGTCTATTCGTTGGCACTGAAAAATATAGCAAAGTTACCGCTGTAGATAATTTTGTAGTATTACAGTAAAATAACATAAAAGTTATGAAATATCCATAGTATAATATTAATATTATGTTATCAATCGGTATTTTTAAGAACGTCACCAGATTCTCGATGAACTATACATACCATATTTTTATTTTATTCATATGATTTATGTGTATTTCTTCAAAGGAAAATTCTTAGAATACATAAATTTTATATAAACGTATATTTTTTATACATTCATTAAAAAATTTTATATTTATAATTTAAAAGAACAAATAAATATAATATTATAAAAAAAAATAATTTCAGTTGAAACATATATAAATCTTTATATTATTCGTTTATATTATTGTATATATATATACATATATATATATATAAAGTTTGAACAAAGATTATTTTTTTGACCTAAGTTGAAGCTTTGAAAATTAAAATGTAAAACTTATATGTAAGGAGACACTTGTTATGCTTAACAATATCATTAAACCATCAATATTTACGAATCGGATGAAACCCGAATCCTTAACATACGCAAACCAACATTTGTGCATATTAGAAAGCATGCATAGATGGCGAATATATGTGAATCCGATTCAAAACTGACCTAAAAAATAAAAAGGGGTGTCTATACTCGACGAAAACAGAAGGCTTCCTCATCGAATACCAAATTTTACACTGCTCCTCGGCACATTATATAGATACGCTGAGATGTACAGAATTCGTCTTATTTATATATATCTTTCTCTACTCCTGTTATTTAAATTTGCAAGAATTCCTATCCCACAACCAACCGAGACGCGTAATTTTAAGTCACCGGTTAAATTTAAACATGATTCAAACATAGGTACTACGATCAAAAATCTAGGCCGTACAGTAACGTTGAAATCGTAGCTACCACGGGATGAGATTTCCTCGCAAATCCAACTATTGGTATACAATTGTCGACTAAAATTATATTTATTTTTGAAGAAACTATAAGTTTTATTGTATAAATATTAAGATACTTTAAAACCTGTAAATCTTGAAATAAATAATAATTATCTTCAAACTAATTATAGCCGAATTTTAAATAGTAACTTCGTTAGATTAACTCTATTTATCAATATTATTGTACTGATTTTTTAGATCTTGGAAGAACAAATTTCTATTACAAAATTGAAAATACTTTAATTTTTTTTATAAATGGTTTCATTCTTAATACAAAAGTACATAAACTCGGATACTTACATTAATTATCTATTCATGTATTACAATCATATTATTATTCTTGGAAATACATTATAATTATTTTATTGAAATATAAGAACTTTTTATATTAAGAAATCAATCTTTTGAAATTTTTGGAATAAAAAATACATTTGATTATATATTTTCTGTTTTTAAATACGCTCATACAATTATTGTGACAAATATCAAATATATAATCATTTTATTTTGGTTTCAAAATTTTAGCTTAGGATATTAATTCAGAATTTAAAAAATATGATTAAACTAAATTCAGTTAACAATTCTTAAAAGTTATGAAGTATTATATATTAAATAAATCCCTTTAAAATAAAATGTATAATAATATTTTCTATTGCATTATATATATGAAATCTTCATTAAATATAAAACTTATTACACATGTACGAAGGATTTTTATTGTATTTAATATTTATTAACGCTAATTTTGTTTAGTATCAAAAATATAACATCTAAATAATCAATTTACCGTGAATTATTATATTTAGCATGATATAGAATAAAATAAATAGTTTTATTATTAATTGAAAGTATATTAAAGGGATATTAATTATAAAGTAAAAAATGATTATTGTAAAGGATTTTTATCAGATAAATAAGTTACTAGTTTTGATAGTACATGATTTAATAATAATAATTTATTTATTAATATAAGTTATACATTGAAGATTCAGTGACTTGGTATTGAAATTAGTGTTCAGAAAATAGCACGGACTTTAATTGATTAATTAGTCTTCTGATTAGTAAAAGATAATAAATGTTTAAAGAATTTATTAACAATTTTAATAGTTTTTCATTTATAAAAAAAGAAAATATAACATTTTTAATCTAAAAACTGTGATTAATATTACTTCATGAAGTAGAAATTATTCTTAAAAATTTTTACTTATATAATAATACTTAAACAGAATGAATACTATTCATATCGTTCATGAAATAAAATGATAAATATTTAAAATATGTATAATAAAATATGTACATTCATAAAATATAAAACATTTTAATAATAGTTATAAGAAAATAAAATATAATTACATATATTAAAATAATTTTGTTAATAACATAATAATTCTTAGTTTATTAAAATTATGTTTCAAATTCATTTTTAAATATTAATTTTTTAAATAATTTTAGCGGATATAAAATTTCATAAATCTCTGTATTAAAAAGAATTAAATATAAAGATTTTTATTAATTACAATTTATTTACTTAAAGATATATTGATTAAACATCAAACTTTTTTGTGGTTAATAAACAAAAATAATTAAAAACCTATTCATATTTCTTCAATATATATACATTTTATTAAGGATATTATTTATTATAAAAATATTATTTTAAAAATGTTTAATTATAAAAATTTAAAAATAAAAGTAATATTTACATCATCTAAAAACATCGTATATTATTTTTATAGTTACAGCTCTGTATTTTAACATTAAATAAATATCATAATTTCAATATTATTCAAAATTAAATACAAAAATTTGTAATCATAATATAAAATAACAAATTTAAAGTATAAATGAATATAATACCAATATGTTAATGCTGATAAATATATAATTTCACATCCTTTATTTTGAAAAATAAAATATCCAAAATTATAAACATATCCCTTATTAAATAAATACCTATGCGCAATTTTAGCTCTAAATTTATGCTCATCTATAGTTTTATTATTTCATAACTATAAAAGATACCTATTTCTTATATTGAACTACTATTTCGAAACAGGTCAATTTTGCTGACATCGTAATGAGAAAGGATTTTCATTTAGTTTAATATCGTTCCAGTTTAACCCTTTATTTCATCTTAGGTTTTCTTCACTTGTTGATTTTATTTTCAATATTGTTTAAATATTTCTTTCGACTTATCTTTTCATTCTCATTTAAAAGCAAAAATTAATTGAGGCTGGTTTCAATTTTATTTATCTAATAAAATATCTAAAATAAATAATTTTAGTACATATATATACATATAAATTTTAGAATTCTATATTTAAAAATTTATATTCATTGTAAGATAACTTTAGAATATACAAAAATCATGATTAATATAATGTATAAAATGTTATTCTACATAAATACTTATGTAATCATAAGTACTTACGTAATCATAAGCTACTTGATTTAAGTTTAGTAATTAAAAATAATTTCTATACCAATTGTTCTATATAATTTTAAAAGGATAATTTATGCAAATATTTTTTTATATGTTGAAATTTCAAAATAAATTCTGATGAATATCATTAAAAATATATTTTAACTTTAATATTATTGAAGGAATACATTAATGTATATTTTATTTTAATTTAATACAAAAAATTATTTTTTTATGAAAAGATCGGAATATTAACAATAAATTAATTTATTGCTGTATTAAAAATAGATTATATACATTTTTTAAAACAAAAAATAAATTTATAAAAATATGAAAAAAATGTTTATTATTTTATTATTTACACAACAATATGAGTATTATAAAATATATATACAGACATGTTCTTGTATAGCATACTTTCTTCTATCTTGAAAAAATTTCTTATTCCTACATTAATTTTATTGTTTAAAATATATTTCATTATTTAAGCTTCCTTAAATTAACTCTTACTTAAAAAATAATTTTTACATAATGCAGTTGTTATACATTATTATTAAACATAGTCGGAGCAAAAATTTTATATAGTTATAAAATTAAAATGAAATGAAGGTGGAAATATACAAAGAGATTGGAAAAAAACTTTAGGGAGCTTGGCAAAAGTGGTAAATTATGATGAATTTTAAAGAAAGTAATATTTATAATTCAAAAGAATAATGTAATTTTATAAAATTATAATTAGTAAAGCTCTTGTGTTCATCATAATCATTATGAAACGTTTTCAATAATTTAAATATGTTTAAAAAAGCAGATTATATAATCTACATATTTTTATGCTTGGAATTATAAATCACACATCTGAAAATTAGATCTTTTATACAGAAAGTATATTTTATTTAAAAAATTTAGAATTTTTGAAAAGTATTTTATTTACATTATCATCTATGTTTATAAGTATAGATTATTTAATTCAACATAAATTGTTTATTCGACAAAATTAATATATTTATTAGAATCAGTCGTGTATAAAAATATTTCATTAATTTTGTGTTTCTTTAAAATCAATTGTTACTTTTTTATTATTCAACGAATAAGAGGTTCTACATTACTCATAATATTGATTTTAAAAAATTAATCATACCGATCAGATTTTTGATCTAATTATATAATTTTTTGAAGTTTAATCTACCTGATAAATTTGAATAGTAAAAAGAAGAGATTATAAAATAGAGTTACATATCTAAATAATTATAAGGGATTATTACATACGTATTAAAGGGTATTAGGATCGATAGATTCTAACTTACTTCTTACTTTTATTTTCAGTAATTAAACTTGCATATCAAATAATATATAATAATTATTTAATATTATTTCTTCATTTTATTTTCAAAATTATTTTATATTTGCAATAATTTTTTATTAAAATGGAACTATAAATTTAATTAAAATATAGAAAATATTTTTTAAAATATTTATTTAAATTAAATTTAAATTTCTAGATTTTATACAATCATTTATATCATTTTTAATTGTTTTTAAAGAAAAACATTATTTTTACCAAAAAAATTTCTTTTTATAAGAATTTTTAAGTATATTATGTTCTTAGTATTTCTTTGAAATAGTTATACGTTTCATTATTTACAATCATGAATTTTACTTCAATTTTTATAGATTTGTAAAATTTCCTTCTTTATAAATTCTATTATAAATTTTTAATTTTATTTTATTTGTATTATATTTATAATTTACTGTATAAGATATGTGTATAAAATATATGTAAATCGTTTAAAAAAAATTTTATAATTTCATAATTTATTAACTGTATTAATACGTAGAAAAATATTATTGGTAATATCAGTATCAATGCTAAGTTTATTTGCTAAAAAATTTAAGATAATATTTCGAAAAGATAATTCTTCAAGTAAATTGTACTTTAAGGACTATAACATAAATTATATACAGTTGCAATGCGGTTCATTTATTGCTGCTGCAAGAATTTTGGCTTTTCTAGAAATTCTAAATTGTAATTCTCCCTTTCTCTTTCTTTCTCCCGCTCAATATATTTTATGTCCCCTTTGGTACTATTTTCTTTCTACTATTTTTCTTATCCTTTTCTTTCACATGTGTTATAGTAAGTATATCTACAAATAAGAGTCGAAAACAAAAAAGGACCTTCACTGAGGTACTCCAACTTGATCCAGAAAAAGAAAAACGGGGCGCACAAGTAATAAAACAGAAAACAATAGAAACTATTGCTCGAAGCTATATGTAACAAGAGTACCTTTATTTACTCATTCGACATTTTTAAAAATAGAAATAAACTATTATTTTTATATCTATAGGTTATTTATCTATCATACTTTGTATTTCAGATTTTATTGAGTTTAAAAAACGAGATATTTTTATCAAACTTCCGCATTTACCTTATTTATAGATTCTAAATCAAACCAAGTGAGAAACTGCGGTGCTCTTAAATTATTTGCTCAAATGCAAATAATGAATTAATGATTCGTCAATAATTATATAAAATCTAAATTCTACTGATGTACATATGTAATGCATTTAAAAATGATTTATTTTATCAATCTTTAATCGTAGTTGGTCACTAATTGATCCTTAACATTCTAAAAGTATATAAAATATATATAGATAATAATATTTAATTATTATTTATACTTTTATAAATAATCAGACTAAAAGAAACACATGTATTGTAGCTGTATTACCGCACATATTATTTTATAATATGTATTTATTGTTCTTTTTTAAAATACATATATTTGAAACTTAACTACGAATAATTTTTATGGTATTGTTTTTTTAATAAAATTAAAGAAATTTTCAAATCTTAATAACCATTAGTTACAGAAAATATTAAATCAAAGAAATGTTAAAATAATTTATGCTACAAAAATACAATAAAACTTTTCAATTTATGTTAAATTTTTAGGAAACTTGGTGCAGAAGATGGTGGAATATTTCACAAAAAG
The DNA here is from genome assembly GCA_018907195.1 of Dolichoris vasculosae. Taxonomy (NCBI): domain Eukaryota; kingdom Metazoa; phylum Arthropoda; class Insecta; order Hymenoptera; family Agaonidae; genus Dolichoris; species Dolichoris vasculosae. The sequence goes on along the minus strand of JACCHY010000014.1, from coordinate 2,694,433 downwards.
TTTTATCAACAAGTACCACAATCTTCGCTCCTAGTTTGAGTTCAATAGTTCCAAAAGAACAACAGCACTATAAAGAGACAACAGAAAAAAAAGATACGCGGAAATCAAAGGAAGGACAAGATTCAAAAGCTACAAAAAGTCCGAAGGAATCGAAAAAGCACGCTAAAGAAAAGGTTGCATCAACAGTACCTACAGGTAATAAAAATGGTTGAATAACTTATGGAGAAAAGTAAAAATAAAAATTTTTATTTAACTATAAATATACCATCATATTGACAATATAACTTAAAAACTAAAAAATATATCTCTTACTTTTACATTGATACATTTTTGATAAAGAGTGTAATAAAGAAATTCATTTATCAATCCTTAAAAACATTATACTAACACAAATTAATAAGTTTTTACTAAACACTAAAAATAATCTTATAAAATATCAACTATTAACATCCTTGATTCAATATTATCATAAAATTTAGAATGAACAAAATTCTATTCTTAGTCTATTAGTGCTAAGGTTAGAATGCAAAAATAATAACAATAACAATATGACGAGAAAAATATCGATCAACAACAAAGTATAATGCAAAAGTAATTGAAATTTATCCGAAAAGAATCGATCTTCGAAGAAATATCGAAGGAATGCGGGGACATCCATAATTCGGGTAAAATTGTATGAGTAATCTCGTAGTTTTGAGCTCGGAAAAGCGAGTTTGAAACCAAAGCCTGCTTGAGGAGTTCTTCTCGCGACGGTGCCTCATGCTAGCTCCAAGTGGGCCGTCATGGGGGAGAATTTCTCAAAAAAGAATGTGAAAATTTCACACTGAAATAATAAAGTAATAGAATCACGAGGAAAAATGTTTATATATAAAAAATAATTAAAGTGATGCGAATTATTCGGTAAAATACAGAATGGGGTTCGCTGGGACGACATACGAGACAGACTTCCACCGGTAACGAGATAAAGTAACGCTGGGCCTAGTGGGCAACGTACGAGCTAGATTGCGGATGGGCGGAAAACATCACCAATTGATCGTATGGACGGTTCGTATCCACTGAAAAGGGAGAACTTGCTAACTCAGACAAACATCATACAATATGACACCAGTAGTCATAAATTAAAAGACATCTGTTTGAGTAGCAAACAACTTATTCGTTTGGGATAGGTGAGGATATGTTCATTAAATTCATGGAACAGACGGACGGCCTTCCTGTCAGTAGATAAAGGGGAGAAACGGCCAACTTAGTGAAAAAGTGAAGTTGTAAGACAACAGATGTCGCAGACGCGAAAATGCATGGAGGTGTCTGGTGTCGGACTCACCTACTGAAGATGGAGGGGAGTCACGAGCACATGGAACTAGAGAAAGATCGAGAAGGTTCGGAACTAACACGATAATCCATAAATATCTTATGGAAGTTTGATATTTTCCAAAAAGAAACACGAAATGAATTGCAAATAAATAATTGAGAAAAGATTCATAAAAAAATCAAGTGAAGGTCGTGATATAACAGAAAAATTAACAAACGATGGAAAATTTTATTGTCGAAAATTCTTGAAAAAACAATAGAAAAAAAATCGAGTCACGGAGAGAGAAACCGATGATATAAATACGGGAGCAAAGCGGAAAGCGACAGATTTAACCGAGTAATCACTCAGATAAGACTTATCGAAATTTTTTAAAAACTTCGAAAAATATTGTAAAACAACCCTATTATTTATAAATCCTTACATCGAAAAAATATTCTATTTAAGCTATCATCTGTAAAAAATATATATAAAGAGGAATTATAAGAAGATAATATAAAGACATTTATATTAATACAAAGGAGAATAAATTTTATTTTAAAACGATAACGATAAGTATTTTAATTTGATCCCTAACAATTAGTTTAGAAAGTGTTTTTAATGGCCTGATATCTTTTTTATTAGTACTTTATTTGTAAGAGTTAAGTTTAAATTCTATAATTTATTTACATTACCAATTTCTATAAGAATCAATTTTCAAAAAATATAAGATTAAATAGTCTTTTTCAAAGACATACATGTTTTATTTAATTTATTTATATATTATGTTAATATTTATATTTATAAATCAAATTTTATTTATATAAAGTCATAAAAAAATTTAATAAAGCAATGAACAAATTAAAACTTTTTAACTGTTTTATTAAACAATACAAAATTACAATATAAAAAGTTATTACAAATAGATAGTTTTTACATATATAAAACTTATAAACTTATTTATCTTTAAAAATAAAATATAATTTTTTTATCATCTGTGAATATCTTTCTTTTATAGAAAGTTTACAGTTGACAATCTTTTTTTTAATAACATATAATTTCTATATTACAGACTTTCATCATATTTTAATACTTTTGTTAATAACATAAGCGTATAACAAAATAATTGTTTTGAAAATATTTTTTACAATTTGACTCTTTAATTAAATAGAGCTAAAACTAAATTTTCTTATTCTATTATATATGTATATAAAAATTATTTAAAATTTAAATTTTAAATATTTAATCCATTAATACTATCTTCAAGAACTTCATATTCTTCGAATTCCATTTTTTCAAAGTCTAATGTTCTCTTCCAAATATTTTCATTTATTTGCCACCTTGTTAAAGCACTTGTAAATTTGTTTGTTGAAGTACAATCATCTAACTTACCAACTTTAAATTGTGCTTTATGTGTTTTATTTTCCTCTTTTTTTGGTTCTAATCCAATAACAACTGGAAGTTCCCGTTTCTCTTCTTTAGGTTTGATTTTAATATTAATTTCATTTACATCTTTTTGTTCTATCGATGTTATCTCTATACTTGGCGCCTCATCAATCGTATAATGCCTCAAATCAATAACTTTATTTTGATTTTCATCTAATTTATATTTATTTCTAATTTTGTCTATACGTCCAGTAAGTTCGAGTCTGCTATCACACGAATTACTCTTTATTAGACGAAACTTAATATAATTTAACGATTTATTGCATTCTTTTGATGTTTTACAAACCATTGGACAAATTAAAGGGCGATTATAAGTATTAATAACTTTTCCACCATAATAAGTAACCGATGTTCCATATTCTCGAATTTTTTTAAGTACATCTTGCGATACATAATGATGTCCTTCACATCGTTCATCATTTCCATCGTCTCCATCATCGTCATGACAATACAATTCTTCGTCTTCAGATGAAATGCAAGGGAGCGCGCTACCAGCATCTGTATCTGGATAATCACTGGAAACACCTGAACTTACACTTCCAGTATCCCAATTATACAACTGTCGTTGATGGTATTTATTAGCTTTACTTTTAGAAGAATTTGAATTACTGGGAGATGTGTGCCCGCTTTTATTTTCAAATGATTGCACAATTGTTTTAGTTTTCGACGCATTTCTAATATTATCTATGTTATCTTTAAGTTCAGGATTAACTGATATAGGTGACGATGATTTATCCAAATTTTCAAACATTTTTCGAAGATCCTTCGCCTGGCTGGAGCAACTAGATCTGATTGTCAGATCAAAAATTAAAAATGTTTAATTATAAGCACATATTTACAAGTGCAGTTATTATGATAGGTATTAATGCACTTATTTAATAATAATCATATATAAAATGAATTATGTTAAAGATTAACATAAATACCTGGCCGATTTAGCTGCTTTTTCAAATCCAGTTTCATACGATCCATTTTCTATCGTTCTTAAATCTTTCATGCTTATGCTATTTCTCGTATTATAATTCCTAGTTATTTTTGAATTTATTTTTAATTTTCTCTTCATCGTCTCCTCAAACATGTTTCTCACGTTTTTAACAGTATCTGGATCAGGTAATTCATCATCGTTCAGTTCACGGTTTACTCTAATTGGTTGATAGAAAAAGTGTTTGCGCAGTGAAGATTGTCTAGGTGCTTTTGTAAGATGATTTTTAACTGAATTTTCTTTTTCTTCATTTAATTTCTGTAGTTCTACATCATCGATTTTTCCAATCAACAATTGTGATGATTTGATAATAGATGAAGATTTAGATTTAGTTTCGTTAAATGAAGACTTACGCTCTACTTCAGCCCTAACTGGTTCAATAATAATAACATTTTTGTCCAGTAATAAATCTTGGAAGGAGTATTCGCGTAGGTATTGCATCAATTCGTCATAATTGCCATCATTTTTAGAATTATTAAAAATATTTTTACTGAACACCTTTGATTTTATAATTTTATAACGCACGTGATCGAATTCAGGTTCATCAGAAGCTTGAGATTCTATAGAATCGATACAACTTTGTGACCTTGTTAAGTTTGTAGAATTATATTCATTCTTGGTATTTGAATCGGTGACTTTATTAATACATGTATTAAATTTTTTTTTATCGCTATATTTTTCATTTAGTATATTTATATTTTCATCTATAGATAATCTTCTAATATCACTGTCAATCTCAGATCCGAAACCTAAGTCTGAGCTTTCAGATCTAGCTTCAAATTCTAAACTACCCTTAAAAACATTACATCTTTTATTAAGAGTACTTGAATTTTCTTCTACAGATCTATCGAATCCTACTTCATTATGTTGGTTTAATGATAAGTCCTTATCAATACTCTTTTTTTCGAAAAAATTCCTTGTATTTTCAACACTTGACATTGTAGTTTTCGTATCAAAATCACTGTTAATTATAATTTTGGTTTCGTAAATACGATCGTTCATTCTATCTGATTTATTTAGACGTTTAAAAGACTCTTGACTAGTTGCAATATTTTCATAAATAAAATCTGTACAGGTTATATCGTTATTACAAGATTTCACGTCAAGATCAATTAATTTTATTGAGTTATATATTTTTGGTTTTGTAATATCGTTATCGATGATTTTCAGTATCTGTGGTCTTCGAGACATTTCTTCTGTTTCTTTGATATCTGATATTAAAAGTGAACTCTTTTTAATAGTTTCCTTTATTTTAATTTTTTTGTTAATATTTTGATTTTTTTCTAAATACAAATTTGCGATTTCTTGATCTTTATGACTCAATTTATTCTGTTTATTTAAGTAAGTGTCTTCTTTTTTTACCCTTACTTGACTCAATTCAGCTGTAGACTTCGATTGCGGACTATCTCTCTTATTAAGTCCATCGAATCTGCTATCAATAATATCAGAAGTGCATATGAACTGATGTTTTTCTTTTGCTAATTTGTTAAATGATATGATGTTTTTCTCTATTGCAGACTTCTTGGTTTGTATTTTCAAAATATCTAAATTTTCATGACTCCTTTTATTTTGCTTATCACTATTGATCTTTAATGGAAATTCTTCAATTTCAGTAATCGAGATTCCACCTTTGGACATAGAACATTTATCGCTATTATTATCACTATCTTTCGTTACGACAGAAAGAACAGTGGAGTGTGATTTAAACTTTTGATTTGGACAAACTTTACTGCTTCTTTCCAAAATAACACTATTATTTTTCGAATTTGGTTCATCGATTTCTAAGCGAACGTTTGATAATGGTAAAAGATTTAAAATATCAAAGTACTCGAGTTCATCACTATCGTTTTCACATAAAATGCTGTCCAAACTTCGGTGTTCTTTTCGTTTACGTTTTACCTGAAATAGACATTGTTTGTATTATTATCGAGGTTATGTTTTATTATAAATATAAATTATAATAAGAAATAGTCACATTAATTACACCGCAACCAAAATTTATGTAATAAATTATGGAAAAAACTGAATTAACTTAATGATTGTTATTGTCTAAACATATATTTCTTAAAATAGATTTAATTCAAATAAATATATTTTTAAACTGGACTAGATAAAATTAAATATTAAATCAGATAGTCCTTACATAAAATCTTTAAAGGAATAATTAAATTTCGTTTTCAATTTATTTACATAAATTTAAATTATTCTTTTATTCAACTAAAAAAACATAATTTAGAGTATAAAATAGAGAATATTTAGAAATAATATATAAATCTGAATTAATCAAAATTTTAATTCATCTCTATAACTTTCTTTTGAATATTAATTTATTTAAGCAGAAAAATTTAAGCAGACCAAAAATTTCTATATTAGAAAATATATAAGCGTGTATATGAAAAACTGTTATCGCAATAAAATATATCATATTTCATTTATCAAATTAATTAATTAAATATTATAAACATTTTTTAAATTTAGTTTTAAAAATTTAAATGTCTTCAAAATAATGACAAAAATTATAATTACTTTTTATTTATTTAAAATAAAATTCTAGCTCGTATTAAAAAATAAAATTATTAATGGTGTTTATTTAACTAATAAATTTTATTTTTATAAGTTATAAAATGATGTGTAATGTATTAAGGATGTATTAAAGAAATATATGTAAATAAGATAGTGTAATAAAGTATTATAATAAAGTAAATTTAGTCACAAAATTTTAATCATATTAATACTAGCAACAAAAAGGCACTAGAATTTTATAAAAAATAATATTTAGTTATCCAAAACAATACGTACATATAAATGTGCCCAAAAGAAAAATCAATCATTCATCAATCATTTTGTAAAAAAAAAATGGAATATTTAATTTTAGTTAAAGTTGAATTGAAAAAATAATGAACATTGAATAAAAAATCTACCTTGGAATAATAGTATTTAAGAAACAGAAATGAATATAATTAAAATTTTAAATTACCTGCGTATAAATACAGTCAAGACTGCGGTTTTCCTCAGCGGGCCAGTAGTTGTTTTCGACGATATCAACAAAGCCACCCACGCTGTTAAGGTCTTGGACGCTACGATATCGCCTCGGTGACTTCGGCCACTCGAGGATGTTGAGTCTGCCAGAAGATTCCGTGATCGGTCTGCAGGTCGCGGTCACAGGTGCCTGGGTGTTCGACAGCGGGTGGGGAAGCGATTCCAAGGGTGGTGGCAGCGAGTACAGGCCACACACGGAGCGAGTCTGACTGACTCGAGCCGATACTTCGCTGAACCTCTCGTACGAATCGGTTAAGTGCTGCTGACTCTTGCACAGTCTATTATCAACAAAGAAATTTAAATATTCTTTCTTGTTGCCTTTAGAGATTGCATTTAGAGAATGCATTTAGAGATTACTTGTGAATGATACTTTTAATATTAATATAATATAATATTGCATTAGAATTGATTTTTCATACGCGAATAATTTAATGAACCGAGTTGAGAATTTTTAAATAGTTTTAGGTCCAAAAATTTTTGCTGAATTTAAAATTCTTGTAGCTACAATTTAGTTCATAATATCGAAACTGTGTGATTTCTACAGTAACGAATATTTCTTCACTATTTACAATTAGCATTTTACACTTCTAATTGTTAGAAGGGTATGTATCAAGCCCATTATATTTCTTCAAGCTGGGATATTTTCTTCCGTATATGTATTAGTTCTGTTCACAATTTCAATTATTCTCATTTTCGCAATTAAAATAAAAACTTTAAGAATATTAAATTTCAAAATACAAATTCATTTTAATGCATGCTTTTAATATTCAAATTAATTTTTAGAAGTAATAAAATGTATAATTATCGTATAAATTTTATTTAAAAATTCATAGTTTTTAAAAATAAAAAATTGTTTTAAAGATAAAATTACATTAAATATTAAATATTGAATTAATTAATTTAAATTATTTACAAATTTGTATGAAAATCAATAACGTGCATTTATATGATTTTTAATGTTATGTTGTTTTCACTCAATTAATAAAATATTTAAGCAGATGCTAAATTCTTTTTATTCAAAATTAGTTTAAAGCTATCAAGTAAACGTTCGAATGAGAAATATTCTATTTTTTAAATTTCAAGGCTTTTTCAAATGAAATTAAATTTTAATCAGAGAAAGTAGAATTACATATTAATGATACTAATATAATTTAGGATTTATTTAAGAATTTATAATTTAAAGAATTTTTAAATTAATTTATATTTAAATTGTTAAATAAATATAATATTTAAAAATAAAAGTTTTATTAAATATAATTTATCGTCTTGTATAATTATTTTTAATAGAAGTTTATTTAAAAATTTGTAAAAGCTATTACTTATTTGACTTTACTAATATACAAAGAAATTATTTAAAATTTATTTATTCTTATTTTTACTAAAATTTAATTATTAATTTATTTCACAATTGTCGACAACTAAATTGAATATTTTAAAATAATTTAATATTAGAAATCATGTAAATAGCAATTATTAAATAATTAATATAAAAAACCATTACCGTAATATCAATAATTAATATTAATGATGCTATACAAAATTAAAACCGATAATTTTATTTATATTTATTCCTGTTATTTCAATCAAGAATTTATTAATAATTTTTACAGTAAAAAAGTAGAGACCTTTTTAAAAATATACAATTTCTCTTATGAAAGTCTTGAATACGTTTATTTTCAAAAAAATATAAGTCAATTAATTAGAAATTGAATCCAAAAATTATTTAAAAATATGTATATATATGTTAATGAATGAAATTTAAAAAAAAATGTCATTCTTATAAGTTACTGATATTTTTTATAGAATAATGTAATATATTTCTATCCATATTTATTGAGATTTTATGTAAAAAAATAAAATTTTATTCACTTTTAGAAATTAACCGATGTGTATATAAAAATCAATTTTTTTAAAGAAAGTTATTTAAAAAAGTTATGTTAATTATAATATACAATAGTGATGTTTCAAAAAGAACGATATAGAAACACTTTATTTCAAAAAAAGTTATGTAAATAACTTTTAACTCTATTAACAATATCTTCTTGATTTTACAACAAAGATTTTGTAAAATAATCCATAAAAATTTTATTGAATTAAAATAATAAATATATCTCCAAGACTACGCGAGAACTTAGGCTATAGCAACTTTATACTATTGTAATAATACGGTCAAATAAACAGTGATTTTAACAAAGTAAATATTTCTCAAACATAAAGTAAATGTTTGAGTGAATTTTTGAAACCAGATCAATTTGTGTACCTGTCTTTGAAGGCATTGCGATCGATGAGCTTCGCTCGTGGAATTAGCTGTGGTCTACGATGTTGCAAAGACGACGTGTCAAAAGAGGTGCCAAGTCTCAATGCGTTCCTGTCATGGTTGACAATGCAAGAGTCGTTTTCTGATATGACTGCAAGGCTTCTTGTGCATTTCAGTAACTTCCGACGTTCCTGCGTAGATGTTTGATATTGCTGGTGGTATTGCGATTGGACTCCATGACTATTGCCCTCACAACGACTACCTTCCCTGAAGATTGAAATGTGTAAACTTTAATATTTACAGGATTGATTGGAAAAGAGTGATTGCAAACTCTAAGTCTAAATGATATAATTTCTTATTAATTGCCATTAAGTGTGCATATATTTCTAATATATATTAAACAGATAAATCGATGGATAAATAGCTTTATTTTATCACCTCAATAATGATATTTATTAGAAAGCATTTTTTTGATCTACAATTATTCCAATATTTTACTATTAACTTTCAATCTTTTTATCGAGAAATTAAGATTACCAAATAACGTGGAATAAATTGAATTAATTATATTTCAATTTATATTCTATTTTATCTATTGCATATTAATAGTTTTATTTTCATGTAATATTTTTATATAAGAAGGTAACTTACAACTCTGAAAAAATAATATAAAATTTTTATAATTTATAAATTATATGCATTTTTTACTTTGTGATAATCACTGTATAAAAAATAAATATTTATATTCTATAAATAATAATTAATATACCTGAAAATATTCTATTTAAATAAATAGAATTAAATATAATATTAAATATATTTAATAAATTGCGAATAATTTTTATATATTATAAGTTTTATTCACAACTTTGAATGTATCTATACAGAACTTATATTATAAGATATCAATAAAATTATTTTTTTTTAAAAACTTTGGCAACAGTTATTCAATTATAAAGATAACTAATTTTGCGATACGGTGACTATCTGAATATAAAGAATTCAACAAGATAAATGTTTTTTTTATATAAATTCATATGCATACTTGCTGTACTATTTTCTATAATTTTCATTTTTTTCTTCTAGTCGCTTTCTAATGATAAATATTTAAAACTGTAACTGATGATTTTCGTTTACCTTTAATGCTCTTCATGCTTGAAAAGGAGTCTTATATTTTTTTATTATTATTATCTTTCGTTTTACATATCTTTCATATATATACATTTATTGATTCTAGACGAAAATACAGTTTTTAATTTTTTAAAATCGAACTATTAATTTTATAATCTATCGTTTACTATTTTTTACATTCTTTATTAAATGAATATCATCTTAAAATATATATTTATTATATAAATTATATATAATTATTATATTTTTTAATGTGCAATTAAATAGTATTCATTTAATTAGATTTGTATACAATAAATATCTCTTTATAAAAAATACTTCACTTTTTATCAATTTTTCTTTTCTATACTTTTTTTTATAATTGCACATTTACTAATTTATGAATAATATATATAAAAATTTAAAAATATGTAAACGAACTTATTTATTAATTTAATTATATAGTAGGCCAAAATTTTATGCTATTTATAAAATTGTTCATTGAAGAAAAACATAATGTACGCAGAATTTAAAAATTTTGTAACATTATAGTTAATATAAATAAACTTTTTTTCAGATAATACTGAATTTTGGAGTTAAAAAAAATGTTTTTTTTTCAAACTTGCCCAAAAAAGTGTGATATAAAATTTTTCGTGTATCTATTAGTCAAATTATGTCCATTAAAGGAGCATTAAAGTATGATACGAAAGATTTCATAGCAAACAATAAAATTTTAGTAAAATTCAACTAGTTCTTAAATCTCAGCATTTTAGATTGTATTACACATATGTATCAGTAGAATTCACTGGGAAGTTGTTTACTAAGAATCAGGACTGAAATACATAAAATCGAAAATCTATATTTTTATTTCTTTATTAAAATCTATATATTTTATGATTAAATGTCTACATAAAATACATGTCGCAATGACTTTATCGCATAAAAGTTTTATGGAATCAATTTTTTATTTTTAGTTTCTTTTTGTTCATTAAAGTTTTGATACGAATTTTATGGAGTAAAAGATACACATGCATTTACATAACTGACAGTCTAGTTCAATTCAATGTATACTAATATATCGACACTTAATGTACACGTCATATATTTTATTAAATTTCAAATAATAAATATAATTTTTTTTTTAAAAATCCGGAATTTAAATATATTATTTAATTGAAAAAATAATTGAATTAAACTTAATTTTCTAACTTGAATAAAAGAACTAATTTACACAATACTTAAGTAATGTACTTACAATAGTGAGTAACAAAATATAAAAAAAATGTTTCCGTATACCATAAAAACTACAAACGGAAATTCTATGATCGACAATCGAAGTTCTGATTAATTCGCGATATTCTTACGATTCGCATCTTTCCAATATATTTGACGCAGGAGCAACTATCAATTTGTTATTCCTTAAACACATAGGAAAAGAAATTGCACAACTACTTCGTACCTTCAAAAGCAAAAAAATAGGAAATGCTGGGATTCATGGTAACGAGTGATTTCACGGGAGAATCCTCCCGGATACAAAAATGATACACCCGGAAAACCATATCCTCTTATCTTTATTGTATACGGCGAAGCGAGTGCTATGAGTTACGTAAAAGTTTATCTCGGCTATCGCATCTCCCTTTTCTTACCCTCGATCCCATGCCGCTGACATAGACGTAAACAGTCGATTGGCCCAGACACAGCTTAGATGTTTGAAACCTTATTGAATATTGTACGATTTTCTTGACGGACTTGGGAAAGAAGGGCAAAACAAGTGATAAAATTAAAGTTTAGTAATAAAATTAGAATTTTTTAAAATAAATTATTACAAATAGTTTTGAAATTTAATTTGAAAACAGCTATGAGGCTTATAAAGAAGAATTGTGTAAAATTTTTCTATAAGTTATTTTGAATAATTTTCAATTATATTATTCGAAATCGAATTTTCTGAGTAGTTTAAACTTATTATATAATAGACAACTGATTTTTTAATCGAGTCTTAATAAATTGAAATTGCTAAGAGAATGATTTAATTCTAAATCTCTGTATTATATATGTATTTTATTTTATAATTATAATATAATAATTAATATCTGATCGTTATCGATACAAATGTAAATATAAAATTATTCTTATGTATATGCATATATTTTTATCATATATACATTTTTTTAATTATAATAAGCGTAAAAATTTTTTCTGCTTCTCTTTATATTTGTATGTATGTTATAGAACGCAAATATTCATATCGTGTGATCCAAAGACTTATAAATTTAATCAATTAGGTAATAAAAAATAATCAAGTAATATTACTTATTCTTTTAAATACAGGAATTGTTATAAACTAAATTGTAATATTGTAATTATGAATTGTAAAAAATACTCTCCTATTTCTAATTTTTGTAATTGTATTGTTCATACGTTTTATAAATGTGATTTCCATCATTATCGTACAAAATAGTCCCCCAAGTCAATTGGGAATTCAAAACTTCAGCGTCCTTGACAGAAATCAAAGCCATAATAATTTCCGAATATAACTGGCAGTTGATTTTCATGAATTATGACGCGATAATCATCACCCGATTTCCCTCTCAGGCTTCCAGCGTAGCTCCGATTACGCGAACACATTGGTACCTCGAACAACAAGCGCATGACAAAGGATACATTTGATAAAAGTACACACAGTTGACTGAGGAACTGTAGAACAAGGGTAAGCATATAAAATCTCCAATGTGTCACTAAAAGCTTCAGCACGAGAAAAATTCTCTTCAGACCTAATGGCACCTTCAAATTTTAGTACGATCACCCGACACAAGACAATGTGTTGACAAAACGAAAATGTCTCAAAAAATTTTCAATAATTGAATGTTTTCTTTAATAATGGGAAGCTCAATAGATTGATATATATTGAAAATTTAATGGAGTGTATTGGACTTATTTTGATTAAATACCAAATTAATACAATTTATTAATAATTAACCCATTTATTTATTTATCTATATACAAATTATTATCACGTTTTTTAATAAAAAAATGTATTATATATTTAATGATTCTAAATTCTTGATTTCTATCACAAATTTCTAAATAATTTATGTAAACAATAATAATTTAAGAAGTAAAAATATTGTATTTAAAAAAGTTTTATCAATACATCAAATCATTTTACTTAAAAAATGTAGAGTATTCAAGCTATAAAATTTAATATAATTATGAATACTGTGATTTAATTAATTAAATTATCTTTAAGACTATTTGTATTGAAGGCAGTTAGTAGCATAAAAATTTATACAATTTTTATTATCTTAATTTAATCCTCTACTTTAAAAAATTTATATTTTCATTACCTGAATTTTTTATATTTGATATGAAAATAAAGTTCTTTAAAATTTTAATTTTTAATTTAATTAAATTTATTAATATTAAAATAGTTATCTAAAATATCGATTATGTAATGATTATATCCTATATAAATAGAATTTATATGTAAGTATAAAAGATTTAATTCGATTAGCAGATTTATATTTGAATTAAATATAATGCAATTTTTCATTATTTTTGTCTTATTTTCTTCATTATAATTAAATAGAAAGTTTATTCGATGCGAGTGAAGATATCCTAATAAAAATTGAATACTTTAAAGATGGCTTGTATATATAATAATTTATATAAGTTTATTTAAATTGCTTCTCCATTATAGTCATATCGTTTAATAAATGTTTTTAAATGTTTTCAGGGAAGAAACACTTATTTCACTTTCATTATGTAAACTTCGTAAATCAACGTTTTGTATTTGCCGAGTAATTTTTCTTCCTCAATTTTCAAAGCTTCAATTTTACACACAGAAAAATTACAGTGTCAAAACTTACACCTTAAATCACTTTCTAAAAAAATAGTAAGTATTCGTTGTTAACAGAGATACTGTGTTCATAAATACGCATATGTAGAAGAAAAAAAACACTATCCACATGAAAAAGATCATACGTTAGAAAGACGACTTATCGTCTATTCGTCGCCTAAATACACTTTCCGAAGCTGGTAAGCAATTACAAATGCATTATGAAGTATTGTCCAGTAAGCATCATGAAGGCCCGAACGCGCAAACATTCATAAATGAGTGAAAAGAATTCAAACTGACTTCCTTAGATTTCAAGTACACCGGTGTAAAATAAATAAATAAAAGGAGCACTCACGGGAGGAAGCGAAAATAAAAGTGTTATCTCGACGACTATCATCGGCTGTACACACTCCACTTTGCTACACTGTTCGACGCGTGATCACCGTTCATATTACAGTCAGGGAACGAATGCGAGATTCCTCGCGCCGACAATTCCTTCTATCTCCCTCGAAGAGGGGCGTGCACGAGAAAAAAGAAGACAGAGAAAGAGAGAATGTCGACTTGGTCCTCATCGATGCAGACGCTGGAATCTAGGGGATTGCTACATGATTTGCCACAACACTCGACTGCACCGTCGGCCTCTACGGCATGAAATGTAGTTTTTCTTTTTATTTCCGATACGATCCGATTCATTTTTCTCAAATCCTTTTGAATTTTTGCTTTGTCTATACTCAATCAACCATGCATTTTGCTTAGAATGCCCATATTAACTCTACGAAGAATATAATTCATACCATTTACGTTTATTTGAACTATTAAAATCAGTAATGATAATCGTGCTTGCATATAAAATACTATAACTATTTTTAATAATGAAGAAAAATTAAACACTGTTAATCAAATACAATTATTTTTAAGAGTTCCTAATATTATTGCCAGACAATACAAATATTAAAATACAGTTTTTAATTCTATCCATTTTCTGTATACATTTCTGTATATAAAACTCCAAAAGTGTCATGAAAAAATTTGTTCTCCCGTAACAAATTCTCAGAAACGATAAAAAGTGCTAATTAAAACAAAAAAAAAGAAAATGTAAGACTGCGATCGCTGTATGTAACAGCATATTAGTCATAAGTAATTTATTATATTAAATCATTTTTTATTATGATAGTAAAAACAATATGTTGTATTTATTGGGTATAAATAAATAAAAATTAATAAAATAAAAATATTGAAAATTGTCAAGTATATTTTTAAATATTTCAAATATGTATGTTAACTTTTTATGTATGCTATCGAATCGAATACATATAATAGTTTTATATAAAATCATTATAAGATGAATTTACAACTCAAAATTTATACCTAATAATAATTATGACATAGAGGAAAGTCAGTGTTATCACTTAACTCTAATTAATCTAGAAATCCTTTTAAAAATTATAGAATCTTCGATATAATATGGCAAAAGTGCTATATTTAATTTTTATAATATAAATCAATAACAAACATCTTTTCGTATTGCAGAAAATGTAAAATATTTATAATTATCTTATTCATCATATAAAATTACATAATTATATTTTAAATTTTAAAACTTAAAAAAACAATAAAAATAAAGCACTTAATTTTTAATTCTTTCGTATTGTTAACCGCTAAAGTAACTACTTTACTTCCAATTTAATTATGATTTAATTTGTTATATATTTTTTATATTTAATACTTTAATATATTTCTAATTGCTTTTTTATGTTACAGGTGAGTTATATAAATTTTGACTTTTTAAAATCTTCCTTATCACGTAAGTTTAAGTCAAAATTTACTCTATACTACATAACATAATATAGGGTATATAATTTATTTATTTATGACCTTTTTACAAATTTATAAATTTTCAAAACGAAATAATTTAAACTATATAATTCGAAAGTTAAATATTAAAGCATATTTTAATATTTTACTTCGAATTACATTTTTTTAATAATTGTTGATTTTTCAAATATAAAAAGAAATTATTTTTATCATTTTTAAGGACTATTTATTGGTATTGAAAACGTATAGTTAAAAATCCGTATAATATAAAAATTATATATTATTCATTTTTCGCTTATTCTAGATTTAAATGAAATCTACCTAAAACTTAGATTCTTGTTACTTATGAAACTAACGAGTTCTTAGAATGTTATAGTTATGTAATAGTTGTAAAAAAAATTATTATTTCATCTAGCATTTATTTTAAAACTAACTGTTATCGATATCTTACAAATTTTTGAAACTTGCTAAATTTAAAAAAATTTAGTTAATTTTACATACATTATATTCAAAACTTCTTCAAAAAAAGTAAAAAATACTTATGAATGAACTTTCTATTTAACGATATTTCGTATAATAATAATATAAGTATTTTTCATAATGTAACTTTTGACTAAAATATTAAATCTTAACAATTCTTTTAAAAATTACATTATATTGATATGACAATATTTTTTGTTTTCATCTTATATGTCTATATTGTATACAAAATGTAAGCTTTAAGACCTTGAAACAAACATGTTTATATAAAAAACTAACATCCAAGAAGTGATGAAAAACGTTTTACGCTTTATACTTATTTCAGTATTTTACCGAAATTAAAATTTAGGTTGTAAAACAAGTAATATACTATATAAAATATGCGATATAAAACATTCTGGGAAAATTTAATAAATTAAAAGATTTTTTCCGAAAAGTAGATGTCAGGCAAATTGATCTTAAAATTTATATAAAAAACCTTAATTAAATATATATAAGCTTTTAATTCTATAATATTTTATGAACGTACGTAAAAATTCTAACCTTTTACTTTTATAAGCGGTTATATAATATCATTATCATTTTTAAATTATTTATTTATAAAAACTTCGGAATAAATAATTTTTTAAATTATAAATTGATATAATAAATATATCATGCAATTAAATATTGATATATTTGAAAATATATTTTGCTATTATTCAATACAATCATGTAAATTTAAATAATGTAAATATTAATTAATAGTTTCTTGATTACAATATTTTTTTGAACAATAAATTTTTGTTATTAACTGTTATTTAATAAAGAATAGAGATTTTTTTCTTCTTGTGTTTAAAAAGAGACTACGAAATTATGTTTCGATATTTTTTTCTATTAATGTTTAATTTGAAAAAAAAGTAAAAATCGCGTAAATCCTTAACATAGGAGTAAGGTAAGTATATTTCTAAAAATGACAAAACTTTCCATTCAAATAGTGTAAACGGAATTTTAAAACGTCCATAAGTTATCTGTTTATCATGATATACTCTGGAACACTTGCAACTCGTTGGAAATGCTATAGGGACTCATTTGTTTTAATTAGTGTTCATCGATCAAAGTACCATATTTAAATAAAATTTATTGCTTAATAATATTAAAACAATTTTCAGGATCCTAATTAAAATTTTAGCAACACTTTATAATTAGTAGAAATGCAATTATATTTTTATTGCTGTGTTATTCATTTCTGTATAATTTTCTTGATATAGATTAATTTTATAAAAGAACAGAAGTTTTGAAATGAATTTATTAATTCTATTTTCTAAAAAATTAATCTTTTAAAAGATTTTTTATATTAGAATTTTTTAAATTATATGCAAATACACTTAGATAAATATATAGTATGATAATGAATAAATATAAACTAAAATTAACATTTCCTTATGACTTAAATAGAAACTTTAATCTCAGAACCATCTCTACTTCAATCTTTATTTATTTCGTTACTTAATACATTGTGAGAAACTAAAGTATAAGGTTTTAGAAGACAAAGAAGATGAATATAATTGAAGAAAATGAAATAACACCTGTTCAGAGAATTAGGTAGATTTTGTATTCCAAGTGTTAATATATGAAGGCTCGAATATCCTAATCAGAACAATGTTATTATTGTCAGTCTAATACAAGCATTTTAATATGTAAACATTCTACGATACCCGAAACGATAAAAATGATAAAAGTTTATACGAGTTAAGTCATTTTTTTATATATATTTTGCAATAATATTTTCTATATAATTTTATATGTTTACTAATAAAATCTTTTACATAGAATTAAATGGTTATAATTAATTAACTACTTCTTATAAGTTTCGGAGCATAATAAAAAAATTTTAAAATATAAATTTTTTTATATAAAACATAAATTGATATTAAAGTCCACTAATCCTTAATAATGAATGTAAAATGTATTTCAAACCCTAAAAACACAGTTGTAATTAATTTTTTAACAATTATTTAATTATTGGTTGAAAAATTAACGAATAAACTAGTATTTTATAAGTTAAGACAAATTTTTATTCATTTTTTTAAAAAATCAATACATTTATTACAGTTTCTTTAGAAATGTAATTTAAATTGCATTCAATGATCTATTCAGTAATTAATTTTATTTACATTAATTGCAAAATATTTTGTGTGAATTTAGAAATGTTATACTTATGACGAAATAAAATATAGTACTTGTCAAATATCTAGTAAAAACATAATTAGAAATTAATAAGAAAATTATTATTCATAAAAAAATGAATATTAATAGAAAACTTTAAAAAATATTTTTAATATCTTTCTACAAAATTTCAAATACCTAATCACAATATATATTTTTACTGTGATACAATTTTTAAGGAAGTCATGTATTATTATTTGAAGAATATAAAAAATATGTAGTGTATTTTCATATTTAATAATAAAAAATTAAAAAATTAACCTATATTTATCACAGTAAAAATATTTTCTTCTAATACTTAGTAAAAATAATAAAAACTTATAAAATTTCTTTTTTTTTAAGAACTAATGATTGGTAATATTTCAAATAAGTAAATAAATTTTTAAGTCATTATCATTTCCAGTAAAATTGCATGAAAAATTAAATTTGATTTGAAATAAAAATATTTTTTTAATTTTTTATTAGAAGACAATTTTACGTAAAAACTTTTTTAGAACTGTGGACGCACGTACATCTAAGTGAAAATATGGATTAAAAATGTTTGTTAAAAACATTTATAAACCAGAAATGCTGAGAGGTGTATCAAACTGTAAGTTGAAACATTCAAATCGTAATATTTTTCTGCTTATCGCAAATTTGTGTTCATTCTATTAAGAAGATATTCTAGTTAAAATAAGTATGTTTATTACAAAAAACAACTGAGTAAGAATGAGGATATATTTTTAATATTTTCGATACAACATACATTTGTAAATTAATGCATTCACTTATTTGTTTTTGTGATATTTAGGTCTATTATAGTATTGAATAGATATTTTATTTATTGTGTGATTTTTCTTTCACTTTTTGAAATATTTTGACCTGCTTTCAACAAAGTATTTTATGGATTTTTAATATCATCATTTATTTGGCTTTCTCAATTATGTTTTAATTACATTTTCTATTTTAATTATACATGTTTCTAAATATTAATTTTGCAAACATATTTTTTATGCCTTGTAAATTTGAGCGAATACAGATACATTTAACTTACAAAATATGAAATTTCTGGCTAATTTAAAAAGATTATAATTTTTTAAAAAATAAGTAAAATAATAAGGAAATGTATTAAGTACTATCTGATATTGTTATGACTAATGAAAGTTAACTTGATAACAGTTTAAATGTACCTGCAAATGAGCTTTTTAAAATAATTTAAACATATATTTTTCTTTATTAAAGAAATTGCACTTGTTGAAACATTATTATTATCTCTATACTTTTAATATATGAAACAATCTTGATCATCAACTTTTATAGTAAAAAAAAAATGGATTATGCATTATTTACGAATGAAAAATGTATGCTCTTGTTATTTATAGAACAAATTATTGTATAGTAAAAGAATATGAAAAAATGTAAGAAATATGAATCTTTTCCGCTTTTTTCGTTATGTATTTTTATAAAAAATTGTATTTCTTCGCCTGATTTTAATTTTTTATACGTTTTATGTTTTATCTTGCAGGACGAGGAAAGATTCGTAAAGAGCGGAAGCAGCACGAGAGTAAAAAACTGCTCGTGATATATGAGAAGCGTACGTAAAGTGTGACGAGTGATTTATTTATTTTTTTTGTTTTCTGTATTTAATAGATTAAGTTAGATATTAAGCATGTCTTTTAACGTTCTTTCTATTCTTTTGGTACTAATAAATCTTTTCAAAGCTGATAACGAAATTAATAAAATATATAATATTTTAAATGTCATGATATCTGCTATTTTATTAATTATAAATTTTACAAAATAGTTTATTAATTGTATTATGACAAGAAATTGACTTCTTTTTTAAAACTTAATTCCAATTTTAAACTATGCAGTGACATTATCAATTCATAATCCTCAGGAAGTTTTTTCTTTTAAGAGAAGCATATGAATCAGATACTATTGAAAATTTTGTGTGAACTAGTATATACGTTGAAAAATCACGCAAATCCCAACTGTCGATATATATATATATGTATGCAGACAAACTTTACAACAAAAAATATATTTTTTTATTAAGTTTTTCTTTAAGGAAGTCAACTAAATTCTATTGCTTTAACTTATCGTAATATTTTGTGCTATCAATAAAATATTGTTTATTTTTAGAGCCAAAAAACTTGAGTAAATAATTTTACAGATATAATTAATTATATTTAACACATACAGTGTATATATATATTTAACTCAAAAAATATAATATTTAAATAATTTAAAGATAAAAAATTTATTTAACTTCTTAAATTTTATTGCAGTTTTTATTGTTTATTATTTACTGTTTATGATATTGTTTATTTACCGTTATTCATTTATCTTATCCACAATATGAATGCTTATTTGAAAACAATGTTTACAAATATTTTTATTCATAATTGTTTTTCTTTTTTATCAATTTTTAATGTTGTTATTATAATTTTTGAAATACTTAAATTCATATTTAATTATATGTAAATTAACAAGGTTTAAATAGTAATTTAAATAAAAATTTAATTTAATGAGTGATAATTGGAAAAACTAATTTCAAGTTGAAACTGTATTATTTTTACTGTTTCTGGTATCGTGTAGGTAATCAATTTTTCGGCATTTATTTGTGTTACATCAAGTATAGTAAAACTACTTACTAATAATATCTCCATTATTAGTAACTCATGACCATAACTTTTTCAGAATAATGAAAATATACACTGTATACTTAAAGTATAAAATCAATACTGTGAAAATTAATTAAAAATTATAAACTACTTTTATCAATATATTTTATCAAACCAGAAGAGATTTGTTTAAAAAGAATTATCTTTATTAATGTCAATATATTATACGTGTATATAAAAAAATTAAACTATATTTATATTTTAATATAATAGAATTTGTACAATTTTTAATTTATAAAATATAAAAGTATGTAAATTAAATTGAATAAATGTAGAAAATTTGAAATCAATGCGTATAAAAATAAACTATATATTTTTATCTTTCGTATTAAATAAAAATATATTATAAAAAGTAAATTCAATAAATAATATATCGATAAGTTTATAAAGCTTTTTCTATATATCAAGTGTAAATATGTATCTTCTATTTGAAATATCAGTTATTCCTTCAGTTTTTACATCGGGGTTTTAATGAAAAATAAATTTTATATTTGATTAGAATAAAGTTTCTAATATTAAAGCATGAT
This sequence comes from Dolichoris vasculosae, assembly GCA_018907195.1. Lineage (NCBI taxonomy): Eukaryota > Metazoa > Arthropoda > Insecta > Hymenoptera > Agaonidae > Dolichoris > Dolichoris vasculosae. The sequence continues at coordinate 2,672,783 of JACCHY010000014.1, read as the reverse complement.
ATTTGTAAACATTATTAATAAATAATATGTTGAATCTTCTAAATCTTTCTCATTCTCTTTGATACTTGTTTAAAAATTGAAATTGTAAAAATATTATTTTGAAACTATAGTATTATAAATATTAATAACTTGTGTAAAGTGTCACTCATATTTTTATTTAAAAACTATATTTTATATTAGAAATTATAAAATTACTATACTTATAGATTAATTTTTTAAAGCATTAAATTTAAAATATGTTTGGAAAAGATTGAAGAGTAAATATAACGAAATAATAATATTTTTGAGAATAAACGTTCAAAAAGTTTAAATACTTACAAAAATTGATGTAAATAAAAGATAAAAGTAATTTTGTATAATTAAAAAACGTTGACACAATAAATTCATGTATAATGTATAAGTACATTTTTTAAATATTCTAGAAATTTTCTGTAAAATCGTAAATTGATGAAAGGTTTATTTTTTTTTCTGAAAAATTGTTTGCTATTTGTATTATTATAATTCAAATTATAAGTAACATATAAAACAGTATTTTTGAAAACAAAATCAACATTTCAATAATTACATTTATTATGTAAATAATCTAATATTAATAACTTTTGGAATTATAAGATTATTTTTATATAATTTAATATTTTTAGTATAAATCTCAAATATTCTAATATTATAATAATGTAATAGATAATTTTTTCATAAATTATATAATGGAAATAATAAAAAGGTTTAAAAACAAAATTACTCTTTTAGAAAATTATATTTTCGAAGTAATATCTTTATAAATTTGAAATCATAACATTAAGTTTCTAACAATAACAATTTAGAGCTAATAAAGACATTTTTCTAAAATTCTTTAGAACATAAAAGAATGTATGTTCATACATACTTGAATCAGTTTTATTATTAGTTTTAAAAAGTAACATAGTATTGATATTTTTAAAACGTGTCATAAGAATTTTAATAAAGTCAATGATTTACGTAATTTTAAGTAAAATAAATATTTTTCTTGCTAAATCGATGTGAGTCTAAATATTGATTTTTCAGATAATAAAATTTGGATATTTCAATCTTTTAAATATAATTTCAAAATATGTCCCGCTTTCTTTGTCCAATATCTCTATATTTATTCAACCTTGAGCATATATTCATAACTCATATTGATCCTAGCTTACCTTTTGGTATAAACTTCAAAACTTTACAATTGCCATTTGTCTCATCGATATACTCCATTGAAAACTGATAATATATGATTTTAACCGAAAATATTTCTATCCTATACGACACTTTTATTCTAACCCTTTATATATTTAAGTTTGATTTCTCTGTTTTTCATTTAATAAACAGGTAACAGATACAAGTGTTTGCACGCATCCGGATTCGAAAATAACTGAATTTACGTCGTAATGTACCTTCCACATACTGATAAAATGGAAGAGTTCATCTTTTTCATCCGCGTGACTATTATATTGGATGAACAGAAAAAAACAAAGAAAATTTAAATTATCAAAAAATTATACTTATATTTCTTTATTGATAATTATAGTTGCGTACATTTAAATATAAAAGAATATTAGATAACATTAAAAAGTAGCATATCTTTTTAATATACTTGTAATAAACTACTTAAAATATTTAATTAAAAAATTAACTAGGTATATTCGAGTTACTTTATTTTTTAATACAAATAAGCACATAATAGTTTATCATTATAATAAAAGAACTTTTTTTTCATTTTTTATATTCAAAGTTTTATATATATTATATATTATATATATTTATATAAGCGGTATTTTCAATATTAATGTATAATATAAGAACTTTTATGAAAGTATATGTTATAAGTAAACATTTTTAATTAAATTAATTAAATTATGATACGTGTAGTAGATGAATTATTCATATTTTACTAAAATATAGCTTTGTATACTAAAATTCATGATTACTTTTTTGAATAATATTTATAAATATCGAGTAATTTAAAATTCAGTCAAAAATAATTTTTGATTGAATTATGTAGGATTTTATAAAAAGCATGATAAAAGTAGTATTGTTAGACTTCTCAAATTACAAGATAAAAAAGTATCCTTTTTGTATTATAATCAAAAAACTTATTTAATTCACTAAGCTAACTCGTATAAAAGAATTAATAGTTGTAATTCCTCTTATAACTATAAAGATATTATTCAATCATAAAAAGAACATTGTAATTTTAAGCTGCAAATGCTTTTATAATTTCAATACTTCACTCAAATAAAAATTCAAAATTAATACGAAAATACAAGATACCTTCTATTAATAAAACATTGACATCGAATCTAGTATTACATGAAATAATTAAGGATATAAAGCATATAGTTGGAATAAAAAAATTGTTTATTTTATGATTGCAATTTTTTTTCATTTATAAATATTCGTATAAAAAATTATATTCAGAAATGTCTCATAAATATCTCATAAATATCTCATAAATATTTTATCAATAATCATTTTAAAGCTATATTATTATATTTTATAAATAACAATTTTATTGTTACATTTTAGGAAATATTTCTAAAATAATTGAAAATTCTCTATTAGTATTAATATTGATCACTTGACACACTTTTTCTTTCATTTTTTTTTGGTTTGGCTACAACTGTACAGCAAATGCAAATATACATCGACGAGGGTGTTGCGCTAATCACACATAATTGCAACAGCTTTGCGTTTGTGTCTCGCAACACGCATTAGCTTCATGTTTGAAGGGCTGTTATGTATGCTGATAAAACTGAAACCTAAATATTTAACAATACTTATTGGTTGTTTTATATATCCAATTAATAAACATAACAATAATATTTTCAGTTTACATATTGAAAACATAAATTTATATACATTTAAAATGTAAAACATAATCTTATTTTTATCGAAAACTAATACTACTTACAAATATGTTTCTCTAGCTATATAAAACTATAATTGATCCTCGTCGAATAAATACTTGAATTTATGAAAATTCTAATTATTTTGTCGTCCATAAAAAAATATTCATTTTTTTATCTGTGAAAATTTTATTCAATTCAAATCACAAAAATTTAATTTGATTTTGATAAGCAAAAATTAGATACGAAAATACGAAGATATATTATACATATAAAATTAATGGTTAAATTTTTATACTATAACAAAGAATTAGTCATAATTTTCATTTTTTATGTATTATTAATATTCAAAATTGTGTATATATATATAGAAATAATGCTTTCAAATAATTATTTATGATTTTATTATATATTTAACTATTCTAATCAATGTTAATTCATTGATCATCATATTACTCAACGAACATGCTTCGATATATTATTAAGAAAATTCTAAAATATTTGGTACATAATGTATATATTGTTAATCATGGATTTATGCGAATAAAATTTTATTTGAAAATATTAAGTAAAAATTTTCCAAACAATAATATAATACATTTAAAGATATTTGCAAATATTATGCACTCATATTATTATTATATAGAGCATGGTTACAAAATTTTCACTACACGGTATTAATTTCAAATCTTTAATATCATTATTAATTTAATTAAATTTCTATGAATCATATTCATCATTTATAGATTAAAAAATTAGTCACAACGACTTGTAATAATTTTTTAAATAAGAGAAAATGCATAAAAACATTTATTGCATTTTTTTAGCTACAATACCTTCTTAAAAACTTAATTTATCAAAAATCGTACTATAAAATTTACAAAATTAAGTGGCAATAAAGTTTATTGTTTTTCTTAAATTGATGATATTGTAAATTCTTTAATATTGTACATTACTAATAATTTGAAAATAAAAATTTTTGTGTAAAATATTCATTAGTATAAAGAAGAAGACATTAATTTAAGTAATTTTATCAATTATATCAATTTAATTTGGAATCTTACCTTTCTATCTTTAAAATTTAATTAAATAGCAAAATACATGTAATTATAACAAAAGGTCATGTCTGAATCTAATGTCATAAAAAAAACTAAATAATATTAATATGTTGATTAACTGTTTTCTTTATATTAAAATGAAAAATTATTTTCCAGATTATTTTAATTAATATTGATCTTAGTATATTGATTTTTATTTATGTCTTTAGTCGTAAACTGTATAGGATATATAAAATAAATTAAAAAATTACTTAAACAATGTATACCGTTTAATGCCATTGTAAGCATTAGCATATGTAGAAATATTTTCTGCCGTATTGTCAGTAAATGCCTTTAATGCATGTGTTTGAGATGGCGTATTCAGAACTCTTGCAAAGTCTGAACGGATATCCTGTGTGTCGCGATACAATGATTCTTTCTATACGAATAAATCACACTTGAATGTGAAAAATTTATTATACCTTTCTCGGATATGGGTATTTAAAAAAAATAACAATGATATTATACTTCAGGATATGTTTAGTTTAAATTGTAAATATACATTTATTAATTAAACAATTTTTTAAATGCAAAAAAATTTTTAAAAAATTATATTTATAAATATAATGTAATAATGAACCATTAAATGAATATTTAAACATTGTAATATAATTAATTTTGCTCATGTATATAATATGTATTAGATTAAAATTATAATACTGGACAATATTAATTTTTATGGTAATTATGGTTTTGTTTCTAGATCACATGGGTTATCAAATTACAATTTCCGTCAAAGAATTTTTATTAATTTATATGTATAATAATTATACTATAAATATTTGATTACAAAACTATTTCATTATTTTATAAGATCTATAAAGAAATCTTGAAATTATAATAAGTATAAATAAATTAAATTTTATAGAAAATAACTTTATATGTCTATACCTGTTACGAGTATTGGTTTAAGATAAATATTTATTTATGAAAATAATGATATTTTAGTTAATACTAAGCAACTTCTCAGTTATAAATATACTATAAATAAAAAGGAATAAATGCATATTACGTATTTTAACGTAAAAATATATGAACAGTCGCTTCTTAAGTATGTCTAAACTGAAAAAACTATTTCATTTAAGTAACAGAAGAATAGTCAGAAGATATCAATGAGTTGAAACGATCTCTTACTACCTGGTTAATAATATGTGAGTATAAATCATTTTGAAATATGCCACGCCTTGGAACTGAAGAAGGGAAATGTGTGCGTTGGATGCCAATGACGTACAAACGTCACCAGATTATTGCGATGTATCGCCAACGCGTCTAGAGATTTCTGATGCAAATAGCGGCCTCACACACCCACAATGGCAATGCAAGTTAGCGGCATACCTCGAGGAACGATAAGGCTGCGAATAATTAATTAACATACGTACAAGGGAGATCGTAAGACAATCCTTGTATGTGTTCCTAATTCTCATGGCAATCACTAGTTTTTTCGTGTTGTGCCTGGAAACAACAAAAAAGCCTAGAGAGAAATAATACGTGGAAACTGTATTACGTTCGATGTATTCTTAATGTACGCGTCATGTAATAGATGCATAATCAACGAGCGAGAATAATTATTTTTAAACATAATTATTTTATTTTAAAAGCAGGACTTCCGAATTTAAATAAAATTAAAATTTTAGGTCGAATTCCTTCTGTTTGCAAATCATTATGGAACTTCATAGAGCAATAAGAATTGCAAGTAAAATAAAAAAGGAAATTATTATTGTATTCTAAAAAACAAAAAGAGAGAAATAGTAGAAAGAAAATGTGACAAAGTAGAGCGAAAAATAAAACGGGATGAGAACCTTGCTCCTGTCAATTGGTTAGGTTGCACATAGGAAATGGTCCCAGGAGTCTCCCGCAGTATTCCCGAATGTGCGTGTTCGGAAGTTGCGGAGAAGTACTCGTCGCGTACATGCATTCATGACACGCAAAGTTTTTGGAAACGAGAACGCAGCTTTCGAACACTCAACGACAATTTTAATTATTAGGTTGACGCCAAGAGAAAGATAATAACGCTTTTCTTGAATTGTATTAATCGAGTGAGTCGTATATTAAAAACATCAGAATTTTTAACTGAAAAATATCCGTTTAGCCTTTTCTCTATTATTTCTGGCATGCAATTTTCAAGTTTACCGACGAATGCTTATTCTTTCGATCTTTAGTTAAATTCCTTTTTTTATAAAAGTAATACAAAGTCATTTTTTAGAATATTGCAAAGAAAACTTTACAACCAGAAATTCTACGATTTATTCAGTATTCAATAATTTTTTCATGAAATTTATTGTTTCTTAAATGAATTCAAAACAATAACATATATTAAATCTAAATAATTGTTTAAAAAAAATTAACTAAAACTGATTTAATGTTATTCATTTTATTTTTCCTTTTTCTTAATATACATCTGTTATTTAAACATACTTTTATATCAAAATAGATATGAAAGCAAATTTAGCATAAAGAGTAATTATTATTTTTTATTTTTTACAACATATTTAACTCCTAAAATCTAGAATTTTACCGTTAATAAGTCTATTTTTATAACATTCATTATCAGCAACATTTGATTTCTTGGTTAGTCACTAAAGCAAACGATCAATATTCTTAGGATATCTATGAAGCATAAATCCGCAAATAATTGTTTATTCTCTTAAAATAAAATTGGTTTTCTCTTATAATTCGTGTCATATGATTATGTCATTACTTTCCGTTTCGAAAGCTATAGTGTATGAATCAATTAGTACATTTTATTTAAATTTTTCTAATACCATATCTTTATAATTAAATTGTATATGAAAAATGATTCCTTTTTGAAATATGAAGAAAACCTTAATAGTATCCGTAAACTATTTTAGTTCACCTAATAAAAATATTAATAACCAGTATTGAAATTCTTAAAAAAAGTCAATTTTTTTAAAATTAATTTGAATTAATAGATAAAAGAAAATTATTAAATATAAATACACCAAAAAATTAATTTCAAATTAAACTTTAAACTTTTAAATTTGTAATTTTTCCAAGTAATTATAAATATTTTAAGAAATACCATAATAATAATATCTATTTGAAGAAATAAAAATAATGATAATTTTAAATGACTATATGATTTAATACAAATTTTAAATATTGTTATAAAAATCATATAAACTACAAATTAAACATGTTTTAAATAAGGATTTATTAATTGTCTTTCACATACAGCAATTTAATTAACTATATATATATATATATATATAAATATTTATATTTAATAATATAATAAAATATATTAATTTTTTTCTTCGTAATTTAAAAAAATTCTTTAAATTAACAATATTTTGATTATAATTTTGAAAATATTTTATTGTTCTTAACTATAAATTAAATAGTGTGTATGCTTATTTATAATAAAATTTTAATTAAAGAAATGTATTAAAAATTCTAGTACATTATTAATTTACAGAAATAATGAAAATTCTAAATAAAAAAATATTTATGTATGTATTATTATTACTACTTTATGATTCGTTATATTTTTTTAAATTAAACAAATGATACATATTCAGTATAGTTTCAAAATATATTCTAATGTTTTTGAAAATTATAAATATATCATCAAATAATTTTATAAGATATTATTAATAGTTTTATAATATGCTATTAGTTATTTAAAATTTATATTATTATATTCGCAATACTTTTGTTATTTATTAAAAATATTATAGCTTATATAATACTATAATAGTATTCATATTTCACTACTCTAGGAATATTGACAATAAACTGGGCCTTACGTTTTATCTATTTGGTTAAAAAAAAATGTTTAGAAAATATCTACAGAATATCTAAAATACTCAAAGAAATTAAATACTTGTCGCTCATTAACAAAAGCTTAAACTTTTACAGAAAGCCATTTGCGAATAGTTATTCGACGATCTAGCAAATTTACCGAAGGAACCAAAGGATTTGCTTTAAAGGATCTAGTTCTCCCTCTTCGAGTCCTTCACCTTATATCCAAAAGTAAAATATAAACGTAGGTTACATTAAATCGATTAGTCTGCCGAGCATTCGCAAAACATTCGTCCGAGATTCCGTGTCCAATCGCAAATAAGTTTCAAGCCGTTTGGCATACGCGACGGTAAACGATCGACGTCACACCTCACGCGAAATGGATCCTCGCGCACGCACAATACTTGGACACGCTCGGCAATTAGACCATGACCGTGCTAATAACCGCTGGCCAGCCATTTCTGGACATCATGCACCAGTTTAACACAGCCAGTGCGCGCACCAATGCCCCTACCTTTTTTCTTTCTCTACATCTTCTACATCTCGCCATCTGCTAAAGAAATCCTTTTCATCGAATAGGTACGTAAAGAGAATCGCGCTCGTAACAATTATGAAATGCGAACTATCAAAGTGTGATCTACAACAGCATTCCTTTTTTGTATGAAGGTGAGAGACGTGATATACGCTAGGAAGTGGGACTAGGTGACTCTTAATTTTATGACTATTTCTTAAAAAATTTCGTACTTCGAAAATCCGTAACTTCAATATTGTTCACGTAGTTTCAAATCTCTATTTGATGCAATAATTGTATCCGATGCTTCTCTTTTCTGTGCTACTCTTAATATTTATTTGACAAAATTATAATATAATTTAAGTACCAGAATGTAAATTTTATGAAAAGAAATATATATGCAGCTCTCGCTAATACAACTACAATATTTTAAGCAATAAATATCGAATATAACTAATTTTTTCTCTTCACTAAATTCCGCTTAATATTTTAATCTCACAAATTTTATTGAAAAGTAAGATGCTTATAACAAAAAATTTTATGATACTGGCGATTCTAAAATATTTTTTAAATCATGCTCTTATGATTTTTAAATTAGCACTTTTTGGGATAAAAAGATTATCAAATATAACCCAGAAAGATAAAATCTTCTGAATAAGTTATATTTATTATACTAAATAAATAAAATTTTACTTGTAAAAATTTAATTTCGAATAAAAAAATGAGTAACATATTATTGCTTAATTTATAACTCTCTTCTCATATGTTGATAATGGTGAAGTATATGCATAATTATTTCTTATAATAATAAGGTATTAATTTAATTACTGTTAATAAACTCCAAACTATAAATTTCTTCTTATTATTTAAAAGAATGTATCTCAATACTTTCGTTCAAAATATTTACAATAAGAAATAATATTATAATTTTTAATTACTAAATTTATTTTTCTAAAAAATAATATTTCAGTGATTAGATTAACTTAATGTCGAAATTTATTTATTTTTAGGTAAAACAGGCTTTATTATTTTAATTTTTATTATCTGACAAGATAATTTTTATAAATATGCATTTTAAAATATTGATGCATATAAATCATTAAAAATGAATGCATTATGTTACATATTACTTTCTAACTCGAATCAAACTCTTGTTAATTATATTTTCTTATTACATTTTACGGTAAGATAACTTAATTGAAAATTTCTAGTAACAATTAAATTAATAGTTAAATTTACAGTACATAATAGAAATTTATTTATAATAAAATATTGTATCTAATATTTTTTCTTTATCTTAAAAATTTTAAATTAAATAATTTATTAAATCCATATTTGTTTTTAATTATATAGTATCGTATAAAAACGAATTCAATATTATTGGATTCATTTCATAACAATATTTAATTAACTTCACTATTTATGTTTAAATAACATTTGTATTTAAATTTATATTTTTCATTGAAAAGTATTATTTTCTATTTATACATTTTTATTTCAAAATATTTCTATAATAATTTTTCTTTCTGTAAGTAATTTTTTTTAATATAAAATTTAAATCTCTCTCGTTACATGTGTTTAAAATTTGTATTTATTTTTAACTCTGTAAAGATATATTTTTTATAAACTGTAACTTAGTTAAAATTGTAATATTTATATTGGTTAAAAAATCTTTAGTAGATATTAATTTTCAGAATGGCTAATCCAAATAATATTTGTTTTACAATTTATTTCTTAAAGTATTATTCTTATATTCTTAATCATATTTTTATTGATCATACTATTTCTTATTATCATAAAGTTTTTTAGATAAAACTTTGTCAGAGATAATTTCATAATTATTAAAAATATTTATATTTTCAATAAAATAAAAGCTGAAACTTATATTTCCAAACTTTTCTATCATATTTATATTTTTCAAAGGAATATAAAAGAAATAGTTTTATCTGACTAAAATTTAAAAGATATATGATTCTATGAAGTTTTACCATTTCGTAAATAATATATTAGTGCAACAGATTTTATAATCTCGATTTATATCTGAGAAAAATTGAAAAATGATAAAGCATAATATCCTTCCAATTCACAATAATTTTTCAGTTATTAAACTGAATCAATATGTATAAAATGCAAATTTAGCGAATGTATAATATTTTAATGATTTCAGATTTATATTTATATATACTTCAATTTAATTGACTCAGATTGCAATTAGCAATTTAATTTTTCTTTTAAAGCTATGAAAATTAATTTTGTATAATATATAAATTTTAAGTATAGAATATGATTTCTAAATAACCTAACATAATAACCTATGAAGAATTAAAATTATTTACATTAATAATATTTATAAAATAATATTTTTAAATAATTATTGAAATTTAGTTAAAGATATATCTACACTTGTTGTATTTATATACATATAGAAAGTACAAGATTTAATTCATCATTAATTAATATATTTGTATGTAACCTAATATGTACTTAATAATTAATTATATTTATATTAAAAGTTAAAAAGTTTATTAATGCCACGATATTTAACAATTAATACCTCACATATTTACTATTAGAATCAAAAAAAGTTATCTAAAATATTCGTCGAAATGTATTTATTGAAATAATTTATCTTTAGTATTTATTTTTGTAATATTCTTTTAGATAATAAATATTTCTAATTTTTATAAAAATAAAGATTAATTGTTATATATTAAACAAATTTTAATAATTACAGATATTATTTTCTAATGATTTACTTACCGATGATATTTTTGTCTTTCTCTTTCCTGTATCCACAAAGCGTCACCAAAATTATGTGTTCCACTTTGAACTCCACCCATATTTAAATTTTATAAATTATCTGAAAAATTAATATTGACTACTGGATTTTCACCAGTAATTCAAAAAATAATCTTATATTATTATGTGAAATTGCAATTTAAATAAAAGAAAATTATTTTAATAGTGTACAATATATTAATAATGAAAGAACGCAATATACAAGATTATCAATAGTAAAAATTAAGAAAGAATTAATAATAAACAAACACTATCGAATATTAACAAATACCTAATAATATTTTGTAATTATATACATATACTGCAAACGTAGATATATATTTATATAGTTGATTTATTTAAATGTTTCTCCTTTATTATACATACTTAATTCCTAAATATTTATATATTCTTGAATAAAAATGATTAAATCTTTATATTAAAAAAAATTTCTGTAACAAAAAATTTTATATTTAATATTATTTGAGATAAGTTGTATTCCCGCTTTTTATTTGAAAAGTAATTTCTAAATTGTCCGCGAGGCGGCAATATTGATTTGTAGAGTATCACATATAAAAGAAAGTTTTTAGTAGCTTATAAAATAATTGAAATTACTCTCGTTTTCATCTCGTAAGAGATTAAACGAATAGTTTGTTCCTACGTTGATTTTTTCGAGAAAGGGTCTTGACCGTAAGGTTTCGACCCATAAAATTGAATAAAAATAATAATTACATTATAGTTTATTCAGTAAAATACTATCAATTGTTGTAGAAATTCAACTTTAAAAATGTGTATGCATTATTGTGTTTTTTATTTACATTATTTAAAATAAGTATAATGTAATTATATTAAACAGGTTTATAAATTTTTAAATTAAAAAAGCATTAAATTAATTGATAATGAATCCATTTTTAACTTTCATTTTTATACTTTACAAAATAAGTTTATTTCTCTAAACAGCGAAATATTTATAATACAAAATGACGAATATGTTATAAATATAATTCTTGCTATTTAAAGAGTTTATTAAATATTCTGTATTGATTAATATATAATACGATAACTAAATTAAAAAAATGAAACAGTAACACTTTAAAGTTTAAATAAATCCTTGATTTATAGTTGAATTTACCAAATATTACTATGATTAATTGAATTAAATAAATAATTTATTTAAAATTCAAATTTTTTAAATGTAAGTATGATTTGAAATTTTTGTAAAAGTACATTATGAATAAAAAATTAATGATAATAATTTGTACAAAGATATTTAGATTATAAAAGATTTTTATATCGTCTTATTTTTCATTTATCTTTTGTAACGGTGTTTATAATTTTTTATGAGACTAATGAAAATATTTTTTATAAATAAATAAATTTTTCATGTACTAATAATTTTTTAAATATATTATCCAGATAAAACACTTAAATAATAAAATGATGTATTAATTATTTTTTAAAACGAAGTAGCAATTAAAAACCTGTATTACATACTTTACCAAGTAATTATAAAATAAATTCGTATAACAAATTTTTTACACAAATTATTCTTTAAAAATACAAAAAGCTTCTTGCTATGAATAAACGGTAAAATATAATTTCATAATTATTTTGTTTTACTTTAATTACTTTTGTATATAACAATAAAATTTACAAAGGCTAACTAAATCACTAAAAAACATTGTTGTAAAGTTAATTTGGTTCACCGTAACATTCATTAACTCACTAAACTAATCTATGGACAGTGATGAATACAATAACCAGATACTAATCACAGTGAAAATACTTCTTATAGCACCTTTGCTATAAATCGAGTGAACGATTATGTGAAGTGAAGATCAAAGTCCTCGTTAGTGTTCTGTCTACCTCAGCATAATCGTGCAGTTTAGGACACAAATGATATTGGATCTTAGCCACGAACATCGACTGAGGGTAATAGGTATCCGCTTGTCACACTGATCCAAAGTCGAACCGCGCAAAGGGAATACTTATTAATTGAACAAGATCTCGCGATAGACTGATAGGGTCTTCTTACTCGAGGGTTTTACCATGCACGTGGAGGAGTAATGTGCAAAATAGAAAAAGATAGAATCTCGCTACAGAAGTGGAGAGAAAATCTCCAGTCTGCCACCTCTCTTGCGAGACGAAAGAGAAAAAATGTATGGAAAGTGCAGTGCGTGTATATAATACAAAATAAGCATCGAACCTCTTTGAGGAAAAGATGGAGAGAGGGAATTCATTATTGAAGAGTAGTAGCTACATTATCATTAAGACCACGCTAATGGAACATATTCAGAAAGCTGTATTACATAGAATCATTGTCACTTATAATCGTATCCAAAAGACGTTTTCATATTTTGCTTTAAGAAGAGCTTGAACGATTGTTTTGCTCATTAGATAATAGATCAATGACAAAATTACTTCAATTTTTTATTCAAATCCAAAAAAACTGTAACAATTTTCTTAAGTTTTATTTAACTAGAAACCATTTTTAGTTTCATATATTTGATGTATGGTAAAATAAAGTATCTTGTGATTGTAACTTAAATATTTTTTAAGATCTTAAATTCAATAATTTTTGTATATGCTCATCCAAATTCAAAATAAAAAATCGTATTGTAAATTATTTAAATTATCAACTCGATTTATATTTTATAAGATTGTAAACGTTATTGATTGTATTAATTGTTATTATTATTTAATCTATTTCTATTTCAGAAAAAACTAGACTCAATTAATTATTATCTAGAAAGTATCAAAAAAATATAAAATTCTAATAATATTTGCCTAATTTAAAAAGTTTAATTTTAGCTTTTTTTTAATATATTTTAATTGTGATATCTATTCTTATTAAAATATGATTTTTAATTTATATATTACGTATATATTTCACATTTATAAATAATTGATTTTAAAGGTATAATAGTAAACTACGTTAAATTTCTTAAGTAAAATTTGTGTAATATAAATGTAAATATAGTATAATATATTTAAAAGGATATATTAAATTTTTTATTATTTTAAAATAAAAGTTTTTTAGGAGTCATTTCAGATTCAATTTTATATTACATTTTATATATTTACATTTCATATTTTTATAAATTTAACATTTTCTTTTCTTTAGTGTATACTTACTGAATTAATCATAGTATTTTTATTTACTTATTAATGTTTATTTTTTTGAACCCAATGAATAGAATATTTATACAACATGTTTTTTTTAATCATAATAATCAATGATTTCATGTAATAAATTACTTATGACTAATATACTGTTATATACAGCGATTTCAGTCTTTACAGGTTATTTTTTTTTGTTTTAATTAAAAATTATTTATTGCTTGTTAGAATTTGTTACGGGAGAACAAATTTTTAATAATATTTTTGCAGTTTTATTTATACACAGAAAATGGGTAGAATTAAAAACTGCACAATTCGATTTCTTTATGATTAGGTTTTTTTAATTTATTTAGATATGAATATATTCAATTATTAAAATTTTAATCGTTTTAAAGGTTAAATACAAAGTTGTTTATTTTATGTGTTTTATTTTTATTTATATAATTATCTATTAATTTTTGTGTGTTATATGTCTATTTAATCAGGAGTTTTTTCTATTAATGTGGTATATAACTGTAATGTTGTTTTTATCTTGTAGGTATTATTTATTATCTAAAAATGTGAATATTTTTGGAGGGATAAAATCTATTTTTAAACATTTTGAAAAATAATTTGAGTTTTGATATATTGTGTTGTAATTAAACTATTTTCAATTATGTGGTATAATTTTGAATAATAGTTTCTATTTAATTTTATTATATAATAGTCGATTCTTTAAAAATTTGCTTTATTGTATATTTTGTTTTTTACATATTTTTTATAAAAGCTTGCCACAGTTCTATATATTTTAAAACAGGCTTTTATACATTTGCTTTCGAAAATTCTTATTTTTTCCATTTGATGTGCCGTTATATTGTACCAGATGAGGTAAGCGCATGTTAGGGTTAGTCTGATAAGTCCTTGATAGGATAATACTTTTATTCTACTGTTGAAGTCTTTTAAATAAAATCATTTTTTGAATCGCCAAAATGCTGTTTTTGATTTTTTTGGCTGAGTTTTTATGTGATAATTATATTTTAATTTTATGTCTAGATGTAATTCTAAATATTGGACAATTTGTTTACGAGGAATTGCCTTTTTCTAGGTGATACAGCCCATTATATGAAAATTTTTACAGATTTTTCTTTCTGAAACACTTATTTTGGGATAAATTATTTCGAAATAAAAAAGTTTAACATTTATTTATATTAATTTTTAATTTCCATGTATTATAATAATCGTCTATTTTGTTAAACAATATACAATTATATAATTGTGATTCTAATTTTTGGGTGTTTTTCTCAGAAATATAAATTATTAAATCGTCTGCAAAAGATATCGATTGTTTTTTTAATGATTTATTAAGATTAAATAAATGATGAATATAACTATTGTATATATTATAGAGTATCGAAGTATTTACGGTACCTTATACACTATTTTCTATTGAGAAATTTAGGCTTGATTCATTGTTTCCTTCTATTGAAATAAATGACTTATTCGTGATCATGTTCCATATTAATTTTATTAGATATTTAGGAAATTTTTAATTATAAATTTATAAATTACGTCTTGGATCAAAGTGGTGCTAAATACTTTTTCTTAATGCCCAGCATATATTTTAAACATAATCCCATTTTTATGTAATATTTATAAAATAATATTAACGATCTTATCGCAATTGTACATAATTTATCAATTATAAAATTTTAATTTTATAAATAATTCTTTTAATCAAATATCGACAATTTAATTATTGATAGATACATTTTCACCTTCTAGTTCTCTCTTTCTTTCTAATAAAAGTTTCAGTTTTACTATTTTATGTTAAACGATATTTAATATTGCTAATTTACTAATAATACTAATTTTACTATGATTAACAATTTTAATGCTTTTACCGATTATGCCATAACGGTTTATCAAACTATAAAATTAAAAAATACTTTTAATGTATTGAATAATTTAATACATAATTTTATTATTAAATTGTTATCAATTAGCAGATATAAAATAACTATGAATTTAATTTATTCTTTAAAAATTATTTTAAGTATAAACTCAATAAAATACGTAATAAATTATTAAAAGTCATATTATAAAAATGAATAATAGTAAACTGTAATTATATTTTTAAAACCATGTTAAAAATTTAAACAAATTACAATAAATTAACGCACAATAGAAACAGTTTATAATACTTAATTACATAAAAAATTATTGGTATTTTAATAAACTTTTTAAAACCTTATATATTTTTAAATTTTGAATATATAATTTTTAAAATAATATCAATAATTATTGTACAAAATACCCTACACGTATAGAAAACAAAATTTAATTAAAATAACACGATTAATCATTTGATTATAAATATAATTCACTACTTTTTATATTTGAAAATGAATATAAAAATTTTAAAATATATTTCCTATCTCAAAAAATGATAATTTACCATTGTGTATCAGTATTATATAGCTGTATAATGTTGTACTAATTAAACTGTACATAATTCACTTCATTAACGCAATGATCATTGTCATTAGCATAATTTAATTGTTATAAAATAAAATAAAATTTAAATATATAACATTTAAAAAATATATAATTTGTATAATTGTATTGCTAAAATTAAATTTTATATTATACACATTTAAAACTTCCACTGTTTATCCATTAAAATTTTGTAGCGTTATATAATACTAATAAATATTATTTATGTAATAATTAATTTTCTAATAAATATTATACTCCTATATAATAAATATATATATGAACAAATTTATTTAACACAAAATAAAGTTTACTTTATAGTTAGATAAATGAAACATGAACAAATATAAACATGAACGGTAAAATATAAACCAACATTATAATATGATAATTAAATTAAAGTTTTTATTATAAGCACATTTTTTAATATTGCTAATAATATCTTCGAATATTAAATAGTATCCAAATAATTTTTTTTTACTTTATTAATATTTATTAACTTTTTGTAAGTTTAAAACATAAATATACTTGAGAATTTTAAACTGAAACTAATCTAAATTAATATTTATAACAGATTTTTTCATAAATACATAGCATAGAAATAATTGTATTAATTTAATATAATTTGATTATTATTTTATTAATTTTTTGATATAATAACAAGTAAAAATTTACCAAATGAACATTTTTTTACGAAGTAACTTTTTTTACGTAAGTCTCTCTATGTATTTATATTGCAAGAATTTTTTCATACATACACGCGTTTGTACAGGCGTTTCGATTTTTTTGTGAAATATTGCAGTCATAATGAATTAAGAAATTACCACAATCACTTTGTAAAATATCTGAAACGTGAATGATGATCGCGATTAAAATGTACAATCAATAAATGCATTTTTCCCAGTCTTTTTTTTTAGATCAGTAGTACTTCATCTTCATTCTAATTTCTTTATCAAAAAACAAGCGTTGAATCAGCTGTATAACAGATTGAAAAATAGCTGCAGTGCCGTTTCTCTGAATACGCCCAAGTTTTCTTTATTTGTCAAAAGACTCTTGAATCGTTTCTTATTGTAATTGTATGAGTGATTTTGATTTAATCCATAGACAAATGATTTAGTAAATGAAAGCAGTTAATATTTTTAACCTTTTCTATGCTTTTTTTAAAAAATAATCCAAATAAATTATTGTTTAGTTATTTAAATTCTTTTATTAAACCAGTTCTAAAAAAATCATAATTAAGACTTGCAAAGTTCAAATGTTTCTTAAGTAACTCATTGATATAAATATATGATCCCTACATTTTTATTTAAAATTACATATGCACTTTAACAGGTTTATAATAGTGTAATATTTATGTATCTATATTTTAAAAAAATACATTATGAGGATGAATGTATTTATTTAAACACACTTTTTAATGTAATTTACTTATAATTTCTTAACAGAAAAGTTGATGTCAGGAGATAATTTATTTATCTCGCAAGAAATTTGTATTAAAACCTCTACTTATAAAACCAAAACATTTCGTACATAACTATATTTTTCTCTCTCCAACTACGACTTACAAAGTTCTTAACTAGTCGACTAGACAGATTTTCAAATTTTCCCACAACTATGAATTTAAGAAAAATTTTAATGGACCAATAATATGTTCACTTTCAATAAATATAAAATAGACATTCATACAATATTATCAAGCGCATCAGACAAAATAATTTAATGACATACAAAAACAATTGTGACGCTACTAGTCTATCGAGAAATTTTAAAAAACAGAACAATCTCGCTCCATTCCTGGTTTTACAAAGCGAGTCTCATATATCCTATCATAATTACACTACTAGTTCTTCCGAATATAATATATCGTTCGCATGAGAGCCTTCATCCAGGATTTTCCTTTTATTTTTATTCTGTGCATAGAAAGGCATATCCTCCATCCTTCAAAAATGTGTGCAAATTATCATGTTTCGTTCCGTCCTACTTAACGCTGCACAACAAATCCCGCGCTAAAACTCGCTTATTTCACTCTCCACACTCTAATACCCTTTTATTTATACATATGCGTATCGGCGCACATTTGCAATGGTTAACCAGGTTACAAGGTCTTGGGTGCAGCGCACTTATTCTCCCTGAACCATGATTATCGCACGCAAGTATTTACTTTGCGGAAATAAGTAGCTTCTGCTCATATCTTTTTTTCGTATCATCTCTTTCATCTTTTTTTAGTTTATATATTTGTCCAAAAATTTTAACAGATCTGCGATCTGTATTAAAATCCAATGACACTAAATTTTAATTATTTCTAAAGTTCTAATAAATCGAAGCAAAAAGCCTTTAGTTATACAGATTTTAGTTTGTATACAAATTTCGTGTTATTTAATTTCATTTTTATATATAAAATAGTTATATATTAGAAAATTTATATTTAAATAAAATTTAAACATAATAAACGATATTAAAGAAAACTTTTTTTTCTCTTTTTTTATTATTTGCATGTCAACTGTCTCTTTTTTATTCTTCGCCCTATTTATATTTTTATTTTACATTATTATTTCAGTACTATTTATTTATACTTAATTTATGTTATTTTGTTTTCTTTTTTATAATGTACAATATACTTTTCTATGTTATTCTTAGTTTTATTTTATGTACAAAATTATTATTTTTCATTATATTGTTATTTTTATAATTTAATAAATACCATATTTTTATAAAAAAAACTTAATTATTTTATATTAGTTATTATTTATTAACTATAAATAAAATTAAAAATAAAAATGCTAATTTTTAAACGTTTATTTCCTCAATTAGAATTTAGGATAATTTCTTTTTCAAAGCATCTTATAAAATATCTATTATATGACACATTATGATTATGTATAAATGATTATATATAATATAAAATTATTAATAGAATAAAAAATAATTGTAAATTATTTACAACTGTTGTAAATAAACGAAACATTAAAAAAATTTTTGATGCGTATATAAAATTTAATATTTTCATTTGCTTAACATAAATAATTTTTTATAACAAAGAAAAATATAATTAAAATTCAAAGGAATTCTACTTAAATATCACAATCGGCAATATCAAAATTTTTATTTATAAAAAATCTACTGATTAATTTATTTCATAAAATGAGTTTATGTGATATATTTCTTTTAATTAAGAAAATTTTCATTACAAATGAAGTTAACGTTAAAACTTGCTATATTGTAGATTCATAACATATTTATGAAATGGCATTATTATTCTAAATGATATTTCACTTTGTGAACAATTTTTAAATTTATATACTTATATAGTTTTAAAAATAATAGTTTGTATTGAAAAATTAATTTTATTCCTTTGTAAATTATTTTGTATTTTTCCAACTATAGTTAGTTGCAGCCTTCCCTATGGTTATAATCAGTATTCAAAATCATTTGAGCTTTATTATTTACAATTATTATTTGAACTTTTCATTATTTATTATTTTATTTACTGTATTTATTAATACATTTTTGTTTATATTCATTCTTGAAACTCTAAGGTAATACTTAGATTCTTTTATCAATTGTTAGGTATTAATTCAAACTTTTTTTTTATTATTATTTCTTTATTTTATTTTATTCTTATTTTCATTTTCACGTATAGATATAAAGTGTATTGAGTAGAAAAAGATTATTTTTTTAAGAAATAATAATCTTTTCATAAAAATTACAGCTGTTAACTTTGAATACTATACTGGTTGAACTATTACTACTATTATTAACTAATTAAATTCTGATTTTAGCTGGAATCAAAAAACAATGAAAAATACTATTTATTCTATTATAAGAGGGCATAAAATTTTATATCTTTGTAGAATGTTCTTGTTCACTGAAAATTATTTACGAACGATCATTTGTGACTCTATTTAAGCATATGCAAGTTGACTTATTATATAATTTTTTAATTTAACGCACATACTTTTAAATTCAACTTCCCAAATATATAAGCATTCATTTATTTATAACTACTGACTCTTACTATTTTCATAAAGAAATTATTTTTATTTCAAATTTATATGATTTACTTATTTAGTATTATTATCTTCCTCTTATAAAATCCTGAAGAGATTATTCAAATTTATCGAACACATTATATTTTATTTCTAATTTTATGCCTTACGTGGATCATTTAACATATATAAAAACTTTACTTATTGTTATCCTTCTACAAAAAAAACCATATTTTGTCATTGATAGAACTGACCTTTATTGTTTTTAAATCTATTCATACTATAAATTAATTTTTTGTCTTTAACGTTATTTTAAATAATCTAGATTTCGTTTCATATTGCGTTTTATAACTCAAGAATAGCTATATATTATATATATTATTTATATCTTATATTTCATGTTTAAAGAAAAAATTCTATATAGATATTAAATATCTTTATATAGTCTTTTTTATTAATTGTATATGTAATTTTTTCAAATATCTAAATGAAGACTCGTTTTAGTTCAAAAATGTTTTAATTATACAAAATTTAGAATGAAGCTTATGTTTAGCTTTTAAATTATTAAAATTTCATATTTTTTAGTTATAAATTCTTTAATACACTTAAAGCTACAATTACATGGTATTATATTTACAGTTCTACTTGACTTTTAAACATTATCAAACTATCAACGAAATATTTGTATATTTGCCGTTAATCATTTTATATACTACTCTCTGTTTTTAGATCATATTAAAATATGTTAAATTATTATTTTGAGATATTTAATTATTCTTTTTTAACTTATATTACAATATTTCTGAAATACATTCTTATATTTTAAATAAATTTATTTTTAATTTAAAAATGGTATTTTATAAAATTTATGGTAAGAAATCTTTAAGTTCATAAATCAATACATTCAGCTGTAAATAGCTTATAACATCTTATAAACTTTATTACATTCAATTTAAAAAAAAGAAAAGAAATAGTTAATAATTGCATTGCAGGATTATAATTTTTTTTTAATTACTCTTTTATTTCAGGTTTTAAAAATAAATTATTCTTTAAAGAAATCGAAAATATATACATTAAATTAATTTTAAATATATATAAATAATTGTAATAATTTATTATATATTTTAATAATCTATAATATTTATTATATCATTTGTTTATATTGCAGAAGTTGCGATTGAATATCAGAGAGGACTTCCAAGAATTACAGTTCCACTACCTTCAAGAAAAGAAAAGTACATGTTTACATTAAAACCGATTACACAAACGGTTGGTGATTTTCTGATTATGATACAAAATGAGGATCCTGCCGTTATTAAAGCTAGCATTACCACGATAGGTAACAAATAGTATACTTTTACATCGTGATTTAAAGATTATTTTTTTCAATTTTTATAATTTCATTTACTTGGGCAAAAATTTTAATATCTAGAACGTTATTCCTTTTCAGTAAAAAATAATGTTTTAATCGATAAATTTACAATAACTGTTACTTTAAGTAATTAAAATTTTTACAATTATACATCAAATTACTTCAAGGTCATTTAGTATACTTAAAAATATAATTTATTGGTTTATACATTTTTTAATATATAAAGTTTAATGATTTTATAGCACAACATGATATTTATAAAATCTAGATTTAATTGTTTTTCGATTACGCGTTTTTAATAGTTTCTATCAAAAGAAGAGATAGACGAAAACGAGTAAATAACAAGTATATTACCACATAGTGCAATTTATATTTTTATATTTGCAAAATATTACTATAAATATTAAAATTTTACTGTTTAAATTTCTTTATTTATATTTATATTATCTTAAATTCTTTAATTATATGTTTCTAATTATATAATATATTTTATTTATAAAGATTTTGTAAAAACTGCTCTTTTATACCGCGATTACTAAACTTTATAGCAGAAATTGTTTATAATACATAAAACTAAAATGAAAAACGGCTTAAAATATGTTTTTTTCAGTAAATAAAAATGTCATATAAATACACTGGCCTCAAATTCTAATAATTTTCTATATTACTTGATATACAAATGATGTCATTTTTAGCTTGTTTTATTAATTATGAAATAATGGTCTAATAAACATATTAAATTATATTAAAAATAACTTATATATTTTATGAGATATTAATAAGTAATATGATTATAAAAGTTTTATATAAAATAATATAGGATTGGATTAAATTAAAATTATTATAACATTTTATTATATTTATAGACGGTATTAAATTGGCAGCCACAAATAGAATAGAAACAATGCTAATAGATGATTTTAACTTAGTAATAAATGAAAAAGTTTATCCAGTTTCACCTCCTCTACACATAGAAAAACCAAAGGTATTATTAATTATAAGTGAAAATTTTGAAATACAGCAATATATTTATTGATAATTATTTTAACTAGTTTCTAAGATATTTTTCATTTAAATATGAATAAAATGAATAAAATTATATTTAATATTTTTATTTATGAAATATATATTTGATACAATCTTAAAATTATAAAAATATATTCTAAATGAAATTCATATTTAGAAATAGCAATTAAAATATGTTGTTAATACTAGAGTTAGTGATAAATTTGAAAACTTTTACTTTTCAAAAATCCGTAAATAAAATATTCAGAATTAATTAATTTTAATTACAGATTATTAAAAATTATATTTATTAATCAATACTATTTAGATAAAATCATAAATATAATTATAGCTTATTGCTGTAAAATTAGACAGTATTATATTAGACAGGGTAAATTGATTTTATTTCACATTTTGTTAAAATAATACCATTATAATATATAAAACCTCAAAGTTTAAAGTAACTTTAGTGTATAAATTTTA
The DNA here is from genome assembly GCA_018907195.1 of Dolichoris vasculosae. Taxonomy (NCBI): domain Eukaryota; kingdom Metazoa; phylum Arthropoda; class Insecta; order Hymenoptera; family Agaonidae; genus Dolichoris; species Dolichoris vasculosae. Next base: position 2,649,339 of record JACCHY010000014.1, on the reverse strand, counting down.
GGAAAATTTACGACAATTGCAGGATTTACAAGCTCTAGTAAGTACATTATATGAAACATTTAATGCTAGAGAATATCATGCTGAATTGGAACATCAAATAATGATACAACTTGAAGAAATTAAGATAGAATTGGAACCATTAGAACAGGTTAATACATATTTAACATTATTTTAATATTTAAAACATTAGTTATACTCCAAATCTATAAAATGATATAAAACAAAATAAAAACAAAGTTTAATTTTTATAAATATTTATTTTTTAATAAGAATAAATATTAACTAAATTATAATTTCACAGCACTCGAATGTTATTCTTCCAATAATATTTTGATTCAAGAAAGAATATAAATTTTAATTTAATAAAGTTATAATTATTTAAATTAATTGTATCTTTCAATTATAAGTCTATATAAATTAAATTTTTTAGAATTTTTTCTGCTTTGATAAAATAAAGATTTTGTATTTGCATTCCAAAAAATTTAATAGATAATAAAAATGTTTAATAACTCTAAGTAAATTATACATTATAAAAAGTTTTAAATAATTATATCATATTTAAAATTTTTTATCCTTTGATGATAACTTAATTTATTTTTCATCTTTATAGCTCCTATTTTTTATTTCAGTTACGAGCTGAAATCGAAGGAGCAGCCGCTCGAAGATCTCAGTCGGCCTCTTGGGGTGTTCTAGTATTGATGTCCATGCAGTTTGGTTGTTTAGCAAGACTGACTTGGTGGGAATATTCATGGGATATTATGGAACCTGTAACATATTTTGTTACGTATGCAACGGCCATGGGATGTTACATATATTTTTTGATTACGAAACAGGTGAGAAGAATCTTATGTAGTTTAAATACTAGTTTAAGTAATCTAGTTTAAGTACACAAATGAACGTCACAGTATTCGCTTTTAATTCCTGAATGCTCGTAAATCCATTATTACTTTATAGGAGAAAATATTTCTAATGTTAATTTTCTTTTGATAATACTTTTCACTAATGTAATTGTTAAATGCAGTAATGTATATACTTTTAATTATGCTAATGTGACAATTATATAAAACTTAGATGATTTCAAAATTTGTTAAAACATTATAAACATTAATTTTTATCTTAAAATCTAAACTACGAAGAATAAAATTAAAAAATTCAATAAACACCCTATTGTAATATTGCTTGCGATAACCTTATATGCGTATTAAGTAAAAGAGTTCAGTTTTCAGCAATTATTATTTATAAATATTCTTTTATTCGGCATGTCTTTTTTCAAAGTTAAGATTATATTAAAATTCTTTTCCACAAACCATACATATATATTTTTTTATACTAAATATAATTTGATTCATTATTTTAAGATTAAAATAAAATAAAATTTAATATTTAAAACATTTTAAATATCATACGTATATAAAAAATTTATGACACAAAATTTTTGTAAATAAAATTACTTTTATATAACATCTTTTTATAAATATTAGTTTAAAATTAGAACGTTAAAAGCATGCGCTACAGGTTTGTAATTAAATACAAATAATTATTGAATCAACTTTTCATGAATAAAATAAATTAAAAATTCAGTGCGATTTTTACTATTTTTAAAAATAATTACTCCATACTTATTAACATAAAAATTTACTAAATAATACAAGTACAATTCTTTATTAATTTTATATCACGTAATCTAAACTTCTTAAAAGACATTTGTTATTTTATATTATTAAATATTATTAGTAATAGACTTTTTATTAATTAAAATTTTATCAAAATGAAAGTATATAGTATAAAATGTTCTATATAATTGAAAATTACTTGATAAAAATAAATATACCATTAAAGTAGTTTTCTTATTTCTCGTATGGTTTGCATATAGATAATAGTAATGAAAAAATCATTATTTGAAATTTAAATTGATTAAAAATTGTGAACTTAATTGATAAATTAATGTCTTTCTATTTATACAAGTTGAATAGTCTACTATAAATTTGAAGACAATATACAATAAACTAGAATAAATGGTTTAGATTTCTTTTAGAAATAAATATGAGTAAAATTGAAGATGGAAAGTGTATAACAATATAATAATTACCATTCGTTGTTAAGAAATCAGATTTTAAAAATAAAAGTTTTTGAACAAAAAATCTAAAATTAGATAAAAAAGTATGAGTTGTGCGAATGGTTTATTCTTTAAATACTATATTCCTTTACAAAATAATGGTATTCGCGTTAAATTGACTTGTAATTTCTTTTTGTACTTAATAAACAAATTTTTATTACGTGTATCAGAATTCTTAATATATTTAATAAAAATAATCCTTACCTTGCAGTATTTCTCTGAATGTATTTCACATTATATAGATTATATGTTGAAGTAGTCCTTTATTCACTTACATTAACCATGTAGCTTATTCCGGTAAAACTTTCATATTTAATATCATATTTCTATTTTAAACTCGTTTCATATCATTAATATTCTGATTATTCGTGCTTAGAAAGATCAAAACATAATTATTATATAGAATAATTAAAAAATTATATTTATAAAATTACTAATAAAAAAATTTCTTTCTGTTAATTATTTATAAAATATGTTTATCTTATATGAATATATGTAAGATAGATTATGTCGATAGTATATAGATTAAGTACAATTACTCATATACAAAAGATTTCAGCTTCAAGCAACGTATACCTTTGGATAAATTATCATTTTAAATATTCGCACAACATATGTATCTACTTGATAATAGAAGAATTTGTTCGAATACGATGTTCAAAATAATATTGAACTTATATGAATACTGAAATCGAATTAAAAATAAAGCTTTTGACTAAATCGCATACTTTCAGTTTTTCTAAGAATTCTCGAAGGCCATTTTCTATGAATTAGTAATTCTTTGAAATTCCGAAAACTTCTCTGTAAACAATTGTTACATTTTTAATTAATAAATACTTTTGGTCATACCAACTAAAGATCATATATTTTATAATATTGCATATAAAATTTTATTTTTAGACTTTAATCACCGTTATAAATTAACATTCATAGTTGTAATTAAATGTATCAGTTTTTTAACATAATTGAAAGCAATATTTATATAAAAATTATTTAAGCTTTTCTCCTTGAATTGCTAAAACTGTTTATTAACGTATTTAAAATTTTAGAATAGTTATATACAAAAATAAAAAAGGATTGATGTTTTTTTTACACATTTTTAATTTAAAAATAGTAATATTTTTAATATTTAAAATAAAATTATGTTTGTTAACTTTGATAATATATTTATAATATATTATAAATAATATAATATGATAATATAATTTTATTTTTATAATATTAATTAATATATAATAATATTATATCATAATTAAATTAAGATGATGTTATTCGAATATAAAAATATTAAATGAATAAAATATGAAAAAGGTGTAAAATTTTTTTGCAAGAAACGTTTCACCCAAATTAATATTAATGTATAAAAATATTTTATAATCATTTTATATATATTTGTAAAATTTAATTGACCGTTATTCTAGAAAGTTATAAATTGAAAAATAAATGTTTTCAACAATTTTAAATAATGTATTTATGATATTTTTAATTTATAATTTGTTTCTATTCAATGCGATAAAATAATATTAGGAAATAATGGTAGATAATAGTAAATATTAAAGAACTAATAATAGATATTTTAATATAAAAAAAATTTCTTTCGGTTTAAAAAAGCTATGGTTTAAATAAAATTTTAATAATTATTCCAAGTTATATAAATATAAATTATTTTACATTACATTTATTATGATAAAAAATTTTAAATTACTTATATTTTATTTGATTCTGTATTTCATTGCAATACATTTATAAAAAAAGAAATAGAAAGATTAACTTCGAATCATGGAATACGAGAAAAATATAAAATTGTCTTATAGTACTTCGATTCATTCGAATATTAATAAAAATAAATGAAAAATTCGCGATTTAATTTTTTTTACAAAGAAATAAATAATTCACTTTCATATTCATATAATTCAACATTGTAGGCATTATAAAACTGAAAAAGATTAATAATCTTTCTTTTTACAAACCTCAAAATATTTTTTTTTATCACGATCCTTGTAGAATAAAAACTTTGATTGTTCAATAAGTAAAATCAACATCAGGATATAATATATTTCCATCGTTCGAACATCACTAATCTATGATAGTCGCTATTTTGAAAAGTTAAGTATCTGTAGAACCGCTTTAATTCGCTTTTGCGTCCATTCCGTTAATATATTCTTCTTCTGACATAAGATCTTTTAAAAGTATAAACCAGCCTACGGTATAAACTATATAGGTCATTAGTTTTTTATTTTTATCATGCGAATGAATGAATGAGAATAAACATGAGCTTCCGGCCCACAGGAATACATGCTTCCAGAGGTATTCAGCCGTGAGCATCTCATCGGGGTACATAAGAAGGCGCGGAAGTTGGGTTTTGACCTCGAGCACTATAACCGACTCAAGGACGAGGCGTACGAGCTCGAAACGATGCTCAGGATTATCCGCGGACCCCTGCACACACATCAGAGTCTCGTCGAGCAGAAGCGTCGCGAACGCGTTAGGAGGTATCAAAACAGTGGCACTACCACCAGCAACACTAACACCAGCAGTAGCAGTAGTAGTAGCAGCAGTTCCTCTTCACGGTCGCCGAACCCTTCGCCCAGCCCTTCGCCCAGCCCTTCGCCAAGTCCCATCAAAACCACGAATTCACAACACGGACACTCGAGCTCCGAAAAAACCAACGACACACTCGAGAAGGTATCGAATCCGTCAACTTTGATTAGGAATTAGTTTTGCTAATTAAATGAAATTTATTATAACAATGCCAGGTAACTAGTATATTGACGACACACGTATTCTAATCTCAGTATGTGGTCCGATGATTCGAAGCTTTTTTGTCACTGTATCGTGTCACTGTATAAGAAATCGGAATTTGTCGAACTATTATTCAAATACTTTTTTAAGTCTATGAAAGTCTATGAAAACGACTGACAAATGTTTTCAAAAAAAATAATTACAGCTAAAAATATATTTTCATCTCTAATTTTAAGCAGATAAAAAAATTAATTTTTTTAAATAATCGAATATACTGTATATAACTTTGAAATTATATTATATTTTAATTTGCTTCGTAATTTGACTTTTAAATTTTTACTAATAAAACTGTAATGATTATTAAAATCTTGGAATTAAAATTTTACTCAAATCCATAAAATCGTTGATAGATCCTAACTTGTCATATATTATATACTTGTACCAAAACCCAAAGCATGTTCTATAAACATATTGTGCAATTGGTAAAGTAGTTTTGTAACTTGAATATTCGACAGACTCAGAAAAAATTGAAAACGATTGAAGTGTATTGGATGACTACGATATACTTAAAAGTGTGTTGGTTTGGTTGAGACATCGTTTTCGATACACATAACTTTGTCAAAACGCTTAAATATTATAAAATATAGTAAATTAATTAATAGTTTTGAAACTGCGATATAATTAATATAGCGTGATATAATTTTTGTATAAAATATCAATAATATAAATAAAATAAATACTTTTAAAATATAATGTCAATTACAATTAATTTTAATTGTATTCTAAAAAAATGTCAATAATCGTTGTAATCCTTTTTATAAATAGCTTTTAGAAATAATTTTAAAATATAATCATAACGTTATAATTAATAATTTTTTAATTTTTTGTACATAATATTGAATTTAAATGTTTCATCGAAGCTGTTAAACAATTTAAGTGACTATTGTAATCATAAGCAACCCCAACGAAAACTTCAGAAAATAATTATTTTGTACATTCAACTTACATAAAAAGTAAAATGTATAATATTTTTTATATACTATATTCATGGTAAAAATATTTTATGCGAGAAAGTTACAAAAAATTCTGAAAATAAATTAGATGGATTCATCGAGTAATTAAAAAATTATCCATAAAAACATAACAATTCTAATATTGAATTTTTATATTGTATTCTATATATTCCATTAAAAAAAATTTTCAGAATAATTAATGTATTAGTTGTAAAAATAAAATTTTTTTCAACTTTCCAACAAACAATAATAAACAGTTTTATGTGTAAGATTTTTTATTTATAAATTATTTCAATTTCCATTTTTATTTTAAATAATAATGATATATTGTTATATATATATATATATATCTTGTAAATATATTTCAACCATGAATCATAAAGAATCTTCGAATTAAATTTCGATATAATGTCGATATACACGCACCTTTCAACTACTTCTTAGATAAAAAAGAAAAAAACAATATGTATTTATAAAAATTAAAAAAAAATTGCTTATAATACATTTATAGTATAAGGAAACAAATAATTTTTAAAACTACACATTGTAGATTATATATTACAATAATATAAAATTTGAAAAAAGGCTTTTTGTTATTAACGTTATAAGTCATTAGTGATGAAAAAATCAAGTATTTATTGTTATGATCTTTATCGCTGTCATTTAAATACAAAATAAGAGAAAAAAAATTAAGTAATACACTTTGAAAATATATTAATTAGCAACTACTATCAAAAATATTTATTATTAATGGATCAAATTATTATAGTGAAAAGTTTTATAAAAAATTTTAAAATACATAAAAAAGTTTTTAAAAAAAAATTGAGTTTTGTATAAAAACCTTTACTAAATTTATAATTTTAATCTAATATACAATAAAATAAAAATATCTGTATACACTTTTATTGAGTTTATAAATTTTCAAAGAAATATTATTTATTTATGAATCATTTAACAAAACAGTTGCCAGAACGTGTAGATATAAGGATGAAGAATTATTTCTTATTGCTAAATTTATAAAGTATACAAAATAATTTCTGGAATATAACGATTTAATTCACTTCAAATCATATTATATACATATTTTTATTTTCACTTCTTAAGTTTTTTGTAAATTTTACATATCAAAGTTTTATTGATAAAAAATATAAAAATTTTATAGAAGTCGAGTTAAATTAAAATAACTTTTTAAATTTTATTTTAAAAATTTACCTATTATTTTTAACGTGTTATTGATCATTTTTTATTATAATTTTTAGTACAAGGTCTATTATACAAATTATAAAATTTTATTATAGAAACAAATATACTTTTTTCTCGATTAATAATATATATAGCTTTTTTAAAAAATTTCATTTTTTACACAACATGAATAAATTATCATCCATTCATTCTTCGTAATTCGTAAAACGCAGAGGTAACTGATTTTCATAATAATTTCATGTACTTTAAATTAGTGGAAATTTTTGTGTGCGTGTAGAAGAATATACATTTAAATAAAAATTTAAAAGTTTAAGAAATGAATTAAATCAGCAAAAAATTAAGAATTTTAAGTGTACAGTTTATTGACCATAGCAATTTATACTTCAATGTTTTATATTATCATATTATATAAATTGGCGTACTTTTTGTTTGTAAAATATTTTAATTAAAAGAAATAATGAAATTTATGTCATAAAATTTAAATAATTCATTTTTCAATTATTTAATTTTCTTTAATTTATTACAAATTTATTTAGTTACTTTAGGTTTTAAGCAGTTATTATGAACGATATCTTTTAAACTATCTTTACTGATTCACTTTCTAAAAAATGTATATGATATATATATGCTTTTTGAATAAAATTAATAATATATCAAAATTAACATAGTTGTTTGATTGATTATATAAATTATATCAACTATACAAATTTATTGTACATTTACAGTATATTAATAATCTCTGTGGTCATACCATTTGATCATTATCTTTTTCCCATTTTATTTATAAAATAGGTCATATAAAATAGATAATACGAAAATATATTTTGAAACTAATGATTAAAATTTAATGAATGTTTCTTTTGATCAGCATGTATACAAAAACGTTATTTGTATCAAATAGTCATATAAAAGATAACAAATAGTTAACTAAATAAGAATGCATTTGTATGTATTAAATAATTAAAGCTAAATTTTCTTCAAAGAAATAAACATCAAAAAATTTATATAAATTTAAAATATTTTGAAATTATAATTATTTTAAATAGTAATTGTAATAATATACAACTTATTTATTTAGCATATATTTAAAAAATAAATATTTATTGTTATATAAAAGAAAGAACATAATTGAGAGTGATATGATAAAAAAATACATATATACAAACTTAAAAAATTTGATTCTAGTAAAGTGAATTTCAATTCTTTATTTCTATGGACTATAAAATAATATGTACCTTATCTTTATATTATACTCCAAATGAAAACCTACAATTTTTTAATTTATGTGTATCAAGTATGGCAAATTAATAATTTTCATTTTCATTGAAACAAATTAATACCCACTTATTCGTTTACATACTCATGCAGACATAATTTAAAAATAAAACATTGGTATGCTTCTGAAATTTATTCAGATATAAATAGTGTTTAAAGTTTTTTTTGTAAAAAGTTAAATAATATAAAGTATCTACTTTATTATTTTTTTATTTGCTTTTTTCTATTAATTTTTTAGTCTTTGTAATTAAACTACATAAAACTCTTATTATTATAAAAAAAGTTCTATTTAATTATGATTATCACCTATAAAAAATTTAAGTTATTCTGTAACATTTAGATTTAGAAAACTTTAAAATTGAATTGAAATAATAGCTTGAACAATTAAAAATAATTAGAATATGTTCAATTTTTTTACAAGTATTCAATATCATAAAATGATTTATTCACAATAAAAAACCATTGTTAAATATAAGTTTCCTAACATGGATAATTGAAAATTATCTTTAATATGTAGATTTTTATAAAACATTATAAAAATGCAATTTAATATTTATAACTTTTATACCGACTTTGTATGCATAATTAAATTACTTAATTATTTAACTTAATTAAATTAGGCTTAGAAACTCAAAAGAAATTGAAGTACTCTTTATATTATACAAACATGTTTTATAAATTATCAGAAAATCTTTTTTTCTAATATATTTAAGTAATAAACTTAGTAACATAGTTTAAAACAAAGTATTAAAAATCTTATAAATAATATTAAAAAAATTTTTCATGTGCATGTTAGTTTTTTTTACCTAGTTATACATAATAAAAACTGCGTTCAAATTTCATTCGTGTACAAAGTAGTTGACTTTAGCCTTAATACCACTGTTGATTATATGTCATTTAAAATAATATGTAAATTACATATTGATTTCGTAAATATGTAAATTATATAAATTCTATAATTACTAAAGTTTTCATGAAAATTATGATCTTATATTTACTACTGCATTTATTAATACAAATAATATAAAAAAAATATTTTTAAACAAAAATGATGTAAGATACAGTTTTAAATTACTAAAAATAAAATAAATTTTCTTACAATTGTGTTTTCAAATGTGTTTTTTCTAAGACTCTGCTTTTTAAAATATTAAGATAATTAGTATAATATATAAAAACATTAAACAAAAATATCTTTATTAGAAAAAAATATTTTATTCATCATAAAATAGATAAAAGTATAATTAATTATAAAAATTAATTCTAAATGATAATTAAATGTATTAAATTTATAGTGAAATAATTATAGTCAAATCTGAACCTTAATTCACTATACTAAGCTTATCATTGGATATCTAAAATAATAAATTATATTTTATTGGACTATTTCAAATAATAAAATTTGTATATAGTTATATAGTTATATTTATATAGTTTACATATACATTGAGGTTTTAATGTTCCCATCAACAATTAAATAAAAATTTATTCAAACAGAACAAAACTAAGTTCTTCAAATTTTTTAAAATATTACATTCGTATATGCCACTAATTCTTAATCTTTTATATTTTGTAAAAAAATATTAAAGGTGTTTAATAATTTCGTTTAAGTCTGTGTGAACTATATTACGTCTTTAAAATATCTATCTTAAGTCTTTAAAATATTCTAATTTATATAATATAAATAATTTACAAATATTTATGTTAAATCAAACAAAATTATTAATGTATAATAAAAATTAAGAAACAACAATCATGTAAGAATGTAAATGAACTAAAAAATTAAAAATATAATTTCATGATTTTCATAACGTTAAAAGAAAATAAATTTATAAGAAAAATTTAAATTATCTAATATGAGTTTTTACAAGTTATGAAAAAAATTCTTTTAACTAAACAATCATACTCAAATTCTATAAACCTCTGCATGTAAATAATTTTAAATAAATACATCTATAAACTTCTGTATGTAAATAATTTTAAATAAATACATCTATAAACTGCTGCATGTAAATAATTTTAAATAAATACATCTATAAACTTCTGTATGTAAATAATTTTAAATAAATACATCTATAAACTGCTGTATGTAAATAATTTTAAATAAATACATCTATAAACTTCTGTATGTAAATAATTTTAAATAAATACATCTATAAACTGCTGTATGTAAATAATTTTAAATAAATACATCTATAAACTTCTGTATGTAAATAATTTTAAATAAATACATATTTATTCAATTTGATTAATATTCATTTTTCTACCATTAAATTTAATAAATGTACATTTTCAAATCGTTTGTTGTTAGTTATAAAAATCTATAATTATACATAAAATTTGTTTCTTTATAACCTAATAGAATAATGACGAAATAGATAAGTCAATTATTTATTGTAAATATTTATTTATAACAATTTTTTTCAAGTATATTTAATTATTACACAATTTATAAAATGTAACCATTAAAAATCAGAAGTTTCATAAAAAATTTTTTGTCAGACAATCACGATTTCAAATAAATTAAAACTTGTCAAAATAAAAATATTTCCCTAATTTCCCTTATTTTATATCAATTTGATTGCCATAAATTTTTAATTAAATACAGTTTTTATTTTTTCCTTATAACAGGTGTTAAAGAAATACAAACCTTATTAATGTAATCAGTGAAGTGTATTTAAATATTACAAAACTAATTAAAAGAGTATTTATTTTCATGAATTACCAACACTTTATCTTTTATATTTAATTATACTTCTTTGTTAAGTTAAATTGTTAAAAAATAAAATATACAGTTTAAATAAATATGTATGGAAAAAGTAAAAAATTTTAAGTAAAGCTAAAAAAAGCTAGAATTACTTTTATCAATTCCATAAAATTTAAATATAATTTTTAAATCAATTTAGTGTACAATCCTAAACGTGACTAATTAAAAAACAGCGTGGTCGAATACAATATTTTTCGTCGGATAAGGTTAAGTTGTATAAAATCTAAATATAGATACATAATGTAAAGCTGATATTCGAATCAATCAAAACCAATTTTTAGATTATATTTTCTTATACAACTTGGTTTAAATATTTTGATTGGTTAAGGTCTTACATGTGTCTCATGAGTTGATTAATTGTATTTCATAATAATTTTTCGCGCCTTTCGACACGTTTTAAGAAATGTATAAAAAAAATTTATATTCAGTTTTGTAAATATATAATAAATAGTAAGTATAATATTAGTATTTTATATATTATTTAATAATACTAGTTATAAAATTCAATAGTCATGTCAATCTCTTTAAAAAAACTTAAAAAGAGACAACTAGTAGTAGAAGAAAAATTGATCAAAAAATTTGATAGATTTGATGGTTTATCTGAAGAAGAAGTAAAAAAAAATACTCTTGAAGATATTTTAGAAGATGATTTAGACTTAGTATTTGTCGGTATTAATCCAAGTTTAATGGCAGCTCACACTAGAAGATATTATGCTGGGCCTGGAAATCACTTTTATAAACTACTTTATGAATCGAAATTAATACCAGAACCTATAGCTTATGAAGAAGACAACAGGTTATTGCAATATAAAATTGGTTTAACGAATATAGTAGCCAGAGCAACAAGATCATCAGCAGATTTAAGTAAATCAGAAATAAAAAAAGGAGCAATGATTATAAAAGAAAAATTAAAACGCTTCAAACCAAAAATTGCTATTTTTAATGGCAAATTAATATACGAAGAGTTTGTTGACAAATTTGACAAATCATCCTTTTGTTTTGGTTTGCAACCTCATCGAATAGGAGATACAGCTCTTTGGGTTGTACCTTCAAGCAGTGCTAGATGTGCAAATTTTCCAAGGATGCAGGATAAATTACATTTTTATACTTCACTTAAAAAGTATTTAGCTTTTTTGAAGAATGAAATTAGAGAAATAAATATAAATGAATTCTGTTTTGAAGGTAAATGTAAACAAGCTATTCCAAGTACTTCGAAAATGTGGAGACGTAAAGGTATATCTGCATTTGCTAATGGTGGAAGAATTGTTAACAAAGAAACAATTTGCATGAATACATCAGAAGAAAATATATTAGCTGTTCCACAAAGTACTGAATTTATAGTAACAAATTTGAACACAAAAGAAAATAGTAAATTAGAAAAAGATTCTGGAATTTCTTCAAGTCAAAGCGACAATTCTCAAGAATTATCTGAAAATAATAAAGTAAAGACGATTAAAAATAATTTTAATCGATCAAATATATTACAACAAACTCATAGGCAACAAAATACAAAATTTATTGAACAAAAATTAAAAAATAAAATTAGTTTAAATCTATCTAATCAAGCTAAAAATGAAACAAATAACTTTATCACTATAATAAAAGAAAGAGTAAATAACAAAAAACTCAGTGCAAATAAATATGAAGAAAAAGATTTCAAAGGAGACATGCTTTTTTCACAAGTTGATAAAAATGTAAAAAGATTGAAATTTTCAAAATTACATTTAAATAAATTAAAGAACAATTCTGAAGTAACTACATTGGATAATATTGAATAAGATAATTCATAAACATATAATGTAATAATATTCATATAATTTATATAAACTATATTTTTTGTACCTTATTAATAATTTGTATTAAAACATAAATAAGATAAAATATTTATACTAAATAAAGTTTTTTACTTATAATATAAAGATTTAAAAAGTAATAAATTAATTATGATAAATACATTCTGAACATTTTATAATGTATATATACCTTATTTTTTTAAATAAATATATTCATTTTTTAAGTAATTCATATAATAATAATAATAACTACTACTTTTTATTTTCACAATATCAAAATTTCTAAAAAATAATTAAATAAAAAAATAACCTTATATCTATGTTTAACTATTTTTCTTCTTTATTTACTTGATCATAAATTAAACAAATTGGTTTTAAATAAATCTTTACATAAATTTGATAAAAGTTTGTTTAATCCACTTAATTTTTTGAATGATTAAATAATATAATTAAAAAATATTGGCAAACAAATTGTTTTAAATAATCATTAATTTTATTATTGTTCGTAAATAAAAATTTTTATACACATTATTTTAATTAATAATTTTTTATTTAAAAATATTTAAATAATACATGTATATCTATTTATTTATTTAATACCAAATTTTTAATTTATTGAAAAAAACAAAATAATATGTAAAAGTAATTTCAGCAATAATTGTAAAACATGAAAATATATTGTTTTGTTATTAAAGAATATTTGTTAACAAATATTGCAATAGTATCGAAAGATTTGATTTTCAATTTATTTAAATCTCTTTAAATATAAAATAATAAATAATCAAATTCTCTTGATTCAACAATAATAATATATTTTGTATTATAAATATATAATATTATAATATAAATTAACAAATGAATAATTTTAAATATTTATTAACAATGTTTTGACATTATTAGTTTTCAACGAATAAATAATAATATTAATGTTAATTAAATAAAATTCAATAAATGACTAAATTTCTTTAAATTAAAGAATTTTCATGTGAATATATTAAATAAATTCACGAAGATGAGAAACAAATAACAACATTTTTAAATGAATATATAAATAAACACATATACAAAATAAATAAAAATACCGACTTTAAATTGATCCATTTATTTATGGAATAATTAAAAAAAAACAGTTCATCGCACATTCTTTTAAGATATCGATGTGCAGCGTTCCAGAAATTTCTTCCTCATAAAACTGACAATTATTAGGCAAAATTCAACGAGTCTCGTTCATTTGATGAATAAACGATTTAAAAAAAAGCTCCAAGAAATCTAATATACAATAACTTCTCGTGCAGATCAGATTAAAATTTAAGAATGTTTTGTTATTTTTAATATCTTATTTAAATTATCACATTACTTTTTTGTAAAAAGTAATGAAAATAATATAAATTGAATTCGCACCAATCTTTTTATGACTATTATTAAGACAAAAAATTAATAATTATTAGTATTACATTTTTTTTAAATTTATGCATTACTTTCATTTTTGTAGTATTATTATCTTTAGAATTAAATTTAAGAAATTAAAAGTGTAATTCATTTAAAAATCTAAATTTTACGTATATCTAATAGTAAAGTAAAGTTATAAAATATACCAATTTGTAATAAAGTAAAATAAATTTTTATATCTTTAATAAACTCTTTAACTTTTCATTATATCGATCAATTTATAAATTTTTTTTTTATATATTTCTTTTACATCAAATAAAAATAACGGTTACTTTCTATCAATAAAAAGTATGATTGAAAAATGGAGAATGAATAAAAGTCGTATTTAAAGAAGTATATGGAGCGATGAAAATATATTGGAGAATAAATTATAAATTCTTTAAAAAAAAACGTTTTATCGTTATAGGTCAGATATTACTTTAGGGAACTTCGCGCAAAAAATTCATAAATAATATGTCATAATTTATTAAACTTAATCGACAGTCATAGTTAAACGAACAACATTCGATAAGACGAAAACAAATTTTGTTAAGCAACTATAATAAATAGGAAATATTAAGAAAAAAATCCGAGTTTTGTTGCTTGACAAAGAGCGAAGTTCATCTGCCACGATCGACGCTTCCTTCGTTCGTTTGTACGCAGACATCTTATTCGTGGTTTCAGTTAAAGTTTTGCAAGGAAAAAGGAAAATTAGCGCTCTCATTGTCAAAAGTGCCCGCGGATGTCCAGTCAACGGTCGTAACGGCGACAAAGAGTGGCGAGTGAGAGATGGAGAGGAAAAGGCGTACACGTGTATGCGCGTCGCGACGCTCATGGCATTCAGTCAGACACTAGTCGCGGTTTTTGATGCTTCGTCTTCGCGGTGTTGCTGGTCTCTCGATTACTTTAACGTTCACCAAAGGCGGAAAAGCTGACATTCGTCCCTACCTTGACCATGTGAGTAATCTTGTTTTCTTTGTGTCAAGAGTCCAGCCCGGTTACGTCACCGAATTACAAAAATTTCTGTTGAGCACTGGAACGTTTTAAACGTGTGTCTCGTTGTTTGATTGCCGAGAATTTCTTTCGGACGTTAAATACATAACTCCGCGATTTCGAGGTCACCAAATGTCGAAACGCGGAATTTTAATAGGTATTATGTTTCCTTTTGAATTACTGTAACGTTCGTATATTTTGAAATTAATAAGCTGTTGTTTTTATGAGGTACATCGAGGAAGGTTAAATTTTTACCGGTCCAGTATTTTATCCATAACTTTTAAAGTTTTTAAAACCAATATTTTTTTCAAGTCGCTCTTTTATATCGCATTTATAATACATCTTACAGTTCGAAATCTGGAGCGTGATAGGAAAATTCAAATGGAATATCTTAGTCGCCTAAAAAAAAGGTTTTATTTTCAGCAACCAAACTTACACATAAATTATAGATTCAAAAAATATATTATAATCTATGTTATGAAATATTAATATCTTCTTTAGTTAGAAATAAAAAGAATAAATTTTTTCTCTGTCTTATCATCAACAAAAAAGAAGATTTAGTTCTAATTCTAATAGTTGCCTCACTAACACGAAAGGCATTTTACCTATCTAGAACAATTATATTCACTTTAACACTATTTTATAAATTTAAATAAAGAGATAAGTATTTTTCATTTATGGAGATAAATAATATTTTTAAATTTTTAATAACTTTAATAAATAAATGATAGTTTTATTTTATAAATTTAATTGAAAAACTTTTCTAATAGTTTTAGAATAATTAAGAAACTCTTCGAAATAATATAATAAAACGATCGTTCCTTACAATGAAACGTGTAGATACGTCAACTTTCTTTTATTACATAAATATAATTATATTTGTATTATATTTATATTGTATTTTACAGTATAATTATGTTTTAGAATTTATTTCATTATTAGAATATTACATTTTTGAGAGTTATTAATTCCTCTTTAAAACATTTTTAAGCAAAGAAAATAACTTATATTACATAATTTTTAGTCTACCTCACATATTTCAAAATAACTGTAATTGGTATTAGACACTTGGAATACTTTATTTGTAAGTTAATACTTTAATTAACTGATACTACTCATTTGTTGTCTCAGATTTATCTACATTTTTTTATTGAGAGGCTTATAAATTTTTATTTTACTATAGAAATTTCATTATCATATATTATTATTATACCTTTTTTATATAAAATTATTTAATGTCTATTTCATACATTTTTCCGTATCATTTATATTTAAAGAACAATTTTTAGTTATAATTATAACTTTTTTCGAAGAATCGATTATTTAACCTATATTATATAAATATTTATTTATTAAAATTATATAATCATTTCTATCACATAATCACAAAAATAAAAGAATAAAAACAATTTAAATAAGTTTGTGCTTGAAATTTAGATATTCAAAAGCTAATTTGATTCATACTATATTTAAGAAAATATTATTTTATATTAATAATTTATATACAAAATATAACGATGAAACATGATATGCAATTTCAAAACTTTATTAAAAGATAATATAAGAACATAAAAATTATTTTATAAAAGTATGTTTTGATAGTATTTCTTTTCATCGATAAATATGTATCGTTTACTAATTTTCTTGTTAACGAATTTTCATTTACATATATTCAATTTTAATTAATTTTATAAACAAACTATTAAAATTTTTTATTTAAAAAGTACTGGTGTACCATTAAAAATAGATTATGAATTAAAAAATTAAAAAAAAATAAAAATATCAATATTATACAGCATTTATAATATTATTAATTCGTAGAAATAAAATTTTTACAAATTTAGTTTCTAGTTACTTGCAAATAATTTTGAAAATAACTTATTGAATAAAAAAAATTATTATAAAATATAGAATAAAGATATCTTATATAAGAAATATTTTCGCCTATTGGTTTAATAATTATTATAAGATAAGTAACCTACTTATGAGTGAAATCATACTTAAGGATAATAAAAATAACAGGAAAATACAAATAAATGTAATTAAAATTAAATATAATTTTATTGTTCCAATAAAAAAATTAAAACAAATATTTTTTCTCAAGGGCGGTAATATTATTAAACAAATTAATATCCAGAATTTATATTATTTAGTTGTAGTCAAATATTTATTTGTTGAACTATTTAATACATATAATCACGTACAATGTATCGATGTACATTTACAAATAAAAATATAAACTCTCAGCAAAGAACTCAATATAAATTAAGTAACAATAAATTTTGATCTTTAATTTGAAAAATCAGTTAAACATAAAAAGGATAATTAATAATTTATAATTAAATAGTTAAACATAAATTTATAAATATTAAACTCTGCATTAAAAAATATATTGATTGTTCATTTTATTATAATTTTTGTAATTTTAGTAATCATTTAAAACAGTTAAAATAAAACTCAATGATAGATTAATATCATGTAATTTAAAAAAAATAAATTTTATTTCTAAATATTTTTACTTTTATTGGAAGAACAATAAAAAGGTGCATGTGATTACCGAAGCTGATACATTCGCTTTCGCGTTTACGATTTATTTTCTTGCGATTCATTACAAATATGTAATTTGTGATACACAATTAAAATTAAAAATGAATATTGTGGAGTAAATTTAATTTTTAAATAAGATTAAAGATTCATTATTCTTATTGATCAGCTGTATTCGAGGACCTTAAAGTTGTCAACATCCCTAATATGTAAATTAATTTTTTAATTTTGTAATAATTTACAAATATTTAAGTAACAATCTATATTTAGCTCCCAATTATATGTTCATTAGAATCTAACTTCAAGATTATAAAACTACATTTATTGTTACTTTTAGTATATAATTTATACATAATGAATATATTAGTAAGATTGAGGTATTACTTCTTTAAAATATGTCATAAAGACTAAATCACCAATCAGACATAATCCCAAGCCATATTGAATCTACAATCTAATTTATTAGTATTAAAATTTGACTAGTTTAATAATATGTATTTATTTTTGTTTTATATAATATTTTTATTCTTTATAAAATTAATATATTCTTTCAAGTATTGAAAATTTTAAATAATGCTACATTATTTTTTACTATCCTTTTTATTTAAAAGCGATAAAAAACTTTAATTTATATAAAGTTTTTTTTAACAAAATACTGTTTATGTTATGAATTCAAACCTTATTAAAATATTATTATTATAATTTTATATTTAGCAAAATTTGTACGTGTCAGTGTGAATACGTATGCATTTCTTCGTTATAAATCTTCTATATAAACACTTAAATATAAATAATTTTAATTTTTTAGATAAAATTTCTATAGGTAGAAAATATATCTGTGAGTATAAAAGAATTATTTATATTAAAACAATATATAATATTACAATTAATATATTGAAAAATATTAAAAATATATCTACAAAATTAGAACCTAATATTAAAATAAACTTTTTAAGTAATACTAACATTTGCTAAAATAACTTTCAATGAATACATTGAAATATATAAAATATGCGAATATTATCAATTATTAGCTTTAATAATATTACATCTATAATGTACATAATACATTTAAAAACGTTTTTAATACTAAGTGGAAGATTACAGAGATAGTTTGTAATATTTTAAAAATAAATATATAATTTTTTATTATTTTACGTAAAAAGAAAAATTTTTAATAATGATTTCGTTTTTAAAGTATAAGTGAAATTTAAAACATGTATTTTAAGAAGTTGGAGTTACCTTAAACTTATAACATATTTAATAGAATAGATATTTACAGTTGAAAAAAATTCATATAATAATTAACATGCTTATAATAATTACTAACATAAATTTCAAACTAACTAAAAAATATACTTTCTAAACCTTCTGTCAAGATTTATTAGTGATCTTTGTAAATACTCGTTTTTATGGTTATTTTTTATTTTTTTTAAACGTGCTCTTGAAATTATTATATATTAACTATTTTAATAACTTATGCTTCATGGATTAATACATTATAATAAAATTAATAACAAAATTTATATTTACATGAAATTCCGTTTACTAAATTCTATCAATTATATGAAAATATTATTTTTAAATTAATATAAATTGTATTTGCAATATTATTAAATTTTTGAATAAAAAATATTTTATACTAATTATTTAAGTTTAAAATTATTTATTTGTGAAATTACTCTTATTCTACATATTTGTATTATTATACTTATTCTTTTATAAATATTTAAATATGTATATTATTTTCTTTTAAAAAACGTATTCATTCATATAATTTTATAGTATATAAAATATTAATTTGAAGTTATATTTTATTTCATATAGTTCTACAATTAACATTTTAACAAAGTATATATTTTACATTTTAAGTTCGTTATACTTAAGTGCACTTAGCTAATTTTTTATTTTATATGATTTGCACTTTCTATTGATATTAATGTAATTGATTAAAACTTACGTACCGACTCTTGTTATAAATTACTTATTTTGAATATATGCTTTTACAAATTAAAAAAAATATATCATTTTTATTACCATTAATATATATTATGTAGTTATTCTCAATGTTAAAAAACCTATTGCCAAATATGTAAAAAAATCTAGAAGCAATAATTTTGGTAAACAATAAATTTGACACGGTTAAAAGTGAATGTAAAACTAATTAATATTACTATTATTATAAATTGAATCAAATAATGTTTTTTATCATCATCCTTATATATTATTTCTTACTTCACATTTGCTTATTATAAAAAGTCATAAAAAGAAATACGTAACATTATTAGAAATAAATAACGATACTATCATATTATCTAAATCTCTGAATTTCCTCTATATTACAAGGTAAACATTACATGACTTGAATATCATATATATACGTTATGCAAAATAATGTAATAAGTATATTTCTCATTTTGTATGATTCAACAGTATTCAATGCTCCACAAAAATATTTTAAAATTTTATTTATAAAAATAATGATATAAATATTAAAAATATTGTTTTAAATAATCTATTGAATATTTCAAATTATTTAATTATAAAAATTCTAATAATATTAAAAAATATGTATTATATTTTATTTTATTGCAACTTTATTCGATATTCCGAGTAAATATACAAATATACATTAATTCGGCAATAATTTAAAAATACAGTTAATTTAGGAATTACACTACAGAATTTCCATATAATTATAACTATTAAGAAACACTATATCTCAGTATTGTAAATTATTATTATATTAATATATTTTAAGATGTGAGCCAAAGATTGAAATTTAATCATTCTATTAACATTATAACACTATGATGTATTATAAGTATGAAACTTTAGTAACATAGTTTAAAATCAAAATGATTTAAAAATTATATAATCAGTAAGTTTTATTAGTTAGTATTAATAATAATTTTTTTGTATGGTTGATTGCAGTCTAGACAATATATAATTTCAAAAGTTTCAGAAGTATATATTTTATGTTATCATAATTAAAAATAACAATACTCGTTTAACATTAATTTATATTTAAAATGGCAGAACTTCATTATTTATTATAAAATTTTTAAATATTAAATTGAAAAAAAAATAATACTTTTAATTTTTAAATACACAGATCAGTTTACTATCATAATTTTCTGATTTACCATTTAATTAAATTTATATCTTTTATTTAAAACATTCTAAAAATTCAATCTTTAAAAATTTCTAAACCATTATAGATTTTTTAAAAATTTTTTAAATATACATACTAAATAATTTGCATAAAACTTAGATTTCTATATACCTACAAATATCGATATTTTCAAAAGAAATGCAAAATACGTAAAAGAAAGTCAAAATTATTTTTTAAATCTTTTTATGATACTCTAAATTAAATTTGAAATAATATTATAACAATAATTAGTTTTGATAATTCTGGATCATTTGGAATTCTTACTAAAATATATATTTAATTATTTCTAATGGAATTTAAAGAAAAATATTCCTGCATATTATATAAAAACAATAATTTATTTCAGTACGTGCATTGTAAATTATTGAAATGAAATTCGTCAAATAAAATAATCGATAAAAAACTAATACAGGTAAAAATATGTCTACGAATAGTTGAAAAGATTGGATAATTTAAGATAAATTTATTATTTATTATAATCAAAAACTCTAATGAACTTCAACTAAAACTTAGTTATTTCCTTTATAACCAATTGTTTGTTTTGCTATAAAAATATATTATTCGTATTCGACACAACTTCAAAATAAATTTTAACGTTAAAAAATAAAAATAAAAATTTTATGTACTTTAATGTAAAAAAAACATACTACACAGGTCGATAAATTAACATTTATTAATACAGTAAACTGTTTATACCAGTGGCTATAAAAAACTACTATATTAACATGTTTACATAAAATATTTGCGTCATTGTTTATAATGGCTCGACTAAATTTTTTTGAATCTCAATTTAGTTTTTTAGTTTTTTATTTAAAGTTACTGTTGGGGTTGAAATAATTCGTACTTTTGCTCTTATATCACAATTTATTTTGTTCGTAATTTAATTTATTTCTTGTAAGTGGCGTTATGGCTTACAAAGCTCGCTCTAACGGTCGGAGCTTGTCGAGACACGTTCCGACTTGTCGGCCGAGTCCGAAGGAAAAAATTCTTAAAACCCGCCGCGTACCTATTTGTATAAACACACTTACTCCTCCGGGTTCGAACGCCTTCTCCCTTCCTTTGTTTTACTCTCTCTCAGGCATCAAACCTTGACAAGGTGTTCTTTGTTTATATGTCGCGTAATTCCTGGACCCTCTGCGCGTCGTACATTTGTTCAACACATTTCGCTGTCTCTTTGTTGCCTGCCATCTCATGGCTTTTCGGTAGCCCGAACTACTGTTCCCATGCTCGTCTATCCAGTGCAATAGCAGGTCCGTCTATATATCCGATGATTCCTCGCTACCATCGACGTACAGTTGATTCTCGGTTGACCGGACATGACCCTGAGTCACTCGCAACCTCCTCAAATATGATTATCTCGCGATAGCTTTCGCCTTTGCCTCCCTTATCAGTGACACGTGCATTCCTTGAAAGGCTCCTCGCGGCGACGCGCATGAGGCTACAATTGCGCCTGGCCCAGAGCGGGGCCCTGCAAGGATTTCTCGTTACTCCTCGCTTCTCTGAACTCCGAGAGGTAAGTTCGTTTACACGGTCGCTTACGGACTACGGGCATCCCATAATCACATATTTTGAGGAATGGAGGCGAGCAACTCGTTGTCCATCTCCTGACCAGGTCCGGGTAATTTTTACCTGCTTTGTTAATAATTACTTTGCTTACCTTGTCGCTGCTTGAAACTCCTTCGCTATACACAATTTCTTGAGGTTTTCCATTCTCAACAGTTACTAAAACAATAACAAAATATTTATATTAGTCAATTACAATTGTTAAAATAATATAGAGAATTTTTTCTTATAATCTGAATAATTAAAATAATTGAAAAAGTCATTATGTACATAAAAATATAAAAATATACATTTAAGTATGTTAAAATTTAATTAAATTAGCACTTTGAATACAATAAAAAAAATTTTTAATTAAGTAATTTTAATAAATTTATATTTTTAAATAAAGTGGATTTATTTTTTAAAATTCAGTATTAAATTAGACAATAAAAATTATATACAATATTTTCTAAAAATATTTTTTATTTCTAAAAAATTCATTTTTATAAAATATTTTTAAACTTAACTATTAAACATTAAACTATTAAATTTATTAAATAAAAATTTAATAAGCTTAAATAAATATCTTATAAAAATTTTTAACACATTTTTAAATTGAAAAAATAAATCTACAAAAAAATTATCACTTATAAAATATTTTTAAGAAATACAATATATATGTGTATACTCACGATATTTCTTAGATTGTAAAATATTCTTATTGAATTATTGAATCTCCATATAATAGAATCTGAATTAGTCATCGTTTGAAATCTAATTTATTTTATAAAGGAATTATATTTTTTATATTAAAATATGTTTATTTAAAAATATATGATTACTTTTAATTGTACGAAGTGTAACACAAACAAGTATAAAATTTGTATATATTGTTTTATTTATTTTTAGATAAGTTTATTTGGTACAAAAATATTGCCATATATATATGTGTATACGTGTTTGCATATCAATATATTTTGTATGCACATTATAAATAATATATTATTTGAATTTTTTAATTGTATAATATATATCATACATAAATATTGTTTTCGTACAAGTTAAATATTTAATATTAAAAAAATTATATATTTAATGATAATGACATTTTAAATGCATTACTAAATTTTCAAGATGAATTTTTATATAAATTATGAAAATGGATAAAAAATGTTTAAAACATTTTTCAAAATTTAAAATGTATTGATTGACTTTCAATTTTACTAAAGGTGTAATTCTGTATCTACAAAATATTTACAATTTGTCAAACTATTGGTTAATAAACTCCTATAATATTATTGATGAAATGTATACTGTACGTTTAGTAAATGCATCAATTTTTTTAGATTTCAACATTCATATATCCAATTACATAAGTTTTTAAAATATTTAGTAGTGGTTTTTTTTAAAAGAAAATATTTTTAACTTAAAACTATTACCGTCACTGTTGCTATAACGCTTTTAACTATCAAATTTTATGTATACGCATTTTTTATGAATAAATTCTGTATTTTTCAATTGTAAATACTTTTTTCAAACGTATTCAAACATATTCAAGTTTTCGTTTTCTCTATTATTTCTTCAATTTACTGTCTTTATACAATATGTTAATTTTCTGTATAATTATGTATAATGTGCTCATATTATTTGAATGATTATCATTCATCACTAGTATTTTTATACCTGTTTCAAATACAAGAAATTAGCATTGATTATTATATAAGAAAAAATATTCTTAAGATTGATTGTTAATATTTTATACTTACATTTTTTTCAAAATTATAAAAATTTATTATAAAATAAATACATGTATTTGTTATATATTTTATTTAAACTATAATTTTAGATTTATATTAATGTTAAGGGTTTTATTATGGTATTTAACATGTCTCGTTTGCATACGCATAGTTTGTGCATATCATAAATATTAAATTTTTCCTTTAATAAAATGTGATTATTAATTGAAAAATCAATAATTTCATAAGGCTTTTTTAAAAATCTGATAATACTTTATTGTGAAATTCTTTATTTAAGAAATATCTTATATTCTATTTTATTATCAATCATATTTGATTATTTAATAAAGCATAAAGAAAAACTGTTTTCTAACACTTTTATTAGATGTTACAACATATAAAATAAAAATTGAAATAGTATTGAAAGATTCAAAAATTTAAAATAATGATTTACTTATTATTAAGTTGACATATTTGTTTTATAATATTATTAAATTATATAAAATATTTGTATACACAAAGAAAATATAGAAATCATATTGTAAAAATAACCAGATTATCACGTTTTATTATCTTAATAGAGTTAAATCTGAAAATTATTTTACTTTTATATTTATTTTTTAATGCATAAGATTAATCTCTTCTTATTTATCAATATATTATCCAAAGATTATAAGGATTGTATGTGATAAAGCGATTATTGTACTTATCTATTTAAAATAATTGATAAAAAAAATTGTATTTAAGTATACTGTAAAATAAGCATTCGTAACGCACGTTGGGAAAAAAATATTTTCAGTAAATCTCATTTCAATGTTTTTTTATTTTTTCTTAAAAAAATTATTTTTTTAATTTACGTAAGTAGTATAATTAGTTTATTAATTTTCTAATTCCATAGGAGTTCAAAAGGATATAATGGTTAAATGTTACAGATATTATAACTAATATTTAAAAAATTTTATTTGAACTTTAAATTAAAATTAATTAGTGAATAAAAAATTTCTGTGTAATAAATAACATATTAAATATATACTTGGTATTAAAAAAATATATGCAATATATATTTATTGAATATTTTATTTATTAACTTTTATAAATTAAAATTTCGTAATTAATAATTTAGTAATTATACAAAGTATAAAAAGTTTTTCATTTGCATAATATTTAAAAAAAAAATTTAATCGATATAAGCTTTAGAGGTTATTTTTTTTGAAAAAATATTACCAAAAATAAATTTTATAGTTCAAAATAAAAAACATGAATTTTTAAAAAATGTTATTTAGAAAAAGTTTATGGCAATTTAATATTATTATTTAATTTAGAAATGAGAAAAAGAAAATGTTAGTCAGTATAGCACAAATTAATGTTCATAGAAACGTATAAAAACTAAATATAATTTTATGATTTTTTAAAACTTTTAATTATATATACATATAAACAAATTTATTATATGTTGTTTTTATTTTTTATTCAGTATTTTTCATATTAGTTTCATTTAAAAATATTACGTTAATTAATTGTTCCGTTTACTTCAATCAACTTTCTTAAATGAAAATAATACTTGCTAATTAATGCATTTTGAATGAATTTCAACTAATATTTAATACACAAATTAGAGTCTAATACTTGCTGCGCTTGACTTGTAAATTTAAATTCATTCAAAGTAATGGTAGAAAAATATTCTTATGAATATTCAAAATCATAAAACATATCGATCTTTATAAGTTAAAAGTTTAAACAATATTTACAGAATTTATTATTTTTAGTACCAAGAAATGCAAACACGTTTTCAAATTCGTTTTTTGCATAATATTTAAATTATATATATACATTATATATGTTAAAATAAAAAAACTTTGTATTATGGATAATAAACTTCAATTTTGTTTTGAGAAATTGTAAAATATAATTAATATTGATTTAATGAAAATTTTATAGATTGTTAAGAAAGTAATACATAATTTAAGCTTAAAAATAAAATGAATATAATTATAAATAAAATTTGATGATTTTTTTATAAGGTTCTGACAAAAAATTAGCATAAAATTAAACATAAAACTGTAGAATTACGGAACCCATAAAGTTAGAATAAAATAATTGCACTTGAACCAGGCATAACAGATTTTATAAAAGAAGTAAAATAATGAAAATAAAATACTAAAGATCATTATTGCATTAAATTATAGTAATTTATTTAATCTAAATTTATATTACAAACTTATTGTGAACCGTCAAGTTAATAATTTTCCTGTGAATTAAGGAGATTTACGAAGCAAAAAAAGAAATATTTAAAAAGAACATATAATGTATTTAATAGGCATAAACAAATATAGAATCTTTCTAATTCTATAATCAGTCATTTGTTTTACTGAATGTAAATAAACTTTTATGTAATTAATCACAATAGTATTTCCAAAATTTATTTTTAAAAAATACTGTGTGAAAATATTTTGAATATATATTAAAAATTCAAAACGATCAAATTAACTTTTTTCTAAAATATTTTATTGATTTTTATTTATAAATAAGAGTCTTGTAAGATACATTCGTAAAATCCATACTTTGATGTATAATATATACTTACAAAAAGTTTAAAACCTATATATAATCATTATTAAATAAATCAAATGTTTAAGCTTTGATTTTAAATAAATCTTTTTATAATTTAAATGATATCTTGCTTCAACGGTTTCAATATTTTATGAATTACGTTTTCAAATGCATGATTATTTCTAACATCAAATTTTATATTTGAGGGAAGGTTGTATGCGTATGGAAATAAATGAAACAATCGATTTGAGCGATTGTAACACATTGATTTTTGTACGATCGCTTTAAAATAAATTCTTTTTTAATTCAAATAAATATTTTATAGATCAATAGTATGATAAAATTATTATATTTTGAAAAAATAAAAACTATAAAACCTATATATAAAATTATTATAGTTTTAAATAAATATTATAATTTATTTATTCATGTAGCAAACTTAATTGTATTTTTAGTATTTTTCTTTAGCATTTAAAAAATGAAAAAATAAAGTAAAATCTTTTATAACTTTTTATTTTATTAATTAACATATTTTTAATAATTAAGTATTATATTTAAAAATATTTAAATATTTTGTCATATAAATAATCAATAATTTATTCTTATGTATTATTTAAAAATGTCATAATTAATAATAATAATATCGATATATCGATTAAAAACAGAAACTTCAATATTTTATACTACAATTTTTTCAATTAAAATTATATAATATTATTTTATTACTGTGAAAAAATTAAAAATAATCAAAAATCAATATTAGATAATAAGTGCAACATTTTCATCGTAATCAAAATTATACTGATAGCGTTATATAAATTATAGATATTATATTTATAACAGTCATTTATAACCTTTTAAAATGTAAATAATAATACAATAATACAAGATTTTTTAAGATATTAATAAAAAATAATATATTATATATAAATATTAAAAAATTTAACTAGGTAAATCTTACTTAAAAAACTGTATTGTTATAAAAATAAATGATGAATGAATTGAATTGAATAAGATTTATTTGCTGCATAATGGAGATCTTCGTTTATGAATGGATTCAAGAATAAATTTAAAATGATGACGAATAGTGAATATAAACTCATAATATAATCAGAAGCTTTTGCAACAATTAATTAAATAGAATTCAAGGTCTTACCGTAATACGAGATAACGCGACAGAGTTTCTTGTGGATAATGAAATTATAAGTAGTATAGATTTTTTATTAAACACTTAGCTTGCTTTAATTGAATAACGATATAATAATTTCAATGATTTGACAATTTGATTTGGAACAATTTTAAGTATATTTCACAGTACAATGATTTCTGTAATAAAACAAGCATGATTTATAGCATAGTTAAGCTAATAGAAGAAAATTATGAATTAGAAATACTCTAACTCTAATCAAAATGATTATGAGGAGAAAACAAACTGAAATTACTTCAATTTTTAAAACATATTAATAAAATTATACTTTTATATTTTATCATATTTTAATTATAAATCAATTATAAATTCTATATTTGAATACAAGTTTTTTTGAACCAGATTTAAAATTATTTTATTGAATCTATCCCATGTTAACATACACTTAATTTAAATTAAAATATAAAAATAGTACAATAAACATTTAGTCATGTTTATATAAAAAATAAGCATTTGTATTTTTGATTTTTTATTCTATAAAAATATAAATAAAAATGTAATATATCTTTTAATTTATATAAAATTACTAGGTTAAAAGGTACTAACAAAAATAAATCAGTGAATAGTACATTTAAATTTAATAATTATAAATTGTAAAAAATTTTTACTTAATATTATTCATAGATATAATCATGCTGGTTAGAATTAGAAGATCAACATTGCAGCTTTTACATTGAAATATTGTTGTTAAAATATATACACTAACATTTTTTAATTCAAAATTAACACAAAATTTATATATCTTGAAATTTCAACATTTTTAAAATTGTAAAGATGTAAATTATAATTCATTTGAATTATAAAATAGTAATGTATTTAATAAATTATAAAAAATGTATTATATAATTATATAAAATGTTATAAAAAAAGATTTATTGTTGATAGAAAAATTATATTATTAGTATTAGTATTATACGATGATGTGTATAATTACATGCAAAAAGTTTATACGTAAGTAATGATATTTCTTAATACAGAAAAGTTCTATAACATTTAGTCAGATTTTATTGAAATATTTTAGAATAATTTGAAATTAATATATAAAAATACTAAAAATAATTTCGTAACATTCTTGAATTGATTTTTATTAAAATTCATGATAATAAAATTTTGAAATATTTTAAAAAGATATTTATTGTTATTGAATCTCGGTATAGTTAAAGTCAATCTATAGACATTCAATTTATAACTACTTCGTAATGAAAAAAAATTTTATAGATTCAAGAAACTATCTATTAAAATATAAGGTTTCAAATTCAAAGCATTTTTTTAAAACTTCAATTGGAACAAAAAAACTATGTTTTACAATTATTTTTCTTTTTATATATTTTCTTATTCAACTATATATTTATATCAAAGTGTATTGGAAATAGATTATAATTTAGTATATTAATTTTTGAAAATTTAAAAATAAAAACAATAGCTTAATTTTAAAGTTATGTCTGAATATTAGCAAATATACTATTTAATTAATTGAAATCTTTTAAATCTTTTAATACTAATATTAAATGAAAATCATAGAAATATAAATAATAAAAATAACTAATTTAATTGTAATAAAAAAAATATTTTCAAAGATATTATTTTTCGAAAAGAAAGAATATATTCCCTTATATATTTTTTACAAGAATAATTATGTACTTAATATTTAAAACAAATTTACATTAACTAACACAACTTTTATTATAAAATTCCCATTAATAAATTTTAATTTTTCAGGATGTTCGGAATTTCATGCAGTAGTATTTGTGTAGCATTCTTTATTCTTTCTGTACTTATTTTTGCAGTAAGTGAAGTTGCCAGATATTTTACCAAACACTTCGTTTTCATACTTTTTAGTGCAATATGGGCAACTTTACCGATTCCACTAATGTTTTATAGGATGAAAGATTGGCGAAATGCTTTGTAAGTTTTAGTTTTACTTATGAAACATTCTTAAATAATGAAATATATTATTTCTATACGTGGAAATAGGTTTAAAAAGAAAGATTGTAATTAAAAAGTAAAACAAAATTACAGTCACTTCGTAAATATAAATAAATTAAATAATTTTTTTAAGATTTTTTAATTGCAATTTCTCATAATGAAGTATAATTTAATTTATTGCATAAGAATAAAAAAAACAAAAAATAATGATAAGACAAAATATATTTTATACTTATCGATTATTTTAGTAATTGAATAGTTATGTAATTTAAAAGGCTTATGCATTTTGCAATATAAATTTAAATCACATACAAATATTGACAATCTTAGTAACTACTGTGATATGATTACTTAGGTGTTAAATTTATACGTTGATAACGATTGTCTGTGTCATCCTTTCATTTTTAACATTTTCTCATGACTAAAAGAATTTAACAGTAATAATCAGCAAAATTGATTTCTACTTACACATTTATGCACATACTTACAAAATTTATATATAGATTAATAAAATTAATTAAGTTTTTATTATTTTTTAAAAATAAATTATTATAAGAATGTTATAAATATAATAATATTTATAAAAAGCAAAAGTTGTTTTATCAAATATTACGGTAAAAAAGAGATACTGTAAAAACAATAAAATATACTTTTTCTAAAAAATATATAAATTTTAAAAAAATTATAATTTGATCATAATTCATTTTAGTTTAATTTTGTTCAAATTTTTCTATTGTTTTTCCGCATCAACTAATATATATAATGTTATTAATTAAAAAAAAATTGTTATGCTAAATTGAAAAATCAATACTTAAAAAAAAATTAATCATATTAATACTCTATAATAATAATAATTTTTTTAAAATTTATACTGATTTCTAAATATCTTAAAATATATGTCAAATTTTAATTTTTTTACATTTTATATATTCAGAATTATTTATATATATTTTTTAGGGAAATAAGTAACATTGAATATTTTATTTAAATCGCAAATTCAAACATTTGTTCATTTTAGTATTTGAAATTTTATTCATTACATTGTTATTAAGTTACTTAATTATTTTTAATAAATTTTATTTATTTTAAATTTCTATAATTTTATTTTTAAAGATTACATATTAAAATTAAAAAACATCTATTTAATCAAAGGTTAAAAGGTTATGTATCAATAATTATTGATGCATCAATATACAAATAATAAATTGAACTAACTTCAACCATGGAATAAAGTTACGAATATTAATTGCAAAATTTCATATTCATTACAAATACATAAAAAATGTTGTGTCTATAATAAAATTTAGTGATTCTATTTAAGACTAAATTGAATGTAACTTTAAAACAGATTTGTTTTGTTTTGAAGATTAATAAGATGTTAAATTAAAATTACTTTTTAGTTCATATTAAAAGTATTATCACTTTATCTTAATAATTTAAACAAAAAAAAATAAAGATTTATTTACTTAGCATCGGATATATTTCTATTTCATATTTTCACTCTTTAATTAATAAAGTAATAAAATTAAATTAGATAATGAATATTTAATGTGTATATATTGTAACTAAGTACAGATATTTTCCAAATTAAAATTTATCCAAATTCTTTAATTTTACTTATTACATAAATCAAAACAAAATATTATATGATCCAATTGTTCATTTCCTATTTAATATAATAAGGTATTTTACTTTAGAAATGAGAATAACAAATATGAGTCTTAAATAAATGTGTTATCATTAATATATATTTCTTATATTATTTAAATAAATAATATATTTTATTATTTTATCATTCAGAATACCAGCGTGGGGTGCGAGACAAATTGCGAAATTAATCGGTATTAAATATCAGCTTCGAGGGAAAGAAAATATAATAAAAGATACCGGAGCAATTGTCTTCGTCAATCATCAAAGTAATTTAGATCTATGTGGTAAGAATATTATAAGTTTAAAACGGAAAGAGTTAAATTTTATTCATGTATTTTATCTGAAATTTGGCAATAAATTATTGAATTCCTACTATAAGAAATTAAAATATTAATAAATTAAAATAGAATAATGTATTAAATTGGTCAAACAAACGAAATTTACAAAATATTTAATGTTTTTACTAAAATTAATATTATAACAAAGCAATAGATATATCATAATAATATAAAATTTTTATATTACGTTTGTTAAAATTAATTACTTTAAAATTAACTTTTGTTTTATAAATTAATTTATACAAATGGCTTTTATAATTGAATATAAAAAAATATTTATATTTATTTATAGAGTGATTTATACTTTAAAACTATAATCTCGTTTGAAAAAAAACATGTCTATAAAAATATTTGTGCTCTAATTTTCTAAAATTCTTTTTATTATTTCTTGAATTTTTCTGAATATATAATATCGATAATATAAAATTACTCGAATAAAAAACTTAATTAGATTCCAATATTCATGTTATTTATTGTCTTTAATTAAATCATTATATTATTAGTTCTAGCTGAACTTTGGCCAGTACTTGAAAGATGTACTGTTATTTCGAAGAAACAAGTTCTTTATTTTGGTACATTCGGTCTTGCAAGTTGGCTTTGGGGAACAATTTTTATTGACAGATTAAAAAAACAAGAATCACAAAATACTATTAATTCAACTGCACGAATTATTCAAGAAAGAAAGGTAAATATTTATTATTTAATAAATTTATTTAAAATATATAATAATATAATATTATTATGAATAGTTATATAATAAAATATTAAGTAAAATTAATTAAAGGATATTACTAAATCAAAATTGGATAAAAAATATTTATTATTTTATTATTTTTTTAATGATTTTGAACATAACAATTAAAATAAAAATAAAAGTAAAAAATTCTAACACATGAGCATCTTAAAAAATATATAAATACTAAAAAAATAAAGATTAATGAATATATAGCATTTTAATTCATGGATCTTAATTTAATTAACTATTTTTATAAATACTTTTATAATTATTTTTAGCTGAAATTATTAAAAAATATGTCACCCGAATATAATAATTAATACGTAATTCTAAATAATTCTATTTATTTATAATAGGCAAAAGTACTATTATATCCGGAAGGCAAACGGCATACCGGTTCAAATTTACTACCATTCAAAAAAGGCGGATTCCATCTAGCAATTGATTCACAAATTCCTATCCAACCAGTGATCGTTTCGAGATATTATTTTATAAATGACAAATTGAAAAAATTTGATTCGGGTAAGTGGGAAAATTACTCATTAATTATATAATTTGGTACTTTTAAAATAAGCTCGAATCCTTTAGAGAAATTCAATTGATTTTAAATTATAAGAATAAAAATATTACTTCACAATAACTTAAACAAAGATACTTTTTTGACAAATTTTTTTTTAAACTTTATTCATTTGTAGATTTTAATAAATTAAATTTTTTACTTTAAAACTTCATCAAAACCATAAATAATTATTGTTGACGAAATTGAAAACAAATGATTGAATAATATGTCTTACAAATTGAATATATTTATGTAACAAATAATTATTTTAATTGACATTATAATTTACTCATACATAATATTTTATAGAAAAAAGTGTAAAACATAAATTATAATATTTAAATTTAGATTAATAAAAATTAAAATATATTATGTATTATAAATAATAATAAATTAATAATTCATATTTACTGAACAACTTTATTGTAAGAACGACAACTTACTATTAAATGAATTATTTACAAAAATATATATTCTTATATATATATAAATAAATTAATTAAAATTGACAAATCTACTATTTGTACATCGTTATATAAATTTGAGTTTTACAGGTACGAGTTACATTACGATATTACCTGCCATATCAACTAAGAATATGACTAAGGCAGATCTGCCGAAGTTGATAGAGCAGACATACAAGATGATGAATAAAATTTACCAAGAATCAACACAGGAAGCACTTGCAAATCATATGGAGAGTCTTAAATTATATTAACGAGAAATAAATCATCACATAAACAAAAGAATCACTCAAATACTCATTCTGCAAAATTCTTTCTAGCAAGTTGTAGGTAAAATGGATGCAATCTACCCACATGATTTTCACAAGCATCGTTGCCTTTTCATATGAAAACGCTTATGTTAGCGAGCGTTATGTTGATTCATCCTTTTATTGCAATTCATTTATTAATTATTTTTATTTATTATAGATTTTCAATAGATTATTCATGTAATATAGCTTTAATAGAAAAAAGAATTTTTTTTCAAGAAAATAATTAATTAACAACGAATCCAATTAAAAAATTATCTCCTGTATTGTAAATTTTTATAAATGTAAATAATATTTTTAATGCACATTTTAAGAAATATTTATTAAGATAAAATATTTTCTAAAATTACAAAATTTAAATACCAATTCTGGGATAAACTACGTTTATAGCACTTTGTTATGCAATCATTCAACAATATTTATTGCACTTTGTTTAACAAAATTTGATTGGTAAAACTAGATAAAATTAAATACGTTTTAAGAATATTTAAGCAATAAATAGCTAATAAAGAAATTGTATAAATTTTAGATAATATTTGTATGAAAAGTTTCACTTTTAAAATTAATAAATTTTTTACAATATTTTTAGTTTTTGATTACTATATTTTTTTAGAATTCTTTATATGAATTTATATTTTCATGTTACTCTTGTAATTTGATTTTATAAACATTGCTATTTAATTCGCCAAATTTGTATTATTATGAAATAGATTTTTTAAATATTTTTATTGTCGTTAATTATAAAATAAATATTATATCAATATAGAATAAAATAAAATGATTTAGTAAATTTTACTAAATAAATCATTAGATTTTATATTTTAATTACATTTTTAAATTCACTAAACTTAAAATTTATTTATAATGTAGTATTAAAAGAAAATAATTTATATGATTAATATTTTTAATATTTTATGTATTCTAATAATGTTTTCAAAATATTTATACATTATTGATTTAATATTTATTATTACCTTAAAATAATATTTTGATAATATTACATAATAAGATATTAGAGACAGACCATTTAATACATCACAATATCGTAGAAAAGTAATTAAATATTATAATAAGCTCTCAAAGTTAGATACGATTTTTAAAATTAAGTATAAAATGCAATATATAAAATAAAAGGCTGTTTTAAATATTTGTTAAAATGATTAATAAAATCTAATTTGTGTATTAATTGTTTTTAATAGAACGTTCATTTACCTAAATAATATAAATTAATTAATTAGATCCATTGATAACTAATTTATTTTTAAAATATTTCCTTAATATATATAAATAAATATATATGTATATTAAAATTTATTTGGTTGAAATCGTAAACTCAAACCAATGTACTTAAAAAATTTGTTCATTTATAAGCTGCAATTTTAACAATATTAACTCTTTAATGATATTAAAATTTTTTAAATATTTAAAAATATTTATACAATTGCATTTCAAATAACTAATTAAATATGAAATATTAAAATGATTATAGTATAAAAGGAAACGTTTTATCGGTATTTAAGTCTTAATAATAAATGACTATTATTTGGAACTTAAATTTTTTTATAAATAAATTAGCATGTTTTTTACTTGGTTATTACTTCATCATTCATATTATTTTCAAAATCGAAAATTGAAAAAAAAAGTCATTGCGATATTAAGGTCATACGTGCATAATACATGCAGAAACCTTGATGAAATATTCTCTAAGTAAACAGATGCATTATTACAGAGGTATTTATAATTATAACACTTTACTTTTTATATAATTGTGAAATAAACTTTTTTTTTCGCAGTTTTACAAAATGATGATGATGGTGATAATAAAAAAAGATTATGTATTCTAAATATATTTATTAATTAAATTATTTAATAAAATTTATTCATATAACGGATTTTAATAAATTCTATATGTTGATAATAAATATAGGAAAATAATATTTAAAAAGACCAAAAACATACAATGTATACATTTTGAAAATTACATATTTTACTTGAAATAGTTTGTAAAATAAGATTTAGTTTTCTTTTAATGTTTTTAATTTTTAAAATAAGATTTTACATTAAAATGAGTTCAGTTCTTTTCTTAATTTTTTTGTTCCATAGCAGTTTTATAATTTTTTTTTGATATTTGATTTTGCATGATTAGGATTGAAGAGTTAATTTTGTATTTTTTGTATTCGATATTTGTAATACATATTTTTTTATCAGATCAATCATTACATTTTTATTCTTCAAGTATTTAATTTTTTTATTTTTTACTTGTTTATTACATATTATTTTTATTCTTACCATTATAATTTTTCATAAAATATTAATAATTATTATTGCATCTTTGCTTTAAGTTTGGTAATTTTATTTTATCATTTTAAAAATAATTTGAATTTTCTAGATTTAAGTAATTTTCAGAAGATATTGTTTTAATATTTGATCGTAATTGTTGCATTCTTGTTTTTTTAAAATGTAGTCATTCATTTTCACTATTTCTTTTCGTTTTCCTTTTTTATTTTCCTATTGAAATTTTAAAACATTTTGACTTTTTACCGAACAAGATTTTACATAAGATATGAAATTCGGTGTATTAATTAATTCATGTGTGCCTTGTACAATATTTGTATTGAATGTTGTATTTTCTTCGAATAAAATAAAATATTAAAATTTAATTTTAATACGTTAAAATAAAACTCTAGTTTAAATAAGATTTATATACTTAGAAGCATCTGCTTGAATTTGTGTATTTGTCATTTAAAGAAAATTGTATATTTAAAAGAAAAGATTAAAATTTATAAATAAATTTATTGCAAAACATCTTAATTTTTTTCTTATCGCATTATTTTATGTCATATTATTTTTTTATTAATTAAAATCTTTTTCAATTAATATAAGTATAATATAATGTAGAATAATTTGAGAAAATATTAGTATATTTTATATTTTATATATACATTTATCTGAAATTATTTAATTTTTACTAAATTAATAACATCATAGAACTTGAGTTTTAAATAAAATTATCAAAAATGAATCAATATAGATAATACAAACATATTAAGTACAAAATGTTTATTTAATAATGTAAATATGTACAGATTTATAATTTTTTTTTAATTTGGATCATTATATAAATATAATTTATTATTGATGGTTTCATGAATATTTAATAATTAATATAATTTTGATTATATTAATATATTTTGAAAAAAATAGTAAGTTTCATTAAAAATAAAGTTAAAACATAAATTTATTTTTTTATTTTTTTTAAGATTTAAAATAATTAAAATAATGATGTTTTATTTTTGTTTAAATATTTAAGTTGTTTTTCATTATAACAGAATATCGTTTTAAAATGATACATTTTTTTATTTATATATTTATTAATAATAACTTATTATTTAACAAAAAATATTCTTTTTTATAACTTATAATAAAAGGTTCATGTTCTTTTGAGGTACTTTTCATTGTTATTTTTTACTTTATCAATATTATTTAATTCATCTGTATTAATTTTAGAAGTATAATTCGAATTATGGTAATGGATTAATGATGACTAAAATAGAATAAAATGAAATGTTGTAAAAAAATTTTTTATTTATATTTATATTATTAGTTTTTTTATTTGAATCAATGTCTAACTTCTTCGTTTGTTTTATCATTTTTATCAAAAATTTTTAACTTTTTAAAGATGCTTAATTTTGGTTTACTTATGATATTTGATTCTTTAATAATATATGGTATATTATAATTTTTTTCCTTATAACTTTTTAATATAATAGTATCAACATCTTGTATTATGTCAAAAGTTAATTTACTATCTATTTATTATTTTAATTTATGATCAACAATGTCATTAATTTTCTTGTTAACTTCAATTTTTTCTTAGTAATCATTTGTTAACTAAAATTAATGTTTGAGATTTTTCTGTAATTATAATTCTACAAAATTTATAGATTATTTTATTTGATTTTAATAGAATTTTTTAATATTTTAAATCAATTATGTTAGAATCAAATTTTGTTTAATTTAGTTCTGATTTTTTAAAATTTATTTAATTTCTTATATTGTAATAATTATAAATATATTTTTTTTTAGAATTAAACCATATGAGTTTTTAAATAAACCAATTACTTTAAAAAATGAATAACTTTTGCTAAATTTAGATCATAAAAATATATCATCACATAATTATATTCTCTCATATTACCCAATTATTTTTATTTTAATTTTTACAATTTATATTAATTAACAATTAGACAAATAAATTTTAGATTATTAGATATAGCTTAAAAAAAATTATAAAAGAAAAATTATGTTTTAAAAGTCAATATACTATAATTTAAATAGGATACAGAAACTGTAAAAAATAAATACTTTTATATTAAATAACGCTTTATTTTGTTCATTGCAAATCTAGGTATAAACTTAACAGTTACTTATTAAAACAAAGAATAGCAAACAAAGTTGTATAAAAGAAATATTCATTTGCTCCAGCAGACGTATCATACTCATAATACTATTTTTATATATACACAATTGCTTATCAAGTAGTCTCAGGTCTTTATGCTGCGTTTTACTACTTAAATTAAGAGTCCTTTATATTCTAATTGGCACAAGAGGCTGAAACATCTATTGTTAATGTTCTTTATCGAAGAACTTAACGTTAATCTTTTATTTTTTTTATTTCAAAATTATAAATTTTGTTTAAGAATTATATGACAACGATATTTTTAGATTTATGTATATACATATGATATTAAAACCTATACATACATATATACAAAAAAGTAAAAAAAATCACGTTTAGCATGCAGCGTGAACAATTTCAAAAGAAAAACAAATTATATATTATTATTTACTATTTTATATTGTTTTAATATATATATGATCATACACAAATTGAATTATTTTTATTTTACATCTTCGATTCAAATTTATTTTGTGAACTATTCACTTTTTTAAATTTTTAAAAATGATTTAAAAAATTAATCGTGCGAAAAATGCATAACCGAATGTAATTATATTATATGATAAAAAGTTTTCTACATTTACGTTTGTGTAATCATGTTTTTAGAAAAGTGAATACATAACACAGATTTTATGTTCTTCATTGATAAAATTAGTTATGGCCAAAAAGTTTCTGTTATTTGCACTATATCACATTTAATTGTGTAAAAAATTATTCTAAATGCAAATCAAATACTCTTTGGCCTTGTATTACTGGAGAAAACGTATTGATAAAGATCTACAGTATTTTATTCGTTATAATAAATTGTATTGATTATGCACCGGTGCAAATATTCATACTGTACATTGATTGGATATTGATTCATCATAAACATGAAATAATTTTTAATAATTAAAATTCACTGTCTTGTTAGTATGTAATACAAGATTTATTATAAATAAAATTTGACATTCAGTAACGACAGTATGTATAAAAAACTATATAATTGTATATAAAAATATTACAGGAATAGAAAAACTGTTAGATCAATTATTTACAACTATGTTTGAGGAAGTCACGTAAATATTTCATTTAAAATTTAATAAACTTCTAATTTACAAATGACGACGAACAGATGTAGCCATACAAAATTTCTGTCTTATCTTGTTAATACCCTATTTGCTGCTATTAGTGTCTTATATATAATACTGACAGAACTGTAATTAATATTTTAAATAATAAAAAATATAGTCTTATGAAGAATACTAAAGCAATACACAAGAATTTACATAAAAACACTAATATATATAAAGGTTCGAGTATTTTTATCTCACATAATTGAAAAGATACATGCAGTAATTATATTACTTGAATGTAAGAAATGTGGCAATTAGACTGATAAATTTGATAAATATAATCGTTAACAGCCACACTGTTCGCCATTTTTTCATTTACTTTCCCATTATCACAAACAGTTAAATGTTGTTATTTTCTAATATTCATAATTTCCAATTTTATCACTACATAAATAATGAAGCAAAAGAAGAATTATTACAAAATCATTTAAGATCACTGATTTCTTTGATCTATTTAAATATCTTCTCACTTTTATCTATAATAATAATAATATTGATAAATATCTAGATTAAAATAAAATTGATTTTTTTTTGACAAAATACAACGAAATGCCAATAAACAAGAAAATTATTTTGCACTGTTATTTCATACAATACAATCATTCCTAATTATGAAATTCGTATTTTGCTTTATATCATGTAAAATTTAACATACAGGAAACACAAACATTATTTCCTTTTAATTTGTACATATTAAATCGAAATATTATTAAAGGCTTAAAAAATCGTAAAAATAGAAAATATAAAGCACACAATATCATCAGTACAGTAAACCATACTATTTAAATTTATATAGATAAAAGATTTTACTTGTATGACATTACTATAAAAAATCTCAGACATAAATAAACTAGATAATTTACTTAAGTTATATAATTTCATATATTTTTTATTGTTTTATTGTTTCAAATAATTTGAATAATTATTTACAGGTAAAAAATTTTTTTTTTATAAATATTGTATATTAATTCTAATTTACCATTTTTTATGCCTGAACTATGAAAAATATATACAATTTTAAATTTCCATATCGGTCGGCAAGTAACTTTACATTTTAAATCATCAACTGAACAATTATTTATTTAATTTTTCGTCCTTATTAAACGACATTAAATTTGTAACTATTTTAACAATACTTCGATTTTTTTAATTTAATTATTTAAGTTTACTTATAATAACGCTGTTATGTTTTATAATAATATATAATAGATTATTTGTTATCAACACAAAAAAATAATTTTATATAATTTAAAAAAAAGTGAAAAATTTGTAATTTTTCCTTTGTAATCTCAAACTTACAACAATGTTTTAAATAATACAAGTCTAAATATTTCATATATACTTACCACTAGTAAAAATGGGTCAAATTTGTTTTATAAACGACAAATTTCGAAGTATTGGTAATATAGAACTTTTGACGAACGTCTTTATATTTCGTAAAGACGATAACACTATGGAATATTTTTAAGCATGTGTGTTCGTCCCTGTCTAATCATTTTAGTCGCAAAATCTCGATGATTCTGACAATAGGAAGTGGAGTTGACAAAAAAATACTATAACGAAATAAATCGTTATAATATAAAAAATAGCGTCCACATAAAGTATATCGTTCTTCCTTCGTCTCAACGTTATTGAAACTTTTATTTTATGTCTCTATTGACAGCCTCCAAGTTTCATACCTCCGTCTCTTCAGCTAGACAGATACTTTTTGTTTATGCTTTCCTTTACTCTGTTTTGTATTTTAAGAAATGGCTCTTTAAAGCTCTTGATCATGTTCAATTTAATCTTCCTGGTGCTGGTCGATCTGGAATCCGTGGAGGAACGTTCGGTACAACACGCCTATAAAAATTTAATAAACCAATTATTATTATTATCTATGCATAGCCATATCAACAATTATTATAGCGTTTTAATGCAAAAATCGGTTTAATTTTCATGTAATACATAGCTAAAACACTAATCGTATATTAATATAATCAAAATTAAATAATAAATAAATTTTACTATTCCGTTAAAGTTTAATATTTTTCTTTATAAAATATATTTAATTCTTGATATTTGCATTATGTTTAATTTAAATAGGTTTAATGTAAAAAAAACATGTTACATTTTTATAGTAAAAATTAAATTTCTCAATTATTTTAACATAAATAATTTACTACTAGAATTTATATTTATAACATTTTTTACGAGGATATATTTAAATAATACTATTATTTATAAACAACAAATATATTATTAATAAAATACTAAGCTAGATCGAAATAGATTTATTGTAATACTACGAATAATTGTATTTGACACAAATAAATATTGCAGATTCTACACAGTGCAGGGTTTGAACTAATTTTAATTTTTAAAACTACGTAAATTAATAATTATTATAAAAATAATCCTTATAGTTTTATTATTTCGAGCATATTAAAAAATATTTCAAAACATTAAAATATGAATATTAATTAATATAAATAATTCAAAAAATTAAGAAACAATGAAGAATAAAATTATTTAAAGATTTAATATTATCACACGATTATATAATAATTTTTTTAGAATATATAACTATCTACTTCTAAATAAAAAAAAAAGAGTAATTAAAGTATACAATAAAAATAAAATTTTACTTAGAGTTATTAAAAATAAAATTTCTACAAAATTGAATACATTAATATGTAGATATATTCTGTTACTCACTTTCCAACTTTGCAGAAGAGTAATTCAATGGAAAAGTTTCAAAATTTAGACAGTTTTCAATAAATATAAATAACTTAATATTATATAAGATATATTAAATCATGCATATTAATTGTAAGGTCGAAAGAAAAAAAAATTGAATTTAAATAATAAAAGAAAAAGAAAATTAGCCATAAAAATTATTTTAGAAAATTGTGTCTGTTATAAAATAACATTTTCCATTTCATAATTTGTGTAAAGCATAAATAATATCATATATAAATAATCTTTAAAGAAGGGAAAGTTAGGAAACGAATATTTTAGGCGCAAATAAAAATGTTGAATACGGGCACACATTATGCAACTTCTATTTTTGTGAATTTACAATAAAAATTTTCAAGTATAAACTTTATAATCAGATAAATATTTATATAAATAAATGAAATAAATGCTTAACAAATAAAGAAATTAAGTATATTTATAATAAATA
The DNA here is from genome assembly GCA_018907195.1 of Dolichoris vasculosae. NCBI lineage: Eukaryota > Metazoa > Arthropoda > Insecta > Hymenoptera > Agaonidae > Dolichoris > Dolichoris vasculosae. The sequence goes on along the minus strand of JACCHY010000014.1, from coordinate 2,606,540 downwards.
TAGATCAATTCAAAATTATCAAACTTATTAATCAAGATAATTTTAAATGATTTAAAATAATTTTTAAAACGTCATATACACTTATGACTCACATATATTTATTATAACAATAAACTAATAATATAATGAAAATAAAAACATTTAAAAAAATTGAATGATTAATTTACTTACTTTAATTGTATTTGTTAATTTAATCAGAATAAATCAGTTATGAGAAAAGGATAAATAGGAAATTACGTATTTTTTGCTTAAATGTGTACCCGCTAATTCGACCCGTATTGCATTAGTTTTGTCATTAATCTTATTCATTCATATATTCTATGATAACATGGTACTCCCTATATACACATTTATATTGCAATAAACAATGTTTGCACGTGTAGATGTGTCATGTACTTGTCTTGCCCACTCATCCTTATTATATGCTTAGAACGTGAACGTCGCTACCTCATTTATAAATTGATTTTTATGAATAATCTTTCTTTAATATTTAAGAAGTAACTTTAAAAATTCTTTTCAGATAACGGTTATTTTTTCTAATATATAATATAATGTAATTAACATAAAAATGAAACTATACATTATATAAATAAATCATTATATTTATTTGTTACAAACTTATAAACTAGTATAAAAAATGAAATAACATCTAAGATTTTCAATTTATAATCTATCCGTTGAATTCAATTCACTAATGAATTACAGAGTTACTTCAACAACAATTAGCTTATTAAAATTGCGGGTGAAAGAACAGACGTTCTCATAGCATTAGCAAAACTGAAATATTAATAATCGTCTGGAAATTTTTCACTTACCCCAAATTACCATATTTTTTAACTTTTACATTTGTATTTTATTTATTCTTATCCAGTTTAAAATAATTGCAAACATTCAACTTTTTATGATCGATTACACTTAGGCAACGTATCTTATACAATAAATGTAAGCATTATTACTAGGATCCTCATACAATAAGGCTTTTTATATGGAAGCATATAATATTAACTTATCCGCGTATTTTTTTAGTCATTTTGATCCTTTTAATATTCTTTTCCTTTTTTTGTCTTCATTTTTCATTTTAACAATATTATATTACTTATTATTATATTAATTTCTTACAATAATTTTCGTTCATTTTATTTTCTAATTTTTAAGTTTCATTTCGTGATAAGTGCTTTGACAGACGCTATGACATGGTGCAGTTTTGCAATATGGTTTATATTTATTCACACCATTTATTATTTAAATTATATTTAATAATCAAATACAGAATTCTGATGTCTTATGAATGTATGAAATAACGAACGATTTATGTCACTAGATATATATTAATAAGTATCAGGTGTCTTTCAACAAAAATATAAAATCCATTATATTTTGTCAATATATAACAATATCGTCAAAAAAGTTTACTTCAAACGACAATATAATAAATTTGACAAATCTTAAAGTTATGAATCATGCTTGGCTGATCCGCTTTGAAAATTCATTATATGAAACCATATTGGTTTGTTCCTATCTTTTTTACGGCAATCATAACTATAGTCTAAATTTGACATAATTACTATTATTTTATGAATTAGCTGTGACATTTCATCACCGACATAATTGAACCCTATCTATGCTATATCACATCCTATGTCTGAGCACGTATTTTTAATTTTTATTTTGTTTTTATTTTTACTAATTCACTTTTTGTATGCAGTTTTAGATTTTTATATAGATTATTTAAAAAATGAAAAGAATATTATATAACGATGTTACGATAACCAATTGATAGTATTATTACTTGTATATATAGTATACAAAGCGTTGAATAGAAGTTTATTTACTCCTTCTCTTTAATGTTATTCTAAATGCAAGTTTGAATGGTGAAAAGAATAGTTATAATTACTGTTACATATAAGAATACCTTGTAGCTTCATCCATGACTTTATTTCTATATAATGCACTTAGAAAATGCATAAAATATAGTATCTGCACTAGATGAGATAATGTATTTCAGAGATTATATTCTTAGTTTTATTTTGCGCATAAAAGCCCTTTAATTCGTACGAATATATTATTTTTTTATATAATGTCGTTTTGCATTTTAAAAATTTGCTCTTTTTTTTAATTTTTCTATGGTAATATTCTTTGGAAAGCAGAGAAAACATTTATAGGGCATGAGACGCTGTATATAGCATATATGTAACTTTCAAAACAGCATGACATTTCTTTCAGCTATCTATTCACCTATATAAACATGCATTCGTAATACGTTCACGTACAGATGTACACACATTCACTCTCTATCTTTCCCTTTTTATTTTTTTTTACTATTTATACTTTTCCAAGTATACTGTACCTAGTTTCTCTTGGAATGTCATCACTTAACACAATTCTGAGGTGAAAAAAAGAATAACTTTCTATTAAAAAATGTTAATCTAACAATTAGTTTATATAAAAGAACTTTTCAAATTGAAGTGAATTAATCTAATAAATTATAATAAAATAATTATTACATCAAAGATTACTATCATCACAGAGTAACGATACTGTAAAGAAGTTTTGTTTTCTTATTTGTTAATATTTGTCAACATATTTTTTGCATGTATGAAAACTTCATCGAGTAAAAAATTAAAGTTAATTTTGATAAGATAATATTTGTATGAATTAAAAATTATAAACATTAATTTAGGCGATAGAACAAGACTATTTTACTAAGTAAATAATAAGCTTGTCTGTAAAAGTAATTTAATAATTATTTATTTATCGAATTTTTTATAATTCCAATATAATGTCCATAAAATAAGCAGTGAATAAATTATCTTTTATAATTATGGCATTTTAGCAAGCATTGTTAAAATGTTAATAAAATATAATGCGACAATACAAATGAAAGGAAAATTAAATTCTAAGTAAATTATACAATATATCTCAATATTCCATATATATTATTTGTATAATATTTAAGAATGTACAAACATTAATTTCTGCTTATAAAGTAAGGAATATTTACAATGTCAACTATATCTCATTCATTCAAAGAAAAATTTAAGTACATATTAATAATAAAATATACAAATAAATAATAAAAAATTTAATAGTAAATTTCATTAGAAGATTTTTCTTAGGTGGCGTTAATATAATTAAAGTAATTCAAATAGCTATAATTAGTATTTTGAATGATTTGTTTTGCGCAAACAGATAATAGTGAAATAACATAAAATAGGTTTATATATATATATAAATTCATTCTCCTTTTGATATTGCACATATCGATATATTTATGTATATGTATGTATATATGGAGAGATAGGTAAAAGTGCTTCAGTAATCTCAGAAGGCAAGCTTTTTCGCGCAGTATTGCCCAATTATTTTTTTCTAATCGGCGCAGAAATCGACCCGCGATATTTTTACTACTATTATTCTTATTATGATCTATAACATCAGAATCCTGTAACATTAAGTATGTGCTCAAGAATTAGGTAATAAAACCATTGTACACCATTTACCTTTAATATTTAGTTTGGTTCCATCATTTTCTTTTTCTTTCTTTTTTTGCATAATTAAATATCAAGATTATAATATAAGCAATATGTATCGAATGCGATTAAAGAAACTAAGCTTTATATAATTATGATAGTTTAATCCTTCCTTCGATTGATATCATAAATATTTAAATTTTAATAGATTTATTTTAATTCTTTTTTTAGTCAATAAAATATGATAGAAGTTTTTCGTTAATAGAGTTGCTTGTGTATTTTAGGCCCTTGGAAAATTTAATCCTCGTTTCCTTCTATACTAATTTTCTCTTTTAAATATGGACTGATTATAAAATAATTTGTTTCAGGATTTAATTACTTATATTCATAAATTTTATTTTATGACACATATTATTAGTTTTTGTATCGAATTTGTTTCATAAAAATCTAAATAATATTAAGCACATATTATATAAAAAAGTAATAAATTATATATATATATATATCGATTATATTTATTTAAAAACTTAAGAATTTTTAAATGAAGAAACTTTATCATTGTATGCTATCTATTATGTACTGGATTTCTTCTATAATAGGAATCAACAAATGTATAAATTTTTGTTGATTAAAATTGCTTAATTGACTTTTAATATAAATAACAATAACATTATATTCTTCATGATGAAAATAGTAGATTAAATAAGTAAAAAATATTTTTATTTTTATGTATCACTAAAATTAATACTGATTAAATAAAACATATTCAGATTTATTTGAAAGAGGATAATAAACAATATAATTTCTACAATAGATAATATAAATAATAGAAATATTCATGAAAAAATGCATTATGAGTTATATTGCATGAAAAAAAAACAATATTTGGTAAACAAATTATATTAAATTCTAGGCTATTTTCTATATAACTGCATGTCGTAATTATTTTTAAATGGATTCTGAATGTATTTCATAATGTAAGATTCATAGATTTATTTAATATTAGAAATATAGCCTTATTGATTCATTAATAAAATTTAAACTATGTTTTTGTTTAAAAAATATAAAATAATAAGAAAAATGTATCTCAATATTCAAGAAAATTAACAAGAAAACTCTGTTATTTAGTAATTAAGCATAATTAAATATAGGGTTCTTTACGAAACTAATATTTAAGTAATTCTTTGAATGTCTTCAATGAGTTTTTTTATGGAAGTTCGGTAAGATTTAGAAAGAAGAATAAAAAATAAAAATATCTTATACCTAATATAACCAGTAAATAATCTAGTATTAAAAAAAATGTTTCCATTTATAATAATTTAATTATATATATATATATATATATATATATATATATATATATATATAATGATATGTTACTCAATCGGTAATCAATGACCTTTTCAAATTTTCTAAATAGGGTCACAAGCATTTTATTTAACAGTTATTTTATAATAATTATTCGTATTGCCTTAATTGTTTTATTTTATGTACTTTGAAAAATTGATTGGCTCCTGTCATTAATACATGATATATATAAACTTATGAGAACCCAGAAAGAAAGTAGAAAATATAGAAAACAAGTAACTGTTAAAAGTAAAGAATCAAATGCATTACAACTTCATCTTGAAAGCGTCCATTAGTTCATCCACTGCAGCATTAGCGGCGGCCTGAGTCGCTGCCTGTGTAACCTTTTTCTGAAGACCTGTGACCTTGCGACTAAACACACGTACACGATTTTCATAACTACAAACTCTGACCAGATGACTCTTTCTTATGATCATCGTTTTATATTTTTATATTTTAATGTATCGAAATAATTTTTTCATTAGTAGTTTATGCATACGTGTATCTCCACAACCTCAATTATTTGGACTGTAATTTTTATATATATAGAACAAAATAATTTCAGTAATAATTACAAAGGTTTTTTTAAATAAATTTACAAATAGATAACAAAAAAATACTATCTATAATTTAATAGTAAAATTATTAATGAATGCATATTTTTATTTAATTAACTGGAGCAAAATAAGTCCAAGATTATATTTACAAATTATTTATTTATTTTATTTTATAATTTTAATAATTATGATGTATAAATATATGAAAAATAAAATTATATTTCAATAAATGTCTAATTTTTTTACGATAAAAGACTTATTATTACTAAGAAATGAAATAAAAATATATTCAATTTTTTAAAATTTTAATTCTTAGGCTTTAAATTTCAATCCAAGATATTTAGGTTATATGATTATCATATTTAGTATGTACAGTACTGATTTCTTGAATGGCATTTTTTATAAAGAAAAAAATGGAAAAAATTGAAATTTATATAAAATTATTCGATCATTTTAAAAATAGTACTAATTTCTTTTTTAAATTCAATTGATAAAATCTGTAACATTTGACTTTTTATTAATGATTTACGTAATAATTTGTATAATTTTTAATTTTTTAAAATAGTTTTTTCAAAAATAGAAAGAGGTCAGAAAAAATTTATATACCTATATTTTATTTATTTATAATATAATTTATAAAATTTAAAAGTATTTAAAAATTTAGAAAATTCTGATTCATTATAATAAATTGCTAAATAAACATAAAACATTTATTTTTATATTATAATAAATTATTCAAATATTTTTTAAATAGCTATGTGTTTAATAATATGAGTACTAAGTTTATTTTTTTTTATATAAATTAACAAAATGATTATTTATATATTTATGTTGTCTTTACATTCCGGTGTAATCAATCATAACTAAATTTTTTTATGGTAAATTTTATTTTATGTTGTAAAAATTTTAAAATATTCCAAAATTAATAAGAATTAATTTTTATTCCCTTTCTTATTATACTTATATCTATTAAGAAAAGATTTTGTATCTCTATAAATTTATGTTTATTGATCGAACTGTCTTAAAACAATTGCAGATTTGAATAATAATAATTAGATTAAATTCATGTTGATTTGATATTGCCTATTTACAAGATTTCAGTTCTGCGTATTTATTTTAGATTATTATATATGTTTAAGGTGAAGTAATGAAAAGTCATAATATAAATGCAAAATTATTCTACAAATCTGTAATTAACTAAATATAGTTTTCTCATTAATTCACCCCATAAATTTATAAATATTTAATATATTTTATTATATTAAAATAATTAATTTAACTTTTGACTAATTCACAATTGTAAAAAATAAATATATATTATTCACGCAATATATATAGAATCTGAGCAGTTTATAATTAAGCCCAAACAAATCTAATTAATAGCTATTTACTAGTTATAAATATATTAATAAATTTAGATATCTGTGTATAATTGAAGTATATTTTGACTTTTTCTGATCATTAATAAAAAATGCAGGCACCGACTCGTCTTTCCTTTATGAATTATTTTAATCAATTGCTTCATTATTTGATTCAAAATCATGAATTGATACTATTATAAAAAAAATAAAAGCCAGTCATACGGAAAAAAGAATAATTTTTTTTTCCTTATTAGGATGTATTACTATTTCGAATAAAATAAAATATTTTATTTGAACAATACTATTCAGAAATTATTTTTTTGTGTTATTCATAATTCACCTGATTAAATATAAAAAAAATATTTAGTACCTAATGAAATATCATGCTGTTAGAAAGAATAAAATTTTCTTCATTTATAAGTTTACATAATCTCTTATTTCTTATTGCCAATTATATACATAGTGTCATTTATGATCATAATAATAATAACAATATTTCTCATTAATGTACGCTTAAAAATCCAAACAATTATTTATTTCTTTTTGAAAGATAAATATATTGCATCGATCAATCAAACTTAAAAAATTATGAAATATATTTTTCATAATAATAATAGTATTAAGAATAAAAATAACAATAATAACAATAATAAGTGTTCTATATTTAATAAACGACGATACTATCAGAATTATGAATAATATAAAAAATACTATAAATTTTAAGTAAATGCATTGGATCTCATATTTGTTAGTTTGTTTAAGTTTCAATTAAGCTTCATACAATTTTGCACGATTTTAATGACCACTTTCTTTTCTCTCTTCTTATTACCAATACTAATTACCAATATCATTGTATTGGCTTATCATAAATATTATATTAGACTTTTAGAATAAGAATTAAATTTTAGAATAAAAATTAAATGAATGTTATTTGTATTTTCATGTACTTGGGTTGTATCAGATCATTTCGATATGTGTAAATGTTTAGAGTTGCACATCCTTAATTAGCAATGATCTCATGATTTTTTTTCTTTGATTTATCATATTGTATACGGATAAAAATACCACTTCCACCGAAATTGATATTCGTGAATTAATTTTTTTCTCAGCTAGATGCAACGTATATAAATAAATAAATAAAAATATATATATTTATTTATATATTTGTATAAGTAACAATTAGGTGTTAATGCGTAGACTTATTGTCGGCGCCTGCAATAAAAAGTAAAGTTAGCACCAAGCCTTAATTATTTTATGAACTCAAATACTAATAAAAAATATAAGTTAAATAAATTTTTTTTCCAAGTAATGTTCACAAAATAAACTGATAAATAAATATTAAATTTTTTTTCTAATAAATAAGATAAAAAACAGTATACAACTAAAAGAATTTAATATCATTCATTACTTTTTTAAAATTATAAAATATCGAATACAAACAATTTGTTTTTAGTTTTACTCATATATTTAAATGAATTATAATTATTTTATATTTTTATTTGAAAACACATGAACTTCTATTTATTAATAATAGGGTTGTAAATCAAATTTTTATTGAACATAGTTGTTCAAATATTTGTTTTTTAAATTTTATAAAAAATATTACAATTTATATTTTTAAGAAAACATTCAAGTAATTTTATTATTAGACATTAATAAAATATTAATAAATTGATTGGCATATTTTTATAAATATTTCAATTAGAAAAGGTGTTTAAATGTATAATAGAATTAAAACAAATGGAAATCTTTATAGTCCCCGTTAATATGTTCATATTTAAAAAAGAAAATTAGCTATACATTTACATTGCATAATTTGAAAAAGGTAATGAATAGTTTATGAATTATTTAGCATAGAAAATCAAAAAATTATTAGAGAAAATAAAAAACTAAAATAAATATAAAAACTTACGAAGGTATAAGTGGAGAAGGTAAGAAACCACCGCCAGAGTTAGTTCGGGCTGGCGGTGGACCACCTGGTCCAGGTCTGTTGGGAATGGCCGGAGCTGGTCGACCACCTCCAGGTAATGGTGGTGGAGCCCTTGAGCTGGCCGGGGGTGGTGCCACATTTCTAGGCCGTCCTCCAGCTCCACCCGGTGACGGTGGCGATAGCCTGATTAATGAAATAATTTTAAATGGAAAATCTTTAATTATTATATTTAGGGATTTTCAGTCGTTCTAAAAAGTTAAGACATTTTATAACAAACGTTTTTGCAAGTTCATATCATTTAAATTTTGCAGTTAATATTAATAGTATTCTTTACAACAAAAAATAGTTGAACTTACTTAAAATAATTTGAAAATTTTAAGTCTCGACTAACTTATCGAAAATTTTAGTCATTATATGAGTACAAAAATTAAATGATTCAGTCAAAATATATTTTGAGTAATTTTTAGCAAATTAAATAATACACCGTTAAAATTAAATTAATTAGTTTATAATTCTTATTTGCTTTTAAAGTTTTTTCTATAATATAAATATGGATCATTAAATTAAAATTGTAATAATTTTCTATATGGTTTTTGTAATTTAATATTTATTATTTTAACAAAGTCTGAGATAACATCCAAATTTTATATGTATTAGATTAAATATTACATTAATACATGAGACTTAATAGTTTTAGTGAAATACATTCCTTATAAAATGAAACGTTTGTTTCATTTGTGATTATTTAATAATATATACAATATTATAAAATTAAAATATTATACCTTTTTATCTCGAGTAATTATGTACACAAATTAAATAACATAAAGATACGTCGAACAAAGATTAAGCATTATATATTAAAAAGGAATAAAAATAAGAATGAGATCATTTTTTAATTGTCATAATAATAAATAACAGACGTGGACAACTTTATAATAAAAATAATATTTATAATCATTTCTGCAATTAAAATGAAATTATTTAAATATAAAGTAGAATTGCCGTGCAATAAAAAAATTGCTTTACAATCTATGAGAGGCATGAATTAAAAAAGAAAAGAAAATCTTACCCAAGACTGTATCATTGATGCAGAGTAAAGCAGAGAGTAAGAAAGATGCAAATGGTAAATTAGTAAAATTAAAAAATTAATGTATGAATTCAAAGTAATGATTTACCTTGGATTTTCTCCCGAAGCTAACCAATCATTCTTTACAGGTGGAGGTACTGGTGTCGTCACTGTAGCCATTGATACATCTCCTATAATTCGAAGAGCTTCTTTGCAAGCATGATACATTCGAAGCATTTCTTCTCGTTTTTGTGCTTCTTCTGGAGATTCTTCCATCATAGACGACTTCAAGTAAAATATTACAATTTTTAATCAATGTTTTTCAAAGTACTTTTGTTAAAAAAACAAAAATTACGTATATAATTTTTTTTATCATATTTAGAAAAGATACGTGAACTTTAATTGTAATAAAAATTTTAAAACTAATATAAAATTCTTTTAAAAAACGATTTAATTAATGATTTAATTTATATTTACAATATGTTTAAAATAAATTATATGAAATTACCTGATCTCCGCTTGCATATAAATGTGCCAAAAGTTCGCCATTTATAAAATCTTTGGCGTTATTTATGATCAAGTGCATGATTGTTTTTGGCACAAGATCTCGAGTTGTTTTTGTTACAATCTTCATGTATGAGTCAACTAAATTTCTAATTGTTTCTACCTGTCGTTCAAGCTGAGGATCCATCGATGATTGAGCTTCATTACCACCCTAATTAAATAAAATAATTACATTACTCATGAAATGAGAATGAGTTTTGAAAAAATGAGTTAATTAATCGCGAAATTCTTTAAAAATTTTGAAGGACTTATGAATTTAATTTAACATGTTGATACTAACTTAAAATATTGATGAGTAGCTGGAACTAGTCATGAAATCGTAAATTTATAACTTCCAAATAATAAGTTTTTAAATTTCTTATATAAATGGTAATAGATACTAATAATGTACATGTTTAAAGATTTTAAATTCTAATAATGACTGTATAATAATCTTAAATAACTTATAAAATTTTATTTTCGAATGTCTGAAATAGATATGAATTCACTTGAACAATTTACACATATTTAAATAAATAAAAAAAACTAAATATTATTTTCGTTAAAACATTTTGATTATAGTATATGTACTATATATAAACTATTGAATATAAAACATTAATTTTTGAATATTTCTTGTAGAATATTTCATTTGAATTTTATAAATTTTATATACAAAATAGAAGATTTTAAAGTATAATGTTAAATATTATGTAATATTTTTGTACAGATGTATGGAAAAAGCTGTTCTAAAAGAAATTATAAAGTATTGGTAATTAAATAATCGTACAAACAAGTTTTCAATTCAATAATATAATAGACAAAAACCTTCTATTATTAATAAAATCATTTCTTCAATAATTATAAATTATCACTTGTTTAAAATTGCCAAAATTTTCAATAAATATACTATAAAAATTCTGTTATTTTTTACGAATGCAGAATCAATAACAAATTCAAGTTTAAGCAAACTTTTTCACTAAATTATATATTGAAAAATATTTTTGTAAAATAACTAGTAATTTATGTTTTGGATGTGCATCAATATTATTTGATAAAATGATCCGACTACTTCTGAAAGAATACCTATAAATATAAAAAATTTGTCTTCATGTTTTTTAAATTTCAAAATACAGCTTAATGTTTATATATAATACTGAAGTATTATATATTATTTTTAAATATTTCAATATTAATTTATAAATTGTATAATTACTTTAGTTATTTTGAAAAAAATAAATTATGAAGAAAATCACAATTTATAATTATTTTTAAAATAAAGTTTAAAAAAGTACTAATACATAGTTGCAAGCAGTTTTGTATCAAAACGTTTTTTATATTAAAATTTTGGTTGAATTTTTGATTAATTAACTCATTTAATAGTTATGTACAAGTAATCTAAATTAAAAATATTGATAAAAGACTGATCACTGAACATAAGAAAAAACTAGCAATAATTAATAAAATCTATGTTATAGCGTGAATACACAGTTGCTAAAATAGCAGTATAATTTTATTATGTTCTATATTGTATTGTATACGTGAATTATAAATATATAAAATGCATGTGCAAAGAAAAATTGAGGTGTTCTTTATAAAGTGTTATACGTTTTGAAAATACTTCAAAACTATCTTGCTGTACAAACCTCGTAGCCTTCCTTTAGATGACACAATTTAAAAAAAAAATTCAGTATTAAAAAATTGACACACTATTATCGAATATTGTGTTATATAATGAATATTAATAGTTATTATTACATAAGTATTTATAAACAAAAGAAATTAATATATAGCATTTTTATTCAAACTCTTATTAAACAAGGATCTAAATTTATATTTGTTAAGTAAAACCATCACTCAGTTATATTATTTTCTGTTCAAATCCGTAGTAAAAAATTTAATTACTTTTAAACTCACCAGAAGATCCTAAAATAAAAAATATATGAATAACTTTATAATTTATTTTAAAAAATAAAATATACAAAATATAAAGTTTATAAAAATTTATACATATTTAATTTTTAGTAAATCAATTGTAGTGTCAATATTTAATTTGTAGTATCAAGTATTTAATTTGTAATTTTAATTTGTAATGATAATACTAATATATTCATAACGATTTTTAAGTTTTATAATTAATAATTAATAAAACTTGGAATAAAGCACAAAAATTTATTTGGTTACATTATATTTCATTTCAATTTCACTTTGTACTATTAAAACTCGATTCAAAGTTTAATAATTTTTCTTTTTCTTGGTATTGCGTTAAATTATTTTTAAACTATTAAAATCTACTTACTTCACCATCACCATTTGCTTGTTCTGTCTGCTTTTCAGGATAGACACCAGCGCGAAGAAAAGATGCTTTCCATGAGTCAACATCATCTTGAGTTTCACAGCTCAATTCAAGCTGTTTGTAATCTTTGTATACGTTCCTACCCTCGGGATTGAACAAAGCGAATAAATGGCGACGAGACATAAAGCTCTGTTCAAGATCACGTAATTTCAATCCATCTAATGGCAACATGTATTTTTTTTCTCGTTCCTAAGGAATAGAAATTTTTTTACATTCAATAACGTTTTTAACATAGATCTATTGATTCAAATAATTAATTTAAATAAGTTCTAAGTTCATAATAACTTTATAGAATGTCGAATATTTAAAGTATATGTTCGATTTTTATTTATTTTATTGTAACTAAAGATTTTAAAAAATTTATGAATTAGAAAAAAGTAAAAATTATAAATCATATTTTCATCTTAAAAGTTATGTAAAAGAAATTTTAAAAAGTTGAACACCTTATTTTGAGTATTATTTTTACATTATATATAAAATTGAACCCAATTCTCGTTAGGACTATAAAAAAATTATTAGAAAAATTTGTATTCATTCAATGTTTATGAATTTATTAATTAATAAATTTTTAAACATAAAAAATTTAATTGAAAAATCTAATATTAAATATAACTGAAATAATATAAATACATTGATATGACATTTAAAGATCGTGAGTGAGTAAGTCACGGAGCCATAGCATTAAAAATGAAATTACTTTATATTTTAAATATAAGAATATATATGTATTATTTAAATCTTTATTAATAACTTGCAGATTTTTCTGTTAAGTATACATTTACGTGGATTTTATTTTCATAATAACATTTATAACAAGATTAGTTTTTTTACATGGAATAAATTTTATATGATAGCAAACTATCTAATCACTTGTTTCGATTTCGAATGAATAAGTATTTTATCATTTATTTGTTTTTATCTTTTTTATAATGTTAAAAAATTTACTCAATATTGATGAAAGTAATAAAATATATTTAATAAAAAAATTTTTAGTATCACAATTATACATTACGAAGAAAATATTATTTAAAAATAAAAAATATTTACTTTATAATAGTTTACAAATTATTTTATGATATAATTAAATGCTAAAATAAATGAAAAACAAAATATAGTACCTCTTCATCCTTAAACCACGAAATGCTTTCGGAAGTTAATACGAACCAATAGTCCCTCGAGCCTCCCTTCATAATACCAAGGTTATGAATACACATGTAACCCTTACGTATGACTTGATTGCCAAGAGTGTGTCGGCCTGCTTTAACCGCATTCTCCGATGACTGCTGGGCGCTGTAACAGAAAGAACGTTATACTGTGAATTCCTAGCTTGGTTAGATGATTGATAAAGCATAGCGATGAGTAGACTTCACGCACTGTCATTGTCAAAGTATTCCAGTACTGGTTACAATATGAGCTGCGAACTAGCAAGAAAACGAAAAACGATAAAAAAAATAAAGAAAAAAAAGAAAATTTAAATTTAAATAGATAATTACAGAGAAAAATAGATAGAAAAAGGAGTGAGAGAATAGTACGTTTACTATGTAAGAATTTGAAAAAATTCCTACTTTATAAATTTAAGAAGTTATTTCAAGTTTCATGTCAGATTTTTTAGTTTTTAATCAATTCCTTTTTTTGATTTATATTTTATATTATTTGAGTCTAATTATGAAACAAAATTTTATTTAAATTTATTATTTAATCAATTGCAATTGTATCGTTAAATTTATAAAATCATTTGTATAACCAGATTTATATTTATTTTTTATTTTGTTTTAGATGTATTGAAAAAAATTTAATTTTTACTAAAAAGCACTTTTATGTTTACAGTGTTCCAAAAGACGTCTACTTTATGCATTTACGCAGCCATGCCTTAAACATTAATAATTAATTTGTTCAAAGCTGTAAATTTCAACAGATATATTATTTACGAAGATAACAAAAGCATTCTAACCACTTTAAAAACTTTGTGAATTCTATGTATTAAATAACTTATAGATCATTAATCCTATCGTTGTTATTTTATATCGAACTTATTAGTTTATTAGATTTATGCATAGAATAAAAACATAGATTATTATAATACTAATAATTATTTGATATAAATTTGATTTTTTTATTTTTAATCAATATATGAAATCTAAACATGATAATTTAAGAAATAAATTATATAAGTATACATTGTTAGCAATGTTTAATTAGCAGTGCCATAGTTCTAAAAACTATTATTTCTTTTAGTATGGAATAAAATTTTTTTTAATGTTCTGTTTTTCCTTATCCAAAGTAGTTTTGAGTAAAATAATTAACATTTTAATGCCTATATTTATTCTACTTTCAAATTAAAATCTTCATTTTCTACGTAACATCAATTAACATATTTGATTATAAGACCACGATAAAAGTTAACTTTATTTTTCATATATATTCTTTACCTAGAAATTAAAACTTATTTATTATAATGTTACAAAATATTTTATTTTTTTTAACAACTCTACTTAGTTCAAAAAATATTTTTAACTAATTTTGACTAAATATGATGTATTTCTTTTTTTAAAATAATTTAAAAAATAACTTGTTATTTAACTTTTTAAAATAATTTTATATTAAATAATAATTAAATATAAAAAAATATCATAGCTATTTAGTATATGTCTTGTAAAACGTTATTAAAAATTTATCTTTAATATTTTGAAAAAATAATTCAAATGTACATAAAATATAATTTTCAGATTAAGTTTAAAAGTTCAAGAATTCATGGAACTTTGTTTTTCAACTAACACTGTAAAAAAAATTAAAAAAATAAATTTTAAATAAAAATAAAAATTTTGCTATGCATAAATATGTATAAAAATAAGGTGAATTACAAATAAAAAATATTTAAAATTAAAAATGAATGATTAAAAAAATGAAATTATTATAATAAAAAAGTGTAATTACTAGGAATTATGTGTCTATTTTACACATATTGTATATAATATTCCTCAATTAAGGTAATTAGTTTAATACATAATAATAGAATTTACAGCCTTTAACAATAAATGTGGATTTAAATAACTAAATCAATTTTGTATACTCAAACAAATAATATAATAAAGCTACATTCGTACTATAAAAATACAGTACACATTCAGCACAACAAATTCATCTACTTATAATAAAAAAGAAATAAAAACAAACTTTTAAGAAATTTAATTTCTATTAATTTATGACTAATAAGATACTCTAAAATAATAGCATTTAATTTTGAAAATTAAAAATATTAAATTGTGTAGAATTTAGAGTATACATATAAATATTTAATTAAAATCATAAAGTTAGTATTCAACCTTTTATTCAAATATAATATATAAAATAATACTATTCTAAACATAAAGATAAAATAATAAATAAACAAGGTAGTGGAATAAATAGCAAAAAAGTAGTGAGTGTAGAAAAAATAGAACGTATATGTACATTATGGCAGGTGAATTATGTATGCAAGAAATAAGAAAAGGGGCAAAATAAAAAGTCGCAATGGCAATTTTCCGACTTTGATGTATGTTTAATCGGCTTTCTTACCTTGCATTATGGCTACTGGCCGCCGCGCTGCCGGTGTAATTAAATCATTGTTTTTATTTGTGAAGTACAACATGGGCAATGAAAATAGAAAGATTGACATGATAAAGTGAAATAATGGTTAGTGAAAACACGATGAAATTTTACAAGATTTCAATTAATCAAGCATGAAAATTATAAAAGAATCGAAAGTTCTCAGAAAAAGAAAACGTCATTCTTATTTATAACGTCGAATTTTTTATTTTTTATTATAATTATGAGAGTATTTTGGATTCCATTTTTAATTAAGAAAGCACACTTACATTCTCTTTCTGAACTTCTGGTAATTTTATTGATTAAATTATTATTGATTAAAACCATCTTATAAACTTACGATTGTGAGAATAAATCGATTAGTTATCGACTTATAATAAAAAACGTCATTAAAAAACATCCAGTCATATTATCATTATTAGTAATTATTTTTTATTTTATAAATTTATTACTATATAGAGATACATTAAATTATTTTTTGTATTTTATTTAGTCGTTAACTAAAAACTGACCTTCTCGATATTTTATTAAAGCTAAATCGGTAAATATTCTTATCAAACTAGTCCATAAAAATAAGAAAATAAAATCTCTACGTTAAAAATGAACGTTTATTAAAAAATAATAATAAATCAACCAAAAGCGAATTTATTACTAATAAAAGGCATGTTTATATCAAAGAAATGTGTAATCTAAATGTGCCCAATAAAAAAAGGAATAAAGAATAAAGATGGAGTCAAAGATGATCAAGCAATGGCAATGCATGCATTATTTCGGTAAAGTAAATTAAAAAAAATCTGCAAGGATTTTCATGTGATGCTGCACTCATTGAAATTTCTCAATATAATAGTTTTCATTAAGCCGATTATGCAAGTTTAATGTATGCAAATTATTAATAAAAAAATGTAAAATTTATCATGATTATTTTTTTTCTCAAGCTATTTTTATACAGTCACTTTAAAATTATTACTTCTGAGGAATAAAATATATTATTTGAATTATTGATTTATATTAGAAATAAATTTTAAGTATGTATTGTAAATTTCCAAAGATTAAAAATAAAATTAAATACTTTTTAACAAAAATGTTACTAATTTAGATATTTAAACATTAAAATACAAATAGAACATGATTAATTTACTTATTTTATTTTTATTGTATAAAAAATAAATATACTGATGTGATATGGGAAATTTGTTGTATGTGCATGGCTACTTATTAGGATACAATGTAAATACAAGATTATTTTCTTAGTTAAAAATTTTTTGTACAGAATAAAATATTGACTTACTTTGCAAAACCAATAAAATCTTCATGATTGGTATTCATATACGCAAGTTCACAGTCTACAAGAAGAATAAGCTGCTCTTTACACATTTGTTCTCTTTGTCTAACATATGTAGTGATAATACGCTCTGTTTCTTCGCGTAATCTAGGATATCGTGACATCTATAATTACAATTTAAATATTAAAAAATGTATTTATAATTAATAAGAATACAAAAATAATATATCTATCAGACTTTAAAAATTCTAAAATTGTATGTCATAGCATTTTTAATTTATTTAAAATTTATAATTGACAGAAAAAATTTTTAACTCACCCGATCTGTACAAATACGCACAACATTGCTAAGTTCTTGTACGACTAGGTCCACACATTTAAGACTAGGCTCTTTGAGCCTATTTATTTGTTTCTTAACAATAGCCTCGAAAGCCATATCAGGAGTAAATAGACCAACTCGAATACCTAACATTTACATATAAATTACATAAAATAATATTTATTTGAAATATATTGTTTACTGTTTAAAAAGGAAATGTAATTTAAAGAAACTCAATCAAGATTTTCTGCTTTATAAATAAAATACATTGTCGATTTTTTAGTTATGATGTAATCTTCATTTTTATTACTAAATGCTACTCATTGTTACTTCCAATTCATCTTTTATTAGAAAAATAATATTTACAAAATCTTGAGATAGCTAGTAGAATTAAATTTTTAAATTCTTTTTTTAATTATATTTAAGAAAAAACAGTAAGTCATCTAAAGAAAATAAAAACTTAAACTACAACTTTATTTAAGATTTCATTAAAAAATAATGTATTATTTTTAAATAAAAATTTTATTTTTGATGTTTTAATGTGTATCATATTTATCAAACTTTTTGCTATTCATTTATTCAAATAAAACAAGCTGCAAGTATTTTAATTTTAGATTTTTATAAAAACACAAACCATGAATGTTTCGAATAGCAAAAGCAATTTCCCTGCGTAATTCTTTTTCGTCGAATTCCATTTTAACGATTTCAAATGGAAATCGTTCGTGGAACAATCGATTGATTTTAGCACCACCACTTAACTCCATTGTATTGATTTGAGCTGAACCAGAACCTTCAATTGTTCTTTCGAAATCTGATTGCAGTTGTTGTATCATCCTTAAAAATGTTTTACTTTATTCAATTGGGTGAAGAAATTGTTAATTAGCTGTTGTTAATAGTATGGGTAGAGAGCCATGATATTAATTATTCAAAGCTTTAAGTTTTTATTATTTATAGATATATCTAAATCTTTAAGGAAAAACAATAAAATTCAAATATCATCTAATTATTTCTAACAGTATGCTTTCCTTATTGTGGATGATTGCATGATTAACTTTAATTAAAAATAAAACTGTAAGGTTATACTTTTTTGTAATTGAAAATCATGGCTTTTTTAACAAAGCAACACATTTTGTCGACTAATTTTATTTATATTTTTAGCTATAAACTACTTCAAAAATCGAAAAATGGCAAAAATATTAATATATACATGTTTATATAAAATTTATGGTATATTTACTACAATAAGTTTGTTTTATCAATTGATTATTATTTAACCGATATATATTTAAACATGCACAGCTTTTTTAAACAAAAGCATAAATAAAGTGATTAATGTCTTTCATGCAAAATGAGCACACAACTGGTTAGAGGGCACCCAAAATAAGGATAAACAATTACCTACAGAATCATTTCAACTGATCTGAAAAACAAAAAAAATATGACTAAAATTTCAGGACCCTCCACCCATAAAGAAGTAATCTAAAAAAGAAACAGAAACGAACTCTTAGTACTACAATAGATCACTAATGAACAATGATTAAATGATCTATTTTTTCGTCTTCCTTCTTGAAATAATATCAGGTTTTAAAAAGTTAGAAAAATATATAAACATAAACATCTCCATCCAAGCATATGCACGCACATTCGTATATAGCATATCCATACATACGTACATACATACGCATGCATGAATACACACATTATTATGTATACAATATACGCCACATGAAAACATATAATGACAACATTAAGGTCTGTCGGTTGACTTTTCTAATATTAAACAAAGAAATAACTTACTGCAACATTGCTTTTGTCTTTATAGCAGGATCATCTGGCCTGAAGTGCTTATATTGTTCTACATCTTTCTCTAAAGCAAGCTGTTGTTTTTGCAATCTGTCGCGTAATGCGGGTAATGTATCTCTGATGTGATTCGTCAACTGTTGATTTAGAACACGTTGCAGATATGGTGTACCTAGCCTTTCTGCCAGGTGCCGATACGAAGGATGACTGAAAAATTTTAACAGTATATAATAATAAATACATGTGTATTAAAATTTGCAATTATATCAAATGTAATATCTTGCTCATTTTTCTTTTAGTCATTTACTATAAAGTTATACCTTAAAAAGAATTTGCGTTCAGCTCCCATGGCTGCTTTTATATCTTTGCGACCTTCGATGTCTTTTTGACTTCTATTAACTACACCTATATAACCTCTTCGCAGAGGTAATAATTTATTTTCCAAAATATCTCTAGCATCAGTACCATCATCCATAAGATCCAGCTTAGTGATGACACCAATTGTACGTACACCTGTGGAATCAAAAAAACCGTAATATGATGCACTATATATCAAAACTTTATATCTAAATTAGTATAATATAGAAAATAAATTTAACATGGATAAAAAGCAATTTTAAATGATTAAGATATAAAGAATAATCCTTGGTAAAATTAAAAAAACTCAATTTAAAATAAAAACTAATAGAATAATTAATATTTTATATTGTATTCCTCACCTTGGGGGTCAACCTCTTTGGCAAGTTTAAGAGCATCGCTATTGGCTAAATCAGTATTTGCAGGTGTGACCGCTAATATAAGACAGTTTTCACGCTTGATAAAATGAAAAATCATTCCTTTAATTTGAGCCTCGATATCTACCGGCTGATCACCGATTGGCACCTTTGTTAATCCAGGTAAATCAATGAGAGTTAAATTCAGAACTACAATCAGAAATGATAGATTTCTCTTTATTACGTAATACTATCATTGAAAAAAACTATACTTTTAATACTAACGGAGTAATTCAAATATTTTTATAATAAAGTTTATAAAAGACCATTTCAAAACTAATAATATGATATTTTATATCACGTTTTAAAAATTAATATTTATGATTTGTAAGATTTTTTAATATCGATTAAAAATTAAATTAAAAAAAGTCAAATTCATAAAATTAAATATTAAAATAAAAGATTTGTAAAAATTTTAATTTATAAAAATAATAAAAATACATTTTTATATATGGCTGTACTGATAATTTACTGAATTTATACTATTCCAGAACATATTAACGTTTAATTCATTATTTTTCTAATGTATATAATTAATTATTACATATAAAAATATTTATTACTAAAATTATTGTACATTATATATAATTACTATATACACTATTACACATATGCTATATAAATATATCTAATTGAATTTAAAAACTAACTTTATTACATTTTATTTTAAAAATTCATCAATAGCATCGGATTTCATTAATTTTATAATCAGAATACTAGGATTTATTTGTTAATCAAATTTATTCTGTAAGCGTTAATTGTAATATTCCTAACATCCAAAATTATTTATTTGTTGTAATAAAAAATTAGATCTTTTTAAAATCTTTTTAATATTTTATTATTGTAAATTTTATGGAACTTCATAAAAAAATATTTTTTTGTTCAAAGCAATAATACATAAAATATTGAAATTAATTTCGAATACATCAAAAATTAAATACACAGTATTTCTTTAAAATAATAATTATAAAAATCTTACCATTAGGTGAATATACTCTCAAATTAATAGGTAAGTTCGAGATGCCTTTGTTACTACCAGTTACGCGATCTGTTTCTCCTTCAATTTCTCTTCGAACTTCGTCGAAATCAACAAACTTTTTTCCTTTACAATGCAAGAATTCGGCGTACTCTAAAATATAAACAGAACAAATTAAGAAAATTGATATAAAAAAAATAAACAAAAAGAAAACAAACAAAAAGACCTTTTTAGTTAAAATTACGTGATAGGTAGCACAGGAAATGGAAAGTCGGATGTACACGATTCGTTTTCGCAATTGATGGCAACACTTAACAATTTTTCATATGTATATACAGATTCACTACTATGACACATTTTTGCTTATATATACATACATATATATATATATATATATATGTATATCTATTTTGAATTCACGCAAATCACTGTCGTCGATAGCAATGAACTCGATTTCCTACTTATCGTTTGCACGCATATATGTATAGGAGAACAACAGGAAGTTTGATAACACGAAACGGACGTCCACGGCGATTCAGATTAAAGATGATGGGTATGCATTTCAGTATTATCACTTTCACAAAGAGAAATTTTTTTTTCATATGTAATAAAGTGAATGATCAAAAAATTTTTTAAATTGTCCTGTTTACAGTGTATAATAATATATCTCATTAAGTATGATAAAACAAAAAATATATTTTCTATTCTTTAAAGATTAGTATATCCTTGATACTCCTTTATTCTTATTTTTATTCTTATATTTTTTTTGAATATTCCTTACTTTGCCGTAAAATTCAAGTGATATAAAATAAATTTAGTGAAAAATTTATTTAATCGATAGAGAACATACGCATGGTCTAAATATAACTGATTTACAGGCTTAAAATCTAATGTCACTCAAATATTTTACCAATGATAAGCAAATGTTTTATAAGTATATTCATTTATGTTTAATTATATTCAATTATTTTATTAATAATAAAAAATACGATGCGAATTTCTATAAAATTATTCAATAAAAAATTGTTGAATTTAATTATTTTAAATTATTTTAATTTTTAAAACCATTAGGCTTATATTTATAATTTAATTATAATATAATAATACAATGTATAAAAAAAATTTACCTTTTTATTTGTAATCAATCATATTTTTTAAAAGACTGCAATATTACTACTGCAATACTACTTGCAATACTACTGAATAATTTTTAAAAATGTAAAGGAAAATTAAATGTCTATTTGATTACTTTTTTCAACTTTTATTATTGATAAAATACTTTATGAATTTTTTATACTGTATATAGTATAAGTATAGCGCGGGAAATAATAAATGTACAAATAAACTATGTAAAAAGTTTTTATTCTAGTATAGCAATTCTTGTAATGCAACGCAGAAAATTTTAATTTAATGTAGATTTTTTATTTGAACGTAGAAAGTTATTAATATTTCTGATTTCATTATCAGTTTTTTCTGAATTAAAATACAATCATAAGAAACAGTACAATTCGAAAGAACAAAAAGTAAACTTATAACAGTCTTTGTATTAGTCAACATAACCTATTTGTAGATATTCACTTGTATTAAATGAAATTCCTTATCCTTTGTATTTTGATTTCTAAATACATCGTCTTTATATTGAGAAAAAATTAAGAAAATAATATTTAATATTATTTAATTTTAATGCTAAATCATATACAAGTTTATATTATATAGCTGATAAAAAATATAATAAAGGTAATAATAATAATAAACATTTTCTACGGAAAATTTTTTTAAGTTTTGTATATTATGATATAAATATAAAAAGATTATTAATATATTTTATCTAGTTGATGTAATTGTAATAGAAAAATTATTGATAAAATAAATATAAACCTAATATTATTGTTAATAAATTTAAATAAGTATTCAAAATTATATATTTTATCTATATATTTTATAAACTAATTTTTGAAAGTAAATAAAAAAACTTCACGAGTTAATAATAATTATCAAATAAAGATGATAAATAATAAAATTTTTATCGATTGGTATGTTCTTTATTTTTTGATAACATTGAAAAAATTATTTTTGTTACGTATTGCCAATTATTTCCTGAATATATAAATAGATGTTAAATTCAAAATTTAAGATATAAATATATATTTACAAATAGCATTTTAATAATTTTTTTTAATGATGTAGCCATGCATAAATGTATATTGAGCATGTAAGTAGGTTGAATAAATTGTATACTTAGATAAAAGATGATCACTGATCACAATTTATTCTTACGTTTTTAAATATTAAATCTATATTAGAAAAAGAATTGTCAAGTTATAAACATATAAATCTAATTAATGAATTAAAATATATTAAAGTGTATCTATTAGATATTAAGATGAAAGTAAAATCATATTTTTTTTCAATTATCTTCAATTTTTAACGATAAAGAATTGAAAAGACAAAAACAATAACGAATTCTTTTTATATATGAGAATAAATCATATCTAACCAATAATTGATTGTATTCTTCCGATAGTTTGAATAATTATAAATCTTGCGTTAAAAAGCATTAACATCGATTACTTTAAAGTAACCTTGCAAGGTAGATCAATAAAATTGATATTTTCCTGAGTAATTATACTTTTATTAAGTTTTACATTAAGGATTTATATAATAAATTAGTACCGGAAATAAGGCTCAAGCAATCTACAAAATATTTTGGAAATGAAAATACTTTACAAGGATAAAAAATTTTGGAAAAAATTGAAAATTCTTCGTCATATTTTTAGTTTTAATCGACATTACATGGAATCACACTTTTTTAAAATTAATAAAATAAAGGAGAAAACTTCTTTAGGAATGCTTTCGCGAATTCGCATTTACGAAACAATTGACTGTACTGAAAAAACTGTTTCTCCTTGGCTTCCCATGAAAGGCATCATCGAAACGCACATTAAATATAAAGCTTTTCTACACCGTCGATCTCCACATCTAGTCCTCATGACGCGTTATTCAACTTACGTGAGCTAATGGAATCAATAACGCGCCTATCTCCTTCCCTCTTTCACGCCTTGCGCTCTCTCAAGACGAGAAAGAAAATACATTAATCAACGAGAGATCACCGCGGGGTCAATAAGGGTTAAACCACGGTGATCGTCGTGTAAATCGAGTGAAGCTTTTCTCGTATACCTGCTGCGTGCTCTCGTCTGGTGGCCGTAAAACGGATGCAAACGAATACTTTAAAATAGGGCCATAAGTCTGGAGACGCCAGTGTAGCGTGGTATTATTGACCCGCGACGGCGTCGGCAATGACGCTGCCAAATGCGATTATAGACTCGACGCGGCCGATTTAAGTTCGTGATACTCGAGCTCTTACGAATCCGCCGAACTTTATGAAAGTCGAAAATCATACGAGAATTATACTCAAGTTCGTGAACACGGTCCAGATCGACTTTGCATTGCTCATATATCACCCGTTTATAATTCTCACGAAGATACTTTTTGGAATATAGAGCCAACTTCAGTGAGTGGATTATTTTTGTCTGGATCAAAGAGCTCTTGCTATCGTGGCTATCATGGCTATAACAGATTTATTATATTTTCAAATTTCAAATTCATCAATCATACGAGAATTCTTTTAGAATTTATGCTTTTCCTTTTCGAGCAAATTTTAATGTTGAGTTTATAGGGTGACTTCAGTCTATGGAAAACGATAAAATTATACAATTTTACTCCGAATAAACATTTAAAGTTACAGAATTTTTACATCTATATTTCATGAGAATTCCAAATACAATTATATTTTGTTTACTATTTATTAACTATACTTATTCTACTCTAAGTAATAACAACGCTTATGAAGTTACATTCATTTTTTTGTTTATCCGGAAACAATGTTCCATTCGTTAGAGATGAATGATATTTAACTAAATGAAATGTTAAAAGCAAATTACAAAAGTACATTATAAATATCTAACGTAACAGAAAGAACTTTATTTATAAGAAAAAATTCCTAATAAAAAACTACTTAACATTGTTATGTTTCAAATTATTTCTTTCAAAATAGAAATATAATGTTACGAATGATTTTAAAATAAATACTTCTATAAAATATATAATAACTTTTTTCAAATGTTTATTAAGTTTTTTTTAAACAATTTTTCATTTATATTATTTATATAATGAAAATTTTCGAAAAAATTTTAAATACATTAAAGGTATATTATTGATTTAGATTGAAAAAATTGTTGCCTTTGTTTATTAATTATTAGAATCACTTTAATTTCATGATTTAAATAATACAAATAGTTATATTTAATAAGAAAACTATAAATAAGATACTGACACGCAATTTTTATATTGTATTTATCGTATCAATTAATAAAAATTTTTTAATATTTTCCACTTAACTAATATTAAATATGATGATTAGTTTCTTATCATATACATAACAGAAGTATTTATACGTTTACTTATTTCAGATCAATTACATAAAACTACGTTATTTTTTAATACATATAAAACTAAATCATTTTAAACACACGCATAAATAAATAATTATCAATAACTGGTACTAAATCGTATCATGGGTAATACATATATATATATATATAGACATGTTTCAAGTATATAAAGATACAATATTTTTTATTAACTGTCTAGAGGTTAAGGCTGCATTTTCATTCGATTTGATCTTTTTCTGTATTCTAAATCATAGTATAGACTTTGAACTTTTTTTTTTAAAACTAATTTTCTATGTAACCGTACGTCTCATTTTAATTTAGAATATAAATTACACTTAATATTCTTCTACTAATTTAGTTTATTACTTCTTCAATATAGCGCAGTTTTCTTTGTATTATTTTACTCTAAGTTATTTAGGATATTTTGCCATGCCCTACTTCTTTTAAGCTTAATTGAACATATTATTTTCCCATTTTTGTCTTGATCTATCTGATCTATCTTCCTATCTGGTTTTCTCGATAAAACCATATACTATGTTCTCATATTTTCCAATCTCATTATTGAACTCTATCTTAATCTGTGAAATTTGATTTTTATTAATTATGTTAAATTTTTCTACTTCATAATTATTTAATGTTCTACATTGGTGGTTGTACAATATTTTTTAATATAAATATTGAATCTTTAAATAAGTATGGTCAAATATCAAATAAAAATTAACTGATTAGAATCTACGTTATTCATACCAATAATATGAAAGCATATAAGTATTATAAAATTGAATAAAAATATCAGATAATTTTGAACTCTTTTCCATCGCGTATAAATTCTGATTTACTTATTGTATCCTGTGGGACAACGTTAAATACTTAAACAACCTTTTCATGCAAGTCTTTTCAATCGGATCAACATAAGTGTATACGTTATATTTATAAAAACTTTTTAAAGATACTCCTCCTTCTCTAAATCATTAAAATAGCGGATAGATAATAAATAAAATATTCGAGAGGCCAAATCAATAATAAATAATGACGAGTAAGTCGTCTTCTGTCTAACTTACTCGTGTGTATGAGTTTAGAAGCGATTTCGTTACGATGAATTTACGCAAAGCAATCAAGATTTTTGTTGCTCATTGTAATCAGTTTACCTGAATAATCAATTTATCGAATTTTGGATATTTTTCTCTTATATAATACAAAAATTTCATTTGATTTTTATTAAAAATATTATTAAAAATCATAAGACTCAAAAAATTTGTATTTATATAAATATCTACATTAACGAAATGGATAACAAAATGAATTTACGAAAAGAATTATTAGTAAAAATTTAATTCTTTGTAAATTAAAATAATACTATATTTTCACAAGTGAAGCTATTATTTATTAAATTATTAAAAATATGATAGTATATTTTCTTAAAGTAAGTTATATGAATTTTGTTCAATGTTAATAATAAAACAACATAATGTTTTTCATAATTACTACCGAATTTGATAATTGATTTTAGTTTAAAATTTACTGTTACAAAATAGATTTGATCTTGAAATTTTAACTTTTCCAAAAAAGTATACATAATAATTACCACTCATGCTATTAATTAACTGTAATACAAGAGGTCTTCTGGTCACTATTCCTGATCCTCTGGGCAAAAAGTCTCTGTAAACAACAAAAATTTTTTTCATGAATAAATACCTGCATAATGTGTTTTATAAAGAATATAATTATTAATTTATGTTTAATTAAAATAAAATAAAATGAAGTCCTTATTAAAAAAAGAATAATTTTATATATAAATTTGTGCTTTAAAATTTTATTGTACTAGAGACAAATTCGCAGTTTTGAAAAAATATATCGATATTAAATATAACGATTCAATGATGATAGCAAAAAAATGAGCAAGATACAGTATAGTTGCTTTGATCCTCAAGGATTCAAGAGATAAAATAAATTTCTTGTAAATAAAATTTATTTTTAATGCTAATTTACAATACATACCTTTTAAGACATTTAATATTTTTTATTAAACTCATTAAAAATAATAACATATTATATATTACATATATAAATGGTATATAGATGTACAAAATATTTGTATATTTGTGAATGAATGAATTCAATTTTTTTTAATAAACTATAATTGTTAATTCATTAGAAAAAATTTTTAATTAGGTCTGATTACATTTAGTTTAATAATTTAATTTACATTAAGTTATTATATGAAATTGAAAATAAATTAAATTTTATATTTATATTTTTATCGTTTATCTTTAATAGGTTGATAAATTGATAAACTTAAAAATAAAATGAACTTTTAATAAATAATTTTTCATGTATTTACTTAATTTTATTATAGTAACTTTTCAATTGATAAAAGCAACAAATTTCGTTACAAATTCGGTTCTAAAATAGCATAAAATTCTTATTTTCATATGAAATAAAACGTGTATTTATTGTTAATGTATATTTAAAGAAACTTATTTTACATTTTATAAAAATTGAACTGTTTTAATGTAATAAAAACAGTTTGTTTGTCGTATTCGTTACATTAAATCTTATCAATATATATATATATATATATATATATATATATATATATAAATTAACTGTATGATTATGTCTAATCATATTTCTAAATTAAAACTTCAATTACTTAAAAAAAATTGAATATTAATTTTTTGTCAGATAAAAATTTCTAATTTATTACTATTTTTAAATAAAATAAATTTCAATTATTTAACATAAAAGTTATATTAAAATATATTCACTAAATCATTTGATGTTTTTAGAGTATAAACAACAAATATTATGATTTAATATAATGAAAGATAGAATTTATGAACAATAAATTTGAAAATAAATATAAAATTATATCCATAAAATGGATGCTTTAAACAGATGACACCTCATTAAACTGCAACTGATCTCTGCAATAAGAATTGCAATCAATTGCTACAATTATTTTAAGAAAATACTTTTAATGAATCCTTTCCAATTTCTAAAATAATGAATGTAATTATTTTGTTAAAAATTAATATATAATTTTTTGTAATTTTAAACTAAATTTAACTAAATCAAATGCAAATGAATATGTTATGTAATATAGATTTAATATTATTACATTAAAAATAAAATAACAACAGAATTAAATGTTAAACAATTTAGAAGCTTCAAAAAAAGTATTGTACAGATATATAGTCCTAGAAGTCATTTGCAGTGTTTTATTCATTTTTATTATAGTGTTTTTATGGATAATCAATATTTTTCTTTAGAAAAAACTATGTTTTTTATTTTTTATAAATTATGTAACGCCATTTAAATGAAATATTACTATACATAATTTTAGTTTTATAATTTTATAATTTTATAATTTTAATATTGAATATTTTTTTTACTTTTTTTTTATATTAAATTCAACGTATAAATCATTGTAGTATAATGAAAGTTGTTTCATCATATCAATATTTAAAATATAAGCAGTTAAATTCACAAATATTAATTTATTACATTACGATACATCTTTTATCATGAAATTGGACAGATGATAAATAAATATAAATATCAACATTAAAATTATTTTAATTATGAAAATTTATAAATCTAATTTTCTTAAGAAGTAAATATATTAAATTATAAAAAATATGAAAATTAATTTTTAAGAAAAATGGATCAGATAGCAATTGATAATTAAATAACTTTAAGTTAAAAATGCATCTTTTATACATCTTTTATTGTTATATAAATCATGACTAACAGAATAATTGAAAATTTAATTCATATATACTTTCATTCTATAAATTATTTGTAAAATAATAACTACATATTAAAATTTATTTCATATAAATATAAATTTTGAAACTCAACACTCAACTTCAAATTTATAAATGAAAAATAAATAGTATATTTTTAAGATAACAAAATTTTCAACTTCAATAACAATGAAATGAATGAATTTTGTATAATTTATAATATCTGATAAAGAAAACAATTTTTAATAAAATAATTGATCTATTGAAATAAATATATATTATTAATTAAAGATTAGTTTATATTTTAAAAGATGTTAATATTATAATATCTAGTTTCAAAATAGTTAATTACGTAAAACTAAAATAAACGATACCGAATTCATAAGAAGACTGATTTAATACATCAAAAAAGTAAAATCTTATATTGAACATTATTGATTAGCCCAATTTCTATTTTAGTCTTTTTCAACCATCGATATTCCTATTAAAAATAGTGTCTCTTATCTAAAACCAGTAAAGCAACACTCATTTTTTATATTAAATTTGAAATTTAAATTTTCGATACCTTCCTTCTCAACATACTCAATACTCAGAAAAATACAAGTAGAAACCAAAAGATCATCGATGGAACTTACTTTCCAACAAAGTTTTCAAGAACAGATGATTTGCCAGCACTTTGACCACCAACGACAGCGATTTGTGGCAAATCCAAGTTCATCGTCACCCCGAGTTGCGTGAAGGCATCCTGGAGCTTGTTAACGATCGGGATCAGCTGCTCCATTCCCGTGTTCCCCGCCATCTTTCCTCGGCAACTGGATGCACAACACCCGGAGAGAAAAAAGATAGAAGGAGAAACGCCGAGTCTCTCCCTACGCGATTGTCCGTATGTATCGCATACAGTTACTCAGAACAACCAGGAACACGTCGACAATGACTGTGATGGTCCTTTATTAGCCGCTATATGAATACGCCGCTTTACACGTCAACTGCCCAACGCGTATTCTACCCAAGGCACGCGCGTGCGCGTGTATGCGTATATGTTTATTAACTCTGAACGATGAAGGGGGCAGGGGGCGCAAAATGGCCGTTTTCGCCCGTATCCCCGAGGATCGGACTTTTTCCAAATTTTCACCCCTTACTTCGGAACGCGGAGGCGTGCTCGTACAATTGCTCGGTTTTCGTCTTTCCTCTATTTACGTATTCGCTCGCAGTTAATAATTATCAAATAGTTAATGTTTCAACGCATTTTTACACGTCTTGTTATACCGTTGTAAGTTCCACAAGCCGAAAAGAAAATTTCTGCCGTGCCACTCCTCTCTGTCCAAGAACGTGTGCACACGGTCGTGTTTTTTTTCACTGCTTTCCTCTTTTACAACTGCTCGCTTGTGAGTAATGCTTCTATTTGACTCCTCTTCGTTGTTTCGCCATAGAGTGAGAAAGAGAGAGTGAGTGTGTATGTATGTCAGAAAGAAAGATAGAGAGAGAAAGAGAGATTTATGCGACGCCTCCAATTCCATGCGCGAGACTAAACCCCAAACTAGACAAAATCTCTGTATTCTCCGTCTATTCTGTTGCGATCTCTCTCTCTCACGGTTTCCCTTTTTTTCAAATGAAAGACGAGACTTACGCGATGGTTAGAAAAGACGGACAAATTTTCGTTCGCGTTTTCCTCTCATTTGCTTCTTATTTCTCTTTCGAGATTCTGCGCGCCTGCGTAACTACCTCATGCGCAAATGGAATACGCTTTACAGAATTATCGTGCGCGCAAATCGTGACCCCGGTATGCGACCGAAGATTGGATTTAAGGGTCGTAATAACGAGGAAGAAATTCTAGTAGGAAGCTGTCTCTCCTAACCTCAACCTCCTTCAAATCTTAATCGCTACACTCTACATCCGCATTCGAACGGCATGGTTCTGTGTGAGTGAGTCATAAGGCGCATGGTGTTCGAGCGAGAGGAGAGAACGAGAGAAGCCTCGATCGATAAGCAAAGCGTGCGCACTGGATTCTGGTCGGAGCGCAGCACCGAACGGTAGCATCGTCTTCAGACGCACACCACGGTGACCCAATTTCTTGGACTATGGGTTAAAATGCGTGCGCGCCTTTTTTACACATACGCAGCCTTCGTACTCGTTTCTTCACATGAAGAAAAAATTTATGGGGAACACCGTCGTTTCTTTTCTTTTTTTATCCCTCTTTGTCAATGGCACTTTTTGAACAAAATTCACAAACAAATGTACGTTACATGTTATATACGACCTCGATATTTATTATCGATTATACGGTTAATTTGAATTCGTTTTACAATTGGTTATTTGAATAATAGAAAACTAAGTATAAATTCTTTCATTATTTTAATTTGTATAAAAGTAAAATAAAAATGTCTTTGATCAAGCAATACAAAATAAAATTTCTGTAGCACCTTTCTTACGTTACGAAGCATTTGAACTAATAATTTCGTTTTGATTTTATTTTTACCATCATTTAATTATAAAAAACGCTTTTTTATTGTAATATCATTTTTATATTATATTTATTATTAATGTTTGAAAAATTAAAAATTTTTAATATATGCATTAAATCACGTTAAGCACGTTATTTATTACATTAAAAAAAGATTAAATAATTTCGTTATTCATTTCCATGTAATGAAAAATTCTTTGAAATAATGATGCATGAATTGATTTTAAATAGAATATATAGAATTTAGTAACCATATTATATAAATTAGTAATTTATATCTATAAGTCCTGAATAATGGAAAGTAATTTTTCATTTAAAAAAATGTATAAAAAATCTTGTTATAGTGGTTTTTCAAGCATATTGAGACCGTTATAATTTGAAATATAAATTTTTTTTGTATAAAATTTTGTAAAGAATAATTAAGTGTTATGATAAAATAATTTATAATAGAATATATGTCATTACAATTATTATTTAGATAAAAAATTTATATTTCATAGTATAAGTTTTAAAAAAATTTTCATTAAGCCAATGTAGATAGAATTTAAAATATTTAAATCGATCAAGTTCACTTAGCATTTAAACTCACATTAAAAAATGTAGAAAAATTAATTTTTTTAATTTAAAAATCATATTTTATAAATTAATTAAAAATGTTATATAATTAAAAGTATATTTTTAAAGAAAACAAAATAAATTTACATTGTTAGTTTAATAATATAAACATTAAATAATTTATCTATATGGAAAAATCATACGATATGATTATGATAATAACAATAGTAATAAATATTTATTTTTTTATTTTATTTAACTATAATGAAAATATGAATTAATACAGTATATATAGTAAATTAATACAGTTAATTGCATCGTTTTACCGAATATTTGTAAATGACCTGATTTTATGACAATTTATTTGCTGTGTAGTTAAAGTATTATTTCTACATAATTAATAGAAACAATATTAAATTAGTTTTTTAAAAAAGTCTTCTAGAAATTGGTCTGAAAATGATATTTACCGATTTATTGTACGCATATTTATTATGTAAACGATGAACTTGGTTCTTAGTAAATTGACTGTGAATGCAAAACAAAGTTAAAAGAATCGTTCGCGCGTGTACGAATGCAGTTACTCAAACCCGAAAATCCATAAAAAGAAGGATAATCACAATATAAATTTTTTGTGTACATGTACGCAGAGGAGTCATGGCTAAGCTTTCGTGCGTATGCCGTATTCGTTCGCCATAATTCTTGTCTTTTTCGAAAAAGTCAGCTGACTTTGGGATTAGGAATTTACGCGCGTGCACGTTCGTTTATTAGAACGAGTGAAGCTCGGGACGAAATATAAAAAAATACGCGCTATTCGAAGATTTAAACATGGGCGGTAACGGGCTGTCAAGTATACGCCATTGGTTGATTAAAAATTGAATTGGGTCTAGCGCTAGATGTCACTCAAAATGCGCGTGTGGTGTTGACCTTATCGATATATGTTAAGAAGCATAATTGCGCTGGTGATTTTGGAGCATTGACTTTAATTTTTAAGACCGATAGAAGCTTTACCGATTATATTTTTAAGTGCGTACAAGTCGTTTTTTAACGATTTAACTAATTATTTCTTTCTATTTATTAACGCATTCTTCAAGTTACAAAAATGAGATTAAAAGTGTCTGGAATTGGGAAAAGTTATTGCGAGCTAAACGTCATTCCTTTCGTGCAACGATTGCTTGCGTTCTTACAAATTGTTGATTTGACACCTGCTAAGAATTTTCATTGCAAATTCTTAAAAAGATATAACCGACACTTTATAAGTTAAGAAACTTGTATAATATTTTTCAAGTTAAATTTTAACTAATATATCTGCGTACATAAATAAATTATTCACATTATATGCTTATCAAATATCATGAAGCTTACATTTTCATTAAGTACTTTACTTTTATAATATAACGTTTAAATCTAATTATGAAATCTATATAATTTAATTATACATTCATGATTAATTTACATATAAATTACCTTATTAATAAAAAGTTATTATTAAAACGTAAGAATAAATCAAATTGAAAACTTAAAGTAATATAGTTATATTTTTATATAAATAGTTACATTTTTTTATATTTTCTAAGAAAACATATTCATATCTGTAAAACTTGTGTAAAATCAAAATTATATAATAATTTTATTTTATAATAAATTTATTATTATTATACAAAGATTAAAGAATTAATAAATTTATAAAAAAATTAATATAATTTGTTTTTATATATCATATCTCAATTTAAGTTATCTAAAACATAAAATATATAAAAGGTGTAATTTAATTTAAAATCAAAGAAATATACATTAAGTATCAATTAATATTCTGTAAAAGAAATTTGTAAATAAAAATACTTTTAAAAAAGAAAGAGTCGTTTTGATGTAATTATTTAATTTTTTTCTAAATGAAATAGTTTTACTTTGGCTATTTAGGAATATAATTTCTCATTCTTCATAATGGAATCGATGAATAGTAATTTAATTACAGCTTACTGGAAGGCATTAATAAACAGTTTGACATTATGAACATATATATTTTCATTCAATTAAATATAATTCATTA
This sequence comes from Dolichoris vasculosae, assembly GCA_018907195.1. Taxonomy (NCBI): domain Eukaryota; kingdom Metazoa; phylum Arthropoda; class Insecta; order Hymenoptera; family Agaonidae; genus Dolichoris; species Dolichoris vasculosae. Next base: position 2,571,912 of record JACCHY010000014.1, on the reverse strand, counting down.
TCATTTATAATTACTTTTATTAATTTCTTAAAAAAAGATATACAATATTCTTTTGTTTTATCGATGCACTGATATAATAATATAAAAAATATAAGGAATCTTTAATCTATAATAAATATTATGGAAAAAAACAAGAATGATTTTTATTTAAAAAATATTTATATGTATTTTACTGTAAAACATACATTTTATTAAAAAATTTTAACAAATTTCAATTACTTTAAAATAGAAAGACATCTTATAATTCTTCAAGTTCCTTATATACTTTAAATTTTGACAAGTATTCCAAAATTCTTGCCTTTTAACATACCTATAAAAGGATTAAACATGTTTTGGAAGTCTTCGGTAACAGACTCTTTCTAATTCAATTTTCCTTCCTAAATCCATATTAAATTCTTTAGAATTCCTTCCATCCATTGATTGTTCCATCGAGTTTACAAGAAATCCTTCCATCTTTATTTGATGAGTAATATACTGATTTCATAATTAAAGTTGTAGGTAATGAATTACAATTGTAAGAAGATATACTAGCTTAAATAGAAATTCTACCAAATTGTTTCATTTGATAGATTATAACAGCAGAAATATCGCCGCCTACCTAAAGAAAAGAAGTTATTCACTTATAAAATGATTAATGTTACATGACACAAAGATAGATTTTAAATCTTTTATTTATTAGAATAATATGTGTATGATTAAAATGTATACATTTTATTACTCAATATTTTTATTGAATTTCTTTTACAATTTCTTTTTTTAAATTCAAGCGTTTGAAAATCAAATATTTTTCACTAATCTACAATTGCACAATGATGTGGTCACTAATCTCTTTGGCTGTATCTTTGCCTACTTCATAATAAAAGATCTAAAAGCTTTTGTTAAGCTTTTTATGTAATAAATAACATATTAACCTAATGATTTCATTTCATGATTTTAAATTAAATTGGTTATTTTTAAATTAGAAAAAAGAAATCTAGGTTACATTATAAATTTATTTTTTTAAAAAGAATCAGCAAGTTACATCAGCAACTTCCCTAATGTGCAAACAAAAATTCAATTAAATTTATATTTTTATATAGTACTTATCTAAATATTACACTATAATAATTATTATTACACATTTAATACAAATATTAAGATAAATATAAAATTTTTTATGTATACCAATAGTGTCCGTATCAGTCTTGTACAGGCTAATTTGTAATTAATAATTATTACACTGTTTATTAAAATAATATTTTCAAATTTGAAATGTTGAAAATTTTCAATTTTTTTGTAAGAATTTAAAATTTAAATTCTATTAATGTATTTTTATAAATTAAAGCATGCATTTATATATTACTAGTTTTTGGTCAATAGTCAAATTAGGTAATTTTAAATTGCTGAGTTTAAGCACAAAACAGTAGTTTTTAATTATAATTTCAAACTAAAAAGTTGAAAAAATTATTTGGAACTTCATAATTTTCATATAAATATAAATTCTAATTTTAAAATATATATTCAAAACAGAGGTACTTAAAAATTAATATATGTACATTTATACATAATTTATTCGTTTAATAAGATAGATCAACTAAACGCTTTATATTATAAAAATAGTAATCAACATCTTCGGGTGCAACTTCTTTTAACGTTTTATCGACGTTCGTTGTTTTGTAGACAACTGCATGATCAAAGTCCAGTTTGTCGACGAATCACTTGCACTTACTATCAGAAACAGCAAGGCCAATGACTTTTAAACCATAGATTTTTTCGATTTGACCAACGTGAGATTCTACCGCCGGCTTTTGGCGTACAGATATCCAAAAATCCGAAGTACGCTGTATTCCTTAGTTATAAATTGTGAAAACAAATATAAATAGCCAATACGAAAACTATAATTTATAAAATATAGAAATTTATATGATTATTAAAATAATCTAAAAAATAAGTTATGTTCTATTCTAAAAAAAAATTTTTTTATGGTTAATTTTTGTTTATGGTAAATATTTTTAAATACAAATAAATAGATACACATAAAAATAAAAATATATTTTTTATGTAGAATTTTTTCTGAAAACGAAAATAAATGAATCAATGTAAACGTATTAAATTTGTTTAATACTCAAATTTAATATTGATATGTATGTATTTATTTTATATAAACAAAATTTTAATTTATTACATCATTCATTTTTCTTATATAATTTTAATTAAATTTTAAATATAATAATTACAAAGTAATTGAAAGAAAAAATTTAGATTAAATTTTTAAACATACTTTTGTTTTACCTTCAAAGAATATCTAAATATTTAATTTATAATAATACCAATGATTAGCTTTAAAAAAAAAATTTGACTATAATATGTACTAACATGTTGGAAGTAATATTTATAAACATTTAACATGATTGCTTAACTTTATTCGTTAGATTAAGTTTTATAAATAATACTGTAAATTGAATAACTTATAGTAATAAATTCAATTAAGCAGAAAATATTTCATGTATTTTAAATTATATTTAATAGTATTTTAATTCATATTTTATGGGAAAAATGAAATAAAAATTAATTGATAATATAATTATATTATTTTATTTAATAATACAACCATAATTCGATAATCATAATACTATACTGACACAGATTTCGAAACATTAAAACTAGTCATTAATTATTAAAATATAAAAAATAATTAAAAAATTTATTATCTGCTGTAATAATACAACTTTATGTTCAAATAAATAAAAATAATAAAATAAAAATAATTTTAATTGAATTTAAATAATTTTTTAAAATAATATATAAAGAAATCAGTTCATGATTTTCTGTATACTGTGAAAATAAAAAATAATATTCAATATCTGTATTCAATAACATTGTGTATCTAACTGATTCATTATAATGGTATTTACAAAATATTCTAGTATTACTTATTTTTTTATTAATTATGTTTTATTGATTCCAAAATTTATTTCATTATAACTAATTATGTATCAGATTATAAAGAAACGGTGAAACATTTCTTGAAATTAAATTATAGAATAAAGTTATATTATTGCTTATTTATTTATTTAAGTTTATAATTAAATTTAAGGTATTTAACAAATAACATATATTTAATAAAATATTTTTAGAACAAACAAATAAAATTTTAATTTCTAACTGAAAAATTAATTGGTAGGATATGAGTAGGATTTATATTTATTTTAGAAATATACATGTATATTCTTTATAAAATAATTTTAATATATATTAATTCGATTCTATATATAATTAGATTAGTAATCGAATGTTTTTAAATATTTCCGAACGTAATAAGTATGAAATAATTCAATTATCGAAAGCATTGAAAAATGAGAGATTGTTATTAGAATCTATTGCAGGATTAGATTGATATATGTTTTTATGTTTTAATATCGATTTTTTTAATTTTTTTAATAATCATACATTTGATAATACATCTATAGATAAAATATTGTAAAAAATTTTGCATAAAAATTTTTAAAATTATTATTATTTAAGCAAAGTAAAATTTACCATTTTAGTGATAAATAATATTGTTAAAAACTATAAATTGTTCAGAAAAACAGTGCATAACTATACACAAAAAATTTTATACATAAAGCAATAAACATTATTTTAGTTTGAATTAATTTTTTATGTTTTATTCTTATGTTAATTTTATTTAATAATTATTAAAATAAATCTGAAACTCTAGATATCAGATAAATTTTATAAATTTAAGAATTACATTAAACTGTATTTACATTACAGTAGAATATTACAAGAATTTATTTTTTATTATTAGGTCTAAAGTTATTTTAGATTTAAAGATTAAAAGTGAATAAAAATATTTACATAAATATATAAATTAAAATACATAAAATATATATTAAAACTCCCAAAGCAAGAGAAGGAGGTAAACTACCCAAATCGGATATAATATAAGGCTTTTGTTTCATCACGATATCCACTGACTGAAGAACATCTGGATTAAAAACAGTGTGAATTCTCCAACCCATATAACCTCCTATCTTTTTATCTATTGCATATTTAGGATTATTAGATTCGATGATTTTTGCTACCTGAGAACCTATCATCGTACTGCCGATGAGTAGACTAAAAGTATATACTTGCGTGTATGGATCCACCGAAAGATATTAGGCTTGGACCAAAATTTATAAAAAGCAATGCAATATAAATTATGAATTTTTAGATTTGTCAAAAAATGAATCATTATTTTTATTTAATTTTGTTAATTGTTAATATTTATGTACACAAAATTATTTTTATATGTGTTTATATAATTCCTATATATACACAAAAATTTCATTATTTGAAACATCTATTATAAAATGATGAAAGTATTTGAAATTGTTTACATTTACAGATAAAAATTTTTTGAATATCAAAAACATATTATATGTACTTCGTAAAAACTAATTTGTTTAAATAAATAATAGTAAATAATTCGAAAAATCTTTGATTTAAATAGATAAATTGAGATAATATAAGAATATATACAAAAATCTATTATTTTATTATTTTGAAAACATAATATATATTGGAAGTTTTTAAAATACTATTTAATTAAAAAATGTAGATTTCTTTTCATTATAATTAAAAAATTATTCGATTTTTCTTCATTTTATCTGTAATATCTTAAAAAGTTTACAAAAATTATAGAACAATAAATTCAATAAAATTTAGATGGTTTGAATATTTTTTATTATATTATATTTTAGTTTTCGATGTAATTATAAGTATTATTTTTTTTATCAGCATAATTTTTGAAAAATTTTTAATTAAAAATTTAATTCTACAATATTATACGATTTATTATTTAGAAAATATAAATGATATCATTTTGTATAAATTTATAATATAATTAAAACTAATATTTAATTATCTATTAAAAAATTCATACTTCTATCTTTTATAGCTGGTATTTCTTCTTTAACAAGCGTTAAGTCTGTTGGACTTGGTACGTCAGTAAAGTAATTAGAGAAAACATATTTTTTATAAACTGTAGCTAGCGTTCGAAAGTTTTGATATTGCATCTCCCTATTGATAGATTGTTGTTGAAAAAATATAACTAGCGATTTTTTAATTAGCTATTATAGAATTTATTTTAATCATAAAATTATATGATAATTTTAAATTAATAATATTTTATATCTTTTTTTATGTTATTAATATAACGGGAGCATCTAATAAATACTAATGTACAAAAATCATTGGAACTAAAAATCGCGATCTGTTCTATCGATGGATCAAACTATTGGAATAAGTAATGTTATGATGGAAATTTATACGAAATTAAAAATATATGCATCATACAGTTGATACTTTTCTAGATTATCACCAGAGTGCGTAACAAATTATAAAAAATATATAGATATCTCATATTGTCAACAAGACATTAGTTTTCTAAGTATCAATTATAAATATATTTGTAAAAAATATATATATTTATAACTTTTTCCAAGTGTACTTGATAATTAGTAAAGTTGGATTAATTATTAATTATTAATTATTAATGTGAAAATAATATACGATAAAGTCTTTACAGAAAAAAAAATTTTTGTTAAGTAATCGGATGTTTAATTAAAAATATGTATGCTATTATTAGAATAGTAAATGCCAGTTTATTTAAATATCTCAAATAATACTTTTATCTTAAAGTAAGTTTATTTTTTTTAATTTTATAAAAATATTAGGTAACTTAATAAATTTAATTAATTAATTAAATTTTTGTAAAAAATAATTTATGTTACACTAATCAGGATATTATTATTTTTGATAATAAAGCATCGAGTATTTCAGAGCTCTTATTTTCCATTTATACATTCATTTTGATTTTAATAAACGTAAATTAACTCGACAAAAAGCAAGTTTATAAAGAACTTATTTCAATTTTAATCAATTTTATATATAATTGCTAGAAATTATTAATAATTTTTCATAAATATAGATGTAATTTAACTACGAGTCTAATTATAATTTCATATCTATGAATAAGTAAATATTTTTATGTTTAAAGTTCATTTAAAGTATTTATAAAGGAATGATTTTAAAAGAACAGAAAATTTATTTATTTGTATTTATTCATACATTTTGAAAAAAATATTAAAAATTTCGGATCAACAAGTTTTTACGAATAATTTAATCAATCGATCGTGTTTAGTCTTGTGAACACTTATATATATAAATTTTTTTAGATTTTCTTTTACGTCTAAATTTGTAAAATTCGAGAAAAAAGTATTTTATTATAACAAATTTCTTTGAACAGCTGTTAAATATTTTATGTAAACTGATAAACATATTCGTCGGGTACTTAGATTATAAATTATTTTACATAAATATCAGGATTTAAGCTATCAAAAGTATATTGTATTGATTTCTAAAAGAACCTCTCGAAATGGATTAACGCGTATTTTTAGGTAGAACGAAAGATCGAGTGATACAATAACAGGATCCTTCGTTGGAGAATGGATACAGATATGTGTGTGTACGTTAACATGTGCACAGGTAGAACGCAAGTAAACGATATGGGTGTACATACCTAGGTTAGCTTACCCTGGGGTCTTGCCGTAAACTCACTTCATCGTAGTCGCGTGGCCCAAGACGAATTTGTTACAAAAGCGTGACTAGAACATGACCGTCAATGCCTCTTTATAAACGTACACTTTCCTTTAAATCCTCTCACCTATACGGGCCACGAGCCACAAACCAGGAGCAAGGAGCAAGGAGCCAGGCGCAAGGAGCCGAGAGCAAGGAGCCAAGAGCCAGGAGCCAGGAGCCAAGAGCCACGAACCACGAACCACGAACAACGAACCACGGTCCACGGCCCACGAACCACGAGCCCCTAGTCCAGAACTTCGTACTTTGAACCGTCGAGTCGTTCGTCGTTCTCTATGACGCAGTATCGATAGACACTACGGGGTTGGTTGATCTCGGAGCGAGGACGCATTCTCGGGCTACTAAATTTCGGAAGATTTCGAAGCGTAGGCGCGCGCGCGCGTGCATATTGTTCTGCACGTAATCACCTCCAATTAAACTCGTAACATCTAACGAAGATGAAGGTAGCAAAGACTGCGACCAGGACATCTTAATTTGTCCTCGCTAAATACGAGAAAGACGAGTACATCCTTTCTCTACATTTTACTCTTCCCCTTCTTCCTTCTTCACTAAGAAAAAGGGGATATTTTGTGCACATAATAATCAAACGTGGATGGCGATAACGCGACGACGACGAGCACGACCGGCGGGCACTGGCAAATGCGCGACCTACTGTACACGTCCTCGTCGTCGCAGCTATAGTTGAGGTCGCGAGTCGTACATACAAATATATAAGTACACACACAACGTTAGTTTCCGACGTCGTTGCTGAACGTGGAAGAACATCATCCTCATCGCCATTTAAAATGTCAGACGTCGACCAGTGGATCGAAATCGCCAAGGAATGCAAGTACCTGCCCGAAAATGATCTAAAGGTCAGTTGACTGGAATACGAAATTCCAGAATCTTAGGTTAATGGAATTTGTTCTTTTGGATGAGGTAATAATCTGATACTATTTTTGTCTGTTTTACGTGTTGACAGAAACTTTGCAACCTGGTCTGTGATATTTTGCTTGAGGAATCAAATATTCAACCTGTCTCAACTCCGGTGACTGTTTGTGGTGATATTCACGGCCAGGTGAAAATCCACGATATTCTAACCTCAAATTTGTGTGGCTTTTCGGATTATCGCATTTTTTCGCGCCCGTGCCGTTGTTTTACATTTTCTTTAGTCATTGCGAAACGTGAAATACATGTCCATGTTAATGCTTATTCGATGAATATAGTATACAAGTGTAAACTGTTCGATTTTTTCCTCTAACGTTTTTTTTCTACTCTGTAAAAAACACTACTACCTGATTAAATCCACTTGGTATATTCTATATAAAACCTTTTTAACGAGTACTAAATTGCTTTAATTATTAAATGTTTTTTTCCTTGAGTAATTTGTAATTAATTTTTTCATGTAACTGTCACTAACATCTTATTATTTTAATTTTTATACTTTATACTAATTGTATATGATCCTTCAATAATTTTTGTTTTGTACATATTTTATTATGTTTTATTTCTGATTATTTTAGAAAAATTATAATAATTATTTTTAATAAATTTAATGTTTCTATTATATTATTATTATTATTATTATTATATATACATGAATTTGACTACTTTTATTCCTATGATAGAATAACTTAAAAAAACATTTTTAAGTTTTATGTACTAATTAAATAATTTTTTATATTCACACGTATTATTTATTAGTATAAATTATAAGCTACGATGATATTGAGTTTAAATTATAATTATTTTTTAGTTTTATGATTTAGAAGAGCTTTTTCGTAATGGAGGACCTGTGCCTGATACAAATTACATATTTATGGGAGATTTTGTTGATCGAGGTTATTATAGCTTAGAAACACTTACTCGTCTTTTAACTTTAAAAGCCAAATGGTCTGATAGAATAACACTACTTCGTGGTAATCATGAATCGAGACAAATCACACATGTTTATGGTTTCTATGGTATGTATATTAAATTATAAATATTTTAAAGGTATTTTTTAAATATTAAAAATTTTATATATATATGCATATTCTTACATATATATACATATATTAGTTTTTTAATTATTTCTTAGATGAATGTTTTAACAAATATGGAAATGCAAATCCATGGAGGCATTGTTGCAGGGTATTCGATTTGCTCACAATTGCTGCCGTATGTAGTAAAATAATGTTATAATTTATAGAATTATAATTGAAAATATGACAAAATTATAGATTTCCATTTACTTGTAGTTAGTTGATGAAGAAATTCTTTGTGTGCACGGGGGATTATCACCAGCTATTAAAACCTTAGATCAAATTAGAACAATTGATAGAAAACAAGAAATACCACACACAGGTAAATAAATTCTTATTAAAATATTAACTTACATCGTTATTTAAAAATAAATATTTTCTTTTACATATTTATAGCATTTTGAAAATGATTTTGAATGTACTTTTCTTATAATGAATTAATATATTTTAGTTTAAAATTAACAATTTTGAATTTTGAATTTAAAGGAATGAAAATACGAATATATATTATTTATTTATTTATTCATTTGATATAATATTTTTATCTTAACAATTTGCTTACAATTATGATTTTATAGAGGAATAAATTTCAATACTTACAAAATAAAATTATAATAAAAAATACTATTCTTTTAATTTTCTTAAGAATAATATAAATAACTATAATAAAAAAAAATATTTAATATTTCGTGTATTCAAAAGGAGCTTTCTGTGATCTGGTTTGGTCAGATCCAGATGATGTGGAAACGTGGACAATGAGTCCTAGAGGGGCTGGTTGGCTGTTTGGAGCAAATATAACACATTTTTTTATGGATATTAATGATCTTAAACTTATCTGTAGAGCTCATCAATTAGTTAATGAAGGTAATAATTATATTATCAATTATATTTTATTGAATTTATAAAAATAAAATTATTTTGTTAGTTTGAAATAAAAAATTTGTTAGGGTTATATTGTGTTAAACTTGTGTATTATATTGTAAGAGATTTACAAGAATTGTACATTAATGAGTATAATTATTTATAATAATTATTGTTTATATTATTTTATTAAGGTCTTAAAGAGTAAATGCAATTTAGTAACTTCATAGATTGATGCACTTATATTAAAAAACGTTTTCAATATTATTTTTAAATTGATTGACAATAATATCTTAATAATAAATTCTGTAATATTACTAATTTATTAAAAACAATTGAAAATATATTTTGTTATATTTATAACAAAATTTCTTTAAAAGTTAAGAATTTAATACTACAATTAATTATATACTATAAATAACTTTTATTTCAAAGCAACAACATGTATTACATTTTTTATATATATTATCTTAACTGTAATTATCTACCAGGCTATAGGTTTATGTTCGATGAGAAACTGGTAACAATATGGTCAGCTCCAAACTATTGTTATCGCTGTGGCAACGTGGCCAGCATATTTCAATTCTCGACAGCTGATAAGCATTCCGCGGTGATATTTAACGCGGTGCCAAATTCCGATCGAGTGATCCCTCCTACATTCACCACTCCTTACTTCTTGTGATTTATTTTTATACTCAAAATGATGGAAAAAGGCAATGAGTCTCCAGATTATTGTCCACCAAACTTTGGAGGATGTGAAACGAGAGAATATCCTTAATTCTCCGTCTAATTTTTGTTTTATTTTCCAAATTAATAATGTTCGCGATAGTATTACAGAAGATGAAAAAAACACATCCATGTTATGTAAAATTTTTTGAGAAAGCTTTACGAAGTTTTTATAAAAGGAAAAGATTTTAAAAATCAAGAGAGAATTGATGGTTGTAGCTTACATACAGTCTTCATATTTCTTTAATGCAAAGGACAAAATAATGTTTTGCGGTTGGCTTTTCTTGTTATTTTACATATATTTGTGGGGAACATTCACATCTGCATTTAAGAAAAATAACAGCACTTACACGCTTTTATTTCTCTGAGCTTTAAAAGCTTTCATTGAGATTTAAGGAGAGAAGAAAACTCGACAATGGATGATGTTCCGATCGGGGAAGTCACAATAAAGAATTTTATTTAAACATTCCGAAAAAGAGGCTCTGGGTTATGATGAATGCTTTTTTGCTATGTCAATCGTCAATGGTGTGGAATTCAGGTTTAGCAGTTAATGAACATACAAATAGTATCGATAAGGTCTTCCTGAAAAACAGAATGTGAAAAGTTCATTTTTTTGTATTGTGCGTAAAAATATAAATCCAAGCGAAAATAATTGTAAAAAAATTAATAGGAATGTTGAGTTATTGGTTTTCCAATGAATTTTGTTTCCATTATAAAAGTATTATTGTTTATAAATATAAACGATTTACGTTACAAAAAGAGATATTTCTTTGAATGTTTCCTTTTTTTAGAATAAATCTATTTTTTTTATTGACGATTTTGTCGAATACGTAATAAAGTTATTGCATGCCGAGATCAGTTAATAAATTTAACATTATAATAATAAATATACAATTTCGTTGAAAAAAAAACAACGATTTGGGAACATGCATTGGTATTCCAATATTTCAACAGTAGTTATATTTTATTTACGATAATTTTAATACATGTTTTATGCGAGCAAGTACATTCTTTCTATAAAGAAAGTCGTGCGAGTAATATTCTCCAACCAAGAGAGTTTTACTTTGTGTGTTCGATAGCTCATAGCAGTAGCCAAAGTTCTCAATAGGTAGTTGAATATATGCGTATTTTATATAATTTTACCAGGTATTTTTACGCAAAATAATATAATCAATTGTTAAATTACGGTCTTGTTCATATTGTGGTATATTTCCTTGTTTTGTTATTAAATTTTGATAAAACAAGGGAAATGAAATATTAAGTATCATTTAGAAGTAATTATGACAAAATATATTTATATTTACTTCAGCAATTTTTCCATTTAAATTTTAATTAATTGGATATTTCAATGTATATAAAATAAGTATGCATGTTACACGACAAGTGATTGTGATTATAATAAAGCTATTAATTAAAAAAATTAAAGTTTAAAAGGAAAAATTGTGTTATTAATAAGTAAATGCCGTATGCAAGATTTTAAACATATAAAGACGGATTTAGTTATCGAAATTTGATTTTTTCGTTGAAATTTTTTATTTTATTCATTTTGATCTATTGTATTTTTTCTTCATAGTAATCAATACAAAATGAAATAAAATTAATGTTCTGACAGTACCAAGTAAATATTTTTAAAAAACTTATTTTAACAAGATAAATATTATTCGACTTACTGTATAAAACGTAAAAAATTTTAATTATTATTTTTTCTTAATATTTGTAGAATTTATTTAGATAAATTAGATACTATTATAAATTATTCATAAAGTAATATTATTAATTTAGTTAAATGATATATGTTTTTACAATGAATATTCAAAAAGTGTATGTTGAATTTGACTAATCAGTATTGGCCCTCTTAGCTTCAACAGGAATTTTTATTTTTATAATATTGTAGTATCAGTGACTATTTTATTAAAGTTACTCATATCTACTTTTATATTAATTTATGTAAAAAATATATATGTATATATCTATTTAAATATGAGCATATTTAGTTTATAAATTTCTTATAAAATATAATTTTTCTAAAAATATTTTCAGATTAAATATTATGAATTAGAAATTAACTAATTTAAAGTTTTGAGTATTTAAAAGATATTAAATCATTTTTCGGTAACTTATCCCCATGATTCTTTCATAATGCTCTGTTCCTAGGTGTACAATTAAAACAAATAATACTAATGATGATGCATAGAAAAAAAGGATAAGTATCGGTTCAAAAATTATAAACATACATGAAATTAAAATAATGATTACGAAACGGCCGAACTCTTGTCGTAGACAAAAACTAATTAAAAAAATACTTTTTGTAGATAGGGTGTTCTAGCTCTAAGAAGAGCAAGCGTGTTTTTTAAAAACGAGAACCAAAACCTTTAGCAATGTGCCTCTAAATTAGTAAGCGTTCGTGTATATGCATATATTAAATATAGCGAAGAGAAAATGATTTAACGATAAATAACATGGTAACATGTACTTCTGGTATATTATTTGAAGAGCTATCAACGTATAAAAATTGTTATTTTTGAGTGGAGGTACATACATTGAAAATAAAATTTGCGAGTACTTATGTGCACGCATATATATAAATACAACAACCTGAATTCCGTCACCGTTATCGGCCGCCACGCTCTGCTGCTATTATGTAAATTATTCATTTCAAATTTTTAATACGAGAACTAAGTCGTCATGTTAAAATATTGTAATATTATTGAGAGTCGTTAATTAAATCGAATATATGACACCGAAATGCCATAGTTTTTGCATTTTTGTTTATTTTGAAATATAACAATTCTATTACAAGAAGTATCTTATTAATATACTTCTTATAAATTCAATCGATATTTAATCTAAATTTATTGAAATTATTATACGTTTTATACAAATAATATTACAAAAATGCAAATCTGAGTATTTATTCAGTAAATTACGGAATATTTTCAAAGAGCTCTTATTCACTTGAAAACAAAAATTTTTTATTTGAATATTACAATTCAAAAGAATGTATTTATAGTTACTTTAATTAAACAAGTGATTTATAAATATATTTATCAAAATTTTACAATATAAATAGGATTGAGCAACTTTAACAATAAAAAGTAATTTTGTAATTTCAATTTTAAATATTCAGTTGTTACTATTTTAAAACTAAATTCAATTTATTATTGAATTATAAATCTTCAAAGTACTGTTAATTAAAAAACAAATAACATTCTCGATGGAATTTTCCCATTTTTACTGGCTAAAATTTTTTATTTGATAAAACTGCTTTAAATTTGTATCAAATTATTAGAAATTATGAAATTGATTAATAAGAGATTGAAACATATTCGTGACTATAATTAATAATTTATTACAGTTTTTTAAAAATCACTATATATTCTTTTGTCGTTAACAAAAACATGTATATAAAAAAATTTAATTTTCTTAATTTTGTTTATTTTTCTGAATTAATTTATTTAATAATTTTATTTGTGTGATAATATCACTATGTAAGAGAATTTAAGTAATATAAAAGTTTTATTTTAAGAAAGGCGGTTAAAAATTATTGTATTTAAGTTTTTTTTAATGTATGTTTTACACTCAATTTTAGAGTCGAAATACTTTTGTTTTCGTAAAATTGTATATTAATTAGTCTATTTTTGTTTAATGAACTATGTTTATTTTAATTTTATTTATTTTGATAAGTAATAATTATTTTGTTTCTTCTCATAAAGTTTGAACGGCGAGTATTTAGTATCGAAATAAAAAATTCTTTTGTTTAAAACTTTAATGAAATTGAAAAAATATATATATATAATATGAATACTTATTTATTGTGCTGTTTATTAGAAAATAAAAGAAAAAATTAATGAAATTGTAAATTAAAATTTTAAATAATTTATTTAACAAATTGTTATTTAGGTTTATTTTTCTACATAAAAATCTTTTTTATCGCGATGATTTGTGATGAAAAAGTAAATAATTAACGTATCTTTGAAATATATTTGTTTTTCTCTAACGAGGCTATTTTTATTTGTAATTCGTTAATAGTTTATAGTTGAAATATTTTTTAATTTCCTTGAGTTCTACTATATTTTTATTTTAAATTTATACACCGATATAATATTGTATTGGTATTTGGCACTGGCTGTCAAGTATAATCCGCTTAATTATCACTTTTGTCATACGGATTTAACGAGGCTGCCAAAATCATAATGATATCGCCTTATGGGAAATGCGAAAGTACTTTGTTATTTAATGAATTATTAAGTATAATAATTTATCAATAGATATTTAAATTTTTTATTATTATTTTACAATATATATTTTATAAAAAGTTAAATAATATAGTAAATTGTCAATAATATATTATTAAGATATAATTACCAATAAAATACTTGTATTTAATTATAAATTCAGAAAATAACTTTTTATGTTTTAATTATTTATTTAATTGCTAGATTAATAAAATAAAATAACATTATTATTGTTATTATACTTAATTATAGTCTATTTTTTAATTAGTTGATTTTGCGAAGTAATATATTACGGTTTTATTCGAACAAAAGAAAAAATTTATAAATAACAATGAACTTTTTCATTATTCCCTATGTACAAAGTTTCTTATTCGCGAGTCACTTCCTTGTTGGTTCAAAGTCGTCACTTTTATTTTATATATTACGAACCCTTGAGCAGTGCCTTCGAAAAACAAGACGGCGGTCTACATAAAAAACGTCTTTTGTATTAGCAGACTTGCGAGCTGCATGTATTGATTATGTCTTGATATTTTGGAAAAAAGTGCTCAACTGTAAATTAAAAGGGATATTATTATTGCGAAGATATTCTTTATGACTTCTAAAAAATAAATATTTCTTTTATTTATATTTTTTGTACTTTTTAAATATAAGATTTCAGTGTATATTTAAAAAAGCGAAAGATTTATTTAAAATATTAAAAATTAATAACATTTCAGAAACAATATATTAAAAGTTTTTAATATCTAATATTTGTTTCAATCTAAAAGAAGTTTAGTTCAAAATACAATAAAAAAATGATTATTTCTGTATTTATACGAATAAATCGACAACACAAAGCAGTGATATGAATATAAAACAATTATTTTCGTCGAAATTGATAGGCCGTATTAAATAATATTAATATTACTGCTTTTTAAATGTCCTCGTAAATAACAACTGTACTACTTTTTAAACCTTAACACAAGTATATTAAAACGCTCTTTGTATAAATATTAATAATTATTATTAAATAATTAAAATATTAATATGTATATGAAGAATGTTGTACATACCGTGCAAGTCAAAAATAAGCAATGATGTAATTTTATCGAACTAATTATTACACAACCGTTACTCTTATTTGTTGCAAAAATCGAAGATTAAAAGAAATTTAAAGAATGATATTAATTTGTGTTACCTTTAATCGTCAAACGATTAAAGAGACTGAAAAGTGATTTAAGATAATCGAAAATAAAATTTTAAAAATAAAAAATGAAGCAGAGTATTAGAATGACATTTTTCTACGTGTAGAGAGAATTTTTTTAAAGAGTATACTTCATATTTATTGCGTTATATAATGAAAATAATTTTTTTATTAAATAATTTGAAATTAATAAAAAAGATTTTTTTTAATATTTTAATATAACCATTAAATTTTTTAAAAATAAGGTTACCTGTTAAGCAAGTAAAAATAAATTCTATATATTAAAAAATTCAAATTTTACTTAGATATAAAAACAATAAATATATCGTGTTAACTGTTCATTTGAATGTTATGAAATACCATTATTAATTTAAAAAAAAGAATTAATTTCTGTGATATTAGAAACGAAATTTGTAAATTTGGTACGTAAATACATAATCAGAAAATTGTAATGAAATGAAAAAATGCTATTATTATTCATCATAAAATATTTAAGGATTAGTTTGAAAATGTAAAAAATATGGAAACTTAATAAAAAATTCTCTTTATCGTATTGAAGTCAATAAATAAAAAAAATAAAAGTAAATTCCACCGCCATGTAGAAAAAGAAACAAGAAATAAAACTATAAATAAGGAATTCGTGCTCTCGTTGAATAAGACGTTGCCTTATCTACCTCTTCTTTAAAGCCTACGTGAATGTATTAAATTTATTAATTTTGTATATTGATAATTGGGAATTTTCATTTACACTTTATTTTTCTTAAGATTTAAAGACTAAATATAATTAAATTAACTTTCACATTTTATGATAAAAAATTTTCAGTTCTATCAAGTATAATATATTAATTTATAAGAAACAAAGATTTATCGTCTTTAAGGAAAATACAATTTAAATTAAAAATATTATTGTTAAAATTTTAACTTAAAACTCTAAATATTTAACAATTTATCTCTTAATACAGAAACCAATACAATTGATCCGAGTGAAACTGAATTTTCAAATATTAAGTAATGAGTATTTTTAATTTTCAAAACACAATTTTCTTTTGTAATATTTACAAATTAAAATTTGAAACTTTCTGTTGATTTGATTTTTCAGAAGTGAATACTTCGGCAATTTTAAAAAGAAATACGTTGCTAAAATTTCCTAAAATTTTTTAATTTATCTCGAAGAAAAAAATGATTACTTACATTTTATATTTTTATTATATGTAAATATAATATATATGAAAGAAGGAGTTTTCAGATGTTTGCGCGAGATTTTGACAGCCTCGAGCATGCATATTCTATTATATACAGTAAGAAGGTGATTACTGATGCGCATGGTAAGAAACAGGATGATAAATCATTTTAACTATTGCGTTGTTCGAATTTATTCGTTTTTTTATCATGTAAAAAAAGTTCTTTATTACAGTAAACTTAAATACATTTCTTTTAAGTAGGTTTTTAAAAATATTTTCGTATCTATGATTATTTCCAATTATAAGAAGTAACTAAATTAATAATACATATCATTATTAATTGCACAAATTTAATTTACTTATGTTATACGGTTTTTTATTTTCATAAATTTTTGATTAGTTTTACGGACTATCTGACAATTATAATTTAATAATTTTCATTTTACGAAATTTTTTATTTTAGTTTAATTTTATTGAAAATATTTTTTTATTAATTTCTTTTTTTTTATTAAAATTTAATCCTGTCATCTTTTAAATAGAATATAAATATACAGATTCTTTTCGAGAAATATAGTAAATTATGTATAAAAGCGATAAAGATTTATTAATTCGAACATTTTAAAAAGATCTTAATTTGATGATTTCAATAAAGATTATTTAAAATTGATTTTAATATAATTTTTTCGGAAAATTATATTATATAAATTTGATTTTTTTATATTTATTAAATTTCTGGTTTAAAAACTTGAAATATATTGTTATTTTTACTTTTTTAAAACTTAAAATCTATGATTTTTAATTTTAAAATATATTCATGAAAATCTATAATAAATCTATTTTTAAATTTAATAGTATATTTGGTTTATAATGAATATTAATATAAAGATTAATAAAAGTATTTCAATTACAAATAGATTAATCAATAATTAACAGTTATGAATTTTAGATGTTGGTAAATGTTAAAATGTATTAAATTCTTAATAAGATTATTATAGAATAAATTTGAAAGAGTTTATAATTTCAAATCATAACTTTATAAGAAAATATGAACACTTTATATTGTTGAACTTAAAAACGAAACTTACATATCGTTCATCAATTGTAAATTTAAAAATATTAGATTTCCGTTGAATAAATAAAACATTGTTAATATAAACATGGACATCTTATTATATTAATACTTTTTTATCTTATAATATATTATAGTAAATTATAATATTAAAAAAAAATTACATTGTATTTAAATAAATACAACTAAGTTTTGATCAAGTTTTGTACATCATATAAAACTAATGAGTAAATTAAGTATTATACAGATTTAACTTAAAAAATAAATTTTATAATTTTTATTTATAAATTAAAATAAAACAATTCTTTACACTGATTTTATAGAAAAATTTTATAGTATACAATAAATAGATACAGATTTTAAATTAATTTCATTTAATTAAAATTAAATCTATAATTTTAATTTATATTCTACTCGTGAAATATGTATGTTATGTAAATTTATTAAATAGATTAATAAAATATATTCTTTTATAGCCTATTAAATTTTGTGAATAAAAAATTAAATTTAATTTAGTATTTGTTGAAGATTTAATATATATCACGTTATAATATCTGACCTTTACGGATTGAGAAATATAATCATTTTCTGCTTAGTTGATAAATTATTCTATTTTTTCAAATTAGCAAATAATCAATCCTTTTAAGAAAAAAGTGCAAGAACGGTATATTCGAACACTGCATGCGATCGCGATATTAAGTAAAATATTAGCGTCTGTGGTTGCAATATATCAATTTTCTCATTTTCGTTGTAAAAATGGATATATAACAGAAAAAGGCCATTTTTTGTAATCGCTTTAAATTTAGTCGATGGGTAAAAGTGTTTGCGTAAAAAATTTATAATATTTAATAAAATATAACAAAGATATGTTTTAAATTGTCTTACATAAATTTCCCACATATTACCACAACAAATCTTAAATTATCGTAGCAACTTTACAAATAAAATTGTTCTAGTTTTCCGCAGACAAGCGACTATACACAATAATTAATTAATTAGTATGAATATTAATATGACACTATTATAATAATATTATGAATTTTATTATTTATAATATTTAAAAAAAATCATGAACTATTTATGCATATACAAATAGGGTAAAAGTGAAAAGAAAATTTTACGGATGATACAATTGTACAGAAATATCTTATATAAGTTGTAAATGTACTATATCGAGTCTGGAAGATTCGAACAATTTTTCTTAAATTTTTTTTCTTTATGCATCATTGGTTATATTAGTGTTTTGCTTAGGAATTTACACATCGATCCTTTAAAGATCTCATAGATAAATTATAATAC
This sequence comes from Dolichoris vasculosae, assembly GCA_018907195.1. NCBI lineage: Eukaryota > Metazoa > Arthropoda > Insecta > Hymenoptera > Agaonidae > Dolichoris > Dolichoris vasculosae. The sequence goes on along the minus strand of JACCHY010000014.1, from coordinate 2,552,731 downwards.
AATTATTATATACTTTGAAAGTATAGGAGTTTGTTATATTAATATATTGAAACATCTGTAATAAAAATGAGCGAAAAAACTGTTTGCATTTATTATTGGTAATCATTTTAGTAACGTGTTATAAATAAATAAATTTTTTTATGACAGAGGAAATGTGTATAGTATACTATATTCATATATAGTGGTAATGAATGTGTAAATCTACGTGTATACAAAATACAAAAGATCGTAGTATCATCAAGGTTGATGGATTTAATTAATTATATTACCGTATAAGTAATATATTTGTATTTTTAAAAAATTTCATTAGCTTTTAAAAAATTAATTTTGTACATATTTCTAGTGTTTTAATATTCTGTGGTTATATCCTTATTTTTTAATTAGATCTAAAGATATTTAGACAATATATTTTTATTTAAATAATATTTTTATTACTACCATATTTCTCGATACAATTAATAATAATTGATTAGAATAATATTAATTAAAAAATCGTTTCAATAATTAATACAAAATTAATTTCATACATTTTACTTCAAAGTAAATTGGTAATGATATTTATGCATCATATTTCTATTATTTTTCAACTTTATATTGACATATATTACTCTTATGCATTTAAAAAATGCAATGTATAATTATTATAAATTGAAAATTACTTTTTTTTTAAGAATTTATTACGTTTTCTTGAATAACTATTTTTAAATCATAAACGATAAATAATATCAAATAAATTTAAGTATTTAAACAAATTTTAAGGTAATTTAATATGTATTTTTAAAGATTATTTATATTTGAAAAAGTTCCAGCTGATTCACGAAATCAGATTATTATAAAATAATTTGATATTTTGAAAACTAGTTTTCTATTCTTATTCTTAAATATATTTATTAATATTTATATTCAATATAATTTTATGTGCATATATATTATTTAGTTGTATTATATTTTTATAAAATTTATATTAATTCAACGTTATTTTATAAATCACAGTATGACCTTCAAATGATAATAATTATTTTGATCAATCTGTTCAAATTTGAATTATATTATGATTTAGCATACAAATTTTTAATATAAAGGTATTTATTTACATTTAGAAAAATATTATGTTATTAATAAAAATAGACAATAGTAAATATTAATTTTTAATTAAATCAAGTTATTTTATTAAATTAAAATAACATACCTTTTTAAATATAAGGCTTATGTTAAAAAATTCTTAATGAAAGAATTTATTGAAAAAATATATTTGATAACTAGAATAAAATAAACGAAACTTGAAAATTATAAATATTAATTTTTTTTATTTATTGAGTATATGAATAATAGTATATATATAAATAATAGTATTAAATTTAATAAATTTGTTTATCAGTTGTTAATAATAATTTATCTTATAAATATTGTATAAGAATTTTCTTTTTTTTATTGTAAAAATATAATATTTAAAATATTAAAAACTGTGAAATTTAAAAAAAATTTCATTATGAATAATTACGAAAAATCTACTTAAATTAATAGAATCAATAAGATATCTTAAAAATAATAATGAATTTGCAATATACCATATCGTGAAAAAATTGCAACGATGATATTTAATTACGCAACAACTCCAAAGAGATATGATATGATTGATATGACATTTGTATTAATAATATAGGATAATAATATTTGTATTTACTTTTGAAAAACTTATAGGTGTTCTTTATAGTATAAAGAAATTTGAATTAACAAATAATGTAATTGATATATAAATAAAACTAAATTGATTTATGACGAAAGAATTATTCTAATTTATTTTTACTTTGAAATATAATAAGTAATACTGAAAAAAAGTGAACAATATCTTTATAAATTTTTAAAAAATATTTATAATCTAATTTTATTTAATATTAAATAAATAATTCAAATAAAGTTATACACAATTATAATTATCCAATAATTGTAATTTAAAAATATAAATAATCTGAACGTTTCTAGAATCATAAAGAAAAAACTTATAAAGTAAAGGTATTACAGTAAAATAATTTGATGATAATTTTATTATAAATTTATTGAAATGATTTATTCAAATATATTGCATGAAATTGGAATTTATCAATTTTTAAAGTACTCAAATATAAAAATAAATTTATAGTTATATGTATAATTACATTTTAATTTTAATAAATATAAAATCATAATATTTCCTTTAAATATTATAAAAAGTTATTGAACTTGGTATAGTTAAATTTTTTTAACTAAAATATAAAAAAAGCTTTGTGCCAATAGAGAATAAAGTACTTATAGACCCTAAATATAGTTTTAATATATGAATTTACAAAGAATATAATACTTGAAAAAATAAAATAATGCATAATAATATAAGAATTAAATTTAAAAGAAGTTCTAAAGAAAGCGTTCGTGAAATGTGTAATTCAATTATACAAATATATTGAAGTAATTTTACTTATTAATATTTTAATTAAATATCTTTTGATGTTTATATTTAATGTATTTAGAAAAATTAATTATTTGATCAGTAAATTTATGCGTTGAAAAATTTTTGTTTATGAAACTGTATATAATACCTTATTATATGCAACTTACAATTTAATTTAATTAAAAGTAAAACAAATACTTACATAATCAGTTAAAATTGAATACAAGTTTTTCTTGAATTATGTATTATCAGTTTAATTTCATTAAATTAATTAAAAAGTTTGACAAATCTTTTGAATTTGTAATACGCCATTAATTTGGACATTGTACATAAGTGATTTGAAATATACGTTTTATTATTGTGAAAAAATTTCATAGCAATATTATTTTCTATGTTTTTATGTTACTTTTCTTTGACTTTTCAGAGAATAATTAAAAAGTGGTTTAGAAATGGGTTTATTATTATTATTCTTATTCCAATCAAAATTTTACTTACCATAATTAGATCACTGTAAACCACATTTTATTTCTGATATGATGTATGACTATAATTGTAAAATTTAAATTTACTTGGGTTTTTATATATAATTTTATCTATTTTGAATCATTATTCATTATTCTTTCACTAATAAAACTAAAATTCATTAGGCAGATAATTTAAACAGAAAAACTTTTAAGTAAAGTATAATAATTTGCCATTGTTTTGTGTAATAAGTTTTCAGTATTGTCATAAAATTAAATTTTTTAATGCTCAAGGATAGATTAATTGAATTATAAATTATTCATAATCTTATTAAAAAATAAATTCATTTTATTCATATAATATAAAAAATGAAAATATTCTTTTATTCAAAAACAAACAGAATCAAATAATTCAACAATTTAATATAAAATAAAATTATAAAAAGAAAATAAAAATATTTTCAAATTTCTTTTATATTTTATCACAAAAATCTATTTACAACCTTTTCAACAGTTTTTACAAATTTTTTTTGAGTTTTAAAAAATCATATAAATAATATATAATATATATAATAACTAAATTATAGAATATATAGATTTCACTTTTGTGTTTTACAAATGTTTTAATAAAGTCAGAAATTGTTTTATTAAAATATAAATCGAGGAAATAATATTTACTGAAAAAACAATTTTTTAATTATAATTTTGATATCTTTTAGTAATCAATCAGCTTGAGAAATTAATATATATTTAATTGTAAAATATAATAATGAAATGTCTAGTAAAACATTATTGAAATTATAGAGTTGAATACATTTAATTATTATGTAATTTTAATTCTAAGTTTAAAATCTGAAGAAAGTGAAGATAAATTAATTTTTGTACTTGGAAAAAGGTTAAAGAAGGATATTTTCAAATTTAATTTTATGAAGAAATATATATTTCTTTAATTATCTAATTTTGAAAAATCTTAATCAATTATTTAAAGTGCATATGGAAATAATAAAAAGTTTCAGTATCATTTAAAATTTATATAAATACGGGATTGAAATAGATAATTCAAAAAAGCAATGCAAGGTTTTATTAATCGTTAATCAGTTTATTATTTAATTGTAATAATAATGTTTTTCGTCATGTATATAATGATTCTATTTACTTCTTACTATCTATATATAATAATATATAGTATATTTATGTTCATTATGTATAATATATTATCTACATTTATAATCCCTATGAAAGGCATCTCCAACCAGACTTCAGATTTACTTTTCATTTAAAATATCTTATTTTTCATAAAAATACAAGGGGTTCACGCAACCAAACGACTCGGATATCGTTTAATCTTATATAGAGATCGCTGAGTTTCTAAAAAAGTATTAACAATGATCGCAAATCAATTTAATAATGTGCGAATCTTTTTACGCAATTTTTATTTATTTTTTCCATTTACAAAGGAAAACCCACCTTCTTAATAATTCTAAACTATTAATTATTGTAAAATTATTATAGAACTTAATATATTTACTTTAATTTTATAGTGTAAACATTTTTTAAAATTCCTTTTTTGTATATTGGAATGCCAATTTTAATATATGTTTTATTTTAATTATTCTTTTCGTATCAAATATACCAAATATGTAAACTGGCATTCAAATAAATTTTGAAATTCTAAAAAATAAATATTTATATTTGTTTTAAATACATTCATAAAATAAAATAATTAATTTTTAATATCTGAAGTTTGTTTATAATTGAATTTTTATTAGTATTTCAAAATTCGTTGTTTATATATATTGTGACTAAATTTTAAAAACTGTATACATGTAATTTAAAACAGATTATTTTTATATATTTATTAATTTATTATTTAGTGCAAAAGTGTATTATTATTTTATGATAAAATAAAATTTAATATATTAATTTCATTCGAGTATGTAGCTTTACATATAAGATTTTTATAAGTTAATTCTAACATACAATAATTTCTACCCATTATAATTAATTGTATAGGTTTGAAAGTTTTTAGTTAATTCGTAGAAAAAAATTTAACGCAAACAAATTTTGAAATACATTAGACTCATAGTTTTAAATAAAGATTCCAAGGAAGGAAAATTCTTGTTATAGAATCTTGAGCTTTTAAGAAATTTACTTTCATAAGAAAAACCCAGCGATCATAAAACGGTAATATGATATCCGTTCGCGGTGGCCAATCTCAATTACAAAAGGAATAGATGAAGGTAAAACTAGATAATAAAAAGTACTTCTCTAAACGTAGGTAGAAATTGGTAACTTTGACTCACTCATTTGAAAAAGTATCGCGCCGAGAAAAATTTGCGTATTCAGCAAGCTCATTTTCTCTCTCTCTCTCTCTCTCTCTCTCTCTCTCTCTCTCTCTCTCTCTCTCTCTCTCATTCTCACTTGATCTATTTCGCTTTTTCATATACCTGGCGTTTTTGGGTTGACTCACTGTCATATGACTTTTTGTAAATTTCTATATTATAATTTTTTGTTTCATTCGCTATATATTTATTTAATTTATGAGTTTATAATGCTCTGTTTATAATTCTGTTAAATTTTTGTCTATCTTTCCATTTATTTTATTTATTGTGTTATAAGAAAATTAGAAGCTAAGATAAAGATCGTGTATTCATATCTTTGATTTTTAAATTTCTTTTTTTGAAGTTCACAAAAAATTTACTTTTTTTTATTTAGAAGAAAATTTTAATTAAAAAGGAATTATTGAAAGTACCAAGAAATCATTTACTTATAAAATTGTTCAATAATGGCAGTTTTTAAATATATTTTGTAAATAAATATCGTACAATTGAAAATCTGTTTATTGAAACACGCATTTTGTATTTAAACAGATGATATTTCAGTACACACATTGTGTGTAAAATAATATTATTTATATTATACCTTTTCATTATATAAAAACTTGTACACAAAATATTATACAAAATGTATGTTTTCATAAAATAATTTACATCAAACACAATTTTTTCAACCATACTCGATTTGTATACCTTTTTATACACATTTTAAATTATGTCCCATTTATCTATGAAACCTACTGTTTTTTAAGTTGCAATTGTTTTAAATGACTAACAAGAATAAAGAATATTGTTGAAGTAATGACAAGATGCTCAAAATACAAAATATTCACTGTTGCATAGACCTGTAATACATAAAGATAGACTAGTACTTTCAACATTGATATTTTTTGTATCATTATTATTATTATTATTTCATTTTTATTTTTCGTACAGTATGTACAAAGTGTTTTCAACCCATAAACGAAAGGCAAGAGCTTCCATATGTGTATGTGTGTGTGAGTATATTTTACTTTTTATTTAATTTTTTTGTATCTTTCTTTCTTTAATGTAACCTTTTATTTTTTTCAATATATAGACTCTCACTTGCACTTAAATATTAAAGGTTGGGCACGATAATACTCTCGATAGTAGTATAATGCCCTAAGTCTTGCTGATCCAGCGCTTTTAGCCCTATCCGGCATAAGGCATTCCTGATATTACCGAACATCGGCATACCAATTTTTTCAGTTATTTAAACATTTTATTTTACTTTTTTAATTTCTATGCCTTAATATATACTTATTTATTTAGATAACTTTAGATAGTTCGACACGGAAAATTTTTTCTTTCTCTTTTATTTAATTTATTGTTCATTTTCAACAGTTGCTAATATGTTTTTCAAGTTATTTCAGTTTTTTAAAAATATATATGTATAAAATGAAAATAATTGTTGATATTATTAAATTAAAAAAATTTGTTGAAAAAATATATACATATATATAATTTTTATGTCAAAAACATGCAACAATAATTCGAAATATTTATACTTTTATTAAATTAAAAACATAAGTATTTATTTAAAATAGTTTATCGTAATCCATTGATATTTTAATTTTTGAAAAGTAAATCAGCTTAATTTTTAATTATATTTTTGTAAATTATTAAGTATTTTGGATATTATATTATTACAAAAAGAATGATTCTTTCGGAAATAAAGTAAGTGTAACATAAAGTACAAAAAATGTAAAAATCTTAATTGAAAAGACATAAAAAATGATATAAATAAAAATCCTATATGAAAATATAGGAAAATATATGTTTAAGCGTAAGCTTGATAAAGTCAAATAAAATATTTAAAAATAACAGTGGCAGTCATATTCACGCTTAGTTACCAATAAACTTTATTTCTTCTTCGAAATTGTAAACGATGTTTTTTTCATGTTACGTCGATATATATTTGTGGACATGTGTGTGGGTGTGTGGGTACACGCGCGCGAGTCGAAAAATATATATAGAAAATAGACAGAATAGATAGGAATTTAATATATTACCGAGATTGAGAAAATGTACAAAAAAGTGAAAATACTAAAAAAATTTGCTACTTCAATGCTTATTTTCAAAATATTTAATTTGAGAATTAAATATGAGAATATTTAATTAAAACTGAAAAGCTTAAATTCTTCTAAAAATTTACTTTACAAGATTAGTTTCATATACATTTTTTTTTAATAAAAGCAATTTAAATTAAAAAATGTATGTACCGGTAAAATAAAAATAGATTTTATTATTAATTTTTTTAACTTATATCGTAAAAAAATTTATTTAAAAATTATCAAATATATCAAAAAGAAATATTCTGTAAAAAAAGGTAAATAACAAATAATTCGAAAAAATTTCAAAAGCTATTTAAATGGTAACAGTCTGTAAGAAAAAATCGAAGAGAAAAGAAAATGTTGAAAAATTTTTTATCAATAACCTTGTCGACTATCTAATTGAACACAATTAACGCACACGGCAATGTTCGGGAATACAGGGAAACCCTTAGACCGTGACAAACTTCCTTATCCACAAATAATATACAAGTTATTTTAACCGTATGAAGTATCCATCGGTAGTTTTAAGTCTTATAATATGGACAAGCAGCCTTGAACTATTAAGCCCAAGATCATGTATTTTATTTCCTTTTTTTATAGTTTCATATCAATCATTTTTTTTCTTTTTCGTACTCCCAGAGGCGCTTACGCTCGTATTCTTCATAAAATTATCAATTGAATAAATACCATTAATTTGAAAATTCATAAATTAAAAAGTATGTTTAAAATATATTTAAATATTTTAAAGTTATTCTTAAAAATATTTATAAGAAAATATATATATTCCTTTGAACTGTAGCGTTTTTAGCTCGAATAAAAATTAATAATAATATTTTCATCATCTATATCATAAAAAATTATTCAAGAAGAGGTTTTTTTTTAATAATTTTTATTTTTATTTTTATTTTGTTTATATTTTCTCTATTTTGTAGAGAAATCTTAATAGAAAACTCATCCTTTTTAATAGAATCGTTTAAATCAATTATTAAAATAATATGATTATTTATAAAAGAAAATTGAGTTTTTTTTGTAAGGTTTGCGAGTGTCAGCACCTCGGTTTCCAATAAATACTTCCTAACAAAAAACTTTCTACAGTGAGAAGACGAAATGAAGGCTGCAACGGCGTTGAAACAATATTTTCTTCCTCCTTCATATTATTACATTTCTTTTTCGCTTCTAAATTTCGTATTTTTCACGCATACACATTTTATTAAATAATATTCAAATATTAACGCTTCTCTTTATTCTTTTTGCTCATTTTTTAATATAAACTAGCTTCAATCACTGGTATACTTTATCTTTTATAACGCTTTTTTAATTGCGTTTAACAATTCGAACTCCCTATATAAATAATAGATCGCAAGCGTTCGATTGAAATCTCTCCTCGTCTCGACATTACGAGAAATAAAAAGAAATAAAAACAATAAAGTAAGAAAATAATATAAATATTCATAACATGTATTTCAATTAAGGAACTGAATCGACATTTACGAAAAATGTAAATAAATGCAAGTTTAAGAATAAATAAGTAGTATAATTGTAAAAATTATTATACTTAAAAAAGCTTTTATGATTTATTATATGTATATTTTAAATTCTCGTAGTTCGCTTGATTTAGAGAGATTTCAGGTATAGAGCCGCGTTTATTATTTTCGACTTTTATAGATGCAATATGTTTATGCGGGAATTGTGGTTTATGTATGTGTATATGTGTGTAATGTTTATTGTTTTATTTCATAGTAAACAGCTATGAGATTATTGTGGTAACTTTTATTTTTTTTTCGAAAAGAAAATGATCGATAAAGCTTATAACACGTTGTTACGATTGCGCTTTTTCTTCAATTTTATAATTTAAATTTATCTTTTAATTTTTGCCAAAATTTTTTGATGCTAAAGTCGTATGCTGAGTTCGTTTAGATTTTTTATTGCACAGAGAAAAAATTTATCGATATTTTTTATTTATTTTGTAAATAGAAGTATTGAATAATAAAACAAAATTAAAAACATTAGAATATGTATTAAAATTTCTAATAAGTTTTGAAAGCTTAAATTTTTTGTTGAAAAATATAATTATTGATAATTATTTTAATTACCATAAGTATAAAATAGTTCTAAGTTTAATTGTATGTTTTAAATGAAAAAATTCATTAAATGAATCAATAAATTTTATTTAATTCAATTTTTATTTTCATTTGACATAATTGTATTAGATAAAAAAATTTATTTAATATGGTTAAAAAAATTGGGTATTTTGTTTCTTTTTCTAATAGATATTATAACTTCATTGTGTTTTAAAAATAATTTCAATACTATATGGTAAAAAACGACGATTTTCATCTCGGCGAATTAGAAATATTTATTTATAGAACTAATCGATGAACATAAAATAAAACAGAATAATCATGCAAAATTATGAAAAGTTGTTGCAGGTAATTCGCACCGGATATAATCCAAATAACATTTAATGAGATCATTTTATGCATACGATTAATTTTTAACTCCGTATTATAATCTAAATATATTCATTTATTCATTTTAAGTATCAAAAATATCGCGTTCTTATCGACTTAACTGCTTCTTACTCTCTTTTTTATCTTCTATATAAAAAACCGGAGGAAAATCACATTTGGAACCCAGCATACGTAATAAATTCATTCATGAATTATTTATTATTTTATTGCTTCACACTCAAAATATAATACGAGTGGGAAAGCGAATTTATCGAAAAAGTCTGATGAAATCGGATCTATCAAAAATTCGAAAAAAAAATCAAAGATACCAGTTAGCATTTATAATAATGCGATAATCAATTTTTTTATATCAAAATATAGAAAAATTCATCGAAGCACAATTTTATATATATAGATTTAGTTTTCGTGCGTTTCCCTCAGACTTTTTGATTGACAACTGAACACATATTATTGGCTCCGGTTTAAATTGTTGATATTCGAATCAAGTCACACTAACGCATTTTCTATATAACAATTATTTTTCACAATTTTTGAACACTAATACGGTATTTGATAACAATGTTTAATTTTTTATGTACTATATAAAAGAAATTTTTAATTATTTAAATTAATTTATTGTAAGAAAATTAACACCAAAAACAAAATATTAAATAAAAAATGTATAATGCCGTCATGGAAATTCATTTAAAATTTTAATTTTCAAAAATATATTTGTTTTAATGACCTCATTATCAGTGTTTGCGTTTGTGTGTTAGTTGTTGGATAAAATTTTTATATATTCGGGCACCAATCGCTTTGGCAGTATATAATAACCATCGTTTAATAGGTGTACACATCGGTAACTGATGTTGGTAAAATTATTACTACACAATAATAACGGCGGCAAAAAATGACTGTTACAATGGCTATACTACGATATATAATAACAATACTAATAATTATGATAATTAATAATAATCACGTTTTGAGATGTCGATTTGAGGTTTTTACAACGGGTTCGAAAAATAATTACTACTGACTTCATGTTTCATTTTAACTTCATTCCCGCACTTCTTGCCCCTTAGAGCATGCATGTGTATTATGTTGTATGTGTATGTGGTGGCAGCCAAAAGTTAGTATTATTCGGCGAGAAAATATACGCACGTATTTCGTAAATAAACACATTTGTAGTATCCGCGGGACGCTGACATTTATAAAACAGAGTCAATTTTTGTTGTACAGATAATATGATTTTTTTGTTTACTTAGTTTATAATAAATGTTGATGCTGTATCGGTTTAGTTGTTCTGTTATTTTCATTGGTTCTTTTATACAATATGATCATTAAATGTATTGTATGTTGTTATTCATTTTTAATTGTTGTCGACGGTAAATGGCGGTGTATGTTTTTTTACGTTGGCCCTACTATGAGCAGTACGTACATAAGAGTCTTATCATCGATTCGGATTATGCAATATGAACACACAATAACGTAGTTGCTCAACTGTCTACAGAGATATATTATTAATAGTCTTTTAGTTTCGATAAAAAAGTTCAGTCCATCTCGATTTATTCTTTTATATTTTCATTTTCTTCTCCTTTTTAAAGTTTTTTCTTCCTATATAAATTTCGAAGTATAACATCCTACTTTCATCTCGTTATAGTTCTTTTTCTTCATATTTGTCCTTTTCTTCGTATTTACTTTCTTGATTATTTAATTCAGTTAATTAAATTCACAGTCCTAATTTTCTGAATATCCGTTTCTTAACTTGTCTCACTCGCTCTCTCTCTCTCTCTCTCTCTCTCTCCTTGCCTTTCCATTTATTTTCTTTTACTTTTTTGTACAATGCGACGAACACACACATTTATATTATTTATATATTTATATATAATATTTATATATATATTATAGTTATTATTATATACACAAACAGAGCAACGTTCAGCTCAGCGTAAGTCCGAATGCACAAAATCATATCGTTCCTTAGCTTTGTTTGTTCAATTTTTCTTTTTTTATTTATATATGTATATATGTATAGGTAGTCAGCTTCAATCATCAGCTTATTTATTTACTATCTTTGAATTGCTGAGTTCAATAGGAAAGGAACGTAGAACATCTTACTCTCGAGTAGTAAAGCTGCCGCCGATTGTACCTACAAATTTTACGATTAAAATGTTTTTACGGAATAAATATAATTCTAATTTATTTTTACTTGACTATATTAAACGATTTAATTTTAGCTGATTATTTCTTTATCATATATAGTTTAAATAAACTGCAAATTTTATTTATTTTTAAGTTTTGAATAAATAAAATTTATCTTTTGGTAACCATAAAATACTTAAATCATTATTAATAAAATAGATAACTTTTCCATTCAAGAGTTAGAGTGATTGATTAAAAATTTATATTAAACAGACTAAAATTTTTTTCTTTTTTAAAAATTTAATTTAACGATATTTAATTTTTTTTAATAAAAGTTTAATACATAAAATTTTTTAATTAATCGAATAACTTATTTGTTTTGCCGAATTTGATATTAAAAGTATTCAATGTATTCGATCGACATATATGTATTAAGTCGAACAAATCACGTAAATATTTGAATAAAAGTTAGGCTTTCGAAAATCTGATCGAGTACATTAATACAAGGTTTTAGTCGATAATGAATAGAAGTTCATGAAAGTGCAACTTACTTCGGGCAATCTGACGAGAAGATCGTGAAAACGACTTGGCTGCTGCGGAGCACTGTGTTCAACGAAACTTCGTAAACAGCTCATATACCGTTCTTGAATTTGTTCTAATTCCACTGTACCACCTCGTGCTGTAAAAACCATTCAAAAATGATTATTTTATTTTATTAGGCTATTTAACAATGGAATTATTGATGGATGATAGCCATCGAGACTTATACTTTGCGTCTGTCATGGTAGCAGTAATTTAAAAATATACATTATTAACTGATAATGAATAGTAACTCATATGTATATATTTTAAAAATTTAAGATTTAATTAAAAAGCTAAATATTACTTTATAATAATAATAATACTTTATTTTATTCTTATAATGATATTTAATAAATTTCATAATTTATGAATAAATATTTAAAAATCAACAGATTTTTGTTATAGTTGTAAGCCTATTGAAAATATTATTATTATTGAGAGGGTGAAATAAGTGCTAAATATGTTACCCAAAAAACATCTTGCGAAAATTATAATTTTAAATTAAAAAATTCTATATCCTTCGATAAAGATTTGTATTAAAAAAATTTAATTTAATTTGTGATTAGTTGATTAATAAGTGAAGATACTTTTTTCAAATTAACACAATCTCAGGGTCTGTAATATAATACTTGGGTTTATGTGTCATTAATTACTTCATAGCTTCCATAATTACTACATAATTATTTCAATAATTAATCTTATTGTGAAAGTTGGATATTTTCGAAAAAAAAGATAATGATAAAGATTAAAATAAAATAAAAAGATAAAGATTAAAATTAATATTCTGGTCTAACAAAGATTATCCGTTCTATTCAGAGTACGAAAGTTCCACCTTGCACGCAATCAAACCCATACATATTATATTCATCACTCTTATAAATGTATTTATTAACTAATCACGTAATTGATTAAAAGTTATAATAACTTTTTTTATAAAAGTGATAAATAAAATAATTATAAAGAAAAATATAAGAATAAAAAATATTAGAAAGGAATTTGTTTCACCATAATTCAGGTCGTAATTACATAATCTTAGACATTTTGTATCATCATTAAAATGTTTATGGAAAATATTGAAGATAAAAAATTACCTTGCGAAAGCATTGTGATGACTTTGAGACAAACGTATTCCTCCATTCTTAATTTTACCCTCCTGAACATTAAAGTGACGTACGTAATTTTTTCAACCATGAGGCCTACATCTTGTCGTAATTGGTCCATCGTTATCGGCCGACCCATCATACTTGTTAAACACGCTTGTAACGTATACATATTGTTTGAAACCTGTATTATTGCCATTAAAGAATATTAGATTTTTTGTTTCTTTACTCTGATATATTGAAATTAAACATTATAATTTTTAAGATTCACAAGTATATGTATTTTTATTTGTATTTAATCATAATTAAAGTTATCAACAATATGTACAAAAATACTATTACACAATGTTAAACTGTATATGATTAAATATTTCAACAATCTTTTAAATAAAATAAGTATCAATTATAATTATTTTATTTAGAGATTTATTTATAATCATGACCAGAATCTTCACTGCAGTCTTCTTTTCTGATGAAATTTTTAATTTTTACAAATAAAATTTTATAATTTAATATTTACATCGCATGAAAATAGAAATACTCTAAACATAAAAATTCCCGATATATTAATATCTATTTATTTATAATAGAAAATAAATAGAAAATTATTTAGCATTAAGTAATTGGTTATTTTAATACACCTCTTTCTCTATTCAAAGTCTAAATATTGGAATTATAACGATTATTGGCAAGAAGACAAATTTGGGAAACTGACCTCTTGATTGAAGTCCACTCCCGTGGTGTCATTACCAGAGCTCGTAACTTTATGCTGGCCGTGCATCGCCTGATAAGCCGAGGTTGTGAGTACCAGAAGTTCATGCCACTTGTGCGTAAGCAGCCTTGTGTGCACCTCTACCGGTAATTCAAGGTAAAACGGTAACCTCTTGGTCCACTGTACCAACTTGTACACTATGCTATCCCCTATCTGACACAGCTTTTCGCTTAAATCTGATTTATGGTCTAGGAGCTCGTCCAAGTTCTAAATCAGTATCATGGTTATGTTATCGTCGCATGAATAAAAATTTTTAATGAATAATTTAACTAAATGAACTAGATGTTTTTATTTATGTTTGGAAACGAGTTTTTCGAGGTTTTCTAGATCGATGATATGTATCACTAATATCTTAGAAACGATGTTAATTTTGTATTTATGATAACATATTTTTTCAATTTACTAAAAAGTTTATTATGATAAAACATTAAATTTATCTTTGTGTTAAATATTGTTTACATTGTTTCGGCATATTTTATAGTCGAGTGTAAAGTTAAATAATTTTTTATTCTTTAAGTTATGTTGAAATATTAAAATTGATTAAAAAATATATATATTTAAAAGATTCTTTTTTTTATTCTATCAATATATTTCTACGGATCAGATTATAAAATAGATTTTTTGAAGTTAATAAAAAATATTGTATACATATTTTATCAAAACTATAAACAATATCTTTTTTCCATAATTATAAATAAAATTATTTTCATAATATTATATTTATTTTTTATGTTAAAAAATGAATGTATTTCTTTTTATATTTTGTTTTTAAAAGCACACTTCAATTTTCATTCATAGTAAATTCGATCAAATTTAAATAAATTAACAAAAAATATTTGTATTTATTTAAATAATAATATTTCTAATAAATATAAATATTTTAAACAAACATCTTATTTCGAAAATAATTATTAAACGGTGCACCGATAAGTATAATATGAATTACAAACCCTCAACGTAGCGATGTCTTGGAACTCGTCGCAGTCTATGAGAGTTTGAATCATTGCGAGGGTTGTGTCCAAAGGAAAAGCTCGATCTCGTGAACTACTAACGGCATTATCCAACCTTTGTCGCAAATGCACCACCTAAAAAAATAAAATTATATTTTATTGATACAGATTGTTAGCTATAAAATATATTATATTTTAATTGTACTAATATTTGTTTTTACTTTTATTTGGGTTTATTATAATATAAATATGCGTATATTTTAATATAAAAAATGTTGAATAACACTACATGTTATTATTTTTGATAGTTTATAAGATCAAAATACTGAATATATTTTATGTAGTGATAATAAATATTATTTCTATCAGTATATTTTTCTAATTGATTCTTAGTAAATCCATATTTTTAAAATTTTATTCATTTTTTTGTATAAAATAGTTGAAGCATAAATGTAAAATTTGTTTAATCTAAGAATTTAATAAATTTGTTCAATTCTAAGAATTTAATTTGATAAATTTGCAGTCATAATTGAGTAATCTATCAATGGAAACTATTATAATATAATACCATAAAATTTAAATAATTTAAATATACTAAATATATTTTAACACGTAAGGATTTAAAACTAAATAAATAAAATAAATTTTAAATAGGGAAATAGCTTTGTTTTTTAATATTTGATTTAAGTACGTATTTTTTTGAATACATAAAGATTGTTAATTATTAATTTTAAGGACATATAACTGTACCTTCTTGAAAATAATATTAGTTTTTTCTAACGGACATATGTTTTGAAATAAATTAAAAAATTGAAACAAGAAATTTTAAAATATCCATAATTTAAATGAAAAAATGGAAAATTAAAAGATGTGATTATTATTATTATATATATCGGTAATTACTTTGTTTGCTACTCTATTATAATTTCGTAGACTATAAAATAGAAAAAATATTATATTTAAAGAAGATGTAAAAGAATACAAATTTTCAAACGATTTTAAATATTTCAATAATCATATATTTATAATTGCTTGAACATAAAAAATAAGCTTCTTCTGTTCTTTATATTCTTTATGTTCTTGATTTATCGCTGCCTTAATAACCAGTAGTAATTCTTGTTCCTTTAATTTTTCAGCGAGAATGAATTATACACCCGTACATATATAATTTTTGTAAAATTTAGATGCGAGAAGTCTTCAAAGAATACCAAGGAGAGTGAGAGAGATGATATTGTGTGCATCGAGTGATTTACTTAAAAGATAGATTGATGAATAGATGGATGGATGGATGGATGGATGGATGGATGGATGGATGGATGGATAGATAGATGTATAAATAGAGAGAGCGGGAGAGTGCGAGAGGGTGCGAGTTCAATGTCCCTTGATGTAGGCTTTCACAAGTTACGAAACTGCACAAGCGCTCGAGCTCTGCGCCAGAGAGAACTGCCCGTCCTTGGCACCAGTTGTCGCTGATTTTCTATTGTCCTCGTCGAGTACGTATGCGTTGTATCTTTCGAGCGTTGTGCATTAATTAAACGTCGTTACGATGTATAAATGTAAACAAAGGATATCACTAAATTATTATTCGACTGCACGATAGTCAATAGCGCTCTTCTTTTTCTGTATATGTTTCGTTTTGTGCAGAATACTATTTTATTCAACGTTGTGATTGAAACGATAAAATATTTATAATAAAATAATTAGAATGTCATACGGTATGTATCTCAGTTTTTTGCAAGATTTATTTTTCACGATTACTTAAAATTTAATTTTTATGCCTAAGTAACTTAATACGTCTTACTTTTACATTTTATATTTTATATATAAAAATATATGACAACTTATATTATGTTTATCTATGCAATGTACATTACAAATCACATAAAATATGAAATATTTTATGTTATTTCCAGTTTCAAGACATCGTAAAATTTCCTTTTCTAATGAGTGAAATAATTCACATAAAAATAATTCTAATACCTGTAATCTTACACACTTCTATGATTTTATATATCTATATTTTAGTGATTCAAATACTATTCATTGAAAAATATAGTTTGAAGAAAACTTGTTCATACACGAAAAATATAATTTTGTGAATTAGATAGTTATGTTTTTATTTTGAAATAAAAACGAATAATTTAATATAAACTTAATTATTTCATTCATTTGTGCTTACAATGGTAAAAAATATTAAAAATAAAATGCAAGCGCTGACAGTAAAATCAAGTAAAATGCATAGGATTATATTAAAATATGAAAAAATGAAAATATGTCATTGAAGACCTATGAATATTCTGTTAATATTTGTATAATATATACTAAAAATTACTAATTGAGTTTTAAATCATTCGATGCATTGCTATATCGATGAACCACTATAGATCAAAATTAAATGAATTTTATAGTATCAAAGATTTCAAAAGTAATTGGCTACTATTACTGTATTGATATTGTAAATATACATTATAATTGTAATTAGAAATGCAAGGAATATGCGAAAAATGATATCAAAACTGTATTAAAAGTATATAAAATATTTTTATTTAAACATCAATTATTATTAATTATTTTCATTTTCTGTATAAATTTTATTTAAGTAGTAAAATACATTAATAATCGATTTACATTATTAATTGTTGATGAATACTGCTTTTACTCCATGATGGTTAATTTGGAGACAACGATATATATATATAAAATTTATATAAGAAGCGTGCAAATCTTTATAGATCATATCTTTGACTTAATCATTGAAAAACTACGTGTGTATATATATATATATATATATACTAATATAGGTTTTTAAATATTTTCTATGTAGAGGTATGCAATGAGCGTGGGACGATTAAAAAGCTTATCTTAAAAACTTTCAAGTACCTCTAAGATTCTTGAAAACCACCTCAACACAAAGGCTAACGATTCGAAATTTTAAAGTCTGTCATTCTATCGAAGCGGAAGGTTCTGCGCAAGGAACGCCGATTTTCCAGCTGACGTGGCTCCGGTTGGTGCAATAATTCTGCCGCGCTCCCGAACCGGTATCATGTGCGACCGTCGGTTTCACTTTTGGCAATGGCCTCCACAACGTTCCCTTCTTATGCCACGCCGCTCGGTCATGCGATCGAGAGCTGAGAATGAGCGTTGCGATTAGCATAACTGTGTCGTCGTATGTGTGTGTGTGAGCGGAGCTTCTTGCTCACGTCCCCGATGCCCGGGGAAACGAAAGTTCTTTTTCTCCGGCTTCTTGTGGTGAGAGTGCGCACGCGAATCGGAATCGTACCTGTCCACCGTAATAAATGCCCTGATCGATTTTGCGCTCTGAGAAGTTTTATTCGATCAAAGAATGAAAAAATTCAGCGGATCGAAAAGACTAAATTTACCCCGAATATTTTTGTTTTTATTTAAACTAGAATACGAATCAGAGTTGCATGTTTTGCTTTGCAGAAACGAAGAAAGTCGTTAAAATTGTAGTTACTCGAGATAAAATAATTGCGCTTTGAAAATACGCTTCGAAAGTAATACAACGAGTGTCAGAGTCAAAAATAACTTTCCTTCTATACACGGACGTAACTTATCTGTCATGATTAATTAATAAATATGCATCGAGGAATATGTAGAATGATAAGCTGCGAGAAGGCAAGAAGATAAATGATAAAAAATAAACAGGTATTTTGTTGTTAATGAGAGCACGCTAGACTCGCTGTGAAATAAAAGAAAGCGGAAGGCAAACGTACCGATAGTTGGTGATTTTAATTTAATCATGGTCAAGGTGTAAGAGTAAAATGCCGCGGTCCTTCGAAGTCACGTAAACGCATAAGTTTTTCATAGTTATCCAAAGAACATTAAAGGTTTTCATCTTAACATCGATCTTATGAATTTTCCGTCCGAAATTTTGTACAATTATTATTGTCAGAATTTAGTTCAGCATTAACTAATAAAAAAACCAATATTTTTCATTTACCCAGTCGTATAATTCGATGAGTATTCAATATATAGAATTTTTACACGTTCTTTCGGAACTTCTTTAACTCAAATTACTTCTTATTTGAGTCTTATTATTATTCTAATTCTTATTTGTTTATGGTTTATTTAATAGGCATAGTTGAACATTTTAAATTTTTTACTTTCAATAGAGAACGCGCTTTCTACAGGATTTTTTTCATTTATCAGTGATAGATAAATAAGCTTCTTATTATGACACTATAACTCTATAAATTACCTGTATTTATTGTAAAAATGATAAACAAAAACTAAATAAAACATCAATTATGATAATTTAATCATTTTACTAAATAATGGAGGTAATATTATTTTATTATCACTGTATTTAAATTTTATTCCAATAAACAATGTTTCAACAAAATTTTATGAGATATTTAGTAAAATTTTATAATTTATGAAGAAGTTTATTATTTTTTATATTATCGTAATATTATTTATGTAAGTATATTTCATATTCAAATTAATCAATAATGCACCTAATAGATATAAAATATAAAATTTATAAAATTTTATGAATAAACTATATTTCTTCTTTTATTACGTAATATAGTTTTGGCTATTTTAAAAATGGATGAATGATGTTAAAAAAGAAGTTCTTGTTGATAGATTTTAAGTATAATACTTCCAATTTATGTTAATTTACAAACTATTTTTGCTCATTATGCTAATATAAACCTTATTCATTACAAAATTTATTATGACTAAATGTCAATAAAAGTTATAGCATCGTTAATATGTCTTTTCTAATAATCTTAATAAAAATGATATTAATAAGGATAAATCAATTATAAAAATTTTAATCATATCTTATTGAGTTATCTTATAATAATAGTATATTATAAATAATAACAGATATAAGCTCAAAATAATAAATAATAAAATAATTATTAATAAATCCAACCATTTAAATTTTAAAAATAAATACAATAAATGTTGATATATATTGATACTAAATACCAAATTTTCCCTTATGTCATTCTACAAATTTCCTTATATAGAAGGGTAAAGATTTAAAAAAAAAAATAAGAACAAAATGTCATATAATTTAAAATAAAAAATGAAATGTAAAAAAACAAATAACAAATTATAAAATTTAAAATATTTTTTAATAAATAAGATTATTGTTCAATAACCGATACTGAATTTATTTCTCCTAAATTTTTTTTAATTATCATTTTCAGTAACTCGTTAATATGTAAAACATGAAGTTAAATTTAGTCATTGAATGGCATTTGCTTGATCCAAGTTGTTATACTGTATATTGGCACTCTATGGTAATTCAAAAAGCCTTGATTTCTTACGCAAGATGCCACGCTCACAACCGAGAAAGTGAAATTGCAGTTCGCATTCATTCACTTAAGCATTTGATAAAAAGTACACGAAGTTTTCCATTCGCATTTTTTTATTTAGATTTTTTCGCGGTTGTTTCTCAGTTTTGATCGCGTAAAATACTCTTGAATTGTGAAATTCTTGAAAAATCAAACAATTCGTGTTGGTTTTCACGCGTCACATCAAATTATACATTCAGGATAAATATGTTGTTTTTAAAGAACGTATGCGTTAATATATTTTAAAGAATTTATTTATGTAATTTATTTAAAATATGCAATTTAATTAAATAAATTTTTTTACTTATTATATTGATGGTAACCGATGAAGAAGTGCATTAATGATTATTTATTCCCTTTAAATGCGATAGCTAAAAAGCATTACGTTTCATACATTACTTTTAAATAGATAGGAATATTATATTTTTTTTATTAAAAAAGAAGCAGTCAGAAAACAACAGAAATGCAAGTGAAATAATTATTTTTATGTAAACGTGTAAATTTATGTAAAATAATAGTAAATATGTTTTCATGATTTGGATATTTTGTTAAAAACATGATTATTCCTCATAGTCGTATGAGGACTTTCATAGATTAGTTTAGGTTAATTAATTAACTTTAATGCAAAATACTAATTTTATAGATTAAATAATAGAAACTATAAATGAAATACTAATTTAAACACTATTATTCGTGATTATTAAAATATGACAAGATACAATAAAATTCGAGTATAAAGACATAAAAACACCGATAAAAGACAAATTGGTTATAACACTTACTTCGGAGGGATTGGTAAGGGCTGTCTTGAGGATGGTCCCGTTAACCAAGTGTCCCGAGTGCGCGGGATGATTCGGATGGCTAGGCGCTGGTTGAGAATTCAGGCCATCTCCCGAGGAGATCTTATGGTGGTGCAAGAAGCTCCCTGCCATCTGGGCATGTTGCTGCTGTTGCTGTTGCTGCTGTTGTTGTTGTTGCTGCTGTTGTTGTTGTTGCTGCTGATGTTGCTGCTGCTGTTGCTGCTGCTGTTGCTGTTGCTGCTGTTGCTGCTGTTGTTGCTGCTGTTGCTGTTGTTGTTGGTGAACGGCAGCTGCCATATGTTTGTCGATGATCGCCGTGGTCATGTTAGTCTTATTTCCGGCACCATTCACGCTTCCACCGATGTGTCCGGTTCCGCCTGAATTCATCACCCCAATGGTGCCTGATGCATTGCTTTTATTCGTCTTTTTGTGCTTCTTGTACTTCACCTAGAATATTTTGTCATATTTGGTTAAGATATTAATCCTACTTTACGAAAGAAAAATTTGAAACTTTTACGAAAAGCAGATCAAATTTTAAGAAATTAATAAGTAATAAAAATGATTTAAATTAGCAATTACATAAAATTCCATAAAATTTAAATTTTATAGTTTTCTTTATGATTAACTATAAACATTATAAATGAAAGGAAAATTTAAACTTGATATTATGTATCTCTTTAATTACTTAATTAAACTTGTACCTTTAGTTATTTTTAGTTCTATTTTCTTCAGAGAGAGTATCTTCCCAAATTTTCACTGGTATCGTAAAAAAGTATATATTTTTTCGAATATTAAAATAATCTCTCTTATTTTTGTAAAATCTATCTAATATTTTATTTTCAATCTAATAATTAAGTAAAGAAATTCGGATCAAAAGTATTTAATTTATAAAATATTTCTACAAATGTCAATACTGTATAGTTTTAAATTCTTTTTTTTAGTGTTATTCAAAAAATATAAAAGCTTTATGTATATTATTCTTTATTGAGTGTTACAATAATAAAAGCATTATTTACGTTTACTATTAATTTCATTTCACATACGTGTTTATTTGTAAACTGTAAATTATAATTGCAATTTAAATTTCTAAAATTCTAATAATCATATAAATAAATCAATTTTTATCTTAAATATTTTATATTTGTTTTATATATCTATAAATATGCACAATAAATTAAACAATTTGAATTATAAAACTTTTTTTAAACATCAATTAGCCTCATAAATATGAAGAATATGAAGAATATTTTTTAAACTGAAGATTATTTAATTAAAATAAAAATGAAATATATTTTTTATAATCAAATGAATATTTTTATTAAACTTTGTTTGAAAAATAATACTAATTTAAATTTCTTAGTATTAAAATTGATTTTAAATAATTTTTTTAATTCTATTAATCATTATTATCAATTATTCTATAATAAATTCTATTAACATATTGGAGACTATATAAGATAATATCGTTGAATGAAATTTAAATTAAAAAAAAAATAAAAAATTGATATAAATTAAACCAATCCTTATTTGAAACGAGATTGTTTACAAATTAAATTTGCTTAAATTATATTTACAAAATAATCTTACGTTTGTATTATATTGATTGTAAAATAGTAATGAAATGACGAAGTTATAATACGTATTATAAGTATTATTATAAAAAGAATTATAGTTTTAATAAATATAATAACAATAAATCTTGTAAATAATGTTGAATTATGACAAACATAAAAAATGCAGAATTTTTTATGAAGTAATGATTTATCGAAGTAAACGTTACAGCATTTAATTATAATTGTAATTAATATAAAATTATATAATATTGAAGTTTTTGAAAAAATTTAAATGAATTATTTAGTGAGTAAACTGGGCTAATGGTTTTGAAAATTGTATATATATAAAGAAAGTACAAACCTTGTAGAGATTATAAACGGCCCCAGAATTCCTACCACCAGGCATTCGATCTTCGCGGACAGCTTGGAGTACCATACCCTGTTCAATGCACTTTTTAAATCGACAGTACTGACACCTGTTTCTCTGCGCTTTTGTGATCTCACAGCCACCTTCCGCCACGCAGGTGTACACCCTCCTATTTTGCACTGTCCTTTTGAAGAAACCTTTGCAGCTGTTGAGATATAAAAATTATCATTTAGTTTCTTTGAATCACTTCAACTTCAGTACTCTTGGTCTTCATATATTTATTTCATTATTCAAGAACATTACATAAATTTAAATAAGTGTTTTGATACAATTAATACTTTATTATTGTGATAAAAAAATTTTTTTTTTAATTGATACAAATTTTGTGATTATATTACTTTTAAATTAATTTCAATTAATTCGAAATGATGTTATTATTTTATTAAAGTACAATAAGATAAAATGCTATTTAAATATTTTGAATCGAAACTGAATCTTACTAAGAAAGTAAAATATTTAAAAAATAAAATTACTTAAAATTAAAATAATAAAATATAAATAACCAAAAATTACATTGATTATTCTACATCACTTTTTATAAAAAATTCTGAAATTTAATAACAAGTAAATAAACATAAATACTCATTTTTATTTATTAAAAGAATTTTATTGAATAAATTATTCATAAATAAAATTTTATGATATAAATAATTTATTTTCGGGATACAGATATTAGAATATTATATATTATTTGTGTATTATCCATTACTAAATAAAAGATATATAAGTACATAGCTCAATAAATAAATATACAAAGAAATGCCTAACGAGGTTTTATAAGTATCTAAATAAATAAAAATATGTAATAAAAGATAGTGTAGAGAAAGAGAATGAGAAATAGAGAGAAAGAGAGAGTCAGTGAAAATAATTTTCTTTAAATCTATACTATAAAAATTTTCGAAATATAAAAAAATTAGAAATAAACTAAATTAATATATTCAAATATTGATTATAAAAATGTAATAAAAAAGCATATTATCAAATTACTAGCTAAGAAGTTTAACATATGAGAGTTGTAAAAGTCGTTTGGGATCAGGAAGTATAAGCGTGACCTTAAAATGAATTAACACCTGCTTGACCAGGTGTATACAACATTAAATTAAAGTAGCTGATTTTATATCTCCATCCTAGAATATATTTTTTCTCGAAATGATATAAAAGAAACTAATATAGTTTATCAACAAAAATAAAATTACTTTAACTAAATATTCTAAGTATTAGTTACTTAGAATTCTTTATAATAAATTATATTATATTATCCTTAAATATTCATTATTTTTTAAAATATATTTGTAATGTATTTTTTAAAAAATAAATATACAAATATTTACAAATATGTTATTACAATTCTTCAACATATATATGATTTAACATAAATCTCTTTCATTTATTTATTTAAAAATATGATTCGTGTAATTTTATTAAATTAAAATTAATCCTATTCAAATTATATAGATATCTTCGATATAATATTATAGAAATAATTTAATATTTTAAAAATATCATTTATAAATATTTGTTTCCTTTGTCGTAATTGCTACAAAAAAGGTACAATCTAAATCAGCATATGTTAATTCATAAAGTTTATATTTAAAAAAATCTTGAATAATTAATAATTTTTCTTTTGATTATAAGAATAATCGTTTATTTTTATATAATTTTTAACTTAATAAGATAATGAATCAATATTAGACTTTAAAATGCTCAGCATGTAAGTTCAAGTGCAAATACAAGGTGCTCCTTTCCAACATTTACCCTTCACAGGTGATGATGCCGTAATGCAGACCCGTGGCTTTGTCCTCGCAGATCATGCATATCATCGGCGTCTCGTCCTCCTCGTGTTCCTGCTGAGGCAAAGGTGGCGCTGTAGGCGCTGCTTGGCTCACAAGCGATTGCTGCATTTGTCCGGTCGATTGGGAAGCCGCCTCGCTCTTGACGAGACTTCCATTCCTTACCCATGGGTGCTGTTGCTGTTGCTGCGAGCCCGTGGCGGTGAGGTTGAGGGCCTGGATCTGCTGTGCGGCTGGCAACTGCGTCAGATCACCCGCCCACAGCCTCTCCATATTTAAGGGTGGACCCGCGGAATAGGTAGCACCTTGCGGTTTGCCCCTGGACTCCTGACCGAGATTCAGGAGAAGCTGGGCGGCTGACTCCTCACTGGATGAACACGAGGCAGTCGAAGCCGTTGTCGTCCAGGAGGCCGTGACCGGAACCACGGGCTCGAGAGCCGGTGCTGACCAGATCATCGTTCGAACGCCACCGACTTCGCCCATTATCACGGTGGGCGGTGGTCTCGGGGGTACCGGAGCCGCGCGTTGCACTGGCGGCTTCATGCCTTCGCCTGGGAACAGGGCGCGGTGATTCTCGGTTAACTCAATCTCGACTCGGAATAGACGCGTTCACGTATGGTTCAAAAATTTGATTAGACCGTATAAAGGCTTTTATTTTATATAATTTTAGAATTTATTGTCTTTTATTCATTTTTATTCTTAATACTATCTTTCTAAATACAATCTTTTTGCATTTTCTTTAAAAATACAGACTTTTATTTATCTAAAAATAAGCCAAAATATAAAAAAGTAAGCCAACAAAAATTTTTTGAAATAAATAGTCACACATCACCTTGATTGACAAATTGTAAAAGATATTGTTTCATAAAAAATTTGTCTATTTTTACACTAGCTAATAATATTGTTAATAATTTTAATTAGAAATAAATATTTTGGAAAATATAGGAAAATTAGAAAAAAATATAATTTTTTATTGATGATTATAACCGAATTATGGCTAAAAATTTTGTTACTAAACCTTACTTTTTTATAAATGTCATATTAATTTTAATTTAATAGTATATGAAAATATTGAATAATTTTTAAAAAATTTACGTTTATGAAATAAAATGCAAGTTTTTTTAAATAATATCAAGAATAAAGTCAAGAAAAATAAATTTAAATAATAAAAATATTATTTTAAAAAATTAATATTTTGTGTTATAAAGTTTAAAAATTTTATATTTTTCGTTATTAAATATTAATATTTTAAAAATTTTAACAAAATATGTATTTTATATCCATATTGAATATTGAAATAAATTTATTATAACTGTAAATAAAAGCAATAACAGGTAAATGTACATGAAATTTTTAATTATTTCTTCGGAGATTTAGTGATGTTATTACTGAACTTAAAAATTTCGGAATAAGGAAAATATTTAATATTATAAATAGATGGCTTCGAGATATAGTCAGTAATTAAAATAGAATTCCAATAATCACATAAAAAATATTAGGTTAAATATGTAGACTAGATTTGAGACTATAGATGTAATTACTGTAATTTTGAAAAACACCACTTCTTGAAACCAATTAGGGGTTTCCTAGATGTAAAAAAGACTATATTATCATTTGATTTCATCATCTAGAACAAGTAATTTCTTATACCTTTACAAATTATTACGAATGAAATATTTTTTTGAATATTAAATCTAAATCTAATAAGAATATTTATTAAATAAAGTATCTTTTACACTCTAGAATTTATGATAAGAACGAATAATGTAACTCTAATGTCATTTTACGTAATAAATGAATAAGTAAAATATAAAGAATATAAATAAATAATGTATATGCGTCTAGGTTTCTACAGTCATCTTAAGATAATTATCCAATTTTGGTTCTTATTCAGTACAACCATTAGTTTTATTAACCATTATTACATTTACAACTATTCATCGCTGTAAATAACCAAATGATCAAAAGTAAAAACTCACTATTAGTAGTATTCACGTTTGATACATTCGTCACGGTATTAGTCCCATTATTTCCGGTGACGTTGACATTAACGTTGCCACTAGCGCCATTATTGCCGGTCACATAACTCACGGCACTACTAATGACGCCATTGAGCAGCCTCTGAGTCGCAAAGCCCTGAACGTTGGGTGCCTGGGACCAGAACTGGTGATGAGTCAATAAATGTGGTGGCACCGATGGCGCCCTTGGCCTTGGCGACGTTTGTTGCTGTTGGTGATTCGGACTGGGATTGGCATTGTACTGAGACGATGGGCTGCTCCTGTGCATGATCGATTGCGTGCAGTTGTTCTCGGGGCGGCTGTTGTTGTTGATGCTGGCGCCGTTATTGTTGACTCCACCCCCATCGAAGACCGAATTACCAGATTCCTCCTTCGATTGGGTAGAGGTGAGGTTATTGCCACCTTGGTCAGGGGTGTCGCCACTGCGACTCGTGATCGCTGCTTCCTGGGATATCGGTGTTGACGGCGTACTGGAGACCGCATGACCCGGTGAATGTGGCGACGACCTGATCGGCATATTGTTTGCTTTCATGGTTTTTTATGTTTCGAAAGGGGTTGTTAAATTTTAGTCTCATTAACGGTTCTATTTTAAACTAATTCAATTTTCTCAATGGTAGGCACTTTTCATAGAGTTAATAATGTTTCATTTTTGCTTATATGGATTTACTATTTATTCAAATACATAACAAAAATGTATAGCTTATGATTGATATTAAACAAAAATTTGAGATCTTTTATATTATGTTTAAACAATATTTATGTTGAAGCTTTTTTTCCATTTTTTGATGATAAATTGAAACGTATAATAATTCTTTTGATAAAAATAAATGTTATAATAAGTCATGACTTCATGTTATTTTACGTACATAGTACTTATCTTTGCTTATAAAGTTTTTTCAAATGTATTGGAAAAAATGTATGACTATCACAAGGTAATTTTGAGCCATATTTTCCATTTTATATTTTAAAATGTAAAATTTTTCAATTTTACTCTACCATAAAATATATTATTATTTTCGATTTGCAATAACTATAATAATTTATAGTCGATTAAACTTAGACAATAATTTTATGTTACGTGGATATCATTAAATAGATATCTAATACTAATGACCACATAATCGGCTATTTGAAAGGCTTCTCATTTAGTAATAATTTATAGTTTCTATTTAAAAGAACGTTATTAAACTACTTAAAAAGTTTATTATTGGTAGTCTCTCATATATTTGAATTGTTTCATTTTTACTGTCAAATTGTACATTGAACATTCCTATCCATTAAATAACATTATTCCTCATATGTTTTAATAAAAGAATTCTAAATAGATGATGAATTTAATGATGTATCTAATTCTTCTATCTATTATAATATATCCAAAATTTGATAATTTTTATATATATTTATTTGATTAATATGTTTTATTTTATTTTTAAGAGTTTTAAATTAGAATAAGTATAAAATTTTGAAATTTGTACAAAAAATTTTTGCATCCCATCGTTAAAAATTTGTTTTTATCGATTTTAAAAGTTCGAATTATCTCGATCGCCGCTGTTATTTACTAAACTAATACATAAAAAAAATCGAGATGCCAAGACTAGGTGAGATAAATAGTCTCGTAATCTAACGGTCGATGAAAAGGTATACTAACCTCATCGTTGCCGATGTGCAAGATCTTTGCTGCTGCTGTTGTTGCTGTTGCTGCTGCTGTTGCTGCTGCTGTTGATGGTGTTGGTGGTGGTGGTGGTGGTGGTGGTGATGATGATGCTCGTCGGATTGCAGACCAGTGCCAGTCGGACCAAGTCTCGGGTTTGCCAGGTCCGGGAACACCGAGTCCGGAGAGGCCCTCTCCGTAGCTGAGTCCTGGTGCTGCTGCAATTTGGATCCCGACTGTTGCTGACCACCGACGCCGCTCCTTTGGAGGCAGGTTTCTCGAGTTCCGGGGCTTGGGCTACCGCGCAAGTACTCGGACTTGACTTTGACAACCGGGCAGCCCGGCGAGCCCGGCATATTCGCATCCGGCGACGAGGTGGAGGTATCCGCCACGCTCTCTCCTGGAGCAGGAAAGTTTATGGGTGAAGACGAGGCCTCCTGCGGCTGCAACCCCAGTGGCGAACCCGCTGATCCAAGGGATACTGGAGAATCTGAGGAATCCATAACGCCTCACTGTTAGCTTTGGAACTTTATCACATTACATTTTTGAATTAAAATCTTTCGTTGACTTGGTGTATCCTCGCGACTCTTTGTAATGTTATTGCATCTACTTTAGTGAAACCGGAGTTCTCATTTATTATGCATTTTTTTTATCCGTATAAATTTTTTTAAATTTTAAATTCTGTTTCCTTTACTTATCCAAAAACAAATTTATCATAATTTTTCTCGGATCATCTTTTTTATTAGACAGTGTTATAAATGTATTAAATCTATTTTTATATTCAATTCATAATATTTTATCTACATAATTTCAATTTATATATATGAAGAAATAATTTATATCGCTATTAAATGATTAAGGTTCGTTTAATGAATTTTTACCTTATAATTCGATAGATTGATTTAATCTTTATATTCAATGCTTAAAAAATATTGAATAAAATACAAATTTTCATATACATTTATAGAAATAAAATATTGAATAATTATCTTTTTTTTAATACCATTACTTAGTTATTTAGATATTAACATCTCTAATATAGTATATTCTTTGGTTATTTACTAATAATTTATTAAAATTTATTTTCCATTATTGCAAGAATATTTTATAATTTTCGCTTAATTCTTTTTTTTATATCCATAACTATTATGACATTTGCTATTATAATTAAAACATTATAAATGGTTTTACCAAAATAAAAAATTAAATTAAATATAAAAAAAACATAATTAGATGAGGACGCGTATGTCGAAATGCAATGAGGCTAACTAATCGTTCGAGATCTTTGACTAATAGTATCAGCATCTTTGATTCTTGAAATTTATCATTGTGGTATGTAACGTCAATTGCGTGTCGTTTCATTGGGTTCAATGCTCCCATAATAATGTTGGTCATTTACTTTTACATGTACACGTGTCCCCCAGTAAATATAACAATGAGCATCCAAACCCATTAATAATCCTTAAACTCGTTTATATTTATTTCTTCCACGATTTAATTTGAAAATATAATTTATTGAAGATAAATCAGAGAATATTTTTCAATATTTTATTCATTATTTACAAAATCAACTAATTATTGAATTAAATAATTCAGTAATGTTTTAAATTATTAATATTTACTTTTATTTTAAAGAATATAAATTGTTTTGATGATGGATCTTGTCATCATTTTATTATGGTGAGATACATATTTCTCGTTAAATTTAAACAATTTTTAAAATACTTTATTTAAATATTATTATATTAAGAAATTCCATTTTCTTCTTAATAAAATGTTATGATATAAAAATTTTTTAAATTAAACTACAAATTTTTTGTAATAATTTAATTTATAACTTATTATTGTTTAATTCTACTATTATAAATTTTATAAAAAAACCATATAAAATACATTTTAACGTCAAAATATTTAGCAATTGAAATCTTGAACGCTGATATTTTAAATAGAAAAACTTGCAAGTTGTAAAATAACGATCAGCAAAATTAAATACATTTCCTAATTTGAAATTTTGTCTGCTTGAAGTTTTGTGTTTTGGGGTTTTGTTTATTTAGCAATTTCAATACAAAGTTTTATTCTTTCGTAACGCTTTTTCTTAAGAATTCATAAGTATAATTTATCTTTAATAACTATTCAATTCATTTAAATTTATTTTAATAAAATTAGTACTAAATATCTTAGTACATAAGAATGTAATTAATTTAACTTTTTTAATTTTTTGTATAATTAGCGTGATAAAAATTTAGAAAATTATACTCCGTTATTTTTATGTAAGCTTTATCATTATTTGAAAAGTTAATTATTCATAATTTATGTTTTTTGTAATATTATTCATTTTTGTAAATAATTATTTTTGTTTATATTTAATATGCAAAAATTGTAAAAACATATTAAATAACTTCTAAGAGGTATTATTTCACGTACATCTTAATCTTCCGTGAGCTGTGGTAATTGCCTTTTCTTTCATTTTGATAATTATTTTATATAATTTAATTTAATTTTTATTTAAATATCATAGTTTTAACGCGACTATATTAATTTAAATATAGATGTACAAAAAGGTGATTTAGTTATTGAATTATAATATTGTATTTCGCATAGTAAAAAAGAAAATTTGTCAATTACTATTTACAAAAATTACTCCAAAATATTGAAAATTTCTTATTAGGAATAATAAATGAAGACTTTTATATTCGAATTAAAAAAAATTATACATAAATATTAAAGCAAAATATGATATAAAGATATATTTGTTTCCAACGAAAATGAAAGTATTAATAATTATAATATTAAAAGTAATAATAATACGATATTACAAGTTCCTATACTATGTACCACATATACCATAGATTAATGTGAAATGTAATTACAGCTATAATTGATTTCTGTCGATAAAATATTTCTATAAAATGTAAGTTTTATTAAATATTATGTCCATTTAAAGGACTTTATTTTATCGTAGATTAGATTATTGTATCGATTTAAAAAAAACTTCAAGTTAGTTGCATCCCCGAGAAATATTATTGAAATGAACATCTTATTCGATATTCTTATAATATGCATGAATGAAATCGAATAATCAATTCTTCCGTAATAATAAATCTAACGCAAATACAACGAAGCATAAATAAATAAATTTTGCGTATCGATAAACACAGCCACGGAAAATCGTCGGCTCCGCATTGAGAAAGGTTCACATGGAAAAAGATGCAACTACTTGGACATGTTTAGAAGCAAACGTGCGATCGCGCTGCTACTGAAAATGATTTCCAAGATTTTTTCAGTTTTAATGTTCGCCGAACAATATACGGTGTAGGTCAAGGAAAGAATGCGGTTGACAAGGCTGGAGAACCGCGAGATCACACGGAGTACAGAGGCGGTGGCGTTGTTATTAATAGTCATCGCGGCCGTAATGCATGCGTACGTATTGTTCATCGAAGCTGGCCGGCATTTTTCTAATTAGCAGCTAAGCAAATACTTGATCGAAAAATCGCTTTATGACTCATTAATATTTGTAGGAACTCCTATTTAGCTTTCGGGAAAAATTTATTATCAATTTCGGTTCGTATCCGTGTCGCGCGTATTCTAATCAGTTTCCGACAATGTTATTCATACTATGATAAAGTCGCGGAGGTACATATTTACACTTTTCAATAAATGGCGTTTAAAGTCAAACGGAGAAGATTTCTTTAAACTTTTGGTATAGATAATGAAATCTACAGCACGAAAATTTAAAGTGAATTTTTATGTTATAGTGTTTACAATTTATCTTTATAAATTTTACTATATAAAAACTAATTATATTTCTTTATTTCTTTTCTATTTCGATTATTTTTGTACTTCGTACAGAACTTCATTCTTCTTTTATCGAATAAATATTATACATAATTTTTGATATATTTGTTTCTTCATTTATAACAATGAAACAATATTGCATTAATTAAATCATAAAAAGTATATATTCAGTACTATCGCTACATTTTTTCTCTACAATATATATATTTTAAACAATATGTAATAAATTTTTTAAAAAATGTACGTTTAAAAAATTACGAAATTATTCCATTATACTTTATTTCATAAAAATAAATCTTATGAGTTTACAGTTAAAATGTGTTATAATATTTCATATAACTTCATAGTAAATTTAAGTAATGATTAAGAATTTATAAAAGCATTTAATATAGATAAGATATAATTTGAATAGTTTTTGTAAATCGATATTTTTAAGTGAATGATATTTTTCATATACTTTTTATATTATTATATATCAATAACGGATTATTAAGTTACAAAATAATTTAGTAATAATTACATAAAATACAATCATATGTATTAAATTTTATAATAAAACTTGAAATATAAGCAAACCATCCGAGAAGATATAAAATAAATGAATTTAAAATTCATGAAAATTCAGAAATAAATAGTTGAATTTTATGAGTATGTATCTTAAAGATACATCGATGTATCTTTAACATATTAAATTATTATTTGACTTCATATCACGTATAAAAGATCATTGTTACTCTCGCTATTATAAATACATATGTCGAAAAGAAAACTTGGAAAAGCATTGTAGGAAAATTCATATATATTTAGTATTATTCAAATGTTTGCAGATGAAAAATAAACAATTTTAATATTTTTGTTGCTTATCCTCTCTTAGAAAATATTCTTCAAGGTAAACTTCAAGTTTTGGATACAAAGTATTAAATTTTCCATTGATAGGTATTTTTATATAAACAGTTTTATATAAAATAAGCGTCTCAAGTTAATGGAATAAAAAACGTAGATGAAGAAAGAGTCAATGATGCGAAGTTTGACAACGGTAAGGTGAAAGAAAAATATTAAGCACTTGCGTACTGTAAGACTTGCACTTTCGAAGATAATACGAAGGCTCGATAATTTATTATTGGAGTGTAAATTAACTATTGCATCACGCGGATATGAGCGGAAACACAGGTGTTCGGCTCAAGAAAGTCGTTGAACCCGTAAACGGCAAGGACACCGAAAGAACACGCGTTTCTGAGACCTTTTTTCCCCGCTCTTTTATCTCGCTATTATGCGAGCACACTTCGAGGCTCCATTACGGTATTCCTCGCCATTTCAGTTCTCGCCGGTCAAGCTGAGCTCGTTTTCACTTTTGCTTTCCGCCGACGCGACATAGCGATGAAGAAACTGCTTGCCTGGCGTATCGCTGCGTGGCGCTCATCTAATATGGGTTATGAGGAAAAAAATGATTGTAAATGCCGATGTCAAGTTTTTACTGACACGCTTCGTATATTGTAGAAGTGCAGAAAATTTCTTTTCTAAGCACCACTATTTTATTTTCTTTATTTTACATTTTCAAGGTTATGCTATTTTTATTATTTACTTTTCATTTTTCATGATAAACATGAATTTTCTATTACTTTTTCATTTTTATAAAAACAACACATATTCAATAATAATTTTTTTGGTTACTCTTGTATATCCTTTATTAGAAATAATTAGCTCACTTTAGGAAGTCAATATAATCTTATTTAGTATTTTAAATATCTATGCTTCAGTCTTACGTTTATTAATATCTGTTTATTTTTTATTCTGTAAATAATTGTATGAAGTATACATCCAATATTAGTTAATATTTTTTTCAAAATAAAATAAATTTGTATAATTTTCTTACATGTATTATGAATTAATATAATTTAGTGTAACATCACAAGATAATTCTTTGTATTAAAGTAAAAATTTATTATTTCATCTTTTTTCACAAACCTTTTAATATTAAAAATATTACAATTGTAATAAATTTAATATTTTAGGTATAATTTTAAAATTAATCTTTTTTATTTTAATGAATTTTATTTTGCATGTACGCGTACAGTACAGATTTTTATTATGCTACACCGCAAAAAAGTTATTTTCTTAAATAAATATAAAATTTTAATATTATTTATATTTACTTAAATTTGTGTATTTTAGTATTATTAAAAAATCTAAATTATAAAAATATATATATTTTTAGAAAATCAGCTGTTTTTAAAAATCTGATATAAATTAAATATATAAAAAATATATACAAGCAAGTCGATTTCAGTTTTATAAGTTATGTTATAGGATGATATATTTACATCATACATAAAAATGACCTATATTTAAATAATAATCAATACAAGTTTATTCTACTTTGATTTGTTAAATGATTATAGTAGAATATTTTTATTTTGGTCAGACCATTAGTTCACATATTTAATATTATAATTGCATAGCTATTTTAATAATGTATTAATAGACTAATTGATTATTCAATATGATTTTAACCAATATGCAGATCTGAAAATAAAATAAAAGACTAATAAAAATATTTTGTTGATTTTACACAGTTATTATACAATTTTTATAAAATTTTTGTAAAATATTTTCAGTTGCACTGATAATAAGGCAATTCGTAATTAATATCTACGTTTAATTTAGATTATAATTTTTATTTAAACTTTTAAAGCTAAAGTTAATTCATGATATTTATCTTATTATTGATATAAAATTAACTAACGATGGTTAAACTAAATGCGCACGTTCTTAGATATCTTTATATATATATATATTTTTTAAGGCTATCGTTAGTGATTATATTTATATATCTACAAATAGTTTTTCTTTAAAATATTCGTCAAGATATAAAATATATTAATATTTTGACCAATTAATTTTTCAATAAAGTTATGTTAGATATTACGAACTAATATCTTTATAAATTATTTGATATTGAAGTTTTGTATGTAAATAACCATTTTTATTTCAATAAATATTAATCTTACATTGATATATCGATCGTATAATCTGTAATACTATATAATTTTATTTGAATAAAAAAAGTTACAAAGCCAAAAATTTATTGAATATAACTATAAATCATTTAGGTAGATTTTATAAAATATGATGTATATATTATAATTTCTTAACTATGAGGATCTTGAGAATATCGAGGTAAATTAATAAGAAAATCGTCATGATTGATGTCAACTAAGATTATGTGAATTTATAAAATATACATCTACCATTAATTTTCCATATTTATTTTATACATACTCTTATGATCATAATAATTTTAATTAAAATATTGTGTAGGAGTTCTAATTCAAATAAGTGAACATGAGCTTGTAAAATGATTTCAACGTTTTTAACGATAATTTTATTACAATGCAGTAAAAAACGAATAAGAAAAAACCTTTTATCAAAATTACATATAAATTTTTTTAAATTATGTATGTATTCAAATACTTAATGAATATATATTAAGTATGTAAATACATTTTATTATTATTCAGTTAAACAATATATATAGAATGATAAAAATATTATATACATAAATTATAGTTTTATATTAGATGTATTAGTATTATAAAATTCATTTTACACACTATTAAAAATTTTTAAAATAAATAAAGAGAAAAAAAAAATGTGTTTTTAATTTTTCAATGTTAAATTATATATTAATATCAAGAATGAAAATGTAAAATTTGAATATTTTATTTTCTCGTTTAAACCTATGTAACAAAATATATATTTTTATAATTTTTTAATTTTAATAAAAATGGATTATATTAATACAATTATAAATATTCAAAGAAATATTAAAATAATATTAGTTGAATAAATTATTTGTTTTTATGTAGATGAAGTCAATAATCCTATTTATATTTTGTTTTCTAATCATAATGTAATAATTCGTTCATTACTATTATTATTATTACGTACATATAATAATGTTTGTACAATTAACTTTTAATAACAAATATTAATGCGTATTAATTTTTTTATGAATTAAAATCTAGCAATTCTTTTTTTCATTAAATTTTATTAAAAATTACATATTTATTAATAAATGATAGTCATAAAAGTTATGCGATATAACATTGAAATTACAATTTCATGGCCGTTAATCTTTACTTTAACACTACACTACACTACACTACACTACACTACACTACACTACACTACACACACACACAGAGTATGTTATATAAGATTAAATTTTAAATTAAAATAATTCTATTAAACATTTAATTTGTTTATTATATTTATTATTGATTATTCTATTTTAAAATCTGTAATTTTTTAAATATAAAAGTCATGCATATTCAATTATATTTTTAAATAAAATGCTTGTCTGATTTTGATGATATTATTTATTTAGAAAAGAACTCCTAAATATTTTGTAATATTTGAAAATATAAAATAATAATCTTCCTATATTATATTAAATAAATATTTGTATTGGTTTCTAATTTTTAAATTATAAGAAAATTAATTTAAATATATTTTTTAAACTCTCATTTTTATTAGTAAGATTAATTTTTTGTACAGTTATTATTTATATTATAACATTTTGATCCACAAATCTTTTTAAAATTATATTTACATATGACTTCAAATTAATGATCATAATTTTAAATTTGAAGTTTATATAAGCATAATAAATAAAATATTTTATCAATTATATCAATTTATGTTATATGACAAAAAATATGATTCATGAACAAAATTTTTAATGTTATTATTTACTCTCTTTTTTTTATAAAAAGTTTATCGCAACGAAGTTTCAATGAAATCAAAAGCAATGTAAAAGTTAAAAAAATGTTTAAACATAACTTACCGTCACTACTACATCGAGAGTCGACCTTTCTCCTTTTCAACTTGAGGTCTTGAAACAAGCTCATGTTGTCTAGCTCACACGGGCTGCTCGTAAGGGTCATAATTCCTGAAACATACATTGAAAGGAAGTTGGTATTGAATAATCGTTTTTGTTATTTTGATATTTAATGCAAGTAAATGATACAATGAATCATTTAAAACTATGTATCAAACATTTAAATATTATAATTTGCATATGTATAATAAATAATTTATATTTTATATTTGAGATTTTTAGTATCACCCTTAATTATTTTACAATATGTTATTGTAATTTTTAATAGGTTTGAAAGACTGAAAATCTCATAGTTCAGTCATCTAAAAAATATGATAGTTAGCTTTTAAAAGTATTATTTTCTTACTAAAATTTTTTACATAATTTAAATTGTAAATATTATTTAAAATACATATTATATTTTTAAAAAAATTTAGAATCTTAATTTAACTCGGAGAAACTTTTCTCAATTTAAAGACTTATTATTTTGTTCTCAATAATAGAAGTATTTTTCAATTAAATTAAGCCATCATTTTAAAAAATTTTAAGCAATACCTGGATATCTTATTAAATTATTTTATTCTCGAAACTCATTTAAAATCATTAAAAAATTGATTTAACTTACGAATGTAATCTACAATAGTGTATTTAAATAATAAAATATTAAACGACTATGTTGATATACAAATTTAAAAAAAAAAATCCATGGCAAATGGAAACCTATTATTAGATCGTTTAAGAAGCAACGCATTCAGAATAATTAGTTTTAAAAAATAACTCATAAATACATAATTATAGAGTAATATAAAAGTAATGTCGACTATGGTTTTATTTTTTTTTAAGGAATAATGAAACAATCAGATTCACTAGTCCGAGTTCATACTTATAAAGAGGAAAACATAAAAATAGAAGAAATTTATGAAAAGGGACGTATTTGTTGTTGAACCAAATAGTAATAATTTATTGATACAATAAACAATCCGGAAAAGCTAGATTATGGTGAGCGATTCCAAGAATACACTATTAATACTAGAAATAATAGGGCAGGCTACGTGCTTATACTGGAGCCTAATCTAAGTGCAAGATATTTTGATTTGCTTATATTTGAACGGTAATTTCTTTGCGGTGATTAATGACATAGTTTTCCTAGCGATGATTGAGGTTGTCCCAGTATTAAAGTTTATAGTGCATTTTATTCATTTGACAAATTTTTGTTTCTGTGGTTTTTCAGAAATTGAAAAAACCGATAAGGAAAGCTGGGCTTTATTGAATTCTTGGGCTCAGTAGCTAAGTTTTTTATTTATTGCAATACGCGCAAAGTTAATAAAATTTATATGATATTGAAATATGCATTGTTGCAATTATTTTAGTGATTCTTCGCAAGTTAAGTTATGTGTAACAAATGTCAAAATAATATAATGTAGTACTTGCAATACATTTTGGTGACATTTATCACACAGATATAAATATGTAAATATACCTTTTCATTAATTAAAGTATACTATAAATATATGTATATGATTTGTATATAAATAATACTGTAGATTTAAAAATACTTTAAAATTATAAAAAATTTATAGTTCTTTTATTAAAATTTTTTATGTTTTATAGTTTAAAAGAGAGGTTTTTAATTCATGATTGATATTCATATCTAAACGATAGTATTTTTACTGTTTACGAACAACACATTTCATTTTTATTAGTTCAAATCGTATTCTTAAAAAAGAAAGAAATATACACTTAATTTATAAGCAAATTAATGCAAGCTTTTTTATAAAAAGATTTTCTAAATGAAGTAAATGTTATCAATTTAAATTGCATTATTTGAGCGCGCGCAATTTAAGCTTCAATTATGATTTAAAAATATGAGTATGTTTAAATGGCGTCGGAGTACTTTCCTCGCAGAGCTACCACGCAATCATGACGAAAAGACGGCAAGACCGAAATGAAATACCGGTTCCAAACACAACGGCGTACGAATACACAAGTGGACGCCCGTCTAATATCACTTTTACGCGATAGGCCGAAATCGCGTTCGTCCTGTCCCCTTGGCGTGTCGCCTTGACACGGAAACCGGATAATAGAAGGCACGCGATAGAGATAATTGTGAGGATATCCACGGAGAATGAAGCAAACGAATTTCAAATCGTCGATGACCCGACGAGGAAAACAAACGGACCGACCTTAACCTCGTAAGGTACCTGTTCATCAACGTAGACTCATAAACATTTCGTTACGTAAAAGCCAATCCCATTAATAGCCTCAAGAAAAGAAGGAAGTCTTTTTTTCTTCTTCGTCTTTCGCTTTCCATGTTTCAAGCGCTTCGTAGAATGTATTTTCACCTGCGAGTACTATGATTCGATGTCGTTACTCATTAACTTACACGAGAAAAAATGTGGATATTATGAATTTTGAATTTGCAAAACTATAATAATTTATTAAATTATTCATACTTTTCTTTTTCAACTAATCATAATATTGAATCTAAATGAAATTCTTCAATGTTACGATGAAAATGATTTAAAATAACTATTCATGAAAAATTAATAAATATGCTTGATTTTTAATTCTAATATTGTTAGCATTATTTAGCCTATAAAATCAAATGTTTTATTTTCGTTATTAAAATGATACGCAAATAGACAAATGTAAATATTGATTAAAATCAAAATCTGTAAATACCGTTTGAGGCTATATTTTAATGAGATATGTAATCTCAATTTTGGTAATTGCACATTGTTTAAATTATGAATTTATTAAGTGAAATTCAAATTAAATTTCGAGACAGGTTTTCCAATAAAACTCTTTTTATAATGAAATAAGATCGATGTTATAATTTACAAATGTTATGGAAGATTGAAGTTAATACAGAACATCACTTTACGTAAATATCAATTTTCCAAAATTTTAAAATTTATTTGTTTCTTTTATACAGAGTCTATAGTTTTTGCAATATGGTATAATTTTAATTAAATGATGAAAAAGTTATAAAAATGTAGTAGCAGAAATATACCCTATGTGATGATTAATTTAGCACTAATTTAAAAGCCAACAAGAATCTTTGCGTGCAGAAACTTGAGAGTTACATTTACGTCGTATGTATGAACGTAGATTTTTTAAACTGGTACATTACTACATTCACCAATTTTGTGTAAAGAAAAAGTTAGTATATTATATAATAATGTATTTTCGTTTTATATTATAATTATATAAAAGTAAATTTGCAGTTTACTTGTATATCAAATTTTGACTCGAAATAAAAAATAATAAAGGTTTTGTACTACCTTATAGCATTAAAATGAATAATGAAATATTACTGGTCATTCAAAATTATGAAGTTTTACTATTTGATCGCGTATCAGAATTAGTGTTATTAATATTTCTTTCTATTCGAAATGACAATGCAAATATTACATCGATAATTCACGTAAGTTCTGTATCATTTCTATCGTCTACGTATACGTTAAACAATGTAAAAAAAGGTGATAGTTATTTAATTACTTATACAACGATTTCCAAAAATAGTATCGCAGCATAAGTAAAGAGCGTAAACAAACAAAACGATCTTTAAGGAAAAATAGGCTATGTATTGCGGATACGTGGAGAAAGGCCAAATGAATCACCATGTTATGAGTTCTATGCAAATTCTCGTTTGAGATTTGTAAGAAAGTAGAAAGAGTCTAGAAAAAAAAAAAGAAATACCTTCTCTCGACGAAGTTTCTCCGATAACGCATGCGTCGTTCAAACGTTCAAAGCCCATTTGTAGCCAGAATCTATCTGCTCGGGTCGCAATTTTATTACGAAATTATCTATTTTGATTGCAGCACTCGTATAAGCGAGAGTGCCTTAATTCATAGCCTCGAGATACCCGTGCTTTTTTTTCTTTCTTTCTCACCGTACTATGTCTGGGTACCAAGAGGAAGTCCCTTTATTAACAAGAGCAAAATGTCTTCTAAGTCTATATCATTTTCAAAATTATTCGGTGGATGTTACAATCCGATTTATAACCATAAATTTTCATAGTATTCGTTTTCGTATAAAATTATTTTATAAATTTATAAATAATTTTTAAAAATAACGTACAACCAGTCGCTATAAAATTGTAATAAGACATTTTTATGTAAAGTAATGAATCATAGTTTATGAAGAATTAATAATTCGTTTGAGTTTGTCCAACGATAGCAAAGTATTTCAGTTCGAGTCCAAGACTCGTAACAAATATGTAATGTAAGGAAGCCACAAAGTCAAACAGAACAATCTCCTCAGAATAAGTGAACGGTTGGAGAATACGGTAGTCTCCGACGGATCGAGCTAGACCTCGGACGCAAACGACTACAACGAAAAGAACAGAGGACAGCGCTCGCGTCGCTCGGGTTTCGTTGGTCTTGGAGGGCCACTAGATGTCGGGCCGGCGTCGATGCGCACGTGCGACTCCCACCTTGACGGCGTCCGCCCATCCGGAGGCGCGCAGTCGCCGCTGCTGCAGCTTGGGGTCCTTGCTCCCTGAGCCCGTATGTGGGTCAGCAGTCTCACACACGCCAGTGGTCTTGCGTAACTGATGTATGCGCACCGATTGCCGCGCCGATGACGATCCGCTCTTCCTTGCTTATTTGCTTTACTTTGTTACCTCTCTGCCTGCTCTTTCTGCTGCTATCGAGGTTAGGAAAGTTGCGGTAAGACAACGATAAAAACATTCGGAACTCTTTCTCCAAGAGAGGAAAGGAAAAACAAAAGGGTATCGAGTCTCCCGGATTTAAGGAAAAGATTGTCCCCAATATCAGTTTATTCTAAATTTCTTTTAACAAGGCTTTAAAATGAAATTAGTTATATTGTTAAATCGAAACTCGACTAGAAATAGACCGAAAATATAGTTCGAACCTACCGCTCATAAATTAACTACGCTATTTTCAGCAATGCTGTATTTAATATTTTTAAATTATTTTATAGAAAAAAATTTGCTTTAATCTTGTTAAAAAATTCATTGATAAATTACAAAAAAATATTTTATTTTATAAACTGTAATATTTATTAGAAAATATCTTGTAAATCAACTTTCACACCGAGCTTTTAAAATCATTTCAGAATTCAATTTTGGAATCTTAAAATGACTGATTATTCGTTAAATAAAATAAAATCGATATATTTGTTTTGAACCACGTTGAAATAAATGTGAGCTAATTATAATTTCTGTTAGGAATAAATCAATAATTTCTCTTATTTTATTCGACGTAATTTCAATGAAATTTTCACGCATCTGAAAGTAGTATCGCGCGTTAGGGTATTTCCTTGCAGAAAAAAGAAAAATTACAAATTTCATCTCGTCTAGAAATTCTATTGCAATATTTTTATAATTTCCCCTGTTTGCACACGACATGAACAACTTTTCGCATTTGTTTCTTGTATTTCCTCGCCTTTCCAATCCTTATTCTTCATTCACGTACTCTCGCGTGCACGTTCCTTTTCGATCATCCCCTTCTTTAAAGAACGACAATGGATCGCGCGCAAGGAGCACTGAAAAGAGACGAACATCGACAACCGTGCGTGCTTCGTCGATGTTTTTGTATGCAAATAACGTGTGTGCACGAGGATGATGCGAAAGTGTGTCTTTAGGTGGAATATAAAAAGAAGGAAGTTCCTCGCTAGGGTTCTGTACTCTTTCAAGGGTTTTTTTTGCAATCGCGTTTCTACGTTCATTCCTCGAAGACTTGCGTAATGGTTTCGTTTCCTTTTATTTTCTTTTTTTTACATACGCTGTCCTTTGTTTCATTCGCTACTCTCTAAAAGTCCTCTTTAAAAGGTGAATTAAGTTTTTATGAATCTTGGTCCTTATTTTTTATTATTCTATAATTTACTTCAAGATATATGCATTAAATTATTCGGTTTCCTACTGTATACGACATATGTATATATTTCGTTTTAATTTATATGGAATTTGGATAAATTAAAGCTATTAGATGTATTTACAATATTCGTAACAATTAACGATTAAAAGTAGTTTCAGATCTGGAATTGAAAACTTTAATGTATCATGTTGTTGTATAATATACGTAAATAATTGGTCAAGGTATGCAAGATACAGGACACTTTCAAAAGATAACGTTAAAAAAAACTGTGATTTACTTTTACGTGAATCTTATAAGATTAAGCGAATTTTATAAATGCGCCTTAACTTTCTAAACTGTAAATTTTATAAAAACGCACATTGAATAAGTAAAATAATAATTTGTTTAATTATTTGCAATATATAAATAAACTATTGAATATAATATCTGTAAATTTATTTTTAATTATTGTAAATTAATTCTTTTAAAAGAACTCTATTCAAAACATTTAACACACACACACATATATATATATAATTCTCATAATATAATGGAAAATTTACTTATAAATTGAAAACCATTTCAAATTACTAAATTAAAATATAATCAAGATTTATAATAATTTTTGAAAATTAGCGAAGAATCTAGAAAAAGAAATATATACATAGCATCTGTATAAAATTCATCTTTCGAGTTTCTGATTGACATACACGAATTTATATGTCGGCGGCGGCAACATCACCGCATGACGTATTATATAAAAGTATTCTTTAGCCTCAGGAGGAGAATGGAAAGATGTTTACACCTTTTCAGATCCTTTATTTGCACATGATTGACTAAGGTTTTAGTAAACATTTTGAAGAATCGAAGAATCTAAGAATAGTTATTTTATTATTAATACTCGTTATAATTGCACTTTTATAATCTCATTATCAAAATATTGATTTTTATGTAATTGAAAAGAAAAATGAAACTTTTTATTCGAAAATATATTTGGGGTATTTAATTAAAAATGGTAAAAGTATACACTTAAATTTTAAATTATAGTTAGTTTGTACAATCTGATCGTTCATTTCGAATTAATTATAATAAAATTTTCGAATTTATAAATAAGATTACAATATTCATATCTTACTCAAAAAATAAAAATTCTTTTAAAAGTATTATCTGGATTCAAAACTATACAAGTTTTGCATCGAAAATTATATAGAATTAATTTAATGCAGTATATATTCCAATAGTAAACAAGCTGCAATCCATTAAATTCAAATTCAATGGCAAAATAATGAGAAGCATACGATACTTCTACTATTTTACTCTCTC
Source organism: Dolichoris vasculosae (assembly GCA_018907195.1). Classification (NCBI taxonomy): domain Eukaryota; kingdom Metazoa; phylum Arthropoda; class Insecta; order Hymenoptera; family Agaonidae; genus Dolichoris; species Dolichoris vasculosae. The sequence goes on along the minus strand of JACCHY010000014.1, from coordinate 2,508,047 downwards.
TCTCTCTCTCTAACTCTATTTCTATATATATATTTCAAACTAACAATTATTTAACACCTACGTAATGCCCGTATCATCCTGCATCGAAAGTATCTATAAACGCGATCAGAATGGTTAAAATACAACCGCGAATTCTCGAAGCATCATTTCTTCAGAAAAAATCAACGCATGCTTTATCTGTTACAATAGAAAGGAATTGAGGGACCTTACATTATTGCACGCATGGTTGAACCATAGAAGTGATAGCGCAGACTAACAGTCTTCTCCCTTGTTTTCGAAAAGTAGGTGATTCCCTCGCCAGACGATTCTACGAGGAACCCACGTAGTTGTGCACGGACAAGGGAATTTACCGCTACGCGCGCCACCGACGGTGAAAGTGACTCTCCCACGCCGTGACATCCCAGTTCGAGGCTTTAAGCCTCCTCTATCCCTCTCTCTCTCTTTCTATTTCTCATTATCGTATAATGGCTTTTTCCTTTCAACGTGGCTCTTCTATATATTGACTTCGTTGTATTCCTTGACTTTTACGATTACCGTTTTTGTCAACCTCTATGCTTTGTTTATCACTGGTATTTTTTCTCTTGTTTTTTCTTTGTCATACATTAATCAGGTTAGAAATAGGGTGAGTTAGCAAAATTATTAGAAATACTAAAATGAACTATAAATGTGATGAGATGATTTTATCATTTTGTCATTTTTATAATTGAAGAGCTTGACTTCAATATGTGGCAGATTTTTAGATTAGATCTAGTGATAAAATGGTTTACTTCTATATGCAATTATGCTCTAAACATTTCTTATTCTTGAAATTTTAAATTACTATAGAAAAATTAAAAACTGTATTTATTTTCGGAATCAAGTTTACAGAAAATAATAATAAACACGCTTTTAAATATATGCATCAATTACTAAATAAATAAAATTATTAAATATAACGATAAAAATAAATATCTTAGAAATTATATTTTCAGACAGATTCATAATTTTTGAAAAATGTAAATAAAAAAGAAAATCATTACATTCATTAAAATTCTTTTTCCGAAGAAAAAAACTACAAAAATAAAATTACATAAATAGTTCTTACACAATAATTATGCAGCTAGCTTTCGTTATTATAATTGTAACTGTTACATTTTTTATTTTATTTTAGTTATTTTTATATATAAATAAGAATTTATAACCATTGATATTTATTTAGTTTAAAACAGTAAGTTACAAGTATTAATTACATTTTTATGTAACAAAATTGATATTTAAATATACTTAACTGATCGAATATTCTTTCTATTATTAAAACTTCTATAACAGAATATTTGATTTCAAAATAATATATTTATATACTAAACTATAAAATTATCCAGAAAATATATTCTTCAATTTCAATAAAATTTTAAATATATGTTAGAACTTTTAATAGTGTTTAATTACACATAATTTAAGTTTTTATAAAATATGTAAATGTAGCGTTTGAAATTGTTGTTTCCATTTTTATATCTTATTAGTTAAAATTCCATAAAGCTTACAAAAAAGAATTACTTAAAATTCTAGAATTTTACCATAATTAAAAATATAACCTCGTCTTAAAAAATATTTTTAAATAATAATAAATATTATTTATAATCTTTATATATTATGTTTTTATTTTCATTATAAATTAGAAATTAGCGAGGGTCATGGAATTAAAATTTATCATTTCCAGCTTTTTGTAAAATACAATTAAATTAATTATTCAAGATGATAATAAATAAGCAGGATTTAAAAAATCAATAAAGAATATCTTCTATATTGAAATATATATATACATAATTCTTTGATTTCCTTTATAAAAATACAATCACATCCAATTATTATTCAAATCGATAATTATTCTTTATTTTACCCTAAAGTTACGAGGCGTCATCCTCTTACAAGCGTTTATTTTTCTATGCATGCTGCAGCAAAGTAGAGCTGATTCAGTTTGATTGCGTCGAAAGAGAATAGAAAGTACTTTGCCAGTTCACAAGTCGATTTTTCCTACTGGTGAAGTTGCGTTTATATTGATCATCGCCTATATTTTCCCCTTTTCATTGCTTGATTCGACGTATCTTCAAATTATTATTAGCCTAGTCGGCTGTGCATCTCATCAAAGACTTTTATTTAATAATATTTTAATAAATAACTGCCGTAAACTGTTACGGTGATGTTATTTATACCTTGATTTTTGTCCTATCAGATACGTACTTTTGTGTAATACAAACTATGGATCAAAAAAAATAAAATAAATGTATATCTAATATAGAAAATTGTTTTAAAATTACAAAAATATACTAATTTAATATCTTGAAGATTTTTTCAGAAGAGAATTTGTAAATATAAAATAATTTGAATTTTTGACTAAATTGAAAGTGATGTATTACATTATTTTTATTTTTTACTTATATAATATTACCAAACGTGATAAAAGATTAGCTGTTTGTTATTAGAAACTATGTATTTAAAATTAATTTTCAATATTGTAAAAATTTCTTATTTTGCAAAAGTATAAATATATAAATTTATAAAATATATTTGCGGCTAAAACTATTATTTAAAAAAAATTTCGATTTTATGATTATTATTATCCTATAAACAAAAATATTTAGATGAAAATCTTTTAATAGTTGGAAAAATAATTTTCTTTTCATGTATTTAGTTTACCTTTCTTTTATATCTAAATTTTCACAGAAATTATTACTTTAATCTCTCTAAGAGAACTGGCCTTTATAATTTTGTTTCTTTAGTGAAAAAAGAAAGAAGAGAAATTTCAGATTCTAAATGACTAGTCGAGTTTCATTGTTTCGAAAGTGGCATCCTTAATTACAGATTATTTTATTGTAAAGTGAATAGTCGAAAATTGATCGCTTTAACTTATTATTTATTATGATTTATTTATTACAGTACTTAAATATCTTCGAGAAACTGTGAAAAAGCTATTGTTGCGTACCTTATAATTATAAGAATTTAAAGATTCTTTTTATGATATTTAAATTTTTAAATCTTCAAAGATTAGCGTTAAAATAAATTATAAGAAATTAAATTATTTTATATCGTATTTATTTAAATTAAAGAGTAAAAATATCGAATGTATTTATGTAATTGAATCGATATTTGATTATTCTTTAAATTAAAGTATTAATTGTATAAGCGAGTTTGTAAATTTTAGAATTATCATCAATAATAATCGAAATAAAAGTCGCAAAATATATTATTTCGAGTCAATGATTAGTCATTCATGTTATTATTAGTTATTCAGCATTTGTAACTACTATATTAACAATCACGAAAAGCACATCATAAGGCCCTGTACAAAACTATTAATCCTAAACGGAAAACTAGATTACGAATTTTATATAAAGTACCGGTTACGCATCAGTAGAGAGTTAGGAAGAAGAAAAAAGTCCAAGGAAGCGGTAGTAACGGTGGTTACGGTGATACACTTGGTTGCAGTATCTACGAGCGAATCTTGTATTGGAGATGATGGAAAAAGAGAAAGGAAAGAGAAAGAGAGAGTAAGAAGGACGGGCAAGTAAAGTGAGTCTCCCTTTCCTCGAGCGATTAACAGAGATAGAAACACTGTGTCATAGAGTGAGAGTCAGCGGTGCGCAAGGGGACGTTGAACTTTCGCAGTGAAAGTTTGTATTATACCATTGGCCTTACCTTACTTTTCCTGCCGGTCGAGAACATGAGGCCCCTAGTCACTGCGTTGTGTCATAAGACCCCGCAGATCGACCACATTATTTTTCGACTATATTTTCTCCCACTTTTCGTACTATCTCGTTAATTTGCACTTTTAACGTTTTATTGCGTGCGGTTGAAAAAATTTTTTAATTTTTTAATTTTTTAATGTTTTAATTTTTGGTGTATCTTTTTCATGGGAACCAATTTCGCGTTGTCGCTATATAACGACAACCAAGATTTAATAGATCCAAAATGTTCAATTTATTTTTTTGAAAATTGTAAAAAATAATTTATTGATCTTATGACCGACCGATAGTGTGTTAAACTAAAGTTTCATTTTTTTAATTCATTTCTTAAATGAACATAAACGTCAAAATTTATGGAAACGTTACCAACAGTTGCTAATAATAGAATGTTCATTCTTCATTTATAAAGTTCAAAGTCAGATTAAAAATGTATTAAATATTATAATATTATTTTTATAATATATACTTTATATTTTATATAATTAAAAATATATTTGATAAGTATTTGGAATACTATTATTTTTTATTTGTAAATAGTTTAAGTATATTCTAATTAATTAGTTTCATAATAATAAATAAAATAAAACTATTTTTCTAACTTTTTTTGAACTATACGTACTTAAACTCAGTTCATCTTAATGATCAATTCTTCGGATATTTTGAAATTTCTTTTATTTCGCAGAAAATAATTATTCTAATGGTAATTGTAATTTTAATAGTCATTGAAAAAATATATTAATATAAATGAATTTATTTCTTTAGTAAAATGAATTTTATAATACACATAATTTGTATTAAAAATTAGAATTCAAATGTTTCAGTTCATTATTGCTAATTCTAAAGCATTTACCGAACAATAAATAAAATATTTGATACGAGACTATATAAAAACAATATGATTTGATTTGATTTGAATAATTTAAATAAAATATCATATTTTCTATACGTGATTGTTATTTTACATAGTATTTATCGTTTAAAAAAAATATTTTTAAGCAATAATATTTAATTTATATACGTTATTGCTTAAAAACCTATCCTAAGTATTAGAAATTGGTTTCATTAATACATAAAAAGTCAAATAAATCATAACCGAATAGTTCAAAATCTAATAACAATTACGAACTTTGAGAGAGACAAACGAGATACGCGTTTGTCCAAGACGTTGTCTTTTATTTCTCGATTTTCATTTTCAAATATCTATTTACAATTTGAGAAATTCATTCGAAAGAATAAAACAACGGAGTGATTATTATAGCTCGAGTCGTTTGCTCGGATAATCCTTAAAAAAAAATTTGTTGATGAAAGAGCGAAAAAGGAGTTTTTATCTTTCCATGTCTAATATATAAGTCTTCCAGAATGTCAAGTCACGGGAAACATGCAGAATTCTTTCGAATTAGTGAACTTGCGAATCGATTCTCATAAACGTAGAATCTCGATCGATCGAGCTCGTCTCGTAGTCCGACTTTTCTGATGACTCGATTATCGCAGAGTCACCGAATTTGCGCCGATAAGGTGCTTGGTGGCTTCTAATAGAAATGGTGACCGGCGCGGGTCTCTCGCTCCGCTGCACCTGTGCGACACACGACTACGTGCGCACTTACCACCAGTTGTCAATTGCGATTCGCGATTAGCGAAGCATGCAATTGTGAAATCGCGCTCGCGCGGTGTCATTGACCCGAAGGCCGCATTGCCGTGTCGTCGAACGATCGTGATCACAAGAGTTTCCGGGGAAGTCATTAGCCTCTGAGCCCAGCGCAGCGCTCGGCTACGACGGCGACGATGTCGCTCGAGCGCTTGGGTAACCGCTACGGCACTTGAGACGTTTGCCAATAGTTCTAGGGTGAGAGTTCTCCTCGTTTTTTCCGTTATTGCTTTTCCTGATGGTTCAAACCTCCGTATCTTTTCGTGAGGGTTTCGTCAAAGATCAGCAGTCTTTTCTCTTGTTTTGATACTTTCATTTTTATCCCATCTAAACAACCAGCTTTTTTATTTTGGATTTGAATTGTACCTCGGAAAACATCGATTCCGTAGGATTCGGCTAATGATATTTTAACTCGGTCGTTTATTAAATCCAATACATAAAATATAGTTTTCCATAAATTCACTTACAGACAATTTTAGAAATCAACACACTTTCGATAGCTGATATATTTTACTATTATTTATCGTCATAAAATCACATTTCTATAATGTTATGGTTCAGAATAATTTTAAATTCCTTACGTATAATATTCGAATATTCATCTTTTATCACACTGTTCTACGATTAAGGATTTTAGAAAATTTTTTTCATAACTTTGAATAATTTTTAATGTTATATGTTAATTTATGAATTGAAAAAAATTGTTAGCATATTTTCTCACTCTTCAAGGTTAAATAATGTTTAAAAAATCGTAAATGTATCGCAGGACTAAACTGAAAAAATTAATTTTTATATCTTTAGCTTCGATATTAATAATTTCGAAAATTTATAAAGTTTATTGTTATAAACATTGAAATTACACGTTAAAATTTAATATTTTTATCTTTAAAATGTACACAATTAGTGTCAGTGAGTTACAAAGGTATAATATTATTATATATTTTATCACGATTTATGAACGTGAATCGAACTTAATAATTCTATTAGATTAGATAAATAATAGTCGTATGGTCATATTTAAAGAAGATACTATTTACACTACAAAGAATAGTGTAAATTGGATAAAACTGCGTTAAAAAGTCCAAAGGATGAAAATAAAATAAAAATATCCGTTTCGGGTTTGTGTTGCATAAAAGCATGCATATGTAGATAATAAGATCGAATATATTGATGATCATGGTAACTATTAGCGTCGAATTTCATAAAAGCAACAATGTAACGAATCAAAGAAGGAAGAAAAGCAGGGGAAGCGTTTGAGTTAAAATCGTACCTAAGGGTCGACCGTGCAGCACACTCATCTTGGCACACATCATGTGTCACACAGCTCTTCGAAAAGCTCGTCGTGTCCTCTTCGGGGTTCTCACCACCGTCTTCTCCACGTTACCGTGAAAATGTTCAACCGCAGGCGCGGCTCATCGTGCACTCCGGACGTTCTCGCGACGTCCAACTCCGCATTCGCAAACGCGCGAGCGTCGAAAAGTACCGTACGCGGAGGAGGCTCGGTGCCGAGTGAAGGCACGGGCGACCGCCGCTTTTTCGGCGGCCCCGGGCCACGTTCTTACTCTCGTGTCCTGGCCAGAGCAAGGGAGATGGGAGAGGTGGAGGCACCAGTGACCTCGATACGCGCGCCCGTGTGCGTCGCGATCCCGTCAATGCCGAAAAACCGAACTCGCACGCGGAACTTTCACTCTTCGCGTCTCTTCCTCTTCTCCACCTCCTTCTTCTTTATTACGCGGACACGGTGTCGTACGAGCCTCCACCTCTCATGGTGCATGAACAAAAATCGGAGACTCTTCTTCCTCGTCGCCTTGCAGCGGTTTTTCTCGCTTTCCTTGCGTTGTCGCGATTGGGTCGCCGAGTCGATGTTTCTCGCGGCTTATTTATAGTCCGGGAACGCTATAAAAAGAGCCGGCGATATACGCGGCCGCGACTCGGATGACAGTCTTCCTACCGAGTTCATAAGCTGGCGCCATTGCCCGCCGCACTGCATCGGCGCCGTCAGCGATCTCCGCACATAAAATCGCCGAAGGTCGCGCCTTTAACGGGCCTTTAACTTGTGGGGACTCCTCCTCAACACCGAAAGTAAAAGTGTATCAGTTGCTCGCTTTTGCTTGCTTTGTCCTCGCGTGCGTACTCCACGCTGTTTCTCAGTACGCAGGAACAGCGGTTGGATTTTTCTCCCGTTTTTCGCCGTTGCGTAACGATGCATCCGGAGCGCGCGTTTCCATTTATATCTGCCGCCGTTTTTGCGCTTAGTTTTTGAGCGCACCGTGAAAGTTCCGTGGTTTTCTACGCTTCTCCTAAGGTTCGAGAGGACTTTGCCGAGGACGGGAAGCGGCTCAGCCCCGAAGATGTTTTCCTTACCTCGGGTCTCGGGGCGAGCATACCGTGGAAAGTTTTTGGTCTTTGATTTTTCGCTCTCTCCTTTCCTCTCTCTCTCTCTCTCTCTCTCTCTTTCTCTCTCTCTATTTCTCTCTCGGGCGCGCACGTCAGTTGCTCTCACTCGGCCACTCTTTCGGGAAGATACAAAAAAACGCGAACACTAGTCCGCGAATATGCTTTTATCATATTTGTCACTCTGCTACTCTTTTCTTATCTTTTGCTTTTTGTCTCCGAGAGCGAAATCTTTCACTTTTCGTCCAGTGTTTGACCTACCCGCGCTAGAAGGGTTGTAGCTGTTCAAACTCCTCGGGTGTCTCCTCTCGCTCTTCGATGTTTCTACTCGCGCTAGTCGCGAGTATCTCTAAGCTCGCCATTCGCTTGCTCCGTCACCACCGATTTGCCTCTCCTCCTCGTTTTCCTTCTCCTTCTCGCTCCCTCTCGCTTTATCTCTCTCTCTCTCTCTCTCTCTCTCTCTCTTTCTCTCTCTCTCTCTCTCCACCGTTGGTTCGTACGTGCATACATACGTACATACGAGAGTGAGTTAGCGAGCGGTCGGCCATGGCATACTTACTAATGTCAATCACACCGGCAGGCATGCACTTCTACACGTATAGCATACGTATCATATACTTGGTTCTTTCGCGAACACAGACGCACAAGCTCGGGCGCAAATCCAATGCCGTAATGTCTCGAGTTTATCGGCGTTTCGTGCGTTGGTACTTATGTTTGCGTCCGAGTACCCGCGCGCACCGATCATTCGGATTGGCGCACGGATTCGTGGTCGTACGCGCGATCGCGCGTATTTGCATCAACAGGCGAAAAGCGCCCCCGTGAATCGCTTTTCACTCGTGCTGGATTCGCGCTGCATAGAGAGATGATGAATGTGCAGTGCGTCACGGGCTACGTGCACTGAGAGAACGAAACTGCGGAGGGAGCGAAACGTGAGGGTGCACGAGCTTACGAGAAGGGTAAGGCAAGCATTTGAGAGCTTCGCGGCCCTGAACTTTAAACCCTCTACTTATGGGGAGTTCGTTATAACTCAGCAACTTTTACCGATTCTTTAATTTTTTATTTTCGTTTTTTTGTTAAGATCAATACAATTAAAAAAGTATAAATATGTAAACACGTATAGCGAGTCTTTGCGTATAAAAGTAGAACTATTTAAATTATAAAGATAATTTCATAATTATTTGTATTCGTAGTTTGCTATAACTATATTTCTTCCAATTTAGTTACGAACGATGGTCTGTCGTTTCTTTCAATTTATATTCCAGTATGACTTCATTATTAGGATAAGATAAGAATTACGTATACAATCCTATTTGTAAAGTTAAGATTGAATGATTTAAGAAACGTTAAAAGGGAAATATGTTTATCATGAACTAAACGTGCTTATATTAGCAATTATAACAAAATATGTGTATATCAAAAAATATTGTAACGAATTTTAATATCCGAAGAATAACATACCTATGGCTAATAATAAAATTTCCATGGTTTATAAAATTTAATATCATAGATTCACAAGCAATATTTTATTTCCTGGCCTTACCTTGTCTACTCCGCGCGCTATGTATTACTAATTGGAATTGCGTATTCTTCGTTTTTGTACATAAAACCAAGTAAATTAAAAAACTGAGTGCACCAAAAGATTTCAACTTCCATATGTACGAATCTTGTGATGTTACATATGTATCATCCATTAAAAACATTGACTAGGTTAACTCGTGCATTGCAGACTAAAATGTATATATGTTAGCTGTAAATAAGTCCTTCGATGAACGTGCAAAAAAGAGTAGAAAAAGTACGGAATAAAGACCGTTGATAAATAAGTTTTAGGCAAAACGCGTTTTCCTCAGGGATTGTGAGGAATCGAATTTCTATCGGTGCTTTCATTAAATAAGGAGCCGATAGCGATGGATTGAGCAGATACAATCTGTTGTCGCCCTCTCGTCTATGGCTCCATTAGAATTGGCGCGTGAACTCGTTCGGTTGATCCGTAGGGGTCTCGGCACCGGATGAAGTCCGGGAATACAGTGCATTCGAAATCACGCTCAGCAGATCACTTGATTTATTTTACCGACTTGGAAGGACACTCTTTATTTTGGAGACATCGCTATACATACCCTCTACCGTTTTGATCTGCTATGCGGCTACGATTTGTTATACAATGTTAAAACGATGATTCAAAAGAAGGTCGAAACGGGGGTGTCGTCTTTGTATTTTTCACGGATAAAAGCTCCTATTAGATGAATCACAATCAATTTGTCAACTGTTTACATAATATTCAACTAACGTTAAACATATTAGCTCGATTATTAATAGCAAACGTTTTTAAACAAATTCTCTTCGATTTATAATGAAAAATGCAAATAGGATATTAAGGTTACCTTTATTAAAAATGTAAAGCACAAAAATATGTACGGAATATTAAAAATAAATATTTATAAATAAACTCTGCAAATATTAAATATTATGTAAGTATATTTAATTTATTTGCCTATTCATTATTACATTATTTCATTTTATTTTTCTTATTTTATTTCGAAATTAATATATAAATATTGTAAATATTTTTTAGTATTTTTACATGCAAAAAGCAAATAATTTTTATATTCTTAGTTCACTGATTTAAGTTTTATTCACATTTTATTATGAAAAATTAAAGTATCTATATCAATAAAATATAAAATGTTATCAAGTGAAAATTATTTATATATTTCGTCTGATTAATACTTGTAATATTAAAAGTAATAAGCGACAATTAAATATTTTTCAATTTCAGAATAAATAAATATAATTTAAATAACCATCTGAGCATGTTATAATTGTTGCTTCGGAAAAAGCTTAATTTTATTCTTAATATAAACTTGTACAAATTATTCTTTAGATTTTATAATTAAAAATTCAAATAATAGAAATCTGTTTTTGTAAGATCAAGGTTAAAATATTTATTAAAAAATAAATATAAATTAAATACTACCGGTGTTGATCGAAAAGAAATATTTATTTCAACTACGTTTGCTAAGAACGTGACTAGAGTTTGAAATTGTCTAGATACTAACTTAAGTACTTAAATCTGACGCCATGTAATAGTACTCATTTCGGCGCTAAATAAACAATTTTTTTAGGCTTAGCATTGAATCTTTTTCATTAGCTAATTTGATTTAAATAAAATATAAAGCAGTTCCATTTTTTTCAGAATCCATAAACGTTAAAATTTGTTATTGATTTCAATAATAAAAGTCTAATAACTCGGAGTATTATACGTCAATTAGAACAAAAAAGGATACGCACCGTTATATTTTAAAAGAACGTCTTTTCGTTGAAATAAACATAAAATTATGCTAATGGTGTCGATATATAATGGATACCGATATTCGCTTCGGATTATTAATTCGGTAAGAACGACCGAGGCAGGGAAATAGAGGAAAAATTTATTGCGCCTGTCGTCCATCGACTCTGGCTGGCCAAAATATGGAAAAGTAGGGAGGGGGGCTCGAGAATTGGATTTTCTAAAGATTTATCATCGTGAACGAGCGCCGGTTTATGATCGCCGAGCCGCGAGGCTTTGCGTCCGTGAGAGCTATCGACCTTCGCGAGAGCAACTAGAAGTGAGGAGAGCAGAACACCGACACCTCGTCATCACAAGACTCAGACAACGATTCAGCGTTGGTGTCGACGTCGCTGCACTTGGTCGCGTAATCAACTAGCTTCTCCTTCGAGTCATCTCTGCTTCCATAGAGATACATTCTTTTATGTTGAATTGAAAAGAGTGATTTTTTATTTAATTATTCTTATCATTTTTGTAATATGTGAATGAGTCAAATTTTTAATAGATGAGCCTTCAATTTTTTATGTCTTTGTTAGGAATAATTCGAAAGTTGTAAAATATCGTACTTTATCGATTTGAATAAAGGTTGGTTTCAAATTAAACACTTAACAGATAAACTTCAATCTCTTTATAATTTTTATTACTTGGCTGTAACCGGGAAAGATTATTTCTATGGTAAATTTATGGATTAAGGCTTAGAATTATTAGGTTCAGAAATTTTTTATCATATTAATAAATGATTATATTTCATTATTTTAATCAAATTAAAATGAAACTTTGGAATTCATTATTAATATACTTGACTAAAAATTTACCTAAAGTATCACGAAAAAATAATTAAATCTTTATTTTAACATATAAATACACAAGGTGTGAAAAAATTCATTCATCATATTTAGATACCATCTCTCTTGAAAAAATGTTAATTCGATGAGGGAAATAAAAACTGTCTTCTTTTACAATGATGTCATCTGATATCTTCAATGTACTTGATTTCGCTTTATAATATGTGAAGTTCTCCGATTCGTGAAAATTAGTTTCATTTTATAATATTCGTAAATGACTAAAGCCTTTTTCAAAACAAATATTTCACAAAATATAAAGAATTTTAAAAGTAAATGCATCTTGAAAGGTCAAAATTTCATTTAAAATTTCATTGATAGTTTCACGTAAATGCATAATTTCTAACTATATTATAAATACATATTATTATACTTATATTTAACAAAATGTAAATTTATTATTTAACTTATATTATTATAGATTATAAAACAAGCAATAGATATTTTTAATATAAGAAAATCATCTTCAGAATTATAGAATTTTCAATCTATGAAAAGAAATTATCTTACCTAAATTATTGATTGAAAATAGTTGGAATATTTATCTTAATAATAATAATTTTAAATTTAGTTTAAATATAAAGTTGATCGATCATATTATTAAATATTAAATTATAAAGTTTCTCCACTAAAAGCATTTAAATTAAGTTTATTATGTGAAAAAATTTATACCTCGATCTCAACAAACTCTAAAGTGTTCTTGACATTTCCTAAACAAAAATAATCAATACAGCATATGCATCAATGATGTAACATTCAAATTTATCATATGTAAAACTTTACAACCTATGAAATGAGTTTCACGGTTATCATTGATTGAGAAAAATAAAGAAGATTCTTTCCTTCAACTTACATAATTATAAGTAGTTTTGAATAAATATTCCATTAATAGCAAGCGAAATTATTCTTCAAAACATCCGAATATACCGGTGCTGGCGCGTGTCAAGGTCGAGTATACAAGTGAGATCATTAGGGAAGTGCATGGACTGATAATTTATGTGACCGTTGGGTCTTCTTTTTCCAAGAAGTTCTTCTAGACGCGTTTCTGATATAGGTAGATCGTCGTCGGTCAATCTTGCAAAGATTTTTGAATTCATGATATTTCGTGCGAGAGAATTCGTTTTACGATAATGAATTATTGAGAGCTCCTGATATTTAAAGACGTATTTATTGCGGGGATTTCGAAAGGCAAAGTTGGTAGAAAGATTTTTAAAAACCGTTTAATTTTAATGACATTTTTAATACCTGCAGTAGTTGTAATTGTTTTATTGAAAAGGCATTACTTTCTCTCGTTATACTTGCTATATATTTTACAATTTGAAAATTTTATTTTTAGTTTTCGTTAATGAATACTAATTCTACTAATGCTTTATTTTTATGTACAAAATATAATTAATAATATGAAAATAAATAATCCAAGAGTTTTTTACATAACGATAGAATACTAATCTCTACGAAACTTGAAAGTTTGATTAGCATTATTGTTTAAATTCAAATATTTCATATCCAATCATGCATATAAAAATTTATTTATCATATTCATATAATTGATGTATTGTAAAAACTATTAAAGATGAGATTATTATTATTATTTAAAAGTTAAAATATCGAAAGCATTTCTAATAAATTTTGAAAAGCGATAAGATAAGCAAATATATATACTTTTAATATATTTTAATAAAATTACTAAAGTGCGACATATTTTTCTTCGTAAGAAAGACAATATTTCAAACAATACGATTTCTTTAAAGTTCAAAAGTTACAAATAAAGAAGACACGATCGGTTAATATCTTACGAATGTAGTAATTTGGTAGATGAATAATTAAAATTATTATTATATCCTTATAAATTTGAAATATTTGTAAGGTAAAAAAATAGTTTACTGCGTCGTAAGTATCAAAGTTGCGTAGTACTTTATCGATAGTGAAAAATCTATGGAGCAACTAACGTTAAGCAATTTATTAGGTATGTAGAAAAAGTTAGCGTTAAAGAACTATTTTTATATTAAAATTGTTTACTACGATTTAAAACGGTAACAATTATCGATTCGTAGAAATAATTTCACGATAATAACGGCAGTTACGGGTAGTATTAAAACGAAAAAAATGATCTTTTTTCCCAGACTAGAATGAGCCTAGGTCGGAAAGTTTAAAAGCCATGCTAATGAATTCATACGTTTCAGATGACAGTTGTTATAAGATTGAGGAGATGTTGGAGAATAAACGACTTCCGGTAAAACAAGAAAAGCATATGCTCCACCAAGCTTGATAAAGAAGGGAGTATAAGTGCGAAAAATTTTAAAAGTTCAAAAGTAGGCTCTCGAGCGGTAGAAAGGTCACGAGTAGTAACGACCCTCTGGGACGGACGTCGAGTGCGCGCGCAGAATGCCGCTCCGATATATTTAGTTCGAGATTGGCATAGGTCGCGGGAGTGTTCGCTGCGCCGGTTCTACGTTATCTTACTTCTGCGCACGTGGCCTTTATACGGCCGATCTAGCTGGTTATAGTCGGCAGCCGAGGCAACATTTTATTGCAAAGTAGCGCAGATACCGCTGTACTTACTTATGCGTTTGCTACTCGTCGCGGTTTACATCTGCGATTTCGTTTTTCTCCACTTTATTTATTTATTTTTACACCTCTTTTATCTTTCACTTTACCTCCAACTTCCATTTCCAGCTACTTATTTTAAGATTACCGAGTCGATTATTCAATATAACCGATATTCTTTTAATGCCTATTTCTTTATTTGGATCAATTTGCAAATGAATTTCACATGACTTAAAATCTAATGAATAAATATCATTTCAAGCAATCTTTATAAAGAATATATTTCTATACGATTATATGTAATTTATAATAATATTCCGTTTATATATATAATATACATATCAATTACAACTTTGTTTTCTAAATATCTTCAAAATTCACAACAATTTATTAATTATATAAATTAATTGCCTCTTGACATAGCTCTTTATTAATTTGGTAAAATAAAAGTTTATATCTATCTATTTTAATTACGTATCAATAGATTAGATTATAAAATTTTTATTATTTCCGTAATTGAAGCTATTATATAATCACACCGAAAGATTTATTTCCGTAAATTATAAGAAGCTCAAATTTATTTATCTGCATAAAATGACACGATTAATTTAATATAAAGATTAAAAGCAATGATTGAAAGCAAAAATAAAATTAATTAACCAGCGATAAATAATTTAGAGCAGTTTTGTGGAAGTAGTTAATTGTACAATTAACTATTTATAAAAAAATTGAGAATTTACGAAAAGGGTACAAAGGGCCATTATTGCTTAATATATCAGTGTTACATGCACGGTTATACATTTTGTTACATTAAATATACTGACTTCTTATGATATTTTTCGAGTGCATATGAATCTTGGATTGCGCAACGAGAAATGATAACAGTAATCGTTTTTTAGTATATTTATCCCATAAAATGGCAAGGATTAAGGTAATCCCAACTATGAGAAAACTTTTGTTATGCTATACTTTCATCTTAAGTTCACATCTCTCTTTGAACAATTTGTTCATGATACCTGAATTAGCATCGATAAATATTACGAAGAGGTGGATTTCAATAAAGTTCTAGCTAGTATGCGAACCTTAAATAATTACTCAAAGCTCGTTTTCTAACTATTTTTTTGGTGCAACTAATATTTTCATTATCTGTTTTCGTCGAAATAAACATACTTCGAAAAAATTTAAATGTAATTCTATGTTTAAATTCTATGTATAAATCTACGCTAAAATATAAATTAGAAATTTTTTATTAAGAAGTAGCATTTTTTAATTCTCTTTTAATAGTAATTTCAGTATATGAATCATTAGAGTAAAATAGGATGAAATAAAATACTCCTTATTTAAATACTAGCTTTGAAAAATTAAATTTAATTGATTCTTTTGTTAAATGTCCTATTATCAAAGGTATTATATACAGATTCAGCAAACTCTCTGAACTTTTCAACCACGCATGAATCAATTCTCGAAATCCTAGCGCGAAAGAAAATTACAATACCTTGTGATTCGCAATTATTGGCAAAAAATCACTTCGTTCATCCTCTTTCTCTCTCTTCCCCTCAGTGTACTAAGACGAAATTTGATTTAGGCGCAATAGATGACTTACGTTGTCCTGAAACGTGGTAACAGTATTACGAAACTTGTCTATATGTAGTAAAATGCGTTACCAAGAATTATTGGTTCTTAATGATAGGATTCAACAGCTAAGTTGGTAATTTCGTTCGAACGTACTGCTAGCTTGAGGTAGTTTTTAAGAGACAAACTTTATTGCTTCCTACTTGGTATTTGTAAATTATTATTTTACATTTCGTTAATGACATTAGATGTAACCTAAACACAAATTAGAAATCTTCAATTTCTGAAAGTACACTTTTTTATTTTCTGAATAAATATTGATTAAGAGAATCCATAAAAGTTTAAATTAGTGTGTTAATTTATTTATGAATATTAAATAAAAGTAACGTAAAAAAAGATACTTTTAAAAGATATAATAGGAATAAAAATTTAATAAACTTTTTTATTGAATAAAAAAGTTCTTATAATATTCTAAAAATAATTGTTTAAAATTAGAAAAAATTGATTTAATATTTCAGTCAGTAATTACTTCCGATAATTTTACTAAATTAAAAATAAGTTCGAAAATTATTACTGATTTAATTTTAAATCAAACATAAATTTACATACATAAATAGTGGTAATAATTATATGAAATTAAATACATAAATTAAAAATTAATCGCATATTATAATATTTTTAAGTAATGTTGATTTTGGAATTATAATTTTTTTTATTTTTTGAAGGTATTTTTGATTTAATACAGTATTAACCAAACTGTATTTAATTAGTATTATTAACATAATATTATTATAAATTAAAAGTAAACTAAACTTTCAGCTATATTTTATTGAAAAAAAATATGGGATCTCATAAATTTTTTAATATATACTTTATAATATCTGAAAATATTATATAAAAATTAGTTACACTATTTTAATTTCAATAAATTATTTACGTTTTACAAAATAAATTAGAAAATGTTATAATATGTAGTTCCTAATTTATAACACTAATTTTTGATTATTATTATTATTTTTTTTTCAATGAAATAATCTTACTCATGATACAGATATTATATAAAGAAGATAGAATATATAAATAATTTATTATACCAAAAATCCTATTCTAGAAATTAGTTTTATTCGTTTAAAATTAGCAATCAATCATTGAAATCAACTTGTTATGAAAAATGTTACATTTATTTGTACATGAATTTTAAATATCAATAAGCTTATATCAAGTTGTAGTTCTATTGTAATAATTAGATCAAATAATACTTTATAAATAAATTATATGCATTTGTATATAATATATCAGACATAAAAGCAAAAAATTACATTTTTAAAAATTATCCCTAAATTTAGTTATCAAAGTTCAATTATTGAAATTGCATTTTAACCTCGAAAAATTTTCTCCAAATAACGATTGAATTCGTAAAAAGTAGTTATACATTATAGAATCGAGAAATTGCAACAATATCGTATTTAAATTTAAAGACACGATGAAGTCCACCGAATCCTAAGTCGAAGAATAACGAGGTGGAGAGGAACGAACAAATATTCGATAAGTGAAATATTCAATATTAGGTTGCACTGAACAGCGGCCTGATAACTGGGTTCATCTGTTAGAATAGTTTCTATACTTCACAACTAGAAACTAAAACCTGCACGTTCTTACAGCTTCTTCACATGCAAATATGTGATACATCCTTTAGTTGATTTTGCGCTTTATTTTTTAAAGGCTTGGGTTACTTTAATCAGTTTGGATTTAGTGGCCAGTATATGATACGAAATTATTTCAATAGAGATAATGTTTGCAGATATATTTACCATATTGTCGTATCTACTGCTTATATATTAATATCAAAATTTTTTGAAAATCCATAAGCAAATTACATTTGCAAAATTTTAAGCTCACAAGCAATTTGAAATTTTCTCTCTTTTTCTCAGTCAGAAGTGAATTATAAAATTTTCAGTTCAGTTTCTTTTTTTCCTTATATGTTAATCATATATGATAAATTAGGAAATCAAAATTGCTAGATAGAAAAGTAACAATAATGCCATTTATTTCGTCTTGGAAGCTTTTTGTGACAAAGCCGACCCTGTACACGACTCCGTTTAAGTATAATATCCACTTTTTCATACATCTAACTCAAAGACTACCGTTTTTAAATATTCTTATTGAATAATTAAAAAATGTAAAATGTATTTTTTTTTTAAAAATAAGTAATCCTAATATTATAGCTAACTTATAATATATTTGATCGAATCTTTTTGCAAATTATATTTTACATAAAAGCATATTTTACTTTAAAATTAATATAATAATAATAATAACAATAATAAAAATAATAACAATAATAATATTAGTAATAATAATAATATTTAATGTTTTCTCACGAAGTCAGGTTTTTAAGTTATCTACGCATAATAAATTGTTTTTAATTTGCATAAATAAAAAATATATTTTCTCAATGTTTTTTTCGAAAGTTTAAAAGTGGTTTTAAGATTATTCCATCGCATTAAAATATATTTTAGATGCTAAAATGATTTTAAGTTTAACTCACATTTTTTATAGATTTCAATATCTTTTCTATAAATATTTTTACTTATAGTATACCAAGATTTAAATATTTCAAAAATATTAATCTTAAATTATTTAGTTGTGAATTTTTATTCAAATAATTGTTTATATAATATTGTATATGTCATTGGGAAAAATATAAGCTATTAAACGAATCTAAAATGTTATAGTTGTTATTGCAAAATATTTTTTTAATTTTATTGTAATTAGTTTTAGTTCATAATTATATGTGTATTTAAATATTTTAAAAAATAATAAATAAAAAATGATATTTAGTATGTTTTATTACAGATTTGTATGAATAAATATTTAATTTTCAGTAAAATGTAAATATAATATTTACTTTCAATTTTTTTAATTATTATAAATATGCATAGTTTTTACAAAATTTGAATGAACAGGATTTGAGATTCTGTAATATTGGTTTTATTATTTCAACTGCAAAAATATGAACCAAATAGAAGCTTAATCAGTGTATAATTCAACAATCACACTTTACGACAGTTTTTATATTTAAGTAATTATTATTTGTTATAAATTCAGAAAATTTTTTCCTGGTGTCGTTCATTTTTAGATAAAAATTATTGTTCGTATAATAATTTTGTAAATCATATAAAATATCTAAAAGCTTTTGAATTATTCACAAACTAATGGGTACAAGAAAATAATACTTTTTCTTTAATTCACTCTGTTTATACCTTTAATTAAGAATTAGTAAGTATCTTTTGTTAATAAAGAAAAAACTATCCAACTGATTCATCAATTTCCAAAACTATTAAAAACTGATAATCCAATGAACGAATATAACATAGATCGAAATATATAAAGGAATTTTATTTTTCTTTATAAATTTGTTACTTTCAATAGGTTAGTATGATATAAGCGATATTTAAAAATTCAGTCGAGGGCGATACTACTTTTTCAGGAATTTATGTAACGTGACATAAGAAAAGAACAATACAATACAAATTCATTTTGTAAGTATAAACGATCTTTTTAAGCAAACTTCATTGATCTTTAAAAGTTCAACATCTGGTTCTAATAAAAACATTCGGTCGATGAAGACTTTAAATTTATTACGGGAATATATGAGAATAAGATACGTAATATGTATCTAGGAGTATATTAAACATTTATTTTTTCTTGAAGAAAATTCATGGAAGTTTATAATCAGGCTCACTTTCTTTTGTAATTAGACTCTATAAAGTATTCTTCAAATTTGAAGAAAAAAAAGGTCATTATTTATTAAGTTAATATAATTAATTTATAACTAAATTAAAATATAAATTATTATTATGTATTATTTTTCTTTTATGATAGTTAAATTATTTCAAGGTTAAATGCAGCATTATATACATATTTCAAACATGCCGAATTAATAAATGGAAAAATGAAACGAAATGAATTTGAAAACTTAAAATTGAAATTTCTAAAATATTAAAAAATGATATATTAATCAAATGCAAGAAAAAATTTATAAATATAATACAAAAAATGTTACATTATTAAGTATCAAAATATTTTTACACCCTTAAAATTCGAGCATTGTAAATTTTTTATAATTTATTTTAAAAAATTTATAATTAAATTATAAATAAAAATTAAACACTATTTATGACTTGTATAATTATTTTTAATTTTCCGTCAAATTTAAATAAAATTATATTCTAAAAAGTCCTGATGTATTTATTTGAATTATTAATTCGTTAAATATTTGTACAAAATAATTTTAAAATTAATAATTTTAGTTGCTTGAAGAATACAATTTCAATAACGTTAATGGAAACATTCATATTAAATTCTAAAATTTGATGCTTTAAAATTAAAGAATGTATGCTTCACAATAATAATAAATATCGTTATCATTAAAAAATAATTATATTCCAATTAACTAAATATGCATATATATAAATATTGCTTTAAACCAATAATTATTAACTTCGCGTACTCAAATATTATAAATTTCAATTTCTATATTTATCGAGAATTGTCAACTCTATTTTTATTTCGAAATATAGATGCAATGCGAATTACTTAAAAATGTCGAAATGAAATTCGCATCGCAAGTAGACCAGAGGCTGTCGTTATGAATTCACAAATCAAATGTAATCTAAGTTCCGTAGCAAATGAAAACATTTGCATTTCTGTACTGTCTTGATAAATAATAAAGCTAATGTGAGGACCGAAACAGAAGACAAGAAACTCGATACTTGCATATTCGCATAGCCAAAGAACATTGTCGAATTTACAAGTAATTATTTTTACGCGTAGTCCAGCACAAGTTCGATGATGTTGAATAAATTAAAGGAGTAGCATCAAATCAGTAAGCAAAGGGCGAGGGGAAAGGGATTTGGATTACCAATCCTTGTGTCCAAGTTCCTTAAACTTCAGCGCCACTAGTCGCTGTCCTTCGCATAGGAATTCGCTTAATAAATTCGCATGTAGCGCGATTTTCGGAGACACGCGCAGAAGTACCAAGCGCATGCGCGACCTAGACCTTACCGAAGCAAAGTCCGGCGATTTGTATGCCATTAAAGTTTCTCGATTCGCTCACCCGATACTTTTTTTCTCTTGAAAATTACCTTTTTTTTTCTATAATGTCAACTTGTGCACCAACTTTGAAAAGAATAACAATCGCTACCTCTACTTTCAACACGGGCTTGACTATTTGCTGATCGACAATGCATTTTATTCGACTTGTGCATTTACTATTTATTGTAAGTTTATCCGAAAGCTAAAACAATTATACTGACTAGAATAAAAGCTATATTAAATGTTAGTAGTGGTTTACAGATCAATGATTAGGATGATAAAACTTTATCGAAGCTCGTAATGTTACAAATTTTTCTTTGCACGACGAAAAAGGAAACAAGACCACAGATTTGTCTATAAAATTTGTACAATTTCCATAGGATATACTATCTATACTTATAAAATATACTTTTAAATTTTTAATTTAAGAATTCTGAAATACTCAATTGAGAAAATAAATAATTATAAGATTATATATGTAGTTAACTTTAATCCTTTTTTATAATTTTATAATATATCAACGTGTTGTATATTACTTTTTTTAACACGGATAAATTTATAATCATTTATATTAAACATAGTATTTATTATATTTCCTGTATTTTATATGAATATTTATAATATTTCATTGGTATATAATCTAAACAAAATATAAAATAATATAAAGAATTGTGTAATCTTTTAAAGTCAATCTTCAAAGTTTGGTTTCCATGAAACTAAATCTCCGGATTTCCGATTACAATCTCGATGAAATTACTAGAGAATAGAATTTACTATATTAAATATAATATGTCGAGAAACGTGTTTAAATTTCTCAGGGGTGACATGCATAAGTTATTTATTTGAGTGACATGTTACGATAAAAAATTATTTATATTTAAGTATTTTGTATGATTTAAGAGAGAAATAATTTTTGGCCTCTTTTTTTTAATATATAATTTAAAAGAGATTCAAATTTTTTTCGAAAACAATTTATTTTTTCATATGCACTGTTTAAAATACTATTTATAACTTAAGTTATTAAGTATTAATTCTTTATTGGAATGAAAATTTCAAAAGAACTTAAATTTTTTTAATTATTAAATATATTATTATTTTTAAAATTAGAATAATATATATTTTTCTAGTATTTCAAAATTTTAACAAATTTATGTGACTTACATAAAATCTTTTATTTTTCAAATATTATTTCAAATCCATTATTTCTCTCAGATTATTATTTTTCTCGAACTTTCCGCAAAAAGAATTTTTGAGTTTTATAAGTTCACAAAATACAAAATAAACTAACATAAAATATAAGAAAAGCTAACATAAATTCATTAGGTATCAAATATTTTCAATTTTATTTCACGAAACTGTGGCATTAACGATATTTTAGTGATATATGTACTCATTTCTTAATGAAATAAACTTCTTTATTTAGCACTATTTTTAACATGTTCGATTTAAATATTTTGTACTATACATTTACAATAATAATTTTCAAATAGAACGTATAAACGTGAATCTATCTTTATCTTGTTGAACTAATAATTTAAAAAATGTACATATAAATATAGTTATTGAAGAAATATAATGCACTTATGTATAAAGTATTATAGTATTAAATTACATAATTAACATAAAAAAATAAGCAAAAAATAACAAAACAAAAAATGTACAATATTACAAAGAAAAATATAAGAAAATATATCCTACTCTCTTAAATCCTCGGAGCAAAAGATGTTGCTGTTGTTCCGTTGAAAACCTAGAGCGACGCCCACTCTAGTAAACTAGTGAGAATCTTCTTTAAAATAGCGTACTAGTACAGAATCGAGGTCTGCCAAGCACGTGTAACTCACAACGTGGGCCGTTCAGATGCACCTTGTCCAGAAACGCATCGGTAAAGCAGTGATTCGCATCGTTTTCTAGCCGGAGCAAATAAGATAAATGTGTTATATACGAGATTAGATCAGGTATGTGAGATCGCCGCGATGTTATAACTGCATTGAATTTTGTTTCGTCCAGGTTCGTCTTCTCTTTTACTCCTTCGCGGCAGGACTCGAAAATCCGCTTCTACTTCCGATTAAGTAATTTTTCACGTTCACCGCCAATAATTATCAACACGATGGTCGAAAATCTTATCTTCGTTCTTTCATTCACCGTAACAAACGTTCCGCCGCAACACTTTCCTTTCGAATATAAACACTCGGGAACGCACCATGAAATATCTAGTAGCTTACAAATTCCTCGTGAACCTAGAATTCTTGAACTATAAATACGAACGGACGAACGAACTCCCGTTTGTCGACAATACTCCCTAAATAACTGTCGTCTCTTTCCATTCACCTTCACAATAATTATCTTCGAAATATCGCGTACTATTACGTCACACGAGCGCATAACGGTAAAGAATGTATTCCATAGTTCACTTGTCGCTCTGCCCTCCCGCGAGTTCCTTCCACTTTCGATTTCACTCGGACGACAATGGCAACAGTCGGCTTTACATCACTCATCCACACATTTCACTTTCCTCTCTCTCTTTCTCTCTTCCTCTATCTTTCTATATTTCTCTTTATCTTTCGGACTAAAATTCACTTTCCGGCCAAACTTCCGCAATTGCGTACGACGATAATAACGCAGAGAATTTTTTCCCCTTTTCCATTTTTGTTTCCCAGGGAAAGTGACTCCCGAATTTTTTGTATTGCAAAACACGGATTCTCACGATCGGCTTTACACCTTCACGTATCAAACCGTACTTTGTTTTGTAAATTAAGTAAAAACACAGAAGATACGATTTCAACGAGGAGTATCGAGGTTTTCGATTCGCAGTATCTGAAATGCGATGCACCTCGTTGCTCTATCGTACGACCCGTTCTCGCTATCACTCTGCTCTCTCCTACTTTGTATCTGTCTCCTTCATCACTGCACACGGCGATGTACTTTAAGCTCTTCAACCTTTTCTTTTCTCATTCAAACGCGTGCATGCTTGCGATGAAACTTTTGTGTCTTTTCACTTCCTATTTTCTTCTTTTTTTTCTCGTAATCTTTATATCCTTTACCTTCTGTTAGAACTTATCTTATTCAAATACACTTCTCATTTCAAGATGATCATGTTTGTTTTCTTTCCAACAAAATTTATTTAATTTATGTAGATAAGATTTCTTTTTATTAATTTCGGAATAAATTTGAAGATTCTCTGCTTCAGACATGCAGTTACATTACATGGATATAGTACAGCTTTCATAGATTCGGTAATAGTATTACTATTTATCGGATATTTTTTAACGATAAACAAAATAAAATGCCTTCGATCGGTAACGTATTTAACATATGGATCGATCTTTCTGCATACTTGCATATTTAATTAACAAATAAAGCAGTACCATTGATACTCTTATAAATATAATTAATTTTGAAATTATAGAGAATTATAACCAATAAATAAAAATATAAACAATTGATTTTTCGTTAAATTAATGGTTAAAGCTTCATTCGAACTTTCACTCGAAGCAGTTATCAAGTGGTAGTGCACGACACTAGTCGTCTGAGTTTATCAACTCGTCGATCAAAGAAGAGAAATACCTATCGGTCACAAAAATTACACACATATACGTGTATGCATGAATGGATATATGCATACGTATATATATGTTTATACATACCTATAAAATATAATATATACATATACATGCATTTACTTGTAAATATATATGTAGAGAGATAATCGGCGATATAGAAAGCGATACGCGTATAGGAGTCTCGATGTGCTCTAGATACTTCCGATGTCTGAAACGTGCTCTTCTTCTTCTTCTTCTTTTTCTTCTTCTTTACTTTTCGACTTTGCTTCTTTTTATTTTTTTGAGTAAAAGAGTGCCACGAAGTAACATTTCCGAGCAGGAGCTAGGAACTGCGCGCGATCGGAGACCGCGACTCATCACGGTACTCAGCCACGTGAGCGCAACCAGCATCAACTAAACTCCGTCGAAGGGGAGGCACATCTCCGTCGACCTAGGCCAAAGTAGGGCGACGACTGGGTTGCATGAGAGTCGGCGCGCAGTGCCGACGGCACTGCTGCAGCGCGCCGTCGCCGTCGTCTTCCTCGTCGGTCATACGCATAAGAGCGAGCAAGAGCGTGGTCGTTCCTGAGTGGGGGAGAGGTGGACGAGGAGATGGAGGTGGAGAGAGCGAGAGAGTGAGAGACAGTGAGAAAGAGAGCGTCGGGAAGCTATGAAAAGACCCAGACGCGTTCTCCAGTGCTCGACCCCAGGGTGAGAGAGGTGGGGAAAGTTCGATGGTTGCTGGTGGTGGCTGGTGAATAAGTTCACCCAATTCTCTCTCTTCCGCGTCCTTATTCCCCTCTATACCCTTTGGAAAAACGATACACTTCTAGAAGCTGTCGCGAGGAGGTGGTGCGCTTTTACAGCTTTTCATTGGGCAGGTGTTTTCTCGTATAGAAAACCAAAACGCGCTATTGGGAAATTGATCTTGCCGGTATATTGGATCTCGGACCTTCTAGCATGTAAACGTGTTTGCACTAGTTAAGGTCTGATGAGCTAAAGGATCAATGACATTCTTTAATTTGAGAATCATTGAAAGTGACAATTATGATTGAGTTCGTAATTCTGATAAGCGAAATTGATATTTTGAATCACAATAAGTGAAAAATGAAAGTAAAGTTGAGCTGAAACGTAAAATGCTATTGCAGAATTACTTTGTCTATTAAAGCCGTAAAACATGATATGTAATATACGCGTTCACTTAACATAATTTTACTTTATTTAAATATATAATAATTTGAAATATGGTTTCTGATAGAATGAATTATTCGATCTAATTCAAATTCAATTCAAACACATTTCAATTTTATGAAAAATAGTTAACCTTCATCCAATGCAAAAATGGAATACTACACGTGTATTTTTCGATTCAAATTTCTGTAAAAAGATTAAAAGGAAATTTTTTAAGATTTATTACGGATTAATGTGATTTAAAATAGCAATCAAGAAGTTTATTACTTTCTTTATAATCGAAGCTTATATAGTGAAGAAATTGCCTAAAGGATTTAATAATGATTGGATACGTGTTAAAATATTGACGTGTTGAAACACAAATAAAGTAATTAAAAAATAAGAACTTTGGTAACGTAATACAAATAAATACTTGTAATACAAATATTGTTACATTGCTTATATTTTCAAAACCTTTTTCGGTGAAAGAAAAATGATTACAAAGTTGACTGAGATAAAGAAGGTTAGGAGAAAACGATGTACTCATGATATAGTCGATCGATTCGGAGGTAAGAGCACGCGAAAACTAGGCTGAATTAGATTATTGAATAGCCTTGTTTTTTTCATGTAAACGACGATAGGATTTCTTTACAACAACCTTAAACTTTTCTTGATGATAAAGGTATTTTAGAAGAAAAACAATATACGATTGCACACACTTGAAGAGATAGTTTGTACAATATCTCTTTCTTTTTTATTTCAAAGAGATACAAAAAGAGATTTAATTAATGAACGTTCGTCGATAAAAAAAAATTTTTTCAAATCTTAATTTTTTAAACTATTTAAGATTTAATTGTCTTGTGTTATAGTTTACTCTCATTGTACATTATTGATGTACTTGTAAAAACTATTTTGGCTAATAAATAATAACTAAAAAACAATTCATCATAAATTTAGTAATTATTGCTAATATATTTCAATTTAGAGGCTCTTATTCGTACGAGACAAAACAAGAAATTATTTTTTACATATGATAATCTTTTTACATTTGTAAATTTAACTCAATATAAAGAAATGGTACTTAAAACTTAAAATTTTAAAGATTTAATTTTTTTAATATTAAATTCATCAATAGCTAAAATAATAAAATAAAATTTGAAACAAAAAAAATTAAATTATAAAAATTTTTAAAAATAACAGAATTCATATAATTAATACTCTAGGTTAAAAGATTAAAAAAAAATTGTTATAAACTCATTTTATTTTTTTCTTATTTAAATTTATTCTTAAAAACGTTATAAAACTATTAATGAACCTTTATATAAATATATAAATATATAAATATTTAATAAATAAATAAAAATGCATATGAAAAAATTATATAAATTAATTAAAATTAATACTCATTAACATTTATCCTATCTTAATTACTTAATTAATATTAATTTTAAATAATACTAAAGTTTATTAATTTTGTATCGTATTATTATATTTTATTGTTAAACAAAATCAATGTCAATATTCTGTTAAATTTTTAATTTAAATATATAATTGAGGAAAAGAAAAAAGACTATATATCGAAGTAACAGAACTTAAATCACACTTGCACTTATATATAAATACAGTTCATTTTACTTTGTACACTTTAACGTAGTTGTTTTAAGTTCTTTCTAGATACTCAAGAGGTCAATGTTTTGTTAATTACCTTCATTTTAATTGTTGTTATATATACACAGCGCATTTTTCGAGTAAGAAAAAAATTCTAATAAATGGATTAAGGTAAGTAACAATAATTACGATATAAGAATAATCTAAATAATACTTTCTATTAGTTTCAGCACTTTTTAATCTTCGTACGAGAAAAAATAAAAATCGAAAATAACGTGTCACATCTAAAAGAAAAAAAACAGGAGGCCGTAAAATATTATGGCCGTATTCTCAACAATCAAATTTTCACTCTTCACATTTCAGACAAATGCAAAAGAAACGAACCATTCGTCATCGCGTCGAGAGGTAAGGAATCCTTCTCTTTCCTCTCGTCGTTCTCCCCCATGGACGCTCACACCTTACATTTGCTTTTTCCCCGCACTGTGCGTTTCGATATTCACTCACGAGTTACATCTTGCGAAAAGAGAAAGTATACTCAACGCTCGAAGCACTCCTGCTTTTCTTCACTCTACACGAGATGAGACGTGACCTAGGCCTTTTCTATTACGGAGTAAGTAATCTGCGCGCTTGCAAACGGCGAGAATTCATTTGCAGTAGTCAGTGTAGAAGGTTAGTCCTTCCGGATTTCCTCCCCTGCGATTGTTCCCATCGATCGACCTTCCATCAAAGTCGAAGAAAAGTGATACCGGCAGTGCTCAGATCTGAAAAACTTTCACTTTTGGCGCTATGTGCGTATAGGTGTGATACATGGTCAGCGGGCGCTGACGATTGCTTTTTGAACTAGTCTTTTTTGGCATTACCTTGAACGAGCGGAGCGAGTCGTGAGCTCCTAACTTCGAGATAACGTGTTCATGCGGTCACGGGCAAAGGATTACCGACTCGCGGGGTTATCTTATAAATTTCTGATTGATTCAGGATGTCTGATTGTCCAGATTCCAGACTCTGGTGCTCTTGTGTTAGACTAAGGTTATGATCTTCGATTGTACTGTAACTTTTATTTCTTCGAGCGAAGTTTTGCTGCTTTATAACTTTCCTATGTTTCTTTACAACTATCTTTTATAAAGCAATCCGTTTACGCGTTAACGATAATAATAATTGTAATAAGTGAAAAAATAATATAACTATATAAATAAATTCAACTATTTTTATTAAAGAGTCGATCTGAAAAGTTGGTTACTTGCGATCCCTACATATATATGAGAACGATAATGGATTAAGTTTCTATTCAATTATTAACATATAATAAGAAAACAATAAAGCATCCTTAAAATACTGTATTTTATATGTAACATAAATTTAAATAATTTTAATAATATTAAATTAGAAAAATCATGAATTAAATCTTATATCTAAGGTTTTATTTAATCACTTTTATCTTACTTCTTATCTATAGAAAATAAATAAAGATACACATATACTGATCGAAAATTAATCTTGAATAATGCGTAATAGTATAATATAATTATTAATATATATTTCGCTATTGAAATATATATGCATATTATATATTTATTTATCATTACTTTCGTTAAATTAAAACATTACTTTCACTTAACTGATATATTTTTATTATAATTCAAAATGAAAACTGAAAAATTTTTAATCAATTCGAAAAATTAAATACACGAGATCGAATGTAGATTCATGAAATCAATTTCATACCATAATTGATTTATTCAAGTTGACACAATGAAAAAAAATTATTAAATCATTGATCCATGACACGTTCATAATTTTTGTCTTTTGTGTAAATCGATATATATATTTTACACAGCTATTCGATATTGGGCACCAAATCTCAATATAAAAATTCTAACATTGCTTCGTTCTACTCTCTGTTAAAAAACCGTAGTCGGATAAATAATTTTGCTCATAAAAGCTCACATAATTAATGATTTTCGTTGCTTAATATTTATGATTCTAGAGTAAAGCAAAAAAGTTCATATAATGTTCACGTTTGATTAGCGTCAATCAAGATTATACTTTCATCATTTTTCGAATAAAAATTTGAAGTTAATGGGTTTGCTAATAATATTTTTACTGATGAATATAATATCAATAATTGTAATTTATATATTTTATTTTAATTTATGATATACATCCTACACAATTAAAATTCTAAATCAAATTGATATTCAATTTATTTTTGAAAGAAATAATTAATTATATATTCTTTTTTCACTTGAATGAATTGATAAAATAATTTTCAAACAATCATAATAATTTTTATTCTAACAATGATTATATAATATATCAATATAATTCTTATTGATCACATATTACGGAGAAATTATTTCTCTTTATTATCCTTTAAGACGTATACACATAACTAGCTAAACATATGTATTCCAATACAATTATACATTAATTTTAGCATATTTTATATTATAAAACTTTGAAAATGTAAACGAAATATTAAATTTCTATTTAATTTAATTTCGTGCAAATTATAAGATAAAAATCTCTAGTATTGCATAGAAAAAAAGGTTAATGCATTTAATAAAAAACAATCTTCTTATTACTATATATAACAGAGAAACCGGTTCGAATTGATTAAAAAAATATAGTTTTTGTATATGGTAACTTATGCGGAATTGACGTGCTATATTAAGAAAGAAATATACTTTTTTTGGTTAATCAGTATTTCTTTAAAAAAAATTTTTTTTCAAGTATCGGTGAATAGGTTGCATAGATTTTTGCTTCATTAATTTTTAGATGAATTAAATAAAAATTGTAAATCTTCGTTTTAGAAGAATCTAGAATCTTGAATTATAAGGTAAACCAATGACAAATTGAGATAGTTTTTATTTTTTACAATTATCAAATATATATATTTCTTATAGTGTCGAGATGGTAAATGTATTGAAGCAAAGACACCTTACTTTCTTTCAATTTCAAAAAACGTTTTGCTACTTATTGCGTAAGAAAGTACAATAAACTCGATTCAAGCACTCGTGACGAAAAAAAAGAGGTCAAAAAAATACGCGAGACAAGCGTTATCCACTCGAACATTAAAAAATGAAATCTGTACAGATGCGAGAGGACAAAAAGGAAGCATAAGGAAGGTAACAAAACAGCCTATGTAAAAAAGAAAAAATAAGAAAATGTGACGAAAAAGTCAATAAAAAAAGAAAAAGAAAAGGAAGGAAAACATATCCGCAGTCAGCGATCTTGCAAGAATCGCATCTGGCGCGATCGAATACTACGAGTATCGACGAAGGTTATATTAGCAGTGGCGGCTCCTTGGTCGGGAATGATACGTAACAAGGATCTCTGCGATAAGGCAGCCGTCATCGGCTTTGCCCTGACCTCAAAAGAGGCCGGTTTGTCGTGCGAAAGGAAAATCGCGCACCGCAAGGAAAAGTCGCGATCATTCGATACGCTTGCGGAGAATTGGTTTTCTTTAGCTTTTCTCTACGTTTTTTCGTTTTTTCTTTACCACTTAATTTATTGGCAATGGACTCTTTACCTTACTCCCAGCCTAAATAGAAATACATAATTACCATGAAGACGACAAACGTACTTGACTTTTTGTGCGTTTGAATTCGAATGCATGAGTAGGCAAAAGTTTTTGCGATTATATTTTTTTTATTGTGAGATTTTTGTTCATGTGGATAATGATTTACAAGTTGAACATTATTTTTATGACAACTATATTATAGTGTTGAGACCGTTTTAACGGCGTATTATTTTAGTACGTCAATTATTACGAGTTTCCATTCTTAACAATGAACAGAAGTATCTAACACCGGAAATCTATATTTTAAAGAAACTTTAAAATTCTCATTATTTTTTATAGATGAAAATACTAAAGATTAAAATACTTTTATTAATATAAATAAGTTATTTATGAATATTGTTATATTTTTACTTTCTTAATTTATTAGATATATATAAAAAATTTACATCGTATTTTATATGGATAAAAGTATACGAAATAAAAACAGCTCCTTCATAAATATACATATTTATCCCAAACAACCATTATACATATTTAAAATCATAATGTCAGACATATCCTTGACAATTATGCGACGCATTTACTATGTATACTAAAGAATATTCAAATTCTGATATATTTGTAACCTTCGAGTACCATTTATCGAATGTATCGCTATCTTGCTCACGCATTTTCTCTCTTTCTTTTTTCCTCTCAAATATGCATACACATACTGCCACGTTTGATCGCATTTTCAGGTCAACTTTGTATACAATAATACATTTCTTGGAAATTAGACTGTATGCGCCGTAACAAGTTCTTAACTATTTTGCTTACGCGGAAATTACGTGTCGTACTTACTCGAGAGGCCTTTGCTTGTTTTATTTTTGCCATGCTTACCCTATTTTGGCTCTATAGTTATTATATTTTTTAATCTCATTTGTAAAAGAGTTTTAATTTGTTGTAATTATTTTCAACAAACATTATCTTACTTTATATTTGATTAGTTTTAAAAAAGACAAACTTTAGTTTTATGGTTTTTATAAAATTAGTTTAATTGTTATATCTAGAAAGAAACAATCTATAAATTGATATAAAAATGGTAAAAATGTATCACATGTATACATATATATTTATTAAATTTAATAGATGATTATCTTTTTATTCAACAATCGAAATTTATCTCTTAATGTAAGATTTCTCTTATTTTATGTATTCTTTTGAATTTAATTTTCTCGATTCAAAATGTAAATATTGATTCATGAGTAAATTATTATTTAATAAAATTAAAAAGAATCAATTTAAATAAATTTAAACAACTTATATAATAATATATTTCAGGTACATTTGAACTATAGAATTTATGTTTTAGAATTGTATTAAAATTTTATCCTTAATTCGACCTATTATTCTATATAAATTTTTTAAATATTAAAAATTTATACGTATATTTAAAAATATTTTAAAAGTTATATATAGATTAATTTTTTATAAAAAATATCTACAAATTTCAAACTTGTCTAGGAAAAATTCATCTTTATCTGGTTCTGATCTACAAAAGTAACAAGAGAATATAATATATTAAACAATAATGTTAAGCAATAAAAGAAAAAAGATTAATATCCGACAAATATTGCATTTGATACATCGAAATTCGTAGTTAATTTCACATGAAAAATAAAGTTTATTACATATTACTTTTTTCTTCTTTATGGAATATTCAAAAACAAACCATCTAACTTCATTATGAAAGTACCAATGAATAAAAAAGTGTATTAAAATTTAAGAAAAGAAAGCTTATTAAAATTTTGTTACATCGTTCTATTTCATCATTTAAGAAAAAGTTTTAATCCTGATTTTATATTTTATACTGAATTTATGAATTATAAAGCTATACCAGCATAAGATTTTCATTTAATTTTATCCTTTAAAATTTTGAATTAAAAAAATATGAACCATAAACAATGCCTAAATCATAATGAATGATCCTAGAGAGAAGTGCAAAGAAAGTTATAGATTGCATTCCATACTGCTACATCATATCCGCTCGCATTTAATTGAATTTCGTTATTATTATTAATTACCACGATATCGAACGTTGAGTTCAATAAAAAGTGGTACATTTCAAATTCGATCCACTTTTGCTATGATAGGCTACAATAAAACTATTGACAAAGTAGACGCTTTTATTGAAAATACTGAAGCTACGAGTCACGCAGAAAGCGTTTATTCATTAGCTTTCTTTAATCAAATCTTCAATCTTATCAGTGGTTAATGTGACATTGGTCAAACAACTTTATAAAAGATATGTATAAATTTCAAATGTATTTATAAAACAATATTTGCATAATCTTAAAATTACCATCGATGATATTAGTGGTATTTGTTTTAATTTAATCAACAATTTTTATGATGTGGATCATAGTTCTAATAGCATATAATTCATAATAATCCAAAAATATTTTTGTTTTTTTACAGTATTACTAGAGATTAAATCTTTAAAATCACAATCGAATACAAATAATGTACGATAGAATCTAAATTGTAAATAGGCTTATTAAATTATTCTCATCTAGTTTACAAAACTGAATGGCTTTCTAGTAATATATTCATTTATTTATCAAAAGTTAAAATTGTCATAGCTTTAATTTATAAATTTTCGATTTAATAAATCATCATTCAAACTATACTTATGAAATTTGTTAACGTTCAGAGTTCATGAATGAACCGATTTTGTATTTATTGTA
Organism: Dolichoris vasculosae; assembly: GCA_018907195.1. Classification (NCBI taxonomy): domain Eukaryota; kingdom Metazoa; phylum Arthropoda; class Insecta; order Hymenoptera; family Agaonidae; genus Dolichoris; species Dolichoris vasculosae. The sequence continues at coordinate 2,474,343 of JACCHY010000014.1, read as the reverse complement.
TTGTAGTAATTATATTCTAGCAATTATATCGATAACGCGTATTTAGAATCAATTTTGTTAAATTTGAAAAACATAGAGTTGTATCGTTATCGAATAAATTAAATTTCAGTTAAGGAAATTAATTAAGGAAGGGAAAGGAGAGGAGAGGGATCGAAAAGCACTTCTTAATTTTTCGGTATACGATGACTAGAGAGTTAACAAAAATCGAAAAATAGTACGTTTATTATTCATCATGGTTATTCAAATGCATAATATTAATTACAAAGTAGACGAGTAGAGGAAAGTGAGTGATGCATTGGTCGACCAAAATGAAACATTCGTCAATAACCCAGTCGGAGGAACGGTGAACTAACGGAAATCCAATGGAAAGGCCCCGGCAAAGTGAAAAACTTCCGCTTGTCTCGAAAAACAAAAGGAAAATTAAAAAGGAAGGATAAAAGGTTGAGTGGTACCGCCGAGCCAAGTGCAGCTAAGCGCACCCACGCGGCTCAACGCGCAACAAAAGCGAAGTGTACCGTAAGCCCCACTGACTCAGAGAACTACTTCTCCCTACCAACGGGACGCGCGCGCCGTTACTCACGAGGCTGCTGTCCCGTCCCCTTCCATCTCGCGTGTCCCGTCGAGAGTGAAACTCTCGAAACACGCTCCGGATGGGGCAGAGAAAAAGATAGGGTTTGAAAAGGAGCAGTACTTCCTTCTTCTTTTTCCGCGTTACCGTTGCAATCGTGGAGCTCGCGGAGCGCGCGGAGCCTCTTCCTTTCGCTCGACTTAGCCGCGCGCTTTCTCTTCTTGGATCGGTTGTTCGCACGCCTAACGCCGCCGCGTTTTCTGATCCAGAGATTATTTGGATTCGATTCCAATCATTGTTCCCGGCTTGAGACCGACCATGGTCGCTCGCTCTTCCTTCTTCCAACTCTCTGCTAGATAAGCCGCAACTCGGTATTTTATGTCGTCTGACGGAAACAATATTTTATTATCTACGTCTCTGCGGATCTCGAGAATCGAACTTTACAAGTTACGCTTAAATTAACAACGGTGCGATACTCTTTGTAAATTCAAATTCACTTTTCAATTATCCATTTTAAATTATCTCTTGCAATACGAAGAGAACAAAATCCCCTCCAAGAAGCTAATGCGGAGAACCAGAATTTTGCTCAGAAGAATGTTTGTGATAAATCCAAGACTCGTAATCGTTTAGTTGTTTTGTATTGTCGAATAAGATATAACTACAAGCCGCGAACCCAAAAAAGTTTTGTACTTATCTCATGCTTGTATTTACATTCACGTGAGTAGACCTATAAATGCTAATAAATGTGCTAGTAAACGAAAGTAACGTAGAAATCAAGTGAAAAAAATCTTAGGAAGCGTCCTGAGTATATGCTTTTCAATGTGTATCGATTCGAACGTAACTTTCCCCCATAAATCAGAGGAAAGTCTTGCACGCCGATACGTGGATATCGACTGCACCCGGTTCCAACCGCCTCGAAATCGATTCTCACCAATGTATTGAAGAGCGCACGAAGTTCCGCGATTCTCGTATGCCTTGTGGATTTTCGATTTACGCAACTCATGGTAATCGAGATTCCGTTACCGGTAAATACATCGCCATAAGCTATTTTCATTTTTTAATGCAAAGTCCGTCAATGTAGTTTGAAGTGTTGACATTTTCAATATGTAGCATTAAAAATCGTTCTGTCATTGTAATTTATGATTAATGGATACTTTTAATTTTTATTATTACTGTTACTTTGCATTTCATTATTTCTAGTAATTTTTTTTTATTTATATTGAACAGATTAAATTTTTTTCGGAACAATCTAGGTTCTAATTTTTTCATTGACTGATGAATAGAGGGGTAATTATTCTATGAATAGTCGATAATTTTCTTATTATGAAACTCTAAGAATAATCTAATAATTTAGTATCTTGACTCGAGGTTTCGAATAGTCTCTACTTATGGAATAAAATTAACAGAATCGATTGGAATTTCGCACAAACATAGATAAAGAATATTTGCTAACAATCAAGTTGAGATATCTTTAAATACTTATATCGCAGATAAAATAAAAATACATTTTAAAATTAGAATTCAAAATTATAAATAATGAATAATTGATGAAAAATAAATACGTATAAGTTAAAAATTAAATGATTTATAGTAGTCGAATAAATCATGAATGTAATTTCAGTAAGTATCTTGAAATGATTGCACGTTTGTATTATTTAAAGAAATTACCTTAAAATCATCGTTAAATTTTTAAAATACTAATTTGATTATTATTAATTTTTAAAAATTAGTGATCTGGAAAATCTGTACATAATTATCATTGTTAAATATATTTCGTTTTGCTTTTTCAATTAAATATTATCTAAAAATATAATTTTTAATTTAATCTTTATAACAAATAATTTTTAATTTGATTAAAAAAACATTAAATATAAAGGTTAATATAAATTAAATATAAAGGTAATGAATATAAAGCAAAGATCCAATCAAATTTTTTTATTGATTCTCGCAAAATTAATAGAATACGTATTTTAAAAAATTATTTTATTTGCATGATTTTATTCTGAAAAATAAAAAAACAGAGTAATATAGGATACTTAACGCGTATTATTTTCTTTAAAATGTGAAAAATAAAAATTTGATTATATAAAACAATTTTATCATATGTTAATCTTTCATTGTAGATATTATTCATAATTTAATATGAATCCATATAATGTATAAAATCTATGAATGTATTTTACAACAGAAATTTGAAACAACAAGCTTCCTTATAGTTGTTATTTTTTTTAACTATGACAATATTATAGGTTATATATTCAATCTAAGAACTTAACCGTGTTTTAAAGATAAAAAAGAGAAAAGAAATTAATTTAAGTCTATCAATCGCATCATTTATAAAACGAAAGCGAATCATTTATTTTTAAATAGATCAAAGTATCCACCTAGAAACTTCAGACAAAATAATGTATTATAGTCTAATGCAAAAATCTTTAATGTTTCTAATACTTTTATCTTTTATTATTATTATTGCTATATGAATAATATGTTTCAAGTTTAAATAGTGCGATTAATTAAATATATATTTTTTATGCATCTAGTAATATTAGAAATTTATTTAAATGATATATTTATTAATAAAAGACATAGTTTTACTATGTATAGTCAAATAAAATAGATGAAATAAAGGAATATTGCATAGATAATAATATGAATAAATGCCTAAAAATAAAATATGATTCAACTTATTCAAGATATAATTATAAAACTTTTTTTATATTATTATATCTTAGTAGAACATACAGTAGAAAGATAGTAAGTTAGCTCGATTTATAAAGTTTTATAAGCATTTGAAAGTACATTATAATTTTTAATTAATCGTGAAAATAACCATAAAAAATTATAATAAATTTTCGGATATGTAAACATTTCGTTTGTTACTAAAAAAAGATAATAAACATAAAGAAATGAATTCATATAGTAAATAAATGAAAAGTTAATACGTAAAAGAAATATATTATAGAATTTACGTTATGAGAAAAAGAAATAAGTAGAAAGTATTTTCATTATATTTGGTGGTACTTAGTTCGCGGAAACAAAGCAAGGAGAAGCATCATTGACGAAAATTCGCTCTTTTTAAATTGGGAATCATACCTACAGATACTTACCGAAAAACAGAGAATAAGAGGCGCATGGCTGTCACATCTTGGGATTGTAAGCGATGTGGCCATTGAACGCGACCGCGAAATAAAAAGTAGCCCTCGTTTGGCCTACAAATATGTGTGCGCGACTCTGTTTCTGGGTCAAGATTCAAGTTCTTTGGTAATGCGCTCATTTCGGAGGTATAAGCGTGCGCATTTTTACCCGAGTTGAAATCACGAGAGTCGCCTTCCAGCCTCGAGCCTGGCCCGAAAAATGGACCAAGACCGAGAAATGAATCTTTTTGTTGGAGAGTCGGGAGGATCCGGTGACGCGAGCTCGACTTTCGCTCTTGACGCACCGATCGACGAGAATCTTACGACCCTTACCTTCTTCTTCGCAAAGGGACCATGAGTTTCGTACATTCGCGCTTGTCGTGTCAAATATCTTTCTGACATCGAGAATCACTAAGTAGAGCAAATACAAAGAATACGCAGCTCCGAATGAAACGATGGACAAGGAATGGACGTAAAGACTTTTACTCTTGAGTAAGGATGAAAAGAAAGTGTTTCGCAGTAAAAGCTTAAGATTTAAAATTTTTAAATTTTAGTCAAACACCAATTCGAAATGGAAGTTAAACAATAACAACCAATTAACTATGAAATTATTCTTTCATTAATATTGCAAAGTGAGTGGAACTATCAAAACATCTAAAATATTCTGTTTTTTATTTGATATAATATTTTTTAAATTTCTTTTTTAAGCTTACTATATTTATATTTTTATACAGTCTACCTTAATATTAAAAATTTACTTATTTTTCCACTTGTTAATATATTCAATTATATTTCGTTGAAAAACTATAGTTTAATTAGGTTTTTAATCTAGAAAAATGCAGAAAAGCTCAACATTGGTAGATAAGAATAAAGTTTTAAAATTTTTATATACATTTATTTCTTTAAATTTGATTAATAATTTTTAAAATGATTATAAAATATTACATATATAAAAATTAATATTTTTTAAGTATTTATATATAAAAATCCTTTAAATCAAATATACAATTTAAAGTAATTATAGGTTTTCTGCATTCTAGTATTTGAATTAAATTTTATTTTTAACGTATATTTTTTAAATGATATAATGTTCAAGTAAAATATGTCAAAAATTAAAATTAATCTTCGTTCAATATATTTTTTATGTATTCAAAACTTAATTTAATACTTTAAATAGAAAAGAATTTGCCTATAGAACTAATCGACTTTTGTATACGAAACAACCTTGTCTATAAAGTTTTTGAAAACTTCAAACTTTAGCTATAAAAAATGAGAGATTGAATTTCGCTCAATATCATAGACACGTACTTTGAACTTTGAACAATAATCATAATGTGATTCACCAATAATGTGGACTTACAGAAAGTTTGTTTTTCAATGATTTAAAAGCTTCTACGAGTATTTATAATTAAATAAATATTCAATAAAATTAAGCTGTATATCTATATAGTGCAATCGAATTGTCTTATATTTAGTGTACTAACTTTACGCATACTTTTACAAGCATTTTATCTTTACAAATTGATCAGTTCTATTGTCTTAAAACGTAAAAATATACAATGCCTTGCATATTATACTTGTTTATCGACTAGATTTATGAATTAATATAAGGTGAAAATTGTAATCTAACGTATTTAACGACTAATCACCGAAAAAAAAATATTATATGATAATAGTAGGCAATTATTGTATCTACTTTATAAATATTAGTCCATTAAATCTTAAAATTTTACTAACATACAATTTCAACGAATGATTAAATTCAATTGAATTTAAGTTTATTTTATAAATAATAGCCAAATAAGTTAACTATTTAGAAAATATTTGAAAGAGAAAATAAAATTGTATTTTTTGACTTGCAGTTAAAAACTGATGTAAATTTGACATTATTAAATAATTAACTTTATTTAAATACTGCGATTAAAATTTGGATTTTAAAGGTATACATCGAAATATAGAATCGAGAACCAAGTGAGATGCAATGATTTAGCATGAAAGCAATTACCTATTCTATGCATTTTCGATCACTTGAAAAGGTATAAATGCAAATACAAAAGTCAAGAAAGATAGGTATCGATCCCGATTACTTGGAATAATATGAATAGATGACCTCATGAGAAGGCATCAGTACATGATACGTGGCAATCCGATAAGACAAACCTACTAGTTTTAACACAAAATTATTCCCACTACGAATACGGAGAAAGCGAAGATGTCCTTCTTTGTCCTCAGGTATATTTGACTTTATAAGCGTACGATATTCAAGCAGAATATAATGCGAGTTCACTACGATGAAAGATAGACATCGAGTGACGGATCATTTATTTTTTTCGTCTAGCTCTTGCTGTATACCGAGTTAAGATAAAAGGGAGTGGGACTTAAAGTATAGCGTTTGGGCATTTAAATAGAAAGTATGTCAGTAAGCTAAATGTGCATGCTTCATTCGACATAAAGCGCCTGACATTATAATTTACAAGGAGCTATGAGATCGATGAATAATTCTTAAATTTTTAGTAGTAAGATTCTGATTGCATAATATAATGCATAATTGCTTTTCAAAATTTTTTTACGGTTTGACTTTAAACTATTAGATTATTATTAATCTTTATAGTTATTTCATGTTCAGTCTAAAACTTGAAGATAATAAAATTCCATTTCATTTTTACTATTTATAGAAAGTATTACAAAATTTAAAAGTATCTTAATATTAAAACATATATAAGTTATTGCTATTAATTAAAAACTTTAAATTAAAAAAATTGGATTCCTAACTATTTTTTTAAAATAAAAAAAAATCTAATGCTTCTCATTATATCAACTAACATATTATGATAATAAATGAATTTAGGAACACGATATTACATTCTGCTACATTATATCGATAAAATATTTAGAATTTATTTACGTAATAAATTTATTAATAAAAATAATATAATAATATTATTATTATGACGATTAATACAAGATTTAAGTATTAAATACACGAGGTAAAAATACTCTAAATTCAAAAGTATTAACTTTCAATTATTAAATTTTTACATGAATATGTATTTATTTTATTCTTACAATATTATTTCAAGTTTCGATACTTTTCTTTGAAGTTTTAGATTTTTCTATTTAAAAAATGAAAATTGAATTGTTTCATCTTTATCGCATTTTAAAATAAAAATAGAATAAAACTTATTTTCATTTTGTTTATCAATTATATGCTTATTTTTTATCAATTATAGAATCTAATAAAGTGCACTAATTATTGGAGTCTTCAATATGTAATGATACTGAATTTAACCAATTTAATTTTAGAAGATTGCATCGTTAATCCTCAAGCAAACTTTTTGTGTAAAGTAAAATCATATTCTCATAACTTTGTGTATCGATAAATAAAATATATTTTTTATCTTTTGTGTAAAGTAAACTTTATTAGTGTAAATAATGAAGATTACGTGGTATTTTTATAAATGTAATTATCTCTAGCAAAAAATTATTAATTGACATGAAGAAAGTATTATAAAGAAAGTGATAGTTTGTTTACGTTTTAAGTAATCTAAAAGGAAAATCAACCTCTTTTTACTAAATTTATCCACTTCCTATTTTTTGGATAAAATCCATTATTTGTATCAAATAAATCAATTTTCACAGAAACAACAAAAACGTTTACAAGTCTATCAAAATTTTAGAGTACGATTTGTATTAACAGTGTGGAATTTCGATTGACTCATAGAAATTCATGACGTCGAGTGAAACAACTTATTCTTTTCTTCCCTCTTTCCGTATCTCGCGTACGAAAATTAGCCATTAGATATGTTATATATTCTCGCACAGAAGTAGACTATTTTCCGCGTACAGTGTCTCGAAATAGAAATGCGTGGAGCTTCAATATTAATAAAAAATAACCGAGTCACGACATACGTAATAACTGCTACATTTTCTCTAGGAAAAAATGCATCATACCATTGTATATGTCTCTAATTGCCGCCTTGCCACGCCCGATGAAATCAAATGCCACGAGCACGAGTTCCGAGTTTCACGAGTCGAGTTGATGAATCCATGTCAACACGCACATTGTATTCACACATAAAAGATGAAAATGACCCAGTTTGCTATGTTATACATGCAAGATACAAGAAAATACAAGCTCGAATATTTAGCCGTAATTATTTAAATTTATTTAGTAATGGTTTTTTGTATTTTTAATACATACGATGATCAATTGATATTACTTGGATATGAAGTTTTTTTACTGTGACTCAATGCAATAAATTATGAAGAGTCTTCCATTGATTTTCTTATTAATGTTAACGGTTTTCTTATCAAACTTTTCGCAATATTTTATCATGCAATTTATTTTAAAATATTTTGAAATAGTTTTAAGAAAACTATTTTTTTCTTTAATTTTTGCAGAAAAAAAATTTTTTTTATGTTGCTGAATATAATTTTTTAAAAAATAAATATATTATTTATTATAAATTAAATTATTTAAGTCATAATACATATATTTATAATAAAATTTATTTAAACTACCTTATGTTAAGCGGCAGAAAATATGTTGAAAAATTAGGGAATAAAGTAACTATAAACGATATGTATTTGTATAGTAACTTACAGTAGATTCATAAATTTAATTTGAATGAACAAAGTATCGTAAGTAAGAATTAATTTCCAAATAATTAAGAGCATTAGATATAAAATTATTAAATATTTAAGGTGGGCAAACTGTAAGTCGACAAGTTGGAGTCATGTGGAGACAAAACCCATTTAATCGAAGACCGGAAAGAAAGCTTAATAAAAATGGTTTCGTATAGTAGCAAGTGGGAAGAAAAACTTTCTTTGCCACTCGAGTTGCGCCTGTGATTCGTGGAGCGAGGACTGCGCGATCTAGCCCTTGTCTATATCTGCATCCGAATGTTCTTAGCATAAGACGGTGACGCGACGAAGAGAGGAATGCCTGAGACGAGAAAAGCTCGCGGCGAGACCCAGTTTCGAGATTGGTGAACGAGTATTCGCGAGGAGAATGCTAGGCTCAGTGTTCTGGACGTGCGCTCTTTTTACAGCTCGCATTTTCAATTCCAAATGATCCACTGTGTCTTAGAGTTTTCTCCGCTTATAACCAGGTTTTTATCTACGGAAATATTTGTGCCTGTCAACCACTCTATTTTACCTCCGATTTTCCTCCCTCGAGTTATATTTTTAAAACTGCTTTGCTTTCTTTTTTAATTTTAAGCATTATAAAATAATAATTATTATTCACGATCGTTCATTCTCTATTAAACATTCAAAACTGTAAAAAGATTCTTGTACACATTTTTTTATACATTTCTTTTATAAATTTATATTACTATGTAAAATAACTTACAAATAATAAATTATAAATTTATAATTTTTTCGGAATTCTTCTGAATTAGATATACTTTAAAATTTTCAATAAAAAATTTAAATAATTTCATCATTTTAAAATACTATTTTTTGTATTTTATTAATAATTAACTTAATCAAAATCCAAATTTTTAAAATAAAAAATTGATCAAATCAAAAGTAGATGTACATTATACGTTAGATAAGCCTGTTTTTGATATAAAATATATTAAATTTCTTACATTTTCCGGCATTGTTTTTGATGATTAAAAAAAGGAACAATCGACCATATTAAATTTTTTCATATTCAATAAAGTTTGACTGAGCTTCGTTCATCGTACGTAGTTAAAGTAGAAGCAAATCCTTTCCTTAATTATATTAAAGAATATTCTCATAATGTGTGGCAGAGTACAATGAATAGTATAAAAAATTTTTTTGTTGCGCACGATGCTCTCAGAGATAAGAGTATGAAATATTAAGTGCAATGAATAATTACGATTCAATAAGTACTCGAGAAGCTCCAGGACTTCCGACAGAATATTACGAGGTTGTAATCCTCGGAATGGGCAGACTTCGTTAAAGAGGAGATGAGGATGAATTATCACTAATGACTGTTTTATTTTGATACGCTTTCGCTGAATGGTCCCAGGAAATTTCGCGACCCATCGAGGACTGATCCGATGTTGATGAACTGTTGATACACTAAGGCCAAAGAACTCTATATAAATGTCATTATCACGCATAACGGCTCACGAAATTAAAATCGATGAATTGCAACATTGAGAACCTCGCTCAAAAACGTTGTCGAAAGTATTGACTGTTCTATAATAGTTCCTGTAGAAATATAAAACTAATCACTGATATCTAAATTTTTTTATTGACTTATAGACAATTAAGTATAATAATTTTTTTTAATGCCTTCTTTGTATACATTTAAACGTGTTCATGGATCGATAATATTAAAAATATATAATATAATCGTTATATTAATTCTAATAATTAAAATATTTTGAATGTTTTTACATATTTTAATAATACTTATTTACACATATTTCGATAATATAAACAATGACAGCATTACTGTATAGAATAATAAATGAATTTATATGTAATGTATTTATTACGTAACTTTCTATATTATTATCTTGATGTTTGAAATTTAATAATGCATTATAAGATTCTATTTTATATGTTGTAAAAATTAAGGAATAAAAGCTTAGAAAGATATTTTAGATAATCGCCTTGAAATTACAAAATAGAATTAATTTCAATAAGATAAAATGTTTGTATTTTTAAAACTATTTATATTATATTTTCTTTTCTTGATTTATATATTTAAATATTTTTTATCATACTGTAAATTATGCATATTTGGTAATACCGAGATCAAGTATAAAAATTTTTCTGTAAACAAAAATATATCAACTTCCTTATTTTCCTTATTAATTTTATTTTTATATCATATTTAATCAATCGTTTAATCTAACTGTTTTAAGTTTTTAAGACATCTGGTAATAAAATTATGGTGTAAGAATAATATAGGTAATACCGCTTTGTTTTAAGCACACTTGGAATTATAATTAGAGAGTATTAAAACTATTTTAAAGCAAAATATTTTTATTTTGTTAAGTTAAAAATATCTTTTGAACTTTGTAAGATACTTTATGGAAAATTTCTTATTAAATTATAAAATATGAACACGGATAAAATTTACATGATAAAATTTACATGAATTTTTTTCTTTCATAATAATGATACACTTTAAAAATGTTTGTATCATTATATTCGATATCTAAAAATAAGAGAAAATAAATTTGTTGCATCGAAGTATCGATCCATCTTTCTTTAAGGGATAATTTAACATTTACTGTGAAATGCGTAAAAATGGTATTGAATAATTTATTTATTATATTTCTTTTTGAAAAACATCAATTGCGATAGCGCGAAAAAATAAGTAGCATGCCCTAAGACATATCGTAGGCTAGTTTTGCTGAGCGGAAAGACCAGAGATAGAAAGTACTTCACTGTGGCCTATTTTATCCAGTGACACTTCCTCTCCTACTCTCGCTCTCTGTGCCGATGCCTCCTTTGTTTTCCTCCGAGTAACCGAGTAGCCCGGGATGCGCGTTTGCAGACCGATGTCAAAGACTCGCACAAGAGCCGAACGAGAGTGAAACGGCTCGAAAGGCTTTCGTACGTCGTTGCCAAAAGAATGAAACGGTGAGCTCCAGACGTCTGATCGGATGCTTCTTTAGCGCTTGCGCCCAATAGCTTTGTTTCGTGAATTTTCGAAGTCTCAAAAAAAACTGATGCTCGTTCTGGTTTTTCTTAAAAATACACGAGTGCAAGTGCTGGAGATAACTACAATTGAACCACGCTTTCAGTGACTACTCTTGGTATTTTTTTTAGATTATAATTATAAATATCAAGTTAGTTAAGATTACGTACTTGTTAAAGATATTCAAGTTTTCTATATCACTTATTTTATCGTGTTTTTATAATGTCTTGGCAACGCACTCATACAGCTTTACAATTTTTTATTAGTTTAAAAATTTTATAGAATGTATACGACTTATGTTAGCATGATAAATTGTTTTCATATACAAATAAGTAAATATTCTTTTTATGTAAGTTTTCAAAAATGATTGGAACATTTCAAGAATTATTAAATCTTAATAAAATAATTCAATAATCGATGATATTTGATCGATTATAATCAGGCACTTATATACATGCAAGAAATCGCAATTATACGTATGAACAAATAAGATAAATAAGTGACTTTCAAAATTTTGAAAAATCAAAAATCCGTGCAAAAATTAACCTATTAAAATTTTGATATATCTTAACAAATTATATATTCGTCACACCCAGTCAATTAAGCGAAATGGAATATTTTTTAGCCAACAATAGAAAAGAAGCTATCGCATTTACTTATAATGAAGCCAATAAAATATACGGGTAAAAATAGCAAAAGAAAGAGATCGTTAAATCGTAGTGTTGCCACAGCATCGAAAACAAAAGCGTTAACGATCCGCGTCCTTCCGTTCTCCGGTACTTGGATCTTTTAAAAGATCTTTTCAAAGAGTGCCTTTTCTCAAAGTTCATCGAACCCGCGGCGTCATTCTATACGCGCTTACTCTCTCTCTCTCTCTCTCTCTCTCTCTCTCTCTCTCTCTCTCTCTCTCTCTCTCTCTCTCTCTCTCTCTCTCTCTCTCTCTCTCTCTCTCTCTCTCTCTCTCTCTCTCTCTCTCTCTCTCTCTCTCTCTCTCTCTCATATATATATATATATATATATATATATGTACACTTCAAAACAATAGGGAAAGTTTGTCGGAAGAGCCACGGTGCAAGACTGCTAATCTATGGTTAGCGGGCCTTGAGCCTTGCCAGCAGCGGGCCCTAAGGTGAGCTACGGGAGGAGAGGGGCCTTTTACCGAGCGCACACATATACAGAGTACAACGATGAATCTTGCCTTAATTGGCGAAACGAAGCAGGACCTACGAAAGAGCCGGTCCGTGGAATTCGGCTGTGGAAGGTCAAGGGCTCGATCTCTGTTTGGCTTTCACCCGAACTCCAGACCCCCGTACATTCGCCTTACGGATGCTGCGTACTTGCGGGATCTTTTTGTCTCTCTGCTGGAAAATCCGCGTCGATTTGACTGGTTTCGCGTTTTATCTAATGGCACTTCAGAGGAATTTTATGGACGAACAATTTGGTGATACTTCGATATATTAATAATTGCTTACGAATGTAGAATTAGTTATTCTCAAGTTACATTTAATAATGTTTTAATTCATGAAACTTCTTTCTATTTCAAAATAATCTTATAAATCGTTCAAAACTTTTTTCTTTTTCATTTCGATTATTAGTACTATAAACAACTCTTAAAAGTGTTTGGTATTATTCCATATTTCATTTATTATTTTAAAAAAATTTATGAATTAAAGGTTGTAAACTAAAAGTTATTATTGCATTTTATTTATAATGGTTTAAAGGAAATAAACTATGATTATATTGGAAGAAAATGATATTGACCTTGAATGGTATATTTTTCTATATTCAACAGGTATTTACATAATTTTGAACGCGGTATCGGTATCGATAAATTAAATATTTAATTATTATTTCTAAACATATATTTAATAATTCAAAATCATAAAGCCATATCAACAATTTTGCTTAGGTGCAGTTACATCTTTTTTATTTTTTAAACCTACTATAATAGGTTTCTTGATGAGTTAATCATTAGCTTCTTCATTTACTTGCTAATGAGTTAACTTTCTTCCTGCATAAGATACTTTCATTTATGAACTATGTTTTTTATGAGCAGAAAGCGCTTGTGATATTTTATTGAAATATTTAGTATGTTAAATTAATTTTATACTATTTTGAAATATTTCTGAATTAAGAATTCAAATTATTGTACTTTTTTCACAATACGGACATATATTTCGTCAATTATATAGCAAACATTAAAATATTTTATATTTATTTCTATATCATATAAAAAATTATTTTATTTTATTTCACTTTAATAAACTTATATAATTGATTAAATTTCTAAATTTGAATATAAATAAATACTTGCTTATACGTATTCAGAATAAAATTTATTAAATTATATATGCGCATTTAAATACAAGGTTATGAATATTATATAATGAAGCAATAAAAAGACTATTTAAAATACGTAAATTCCTTTAAATAGAAAATCGATGGCTGATAATATTTACAGATAAACTTCTTTAATAAATTATATAAATAATGTTATAAATAATATTTTTTTACACGGTGAGTTAATTATAATTATTTATATATGTAAATGCTTTCGATTATTATAGTCTAACCTATTTTATACTTCATAAACATATAGCAGTTAACATTATAATGTAAATCTTTATAATTTGTACGTATTTATATTATATAACGAATTGTAAAAGCAATAAAAACTTTAGAGTTAATTTCGTCTAAAATTCGTTAATAACTTGTAATAAGTGTAAATATATTCTTTAATTACGTTTAAATATATTTCCAACATTTTAATTATTTATTTATGAGCAAATATTATGCAATTGAGTTATATCATTTAACACACACACACACACAATACACATTAGAGTAATAATAGTTATAAATTATTTTTTTCAAAAATGATAAAAGCCTTATATTCTAATTAGAGAAATTAATAATATATATTTAATGATATTACATAAATTGATATTTTTCTCATTCATTTCAAACTATCGTTATAATCCTAATTTTTTTTAAATAATAAATAAGTCGGTAATTCATAAAATTCTTGATATGTAATAGATATAAAAAACATTATACCTTAGAAAAATAATTTATCTTTTTTATTTAAGAATATTAATGTAATTATCGCTTATAAAATGGTTAACTAAACACTTATGCATTCTTACATTTCATTCACTAACATTGATCGGAACAACCCAAATAAATAGAAACATAAAAACAGTAAACTTATAACAAATAATTATATTTCTAAGCGTAGTACATGAAAGTAAGCGAGAGAAAATAATCGAGCGCGGTACAGAAGGCAGCAAAGGTATTTGAAATTAATGCACACAATTACAGCGTTGCGATGAATATATGGATAATGCACGAAAGTCATTCCCCGGGAAATCAATTGCGTAAATGTAGGAAGCGTCAATACATTCACCTTTTGTAGAACCTTGTCGTACCAGTGGTTCTCGATCTTGCCCGCACCTTCAATTTATGCTCTTCATGGTTTTGTGAATTGCTCATTGCATACACAGTATTAAAATATATCTAATTTCTTGCAAATGAATTCGATACGCTATGCGTATACTTGACTTCATTGAAACTGTATTTTGGAAAGTTTTAGTTGAGTATATCATTTGACATAATTAATTACTTTAATAAAATTCACACTGTAAATAAATAAATAAATAAGTTAACGTAAATATATAAAAGAATGTATGTAACATCAAGGTTTTTGCTTACGCCATAAATAATTATGTAATACGGTCGGTATACCCAATTGGCCTTAGTTGTGAGTACTTCAAGGGAATGAAGTGGCAACTTGACGTTAATCATGCAAATAATTCGTCTTTCGTTGTAAAAGAAAACCGAAAAATGCTAATTTGAAATATTATTTATTGTAATAAATAAGCTAAAATAAATATATATATATATATATATATATATATTTAAGTCAGTTATTTTAGAATTAATATTTGAACTGAAATTAATGTTAATAAGATTTCAACATTTTTTTTGACAACGAATGATTATATACTCAATTTCGAGTCCTTGCGATGCTTTTCAATGACTTACTGTGGAAATTAAATCACAGCGAAGAGCTAGCGGTTCGATTTTAAAAATTTTAAAAATTAACGCTCATCAACGACCACATGACGTAAAAATAATATTGGTTACGGTGTTCGGTAAATATAATTTCGACAAGTCCCAATATCCCTACAGAAATTACAACAATTGTATACCGGGACCATCTATTTTTAGCATCATTACTATTAAAATTTCGTTTTCTTGCTCGAGATATTTTTAAATAGTAGATATATAAGAATACTAATCAATTCTGTAAATCATATTTCAGTTTAAATACGAATTCATTCATTCATTAAAAATATTTTAGTCTGAGAATTTACTTTAAACATTGTACATCATATATTTTATTCAAAAAATTTTTAATCAAGCAATATCTAAATATTAAATGTATCCAGTAGATGATACATTATCATTTAACTTTGTAAAAATTATACATTAATGTATTTTATTATGTGTCATAATGAATTCATAACGAGACTTAATGACGAAAATATCATAAAGAAAAAATATGAAATAATATTTATAGATTCTTTTTTTATACCATATCTAACATTAAATTATATTTGTTTTAATTAATTTTACAATGAATAGATAAAGTAAATTAATAATTACTTTAGTAAATTGATAATTTATAAACTATGATAGTAATAAACTAGCGTACTTTCGTTTTATTATGAAAGTGCATTAATTTAATTTAAATTGCAGAAGATAATCGATAATTCAAAATTTAATAAAGAATTCTTAAGTTTTTATATTGAATTTTATATTATTCGAAAAGTAATGTATTTTTCATTTAATTCAAAAAGCGCATTAATGGGACCTTACTGTGTTTTTATATTGTTGTGAATTAAAATTGATCGAATTGCAATGTAACCGAAATCGATCATTTATAAAGTTAATTATACTTTGAAAACTTATTTGACAATACAGATAAATTAAAAATCCATTCAGTTAAAATTAGTTTTATAAGAGGTCCTATTATTTTATTAATCATTTCTTTATCTTCAAGAAAAAATAAATGTTGATAAATTATTTCTGCTCTATTAACTCAATAGTTCAATTATTCACAACATATTTTTTTTTAATATAAAAGTTCTGAAAGAAATATCAAGGATCTAAGTTTATAGTTTTTAATAAAATATTTTAAAATTATTATATAGTAAGATTGAGAATGAAAATTTTCGATCGCTTTCTCTTAAATAAAAAGTTTTCAACGATATCTCGAATATAAAAACAAAATAGATACGATATTAAAATCTTACATTATTAGTTTGAAAATAGTAAAATATTTATATTATGTTTCGAATAATCCGTGTCATAAATTTCAAATTTGCAATATTTATTTGAGAGCTTCGTTTCCATTGATACAACAGTAAGAACTAATCATCGCACTCCACGTAAGTCGAGCGTGAAACAGCTCCACTTCCGGTATGGTTTTCACTTTCTTTCACGGAAACGGAGAATCAAGGAACCGACTAAAAACGGAAAAACAGTCGACAATTATTAGAGATCATTAAGCAGTTATCGGTGTGATACGATTGACCGGAAACTATTATCGATTATACGTACCGGATTAACGCCAAGGTATGTAATGTATAACCGGTACGACTCGTAACGCGACCAAAAATAAAGTAAATCTCCCCGTGTTTTCTCTTCCTTGAAAAGTGACTCACTCGTATGGAAATGGGTATACAAACAGGCTTTGATGAATCTGGTTAGTCGTTACGTTTTCCACAAAATTTTTTACACCTATCGTATTGTTTAGCAACGCACGAGACGGGCTTCCTGTTTTATCGGCTTTAGTACGTCACGATTACGTAATCATCTATATCAATGGTGCGCTCGGTTAGCAATTAATGGTGGCGGGGGAAGAAAAACGACTTTTAACAAATCGTTGTATAAGCAATGTCGATAATAACTAAGCTACGTTCGTATTATGTCAAAACTTTCTTAATTACTGTATAATTATTTTCATCGCTTCGATAAATTATGTGAAATGTTATGGGTATCTAAATATTAAAGCGAGCATTCATTCGATTAATTCAAAGGTAGTTGATTTAAGAAAAAAGGTTTCGGTATTGTATAAACGAGTTTAGTTTATTAGCTTAGACGCAAGATTTTCAGTCTTACATTTAAGCAAAAGAGAATATTAGTCAGCTCTGGAAACCGAGAATCGCTTATTAAAGGCATGCATTCGATAATTCAACGTCTGGACTCGCTAGTGTTACGCAAAGTCTTAAGAAATCTAAAGGACGGTTATTCCCTCGAATGGGTTAGAATCTCGGATCGGCGTCGAAACACGAATCGGCATCGCCGAACTCGAGCGAGTTGCGACTCAGCGCCCACGCCACTGCGCTATCCGGTGTACCTCCGGGGGTCGGTCGTTAAGCGCAGCGAGGGGAATAGCCTCTCGAGGGGTGGCGAGCGTGACGTCACCTTCTCCCCTTCGAGATGCTGCGCAGGCGCCTCGCAGTCGGAGGCGCGCCGAGCGTAGCTTCGGGGTGAACGACCGACCTAGACTCACGAGCGAGGGGTGTGCATTCGCGGCAACGGCACCGTACTTTCGACGACCCCCGTTGCATCCCCGCGTACGTGCCGTTTCGACGCTCGACGTACGCAGGGTGAATTGAAGCGATGCAATGAAAAATCAGCGCTTTCCTCGCTTAATCATTGGATTCCATTTTTACGTCCGCTTCGACTCGGAGTAATCGAGCACGATCGTTGACGCTTCGGTGGTTGTTCGTGTGCACGTTCATCAACCGTCGTTTATCGTTTGCCGCGTTGAACAAAGGCGGATGACCCAGAGTATCATGTTCGCGGTCGATGCGCGGCTAAGTGTGTGATTTTCGTAAGGGCCTTATGGTTGATTGCTCGCCAAGTCTTAATTTTCCAGAATAACAAGAATCATTTTATCGATCGTAAAATACATATATCGTACTCACTCGAGCAACGCATTATGATTTAGAGCAAACAAATTTGCAAAAATTCGATTCTAAAAACGTTGACGCAACATTGAGATGCGCGAAGAATTAAATAAAGTTAATAAATAAAGCTAGGCTCCAACGAATGCTACGTAATTTTTTACGCGTCTCGCGCCCTTAAGTCTACGTCACCTCATTCACAATCCTCTGTAAGCATATCTAAAAATATCGCAGAGTAAAAAAAGAGGACGAAAAAAGGAAAGGATTCTTAAAGCTTAGCCGTAAACATTAATGTGCCAACAAACGCACGGGGGGTTCGACGCAACACATCGCTCAAACGAATGTACTAAGCGCTCGCATCTCTCCCCCTCACCAGCTACACCAAGCACCACGTGGTTGGTATTGATCTTGTTCGGTGCCGCACCGCAAAGAAAGCGCACACCTACCAAACAATGAGAGCGCGAGCGAGAGAATGTGTGTACGTGCGCGCGCGGCTGGGTGTGAATGTGTGTGAGTGAGCAAGACAGACAGGCAGACAGGCAGACAGATAGACAGACAGAGAGAGAGAGAGAGAGGACGCCGGTGCGCTCGCCCGCGGCGGCTTGAGGGTTGCAACGTACATCTCTCTCTCTCTCTCGGAGCTGAGGGTAGCAGCCTAGTGCCCCTGCCGACGGTCGTTCACCTCGACCGCACACGCACACACGTATCTCAGTGGCGTAGGAGAAGCACTTTATTCGTAGTGTCGTGGCTTCGATCCTCGGATTCCCTCGTCGGAGTCGAGGAAACTCTCGGCCAATCTCGGAACTGTACTTGACCCCGAGGATCCTCGCGCCCCTCCACTGCTCATTGTTCCACGTTTGCGTGCGCCTGTGCGTGAGATCGCGACCCTGCGAGGAAACGCAGAACGATGGAGGGAGAGAAGATCGAGTTGAAACAAGGAAGAAGAGACACTGCAACGATGATTTTTGGCCTAGCTTGAGTTGACCCTGTCTTTTATTCAATTCTTTCTAGTGCACTGCTCCGGGACAGTTTATGTCTATCCGATGAGATACGCGTTCTTTGTTAATATTTTTTCGGTCTGTCGATGACAGAAAAAGAAAAGAGAGATAGAGAGCAGAGAAAGCAAAGAGAGCAAGAAAGATGATTCATCGAGTACGGAGAGAATAGAATTTCTGGTCTTATTTTTTTTATGTCTGAGGCTTAGTTAAGAAATTTTATTTGTAAGCTACATACGTGAGAGGAAAATAATATCGGATTGAGACTGCTTATATTTACAGAAAAACCTGAGTCTTACTCAGAATTTAGCTTATTTTCATTTTTTAATTAAATTTTTTTTTCTCGCTAGTTTAGTTTTTTCTCATATTATTTTTTTTTTTATAAATTCAGTTTATTAAATAAATATTAGCGATTTTTATTTTTAATCATGTCGATATGTCGACATCTATATTTTATTTATAATTTTTAATATTTACTTTTTGTATTCTTGACACAGAAAAATCACATTCATCATAAAATTATTGTATTTATATCGTAATTATACAATTTCTACAATATTTTTCAATATACGTTATACAAAAAAAAATTATTTATAAATGGAAAAGATAATGGATAATATTATCATTTATTTTTATAACAATAGTAAATCTTAAAACTTTATATTATTTACTGCATCAAAAATTTCATTCATCCTAAAATAACTTATTCCTTGTTTCGCAACCATATTTTCTTTATTGATATCCCAAACTTTCATCTGTTTTCATGAAATAAAGAATAGAGTATAATTTGAACCTCCATGTAATGGAAGATTATTTCACAATGGAAACAAGATCAGTTTATCGATATTAATTACGCATTTCTATGTCTAATTACTCACGATAATGGACATGGCAAATGATCAAATCAGAGTACATACTATTCGCATCTACGTCCTTGTGACAGCTTACCTGAAAATAAAATAAAGTCACATTAAAACACGTAATTTTATTTGAATATTCATTGTTTTTTAATTAAACTTTAATTACAATAAATCAATTACTATAGCCTATACTAATTATTTTATATAAAAATATATTTCTTTATATTAAACAATTAAAAATTTACTTTTAATAAGTTTTAGAATATTTCAGTGGTAGAGAACACCTTTATTTTTGTGATAAAAAATAATTTAAAAGATTTCAAGAAAAAAATAAATAAAACTAATAGATTTTTTGCTTTTTAATCTAATTTCTAACTACAGTTTAAAATTATTTGGTTATATTCTTAAAGAATTAAAATCATATTTATATAATAGCATATTATCGATACAAACCTCTTTATCGAAATACATCTTTTTAATATAAAATTAAAAGAGAATGTAACATTTTTGTGAGACATCAATAAAGTCGATGACTAATTTATTTTTTGAATTTGATATCAAATCATAAAATTTTCGTTTTATATATAAAATCACTTTAATAATTAAAAAATTGATCATGAATAAGAATTCTAAGAATTTCTGAACAATATATATATATATATATAGTTGTTTTAATTAAAATGAGCATAGTAATAAATATGAAAAATGTATGGCAAAAATCAATACTAATCTGTTTGAAGTTTTCTAATTTTCTATTCATTATTGCATTTTACTTAAAAAATAATACGTAGAATTTTGAAATTTTTATGATTGGAACTACCATCATAAAATATAAATCTATGAGATTGTATTCATATACAATAAAATAATATAAAAACAGTAATTTGCAACATCTGTAGAGGTTTTAAGAACTTGATGTTTCTCATTATCTCGGTAATATAATAGATCAATTTCTGATTTTAATTATATGTAAATATTATTTATTAAATATATTCAAAATTTATATATCATTCAATAAAATTAAACATTGTATCTGTTATAATACATATAATTAAATAAATAATATATTTAAGCATAATTAAAATAATATTATACATATAATTTGTAATTTATGATAATTATAAGATTTATAATATACTTTAAAGAACAAAAGAAAATAAAATTTTAAAATTTTCTCAAAATAAAATACTTGAAGAAGAAATTTTTTTTCTCAACGATAAAATGTACAAAACTCCGTAGTGAAAATCTTAGCACAAATTTTACTCTTATATTTCTGATTATGCGTGTATATGCGCCTATATGCACTTGCATGAATTCTACATAAAAAATGTTAATCTTGATATAGAAATATTATTAATTATAAGTCAATAAATATTTATCGCGCTGATTCAACGCTAATGGAAATTTACAAACTTTCAAGCGTGAACGAGCACATTCTCGCGTAACAGAGTTGTAATAAGCAAGACATGTGCAATTCTACCGACTAATGTGTCCGATGGTTTGCACTTGCGTTATAAGACTAAAAATAAACGTAATAATGAAAAAAGAATATAAAAGTGAACAGAGTGAGCGCAACTCACCTTCGTTTATGCCCTTGACCTTTGTTACGCTGATTTTTACAATTCAAACAATTTTAATTATTGAAAAATGTGATGATTTTTTGAAAGCAATATTAATGTTATTCTAGGGATATACTAGTTATAATCGAAATGCTTTATTGAATTTTATACAAGTCAAATGGACTTTTCATATAATTAAAGGTGAATCTTGCATTTCTATTAATCTTTAACGTTATTTTATAAACTTTTAACTTAATTTTAGTTAACTTATACAGAAGTCGTGCCAATAATTCCCAAATAAACTAATAATAAACCTTCATTTTTCTGATTAGTACTAAATTATATAGAAAATTGTAACTTTTAACTATTCTAAAGTATACATAAGTTGTTTCATGGAAATTTTATAAAATTATATCTGCTTTATTGTTATTTTAATAAAATATTATATCAAATTTTTAATTAAATTTTAATAATATATGCTTTCGATAACGATTGATTTCTATGTAATATTTTCTTTCAAATTTAATATGGTATCCGAAAATTTTATAAAAAATATAAATACAAAGTATTAAACTAAAACTATACGAGAGAATTAATGTATTAATGTATTATGTAACTAGATACTGCAATGAAAATTTTAAATTTAATATGAAAAACTATAAAATGTATAAAATAAAAAGCTAATACGCAAGTAAACTTAAAAGTAATAACTCAACTATTTAAGTTCTTCTTTTATAATTTACATTATTCAATATATCATTATTTACAATAAATTTTTTATTGAGAAGTGTTGGTAAAACATACGGTAGCATACTCATTGTTCTGAAACCGCTGTGTAATCTGAGTAATGCTTCAATTGCTCGTACGAGGGATGTCCGATATTCGAATTTTCAAAAGTCAAGTAACTTCAATTTTTCGTAGCACCATTCTATTAACGCCATTGCATTGCACAAGCTATTTACAAAAGTGAATGCGCCGATAATACTGCATTCTTTGTTGCAATTCGGCTCATTCTGCGAGCAAATCGAATTTCCGGAAGCTTCGCTTGGAATCTATTCTTCTCAACGAAAAGGTTTCGATTTTCCTTCTTCCTTTTTATTTCATGCAAGGATAGCTCGTAAGGAAAAACTCGAAAAAGCTTTGGGGTCAAAGCGCTGAGCCGACCCCTTGAAAACAATGAGGGTGAGCGGGAAAATCTACACCGTAGGAAGTAAACATACCGGGCTTTGTGTATTGCGACGCGGGAAAAGTGTCACGGGGAGGGTGAACAATGGATTGGTAGTGTATAGGAGAGCTTTCCCCGGACTAGTCAGCATTTATTGACTTTCCGTATGAGTTTTCCGTAATATTTTTTTAGACAATATCATCGGGTACTTGAATGCTTATATTTAATGTAATATTTTGCTTAATTATCATTATGGAAGATTAGTCTATTTTATATAGCAGTAAGTACTATATATTCAAGATATAGAGAAAATTATTTTATAAAAATTTTATCCATAATTCATTTAAATAAATTAACATTTATATGTCAAGTACTGCTATGCGATCGTGTTAATCGATGATACCGACTATTATATGCTTTACAATAATATTTTTATATAAAAAAATATATATTTAAAATTATTAGAAAAGAATTTACAAAATTATTTTTAGAAAAGATTTATCAAAACTATTATGGTAGGCAATTGAAACCTTGTAAATATTTGATAGCATTAATCTACGTATTGCATTCTAACATGTAATAAACTTTTTTTGTATTCTCCAATATAAAATTCATTTAAAAGATAAAGTATTTAACAATAAATATTTTTTATAATAAAAAGAGACTTATAAATCAACTATTAAAATATTAAATTTAGATTTAGCTATTTCAAATACAGTTTAAATTATTATCAAAGAAAATTTTTGTATAAAAAAGATATTTGCTTAGCCTATAATGATAATTTATTAATATTATTAAGTTGAATGATTTTTTTCATATAAAAGTGAAGAAGTACAACTTTTAATCCATCACTTAACGTTTTTTATTGGTGTGTGTACATACCTATATTCTAAGTTAAAGTGCAGATAAAATATCCGACTATGGCCAACATTTGTCACTTTGAAATTATAAAGAAAAATAAAATTAGTTCACAGATTAATAGAAACAAGTAAGCAATATTAAATTAATCGATCTAAAAATAAGGTTTTGTGAAACGACTAAAGTCTGTCCCGTTATTTAACCGTTCGCGTATGTACTATCCAGACACTCTCGGGAAAGTTCTGAAAAGCGTCCCCTGGTCTATCCATGCATCGGTCAATTAGACCACGCCTAGAAGATGAAATTGGTAAGCCGAGAAAACGTGTGTTCCAAGAAACGTAGGATACATGCACCCCATAGGCGCCAGAGGGGGATGCTTCGCTCATTTCTTCCTTTCATTCTTCCCTTTCTCTCTTACACCGCTGTTTTTCCACCGAGTAGCTGCGCAAAGGCACCTGCGCAATTTTCATCCACGTGGCAAGCACGTGGCCCATTCAGATAAAAAATTGAATATGCAAAGACCGTTACATTATATTTAAAATATGCCTCGAAAGAAAAAGTGAGATGAGTATCAAAACCGTGTAAGAATACGTATATATTGTTTCATGCCTGCATAAAGAACATATAATATTATAGGAGTATTACAGATTTCAGTTGGAAATAAAGTAAACGTATTTTGCAGATACCGAAATTATACTGTATGAAACAAGTTCGCTAAATATAAGTTTTTATAGAAAACGTATTATTTTCATGATATTATCCAATTAATTATAATTGCAGATTATATTTCTTTTTAGATTTAATAAATATTGTATTATCAATTATGATAAATATTGTTTAATATACTTTTTATTTAAACGAGTATTAATTATTCTTAGAATATTATTTAACAGTCTCTTTAATAATCATAATATTTCTAATAAATAAAATTGAAACTCCAAATTATTATGTATTGCAATAAATTTGTGTGAAAACAACATAAGCCAATCTCAATTTCCAAGTTGGTATTATGGTTACAGTTCTATTAAATTGAAAAAAGGAGAAAAAATAATGGATAGAAATATATCGAAATTATATTGGATTATAGCTTATTTAAAATTATAAAATAATATTATATTATATATTGATGAAGTTTTTTTACAATTGTCTACATTATTTATATATTTTATAAGCATTTCATAATTAGATTTTTAATTTTTTTTTCCAACTTTGTATTCATAATTTATTTCTAATTTGTTAAAAAAATTGAAACAGTTTTAATAATATTTTTACTCACACTATTAACTAAAATTACATATCATACAATAAACATATATATCATATCACATGATCAATATATATATTTATTTTTATTTACAGCATTTACCAAACGTTAATGAAGAAACTTTATTTAATACGAATGTAAAACATTCATCTTTACTGAATAATCTTAGTGTTGAAATAATGATAATTCGATTTTATGTAAAATACCTTAGTTATAATTATGTTGTTTCATGTGTAAAAATAATAGATCCGAATTATTTTATTTATGTCATTATAAATAATATTTTGGTATCGATGTTTATTTAAAGTTATTATTTTTGCTTAAAATTTTATTATATTAACATACTTTGTATAAAATGAAATCTTATAAATGTATAGTTATTAAAGAACTTAGATGGTTTAGAATTGGAAAAAAGAATTAAAAGAATAATAAATATCAAAGAAACTTCAATTTATTTTATAACAATATTATTCAATTTGATAAATTAGTCATTGATAAAATTCTATTTTAACATATTTCGTTAAACTTATTATTCTATTTTTTATGCGATCAAATCTAAACAGTAAATTAATAAGAAAGCATGTCTCGTTATATTTATGTGTCATATTTTCATTTGTATACAATATGTTTAAGTGAAACTTTAAGTTGTTACACGTACATATATATAAATCTGAAATATTTCAATTATATACTATTTCTATGATCTGTAATAATGATAGTATTTGTTTTTTAAACATAACAAATAAAATAGATACTTTAGCATCGATCAGATATACTTTTAATCGTATAGGATATATAAGAGTTAACTGATGAATTATTGAAAAATTAATTATTGATTTATAATTACGTACAAATTTATATTTTATTTAGAACAATTTTATTAATGTGGATTAAATATTTATCTATATATATATAGATAAATATTTGGAAGTTAAAAACAATATGAGAGGCATATTTATTTCCATGAATTTGACATATTTGTAAATCTTTAGAACACTTGTACTCATTGAATAGTTTACAGGTTATTGAACAAGAAAGTATAATTAAAAAAACATGATTAAAAAAAATTTAGTAAAATTTAAACTCGGAGTTAGACTTTAATATAACTATTTATGCGGAAACAGCGTTAAAATAAAATTTAAGTATAACGTACACACGAATAGAAATAAATTTTTTTAAAAATCAAATATATACGTTTTAACATTAAAACTAAAGTAGAAAATTTAAGAAAAATAACGTTGTGATTCTCTTGAGTACGAGTAGAATAATAATTTTAAGATATTAAAAATAAAAAAGGTTACTATTACCTTTATATTATATCGTGGTTTGGAATTTTCTATATTGTTATTGGGCTTAACAATTATAATCCTTGTACCTAGTATCAAATACGGACCGCTAAGCTTTTAGAACGGCAGAAGAAACAACGAACGCACAAAGAACAAACATCTGCGTAAGAATAAGAACGAATACGCTTTCTTCAAATAGCACTAGGAAAACCATTGTAGGTGAGGAGCGTCGCAGTAGGAAAAACAATATTCGACATATAAAAAGGAAGAGAAGAGTAAGAAGCAAATTAAAATGAAGCAAAGAGCGAACGCGTCGCGAGTCAACGAACGTTGAATTGGGTTTGGGCTTCGGGCGCCGACGGTTTAGCGTATTTTGGACAGCCCTCGATCGACGCACTCGTATCGAGCGGCAATGCCAAGGGCAAGGGCGCCCCTCGGTCCCCACCACCGAGGCTCGCGCTTCCGTGTCCTTCTTCTTCCTCTTCCGCCAATCGCGCACGCACTCCCGGACACGCACGGGAGCCGCACAGGAGCGAGACGCGCGCACGGATCCGACCAGAGGCGCACGCGCGCACCTATTCGGCCGATTACTCGGGAATAGGCTCGTGATCAGCTACCGACGACGAGGGTTCCTTCGGAGATAATTTTGCACCAGGATGCTGGAGAAGGTTGGACGAGTTTGTTGCTCACTTACGTTATCATCTATTATAAATTAAATAAATCTTATCGGACTACCGATTTCGTTACGCTTCCTTATAGATGTTCGGATATGGAGAACGTCTCTTACATTGTTAAAAAGAGAGGAATCGTTTGCTTGTTTTTATTACAGTCAAACATATACAAAGAAAAATACCTATATTTACATTATTATATCAGTAATATATTCATCGCTACAATTAAATTTATGCCAATGACAGTTTTAACATCTTAAAATAACAGAATCTTTAATTTGTGCTGTAATGTTCTTTCTTTTCGAAGTTTTCGTAGTGCTCGCTTAGAAGATAAAATCCATCCATGGCGAAATGAACAATTGCTACCTCTATCTTCACCACAACGCTCATTTCCTTTCTTCCGATTGCTGTATAAATGAATATCTTGGATAAGTAAGAGTTTCTTTATGATTATCTTATAATATTTGTTATTTCATTTTACTGTTTCTGTTATTAAGAATATATTTGAAAAAATATTTCGTAACTAGCCTATTTTTAGCTTTAGTTCAACCTCTCTTTGTCTAATCAATTTAAGGTTGAACATTTTTTTGCAATACTCATATGTATTTAATTATAGTAAAATACATCTTTTCAATAAATATAATTACAAAAACTTACAAGATCACAATATTTTGCTTATTATTTTCCCGATTATTTTTCTACGTAGAATTGATATTTACATAAGAAATAACAGTACTTAAAGATATTTGAGAAATAAATTATTAATTTCAAAGAAGCATTTTAAAATAATAATATATATTTATAATCCTTTTCTCAAACTATAAATATTAAGAATTATATCATAATCCAGAATGCTAATATTTAATTCAGAAAGATTGTTTTTTTTTAAAATATCACGATATTAAATAATAATACTTTTAATTATTATATCTGAAACTTTTCATTTGAAAAATACGTAAAAATTTTTATTTAAAACAAATAAATTAAAAAATTTATTTTCTTTGGTATAATAAAATATTATAGTAGTAAATATTTCTTAACAATTTATTGAATAAGTTACTTTAGAGTAGAGACAGTCTAAAAGTGTGTGTATTGCAAAACTGAATTAAAAATACATTCAAACTGAAAAAATTGAGTGAATTTTCTAAAGATAAAAATAATATTTAACAATATTTTTTCTTTTTAACATATACTAATCTTTATTTTTAATTATTGCATACGAAATGTAAAAAAAATCATTAATTCATTGATTAATAATAAAATTAATAAATGCAATAATTAAATAATTAATAATTTTAATAATATATTGTTTTTATATTATTATTATAAAAAAGTTATAAATTATCTACTTATGTAAAAAAAATTCATGTATGATATATTTTAAGCTATTGTATATTTTAGAAATCTTAATATAATTTATAATTACAATAATTTTTAGAAAATTTTTGTCGATAAATATTACAGTTATATAAAATACTATATGGAAGTGCTGCATGATTATATTATTATAAAGACAAAAATGTATAGATACGTATGAAAAATTATGATTTTCGTAAATACATAAATGTTAAGCTTGAGGATAATGTAATTTATTTTTCAATTTTTCATGCGATTTTCTCGTCATAAAAAGCTAAATGATCATAAAAAATATTGCATATTATCTACAAGTATAATGTGCAAAATATTAACGTAATTTATAAATAAACAAAGTTATAATCTCTGATTTAGTCAGGTTGTTACTTTCTCTTACAATTAAAATGTAAAGATTTACATCAAATTTCACCTTGACTGCTGTCAATGAAAAAATAAGAGCAGTAAAAAATTCAAAACAACGAATCGTTTAAGGTGGTAATATATTAAATAAGATATGTCCCCCAAGAACACAGAAAATTAAAGTTCTCGTTTCTTTTTCCCTTTTGACACTATACTCATATACTTATTACAAGCGTTCTTTTAAAAAGTCTCCGACTCATGGACCCGTGCGCACGCATATCCCGCATCGCGGGCCATTGCATTACACAATAGAACGGCCGAAGTGACAAACGCCTCGTTTTCCTGCCTTTAATGCTTTCCACTCAATTAATCTGAACGACAGCTCTACGCCCACAAACGCTTTGCGGTGGCACCGCGAAATCTTTTCGCGCAGCGAAGGAAAGCGCGTAACGTCGAAGCGATTTTCGGTCGGTGGGGAACTTCTCAGCTCGAGCAACGCTAGAAGAGAAAGCCGCCTCCACCGGAGGTTAACGTACTCAAGACTAGCGATGAAATCACGTTTCGCTGGTGTTGCGTAAGCGCGACGCAAGTCACCTCCATTTTCGAGATGCACAGCTGTGAACAGGTTACGATGAGTTGGCAAGAGATCCGGAGAGATGAGAAAGATAAGAGGAAAATACCGGTGAACACGGACGACTTTCATCGACGCTCTCCGATAATTGCTAATGCGAAATAATGCCGCTTGATATCCGGGCTATTGTGTAATTTTGTGGGAAGAGCTCGCTTAGGGGAATAGTGCTTTTAAAGTTACGCATTTTTTATAATTAGTTCATTGTTGCGAGATTAATTTACAAAATCAACAGAATTAGATATTCCGAGTTTACTCGTGGAAAATCTTTTACGCGAGTTCTTTTATAATTACATAGCAACGGGTATCTCGTAATAATTAATGAAAAGCTATAAGTTGTATAAATTTATCGCTATCTGCTCTCGTACGTCTTTATAAGATTAAAATAATAAAAGACAAACATTGATTACATAAAATTGTGACTATTTGAATTAAATTTCGTATCTTGATTACTGATCAGGCTGGTAACTTAGAAACTTGGGATTCGTTAAAAATACTCTTTGTAATGAAACGTAACAAAAACTGGTAAAAGAAAGTTCTACCGGTGTAATGGATATCATAAATTTGTACAAGCATGCGTTTATTTTTTCAAATAACAGCAACATAAGGATTTTAATTTATAACGGTATCGATACATCACGAATCCGATACTCGATAAATACACAATATATTTATAACTATAATAAACTGCAATACGTAAATCAAAAACTAATCGTAGACTTTCATCGCGATGTTTAATATCGAATCTGCAATAAAGTTACCATCCAAAAAGTGTAAGGCGAAAAACAAACGTGCAGTATCATATTGTCACGCCTCTGTTTAACGATTCCCCAAACGTCACAAAGGAGTCGATAAAAATCTTATATTACTTCCGACAACAATCGATGTATGCGCGTAAAATTGCGCACGCGTAAAACTACAACGAGAGTATGTGCAGCCTCTGTATCTTAAAAGCAATCGACTCTAGCGCTATAGTGATTTTTCAAACTGCACGTTTTACTCCCGCGTTATTCGACCTTTTCCCGTGTGAGAAAGCAGGAAGCGCTATTGAGAACCGCTGCCGAGGAGAAAGTGCCTGTCTCACGACCGACATATTTTGCACTCGCATACGCGAACCACGGACAATACCACAGAGCAACTGTGGAAATAGAGATGAGAAAAGAACAAGACATGCGTTATGGATAATTTTTAAAGTGATTCTTTTTTATAATAGAAGGCTAGCGATATTACGAAATGTAGTTTTATTTTAATAGAGGGATTAAATAATAGTGAACTCGTAAAGAGTTGATGATGAAAAATACTCAAACGTCGGCAGAACGTTGGAATATTTGATAACGAAGAATATAAAGATACAATAATATCTGCGATGAATTATAAGATAATTTTTGATATTTTGATAGTATTAAGAATAGAAATAAATATGTATATATAAGGTGGAAACTAACGAACAATGTGCATGTTTCTCTTGATTAATAACTCTAAAGTTAAACACTCCGAGAACGAATTTTTAAAGTAATATGTTACATTAAGTAAAAGCTGAATTTTACTAAATTATTATTTTAATTTAAACATCGCTTGTCTTATTTTCGGAATAGAACAAGATAAATTTGTTACTTAGAAAACTTTGGGCAGTTGAGCTAAAAAACTTTTCTACGCATCAAAACGAATCTTATTATAAAATAAATATAAAAAAATAAAAATATATTTGAACAAAAAGGACGTTTAAAACTTGTTCGCTTTTATAGCATATTCATAAAAATAAAGTATTTTGCAATAGAAATTAAATTTTTGGATTATAGTAGAAAAACATTTTGCTGATTTGCACGTACTTTAATCACAATTGCTTAACTACTCAATATAATATATAAAATGTAGTTAGTGTACAAATAAAATAAATATAAAAAATTTTTATCGTTATACAAATAAAGTAATACTACTAAGGCTAGCAATTAATTATAATGTTACTATTTAATTTTATATATTAGAATTGATTCACTTACATGATAAAAAGTTTCGAACGGTGGTAACTTTGGAAGATTTAAAACAAAAACAATTTTTTATTTAATAGTTACTGTGAATAATAGTAATAATAATACAAAGAAAATTTTTTAATAAAATTAAAATTTAATTTAATTTTAAAACTATAGATAATGAACTCTGGTATAATAATATGAAAAATTAATTTAAATAAATTAAATAAAACTTTACTGAAATCTAAAACAATTTCCTGATTTTTAATAAAAAAATTCTTTATTTTATTTGTACTTATCAGTATATGAAAAAAATAGTTGTATGTATATTTTTACTGTTTAAAATACCATATTAAAAAATCCATGCACCATTTATTTAAAATATTGGTATACAATAATAAATGGTTATGATATTAAATTACGAGAGCAATATTTCATTGCTAACTTTAGAAAAATACTTTCCAAAGTTATATTAATATGTATAAAATATTTTCGTATCGATTTACATATTTTTTAAATATTTTAATAAATAATATGATGAAATTGATCTTTATATAAAAATTGCAAAACCAAATTCTAAAAATGAATAGGTTTTTCAAAAAAAAATCAACGATCTATCTTTATATAAATTTAATAAAACAAAATGAGTTAAAATTAAAATAAAAAAAACTAATTTTTGTAAAATTCAATATTTTAAGTTACTTATATATTCTATTATAAAATCATGAATGCGAAAATGCTTCAATTTTATTATCTGTTTGATAATTTAGTCGAAGAAAGAAAGTTAGTTGATGTTTTACTCCGTGATAAATTATATATAATTCATTTTTTATGACAAAGACATTTCCTTATCGACTATGATAATTGTGAGAACAAACCGAAATTATGTCAGGCAACTATTTAGTTTTGCAAAAAATATTTAGTTGTACAAAATAATAATTGAAAGAGTTATATTGTTTTGAAATAAGCATAAGAGCTAAATATTCGTAATTTATGAAGTCATAGTTACAGTTCCTATTCATTTGCACTTTGAAACGTTTTTTTACATACGTTTCATATTTCACTAGAATGATTTAACTATAACACAATTATAAAATTCTATCATGCTGATAAAACTTTTAATAAAATGAAATCTCTATTCATCTCTGTTCGCAGGCATTTCGAATTTCCATTTCATAACTACGCACTAGGAAGAATTCCTTTTTCGGAAACTAAATAGATTCAGGGATAAATTCAAAGATCTCAATCTCGTAGTCTCTTCCTTGTACTTTTTCACTTTTCCCAGATGGTATCGGGCAATTAGTTGGATTACTTCTCTTGCGGGAAAGTGTATACATATGCTCTGGTAAACGTGATCAAAGGGCTCACAACGCTGCAGTGCCATTCTTTTTTTACAGAACTGCAAGTGCGCGCCGAGTAAATATAGGTCACAGTCTTCTGTTGAATAGAAGAGAGTACGATAATGAGAACTCATAGGAATTTTGCATCTGTTTCTTTATTTTTTCTTTTGAGATCTGTCTGTATTGCTTTTTGCCTTGAAGACGCTGATGAGCGAATAGAATTTGACGCCGTTTGAAAAATACGTAAATTCTTTTTTTTATGTTGCAAGTAGTCATTTTCAATGCGCTCCTATATTATAGTATGTGTTATTCTTTTTGCTCCTCGAAATGTAAACTTTTTTCTGATAGCGCATTAAAGTCTTATTGTGTAGACGCGATTATTTTTGCACGCATGTTAAGGAAGATTTTGATGCTGCTGACAATTAAAATACTCTTTTTTATCTACAATCAATAATCGTTGTTATGCAATCAACAAATAACACAATATGAACTAATGTTTACAAAATATAATACTTATACTTTAATAAATTGTAATATATATAATTTAAGTAAATATATGTTTATAATTTCACTAATACAAAAATTAATAAGTATTTAAGTAGTAAAATTATTATTATTTCTATGTCTACATTGTAGTTTTAAATTATTAAGCATATTATTAAACATTTAGATGTATAATTATATTTTGTACTACTATTTATATTAACATTGACATGAATGTCATAAAATTTAATCTACGCTATATATTTTTTTAAATGATATTAGTTTGTTTTCACCACTTGATAATGTTGAATATTCGTAAATATTCTATTTTATAATTTTATTTTTTCCATTTTATTTTCTATTGTTAAATTAATTAAAAAGTTTTAGTAACTTATATTAATTTATATATTATATTTATTTATTATATTTATTACAATATCATATTATAATAAAATATTTTAAATATTTTATCTATTGTGCATTCTCTTGAAAATAAAAATTTATAATTACGTAAAATAAACTTAATTTATATATAAACGCAAATAATTTTCGAAAGCTTGTTTTCGTAGCATAATTATTAATTTTATTCAATGTTCAAATTTGATTAATCGGAATTTTTAAGAATAAATTAGTAAATTTCTAACTATCTGTATTATACAAACGTGAATTAGCATTTCTTGAAGTATTATCATTTAAACAATATTTATAAATTTACTCAAAAATTTAGCATTTTAACTATTTAACTGAAATTAATTAAATTATGTTAATAAATTTAATAATTATTGTAAAGGATTATTTTATGATATTAGAACATTAATTATCATTATTTAATGATAATTACCAGCTTTTATTTTTATGAATTAAATAAATTTTTATTATTTTTCAATCAATAATTTCTCATTACTTTTATATTCAATTGTATCACTAAAATGAAATCAAATCACTTTTTTAATATTTTGAAAAATAATAAAGTGTATATTCTTTGTACATAAAATTATTAAAAATATTATTTTATTAAATCAATTTAAGTTGTCTTTTATAAATTTGGTAACTAAGAAATTTGTAAATTTGATTTATTAATTTACTTTAACGTCTCTGCTCATTAATTGAAATACTGCAATTTCACAATAGAAAGAGCTTTAGATATACATGTAAGATGATTGTCTCGATTAGATTACTCTTTGACTTTCTTAGATCAAAAGGCAAAAATATAAGTATTAATTTTAGAAATTTAATAATATAATTTTTAAAAGTAAATATAATTTTTAAGTATAAACATTAGTTTATATTATAAAACGGTTTATTAATCAAATTATGCAATCTAAAAATAATTTAAAAAATTGAGATTTTACGACTTTAAATACGTTTATTGTGTAAAATTAAATTAAGATAAGCTGTATGAAAATAAAAAATCGAAAGAAGATATCTTCAGATAATTTATGTTATATTTTCCATATTTTTTAAATTTCATATTTAATATTATATTTTAAGAATATTTTAAAGAAATTATGAAATTAAAAAAGATCTGTTTTTATGTAAAGTAATAAACTAACTTTTTAAAAACAGTTTATATACATGTGCGCGCGCGCGTGCGTGAATGCATGTATGTATGCCTATATCTAAATTTCTTTAAAAATAAAATACTTAAAAATGTTTAAATAAACGTAAAATAAAAAAATCATATTATCGTGTAAAATGTATATCTTAATTCTGAAAATAGTCATTCTAATTTCTCTCGAAGACGATATTATGCATATCAGAAGTAAAATATAAATAAAAAGATTAAATCTAGAAAACTCGGTGAATAATATTTTCTAACTATTAGGGTTGAAATGATTAGTATTCCACTTGATATTATTGACAATTATTTATTTGTTACAATTACTTTTACAAGTCGTTTTCGTCGCATATTATAATGCTGTACGTAGTTATCGTGTATAATAGTTTGATGATAACGATGTAATTGCGTTCTCTACGATGTTTCTATCTGTATATAAATTATAAGTTTGACATCGCTAGGTCACATTCTCTTATATATATTTGCTTCCCCTTCTGACTTTCTGCCTTCATTTGTTTACCGTCTTCCAGAAATCGTACTTTGACAAGGCACCCTTTGTTCTATATGTCACATAATTCTCGGTGGCGTAATTTCCCGGTCCTGTCTGTGCGTCATACCACTGTTTATCCCACTCCTGTGATGCATCCGTTGTGTACGCTCTTTGGTAGACCAGACTCCTGCTCGCATGCCTGGATGGGTCCTCGTAATAACCCGTTCTCGCCTTTCCTCTTCGGGGCCGCTTTAAGTCACACGCCATCGTCTTCGGGGTCACGCCTCCTTCTTCCAGCGCAATGGCAGGCCCGTCTACAGATCGATAATCCCTCCTTGTCCTCTACGCGTGTTGATTCTTGCTTTGCTGTACGAAACTCCGAGTCGCTCGCGATTTCCTCGAAATAATTCCTCGTGTGATCATTTTTTCCGTTGCCATGTTCATCTAGCAGCGCGTGCCTTCCGTGAAAGATACTTCACGGTGGCACGTGTATTCCTTGAAAGACCCCCGTGGCGTCGCGCACTAGGCTAGCATTGCGCCTCGCCCCGGGCGGAGCCCTACAAGGATATCTCACTACTCCTCGCCTTTCTGAGCTTCGAGAGGTGAATTTGTTTATACGATTTCTTACGTGCCGTGAGCGTCCCCGCGACTCGTAATTTGAGGAATGGAGGCGAGCGAACCGTCGTCCGTCTTTGACCGGGTTCGGGCTATTTAATCCATTTGTTTATAATTGTTTTATAGCTTACCTTGCCAAAGTTCGATTTCTTTTCACTCTACTCTTTCCCTCGACGCTTTCCATTCTCAACACTAACTATAAAAACAATCTTCAAATTTTATATGCTTCACTGTGTACTGAAATGTATAGATATACTTATTCTTAATGCATTCGTACTTAAATTATATTTTAATACTTATCATAAGTAAAAGATAAGACTATTAATAATCAGTACATTTTTAAACTCTCTTTCATGGGACTCAATGGTTTTTTATTTTTTAGTTTCTCTTTATCGGTACAATATGAGTACTGATATTTCATTTTTCATTTAAACTATAAAAAGACTATTGTAATCAATATATATACAAGCTTATTGTGTAAACAAACGTCTATAAAAATAGGTCTTTGTATTGAGAAATGTATATTTCTAATATTTTCGAATATCCTTGAAAAGATTTATAGTTTAAAGTTGAGAGTTTGCGATACATCTATTTTCTTGAAAATCTCCATCAGTATAGATCAAATAACGTACGTTGTTCAGCTTTCGAGTGATCAAAAAAATTTTCATTGTTTAAATCTGATCTGCTGAAAAATGTATAAGTAAATCAAAAAATCAGTAAAAGTGAGCAAAGCATAATATACGAGTTCCCAAGAATAATTTTTCAATAAGTCATATAAAATGCAGAGCGTCTTATAAGGCGATAATCATCAAAGCTCCAGAGTTCATCAAAACGATCGGTGGTTTGGTGGTTTCCAAGAGGTTTTGCGCTTTTCTTTGAGGAAAACGGTCCCGCAGTCCTTGAAGTCGAAATCACTCTTTGACATTCACCAGCGATGTCACTTTGTCGCAATCGTCACTTTCGCCACTAGATTTCCGCACTACATCGTGGCTCTCGCGAAAACAATGTGACGCGTATATGAGGTTGCGCGCGCTCCTCGCATTAGAAAAACATTTGGTGGGGATGTTAAATGGGACGTACGAGAAAATAAAAAATTTCATTGACGAATGTATGTTAAAGAGCTCGCTCCGAAGCTTCTCTTCGAATCATTGAAATTTCTTTGTTATTACGTTGGTGACGGTTGATATTCAAGAGTGAAGTTCGAGTCCGGCTTGCGCGCTTAATTATTGCAAGGTCTGAATACGCGGTGCTCGATCGTATGGTTCTTCAAACTAGCTATTTACATTCTATGTATTTACTCTGCTTTCAATTTTTTTACAGTGCTAATATAATTTTAATAAATCTGCCTCGTTAAAAAAAAATGTACCCCATTCGTGGAACGACTCTCTTTTATCACCGCCAACATTGAAAATGTATAACGCTTAGTCGAAACGATGCGTTAATTTATAATTTATTACACACCTATTATTGTTATTTCGATAACCTTTGAAAATAAATATGATAAATTATAAAGCAATATGTAACCAGTGTACTTTTATTATGAAATTTACGGTAAACGCACCATGGATAGTAAAACAATCATTTATAACATATTGATAAATTTTATATTCCATTGACAAATTGTGGAACGCTTTTAACTTGACATGACCTGCTAATAGATCTTCCACACTTTCCATCGACTTCTTAACTCCTTATTTATATTGCATAAAATATTTGAAGCCACGTAGTCGCTTAAACCGAACGGAGTATTTTGCACGAGATTCTGCAATTACGTTAGTTGTTGAGTGTGTTAAAAAGTTCGATACTGAGGAAGCATGCTCTTTTCTATTATACAGCCAAAGACTGTCATTCTTCTCAAGGTATTCGAAACGTACCCTCGTCATACATAAATTACCTGTTTTTCAAATTAATACGACCGAAGCGGGAAAACTACATTGGCGCTTTTCGAAAACTCGCGCAACTCTGGAGAAAGCTGCGTCTCTTCGGCGGTCAATTTTATATTTTAATGTAACACGAGCGTTGCATGTTCAGGCCTGCATACGCACATTTGCCATTCGACGGCGAATGGCGACCAAATTACAAAGGCGAGACGGGAGAGCTGATCGCCTTGCTGAAATCATCTCGGCTAGTGCTTTCCTGAAAATCCTGACCTGTGTTCCGGAGCATTTTCGCAAGTGCAAGGTAGTCGTGCGCCTCTGTGAGTACAAGCGAAAGTTCCTTACGTCATTCCCGTATGCACGTATACGTACGTGTGTCGATCTCGCCGAGTGCAGCCGTTTTTATTTTCGTTTTCACGGCTGTCGGTATTTTTCCTACACCTTGGTTAATTTGTGGTATTTTTGCTTTGGAGAAAAATATTCGATTCTTCTACCTGTAAATACAAATATCGTCAAACCGCGAGAAAAGAACCATCGAACCACTCTGTTTAATAAATGTAAATATTATAATATATGATAGTTTAATTATTAAATTGATGTATTACAATCTAATTTTTTTGTTTTATATTTGTTTCTTACAAGCTACTTTTACTTATTTTTAGTCAATATAAATCCTTATGAAAAATAAAGAAAATTTTATGTATCAAAATATTACTATAATATTTATAAATTTAAATAAATCAGTAACTATTTATCAAAAATCTATATTTTCCATGTATAATTTTTACCAATTCGTTTCCTATTACTTTATTATCGAAAATATTAAAACAGCTGTAAAAAACTTTTCAAACTTAAAAAATATAATTACAATTTGAACAAAAATATTCTCTTTTAAATTATAAATATAGTTTAAAAGTTTATATTCTTTTATATCACATTAAATATACTTTAATAACGCAATTATTTATGAATCTATGTATTCTGGAATAGATGCGAAAGACGATATAATAGAGATTCGAAAGTCTAAATGTCGCAATTCCTAATGCAGATCATAGAAATTCATCAAGGCGAATTACATATGTATAACTCTGTCTTTCAGTTTTTAGTAGTTTTTTTCTTACAACCAAGTTTATTATCGATTGATATTTTTGATATTTTATTAATTTATACCAAATTTCCCATTTCAATAAATTGACATCTGAGTACCTTTATTATAATAACTATATTAAAAAATAAAAAGCGAAATTTGTATACAATGATTTATTTACGACTATCTCACATACTATGATTATAAAATAATTCTTTTTAATATAACTAAATAATCTTTATATTATTAATTCAAGGAAATAAAACAGTAAACTTGTTAGGTTAGTCACATAAGTGTTTATATACAGGAGAATTTACTTAAACTATTTCTATTACTCCATTTCTCTCTTCGTTTCCTTCAAGCCCAAGAAAAGCTATAAGTATATTTATATATAAATATACTAACTAGGTACAATACACACTTGTTTTTCTGCACTATTTTATTGCTACTGGTACAACATGAATTATTGTGCCTCCCTTGTCAGCCTCATGAGTAAGTTCGATTCGAGCGTATATAATTTTCGAATGTTGTAATATACATTTTTATTCAATGTAAATATTTTGTAATTTTCATTTAATATTATTAATTTAATTCTTAAAAAATTTTCAATATATGTTTAGATTTAAATATTAGAAATTTATGAAATTTTATAAATAATTTAATGAAAATTTTGAATAGTTTCGTAGCTATTAATATAATATTTGTAATTAAATTTAAACTTCGTTATTTTTAGGGTAAAAAATAATTTTTATTATATATTAATTTTCTTTAATATCATGAATTAAAAAAGTTAGTTAACATTTTTTCAAGCGAAAATCTAATAATATAATATATCATTAACTTATGATAAAATTTATTAAATTAATTTAAATAATTTTAAAGAGAGAGAGACAAAGAGTAAAACGGAAAAATATTTAATTTTAAATAATGAATTAAATTTTATATTAACATGGTAAATTATAATGATTATAAGTTAAATATAGAACAAGAAAAACTACATGAAAACTTTAATGCGTTTAGTCTATCTCTTATCTTATATATTTTTAAATAATAAAGAATTATATTGATATAAAGCTTCTTCATTTAATTTTGTATTAGTTAAGAATATTACACTTTTAATTAACTTTATAAAACAAAATATGGAATACAATATTTAAATTTCATAAAACTTTTATTTTTTTCATATTTTTAATTAATTTATAATTTTCATAATTATTAATAAGTATATATTAAAAGTTTTTAATTATACTTAATAGCAATAGTTATTACAAAATAACATTATTATTTTAACTCGAGTCTATCGATCTACCGTTTATTTAAAGCTATTAATTTTTAACATCAAATACACTGCATTCAATAGTTGTTGGTCTAAATTTTTCCAGTGTATTTTTTAGGATTGTGTAATTGTAAGTGTTTTAAATGACTATCATGGGCATTTGAATTAGTGGCTTGTCTTTTTATAAGAATAATTTGTAAGCACTATCTCTGTACTTTTTCTGTCTTGATGACAATGCATGAAATCATGATATTCGGAGGTCGTCGTTCCGATGACCATAAACTGAATTATTCGAATTTTGGTCGTGTATGTAGATCAAAAATATTTTGTTGAATCTGCATTCTTAAATGCTGATCAACTATAATATTTTTTTAAAGGCATTCCAAAAATAGATATTTTGTAGCAAATATGTGATGAATTATTAAAATTTTTTATTTCTTTAATTGCTTAAGTTAATCATTATCTTTTCGCTTGTTCTTTTAAAAATATTTATTATTTTATAAATATAGTTTTATAAATAAATATATTATTTTAAATAATTTTAATCTAAAGATTGATTTAAAAATTTATTTCATTATAGAAATATTTAATTATATATATTTCATTGTATCTATAAATTAAATACTTATTTAATCGAATGAAAATAAACTTGGAAATAATTAACAATTTCATATTTAATAAGTTATAACTTTTTTATATTAAAATTTAT
The DNA here is from genome assembly GCA_018907195.1 of Dolichoris vasculosae. NCBI lineage: Eukaryota > Metazoa > Arthropoda > Insecta > Hymenoptera > Agaonidae > Dolichoris > Dolichoris vasculosae. The sequence goes on along the minus strand of JACCHY010000014.1, from coordinate 2,433,630 downwards.
TCTTTTTTCAAAAGATTTGTAAAATTTAATATTTAATATTATAAAACTATAATTATTCATATTTTTTAAATTAGAGCTGCGAGGTCGAACTTCTAGTTGTGAATAATATTATGTCTATAATCCTCATGTTGTTTTAAATCAACTAATTTATATTTTATATGAAAATAAATTATATTTCTTTATTATGAAAATAATGATTTTTATTTTATCAACTACAAATATTACTTCTTAAATTGTTGAATCAAAAACTTCAATTATTTTAATTTCATACAAAATTTATTCATTTTACATTGAATGATTGAGTATTATATTAAATTACTTTCAACTTTATTAATTATGTATAACAATTATTTAATTAATAAATGTGAATAAATATGCTTGTATCCTATTTTAATATCGTGAATAATTATATACAAAGTAGTAATATTGTAGAATACATTAATCAATAAAGTACTTTTATTATAATAATATATTCAAATAGTAACAATAATTTGAGATAATTCAAAAATTTTTTCAAATAATTGATGTAACTTAATATCTTAAATATATTAAAAAATACATAATATCAAAAAAAATTTAATTTATCCTCAAAAATTTTCAAAAATTATTTAAGTTCATACATTACTATAGTTTTATCTTTAGATCATGTCTAGTTAATGTACATAATCAAACATTTTTCAAAGTGGGCAAGACGTACAAGTGGGTCACTATAAATTTAAACATGTACACTCTCTACCGAAAATACTGTTACATTTTTTCAATAAAATATCTAAAAACTAAATTTAAAAAATATCACCATCGATTATATTAAAATTTTATTATTTAAATTACATCTTTATTCATATTATCTTAAAAAATTATTGAATAGACTAAAAACTTAATCATTTAATATTGAATTAAAGTAATGGATCAAATATTTTTTCGAAATTTCGACAAATACAATTAGATAAAAAATGAATATCATCATGATTGGTAAAAGGAGAAGTAATCATAGAAATAATATTAGCAATAATAGTCGTAGTAGTAGCACTAATAGAATCTGTTGCAGTTCGAAGCTGTATTCAAATATAGCGCAGCAAATGTGACGCCAGCTTGCGTGTTACAAGTTGGGCCAGAAGCGATAACCGGTACAGTAGTCGAAACTGAAGTGGATCTCGATAAGAAGTCTGGCCTCGAACGTTAGTTCGAAACATCCGATTTATTCGCGATTCAGGATGAAAGGAGGTCTGGTTAAGGTCTATATTTGTGTTGACTTTTCCTTGCGGATTATTAGTTATTTACAACTTGACTTGCATCGTCACATGGTCAATAATTATAAAAACTTTTGTAAATAATTATTCCAATTGATGATACAAAATTTTAATATCTTATAGAATTAAATTATTTACTTTATTTAAAATGTAAGTATGTTTATGAAACAATGTAAAAACTTAATTTATTTTATAAATAATTAGATCTCATTTAATATATATTTTTTTAAAGAATATTTTTATTTAGAATTAACAATATTTTTAATTAAACTAAATCATATTTCTGTAATTATATCTGTAATTAAATAATTTCAATATTTGTTGTTTTCCAAGATGATTATAGTTTAATATTAAATACGTTTTGTAATTTAATAAATGAAATTTTTATTACTTTGATTAATTTAACATCATTGAACAATAATTTCTAGTTACTTTAGAAGAAATGCCATTTTTATTAATTTTTTCAATAGACAATTTTTATTTATCATCGAACGATAATTCTTCATAATGAAATATATTCTAACGTTTTCGTATATTTACTAATTTTTAATTTTCATCGAAAAAAATCGAATGATATGTATTAAAACAAATATAATAACTTTAGAATATGTAATGAATGCACAGATTATTTTAATTTCTTTTATTAAAGTCTATAGATAAAGTTTCTAAATAATGAATAATTTAATATAAATAATAATATTATTTAAATAAATTTTAAGGTATAAACATAAAAATATTCGGTGTATAAAGAAGGTTAAGAACAGAGTGAACATGTCAACTTATATTATACCAAATGAATAATAGTTAATATGATACATTATAAGATAAAATATATATGATATATTTATAATAGTTAAACTTTAAATTATTCTTTTATTAATTATAATTTTTATGTTTTAGAAAACAATAATTTTAAAACATTTTTATGTTTTAGAAAACAATAATTTTAAAACAGATTGTTCAATTGCTGATTTTTTATGAAAATTTCTCATAGACAAATTCAGTTATAAAGATTATCTAAATAAATTAAAAGTATCATTTATCAATTTTAATTTCTAATAAAATATATGTATTAGTTTCAATAAATTTTAAATAATTAATCAATACAAAAATATAAGAATAAATTATAAGAATAACTAGGATAATATTTTTATGTATCTTACATTCGTAAAAGAAATTAATGAAGCTTAGCGCAACATTTGGCAAAGTTTATTAATAAATACTAGAAGAATTAATTTAACGAATGAACTCTAGTTCGTACTCTTGTATAGGTCAGAATATCTCAGAGAACGCAACGACACAGACGTCCTCGACAAAGCTCACCCTAGACCAACCAGGAGCGTTTCATCGACGACGTCTAGAGAAAGATAGATCAAGTTGGCGCTCACTCGATCTATGAACGGAGCTTTAGCGCTATAGCTAAGTTGTCGTCTTCGTCGTCGTCGTCGTCGTTGGTGTCGTCGTCATTATCTTCGTGCTGTAATGGCCCAGAAGCGGTAGCTAGGCAAAGGGTCAAAACACCGGGTAGCATAGTTTCTAGGCCAAACCGTTACTATCTATAAACTACGGTACAAACGCCCGCGTCTCCTCTTCGGCCACATACCTCCCCTACTTTCAGTAGGAGTCCTCTCCCCGCGACCGCCGCCTCTGCAGCCGCTCCCGTGTGCCTCAGACGTCGCTACCTACCTACTCGCACGCATACGCACGCACCCACATCCTTTGCGTCTAGGCTAACGCGTAACTCCGCAACTAATAACGAGCCCTGGTGAATATATATATATATATATACACGAACGTATTTTTGTGTTACGATTTTCTACCAATGTCTTCGGACAATTGCACCAGCCTCGCAGTGCGCGCGTATCCATGCGATCGTATAATGCGTGAGTAATTCCAAGAGAGCGTTATACGCATTTTCAATACGCATACCCGTGAGTTGCGTTGCACCAGACGCTGGCATGCCTCAGCTTTCCGCGTCCGCGGCTCTTTGCTCGATGCAGCCCGTCGGTGTTATATGGAGTACGAAATAGAAAGCGGTACAGAGACGGAATAGAGACGGAACAGAGAAAGAGCGAAGACGGCAACCAGTGGACTCGAGCACTCGGACCTTAAATAGAGAGCTTTGCTGTTTCCGTTTCCGTGACAAGAAAGAGAGAGGGTATATGGATGAGAAGAAGAGCAAGAGGAACAATTCGAGCAGCGGGTCGAATAGAGGAGGACAGTAATCTTGTCGACCTAAACGATCATTGCTGATTCATTACTGATTTCGAGTGTTTTAACATTTGTGCGTGGTCGAAGAGATGCAAACTTAGATGCAAACGACTGCCCAAACCTTCGAGAGCTCAATTATTTTTTAATTTTGTATTTTTAATTTCTTATTGTTACAATACTCCCTTAACTATGTTTCGGTTGAATTCGATTAGTTATACTGTCAGTTTTGTTCAAGTTTATGGAAACCGTTAAGGAAGCAATGAATATTTCTTAATAGGATTAGCGACACGAAATAATCACCACAAAATAACGTTTTCAACAACTTTATATATTTTTGCATACTTAAACATATCTATATATAATCAGATATATTCTTAATGTACTTTTAATGCAAAAAAATTCAGAACAATGAGCAATTATACAATTTTCACATTTTTATTTTAAACTTAGTCTCGTTTGCTTAAAAACTTGCAATTTATGACCTGTAAAATAGATTAAAAAATTTAAACAATTTGAAACTTCGAAAAATGCATAATGAAAATATAAGAATTAATTCTAAACACACGATGAGTAAAAAAAGTTCGGAGATACGAAATTACAATAATCTATTCTCTTTAAATAATACATAAGTTATAAAACGCAAATACTAAATACATGACTTGTGCTTTGTTGTACATCGATTGAATTATAATAAGAAGGATGATCAGAGAACTTTCTAAAAGAAAGCTGGAATTTTACACATATCTATGTATCTTGTATAAAATGTTTGTATCCGTATTATTTTCACAACATTAAACATTGATTAAACAAGCCAAATAAAAACTCGCATAAAACTATAGAGATTGTTCTCTTAACAGTAACGGGCTAATACATCTTGAAAAACATTTGCACCGTTATAGCCGATAATTAAAATTTAAACATAAGTTACCGTTTAATTCAATAATGAAAAGAACGATTCGAATTGGATCTCCAAAAAATGCGTAATTTCCTTATTTTTCAGCAACCAGAGGCAAGGGTGTCAATGTACCCCACGTCGATTGCGTAATCGATTGCGAAAGCAGCGACGTTCGGATCCATCTACGAGGCGCTTGCGAGTAACCTCATGCGAACGTTCTATTACGGAGTGGAGAAAGTGGAAAAGGCAGATCGTGGCTCAAGCCGACAAGACCTGTTTCTACGGAGAGTGAGAGGATTCGTAAAGTAGTCGTACCGGTTAATCAACGGGCAGATCGAACCTTTCAACGATCCCCGAGCGTCGCGGCCTCGTAACGATCCCCATGTGCATTTCTCATTATACCTCTCGTTTTTCGCACCGCACTTCCTTCATGCCTATGTGAGCGCGGACCGCTTAGAAAACTGAACTTCTCTATTTGGATCTACGTGTGCTATCAGCGGAGTTACACTTGCGTAAAATGGCTTCTATCGATAACGATAATGATGAAAATGACGACGATGAAGATAATGATGTTTATGTATGTGTGTGGACAATCGAGTGAACAACCACAGAGGTGTAAGATTTATTTTATAATTTCAGATAAGCGCGGTTTTCGTGTTTATAATTGTTAACGAGATATTTATTAAGTTTTCGGTACTCATAAGTATTTTTCAACCTTTATTTATTTCTGATAGCCATCGTTTTAGTTATCTTAATTTTACAGGTTTTCAACTAGTTAGTTATTGGTCTAATCGCTAGGTGGCGTGGGTTAGTATATAATAATCTTGTAGAACAAAAACTCTTTGAAACTTATAAATAATTAAATGCAAGAAAAATAATTTGCTACTATTATTGTTTTGGTTGATCCAGTTCAAGTGCAAAGGTAATTAAGTATCAACGTATACAATGTCAGGAAAAAATCGATGTCCAATAATTAGTTGAACTTACAATCAATATCCAAGGCAGTTTTGTATTCTTCGAAATATACGAATAGGTACATAATCTCGATCATATTTTTATCCGATAGATTAATATTCAACTTTAAAATAAGGTATGATAAAAGTAAATGAAATATAATTATAAATATATAATTTAAAATTTTTTTTCTTAATTTCACGATGATCATCGATAGACAATTCGAAAAGTTTTAAAAATTAAATCTGTTCGAAGAAAATTATGAATATCATGATCTTAAAGTATACATCAACTTGAACCATTTGACAAAGTAATTTAAGTTAATTATTTTATTTAAAAAATGAGTTTAATAAATTAAGTTTTTTGCAAAAAGGGGAACTTCATTTCCCTGATCACCGAACTTGATGATCAAAATAAAATAATGATATTCTTCGGGTATGACTTATTAAATTACTAATCGAGATTGTAAGTGAAAAGGATTGAGAATCGTGAACCAGGAGCAGGTTGTGAATCCTTGAAACAAAAAATTGATGTTCGAAGGAAACTAAATCGTTGCGGTGAATTTGTGCATTGCGAGTACAAATTATGTACATCGCCTAATTAGAGCGAGGCGAAGCGGTAAAAGCGCCACGATGCCACTTTCACTAGTCGGTCGTCTAGGCACGGAGAACTTCCTGGGCACCCGGTGAGCCAGCAATTTTAAGACTCGAGAATACGAGGAAGATGCCTTGGCACGGGCACCGTAGCTTGTTCCATTGTGCGCGTCGCGCTGTGCTACGTAAACTTGCAATCCCACGAACGCTCGCAACTCGCAATCCTCTCCCAGCTCGAGTTCGTAGACCTTTATAATCTCGTACGAGGATTGCGCGGCTCAGTCCCTGCGAGGATATAACTTTTACCGCTTGACCTCGGACGATAAGCAAGGCTAATTAATTGTGCAAGCGAGAGAGCGAGGGCAAGAGGGAAGAGAGAGGTTAAGAGAGTTGAGCGTCGTGTTGCACTGACGTTATGTAATATTGTGCACGTGAAGTTGCACGCAGGTAATTGTTTTCGTAAATATTGATATTTTTTTCAGCGTATTTTATTTCCAATGCTTTCGTAAAATTTCCAATTATTTCATCTTTTGTTGCACATTTTGAATTCGTTGTAGAATACACGACACAAAATAGATGATATTATTTGTAAACTTTAAGGAATGGAAAATTGTTCAAAGTACTATTTTTGTTTACATGTACTGAACTTTACATCTTCCTTTTCAACTATATATAATATTCCTTAAAATAATATATAGATTTTAATAAACTGAAATTTTACTAAATCTACCTACGTAAGTTAGACATTTCGTTTCCGTGTCAAATTAAAATGCTTAATTATTTGTATCCTTATAATGAAACTAATAGTTTTATAAATGTATTTTATTCTTTAATAATAATTTTAAATTATTTTTATTGTTTTATTAAAAAGATCTTTATTCTTATATAAAATATTGTTATAATTATCGTTTTATAATGAAACAAAAAAATCGTGTATTATTTCATTTTTGATATATTAAAATCTCTGAAAATGGTAAAGAAAGGATAGTTGATTCATATAACTACTACAATATATAGTTAAAATATTAAGAATCAGTTTTAAATATTAAGAATAAGTAACTACACGACTAATGCAGTTAAATATTAGTACAATTAACCGAATAAATCGAATTATCTAGAGATCAAAAAGTTATTTACAAGATGCTTTATAAAGAATCCGTTTTTTGAAATATTATTTCACTGCATTTAGTTTCGTAGAGTTAATACTTAAAGCAACGCGCTCCTAATAGTTCATTTCTTTTCCTGTTACGCAACTTCCTTGATAATTATTTACCTGTACATTACATGAAACGTTGTGAACCTTCTTTTCTATTTCTTTTCAACTTTTCCCCTCCTTAAAGTTTTATTTAATACGGTTTGCACTACTTTCTTTTCACTTTTACATTTTTTGACCTGTTTCCTTAATCGAATAGAAAACGATTATCTAATTTAAATTAAAAGATTATGTAATTTAAAAATCTTTGTCGTGAACTTTCTTAATATGTACTTCTATTTTCGTACCTAACTAAATCAATAAAATTTGTATTAGAAATGAATTTTACATTGATTTATATTAATTAAATAATAGTTGTAATGATAGACAAATAAATATAAATTTTAGAAGGTTAATAATATTTTTTCACATTTCACACTATTAGAACAATGAAAAACTAAATAATAAAAATATAAATTTGGAAAGTAAATAATATTCGGTTAATTTCTCTTTAATTTTGATTGAAACAGTAATCTTAGCAATTAAAATAATAATATCTAGTCACCCAAAGCCACCAAGTACTCCAGCATTATACAAAAAGCGAATCCAGTTGCAAGTACAGCACGGGCATCTATCTGAAAACCGAAGACCAGACTTAACGCGCGCAAGCGCATAGACTATGTCCCCGAAGCGCCAAATTCTCAATCAGCCCGATCCGATAATAGAAACCATGTTTACGCTGCTTAGGGGCGGTTGCGAATTAAAAAAGCGCGCCTGGAATGACAGGATGGTCACTTCCACGAGCGTAACCCAATTACGGGCGATTATCTAACCCACGTGGTCGACTTTTTTGCAATCACGGCAGCACCTCTCGAAAAATAGTGATATCAGAGGAATTATACAAGTCCGTACATATACCTATTCCAACTACCGGTAGAATAAAAGTGTACGATAAATTAAAAGTGTTTTTCGAAATGGTTTAATTGCTATTTTATTTAAGTTCTTGGATATACGGGATCTAGTGAAGTAAAAACCAATACATTTTCAAAAATTTCTAATGTATTACCATAACAATGGAATTAACAGTTCCATTTAATCAAATATCTGTCTTTTTATTATTTAAATCTTATCCTTGCGAATTATGTCTAAAAATGAAAGAATTTAATTTATTCAATTTCTGTACCATAAATTATAATATCTTTTTAATTATTAATCAAGTAAATTTATATATAAATAAATATTTATCATTTAAGCAAGAAGTAATGTAATAACCAACGACGAGTCACTTAATAAATCATAAGTAATAAAATGTATATACAATCATCAAAAAAAACTTGGATGCCAAAACTTAAACCTATGCACGGGCACTCGCGTATTCAGAAGATTTAGAATTTATAATTTTCTTCATCGATAAATCGTCGAGAAAAGTTTTTTCCTATAAATATTGAAAAATGAGACATTGAGGAGAAAGAGAAAATGGAAAAACCTGCCGTGAACGTTACGAATGTGCAGAAAACAATGTTCAGCGGTCCTTCCAGCCCACCACCGATCATTCACCGGCGATAAAAATATACGAAAAGGGTGCACGATAATACATAGTGAGAGAAACAATAAATAGCTTCTAGCGAAGTATCACTTTACATCCAGCGCGACGTGAAGTCGAAGTTTCCGCAGCGAGGAAAGGGAGCGACCTATAATTAATTTCCGAGCCATGCGCGGCACGCGCGAAATGCGAAACGCGCTTTTCTGGACGAGCGGGTTCACCGGCGGTCGTCGTGACCGAAAAACTTTGGCAATAAACTTATGGACGTTGGGCATAGCTTCGGCTTCTTGCATAATGCCGAGTCAATGGCATGCGAGATGGCCGATAATCGGGGCTCGGACTCGGAGTGCGCGCGCGTATCAGCGAAGGTCAAGACGCTCGATCGTAGTCACGGGCTAGGAGCGACGAAAAGCATCGCGGGTCCCGAATAATCCACTCATTCCAAGACTTCGCCGTTTGCTTGACGAAAAGTTTCCGGATCGAACAATGCCATAAATATAGAGAAATTTAGCTTGGACTTTCCGCTTCGCGAATACTCTCCTTAGTTCTAATTAGAGTCGGGAATTAATGGCTACTTTTAGGAGCTATTTCTTATTTATTGTGCATTTTTTCGCATAGTTTATCACTATTTACTCTATTTCCTCTATGAACGAGAGATAATTTAAAAATTAATTATTTGTAGTTGGAAACGTTAACTTCAGCAATGAGAAGAAATGAAATATCATTGGATACTGAAGGAAGCGAGGTTGAATTTTTAATATACATAAACGAATGTAAGAAGACAGAGATATGTATTTCGAAATATGAAAGTTATGAAAGATATTTATATCTATCTTTTTCGAAATAATTAACTCTCGCTTTATCATAATCATTTTATAATATCGGATGAGATGTATGGAACATTTCTTTGAAAATGCTTCGCATATGAAATATCTTGACTTCGTTTATTATGAAAGCAGTTATCTGAGAATTTTATAGATTGCTGATTGCAAATACAATGTAAAATTGAAATAATTTAAAAGGTTAATTTCACTATGCTCAACTGAAAATGAGTATATATATATATATATATATATACGTTCGTTAAGTTAGTTTATTCTATACCATTTTAGACCTATGAATTGTATGTTTACTTTGGAATATTATAAATAAAATATAGTAAAAGAGATTGATTTATCGATGTTCATTGTAGTAACATGAATACTTCTTTCGACAAATTCGTGATAAATTTAAACTTCTAAATGACATATGTTTTCTTTTATAAAAGATTATTAAACGATTAATTGTCTTCGGCATTTTGAAAAAAACATAAATATTTGAATAGAAATGGAAAATTATCTCAGTTAATGATATTTAAGAACTAAATTAAAACAATAATCTATAAAAATTCTATATAATTCTAATATTTATAAATTAAAATTATATTTATTTTGTAAAATAAACATTTTGGTTTTAAAAATTTGAACTATTATTGGAATATTAATGATTTAGTTGTATATTGTAAATAAGTAACCTTTACATACTGTGAAAATTGCATATTAATTTAAAACAAGAAGTTTACAGTAAAAAAAAAAAAGTAGAACAAAATTCTGAAATTCGTAGAAAAAGGAGCTTTATCTCAGGATTGTGCGATTCCATCGTGAAACAACGTTAAAAAATCTTCGGCTTATTCTTAATTTTGTTCGTAACTTGAGCTTTGTACTATTCCTCAAAAATCGAGTCCAGCATCGACTCCTGAAATATAACTTCTTCGAGAAAGATCCGATCGAGCGCTATGATTCAATAACGACGGACGTGGAAATCGGTACGTTCGAAGAGTAATGCTCGTTCATCGCGAACGAGTTTTGCCCATTTGCATGCGACTACAAATAAAATGCAACTACAGGCGGGGATAAGAATACACCGATCGTGTATCATCTACGGGGCTAATCTTTGATAACGTTTTTAAACGATGAAATGTTTTTAAACGTTTTTGAACGATGAAAATTAAAAGTGACATTGCTTTATGGCACCATCGCGGGCAGTTGCTTTATTTGCGTCGATTTCAGTCATTGGTGGAAAGCGTACCGCGTTTGCTGAAATGATAAAAAGTAGATCGAGAGGATAACAAAATAATAATTGCTGGCGATGTTTAACTGAAAATTTATTAAATTTTAAATACGCATTCCATTTTCAATTCTATCGAATGAAACCTTGCACGTACCGTTTGTTTTTATACCAACGATTACTCAGTATTATACATTTTTATGTACGAATAAAGATTTATCCTTATTAAAAAAAAAATAAAGAAACTTGACTCGATAAATATAATAATGAAAATAAATTTATAAAGATAGATTTTACAAACTTGAGTTCAGATAAAAGCAATTAATATTCTTCATTCTTCAAATTTTGTACTATATAGTGATATTAAATATTTAGGAATAGAATAAAGAAAAAATATCATGAATCAGAATTATATAAATTACTTAATTTATTTGTTAATTATTTTGATTATAGAAAAATTGTTTTATTAAAAATTTATAATTAATTACCTTTTTCTAAAACAATTATATTGGTTTTATTTCATTTACTTACATTTTATTCTTCAATGTGTTATCATCATTAATAATTTTTAATATTTGTATTTACCTTACTATAATTTATTATTTAAATTACTATAATTTCATCTTTAAATATTACCGAAGCCAATTAAAAGGTTAAAAAATATATAGGTTGACACATTACTCTATAAGGATATATATTATTGATATTTAAGCTGTATTCGTATATATTGCTGATTCATGATTTTTTTATCAAAAAATACGTTTCGCTGTTAAATGTATTTTATAATTCTTTGTAGAATGAATTTTTAATTTTCAAAATAAATGTAATGGGTGAGTAATGTAAATGAACATTTTTTATTTTATAATTAATAAATTGATAGTATTTCCTATCATAATCGGATGTTGTAAAATTATCCGTGAAAAGCACAATATTAAATATAATGAAATGCGAGAAAAAGGGATTCGACAATATGTTAACGAATTGATCGTTGAATATTCTCCAACGGTTAATCGTTTAGATTAACACGAGACAGGTAGTCAAAGTTTCTGTTTGCGCAACGAATAAGAGTAACGGTAACGACAGCAACAGCTGACATAGGTCATTGTGTCACTATTACTTACACGGGGTAACGCAGCTATACAATCACGTTTTTATTCGTCCGAAGATGACGTTAATGCAAAAATACATCGTCGAATTTAAAATTTTAAACGAATAAATATCTATGATGCTCGAGGTTTGCGAAGACGATAGCCAAACCCGACATGATTTAATTACAAATCAAGCGATTTGTCGAGCATTATGCGCATTATCACGCTTATAACAGTTGCTCAACTTCCTTTGAAATACTAATTCGTTATAAACGCGCCTCTATGCGATGCACAGCAAACCATTGTTTATGAGACTTATTAAGGTTTCCCTCTTATTCGCCAAGTGTGGAGGTGCGTATATATTTCAGAATTTATAGCTTGCTTATATTGAATGAACTTGTGATGCAACCCGTACGCGTAAAATATTTATGCAGGTTTTGTATGAAATCGATGAGACGAACTGTGGGAAATACTATTTTATGTAGGTTTTGAAACTTGCTATGAGTTATGACTGGAATTGCACGTATGAACAGATTTTACTCACATTTGTCTCCTTATCTTACTGAATGCGTATACCTTGTATCGATGTCATAATAAAGTGAAATTTTGGACTTACCTGGAATAAAAAATTATAAGGAACATTATTAGATTGTTATAAAATAAATTGTGTTTTCTAGATATACATCTTAAATATTTTTAATATGCAATACAAGGTGAAATTTCTGCACTATCATTGTAAGTCAACGATTGAATTTCTTTTATCTATTTAAAAGGTATATCGTTTAGTGTAACGGAACGTATATAGTTGTGCGTAATAATATACGTTGTGATAATTAGAATTAATTACATTATAATAATTAGAATACTTAAAAGTTTGCCTGTTTTTTCAGTTCATAAAATTTGATATTTTACAGTTAAATATTTGAATAGGAAAAGTTAATATACCTCGAAAGTTTAAATGGATATTATATCTTATTGGGAACTGCACAGGTAAAATGTATAAATACGCAAAAAATTAATCTTCTTGTAGATAAATAAATATAATAAAGTTCTTTCGTTTCATATATGTTCATTAATAAATGTTCGTTAATACACGTTAGTTAATAATATCATAAAATACCATTTAAAAAATGTTATTCGATTGAAATAAAAAAGTAAATGAAGAAATCATAAAACTGTATGAAAAAGCAAACGCTTTTGAGCAATTTGTCTAAAAATACTTAGTTCTCAACGATCGTGGCCCTGTGCCGACACATCGGAACAGCGCGCAGGTTGAGATACACTGAGCACTCGCGTGTGTTGTTCCTGCTCATGTTCACACATGTCCATATACAAATAAACACACGTACGTACATAAGATTGTACGCGACTCGAGTTGAATTGTCGCGCACGGAGTTTTAGTGTTACGCAAAGGTTTGAAAAGTTCATGATACAAAGTCACATTACGAAAAGACTAGACAACTACGCGTTGTGCGCCTTTCCCTCTTACATTTGACTTTATCATAACAGACAATACAGACCCGATTACGTTTATTTTTTCAAGTTCGTTGGCACATCGTTGTATAATTTTCAAATACAAAAATCAATCCTCGTTATTTAGTTAGTCTATTTGTTTTACTATTTGTTGCTTTGACTATTTATTTTCCCCTTTTTCAATTTAAATATTAATATTATATCTATAATAAAACTATTAATATTCATGTTAATACAATAATATGATTAATATTATATTGTAGAATTATTATATATTTTAAAACAATATTTTATATTTTCTTGCAGGAGTCATTTTACTAAAAATAATAATTAATATTTCAATAAACTACAATATACGTTAGTATCTTATTAGTCTTTTATAAATGCATAAAAATGTACATATAGTTCATGTCTTTGATATAAAATGTTTTCTTAAATGACAGAAATTCAAAATATATTTTATTCTAAACAGCATCAAGTTTCAAAATATAAGCACCAATAATCTTAATCATTCGGTAATGAGAAAAATTAAAGAAAAAAGTTGAATTTTAAGTTTCATGATAACATAAGTAATAAGTCTTTGATTTGACTAAATGCGTTTAGATATCGAATTTTAAATGTTCATTTTTCAATGAAAAATTCCCTATTCTTTGTATGCTCTGTTTAAAATAAATTTATCAGAGATCTTACCATCAATTTTCTTTTTAAATTTTAAAAATACTTAAAAGTTTTTTCACGTTTTATACAGTTATATCTTTAGTATAATTTCTTGGAAGTATATTTATTTAACAATATTTTATTATGATAAAATTTGAATGTATTATAAATTTTATAATAGAAAATTAATATTTAACGATTCACTGTAAGTGAATACTTTCATTGAGAAGAAATGTTAGTATAATTATAACTGCCAAATACTTTTTAAGTCATCCAATTTAATTTAATTTAATGATATATTTGTATTTTTTGGCAAAAATTTCATACGCTAGTTGTTACAGGATAATTACCTTTATTGACATTCATTGTCAACTAATCTAAATATCATATTTTTAAGAATAATTTTTATCTCTTTTTATTCATTAAAAAACTTTCTTTATTTATTAAAAATTCTTTCTGCACTTTAAATTAAGATCCATGGTATTAAATTAAAATAAAATTATGTAAGAAATTAAATATATGTAACTATTGACATTATTTATTTTCTATTTAAATTAAATACCTAATTTAATTGAAAACAGAATAATATTTATTAAAAATGTATATTAAATATAAAAAAATTTATATAAACTTTATTTGGTACGAAGTAATATCAAGAAAAATCTAGTATAAAAGAAGCTGAAATTAAAAAAACTTAAAACGTTTTATAAAAAAAATGAGAATATTCTATACACCAAATTTTTAATAAAAAATTTTTGATTATCAATAAATGGTTTATAAAATAATTAGAAATGAAATAAAACAAACGTTGAAAATGTTAGAGCTACAGAATGTATTGCATAAGCTTGGTTTATATTACTTTCTAACAGCAACTTTATTCATCATATAACGCATTTTGATAAGCGATTATATTTTATTCTATTTTTTAATGTTTCGTTATCAAGAATGAAGAAATCTACAATTTAAACTTTATATAAATTTATGTATACTTATGTTTTGTATTTACGAAAACTTTATTATAATATTTATTGAACTTTAAAAATATAAATAAGCTATTTAAAATAAGTTATTTTTTTCTGAATTTTTATATGTATTTGTCTTCGGTAGAAGTTTTGCAATAGATATTTTTTATATTATAATAAAATTTATTTATTTACTTATTTTATAAATAATTATAATCTCCGAATGATACAAATATAATATTATACTATTAATGTATACATTTTCCTTAGATAATTTTCGGCAATTATAAACTTGTAATAAATGGGATTACATATTTAGGTTTATTTACGAATTTAAGAATTACACGAATCTCATTCTTATTCAATTTTTCTTAAAACTGTTTCCAATATTTTAATTGATTTATTATAATTTATTAATTATTAAATATATATGTTTGTATGTATATATATATATGTTTGTATATACATATTATTATATACCATGAAGATTACGTAAATACTCGATTCATATTTTATTCTGCATAAAGAAATATATAAATATTAAATATTAAGTTGATTTCTGAATTTTGTTACCACCGCTCCTCAAGGATAAAGTACAAAAGAGAATGGTTTTCCATCTTAATCGCGCACGCAACAACGCGGGCGATGATCCTCCGCGCATAATGGAGAAAGTCATTCCTTGCCGCGCGTTAGACACGACAGAAAATATGAAAGTTCATTTTTACGATGCTCGATCGACCTCAAGGATCATTTTCACGAGTACCATGTACGTGTGTATACGCCGAGGTAGCCGGGCATTTGTGTAGCACGATTTTACACTATCGTATGTACTTTGCAAAAATGGATGCACTTCTAAGAAATTTTTTCTAATTTATTTCACTTTCGTATGAATTTCATGTTTCTGATTTTTTCCAAAGATTTGTAACTCTCGAGAAAAATGTTGAATGTCTGTACCGCTGTAATATAGGGAAGAATTCAGGGCTTGATTAAGGTAGTTTGGAGTCAATTTTTATACAATCGAATGGACAGCTTGCACGAAAATCTTTTCTTTCTTTCTTTTTTACATTTTACGATTTACTTACACGAAATTGTAGTTTCAAGAACAAAAAGGAATAATGCATCATTTTTACTGTTAAATTTTCTTGTGTTTTCAGAATAAAAAAATTAATAACGCTTTTTTTATAAGATATTTAAAAATTGTTTTAACAAGTATGAATTGAAATTAAACCAAAATAATAGTTAATTATTAAAAGTAAACTAAACGATAGAAATTAAAATTCTTTAGAATATAAATTATTCCGTAATAAAGTATAATTAAAATATGTTTACAATTGCTTACGTATGAAATATGTATATATATATATATGTGTAAAAATATTTTCAAATTCATCAAGAGGGAGATCATGAGTCTTAGATAATTTAATAAAGGAATCGAAAAAATAGCGCAAGATAAAACAAGAAATACAGGAATTTGATAAACAACCAAATTATAAATTATTATAAATGGAGAAGAATACGCTTTTTTAATTTTTCGCGCGCAACCATTGCCGAGGAAGTACTCGTATGAGTCCATAAAAAGAAGAAAAACGGAGTTAGAAAGTACTTTAATCTATCCCTAAGCAGAGAAAACCATGTTACCCGTTACGAAATAGCACAAAGGTCAATTGCGTAATTCATTCTAGGCGAAAGACATATACACGCGCTTACGTCCATTCGACAACAACGGGATTATCAAAGTGTAAACAAGGCTGTGCACAGAATTTTCATCAGGCCTCATCGTCCTGGCGCCTACGGGCAAAAATTTTCGACGTTGAAATTCCGGATCGAGTGTCACCGACGCGAGCGATTCACCTCTGTTGACCTAAATAAACAACCGAGAATACATCGACCTGCGCTCTCGAACGAAGCTTGGCTATTTTCCTCTTTCTATTTCTCCCGAGCTCTCCCTCTCGTTTTGACTTGTACTCCCTCTACATCAGACGCTTAGCACGTTTGCATTATTATGACGTGCAATTTACACCGAGATCTGCCTTGCAACTTACGCTTATTTATTCTTATTATCTTTCTTCGCGATGTTACGAGATTGTAAGTTGATCGAGAGTCGTGTCGTGATAATGAAATTGATTTTGACTAAGTGATTATTGCACATATATATGATTGTGATATTATTATTTTCATTTATTTATTATTTGTTTTATCTAGAATTTTTTATAAGAATCTATGATATTTTTGCGCTTTTAGCTATCAAAAAATGTAATGATAAAAAAATTACTTGATAAAATTTAAAAAAGATCTGAACAACAAAAAATCATTTTATAGAAAAACTATTTTATGCTAAATATTATGCTAAATCTGAAATACTTTTATTTTACCTATCTTACAAATTAGGTCATTTTTATTTAAGATAATTATTACACATTAGCTTATATGATTGAAAATAAATTGATAACTAGTCATATTCTATTTATACACATGTGTTTCAATTGTGAATAATGAAATTAATATTTTCTAGTTAAAATATAATGTTTAATCAACTTGGATTTTAGAATCATTTTGAATTAATTATTTAAGTTGACAAGAAAATATTATAATAAATTAGTAATTTTAGGTATTTCTATAACATAATATTCAGATTAATTAAAAAACTTGGTGAACACAATAGTTAAAAGCAATTTGAATACATTTGCACGCAGTTATTTTAAAATAGGTTATATTAAATTACGTACTACATCCGTTAGCATATTATTGAGAATATTTTTTAAAAATTATTGTTATTAGATTACGAGTTTGACAATATTTTATCAATTATAAATATATAAAGTTCCAAAACATTTTTCATCCTCGACTGTTTTTCGTACACACATCGCTATTAATTTCCTCATCGTAGCAATAAAATAATCTATCGTATGTAGGTTACACATAAAAGTTCTAGAAAAATCCATGGCCTTCTTTAATTTTATTCTTTTTTTCTATTTTTCGAAACGACCCGTTAATTTTTTTAAAAATATATCATAAAAACTGTAGTCCTGAGAATGAACGAATGATTAAAGCCCTTTATTATTTTAATAGACATAATAATTTTTTTGCTTGTGCATTTTTTCACTTCGATTCATACGCAACATTTCGTACCAATATTTAATTTAAAATATTCGGACCTTTAAGATGAAGTTTTTTGATTGCTGATACGAGTAAACGATTGTTTACATTCGCAGCCTTGAGAAGGGTAGTATAGAGCGGTAACGAGAGTCTGGATTCATCAATAAGAAAGGCATAGAACATATGGAATTCGCAGTAATCGTACAGAACTCTCGTTCCGTGCATTAATTCCCGATAAAGTTGTGCGTATTCTCGTCACAATAAGCGTAACAGCAACCATTGCGAGCGATCTATAAGTTACGAGCACACATTGAGCGATCCAGTAATAACGTTAACAACAATAGCGTTGCCGAAAAATCATTGGAACCGCGACGCAATGCCAAGGCACGGCCAAGCAATCGCCGAGTAAGCGCCTCGCTATCGCGGTCCGATTTTTCCACCCAGTTTTTCACTGTATTAGGGGGACTTTTTGCTGGCCTAGTTCGACCATTATCGGCGCCACAAGCTCGTAACATACGCGGCTTCTTTATCTCAACGGCTGCGACTCCTTCCTCCTTCTCCTCCTCCTTATCCACCACCACCGTCCTCCTTTTTCCTCCTCTTTCCTCCTCCTTTATCCACCTTCCTCCTCCTTCCTCCTCCTTCCTCCTCCTTCCTCCTCCTTCCTTCTCCTTCCTTCTCTTTCCTCCTCCTACCGATACCGTCACCGCCGCTGTCGACGTCGATGCGTAGGCGCTCGAAACCACTCTGATACGTCAGGCGCTTGTCATTGAAAGTGTTCAAGATCTAGTGCAGACGCACGGCCCAATCGACCGATGACTGGGACCGATCGCTCTCACCGCGACGATTCCGAACGTTCCTTTCGTTCCCGCTCCGAGACGCCTACTGCTCGATTTTCTTGCATGCGAACGACACGTGATATTTAAACAGAATATTTACCTAAAAAGCTTAGAAAACACGATGATAATATTGGTATCGATGTATCGATTTTCTTTCATTATATACTATAGTCTTACTTCAACTTAAATAAATCCTAGATAAATCTACTTTGATACCGAACTACTTCGACTATTTGTAACAAAACTTTATAATACTCGTTATTTTGCAGCTTCGTTTCATCATGCAACATCTAAATTGTAATCTTTCCAATAAAAGTATTTAAAGATTTGTATTTTAATCTTTAGAATAGTATCGATGATAAATTAAAATAAACTTTCCAAGTTCTTAAAAATATTAGTTGAAAAATATAATTATAAATTATATATTTAAAAGCATATTTTAACATATCGGACGTCAGAATAGTGGTAAAAATTTATCTCTTACAAAGGCGAATTGAAAACAGGTTAATGAATTATTAGGGGTTTCTTTTTTAAAATGTTGAAATTTTATAATTCTGCATTTCTTATGCGAGGCTGAATTTAAGACTGATCCAATTTGGTACGATCAATATTATAGAAAAGTTTGAGATTATAATCGAATTTTTGTAAAACTTGATACTTTGCACGCTGACTTTCACGAGTCACTTATCGCAAAATAATAATTAAGTAAAAATTGAATTATGAACTTCAATAGTTATTACAAATAAATATTTCTATTATAAATATAAAATTATTTACTGTGTACAAATATTATAAAAATTTTTATTATTTGACAAAAACAGATTTTTAAATTAAGAAATATAATTATATTTAATTATAATTTCAGTATTAAATAAATAATAAATCACTGAATTTTGTATATATTTATACATTTCTGCAAATTCATTTTTATTATAAGAATATTTTCATAACTTTTACAAAGAATCATTCCCAGAAAGTTAGTTAATGATCGAAATCGAAACATGAGTCACCTAATAATAAAATAGACACATTTTAATAATTATATAGATGGAAATCTTAATCTTTGTCATGAGCAAATATTGTAAAAACGATATTATGGGATTTGCGAGCCATAGCATCCATCGGGATTCCAACTTACAATTGTATCAAGAGCGAAAAGAACTGACTAAAATGTCTCGATTAGACGTTTCAGAAATTAATATATTGGAACAATCGACATAACGACGATACAGATAAGTCGACTCTGCACTGATCTACTATTATAACAATAAATACGTCTTACGGATATGAGCCAACGTTGTAACTCCATCGACATTTATCGCGTAAAATTTTCTTTTAATAAATATGGTCGAGAATATTAAATTAAAGGAAAAACTATTTTCATTTTTTTATGTTTTTATCAGTAAAAAAATTTTATATTTTCTTTTTAGTATAAAGCACAATTATCGAATGTTTGTTTTTTGTTCCTCTATCTTAATTCCTTCAATCGTATTAAACAAAATTAGTTGTAAAATATTTTTCATGATTTTAATTTGACTTCAATATTTAATTTTCTCTTCGTATAAAGAACTGAAATTTACTTATAAATACTAAAAAGTTATTTATATTAATACTAATATGGCTGATTATCATAACAAATATAGTTTGCCTAATAGTTTCTGTTATTAAAATATATAGAGTTTCATTTAAAGAACCAGAAGTTTAAGAGAAAGAGCTTATTTTAAGTTATTTACTTTGTAAGTGTTTTAATTATAAAAACAATTTAAAAGAAGTAAAATTAAATAAGTAATTTTGAAAAATTAATCTTAAAATTTAACAAAAGTTTTGAAACTTTCATGTTATTATAATTTATTATTTCTTTATATGATATTTAAATAATATGAGTATAATAATTAAATATATGAAGCATCGAAGGAAAATGGAAATTGACGATAACTTTATAATCGAATTATAGTCGAAAAGTATAAAAATACCGAGAAAATTGAATAAATATGATTAATTTCAATGAAATACCACGATCTTATAATTACGTATATATACGTCTATATATATATATCATATGTATCCTTTGAATACTGATAACATAAAGAGACGAATGAGAACTGTTGACGTACATCTCCTTTGTAATCTAGAAAATTTGAGTATTCGCAGTAGTGCATCGTCGTGACAGCGGTTGAGCATCGTGCAAAGCCACAAACGAATGACTGCGCGAATGAAAATACGCGAGCGAGAAACGTCGTGTAGACTCGGACATGGATGTTCGCGACAAGTGCACTATTCTCTGCGTGGTTTTACCCCTCCCTCGATCCGCCTACCCCTCACCCTCCTAAAAAAAGAGCGAGAGTATAGACGCGCGAGCGAAGAATTCTCTCAAGGATTTCAAATACTTCTTGACCCAGATCTTGGAGTTTAAGCGCCGCGCGCTCGCCGTGGGCGACAAACGATTGTTTAGAAATTATTATTGTCGGATAAGAGGGAAAAGAGGAGGTGGTCCACTGAACGAATGACGAGGCTCAAGGATTTTTTACGAAAAAAAATAAAAGCAATGTTTTTGATGCTGTTTCTCGACGCGAGTTATATTAAATCGTAATAGACAGCTTTAATTAGCATTCAAGCGATATTGAAGCTTTAGAATGTTATACCAGAATTTTAAACAATCGTTTGATCAGATATCTTCTGATTATTATAAGATTTAAACTGAATATTACGAAATTTTTTCAACGGAATATAAAATTAATAGAGAACCGAATGAATAAACTTGAAATCAATTCTAGAATTAGACAGTCAAAAAATATATATTGAAATTCAACGTTATAATATTTTTTGAATTTACAATTCTATATCTCCAATTATTTTCTATATGAAAAAATAAAGATTTTAAAATTATGATTTTACTTTTTGTAGTTATTAATAATAATCAATTTCAAGATTACGGCCACGGTTAAATACAAAATTTATGAACGCTACCTGCTGTGATTTATTTGACATTCGTTTCAACGTAGAAATAGATTCACTTGACATTTATAAAAATAAATAACATCGATAAATATTTTTAGTTTTAATAATTATGAATGAATACAAAAAATTAAATTTTTTCATAATACTTAGAAAAAATTAAAATATTTTTTAGTCTTTCATAATATAACATTGATTAAATTTCTTGTAGATATATCATTTTCTAGTTTGAAGGTGCATTAACTAAGAGAATTTAAAAATGTTTTTTTGGAACGAAAGTAAGGCTAAGTATATAAAAGTATATATGAATAGTTTCAAAATCAAAAGCTATATGATTTGCAATAACAAGACAAGTAGAGTAAATTTACCCATATGGTTTAAAATTTTAACCCAAGATTTCTAAATGTTAAAATATCACATCCGTTTAAGGATTAAATAGAGCGTGTTGCACGCGATCAACCAAACTTTTCTACCCTCACTCGGCTTATTCGATATGTGTCAAGCTAAACTGCTTAAATAAAGAATGGTTTTAACTAACATGGTCATATATTTATAATATTAATTCATGATTTATGTGGCAATTCATAAGAAAATGATCATGGAAAAAATTAAAAATTAGCAATCGAAGATACTAATTTTGATACACTAAATATTTGTATTTTTTATAACATATTATACAGATCGTTATAGTTGATATAATTGTACATTATATACAAGTGAAAGATTTTTTTATTAGATTTATTTTTATGAGTTTTTTGATTTACGATAAACTTGTTTCATACAATTATTCTCAAGCAAAGTATATAAATATTGTCCGTTTTTTATATGTATAAGTGCATAATTTTACGAGTTTGTTTACATCTGATAGATCTTGTATATACTACAATAGCGTTGATAAATACTGTGAACATACGCGTACTGCAATGTTAAAATTCAGTATATACTCTTAAACCGGGTCAAAATTTAGTTCGAATATATTTAAAATTTTGATTTATAATTCTGTATATATGAAACTGCTTATTGTTTTTCATAAATTTTGATTTGTTTTATCAAGTATAATTACATTTTATTTTAATATCTTACAGTTAAAATATTTCAGGGTTATTTACTTGTGTAAATCAAATTTTCATTTAATTAAGATACTGATTAAATTTGAATATAATACATAATAATAATAATTCTTTAACGTAACATTTTTTATAATACATAGTAATATAAAAGCATATAAAAAAGTTTATGAAAATCTAAATCATATGTAAAATATTTACTTTTTATAAACAATATTAAAAATATAAGATTTAAAAAAATGAATATTTTCCTAAATATTTTATTTATTTTCCAATATTAGAAATATATAATGAATAAATTTTAATTATTGGTTTAAAAGTATTCTAATTATTATTTAAATATATTAGTTAATTAATAATATGAATATTAAAATATAAAACTATTCTGTAATATAGGATTCTTTTAATGTTGTAATTAAATAAAATTAATTTCACACGATATTTCAAAAAAATTAAACAACCTTTCATACAAATTAGTATGATAAGGTAACATTGAATATAGAATTTTTAACAAAGTATTTAAAACAACGTTTAAATATAAAAATATTATTAATATATTAATTTTATTTTTAATTTTACAATATTTGTTCGGATAAATTTCAGATAAAAATACCACCAATGATAAACGAATAAAACAATAATTTTGTTAATGTAGATAATTGAGTGATAGAGACAATATAATTATTATTAAAAAAGTAAAGATGAACAAACAAAAGGAATATAATAGAAAATATATTTATGAATTTTCATTTTGGAAATATGTCAAACATTGCGATGAAAACACTCCATTTTCAAGTCATAGATAAAAAATGCGGTGAATGTCCACACATCTAGTAAATACATGAAACATAGACGAAAGCGTTAACACTTTTCGAAAATATTGAATTACTATATTTCGCGAATGATTCCTTGTTAAAGTTGAGTTATTGGGTGTATAAATACTTTTTAATAAATAGTAAAATGTGTATATATATAAATTATTTATTTATTCATGTATTTATTAATGTAAAGCAAAATGTCAAGTAAAAATTTCATTTTGCATGTGATGTATTCAATATTTTTAATTCAATTTTGTTATTTTTTCCTTTAGATTTTAGGTCGAATACTTATCATAAAATAATTATATTTATATAAGTTCGAAAAGAGAAATATTTAATGCTATCTTTATAACTTCTATTCTAAAAATATTGATTCTATTATAGAAATAAAATAATAAATAATAAATAATATGCATAAATATTTTTAGAATTTAATTAAATTTTTTTTAAAGAAAGCATACCTCAATAATTTTATATAAATTCATTTTGCTTATATTATAATTTTCTGATTATATTTTCATATATTTAGATTTGTATCCGCAATTATATATATAATGCAAATGAATATATTTTAATTTTTAGAATTTAAGATTTAAAGTAATTATTTTTTCATTAATAAGAATATCGCGATTTTAAAATTACCAATTTTCTTTAATTAAAATTGAATTGCTGGCACATGGAGAAAATTAATAAAAAAATGTGTATTTTAAAAAAAGGTTTACAAATATATCATCCATGTTATAAGGTAATATCATTCACGCCAGTCGACTTTTTCTTCCACGAAAGTAAAGTAAAGCCATAGAAATACGAGTTAGCTATATATTTGAAAGAAGAAATAAAAGGGCGTAAGACAATGGTGGTAGATAGAACAAAGAAAAAAGTAGGTGAAGGTGAAACGCTAAAGACAAATCGAAGAACCATTGTCAGCGCCATGGTATATATTTTAAATTACTCTTTGAGACATTAAAATAAAATAAAAACAAAAATCATTTCATCAATAAAAAAAACCATTTTATCCGAAGTTAATTTTTTTGTAATATCTAAAGTAAAGATTAGGTAATGGGAAAGAAGGAATGTAAGAATAAAAAATTGAAAGAGAAATGATGCAGGCAGCGCACAAGAAAATTGTTAGATTTAGTTTATTTAGAAACGACCGCTAGTCCATTTGGAAATCTAGATAAACTTATAAATACATTTTCACTATTTCGTTGGATGTCTCATATGGAGGATTCGGATAGAAAAGTGCTAAAAATTGAGGCTCATCTCGCAATCGACTGAACTTGAACATGGTACGTTTCCACGTTTTCGCGCATGCGTCGGATCGCTCGTTCGAGCCTAATTGGTCGATGTGATAATGGCGTCGCAATCAGAGTTCGAGGTCCCGGTAGTAGCGTTCAGTGACCGTAAAATGGAAATGGTCGGAGCGTTCGCGAGAATGAAAAGTCGATCAGCCGGAACGCAAGAGGGCCAACCCAATCGGGATGATCCAGGCAAAAGACTAATCGGCGATCGAAGCTCTCAGGCAGCTCTAATAATCGAAAGCGGCGCCTGTGTCGACCACCGTATGGTCACAGACGGGAAGAAAGAGAGAGAGAGAGAGAGAGAGATCGGCCCTCGCTGTCGATAATCGAGGTGGGGGATGGCTCTAGGAGGGTTAGCTGCTATAGTATCGGTCATTACCTCCGAGTCGCGTAACTGGGTCAGTCGTTGCACGGAGCCTCGGCGCCATGAAGAGGAGGGGAACTGGAGTTGAACCCGAGTGAAGCTCGAGGGAGACTCGAGGGAGCCGGTGCTTCGATGAGGTTCAAATTCACGGTGGAATCGCTCGGACAGTTCGTCGTTGACGCAAGGCCATCTACTCAAACGTGTGCGAGGAAACGCGATTCTTTACAAACATTTCTTGGGAGTCACCTTCCTCTGGAATCGCTTTTGGTTCTTTACTACTTTTTCGGACTCGATGAAAGGGCAGTGAAGAATTATTCAATTAAAAAGCGGCAGTCTCGAATACAAACTCGAGAATATTCGCGGGTGAAGCGTCTACATCGAAAACTGATTAATAAAACTGATGCATGTGCATCACTCGGGTAATATTATCAACAAACTATTCACGTATGAGCCAATTTTTTCTGGGACACCCATCCTCGTTATATTATTTACTCGAATTTGAGTACAAAATCTTATTCTTATAGTAAGATGAAGTTCGTTCTATCGGGAATTATATCTTGTTATAAAATATTTGAAAACAAATACCAAGGAAGAAAGTCTGTGCGATGACACTTGCGGAAAAAATCAAAGAAGGTAACCAATGTTATTACAAAAACAAATAATAAAATTAATAACACGTAAATCTATAGATTTTATGGACTTACATCGTTTCTAAAACTATGCAGTTGCGAATTATATTTAATTATTAAAAACAACGATATCATTTTATTTTTAGATACTTAGTACTTATTTTGTATAATTAATTAATCTCAATTAAATTTGTTACATGGATTATTTTTTAAAAATCCTTATATTTTTTCTAAAAATGTTGTAACTGTTATTGTAGATAAGATGAAAATTGAAAAATATTTGTTCTGTATTTAGATGAGATATTCTTATATTTTAATCAATTTTCTGCAGATATAAATTAATTCATATTTTCTAGTTACTCGAATTTTATAATAATAAATTGTAAACGATATTTATACCTAATATCTTGTTTGAATTAAATATTTATACATAATATTTACTTTTATGAATTACTTACTATTAAAACAATTATTCATCTAAAAAATTGTTTAATTTTTTTAATGAATGTTCTAACATATTTATTTCAAAATCTTTCAAATTTAAAATAATCTATAGATGTCATATATCTATTAGTATCACAAAGAAGTTTTTTTAAACATATAACGATCAATAAGAAGATTTTCAGAAATATTAACCATTTCCAAATAAACTTTGAAATTCGCTGTAAGACTTTTTGCTTTTTATTTCAGAATTGAATTTTCATTCATTAAAAAATATATTTGTTTATGTTTAGAAATTTTATTTATATTGTTTAAATTTTATGCTAAAAAATAGCTGAAAAATTATAACACTTGTTTATTGTTACTTAACTTTCCTAAATAAAAAGTTTATAATAACAACTCATAATCTTAAAATTGTTCATATTTGATAAACCAAACATTTTATTGAAATCATTTTTACACCTAATACATTAAATATATCTTTTTATCAAATTTTTTATTTACGCATAATTAATAAATGCATATAATAAAAAACATAATTATTAACTTGTGTCTTGAAATTTTGATTCATGAAAAACGTGATTTATTTCAATAACTAATATGATAAATTACATAATTGGGATTTGAATTATAATAGAAATAATTAAAAATAGAAAACATTATAACTTTTAACGAATAATTAGAAAAAATAATTGTCTTTTTTATTCGATAATTCATTGATTCGAAATAAATGTACATAAATATTTACGATATAATAAAAAAAGACGGTTTTTTAAGAAAGATTCGCTATTAAGAACAACAGATAAAGGATAAAATTGCAGGAATCAAAAAATTGTACACGCTGTAATTTCCATGAAATAGCAAAAACGTAATAAAAGAGCATTCGTCCGAGTAAAGTACACAGCCATGATTTTGGCAAATGAAAGCAACGACATCACGAATCACGCAGAGTTTGTCTTCAACAAACGAAGACCTTGGTCTTAAGTACATATCATCCATGTTCGGAGATTGGCTGGCGACGCAAGACTTATCTTGCGCTCAGTCTCTCCCAGTCTCAACGTTACTCTGAATTCATTGGAGCCGAAGGTCAGGCTTCATGGTTGAATATATTGTTCGAGTTCCAAATCTACAAAGCTTAAACGATAAAAGATAATTATTATACGAACGAAATAATGCAAGAAGAGTGGATGGAATTCTTAATACTGCATATGCTCTATCGAAGAATTTTATCAAAGATATGTTGAAATTTATTTTCTCCAACGTGGTAGCCTTAAGAATGTACAGATTGATAATTATTTTCTATGAAATCTATTAAAAGATAAAAATGATAATTTTCGGATAAAAATTTATTTTCGGAAATTGAGTTAATCGTACCACTAAATGTTAATTTTAAATTCTTTATTGTAGCTTCAATTTAAGCGTATAATGTTATCTTAACTTATTAAATTAGTGAATAATAAAAGTTATCGTGGATCTGAAATCGATAATTGTTTATTCAAAAATGATCGGTAAAAATGTATATTATTTTGTTCTCTCACTAAACACATATTTTAAATAAAGTAACAACGATTATTAATCGTTTAAAAACTGCAATACATAACATTTAATTAAAAATTTGTACTTAAAAAGCTTAATTATTTAAGCCTAATATACTAACAATAAGTTATATATTAAATTATATTTATTATTATAAATACTGCACAATATTAACAAAAATACTTAATTGAATGAACTACGAATCTATTTTCCAACGACTATACTCGTAAAATATAATGGAATAGATCGAGTCTTATATTAAATTATTCAGAAAATATTTTTATTAGTATTTATATGTAATTGATTATTGCTAAATAATTAATTTTATTGATTAAAATAGCCATTTTTATTGTTAATAAATTAACTTAATTCATGCTTAATTCATATTATAATTTTTAATAAATTATATTATTATTACTATAAATTTATATAGTTTTCTGATAGATGATAACAACATAATTCAATTTGAAATACTTATCTCACCTATCTTTAACGTAAATCGCTAAAAAATATAATAATTTGGGAAAATATCAATGAAATTATATATTATTTTATATTTAATACTAAAAATTTTTATGATGAAATTTTTCTTGAACAATTTTCAAAATTAATACGAATGAAATCAAAGTCACATCCATAAATTAATATATATTTTAAATAGCTTATATACAAATACATGTAGTTTTTAAATGTAATCTCATGTAGCTTTGATATATACTTTTAAATTCCTAACTAAAAACAAAAAAACATTCGTCTTTATAAATATCAAATAATTCCATGATTTATAAGAAATTACTTGTCTTTAAATACAAATCAATACTCATATCCTTATTTTTTACTTCGAAAAATAAAAAATATTAATACAAAGTTAAATTAATAGGAAAGCCCGAATAATGAAAAACATGAATATTTTTTATTATCAAAAAATTAATTATTTTTTACATAATATACATAATATAGTATAAGAACGTACAAAATATTTCATATTATAGATATATATAATTATCCAATAATAAATTTAGATTAAAAAGGAAGTACTTTTATATTTAAAATATCGGATAATTTTTCTTTTTAACAATAATTATTTTTCTTGGAATAAAAATAACTCGTTTTTTATTTATAGCTATTTTTCTTTTCACTTTGAATTAATTCTTTTATTGAATGGTAATTATACTTCGTACAAGCAGGTTTTTTACTTTAATAAATTGTAAGAATTTGGCCAATTACATGACTACATAACAAAGAATGGTCCAGAATTGCTTTCATAAGGAGTTAAAGTAATTCCTAAACACCTCATATTCATTATAGAAAATATATAGATCTTTTTAATAAAGCTTATGCACAGCTTTAATTATATATTATTAAGATCCAGAAAGTTACTTTCTAAATATCGTGGTTAACTTTCAATATTTTATTAGATTTACTATACATCAAAGTACGAAAACTATAGTTAATACTGAAAAAAATAATTATAAAATAATTATCTGAAAGCAACACACTTATATATTTACGTAAAATCAATATGATGTACAGAATGACATGAAAGTACAGGATTGAAAAGTGATATCATTCAACCTCACTTATAAAAAATTGTGAACGTATATATTTACGACAAATACTATTATTTAATTTGACCTATAATTAACAATGATTTTTTATGAAACTTTGCTATTGTATTCTCAAAAACTATTCAATAAATAAGTTTTTTTAAAAATTTTACGACGTCATGGTAAATTATATAAATGTAAATTTGAAATTTTTCTAGAATAAAAGCTTATAATTCCAGAAATCATCAGTTAGCTAAATCATTTGCAAATAAAAATAAAGAAAACATGAAAAAACTAAAAATTTATATCCGCTGAAAAAGGTACAAAATGTAACTACATGATCTAATTCATTTCATATAGTGTTCCACTTGCCGATTGGGTTAATGATGATTATCACGAGCACGTGTAAGATTTGGGAAATTTTGCGCTTTATCAGAATTACAGAATTTTTAAACGAGTTTTATTTTCAAATATGGAGATAAATTTATTATGGGTGTAAATTAAAAGCTTAAATTTTTTAAATTCCAGAATTACGCGTGAACAATGTGTGATATATATAAGAATAGTAGCGGAAATATCTGGTGACTAATAAATAAAATTTAATTAAATGTCTATCATTAAATTCGATTAAAAGAAATAATAAAAAGATTGAAATTTTATTACACATATAAATAGTTGATAAGTTGTTTTGAATAGTTTTATTTAATCAGTAATTTTACTTATTTTTGATGTTTTACACAGTGTATTTGTGAATCAAGACTTGATGAAAAAAAAGTAATCTATTTAATTTATGTTGAAGTATATTTGTTTATTTACATAAAATTTCAAGAAAAGTATTGGAATGTGAAAGTACAGATTAAATTTTGCAAATCATACTTCAAATTTTTTATAAAAAATTGTTCAATAATAAATTCAAAATATTAGTGAATATTTTTTAATATTTTCTGGTAATAGACTTTTTTGAGTTATTATTGAAATATGAAAAAAGATTTAAAAATTAATAAATTAAATTATAAATCAAATTTATTATATAATTTTTTTAACTTTTCTTTAAATTTTTAAATATTTATATGTCGTATTAATAGGAACATTAAAATTTGTTATTACCGTGATAAAATTTTTTCGAAGTTAATTTTATATTATATAAAATGTATCCATGCAAGATATTTTTTATTATGAGATCGACTTCATGTATAAATAATTTCACGAAACTTTTAATTAAATTCGTTTCTTCTTCCTCGGTGTCTTTTTGCTCCATTAAAAGCATTCCCCATGAACTACGTCGTATCAAAATTCGAACAAACTCAGACTACTCCTAAGAGCTTAAATGTTTGCACGAGTTACCCTAAATTTGTCGAATGTATTATTACGTGGAATACATTATAATACACAAACAAAAATGTTATGTTAAATAAAATGTTTGAAATAAATATTAATAATTCTTGAGGTTACACATAGAAGTAAATTAGTTTTGTTTAAATTTAATTTTTCTTGTTTTCGGAAACAAATGAATATATAAAATATTATGAATTATTTCAATATTTATAAAAGTTTAATGGAACGTGAGTAATTTAACTTTAAAATACTACAAAATATTTTGAAACTTTGAACATTTCCTTGATTATAGATTACATTAAAGTATATAATTCATATAAAACTTTTTATCTTATACTTTAAGTTTTATTTTATTTTTTAATTTAAAAATATCACAAATAAATATCGGTGTTCTATATTTTTTTTATTAATTCAACTGCTTCATTAGAACACAGTTTTATTATAATGAGGCGTAGAAAAATTTTTATCTTAAATCGAAAATACTACAATAATCTAGCTAATCCTATATCTAACCAATAGTTATATATATACATATAGTAGATTTTCGCTAATGCGATAGCTGCGTTTAATATAAATATATAAAAATTACTTAAAACGATAACGAAGTTCTGATATTTAATAGAAAACTAAACGAAATAACTTCCATATCGTTGAACTATCCATTATAACTTTATTATATGATTTATTTATGTGCCAAGGTTCACGAATACTCGCTATGCTTTCCAAATTTTCTTGGTGCAATAAGTTAGGACTATGCAATAATTGCTCAATTTCTCATGGACTAAGTCAACTAATTATTCCTCGAAAGTTACCCGAAAGTTCACTCTAATGATTTGTATTGAGAATAAAATATGAAAATAAATTTAAATAAACAGTTCGATACGGTTCATCGATAAAATTGAGAAATATCTATTTCCGTAAGGCGCATTGGACATTAGGCAAATACCTCTAATCTAAAATTCACAGTATATTCGTACGACGAGGCGCGGCCCTTGGGTTTGTGAGGGACGGTATGCCACAACTGCCGAGTCATGTATCAACCGGCACACGAACGATGTGAATAATAGCCAAGGACCTCCAGCCGGATGTAAAATTTTTCCCCTTATCTCATTCTCCCTCGCGCGATTGAACGGTCCGGAACACCCGGCCATCGTTGGCGCGTGCAACCACAAGCTTGGTATTCTGGGGCAAAGGTTGAGGAACGCGAGCCTCTCCCCCACTCGAGGTTCGTCCTCGACCTCTATAACGTACTTTAATCTTTCACCCCTCGCGCTCTTTCTTTCTCTCGGGGCCAGGTAAGGTCGTCGCAGCGCCTCCTCTCTCTTTTCCTCAACGCTGGTCTTTTTGGGTCGAGGTTTGTGCTTCGGTGTATCCCCTTTTTATCCCGCTACTCGCCCCTGGTGTTCCTTCCGTGCGCGGCTCTTGGATGCGCGCCGATGGGGTCGACGAAACGGTTCTGGGTCGAGGCGAGGGAGGATGCGCTTTCGAAATCGTGCGCCAATCGATGCAATTTTTCCGACTTCGTTCTTGCTGGCTTCTTCTAGCTGCGACTTATCGACGCTCTTTGCTTTCGCGTCTCAGTAACGAGATTCGAATCTCCCGAAATTTTTGTATCGCTCGATATACGCTGCTAAAAATTAAAAAATTTTCGTTTTTTCTATTCAATATCTGCAACTTGTTCTACGAAATCTTCTTTCTTGCGACGATAATTTCAACATTTCAATCCTTTTACATCGCTAAATTAACGATGATGAGAAAGACTCTTGACTAAAAATACAAATTTATTTTGAAAAAGATTTCATTCCTCCTGTGCTTCTTGTAATTGACCATTTATAATGCTGAGGATACTTATTTTATGGTTGATTTTATATTACAAATTATAATTTTAAAAATAATAAATTTAAAATTCATAACTGTAGAATTTACAATTTCTTATTTTCATTTTGAAGTGTCTTAATTATATATAGACTAATATATTTTAATTCGTATCTTAAAATTTGAAAAATAAAATTACTTTTTCAATGGAAAATTTGCATAATTACGAAAAAAATCGGTACTTTTGAAGGTAACTAGTAATCGATAAAGATTTCTTCAGTTTAGCCGAAACGATAAAACGTCCTCGTTTAAGAAACGGATTATCAATTACAAAATAGAAAAATGTAGCTATAGATCTAATGATAAATATATTTGATATAAATTAATGATTTGTTAAAAATATAAAAATAATATAGACAATACTTCTAAGATTGCATTCGAAGTATCTGGAAAGATATTATAAATATGCATTTTCAAGATTACCGGACATCGTTATAACTTATATTTATACATTTCAGTATTAGACCATATCATGATAGATAGTATTATATGCTGTATTATAAGATACTTTCATATAAATATGAATTGTTATTAACACAATTCTACTTGGGCTGTTATAAAGATGAGTTTGTGCACATGAAATTTCAAATTGTATGGTAATGCATAAAAATGCAAATTCTAGCGGAATATTTTTTTTAAACTCCGAACATTATAAAAGCATTTGAAAATGGAATACATGCATCTTAGGAATGGTTTGCATTAAATTTATTGATATGAATGCAAAATAGAGTTCCTTATGTTTGGGCAAACAAGATATTCGAAAATTGAGAAACTAGAGGAAAAGGCATGAATTTTAGAATGGAGAATGTAATCGTCTTAATTCGAGATAGGTGAAAAGCACTTTTCCGATAGATTTTCCGATAAGGTTGTAGCACTCGCATGACAAAGAAGTTAGGAGTGACTATGACATAATCTCTTTTGATGTTACGGATACCAGTGTCGATTTTTCACTTTTCTGCACGC